>CM065593.1:320142523-322542523 GCA_033119425.1 Bufotes viridis | reverse complement strand
TGTAACCAGTGCATGCTAATCACTTTAATACAATGTACAGTAATCGGTGTACAGCTTGTAGAAGAGTGTAAATTTGGTGTGGCCTCAAAATAACTCAGCACATAGCCATTAATGTCTAAAAAACTGGCAACAAAAGTGAGAATTTTTTTTTCTTATAAAAGGCATCTACTATGGTACTACGAAACTTTTTACATATTATTCAGCCAATGTTTCATTTGGAGAGACTGTACCACTAGGGGGCAGAGCAAACCGTCCATGTAAAAGCTAGCACTAACCTATACATTTAAAGTAATAGTAAACCAAAAAATCCCAGATTATAAAAGTTCATATGCAATGCAAAACTTTATACACAATGTAAAATAAAACTGCGAATATAATTTACACACAATTACATATACTGTCCGTTGCATCATATGTCTCTCCCAGAACGGGCTTTCTGTGAATAACTTTTAAGTGATTCCTGCAGCCTGCCTTCGCTATGGAAATACTTACTGGTACCTGCCACCCGCTGCTTCGGTCCTGAGCGCTGGCTCCTCTGTGTCCATTTTCTAGTCAGCAGCTTGTTTAATTCCAACTGGGCATGGGCACTGCCACCTGCTCCGGCTTTTTATAGGCTGCAGTAGAACAGGTGACCATGCCAAGGTGGAAGTAAACAAGCCGAGGACCAGCGCACAGAACCAGAGCAGCAGGGAGCAGGTAAGTAGTACTGTATGAATTTTTCAATAGCAGAGGCACGCCGCGGGCATCACTTAAAACTTAGTCATTTCTGAAAACCTATTTTTAGTCTAAGGTTTCTCCACTTTCTATGCCATCCCTTCAGTGGAGTAAGATTGCGACAATTTTGAGACTTTATAAAAAGCTGCAGTTGATCAGTGTGGCTAAAGTCAGCTCGATAGGCTAACCATCGCCACATCATACCGCGTCGTACATTTAGTCAGATTTGATGGGATGAAAACTGCTTGCTGTGGTAGTCTTGCCTCTCAAAACGACTGGCACCATGATAGCACCGGGACGCCCCTTTATAAGACAGTGTGTTCTGTTGAGTGAACAGAACCTAAGGGCAATAGGATAAGCACATGGGGGCACATTTATTAAGACCAATGTTTTTAGTCGCCGAAGTTATGAAGAGGCCTGCATATCCAGCGCTGCTTCTAAATGTAAGCCAGCTTCCGAGCTCCCTTACATTTAGACCTTTTTCAATGGCAGGCATAGAAATTGGTAAATGAGACGGGCCTGCCGACCCTTCCCCACCACGCCCACTTCTTAGACCTAGGATGAGCAGGGAGAAGTCGCAGACTGCGGCACTACTAACTGTTGCGCCACAATCTGTGCCTGAAATACACCTAATTCAGCCGGATTTCAGCATGATAAATGACCCCCATAGTTTTTAAAAACTGGAATTTTGAATTTCCGTGAAATATCAGGAGTCGAGTCCTGTTGTGGAGGCTTGGAGTACGGTAACTATGAGGGATACAATGCTTCTGTCTTATCTGGTAAATGCACCTCATGATGACTGAGTAATGTATTCCTATAATACACAGCCCATTATAATGGACTGGTAATGTGCATTTGAAATCCCATTTACAATCATTACTTGTTCATTAAATCCCATTTGTAGACATATTTTCCAAACCAACTAGACAGTTTATGCTATTTGCAGAACTTCCGCATCCCAAGACGATACGTGGCCCATTAGAAGCTGCTAGCTGTCAGCCAAACGTGAAATATCGCTACCATTTATGACAGCACTTTATCATGTCTGAGCATGTTCTATTTTCTGTTTAGGAACGGATGAGTTTTGGATTGCTAGATCATAATACTTTGCTGTTTTCTGGTAGTGGTCACGTTTTATTTGTATCCTGCTTTACTTGTGGTTTATACTGGCAACAGAATTCAGAAAGGCTAACTTGTTAAATGGGAATAAATGAGAAGGAATGATGCTCTCCAGCACCGGGTCTTCTACCAAACCTCTCTCCTTACCATCAAAGGGATGTAAAAAATAAAAATAAAAAAAAAGGATAGCGTTGCCATGAGGCTGAAGTAACACACCAATATACCCAGTATCTATAGAGGAAGACATAACTGGACCACAGCTGAAATGATTCTAATATACACACCAATGGTGATGTATAAATAGTCACTGGGTAAACTGGTATATAACTGGTGATAGGTACTGGATACACTACAGGTACCTCCAGCGAAAGTCACAAGTGGCACCAGAAGACGGCGGGCCAGACGCTTTTAGTTGGCCAGCGCATGCGCACTGCTCTGCAGCGTTTCATATTGCGCATGCGCCAGCCAACTAAAGACGTCAGGTGTCGCTTGTGACTTTCGCTGGAGGAGGTAATAGGACAGAGGGCGGGCCAGAGGGCTGAAAGGGGTGTGTTTTTCTGGGCACATCCCCCACTAACGCCACCCCTGAGCACCTTCAGAAGCTCATTTACATATGTTTTAAAAGTGTCTTTTTCATCATCTGGACGAGGGACACATAAAAGAAAGGTACTGTAGTAATGAGGGGCAAAGAGTCTATAACCTGATCTGAGCGGTCTAAAACACTCAGATTAGGTGAAAGACTCCCTTTAAAGTGGTGTTCTGGGACTTAACAACTAATGACATATCCTCAGTATCTGGTCTCCAGCGAGCGCTATGGCCCCTTCCTTTCTGCAGTGAATGAGACTGAGCTGCAATACCAAGCACAGCCACTAGACAACGTATGGCGCTGTGAGAAAGAGGGAGGTGCCTCGAAACTTTACATAGCGGAGTGCTCCTGCTCCCTGTCTTGAATGAACTTGCCCAGAGAAAGAGATACCAACTGAGTTCCACCGGTGAATGCATGAAGAAGCCGGTCGGTTTTTATAACCCTATTTTTGAAATGCGTTTTAACTTTTTTCATCAAATAAAAAAATGGTGGATTCCATAGGTGAAATTACCATTTCAGTTTATAAAAAGAAAAGTCAAAAATGTACAATATACTTTATTTTCACGATCCTTTAAGTCCCTCAGTGCTCTGAGGTTTGAAATCCAACACCATGATGTGCAGTCCATAATGGCATCATGGGAACATGGCAAATCCTGCACGTCACAGAGATGTCACTGGACGAAACATCAACACAGTGGGGGCAACAGACCCCCGGAGCCATGTGATGCCGCTATAGGTGAAATATTGTAAATGACCGGGCCCCGGGGGAGCCACACGGACTAGACACAGAAGACTGCTGGAGAATTTGATAGTTGTGTTTTTTTTTTCTATGATGGACAAATACTAGGCTTTTTGCCAATTACACGAAACCCCTTTAATCACATAGATTGGATACGGGATAGCCATTGACTGACCATTGGAAACCCCGACGAGCAGGAGAACAAGGGTCCGGTGTCCCACCTTACAAAAGGAGCGGCGGTGGAGCGTGTGAGCTGTTGCTTTGTTCATCTTTATGGGACCGCCAAGTATAGCACTGACCGCTGCTCCATTTAAAAGGGGATACGGGACCCCCATTCTCCAAATCAGCATCACTTTGCTCAGAACAGTGTCTAGAATTTCTTCGAAACTGGCAAGCGGAAAGCTCAAGGGCTGCCCTCAACATTACTGTTTGGGATGTCTCCTTAAAGAGTAACTAAACTTTTGAGTAAAATTTTAATATGTTCCTAATGCCATAATAATAGTTTTTCTAATATACTTTATTCTTGGATTTTGTATTTTTATTACAATTTACCCTTCCTGTGCACTTAAAACGGACATTTCTGTACACCGCTCAGCAGTGTACGGAGTACGGGCTGTAGACACTTTATGAATGGGGCTGCAGCAGCAGCGCAGGGAGTGCGGGCAGGAGCGCATAGTGCTGCTCCTACCCGTGCCCCCCGGATGTTTACTAACGCCTGGCATAGTGCATGGGGACCCTGTACCCATGTGCTATGCCAGGATTAGCTGGGCGGAGTGGGCTCCTACTTCGCTAAGCAAAGAGAGCTGCATGTCAGAAGCAGGAGCCCGCTCCACCCAGCTAATCCTGGCATAGAACAGGGTACCCATGGAGTTAGTAAACCTCCTGGGGGGCACGGGTAGGAGCAGCAATATGCGCTCCTGCCCATACGCACTATGCTGCGGCCCCATTCATAAAATGTCTACAGCCTGTACTCCGCACACCGCTGAGCAGTCAGCAGTGTACAGAAATGTCAGAATTAAGCGCACAGAGAAAGGTGCACAGAGAAAGGGAGGGGAAGGTGTAATAAAAATACAAAATCCATGAATAAAGTATATTAGAAAAACTATTATTGCATTCAGGACATCTTATTAAAATTTTACTCAAAAGTTTAGTTACTCTTTAAGTAGATTCATTTGTTTGCAGCAGATTACTATTTGCTTACTTTGGACAGCCTGTCCTAGCAGTAACTCTGCATTCTGAGGTTGAATAGTTACCTTGGTATAGCACAAATTTGTCAGATTCGGCATGGCAGGCAGATACGGGCGGATGATGACTCACCTGGGAATAAAAGACATAAAAAACATTCATTCTTTGACACGTCATACATAGAAATGCTTGTTGGTTTTGTAGCCGCAAGTAAATAACGCGCACTCATTGTGCTTTTATTCTAAATCTGGCTCTGAGAACATGAAAGCTGAAATATGGGCAAATGTTGAACATAGACATTTGTTTTTAAACAGTTTTTATCGATGACATCATTTTTGTTTCAAGGTCCCACCGTTTGTAAAAATCTCTGCTTGCTGTTAGTGAATGCCACCATTCAGGTTTACAGCCAGTGGCTGAAAACTGAAGTCCAGCAGACACAAGTGCAGTGGTATTGCCGTTTCAGCACATAAAGTGCATTCCTTACAAATGGCAAAAGTTATGAAGTATTCAATACCCTTTCTGTATCAATTCCTCATTTTAAAATCTCTGCTTGCTGTCATTTAACAGAAACCTTTATGTATACAGTACATATAGTGTATCAGAGCTCTGACGGATTTTCATCCAAGTACAATAGGAAGTTTCATATTGAGTGACTGCAAGTAGAGGTTTTGACAACTCGGGGGAATTAAAACAGAAAGTATATTGGAAAATGGTAAAACTTTTCATCACAAATAACGCTTGTTTGCCAGAGCTGTAATATCTCCTTATTTCATTCACTTATAGCAAGAAGGGATCTTGAAATTGGTGAAAAGTGTGCAAATATTCATTCTACAATAGTTAAACATATATTCTTGGGGATTATGATTTTCAGCTAAACATACGGCATTGTTTCTAAGCGTTCCTCAAAACTCAATGTCTAAATCTATATAAAACAGCTACGGCTATGACAAGTTGTATTACTGGGACATGCACGATTAAAGGGGTTGTCCTACCATTAAATGTCATACTGCTAAAATAAAAATCATTAAGTGGTGGGTTACTGCATTTATTTGCATAGTATGGCACCACCTGGTGTTTGAAGTGTATAGCTAAGGGCATATCCATCTATTGAGCTGGTCACCCTGCCCACAGCCAGGTCTCTGCCTAGCGATCCTATGTTCACTGCAGAACAGCTAATGGCTATCTTCCCTGTGTTCATTGCAGAGCAACTAATAAAAATGGCTGAGCATGTGTGACCAGCAAGCAGAGCTCAGTTTAGTAGATTGATGTGGACATAGGTGACCAGCAAGCAGAGCTCAGTTTAGTAGATTAATGTGGACATAGGTGACCAGCAGCTCTCAGTTTAGTAGATAGATGTGGACATAGGTGACCAGCAGCTCTCAGTTTAGTAGATGGATGTGGACATAGGTGACCAGCAGCTTTCAGTTTAGTAGATGGATGTGGACATAGGTGACCAGCAGCTCTCAGTTTAGTAGATGGATGTGGACATAGGTGACCAGCAGCTCTCGGTTTAGTAGATGGATGTGGACATAGGTGACCAGCAGCTTTCAGTTTAGTAGATGGATGTGGACATAGGTGACCAGCAGCTCTCAGTTTATTAGATGGATGTGGATATAGGTGACCAGCAGCTCTCAGTTTAGTAGATAGATGTGGACATAGGTGACCAGCAGCTCTCAGTTTAGTAGATGGATGTGGACATAGGTGACCAGCAGCTCTCAGTTTAGTAGATAGATGTGGACATAGGTGACCAGCAGCTCTCGGTTTAGTAGATGGATGTGGACATAGGTGACCAGCAGCTCTCAGTTTAGTAGATAGATGTGGACATAGGTGACCAGCAGCTCTCGGTTTAGTAGATGGATGTGGACATAGGTGACCAGCAGCTCTCAGTTTAGTAGATAGATGTGGACATAGGTGACCAGCAGCTCTCAGTTTAGTAGATAGATGTGGACATAGGTGACCAGCAAGCAGAGCTCAGTTTAGTAGATTAATGTGGACATAGGTGACCAGCAGCTCTCAGTTTAGTAGATGGATGTGGACATAGGTGACCAGCAGCTCTCAGTTTAGTAGATGGATGTGGACATAGGTGACCAGCAGCTCTCAGTTTAGTAGATGGATGTGGACATAGGTGACCAGCAGCTCTCAGTTTAGTAGATGGATGTGGACATAGGTGACCAGCAGCTCTCAGTTTAGTAGATGGATGTGGACATAGGTGACCAGCAGCTCTCAGTTTAGTAGATGGATGTGGACATAGGTGACCAGCAGCTCTCGGTTTAGTAGATGGATGTGGACATAGGTGACCAGCAGCTTTCAGTTTAGTAGATGGATGTGGACATAGGTGACCAGCAGCTCTCAGTTTATTAGATGGATGTGGATATAGGTGACCAGCAGCTCTCAGTTTAGTAGATGGATGTGGACATAGGTGACCAGCAGCTCTCAGTTTAGTAGATGGATGTGGACATAGGTGACCAGCAGCTCTCAGTTTAGTAGATAGATGTGGACATAGGTGACCAGCAGCTCTCGGTTTAGTAGATGGATGTGGACATAGGTGACCAGCAGCTCTCAGTTTAGTAGATAGATGTGGACATAGGTGACCAGCAGCTCTCAGTTTAGTAGATAGATGTGGACATAGGTGACCAGCAGCTCTCAGTTTAGTAGATGGATGTGGACATAGGTGACCAGCAGCTCTCGGTTTAGTAGATGGATGTGGACATAGGTGACCAGCAGCTCTCAGTTTAGTAGATGGATGTGGACATAGGTGACCAGCAGCTCTCGGTTTAGTAGATGGATGTGGACATAGGTGACCAGCAGCTCTCAGTTTAGTAGATGGATGTGGACATAGGTGACCAGCAGCTCTCGGTTTAGTAGATGGATGTGGACATAGGTGACCAGCAGCTCTCAGTTTAGTAGATAGATGTGGACATAGGTGACCAGCAAGCAGAGCTCAGTTTAGTAGATTAATGTGGACATAGGTGACCAGCAGCTCTCAGTTTAGTAGATAGATGTGGACATAGGTGACCAGCAGCTCTCGGTTTAGTAGATGGATGTGGACATAGGTGACCAGCAGCTCTCAGTTTAGTAGATGGATGTGGACATAGGTGACCAGCAGCTCTCAGTTTAGTAGATAGATGTGGACATAGGTGACCAGCAGCTCTCGGTTTAGTAGATGGATGTGGACATAGGTGACCAGCAGCTCTCAGTTTAGTAGATGGATGTGGACATAGGTGACCAGCAGCTCTCAGTTTAGTAGATGGATGTGGACATAGGTGACCAGCAGCTCTCAGTTTAGTAGATGGATGTGGACATAGGTGACCAGCAGCTCTCAGTTTAGTAGATGGATGTGGACATAGGTGACCAGCAGCTCTCAGTTTAGTAGATAGATGTGGACATAGGTGACCAGCAGCTCTCAGTTTAGTAGATGGATGTGGACATAGGTGACCAGCAGCTCTCAGTTTAGTAGATGGATGTGGACATAGGTGACCAGCAGCTCTCAGTTTAGTAGATAGATGTGGACATCGGTGACCAGCAGCTCTCGGTTTAGTAGATGGATGTGGACATAGGTGACCAGCAGCTCTCAGTTTAGTAGATAGATGTGGACATCGGTGACCAGCAGCTCTCGATTTAGTAGATGGATGTGGACATAGGTGACCAGCAGCTCTCAGTTTAGTAGATGGATGTGGACATAGGTGACCAGCAGCTCTATGTTTAGTAGATGGATGGATGTACAGATGAGTGAAGTGACTTTGGATGCTACATCCGAAGTCGCTTTACTAAAAAGTTTGTTATAATACTGTACGTAGATTTGTCTCCGTACAGTATTAGAATGTATGGGCTCTGATGAGCCGAAGTTATTCCCAAAGTCGAGCGCGACTTCGTTGAATAACTTCAGTAGTTGATTATTACAGTGTAAAACCTTGGAACCGAACGCGGCGTTGGTTCCACTCGAAACTAAAGCGTTCGGTTTTGAAGTGGTTTTTCACTGTAATAATGAATTACCGAAGTTATTCAATGAAGTCTCCTGCGACTTTGTGAATAACTTACTTCTGCTCATTGGAGCTAAGGATGAGCGAATCGACTTCGGATGAAACATCCGAAGTCGATTCACATAAAACTTTGTTACAAGCCAACGTTATTACTTCCCAAAGTCTCGCGAATTTTACCAAACTCAGGTTTGGAAAAAGGTTTTTAACAGTAATAACTACCTGAAGTCTTGCGAGACTTCGGAAAGTAATAACTTCGGCACCAATACATTCTATTGGGATGCTCCGTACAGTATTCTAACGAAGTTTTATGCGAATCGACTTCAGATGTTGCACCCGAAGTCTATTTTCTCATCCCTAATAAGAGCCCATACATTCTAATACTGTACGGAGACAAACCTCCATACAGTAATGTTTTAGCGAAGCGGCTTCAGATGTAGCATTCGAAGCTTGCTTCGCTCATCTTTAGATCATGTGAGCATGTGTGACACGCAGATGGCTGTACACACTGCTACACACTCCCACCACCAGGTGGCACCATACTGTGACATAATTTTTCACTGGAGCGTTTTTGCGTAAATTGTCAAATATGCTTCAATTTTTATGAATATGATATGCTGGTGGGATTAAGACTCAATTGCGATTTCAGTGAAGGAGAATCAGATTTGTGGATTCAATTTTCAGTACAAAAATCAATTCCATTAGAAAGTAATACAACAGGTTTTTTTTAATCCTTCTCTTACAAGATGGTTTAGCACATCTAACAAAAAGCTCTTATAATAATGTATTACACCGAGAACGCCTTCTCCCCATTAAATTACCTACGGCACAGGAACAACACGGACTACGCCTGCTCTGCAGTGCCTGCACTGTGCACTTACTAGACTCTCATGAGAAAAAGTGTCAAAGGCCACCAATCTAACATTAAACTCGACAATATATGTGACCCCCGGGACTGCCACAAGCGAGAGCCAAATGAAAAGCTTGCTGCTTCCTGACAGGGCACAAGGTATAAATCCTCTTGGTGGAGGGATATTATAATACAACCCGTACGTCAAAGTGTCGCGCTGTTAAATCAATGCTACAATTACTAATTACTTTTCTACAGACGAGTAGAAGGGATACATTTTACACCCCATACTGTATATACTATAACACTTAAAATAATACATGAGATGCTAGAAGCTGCATAAAAACTTTGACACCAAAATGAAGATGTAAGAATTGTCAACCACCATCCTAATTACATGAGGTCTATAGTCCCTGGGTGGTTAGATGTCAATCTAATAGGTCAAGGTCCTTCTTCACATGAGAAGAGATTTCTACACTGGGGATAAGACGCTAATGAACTAAATCTCTAGTAGATCAATATTTCTATAGATTCTTCACATACCATATACCAGCCTTTATCTAACTCCTGCCCCTCGGGACACAGAAATGTAAGAAATCACAGTACCTGCTCGGCAATAAACCGGAATCCTTTGTCTTCATTTACGTATTCATAGGTTTCTCCGAGCACAGGGTTAAATGGCTTGCTACCAGCCCTGTAGAAACTGGGCGCATATGTTGATACTGCAAATGTGGCAACGTAAACCTAGGATGTACAAGAAAAATAATTCAACTCAAGGAGAACACCACATTAAGGAAGAATGCATTATAAACCGTCATTTACTGCTTAAAGCGAGTGGACACCTTTGGGGGCAATTTTTATAATTGCATTTTACTCACTTTTGGTTTAAAAATTTCGTTTTCAGTTCTTTATTAAAAATTTTCAACTGTTTTCACTTTCACAGCATCTACCAGACCATTGGTTTCCGTTTCAGGGTCCATTCACACGTCCGTGGTGTGTTGCGGATCCGCAACACACCCGGCCGGCACCCCCCATAGAAATGCCTATTCTTGTCCGCAAGCTGCGGACAAGAATAGGACATGTTCTATCTTTTGCGGACCGGAAGTTTGGGGCCGAAGCCCGGAAGTTAGGGGCCGCGCTCCGCAAATGCGGAAGCAGAGAGCACATAGTGTGCGCTCCGCTTCACGTCCGGCCCCATTGAGAATGAATGGTTCCGCACCAGTTCCGCAGAATTGCGGAACGGATGCGGACCCATTTGCGGACGTGTGAATGGACCCTTACATTGATGCTTTGACCGCGGCTCCATCAGATCAATCTGTAGTCCTCATCTCCTCATCTGTAGCTCAATCACTAACTATAGCTAGATTCTTTCAGTTTGATAAGAATTTAGCTTAAAGGGGTTGGCCACTTTCTGGTTACTGGTGACATATGTGTTTGTAAGATGATTATACGGCACTTACTATTATTGGTTTTGTTTATATTCCGCACCATTTTCTATATTTCTTAAGGTATGCCCCCATATTTGCCAAGTCTTTTGTGCTGTCCACACAGAGTTCCTGTCCATGATGGAGGGTCATGTGACCACGCAAATCACCTAAACGTGATGTTTCCTCCATTCAAATACAATGCACCTGCCACCTGCACTTGCATGGTTGGGAGTTTAGTGCAGGTGCCATGTGTTTGAATGGAGGAGACTGTGATTTGCCTGGTCACATGAGCCTTCATCAGCAGCCATTTTATGGACAGGAACTCTGAGTAGACAGCACAAAAGACTTGGCTAACAAAGGTGCATATCTTATAAAATAAGACAAGGCTATATTAGTAAGTACCATATAGTCATCTTATAAACACAATTTTCTACAGTAGCCAGAAAGTGGTCAAACCCTTTAAATGAGTGTAGATGCGGGCTACAGATTTACGTGTCAGAGCAGCTCCCTGAGGGATTTACTGTAAAACAGAAAGCAATAGTCTAGAGTCATTGAAAGTGAAAACTGTAGAGAAAAAGCTGTTGACTTTTTTATTTATTTTTTATTAGGCCTCTTTCACACGAACGATACTGATCAAGTCTGGATGCGTTCGGGGAAACTCGCACCATTTTGCAATCAAGTTCAGTCAGTTTAGTCTGCGATTGCGTTCAGTTTTTTCTGCGCGGGTGCTATGCGTTTCAATGAGTTTTTCACGCGCGTGATAAAAAACTGAAGGTTTACAAACAACACCTCCTAGCAACCATCAGTGAAAAACGCATTGCATCGCACTTGGTTGCGGATGCAATGCGTTAATTACGCAGCCCCATTCACTTCTATGCGACCAGGGCTGCATGAAAAACGCAGAATATAGAACGTGCTGCGATTTTGATGCAACGCAGAAGTGATGCGTGAAAAACAATGCGCATGTACACAGACCCATTGAAATAAATGGGTCAGGATTCAGCGCGGGTGCTATGCGTTCACGTCACGCATTGCACCCGCGCAGAAAACTCGCTTGTGTGAAAGGGGCCTTAAAGATCAAATGAAAACATGACTTTTAGCCCAAAAGGAAAAAAAAAATTGCCCAAAGGTGTCCATGGCATTTTACCCTTTCTCCACACATAACGTAATAGTACGTCATGCCGGCAGGTGACTTGTCACATTTTGATGTACTATTATGTCGTGGTGATCACTAAAAAAAAAAAAAAAACCCATTTTTAAGCACCTTACATCACAAAAAGTGCAACACGAAGCAAGCAAAAGGGAGTATGCCCCCCGAAATGGTACTAATAAAACCATCAGTCACCTCCTCCTGCAAAAAATGAGACCCTACATAAGACAATGGCGCAAAAAATAAAAAAAGACTATAGCTCTCAGAATATGGAGGTACTAAAACATCATTATTTTTGTTTCAAAAATGCTATTATTGGGTATCGCCGCATCCGTAACAACCAGCTCTATAAAAATATCTCATGACCTAACCCCTCAGGAGAACACCGTAAAAAAAAAAATATATACAAAGTGTAAAAAAAAAGCAATTTTTTTGTCACCTATCACAAAAAGTGCAACACCAAGCGATTAAAAAGGCGTATGCCCCAAAATAGTACAAATCAAACTGTAACCTCAACCCGCAAAAAAATGAGACCCTATCTAAGACAAATCGGCCAAAAAATAAAAAAGCTACGGCTCTCAGACTATGGAGACACTAAAACATAATTTTTTTTGTTTCAAAACTAAAAAAAATAAGAAAAAGTATACATATTCGGTACTGCCACGTCCGTAACGACCTGTTCTATAAAAATATGACATGACCTAACCCCTCAGGTGAAAGCTGAAAAAATAAATAAAAACTGAGCCAAAACAACCAATTTTTTGGTCATCTTGCCCCATAAAAGTGTAATAATGAATGATCAAAAAATCATGTACCCAAAAATGGCACCAATAAGAAAGGTCAACGCTTCCTACAAAAAACGAGCCCGGCAGAAAAATATAAAAAATATGGCGTTCAGAAAATGGAGACACAAAAACATATTTTTTTTTCAAAAATGTTTATTATGTAAAACTGAAACAAAGAAAGTAGACATATTTGATATCATCGCGTCCATAACAACCTGGTCTATAAAAATAGCACATGATCTAACATGTCAGATGACCGTTGTAAAAAACAAAAAATAAAAACTGTGCCAGAACAGCCATTTTTTGGTTACCTTGCCTCACAAAAAATGTAATAGAGTGATTAAAAATCATATGTACCCTAAAGTAGTACCAATACTGTCACCTTATCCCGTAGTTTCCAAAATGGGGTCACTTTTTGGGAGTGTCTACTGTAGGGTGCATCAGGGGGGCTTCAAATGTGACAGTGTCTAAAAACCAGTCCAGCAAAATCTGCCTTCCAAAAACCATACAGTGCTCCTTTCCTTCTGCGCCCTGCCGTGTGCCCTTACATCAGTTTACAACCACATATGGGGTGTTTCTGTAAACCGCAGAATCAGGGTAATAAATATAAAATTTTGTTTGGCTGTTAACCCTTTTTTATATAACTTGAGGGGTGTAGTTTCTACAATGGGGTCATTTATGGGGGGTTTCTACTATGTAAGCCCACAAAGTAACTTCAAAACTGAGCTGGTCCTTAAAAAGTAGGTTTTGGAAATTCTTAAAAACAAGAATTGCTTCAAAAATTCTAAGCCTTCTAACGTCCTAAAAAAATAAAATGACATTTACAAAATGATGCCAACATGAAGACATATAGGGAATGTTAAGTAATAAATATTTTATGAGGTATCACTTTCTGTTTTCAGAGAAATAGAAGTTTTAAAAATTGAAATTTTTTCAAACTTTTTGGTAAATTTTGGATTTTTTCATAAATAAAGGTGAAATATATAGACTCAATATTATGACTGTCATGAAGTACAATGTGCCATGAGAAAACAATCTCAGAATCGTTCGGAGAAGTAAAAGTGTTCCAAAGTTATTACCACATAAAGTAACACGTCAGATTTGCAAAAAATGGCCAGTTTACGCCCTCCTGCCCAGACCCGGGGTAGAAGGGGTTAAACAATGACGCTATACAATTTTGAGCATCAGCCATTATAAGCCCCAAGGTAAAGCACAGTAAGGCAAGGACTAAGGGGGAGATTTTATCAAACTGGTGTAAAGTAGAACTGGCTTAGTTCAATCAGATTCCACGCTAGGGAGGCTCGTCCCCTTCGCGGCCTGCTACTGGCTGCGCCCCCCACCATCGCCGGATGTTTTGATTCGCGCAACTGGGAGATGCAGCAGTGGCCGTGCGGGGATCAGAAGCGCCGGGGAGCGGGTAAGTATAATCTATATGACGGGCCTGGGCACTGGAGGGAATGTGTTAGACATTGGATAACTTCTTTAAAGATGCACCAAATTCATCAAACATTGTGCAATTCTCCTCATAATAAATCTCCCCCACTGTTTGTAGCATTTTTACGTGTAGATCTACCACATGTGCTTCTGCTACTTAACAGCATTAATTATTAGTAAAAGACACATCCATCACCAAAGTCAGCATTGTACCATTCTTTCAAATGGGTCCTGAGTCTCTCCTGCTTTGTCTAGAAGTTCACTGTACTCAAGTTCTTCACATAATCGCTGCAGAGTGTTGAGGGGCTCGTTCAGCTGCACGGGCATGGACACCTTGGATAGGTCCTTCCCAATATTGTTCCTAAGAATGTTCCATAAGCTGATATTACTTGTGTTTGGACAAGGAGCTGGAAGACACGTTCTGTGCTTTGGGAAACCATCTACTACACAAGCCCCATCTAAGAAATGCAAGAAAAAAAGATTAACATATAAATCATTTGTTCACTTTGTAAAACTCTGCCATGCTTTAAAATCTCACGTAAGACTTCCAAAAATCATATTTTAACGGTGGCATCCATAAAAGACTCTAAAGTTAAAGTGTACCTAAGCCTTTATATATTCTTTATTAAAAATGGTTGTAAATACCATGAAAGAAATGTAACGTTTTCCCAGCATAATAGGGACCTGAAGTTCAGGTGCCTATTGTACATTAGGGTCTGTACTCCGATACAGCGATGTGTTTGGGAGTGTGGACTCCCCTGCGGCCGCACTGAGCACTGTACAGGCCGGAGCATCGCTTCTCTGCCTGTACAAGTGCTGCTTCACTAAAGCCTGGCATAAATTGGCTATGGCTACTTTTACACTTGCAGTACCAGGGTCTGGCTTGCTTTTCTGGCAGGGGAACGCTAGCCCACCATGCAGCCGGAAGTCCAGTCGCAGCACGGCAAACAAGCAGAGAGGTGGCCGGACAAAAAACGCAAAATTATAGCCTGCCCCCATTATAGTGAATAAGACCGGAGCGGACTTAACAGAGCGGGCACAGGCAAAAGCTTTAGCAGAGTGGGCACAGGCAAAGGCTTTAGCAGAGCGGGCACAGGCCGAGAAGCGATGTCTTATGTGAGCTCATTCTGCTGTGTTAATAGCTGTGGCTTCCGGTGCCTATTGCGCTTCAAAAACATAAAACAAAATAAAGCATATTAGAAAAATGGATTTCATGGCATTTACAACAGTTTTTAATAAAGAATATATAATGGTTTAGGTACACTTTAAGCAAGGTTAGTATATTTTAAAGCTGCCCTGAACCCATAAAAGCTACAATAAACTCGACTTTAGGCAGCATTAATCAGCCGGTATATTCTTTTTACTGCAGTTAAGATATTTTGTTATTTTATGAGGGAGATTTTTTTTTTTTTTTTAAACTGTATTGATGTTAATTTGACTTATTTTGTGTCTTATTACGGGTTTAGAAGCTGTGGTGTGTCAGATACCATACTGTACACAAGTTTTGGGCAAAAGTGGAGAAAATGTTGCAAATTAAGAACGCTTTCAAAAATAGAAGCATTAATAGTTTCAATTTTAATTTATTTTGCAGCGAGATAAGAACCTCAAGCATACGGCTAATGTCATGATGTTATGGCCCCCACAGAGCCTTTCTCTCAGTATTATCAAGTCTATCTACATTTACCCTGGGAACACACCTGAGCGTTTTTCAGCGCGTTCAAACACGCTGAAAAACGCTCAACATGTGAAAAGCCATGCATCCCTATGGGCACGGTTCACATTTGGGCGTTTTACAGCGCGTTTGAACGCGCTGTAAAACGCCCAACGCCCAAACAAGTACATGAGCTTCTTTTGGACAATGTTGCCATAGGGGAGAATCACTGAATCGCGCGTATGACGCGCGTTTCTTAGTTACAAAAACGCGCGTAAAACGCACGATTCAGAAACGCCTAGGTGTGTCCCCAGCCTTAGAGACAGAACGATTTAAGAAAGCCTACATTCACAGAAGATCTGTGGTTGGTTCTCCAAGATGTTTAGAAAAACCACCTCACTGAGTTCCTTAAAAACTGTCTACCTAGAAGAATTGATGCTGCTTTGAAGTCAAAGAGCGGTCACACCAAATATTGATTTGTTTTAGATTTCTCATTCACTTTGCATTTTGTAAATTGATTTGCCCAGTACTGTAGCTGGTATAATGCTGTGGATTATTTTGTATTCCACACCATTATTGTCTGTCAGTGTAATGTTGACAGTCAATCTTTAAGGCCACGCTTCCGACATGGTCTAATAGGCAGATGCCTCTGGCTTTGTGCCAACGGGCTAGCACAGAAAGCTTTAGGATGCCCCTAAAGTTGGGTACAGACGTAAGACTGAGCCAGAATGAAGAGGCATATGCACTGCCATGCTCTTATCCATTACACCTGTAATGTTCAAACAAACATCGTTAAATGGGTTGTATCATCTCAGACATTGGGGGCATATCGCTAGGATATACCCCCAATGTCTGATGGGCACCGCTCCCAAAGGTGGGATCTGCACCTGTCTTTAGACCGAAGCCCGCAAAGTGAAGGAGGTCAGTCCGGGTTTGCGCGGCTGCCCTCCAATCATCTCTATGGGTGTCTTAAAAATTACCGAAATGAGTGGGAAGTGCACAGCGCAAGCAGGGCCACTGCTCAATTCGCTCCTATGGGGCTGATGGAAATAGCCGAACCAATGCTCAGCTATTTTCGGCAGTCCCATAGAGATGAATGGAGGGTGTCCATGGATGCACCCTCCATCACTGTGCGGGCTCTGTTCTAAATATAGGTGCGGGTCTCAGAGGTGGGAGATGCACCTATCAGACATTAGGAGATGACAACCCCTTTAAAGAGTAAAGTGCCATAAATCAAAATCTTCATGCGTGGTGCATCTGTTGTGGATTTGTGTGTGAACCTGTATCAATGCAGAGAACAGTGCAGAAGAAGAGGGGTCAGAAAAGCCTATTTGCACATAAAGGGGCATATTGTGAATTTTAAAATCCACAGCATACTTGATCCGTTGGTGGATTTGCTGCAGAGTTCATCTACTCAGCAGTCACGTGCCACTCTGGGAACACGTCACCTCTGAAGCCAGTGAAAGGCTGCAGTGGTCCATGTGACCACTGATCTATATCCTGATATGGACATAAATTATCACTATTATGAAAACACAGTATTATTCATGACAGCATGGCATTAGACTGACCTACCTAGAGATTGTCTTTCATTGTCAATGTCATTGCTTAGATTGTCCTCTGATATGTTATCACTTATATCACTGACATACGAGTCATCATCTGATACCTAGGAAACAGACAAAACATCCATTAGAAATGTATCCCATGATTTAAAACTTAAGTCTTAGCTAGATATTTCCTCCTTCGCTGATGTTGGTGTACTATTTTTCCCAGCATGCCGTGTTTTCCAAAATACTTAACTCTTTAATGACCAAGCCAGAAAAGGCCTTAGGCCCCTTTCACACGGGCGAGTTTTCCACGCGGGTGCAATGCGTGAGGAGGACGCATTGCACCCGCACTGAATCCGGACCCATTCATTTCTATGGGACTGTGCACATGAGCGGTGATTTTCACGCATCACTTTTGCGTTATGTGAAAATCGCAGCATGCTCTATATTGTGCGTTTTTCACGCAACGCAGGCCCCATAGAAGTGAATGGGGCTGCGGGAAAATCGCAAGCATCCGCAAACAAGTGCGGATGCAGTGCGATTTTCCCGCATGGTTGCTTAGCAACGGGACCAGATCTTTATTATTTTCTCTTATAACATGGTCATAAGGGAAAATAATAGCATTCTTAATAAAGAATGCATTGTAAAATGAAGTGGAAGGGGTTAAAAATAATAAAAGCTAACTTACCTTAGTCACTTGATCGCGTAGTTGCGATCTGTCTTCTCTTTTCCAGCATCAGCTAACAACTAAAGGACCTGTGATGACGTCACATCACATGGTCCAATCACATGCTCCATCACTATGGTAAGATGGACCATGTGATTGGACCATGTGATGTGACGTCATCACAGGTCCTTTAGTTCTTAGCTGATGCTGGAAAAGAGAGGACAGATCGCAACTACGCGATCAAGTGGCTAAGGTAAGTTAACTTTTATTATTTTTAACTACTTCCTCTTCATTTTACTAAGCATTCTTTATTAACCATGTTATAAGGGAAAATAATAAATTCTCCAGAATACTCTACCCGAAACCGGACTTTAGTGATGAAGTCCGGCTTCGGGTCTGGGTACCAAACATGGCGATTTTTCACACGAGCGTGCAAAACGCATTACAAATGTTTGCACCCGCGCGGAAAAATCGCGCATATTCCCGCAACGCACCCGCCTCTTATCTGGGCGTCAAACATGACGCCCGTGTGAAAGAGGCCTTAAAGTGGTTATGCTCTCTCCCTGTAACTCACAGCATCTAACAATAGATACAGTTGCTGGCAGTTGAAGGATTGAACTGAGCATGTGTGACGGAGAAATAAGGAAAAGAACATACAGCCGGGGGGGGTCGCTATAAAGATACATTTTATCATTTTATTGAATAACTCAGTAGCTATACAAAATTTTTAATAATGCAATTACAAAAGTATTCAGATACAGGTGCAGGTTTAAAAAATGTAGAATATTTTTCACGGATCAACTCCTCTACTGGCCAAGTACAATGCATCGCAAAGGCCGTTGTATATTTAATAAAAGGGAGACCGGCATGAAGCAAGAACCCATTTCACCAGGATGTAATACCAGGGCACCTCTTGATTTCAGTAATAAAATTTTAAAAATGTATAAAAATCCTAAATTCGCAAATTAGAAATTGCTCCAAAAATGACCTCATCATTTAGAACGGAAGAACTTAATTGATATTTCCTCAGGCTTTCTAAACAGCAGAGTGAAGCAAACAGGAGAAAACCTGGCATACTGCGTTCCTGGCACAGTTGTCGCTTAGTTCTGCAGGGGATTCATTGGTCAGACTCCTGGCTGTTGGACATTGGTGGCATATTTCTAGGTTAGGCCTCCAATCTGTGTGGTAAGCCAGTTCCTTTAAAGTGGTACTCCCATCTTAAAGGGGTTTTCCAAGATATTTTTACTGATGACCTAGATAAGTCATCAGTGTCTGATCGGTGGGGGTTCCCCCACGATCAGCTTTTTCAAAAAAGACACCTGCGCATTCAGTGGCACCGCAGCCTTCTCTAGGCCATGTGACGTTATGTTCATCGGTCACGTGGCCTAGGTGCAGCTCAGCACCTTTGAAGAGAACTGGACTGAGCTTCGATACCAAGCGTAGCTACTATCCAATGGACGGAGCTGTGCTTGGTGAGCGGAGAGAAGGCCTTTACGTTACCGTGAGTGCTGGTGCATTTATGGAATATCCACATTATATACCTTAAATGGGTTGTCCAACTTGGTAAACCAATATTTATATACCCTATTAGAGAATTTTGAATAAAACAGGGGGTGCAGAATGAAGTGGGAGATTACATGGGGCGTCTCTTGCTCTGGAGGATCTGTCCTAAATCACATTGTGTAAGGCTTATCTTTACCTGTGGTGGCACTGCAAGGATTACAGGGGTGGATTGAAGCATGGGCTTAACAGGGTTTCCGGGATATTTTTATTGATGACCTATCCTCAGGATAGGTCATCAATATCAAATAGTGGGGGTCAGACATCCGGCACCCCCACCCATCAGCTGTTTGAAGAGAAGGCCACACTCATGCCAGCACAGCCTGCCCAGCCTGCCAGCGCAACCTGCTCGCCGTCGACAGCGCAGTGGTGAGCAGGTGTAATTACAAGCCGTCCTATTCACTTCTATGGGTCGGCTCCTTCCTATACACTTGTATACTACAGAGCCATCCCACAGAAGTGAATCTTGTAATTACACCTGCTCACTGCTGCGATGTGGATGGCATGCCGGTAAGCAATGAAGGGAAGGCTGCTCTCACATGAGCATGACCTTCTCTCCAAACAGCTGATCGGTGGGGGTGCCGGGTGTCGGATCCCCGGCGATCTAATATTGATGACCTATCCTGAGGATAGGTCATCAATAAAAATACCCCTTAAAGAAAACCCCTTTAATGACATAGAACCTAGCAACTAGGGACTGTCCAAAGGAGAGAACCTATTTAAAAGCATCATGGGACCCTCAACCCACTGGGAGAACAACCATCCGGAGACCCTCCAGATTCCCAGCTGCTGCAATCTCCATTTGGTGGCAGGGTTTGAGCTCTCCACCGAGGTAAATAGGAGTTGCAAAGAGAGTCATGGACACGTCTTGTAAGCAACCTAGTAAGAAATTATTTTCTTGTAAAGCCGGACCCATTAGAGCTACTAGGATGTCTGCGTGTCCCTGTCTGATACGGTATATAGATTCCTAGGACGCAGGGCAGACACTGTGAGCAGGTTCTCCACAGGGAGCAGCAGGAGAACTGGCAGGAATGGTACTTGTAACTACAGGGCAGGGCTCAGAACACTGTTGATGCATAAGTAACACGTAATTCAGATTCAATTCACAGTAGACGTTGATAAATGATAAACACTGCAAAATGCATACTGGTAACCATTCCCACAATTCCCACAGCAACAGCGTGTGCCCGGACAATATGGGATTGACAGGAAAGGGAAACAACACAGTCTGTGGGGAGTCATTTCTTTTTCCAGAACACAATAGACGACGTGATCATTTCTATACGCGCTATAGAATGGTGTTTAGATATCTGTACTAGCTCCGTACAGCAAATAGTCATGTCCCACCTTCTCAACCAAAGCAAAGTGACTGTATCACAGTTTATTTCTTGTTTTTGTGATCCATTTTCCTGAACAAGGTACTCTACATGCTGGCAGTATACAGTGCAAATGCAAGCATACATACAGACGTAGCCGTCAGTCACTGAGTAACACCCCATTAAAAGTTCACTGCCGCCTTGTGATAACCGTCAATTCTGCCCTCTTCTTTAGACCACACATCCAAACCCTTAAAAACTCCTAAACATTTCTTGAATCCGCTCTTTTCTCAACCTCAGTTGAGAAAGACGCTTGTATCTGCCCTCATCCTAACCCGCCTAGATAACTGCAACATTGTTGTCTGTGGACCTGACCTCTATCGGCAGATTTACATGGGACTATGATCAGTCTGATCATTGAGAATGAGTGTTCTTACCAACGCCTGTTCCCAATAATCGGCTTGTGTAAATGTGCCCCTGTTCATTTGTTTAGCACATTAAATTATCAATTAAGGATGGCAGATTGTGCTGTGTGAACAGCGATCTGCTGCCCAGATACAATGAATATGTATGAGGACGAGCGATAGCACTAGCTATCACTCATCCCTTTACAGTGGAGATGACTGCTGCATGTAAATGCTACTCCTCACCTCCACGGTCCTTTACCCAATGATTGCCTGCTCAGTCGGTCCATGTACATGCACCTTAAAACTGTCTCCATCTGCACTAATCATTTCTGTTCTTCTGCTCGGTCATAGGAGAACAACACACCCGAAGCTGATGTCTGTGATTGGCGATAATGCTGATCACAGACACTTAACCCCATAGATGCCGTTGTCAATTGTGACCACAGCATCTGAAAGGCTTTTTCCCAGGGGAGCTGCAATCCTGGGGCCCAAATGGCTCTGCGCGTTGAGATTAGGGAAACCATCTGTTCCCCGTGGTAGCCTTGCACCTTCTAAAGGCTCTGATGCTACTACAGTGATAGCGCCCATGAAGCTTTGCCTTTGGCAAAATGGAACTCCCATAGGCTGAAATGGTAATTTATTACAGTCTATGGGAAAAGCAATCTAACAATTGAATGTTCAAGTCCGCTAAGGAGGAGACTTAATATACGTGTTTTTAAAAACATAAATTTTTTTTTTTAAATTAACCAAAAAATAATAACAATAAATATCGTTTGCTCTGCCGCATTTCAAAACACCCATACTATTAAAAAAAACATTTATCCCATACCAGGAACCAGGAACAGAAAAAAATCAATACGGCTGATTCGCTGGTTTTTCGCCATTTTACCTCCCAAAAAAATAATAAGTGATTAAAAAGTCATACACTCCAAAATAGATCACCCAGAAAGAATGAGCACTCACTGAGATCCGTAGATGTAAATTATAAAAAAAAGTTATGGGGGTCAGAATATAGCAATGCAAAGAAAATATTTTTTTTACAAAGTTTTTTTTCTTAAATATTAAAACAGAAGAAAAACTATATAAATGTGGTATTGCAGTCATCCTACTGGCATGGAGAATTAAGGCAACAGGTCAGTTTTGCCACATAGGGAACACTATTATAAAGTACAACTTGTCCTGCTGAAAACATGTCTTCAGACAGCACTGTGAACGGAAAAGTAAAAAAGTTATGGCTCTGGGAAGGCAGAAATTAAAAAATGAAAATGCAAAAATGGAAAATCATAAGGGACTGAAGGGGTTAAGTACAAATACAGCATGTTATTAGTACCTACTTTATAACCAATAAGATATGATATAATATAGAAACCAAAAATAAAACACCAACCTCATTTTCAGATGAGCTCGAAGACAGTAGAACTTCCTGAGCATCAAAGAACTCTGTAAGGGAATCTGTGATAGACAGGCGGCTTTCATTGGAGATCTGATGAACCAAGGGCCTTTTCTTGTCACATGGGCTCTCCTAGTAGTCATAGGGTGAAAAATAATGCATTATTTCATTTTTACTGCTAGTCTTGTGAATATCAGTTTGGATCAAATACAAACTGGAGAAAATTCAAGCATCAAAGCCTTTATTCTCAGAATCATGTGTGGTCTCAGAGGTCGGGGTGCCACAGTCACAAAGTCCACTACAAAGTAGATGGAGATGTCCGCTTCCAGGACCGGACATATTGCCAAACCACTCGGCAGCAATGTACAGTAGAGTGTCGGACTCTTGCCTATCAAATAGGGATAGGCCATCATCTAATAAAAGGTGGAAAACCCCTCTATACTATACACACTAATGACCTTATTACTAGTCATGTATATTCCAGTAAAGGCTCCGATACCCAACTGGCTTAGATATATCCACTTTCCAATGCTGTGATGACACTGAATTTTTATGTAGGTCATGGTTTCTTCATGTTTAAGAAGCCAGCTCTACCATTTCGAGTTTAATGTTGTCATTCCTTATCCTCTCTGCCATACACCTGGGGGCAATCTGGTCTCCTGACACAGGGACAGGAAACCCTAATGCATTTCGTTCTTTCATAAGAACGATGGTGGATCTCACGTAACACTATCTTCAGGCCATCCCTAAATGGGAACTGGCTGCTCATGAATGATTGATTGGATGTGACAAGCTGCTTCTCTACATAATAAAGCCATAAAACCTAAACTCTCATTTGCCACATGAACAGACCCGGCCCTTAAATTCTCATAAATGGTAAATCTTTTTTTTTTTAACCTTTAAAGTGTAAATAATAAATGAGGTGAGGTTTCTTGCAATAGAATTTTGTGAAATACTTAATAATATAGTGTCATCAGAGGATTTACATAAAAAATGTAAAAAAATTATTAATTTTTTAGGGATTTTTTTTTTATATTTTTAATTTTGCATGTCACTATCTATAATTTTAAAAATCCTAAACTTCTATAGTTTTCACACTGGCCATTAGGCCTAATAATACCCTAACTCTTATTCTGGAGAGATCTGTTTTCTTCTCATTCTCAGCACAGGCAGGATTACAATGACAGGTAACACCTACACAAATCTACTGGTTATGAGAACACAGTGCTGATAGGATAAAGTGTACAGTGAACCATATGCTCATGAAAACATTAAAGTTTAAGGGTTGTCTGCTTTGGAAATCCACTTTTGTCAAAGGGGTTCTCAGATGATAAGCAGATGACAGGGTGTCCTGCCACTGGAAGACCACAATGATCATCTCTAATCTGTGAGGGAACCTAGCAGCAAGCAACACCACAACAAGGGAGATTAAGTATTAAACGGTACAAGTTAAGATCAATAGGCTACATGTAATGAACAGACTTGCAGGGTCCTCCAGAGTGAGGGGCACTCTTTTCTAGAAAATAACTAAAAGTGGTGAATCCTTGATTCTGGACCCTCAGCTCTTGGTCAAAGAAGAGATCATTAAAGAAATGCATATGTCTGGCCCTTTACAATCCTTGTAAGGAAGTAGACAACCCCTTTTATTTTCCTGGTGGTGCCGAAGGAAAATTCAACACTTTCTACTAGGTTCCCGCCATTGTTTGGAGGTTGTGGCAGGAGGACACTTATTGATCAGCTTACTGTCAATGAACATATCTACAAACAGGTATTGTCCAAAGCGGAGAACCCTTAACAGGTCCACAGAGTGATTGAAAATGAATATAATACGACCAGCAGTTTTCTAATGGGCTATACTGCTGCTTTAGAAGCACTTCCCTACTAACTAGTAGTACTATGGCAGAGGCGCGTCATACTAGAGTTACATTTGAGAGGGATAGATCAATCTTAGACATGTATGGCCTATGCCAGAAGTGAGGCCTGCATCTATTTCCAGGATGTGGGTTCCCTCACCCCCAGCCCACCTGGTGAGGCAGCTGTTAGTTATCGCATCTAGGCAGAAGATAGTAAATGGAGAGGTGGCTCTGCATGTGTGTTAATCTCTCCAACCACTTCTATGGGAGTCATAGAAGCAGCAAGGCATGCTTAATCAGCTAACTCCTATGGAAGTGAATGGAGACTTGCACAGCTCTCCACTCATCCTCTGTTTGGTAGGTTGGAGGATCCTCGTTCTTGAGACAGGCGCGTGTTCCAGAGGTGGGATCTGCATCTATTAGATATTTATGGAAATTCTTGAGGGTATGCCATAAATGTCTTAACCAAACAAAACGGATATAAAAATGTAAAAGATGAATAAATAATAACTTAAAGGGAACCCGTCATCAGAATTGACCTATAGAGCTACTAACATACTGTTCCTACTGTTCATCCTCTCATCATTCATAAAACTGGCTTTCATTGTCTTCATATCAAAAATGTATCTGACATCATCCCCAGGTAGCTCATGGAGTCATTGAGATGGTAGAGCTGGATAACACGAGTCACAAGTCATCTCCCGACCATCTCGCTCTTCTAGACCTCCCCTCGCCTAGACCACCTCTTGCCTTTTTCACACCATCGCCCGGCCAAGCATGCTTCAGGACTATTGTCAGCTGATCGCAGTAAACGCTTGAAGCGAGGTGTATACACCTTCGCCCACTGCACAGGTCTTCTGCACCGGCTCAAGATTTCGCTCAGCTGGGGGATGACGTCAGGACGGTAGTCTGTGAGAGGGGAGGTCTGTAACAGCGAGATGGGCGGGAGAGCACGGGGGGCGACTCGTGACTCGCCACAAACAGTGAGGTGTCCCAGTGCCTCCATGAGCTAACTGGGGATGACGTCAGGTACATTTTGGTCAATTTTTGACATGAAGACAATACTTTTGAGCGTAAAAAAAGTCAGTTCATGAATGGTGGGAGGATGAACAGTAGAAACATGTAATTAGCTCTATAGGTCAATTCTAAAGACAGGTTCCCTTCAACAGCAAGGCAAAAACACATGGAAGCCCCGCAGAGATCCCCACCTACTATACAGCCCCATCCTACCATGATAAAGGTGGAACCATGACCTGCTTCCAGCAAGCTGACACGATATGCGTTAATGGACCACATAAGAACAGACTCAAGAGACAGCAGCAAAGGCTTCACGGCGGACACCTATGAGGGTCTGCAGATTTATGGAAGCTGTGGTGTCTATATGTCTGTAAGAGTATGACTGTAGCACACACAGCACAAGGTCTAACCCATGACACATATCTATGTACACTTTCATCCAAGGGCCATAAACCATTTTGTTTTGGTTGCAATTTTATTCGAGAGGGAGATCTGCACCCACCTTTATTGGACTGCATTTGGCAGTAGGGGCTGAATCATGAAGCAAAGAATCAGCATGAATTCTGTGTAAGTGTTCTTTAAGTTCAGCATTTTGTTTTACAGCCTGGAATAATTAAAAAAAATATACATATATACAGACACTAATAGAATACATCAAGACCGGGTAAATTCTGGGTTGTGCTGATCAGGGCCGGTGCAAGGTTTTTTGCCAGCACAAGCGAAGCTACATTTTGGCGCCCCGCTCTCCCGCCCATGATCACATCACGAAAGTGATTTAAAAAAAGAAAGTTCATTTTGGAGCCCCCCCCCCCTTTTATGCGCCCTAAGGCAGCCGCTTGGTCTGCCTTCTTATAGCACCGGCCCTGGTGCTGATGGGGAATTATAGAGCGCACACATGCTGTGTAAGTGTACATAGTATTGTGCCTGTTGCAAAACTCATAAAAGCGTCAAGAGGCAGACATTGAGGGCCTCACCCCTAAAAGTGCCTGTGCTGCTCACTTCATCAAGTTTTCAGTTCTTATGTCTGCCATAGGCCGTAAATCATAGGTTAGTAGGAAAGGATGCCTATATCAGAATTAAAGGAGTTAGACATATTGCTGACCTATCCGCAGGACAGGTCAGCAATATCAGATCGGTGGAGGTTCTACACCTGGAACTATCCTCCCAATCAGATACACTGTGTACTGCAGCTCAGATCCCATGTGAATAGGAGCTGAGCTGCAATACTCCAACACTGGACACTACACAGTGTATGGAGCCTTCTGCTACCAATCCGTAAACTTCGTAAAGTTTCCGTTCCCGAAACAGCTGATCAGTGGAGGTGCAGGGTGTTGGACCCCCACCGATCGGATATTGATGACCTATCCTGAGGAGGTCATCAGTATCTTTAGCCCAGACATTGCCTTTAATCCTGGAAATTTAAGTAAATATTCTAGTCAAACGAATGGCCATTTAAGTAACACAAGGACAGACTGGGTCTATCACAGCAGTACACAGAGCGGGGTCCAAAGCAGAGAACTCCCTATATGAACATAGAATGTCCTGCTGATCCAACCTAGCCATACAACATATCTCCTAGAAGTTTTCAGTCCTTAGTTTACGCTTTAACAGGGTTTTCCAGGATCTTTTTTTTACTGACGACCTATCCCCAGGACAGGTCATCAGCATCTGATCAGTGGGGGTGCAACACCCAGGACCACTGTCGATCAGCTGTTTTGCAAAGGCAATGGCACTCCTGTGAGCGACGCTTCCTTTCTGCAGCTTACTAAGCACAGTGCCATACATTGCTTGGTATCGCGCTCAGCCCTATTCACTTCAATGGGTCTCAGCTGCTCCTAGGAAAAGCAGAGGGAAGGCTGCATTGCTCACAGCAGCGCCGCTGCCTTCTTGAACGGCTAATCAGCTGGTGGCCTGGGTGTGGGACCCCCACCGATCAGATACTAATGACCTATCCAGAGAATAGGTCCTCAGTAAGAAAATCTCGGAAAACCCCTTTAAAGCAATGGAGATCAACCTACAGCTTATGGAGCCTTAGATGTGGCCATCAACTCCACCAGAGCTGTCCTCCTGTTTGCATGCAAAGTCACTTTCTATTATAATTTTGGAGTATAGTATAACCTGTTCACTAGGTACTGTAGATTGACAGGGCACAAGTAACCCCCATTCTCTGGATGTTCAATCAGCAGGGTATCTATGCATATGTTTAGAAGGAGAGTGCATGTATGGAGCTACATGTACAGTACACGCTGTAAAGTACACATATGAAAGGTACAGGGGCCACAAAGTGAGCAAAAGCATCATGAGGATGATTAACTCCCACAACCTAAATGTGAGCACAGAAAATGAACCATCTGGATGACGTAGACATATATTGAGTCACTTACTGCTGCTAAGGCGTTCTTCAAACCCATAATTTGAGGGGTCGGGGAAGAGTCTTGCTCTAATAGCTGCTTCAGCTTCTCTCGCTCGGTGAAGACTGTGCTGTATGCAGACTTTAACGTGAAATAAGCTGCAGAGAACAAAAGTGGATATCAGTAATGTCGACTCCTTTATGACAGCATCATCATGATAAGACACAAAGGCACATCTGCCACCAATTTATCAGGATAGAACATGCATATATGGCGACTTCCACACTTGTTCTTCATAGGTACATGTTTGGTGGATTGCCCAATGTATACCATGCAGCATGTTTATTTATTTATTTATTTTTAAATCAGATAAATTTTTATTATGAAATTTTATTTTCAAAAATAAAAAATAAATAAACAAGGAGTTTAAAATCCATGAATCAAGCTTGTACAGGATACAGCGCATGTGTTACAAATACATCACAGTCATGTATCTTAGAAGACAACATCCACATCACATTGTACTCTGACTGAGATGCATAGAAATACAGTAAACAGGTAAACATTTCATCATGGCAGAAGCAGCAGGGGAGATAGAAGCGGCTGTGCTGGAGCGGAGGGCATTCAGGACAATCCGAGTCTTTGCCTTTTCATTGGTACGATCTTTCATTTTACGTGGTCACCTAAGAACTGACCATCGAACCTGTAGGGCAGAGATGCTCAACCTGCCGCCCTCCAGCTGTTGTAAAACCACAACTCCCCCCTGTGCCCTGCTGTAGGCTGTCTGGGCTTGCTGGGAGTTATAGTTTTGCAACAGCCGGAGGGCCGCAGGTTGAGCATCCCTGCTGTAGGGCGCTGACCAGCACACTACAATACATAATCGAATCATTCAGAGCGCACTTCCATGTGCTACACATCGCCAGAATGCACGCTTGAATGTTAATGCGTGTGTGCCACAATGTCAGAAAGAATTTTATCATGTCTACAGTCTACAAAGACAAGGTGAACTTCAAAGAGAAAATGTATTTAACCGCCGTGATCCGTCTAATGGCAGCAGTCCAAGGGCACAGGGCATGACTGTGTGTCTGCAGCTTGATACACAGGACAATAAAATGATGTCACTGTGACTAATACTTGGCCTCCAAATGTGAGACATCTAAATCATCCCATCATAGAAGAGGAAATAAAAATATCAAGAACTAACATGTGGACCAGAATTGCGTAATATATAGAGATTTATTCCTGAATTTAGATTTCAGGGTTCTTCTGGGTCCCACACTAATCCCCACGACACAAGGTTTCCTGACCCCCTTGTCACAGGAGCTATGACTGGAGGGTTGGTCCTGCCCCCTCATTTTTAAGGGAGTCCTTAAAAGTGCATAAATTAGATATACCATAAATGTCTTAAAGTGAGAATACCCCTTTAGAGGGAAGTTGTCAGGACATACTGCCATGTCGGCCTATGTTCTAGAGCAGTGTTTTCCAACCAGTGTGCCTCCAGCTGTTGCAAAACTACAACTCCCAGCATGCCCAGACAGCCTTTGGCTGTGCAAGCATGCTGGGAGTTGTAGTTTTGCAACAGCTGGAGGCACACTGGTTGGGAAACACTGTTCTAGAGGAGGAAGAGCTTACTAGATTGATAAATGGTTTTGTAGAAAATGATTCGGAATAGCCTGTCATTTAATGATCTATACATCACTGCTCTCTCTGGGATTAAAAAAAATACATGACATGCCCTCCAACCAGAACGCGGTTTATTCAGTGTGGACATCACTAAAGCTCAGGCCCCCCTAACAATGTGTGGCTTCAATAGCATATGGGAGCCAAAACTACCGGCAACGACTGCTCAAAGACTGGGGAGCCTGGGAGCAGACAAAAAAATCTCAAAGTTTGTGGAGCTGCGGCTGAAGCCAGGCATTGGCAACCACTGATGATGAAGGATTGGACGGGTTCTCTTTAAGAGTCAAGTCGGCAGTCTTACCCAGTAATTGACAGCTTAAAGGGGGTTTCCAAGCTCCTGATATTGATGAGTATAAGGATTGGTCATCAATATCTGATCAGTAGGGGTCTGACAACCTGCACCTTCACTGATCAGCTGTTCCCTGCAGTCCCTGGTGCCTGGACTAGCACTTTGATCGGAGCCAGAAGGACAGCTCCTTCGAAGTGTAGTGGCTGTGCCAGGTTACTGTGGCAAGGCGCCCATTCACTTCAATGGGACAGGAGCTGCAGTAACTTGGCAGGGCCACTACACTTTGAACAGAACTGTGCTTCTGGCTCCGACCAAAGAACTAGTTCTGACACCAGAAGATGCAGGGAGCAGCTGATTGTTGAGGGAGTTGCATGTCTAACCCTCACCGATTGGATATCGATGACCTATCCTGAGGATAAGTCATCAATATTTGGAGCTTGGAAAACCCCTTTAAGTCACTTATTTCTAGCTGCGGTACCATCAGTTTTTTCAGTATTCTGTAATAATTTCTTAATATATTTTTATAGATGTTCCATTTCTTCATACAGAACTATGAATTCTCTGCTTTGATTTAAATGATTAAATTTTGGCTACCTGCAGCTGCCACTAGGGGGAACTTAGGAGCTTACTATATACATCTACACGTTAACACTATACAATAAACTCCCCCTAGTGGTGGCTGCGGGCAGCATGACTTCTGTAACACAAAACCGAACTGTAATAATGATATATAAAGAAAATAACCAGCACAGGCTTTTAGACAAATCATGTTCAAGGGCGGACATTTATAGTTACAGCAGTCTTCACTGGCTTCTCCCACCTTTGTGTGCAATATGACACAAATCGTCCTGCATCTTGGAGAACTCGGAGCTGTCCGATCCGCTGGAGTATTGTTTCTCCTCTGTGTAATCTATGGTGGAGAGGTTTGGGTTGGAAGCATGCAATCTTACATTCCCGGCAAAGGTTTGTGGCACCTAAAATAAAAAACGGGGAACAATGAAAACATAACAATTTATACCATGGGTTGATGGAGTGTTCTACGCTTGGACAGAAAATACCAAGAAATAAGTGGAAGTCTGGACTGAACAGAAAGCTGGAGGATAGATTGGTGCGAAGAAACATTTTTATTACTTTTTTATGTTACAGTTTAATTTTGACTGTACGTCCTACCCTTAGGAACAATGGATTTATATACGGGAACAGAGGGAGAGGAACAAACAGCATTTGTAATCTCTGCTGTCAAAACACTCCAACCGCTAACAATGCGGCGACAGGCTACTGTTTACATGCCGCGAGCAAGATGGACAGCGGAGAGCCGCAACCTGTGGCTTATCATCTTTTCTTAGTTCTCCAAGTTGGATATAATTTGTCAAAACAATGTTTCCTGGCTGTAAACTTGTAAAACTGTTATCATATCTGCTGAAGAAAGCTGCAATGGATGTATGAAGAATATATCTAAAATTTGCACAAACCACTGCAAGTTTTCAGGGTTGGCAATTACCGTATTTTTTGCTTTATAAGACCCCAAAAATAACATGACAGTGTGTCTCAAAACGTGAATACTCTTGGAAGCGCTCATTAATACAGTAGGAACTGGGAGCGGTGATTACAGTGCCCCTAGTGCGGGCTTTACTCACCGCTCCCTGATCTTCTGGTGGTGCCATACGCTGTGCAGTGTAAGGTCACAGTGCAGCGCTGCAGGAAGAGCGCTGGATCTCCTGAGTGGCAGCGCTGTCTGGAGCAGGACAAGTAAGTTCTTTCATTTATTTTTGTCTGATCTGGGGTCTGATTAACATGGGGCTTCTGATCTGAGGTCTGATTAACATTGAGGGTCTGATCTGTAGTCTGTTTAACATGGGGGATTCTGATCTGAGATTTGCTTAAAATTGGTGGTGGAAGTGGGGGCGAGGGGGTCTGATCTGAGGTGTGATTAACATTGCGGGTCTGATCTGAGGCCTGATTAAAAAAAACTTTTTTTTTACATTTTCCTCCTAAAACCTAAGTGCGTCTTATGGTCCAGTGTATTTTATAAAGCAAAAATTACGGTATATGGGAACCTATGCATTATGCAGGCTCTTTAACGGGGTACTCCCATCTCGACATTTATGGCATATCCAAATGGTTATGCCATAAATATCCACTAGGTGCTGGTCCCACCACTGGGACCAGTCCTAGCACATAAGTGGGAATTTGTTGTGCTATGGTAAATGGAGAGATGGCCGCACATGTGCAGCTATCCTTATTCAGAACATATCAGAACATGCTTACTATTTTTGGAAGTCACCCAGGAGAGAATGGAGGGAGACCGGCATGTCTGGCCACCTCTACATTCACTGCAAAGCGACTGGGTCCCATTCTTGAGGTAGGATGGGTCCCAGAGTTGGGACCTGAACCTACTGGACATTTATGGCATAGCCTTAGGATGTGCTATAAATGTCCAGATGGGACAATCTCTTTATTGGTAAATTCACACTGCAGATTTACCAATATAGATGTATGACAAATCCGTTACATTTTACAGTCCCAGTAAAGTAATCTTATCCCCACACTGCCAAAAAAATGGCAGACTTTACACTTTACAAGCAATGCATAGGATGAATCTGCAGCAAATCCAGAAAAAAAAAAAAAAGCAGCCGAATCCACTACAGGGGGCTGTATACTCAGTATTACTTGCATGCTGCATATTATTTGCAATTGGTGGAATTATTATATGGGCTGCATATGGAAGTTTTTTCTTAGCGCTGGTATGTGGTCTAATATTATGAGAAATGAATACTGTCTGAAATAGTTAGAGGAAGTCCTAATTTGCTTGTTGTCCAAGGCACCATTTTGATAAAACTAACCATTAAAAAGCACCTATATATCTATCTAGCTCCAGTTCTTTGTTTCCAGCAAGGTGAATATATTCCTAAAAGTTGTAGGTGTCAGAGAGCACAATGAAGAACTCATCAGTAGACCAATGAGAAGAACACCAAGTGTTACCTGTAAGGAGCCTTTTGCATCTTTGTTACTGCCTTTTGTTCTCCACTTCTTCCGGTTTATTCCTTTCTCTTTCTTGGGGCTTTCAAGAGCACCAGCCTTCCATAAAACATTAAGAGCAGTTATTAGAAGAACACTTTCCTGGAATTCTGGATGACAATGACTACGAAGAAGTAGCTGCACGTTATAAGCTTACAAAACCACAAGCCAAAACCTCAGTCTACACTGTTAAGCTACAACAGTCCTAAAAGGTATTGTCATGGTCTGTTCATGGGGCTTAAAGGGAATCTATCCCCTATATTTTACCAATTTAAGGAGTTTTCTGAGATTTTTTAACTGATCGGTGGGGGTCCAACGCCCTAGACCCCTGCTGATCAGCTGTTCGAGAAGCCACTATGCAAATCAGGGCCTTAGCTTTTGACTGACAGGTCCGTGTTCCTGCACAGTGAGCACTACAGGTCCTGTCAATCAAGAAGGTAAGGAAGAGGCTGGCAGAAGAAGCAGGAGGAGCGAGGGTGCACAGATTGGCTTTGGCCTGCCTTTGGTGCACTTAACTGCTTATTTGCATATGGATTAAAAGTGCTTTTTCTCCAAAATGACGCTACAGATGGGTAAGTGAAAGTTAGTCCTACAAGGCATTGTGCCTGGTTTAACAGTGAATTTCCTGGTGACAGACTCCCTTTAATTAACTTTGACATTTACCATATGAATAAGAGTCAGTAAGATTTTGAAGAGTATAGTGTAAAAGATTTATCAGCAGAGCTTCTCAGAATACCTGGATGGCGTTTATTGCAGGTGCAGAATATGTCCTATGAAGAACCTCCATGTTCTGAAGAAGTTGACTCATTTCCACCAGATAGCTGTGACACTGTGACAGGTCTGTGGGAGAAGAGAAGACCACCGCTGTAAAATTCTGGCCTGCCAAGTCATTGAAGGCTGAACCCAACAGCTCTGAAACCTTCAATTTCCTACTTGCTGAGATATGTATCTCCTGCCAAAAACATGATCAACAAGAAAGCAATACGACTGCACCGAACTCTTGGGAAAGAAGATCTTACTCAATCGGAGGATTGGGGCACATTCACACAGCGTATTTCTTGTCAAAAACGGTTTGAACCTCTTTAATCGTAAGCGGAAAATCGTTCAATTTTTCCAGTTTTTGGCAAGAAATATGCCTAATGCAGATCAAAACTAATAAACTAAAATGATACTTGATCATTGAATATGATGCCAAAACCCTCAGCTTAGGCCATTCATAGGAAAATCTGATTAAGGTCTCATGCACAAAATATGGATGCAGTCAACGCGCTGTCCCGGATTCACTGTGTCCATGGTATGCATTTTCTGGACATATTCTATCTTTTTGTGGAATGAACATCCAGATGCGGAGAGCACACAAATGATCCATGTGCTTTCTGAATTTATTGGTCGGTTCTGTAAAGAAAACTGAACATGTCCTATTCTTGTCCGCAAAATGCAGACCATGAACGCATAGAAGTTAACGGGTCTGCAAAAAATGGGGATGCAACACGGACTCCATTCATATTTTGTGGGTCTGCGATTTGCTGACAACAAAACTAATACGGTCGTGTGCATGAAGCCTTATTCCGTATTTTGACATGGAGAGGGTGTGGAGTGACCGCTATCAAGCTGCCATTGAAGACTGAACTATTAATCTAATTTTGCTGAAATAAATTTAGTCGGGCCACCTCTTTAAAGAGGACCGGCTAGCTCTCCTGACATGTCCTAATAATTCTGGAGCATCTTTTCTCTGCACTGAGTCTTCCCTCCGTTATTCCTTCTGGAAATTTATGAATAAATTGACAACTATTAAAGCAGTGGGGCGCGTCCCAACAAACTTAGACTGTCCACTCATTGCTGAGAGTTTTACAATGTGCTAGGACACTCCTAGTTACACATTTGCTGGATGAATAAGGGTACTTTCACACTTGCGTTGTTTGATTCCAGCAGGCAGATCCGTTGCCTGAAATGCCTGCCTGATCATGCAAACGCATTTCATTTTTTCTGACTGATCAGGCATTTTTCAGACTGATCAGGTCTGAAAAATGCCTGATCAGTCAGAAAAATGCATTGCAACACCGGATCCGTTTTTCCGAGGTCATCTGGTATTTATTTTTTTCACATTTTTAAAGGTATGCGCATGCGCAGACTGGAATGCCAGATCCGTCATTGCGGCAGTTTTAATGCCGGATCCGGCACTAATGCACTGCAATGGAAATTAATGCCGGATACAGCATGTATTCCGGAATTTTGGATGGAGACATGCATAAGGATATAATTGAAGCGTTTTTTTTTCCGCTATTGAGCCCCGAGGACAGAACTCAATGCCGGAAAAGTTTAACGCTAGTGTGAAAGTATCTTAACAGAGAAACGAAGCAAAGTTTCTGAGAAATAATGCTCTGCAATTGTAATCTCATGGCAAAGGCCAAGTGTCTTGTAAATACATATAGAGAGCCGACAGGTCCCCTTTAATTAAGAGAAAACCATACTGGAAATCTTAGTGGATAAGCTGTCTCATATCGGCTAGTGAAAAATAAGATGGTGGCAGTAACTCAGCCTCACAGACGGAGCGCGTTTTATTGCTGGTAACAGTACACGATGTCCAAGGATGATTAGAACTTGTAGCATCTGATTTGTTCAGGACATCCAAAGCCACTAGCAAAATAACGCTGCATATTAAAGAAATAAATGGCGTCACGGTCTCCGCAATGTATTCCACTCCATCTGTTACACAACACATAAACACGCTGGCATCTGTAATACAATGAAGTGCGAGGAAATGCTGCAGAGGCAGCCTCTAAATACACAAGTGAAGCGCGTGAACGATAACCACACCATTATAAATCACTTAAATTATTTATCGCGCTTTATTGAGAAGGCGCCACAACTGGCCGCAGTGTACTTAGCTACCTTTAGCACATTTATCCATATCGTCATTAGACTGGAGCCAGGCTGGGACTTTGCCGTCATTATTTAAGCAGGAAAAGTTCAGGCCGCCTGCCAGCTTCAGTGAATTCTGCCTGGTGAATGGGGTTTCCTGTGATAGTAAGCACGAAATCACTGGTTAATGCACTCCTGTTTATGAGGCGGGCGACAACTCTATAAGCTCCATGTCGGTTAGGCTACATGATATATTTGAGAGAATAGATTGATATCCTGAGATTAGGAATTGTAAATCATATGATCGGCGAAAAGGGCCAACTGCTTCCTCCTACAAGCGTGAATACCCAGCATAGGGGGCTTGTCCTTCAACTCCAGCGCATGCGCTCCAGAGGTTTACAGCACATGCACGACAGTTAAAGAATAACGAAGGGTAATGGCCTTGTGTGGCTGCCAAGTTATAAAAGATTCAGGTCTACATTAAAAGGGTTGTCCCTTCCATGGCAGAGATGGGAATAACCCCAGAGAGCGCTGGTCAGAAGAGGTGGAGTTACAGAAATGGCGGAGCGGTCGACACACAGCTGTTACTGTACCCAGAGTAGCACTATTGCTATTGTGTTTCTGTGTAGGGTTGGAGCGATCTCAAAAATATTCCCACCTTAACGATATTAAGAAACTTATCGCGCTAACGATATATATATCGCGATAAATACCCATTTAGAAGAAAAAAAAAAAATGCTTTTTTTTTTATCCCCTGTACATTATAAGGTCTCCGTGATGCACCCATACAGTATACAGTAATATCTCTTAGTTGCTACACCGAGAACGGGGTTCCCGTTCCCCCCGACCTGATGGTGCAGCAGGCCGGGCGTGCCCCCTGCTGCTCCATTTATTCGCTATGAGAGTGCTGGAGATAGCAGCCATCAGCCATCTTCGGCACTCTCATAGAAAATGGGACATGAAAGTGGAAAACCCTGACAAATGGGTTGTTCAGAGTGTGCCCATCATAAGTGTACATTGTCAGAAAGGGCATGTTGGCATCATAAACATGCCTTTCAGTCAAATAATACATTGGGGGCCATTTACCAAAGACCACCGCTTCACATATTGGTCTTAGTAAATTACCCACTGGTGGAAGATCTAATCAATTTATTAAGGATACTCTCACATATGCATTTATGCTGTCTGGTTTTGAGGTCCGGCAGGAGATCTTAAAAGCACAGCAAAATGCTTCTGTTTGAATAATACAACTGGCTGCACCCGTTCAGAACGGATCCGGTTGTATTATATTGAAAATGAGGAAACAAAATCCGGCACCACAACCATTTTGAGTCAATGGGCGCCGGATCCGTTTTTTTTCTCGGGTCTGAAAAAAACGGATCCGGCACCACTAAGTTACATGATTTTTTGTGCTGGATCCAGCTTGATCAGTTTCCCAAGCCCGACACAAAACCTCTGCTAGCAGGGATTCTGTGTCCGGCATGGGAACAAAACAAACAGAAACAAAATTTATTCTGGTGCACTCCGCTGCGGTTTGTTCAGTTTTGTCCCCATTGACAATGAATGGGGACAAAACTGAAGTGTTGTGCTGCGATTTTAAGACCCTGTGTCGGATCTCAAAACTGAGCAGGACAACGCAACTGTGAAAGTAGCCGAAGAGGCTCATGCACACCTATTAATAAATTTGTTACATCGTCGGCTGTTCGTGCGCCAGAAGTGGAATGTACTCTGTGCAACTTATTTTATTACTGGTAAAACTATCTCATTTACAAAAAGAAATACAAATCATGTAAATTAGAAGCTGATAAATCACACACACTGCTCCCCGGCCACGCACCATGACAATATACAATATATACTACTACTCACCCCCATCACACACCATTGACTATCACTACACACTACAGCCATATTATTTCAGCCTGCGGTCTCTGTGTAGTAGCCACCGATGCATAGCGGCTGTTATCCAGTGCCGAGTCTCCTGGATCCGGGGGTTAACAATCGGTAGATCCTATTTCCTGGTGAGCTAAAGGACCCGAGATGACATTATGCCCATGTGACTAGACTTACCTGTGGGCGGTGCAATACTGGGAAGTTTTCTAGATCACGTGCTGGTTTTCCCTGTTTTTTGGAGACATCTACACTGTAGATGCAGGCATACTGTGTAGAGTAGTGATGTGCAATGTGTGCCAGACGTTTTAGAAGCAGTCCCTGCCTATGACGTCACTAAAATACCACGGTAATTAAGAATTGGCGATATTGCCATTTCTTTGTAAATTATGCTTATTTTTAGAGATTTTAATTTTTCAATCGTCAAGGAAAGAAAAGAAAAAAGAAAGAAATTGCTATTTCTTAATACCGTGGTATATCATGAAAACCAGTATATCGTCCAACACTCTTTCTGTGTGCTACTCTGTTTGCACGGCTCCCATTCACTGCTATAGGAGTTACGGTAAGAGATGTGCTCTGACCGCTCCGCCATTTCTGCAACTCCACCTCTCCTCACCAGCTCAGCTTGACAGGTTGAAAAAATATATAAAAAAATTGGCGTCATACATATAACCAGTTTAGTTAGAGCATTGGAGATAAGAATAAACGGCACACGTGAATAAAAATGTGTGTGTATAATATATATATAATCACTGTGATTTTGTAGTAAAACCATCACAGAGAGGCACAGAGCATTATCAATCACGTTAATGCTCCGTGTCTCTGCTGTCCGGAACGGGGCTTGGCTCTCTTTCATGCATCAGATTACCCGCACGGCATCCGCTCGTGTGAAAGAGCCCTAAGTTACCTGAGATGAGCCTGGGACTCTAGTCCAGCAGGACTGGCCGCATGTATGTATGCCGTAATGAATAGAATATATTTGAAATGCACAAAAAAGAAAGACAATGGTGGAATTTATATTTTTCTTCCCCCCATCCCTCCCCAATAAAGTTAGTAAAAGCTAATCAGTATGTTATAGGGATCCCACAATGGTGCCATAACAACTCATCCCACAAAAAAATCCAGATTGAAATATAAAAAGTTATGGCACCAGAATAATGGAAAAAGTTGCTTGGCTCAAAATAGGCTAGTGTCACCAAGGAATTAAATCCTGAGCAATCCCTTTCATAAAGTATACTATAAAAGACTGAGCTGAAGAGCACAGCTCTTGCAGCTGGTAGGCAGACGTAAGATTCGCCAGTTCTAGGATACAACAAAACTAAAAATATAATAGACAACTAAGTACATCAAACATTTTTAAAGACAAATCAATGATGACATACTTGTGGAGTGCTGATGGGATCAAAACTGGAAGCGGATTCTGTGGTTGAGAGAAGTGGGAAAAACTGAGTATTTAGATCATGTGGAAACACGGAAATTTCATTCTGACGGTAAAGACGATGGTCACGGAGCTTCAGTATCCAGTCCTCAAAAACCTCTGGAGGTTTTACCTGCGGTAGACCATGAAAAGATTTTATTTAAGAGGTAATTCAGTCTGCAATAAAAAGTCCTTACAAATTTCATATACACTGTGGACCAGATTAACTGCGCCAAAAATCTAAAAAGTGGCTGAATTTGGCACAACAAGGGTTGCTACACTTTTGTCTGACATTCCTGACAAGGGGTGGGGCTTTGTGGGAAGGAGCGGTCTTAAAATGCTACATTTTGCACCAAAATTGCTCAACAATTCTGGCGTAAGAATCTTTCTCAAAGTAAGCCAACCAATAGTTGGTGTAGAGTCAGATGAAGGTGTCTGTCCCTGCGCAAAATTCATCATCCAGACTGAGCCCTTGTGATAAATCTGGTGCATGTCTAGACAGCCTTAGCTTATTCCATCTTTAAAGGCTATGGACACCTTTGGGGGCAATTCTTTTTTTTTATTATTGGATTGTATTTATTTTGAGCTAAAAATCATTTTTTTCAATTGGTCCTTATTAACAATATGGAATCCTTTTTTTCTGTACACAGCTGAGATGCTCCACTAGCTGCCTGTGGATTTTTTGTCTTTTCCGTCATCTGGGGAGCAGACGGACTCCTTATCTCTGCTCTCTCACATTATAAAAACTCATCAAAGCTCAATCGTTATCGTACCGATAAGAATGTGGCTTAAAGAAGTGTTTATGACTTCTCGGTAGTTTACAGATGAGTGTTATTAGATGATGGCACAAAGTGAAAGTACCAGTCACACAGCTAGAAAAAGAGTTAACACTTTGTGACAGAATGGCTCAATATTTTTAATAAAGACCAACTGAAAATATGATTTTTAGCCAAAAATAATTGAAACGCAATCATAAACAAAAATTGCCTCTGAAGGTGCACATAGCCTTTAAAGAGAATAGTTCTTGAAGAATCCTTGGCGGGCAGACCATGTGGCATAATTTTTACTCCGTACTTATTGAAAGCCACAGTATATTAAGTATGTAAAGAATTAAAAGAGCATCTCATCTTTTTTCTTTCCGTTACGATCGCCCTTTAAAGCCATCTGGGTGTGTTCGGTGAAGGGTAATCAGGGAGACTAACTTGCTGTTTTGCCACCTGTTCGGGCTCTTAATTTAAGAGAATTTATAAATGTGTTTACTAGCCGAGACTGGCAGTGAATGAAATCACACACAAATGTGTGCACAGGCTCATCTGTTAGCTGACACATGCCAACTGCACAGTGAAGGATCGAGCAAGAGAAAAAAAGCTGCAGAAGACCTGCTGAAATGACAGCTGTCATGACAAATCTGATGAGAGAGATGGTAATTTTCAGCTCCGTTGTTAATAAAGATAAAATGCTCAATCGAATACATACAGCGAAGACTGAAACGTTACACCACCGACTCCAGTTTTGGAACGTGGACATGGTTAGCCTGTCCAGAAGTTGTGCAATGCAAAGATATTGAAGACCTATTCTCAGGAAGGGGCATCAATATCACATCAGCTGGGGTCAGACTCCCAGCACCCCCACCGATCAGATGTTTGAAGAGGAGACGAGACTTGTGCGATCGCGGCTTCCGCTTGAAAATTACCTGTGCGCCATCTCCTTTGCCGCAGTGTAATTGTAATTCCTCGTTCCATTTACTTGCATTGTTGTAATTACACTGCGTCGCCTCCACAAGCAGCACAGTACAATGACAAATACAAAATTATGCGCAGGTAATTTTGAAGCGGAAACAGCGCTCCCGTGAGCATCGCTACCTCTTCAAACTGGCTAGCAGGAGTATCTGGGAATCGACCCCCACCCATCTGATATAGATGATCCATCCTGAGGATAGGTCATAATATGAAAATTCCCAAAAATGAAAAAAAAATAAAATAAAAAGAATACGATTCTTTCCTCCTTTTCCTGCCAACGCACTAACGATTTTTGGCAGTCTGTGGTTGGAGGTCCTACTGACTACTGAGAGCTACTATAATATGCAGCCAGAAGAAAAAAAAAAAAAAAAAGAATCATCATCCAAGGACATCTCTCACTCTGGCAGACCTGACTCATCCATGTATGATGTAAAATAACCGTGGAGCCCCAGTTATGGGTCTTCAACACAGTGAATGCCAGATATTATAAAACCAAGCAAAAGGGTGTCCCCATTATAGAGATCATCATATTAAGTGGTCCCTATGTCAAGATCCAGCTCAATTAGAAGCCCTAAAGGGTTGCTGTCACCAGATTTTACCCTATTAAGCTAGCTGACATTACCGATGTGCTAATGTCAGCTAAACCCAAGTAGCCTATTCCTACTTTTATCAGTGCCCCTGTTACGCCAAAAATCGAACTTTTATAATATGCTAATGAGGCTCTAGGAGCAGGGGCGGGCGTTGCTCATAGAGCCTCCGTTCTCCCACCTTTGTTTCCTACCTCCAAGTCCTGATTGACAGGGCCAGGCAGCGCTTGCGTCCGTCTGCCAGCCCTGTGCTCTGGTGAAGTCTCGCGCCGTTCAGTATTCGGCGCAGGCTCAGTGATTATAGCTGGCAGCCAGCAAGCGTCCCTTCCCTTACTGCGCCGAATACTGAATGGCGCGAGACTTCACCAGAGCACAGGGCTGGCAGACGGACGCAAGCGCTGCCTGGCCCTGTCAATCAGGACTTGGAGGGAGGAAACAAAGGTGGGAGAACGGAGGCTCTAGGAGCAACACCCGCCCCTGCTCCTAGAGCCTCATTAGCATATTATAAAAGTTAGATTTTTGGCGTAACAGGGGCACTGATAAAAGTAGGAATAGGCTACTTAGGTTTAGCTGACATTAGCACATCGCTGTCAGCTAGCTTAATAGGGTTAAATCTGGTGACAGAAACCCTTTAAGGATGTGACAAATACCTAAGCCAGTTATCCGTCCACAGACAGGGGTGTTGCCCCTCATCAGTGTGTAACCGGGAGCAATGCCTAGGACACTACTCAAACAAAACAATAGCAAATCTTGGGGAGACCAACCACAAAAATTACTGTGGACCCTAATTTAAGAGTTTCAACGAAGCAATCCAAAGTGCACAGCTCCCTGGGAAACTGTAATATGCTAAATAACCAGGGGACACCCCTTTGCACTGGTTTTCCTTTGAGGGATATCTTGCTTCCATTGTGTTGTAGACCCAATACTGGGGCTCCACATTTATTTTGCATATTCCTGTTTCCCAGGGAGCTTTGCACTTCGGATTGCTGTGTTGAGACTCTTAGATGAGGCTCCGCGGTGTTTTCTGTAGCTGGTCTCCCCGAGATCAGCTATTGTTTTGTTTGAGTAGTCTCCAAGGCATTGCTCCCGGTTAGCCAGAATCCTACTCCACACTGATGAGGGGCAACACCCCGAAACAGCTGTCTGTGGATGGATAACTGGATTAGGTCTTCCTGTTAGATCCTTAAGGCTTCTAAAAGAGCTGGATCTTGACATAGGGACCATTTAATATGGTGGATCTGGTGATCTCTACAATGGGGACACCCTTTACTTGGTTTTCTGGTTTTCACTGTGTTGAAGACCCATAACTGGGGCTCCATGGTTATTTCGCATATTACAGTTTCCCAGGGAGCTTTGCACTTTGGATTTCTGTGTTGAGACGCCTGAATGAGGCTTCGCAGTATTTTTTGAAGTTGGTCTCCCCAAGATCCGCTATTGTTTTGTTTGAGTAGTCATCCATGTACTAATAGGGCAGCTATCCAACACTAAATTTATGGTTGGCTACATCCCCCCTGGCAGTAACATTTGACTAGGATTTCTAAAAGTGCACCCTTGGCAGTGAGCTGACAGCCATGCCAGGTTCAATTAAGGCCCCATTCACACGTCCGCAATTCTGTTCCGCATTTTGCGGAATGGAATTGCGGACCCATTCATTTCTATGGGGACAGGCTTTGTTCCGCTCAGATCCGGAATTGCGGATCCGCACTTCCGTTCCGCGAAAATATAGAACATGTCCTATTCTTGTTCGCAATTGGGGACAAGAAAAGGCATTTTCTATATAGTTCTGGCAATGTGCGGATCCGCAAAATGTAGAAAGCACATTGCCGGTGTCCGTGTTTTGCGGATCTGCAAAACACATACGGACGTCTGAATGGAGCCTTTAATATGGGATTTAACTTTCCAGATTCTTCAAAGCAGCGTATCTAGAAATAAGAAAATTCAGTAACCACAGGGGAATTTTGTTAACGTATTCCATGTACAACAGGTTGCTCCGATTGTATATTAGACTGTAGCCTGCGAGATTACCTTGAGGTGGTATATATGTTCTTCTGTATCCAGATCAATGCACTTAGTTGATTTCTTCACTGACATCACAGAAAGTCCAACATCAATGCAGCCGTGTAGTTTACCTTTCTCCATCTGGAAAAATATAAACCCCATTTAGAAAAATCATGCTAACATTCACCTTACGGAGCAGAAACTTTACGTTTGTAAAACCATACAAAAGTATATATGGTATTCTCCAATCTTCTATGGAGTCCATTTGGTATGCTCTGCTATACTACTGCATAACGTTGTCTACGGGCTTACTGAAAACATTATGTGTGTATATATATATATATATATATATATTATTTATAATTTGAACTGCGCTTACATATTTTGCAGCACTTTCCTGGGGCTCACAATAACCCGGGCACTGTAAGGGATAAGTGCTGACCACTGAGCCACTGTACACAGATAGGTATATCTTTATTGAAATAATGCACTTACTAAAGTAGGACCCTTGGCATACTTCAAAATCCCTTTGTCCAAATAGAAGTACCTCTAAAAAAAAACACAAAAAAAACAACAACACGTGGCATTATTTAAAGTGTACCGTTATCCAATCACAAATCGGATTCATGTAAATCAAAAGTTGTGTGATAATGTATGAACTGCATATCTAGCTTGTATTGATCCTGAATTACAATCATGTCTCAGCCACATTCTTCTGGTTGTCATTGTTTGTCAGCAAGCTTGGTGACTGTTTCCAATCTCCACCCCACCCCTAAAGAGCTTGGCTATTGTAAGACTATAAATTATAAGTAGTGTCCTATCTGTAGAGTCACTTCTTATGTATAAATTATAAGTAGTGTCCTATCTGTAGAGTCACTTCTTATGTATAAATTATAAGCGGTGTCCTATCTGCAGAGTCACTTCTTATGTATAAATTATAAGCGGTGTCCTATCTGTAGAGCCACTTCTTATGTATAAATTATAAGCGGTGTCCTATCTGCAGAGCCACTTCTTATGTAAATATTATAAGTAGTGTCCTATCTGTAGAGTCACTTCTTATGTATAAATTATAAGTGGTGTCCTATCTGCAGAGTCACTTCTTATGTATAAATTATAAGTGGTGTCCTATCTGCAGAGTCACTTCTTATGTATAAATTATAAGCGGTGTCCTATCTGCAGAGTCACTTCTTATGTATAAATTATAAGTGGTGTCCTATCTGCAGAGTCACTTCTTATGTATAAATTATAAGCGGTGTCATATCTGCAGAGTCACTTCTTATGTATAAATTATAAGCAGTGTCCTATCTGCAGAGCCACTCTTATGTATAAATTATAAGTAGTGTCCTATCTGTAGAGTCACTTCTTATGTATAAATTATAAGCAGTGTCCTATCTGAAGAGTCACTTCTTATGTATAAATTATAAGTAGTGTCCTATCTGTAGAGTCACTTCTTATGTATAAATTATAAGTGGTGTCCTATCTGTAGAGTCACTTCTTATGTATAAAATTATAAGCGGTGTCCTATCTGCAGAGTCACTTCTTATGTAAAAAGTATAAGCGGTGTCCTATCTGCAGAGTCACTTCCTATGAAGGTTATTCTGTTTGTAAACTGTAGAAATCTAGGTAAAGCTGAAAAAGTGTTTTACATCTTAAGGGTCCACTCACACGTCCGTAGTGTCGATACGCGCGTATTACAGTGTGTTTTTTTAAAATAGGAAACGCACGTTGTACGCGCATTCGTGTGATTGACCACTCTGGCGTCAATCACAATACGCGCGACAAAATGCCCCAAAGAAGCTCCTGTACGTCTTTGGGCGTAGGCGTTTTACAACGCGTTCGTACGCGCTGTAAAACGCTCAGGTGAGAACCATGCCCATGGGGAAACATGGGTTTTCGCCTGTTGAGCGTTTTACAGCGCGTAGGAACGCGCTGTAAAACGCTTAACTCTGAACCCAGCCTTAGTTTTGCAAATGAGATGCTTGGCAAATTATTTTGTACAAAATTATTTGAGCCCGTCTGTCAAACGTCACGGCGATCTCGATTAGACGGGTTCCTAACACCAAATCCTACCTGTTATGCAACATAATGGCCACATAAAATCCAGGGAGTGCAGGTTCCACATGCATGCTGGATCCACTCTGCTTTTTACCATTTTTGGTGCCATAACAGCCTTCATTGAATCGGGGATGCAGGTACCAGCATGCATGTTCTTCCTGGTGCCACACTGGCTACTAATAGATATAAATAAGAGCTGGCTACAGCTTTAGTCTATAGGGCAAACAGGCCAGTCAGGGGTGCAAGACCGAATCGCGTTAGCCACACCTCCAATACAAACTGCAAAGAAAAAGGGGTCAGTCAGCACATCCCCATATACAGGTACACGCTGCCATGGCTTGAAACATACAGGAGAAAAAAGGGGGTTATGCTGCAGCACTCTGCAAACACAAATGATGCACAACAATGCCATAGAAAACATTCTGGTGTGTGCTGTCTGTATCCTTTCCGTCTCCATGGAGAATGAATGGGTCCTCACCCGTTCCGCACAATTGCAGAACAGATGCGGACCCATTCTACGGACGTGTGAATGGACCCCAATATTGATTAAACTTCAAAACACTTTGCGATACGGAGCCTGTCCTATTATACTGCGTCTTCTCTATTCACATTCAAGGCTGCAGTCAAAATTCTGTATTTGTCGGGACCTCAGGGATCACTGAAGCACCTTATTGGTTTAGTGCCTCTAAAGTCCATATTGTGGTTAACAGGTCCTGGTTGTTTAGTAGGTTACTTACTGATGCCCAGTACATCTTTGGATGTGAATAGAGAAGAAAAAAATGATATAACTCAGAACAGAAAAGAAAAAGTTACTTTAAGTATACATTGATCTGCAAAACAATGTTCAAAGGTAGAGGTACGAGACAACAAAAGCCAAAAATATGCAGCATCTTAATGAATAAAACATCCTTTCCTAGTTTCGCTGTCGACATAAGAAAATGAGCTAGAAACTCAAAAGCGCAATAGATTACGGCAGAACATTCTCTTTGATATTACCTTGGCTAATGAGCTCTGCGTGTGACTAAAGCAGCAAATTACCATAGAGAATTTAAGGGCTCCTGGATTTACTGAGGGATTATTCTATATGAGGTGAGCATGAACGTCAAAGGAAAAAAGAACAGAGCCTTCAACAAATATCCGTGTGCTTCTAGTCATTACTGTAAAGAGCGATGTCCTATTTCCCACTTTTCTTCCCTGCCGCTCCGATCCTGCAGCAATGACATCATCTTCCTGGCTGCAGCGGTGACATCCCGTACACACCTCATCGCCATGCAGCCAATCACTGGCCTCAGCAGCATATGGCATGTGACTGCTGAGGCCAGTGATTAGTTGCAGCGGTGTTGTGGTATGTACGGGATGTCACTGCTTCAGTCAGGAAATGAAACCGCCGGCAGAGACGACTGGAGCGAGATGTGGAAGCAGCAGCAGAAGAAAGAGGCGAGCATGACTGTTATTTTATAAGATTTAGCACTGAAAGCAACTGCTTCCATGTATGAAGACAAACCTTGTGCCAGCCTTTCAGAGGCCATTTCCGTTTCTTAAGCAAAAATCCCTCCTTTTTTTGTGGCTCCTGCGTACAGCTTGAGCTACCGCGGAGGCCTTCGACAATTTCCCAGCTATCCTGTGGAGAGTAAATAGGGGTTAATGGACTGGGCAGTCCCATGATTAAATTCAGTACATGCTGAGGTCACTATCCAATCAAGGAATTTTAAGGTTTTAATAGAAAAACTGTATTACAAATGGAGCAACAATTGTGCGTAAAGTGATATTCCCATCAGGGTTTCTTCATTCACTGCTATGGGACTTCCAAAAATTTCAGTTCTTGAGCTATGAGCGCACACCAGAAGAAGTGGGACCTGGACCTATGGAAGATTTATGGTAAATGGTACAATTTTTATATATTCAAGAAACTGGTAGACGATAGGAAAAGTGTCAGACACACTTGTTTCAAAATAGGGAACATATAGAGGTGAATTTATGTGATCAATGCCAGAATGTTAGCGTCAAGCTTTTTTGGCACACACCATTTTTGAGTATAAATTTGCAGCTTTTTGCAATTTTTTGCCGCTCCTGTCAATTTTGTGCATGAGAAAGACAACATGGCCAGCTATGTTAACAGCTGCATGCCCGATTTATTACTTCAATATTTCAAAAAGTCCCTATCTCATTACAGCAGGTGGTAATGGCGTGCAAAAACTGGGTAGCATTTCTAGACAAAAAGTGTTAGGTCTAAAGGGGCGCTAAAGTTAACAATCTGCGACATTTAATAGGTTTGGAGATAAGTACACCAATGCAGACTCAAGGAAAACGGGCTTCAATATTCCCCTCATGATAATCTCCGTCCAGAGTGTCATCAACCAGTCTACATTTTCATCTCCCAATAGGGTCCCTTTACGTCTGCCCCTAAATTAAGGAATAAATGTATGTATTTTAGGTTTTGAAAAAGTGTCCAATCTCACTGAGTCTGTGAATACATGTATCTGAAAAAACAGAAGACGCGGGCACCATCTTTTCTTCTCTCCCTTGGCGTTGAAAGCTTTTGCAATATCAAGAGTGATGATTTGTGGATTCATTCCTTTGAGAAATGCACATTTATCAAACCCACATCCGTCTGGAGAAACAACATCCAATGATTTACTACATCGGACTGTCATATTTACAAAGGGTTTCTCTTGAACTGAACAATTAATAAAGGATAGACAGCAGTTTTATTTTACATTACAGTGAAAGTTCTTAAAGTATCTTCTTTAAAGCTCCGTCTTCAGAAAGGAAGATGGTCTGCAGAACCTCTTCTAGCTCCTCAAAAATACCTTCTGCACTAAAAGGCTGACTATTTGCTGTGCAAGCTTAGAAAAACGTAGTCTGGGACTCGGGCTGAGCTGCAATATCAGACATAGCCCATAGACAAGACATTCTATCCAGGAAGGGGTGGGGGGTGCTCCTTTATATGTACAGTGTGACAGTATGAAAATATTACCTGCATTGGGGCAAAAGATCTTGTAAGTCGCGTGCCTTGTTGAACATGAATGATCTGTGGACTATGTACACCCTCGGGGAAATTTTTTTACTGATTTTGTTTTACGCATTTTGGGCTAAAAATAATGTCTTCAATTGGTCTTTATTAAAAATCTCCAACTGTTTGTCTAACTGTGTGAATGGTACTTTCAGTTTCACGGTGTGCTGGTCATCTGAAAACAGTTATTTCTAAACTATTTTTGCAGATGACACTAAACTGTGTAAAGTAATTAACACTGAAGAGGACAGTTTTCTGCTACAGAGGGATCTGGATAGATTGGGGGCTTGGGCAGAGAAATGGCAGATGAGGTTTAACACTGACAAATTTCAAGTTATGCACATGGGAAGGAATAATGCAAGTCACCCGTACATATTAAATGGTAAAACACTCGGTAACACTGACATGGAAAAGGATCTATTTTAATAAACAGCAAACAAAGCTGTAAAAACCAATGTGAAGCAGCTACTGCCAAGGCCAATAAGATAATGGGTTGCATCAAGAGGGGCATAGGTGCCCGTGATGAGAACATAGTCCTACCACTTTACAAATCACTAGTCAGACCACACATGGAGTACTGTGTACAGTTCTGGGCTCCTGTGAACAAGGCAGACATAGCAGAGCTGGAGAGGGTTCAGAGGAGGGCAACTAAAGTAATAACTGGAATGGGGCAACTACAGTACCCCGAAAGGTTATCAAAATTAGGGTTATTTACTTTAGAAAAAAGACGACTGAGGGGAGATCTAATAACTATGTATAAATATATCAGGGGTCAGTACAGAGATTGTTCCCATCATCTATTTATCCCCAGGACTGTGACGAGGGGACATCCTCTGCGTCTGGAGGAAAGAAGGTTTGTACACAAACATAGAAAAGGATTCTTCACTGTAAGAGCAGTGAGACTATGGAACTCTCTGCCCGAGGAGGTGGTGATGGTGAGTACAATAAAGGAATTCAAGAGGGGACTGGATGTATTTCTGGAGTGTAATAGTATTACAGGCTACAGCTACTAGAGAGGGGTCGTTAATCCAGGGAGTTATTCTGATTGCCTGATTGGAGTCAGGAAGGAATTTTTTTCCCTTAAGTGGGGAAAATTGGCTTCTGCCTCACAGTTTTTTTTTTGCCTTCCCCTGGATCAACTCTGGATCAACCTGAAACAGGCCAAACTGGATGGACAAATGTCTTTTTTCGGTCTTCTATACTATGTTACTGAAGGCTCAAACACTTATTTAAGACCCATTCTTATCTGTAAGATAAGAATTGATCTATAGTGAGTGTTTAGGAGGTCAAAGACGAAACAAAGTAAAAATTCAGAGCTTGCTAATAGAGAATCTTGAGACTGCACAGAGAAAGGGGCTCAAACTTTTTAATAAAGACCAATTGCAAAATGACAATGCAATCATTTAAAAAATGTGCCCAAAGGTGTACATAGGGTATCACGGACTGAGAAATAGTATGGTAGGTTTCACCTCCCAGAAGGAACACAAAATCACGGAGGGTAAAGAGGTGTGTGAAAGGGTACATAAAACTACACCTTTATTGGTATGATTTAAAAGGAAGAGGGAAGAGCTTGTATAGCCTAATGATGCTCTGTAAGGCATTCAGGGTAATTGCTCAGAGGACTAAGAGCAACTAAGTCATGAGCAGTTGTGGTGGTGGAACAGGGTCACATGTATAGCGATTTGGTTCCACGACCGACAGTGCCAGCTGAGGAAGGATATGCTGGTAGCTAAGACCACCAAGGTTCCCAATTATCTGGATATGACGCACCCCTCCAGATAGAAGCTAACCACTGTGCTGTTGAAAACATACAGGGCTCCCCCTCTGAAACCGAGGGAGCAGAGCCTGGTCAGGGTATACAGGTATAACTCTTGACATTCAGTTAGCGCAGCCAGCAAGGAGCATATATTGTAAGACCCCGACAGGATAACCTATACATTTACAGGGATAATTAGATACTCCCTATGGGGTGAGACAATAAATCAAAGAAGGCAGATCCCGATTCCCCTGCAGAGCTGAGTCTATTGAGCAGAGGAAGGGGAATCCACTCCTGATTAATATTGCTCTTTAGAAGAGGTGGTTGCTCTGCTTCATTAAATGAAACATTGAAGCAGCATAGTTGGATACGAAAAAATGTAACAGCGTTCTAGCTCTATGTGTCAGCACAATTGCAGGAGGATCAGCGTTCTAACTCGACGCGTTTCGTGGTCTCATCAGGAGTATTGCTGACTGACTAATCAATTATTTATTGGCTAACTACAGTTGAACACGCTGCAATTCGACTGTCCCACTGGCGTGGTGACAGCCTCTCGGCGCTGGTATGGTCGTGAAGCGGCGACCGCTCGTGCCCTGTTAAGAGGGGGAGAACCCTCCCTCCTCCAGGGACAAAGGGATCCGATGCTGGCGAATCAGCATTCCGGGGCGGGCAAATTGCCGGATCGCTCCCGGCTAGTTGAACGACGGTTTATATTGAGGGATACCCAACGATTCTCGTATAACGGCATGAAAAGGCAGGCGTGAGTACAGTATAACGCAAGGAAAGTAAAATGCAGGGTATCAAGGGACAACACATGCAAGATAACGAATGTATGGCAATTACTTAGATCACAAATAGCCAACTTATAGCAGGGAAACCAAACCACAGATAGCTGGATTAATATTTGAATGGGGGGGGGCACATTATACATAAATACGTGTGTCTGTGTATACCCCATCAGGAAGGAGAATGATAGGCAGTACAGGGCACATAGCAGGCCTGGACTAGAGATAACAAGTCTCACCCAGTGATTACCGGCTTAAATCCTGGGGCTAGCCGGCTATGAATCAATATGCCCAGCATGCCACTCTCCATTTAATCAATGAAGCCAACATAAGAAATAGGGTCATTAAGACCATGAAGGTCCACTGGGCCAGATTTTCTCCACGGGGTGGGGGGTCACGTATCACTTTAATACCCTGAAAACGAATCGCCCGAATGTCACCTGAGTGACAGGTATTGACATGTCTGGCAACTGGGGTATCAGAGTTATTGCGGACATCATTCAAATGCTCACCAATGTGACGTCGGATTTCACGTACTGTTTTGCCCACGTATTGTAGGCTAAAAGGTGTTCATAGCCTTCAATCTTTCAACATCAGATTGCAGCTGAATATGCAGATGTCATGACCATTACTCCTTAAATGCTAGAAATAAAATGTGCTAACCTCTACATAAAGTACTTAAGCAAAAACAACACTAACCATATTACATTTAATTTATGATGCGGCGCAGGCCTCCTCCAGCAGTCCGTGCATCAGACTGAAATGTACTCGAGCTTCAGAAAAGACTATCATGAAAACACTAACATTGCATTCAAAACAATACCACACACCAAAAACCTCTTTGCCCAATGTGGCCACAATACTGTAGCATAATTACCAGACATCTCGGGTTAGGCTAAGTTCACACTTCAGTTATTTGGTCAGTTATTTCCATCAGTTATTGTGAGCCAAAACCTGGTGCGGGTCAAAAGCAGATCTGGTGCAGATCTTTCTATTATGCCTCATCTCTAAGTAACAAATTGCTTGTGGAGAGCACCATTCATTCCCTACTCACTCAGTAACTCCGGTGGTGGTGCCAGCAGTGTTAGGACCGAACCTCTGGTCCTCCACAAATCCAGACACTTTTCAAAGGAAACCGCGGCACTCCAATGCAGTTGATTTCTTGTAGTAGAAACAGAGCTTCCAGTACCAGAACATTTCTGGAAATTCCAACATAATGTGTCACAATTAAGGTTCATGATTATAGATGGAGTACTACCTCTGAAGAGAGGGGGTGATAGAGAGAAACTCTTGAAACAGAAAGAGCTTAAATGGATTTACGATTTGGATACGTTGGAGCCGAGGGGCCTCAACAGAGACTTTAAGATAGGCTCCCTGTTCTAAACTTTATCCCAGGTCTTGTGAAGTGAAGTGCCCGGCCTATGGCTGTGTTTTAACTGTATAAATTGGTTGCACATAACTAATTAACCCATAACCCCCTTTTTTCCTTTTTCTTTTTCTCTTTTCTTTTTGCTTGCAGATGAAATGTCGATGTAGCTGAGGGGGAACCTACCAGGATCTGCCAGATTACAAAATTGGACAAAACCTTAATTATGGACCATTGCCATATTGTCTCTTAAGCCGTTATAAAGTAGTAAGCAGATTGTAAGATGGGGAAACATGAGGAATGTTGCCTAGGTCCAGACGGATCTATATAGAGATTGTGCCACCGAGCAGGTTGCAGCGCAGTGGAGGAGGTAGCTTTGGGGACATTTCCCACCTTGATAGGGTGAGAAATGGACCTCTAATAGAATGACTCCCCTCAGAATGGCATTAACATACAGTATGGCCCGGTTCATGTGTATGCTACACGTGACTGTGACCTACACTTAATAGCATGATTGTTAGCTGCGAAATACTGCAATATAAACCCTGATTGAATGACTTGAAATGGATGGAAGGTGGTACAATGAATAAATGCTGTATAGAATATGAAGCTAAATAATGGATCTGTGGGGACCAAGGCATATACCCATGTTTCTTTTCAAGTATAATATAAATAATACTATGTAAGGTACACTGATAAAGTGATGTAACAGGCATAAGGATAAATGGCAATTGGGACCTTGAGTGTCTATACACTGAATTCTGAAAAGAACAACACAATAAGTTAAAGATGTTCAGTTTATCTGAATTATGAATATATGAGCGCCGATAGTTTAATGTCTAAATTGTATGAGCGCTACATTTAGAAGTGCCCGATCAGCCGTGATGCAGTCAATATTGTAGAGTCAGCTGACTAGTGAATGTTTACGTAAGAGCAGCTGACAGGGTAGGAGGGCGTTCCCTCCGGTTACTAGATGTAACAAGATGACGTAACAACAGCTGACTGAGAAGGAAGGCGTTCCTTCCGGTCACCTGATCGCAAGAGTGCCTGAGAACTGAGATGACGTCACGGGCGCAGGCGCATTGATGATCGAGGCACGCTGAACATCAAGAAGAATGCAATCGAGCGATCCTGGAGGTCCCCCAAGGCTGGTTATTACAAGCAAGCAAGATATTGATTATATACATGTAAGCATCTAGGTGATTGTCATGATCAATCATTTGTTTGAGTTAAAAAGAAAATAAAGGGGGAGGGGTTATCAATTTCGGGGGGTGGTACAACACTTGCACTTTATGTATTTAAGGAGTCACATTGTGTAGTAGAGGTGAGCTTGAGAAAGACTATTATTGTCGAAACGTTGCTGTTATCTTTTTGGAACCAATAAAACTACAAGAAATCAACTGCATTGGAGTGCCGCGGTTTCCTTTGAAAAGTGTCATCTCTAAGTAGGTTTCACCACAGTTTTAGGCTCAAAATAAGTGTTGGAAATAACTGAAGTGTGAACTTGGACCGACCAGGTTTTTAAACAAGTGCTTATTGCATACTCTAGATTACAAAGGTTACAGTTCAGGTTATGGCTGGCAGCAACTCCATTTTATCCAAAGCCTGGATTATCAATACTTATATCAACAAACTATACATTAAAAACATTGCTCAATTAATCTTCTTTACATTTTGGCAGCTAAGTGGGGGAAATAACCACAAAGCACATTTTTCCACTCAGATGACATCAAAAGCTCCTCGTGGAATGTAGCATAAGTCAATAACCCACACTTCTGATGACACGTATATTCCTTCTGAGAGTCAGGAACACAACTGAAACTTTCCATATGTCATCAAAAAATAAGAGACAGATGAATGACATGGAAAAATATAAGCTTCTTAAAGAACTCCATCTACGGTAAAGGTCTGACATGTCAAATAGAAAGGTCATGATATGATATCGGCCTGTGCCCTAAATGAAATATCATGGATACAGAGCAGGCCTCTACACACTAGGTTTAGGTCATGACCCCCAACACGTGATGATGGGCAAGAGAAGGACAGGGCGCAGGGAGACAAGTCATCGCAGGAGGGTGAAGGTGTTTGGGCACCTTAACTTTTCAAAATCATTCACTTCACATGTCACAAGATGATTATTGGGGGATTTGCTCTTTAAATGGGTGTTCCAGCCAAGTTCTACTAAAACTTTGTGTTTCTAGCTATGTAATGTTTGAACCTGTGATTGTAAGGCTAAGTTCACATCTGTCATGAAAACCTGTCAGTTTCCGGGTATGGATTCTGGCATTCTGCCAGGCAAAATACCAATATAGCTCCTGTTCGTGCATCTGTGAGGATAAACTGAAGCAAGAAGGACACAGAAAAGGGCATTTTTTCAGCGCATTAACTACAACAGTTTATATGCCCGCCCATGTATCCCGGTCTGGGAGGGTCTAGAACAGTGTTTCCCAACCAGTGTGCCTCCAGCTGTTGCAAAACTACAACTCCCAGCATGCCTGCACAGCCAAAGGCTGTCTGGGCATGCTGGGAGTTGTAGTTTTGCAACAGCTGGAGGCACACTGGTTGGGAAACACTGGTCTAGAAGTAAAATAAGTTTTGGGACAATCCCATTAACATATAAAACTAGACGAGCACTAAAAGGGGCTCTCTTAGCTACAGATATTGATGATCTATCTTCTGATTAAGTGATCAATATCATATGGGTGGTGGTCCGACACGCAGAACCCCCACTAATCAGCTGTTTTGAGTTGACGCGGTACTAGAAGCTGTCCGGTGTACGGTGCTGGAGGCAGACAATATGAAAAAAATTAGCATTTACTTTATGTGTCTCTTGTGCCAAAATTATTTTAGAGAAAAACATGGTGCTGTTGCTCCCAACATTCAGAATTTGCTACATTTTTCTAGCAATTTAGAGAAAACATGAAATCTAACCTCTGGCTGCGGTGGGTGAGAAGAGACTTCTTCCCCGAGACAGTGTTGATATGTTTTTGTACAGCAGAACGGTTAGTAAAGCCATGCATCATCGTTCTGCCTTGTTACCTGCCTAACCGTGACCTTCTCCTGGCTTGGCTTTCTTACTGTCTGAGATTCATTTACATTAAGGACATTGATTCCTGTGAATAAGAAAATAACCCTCTGGAGAACTTGAAGGAAAACAAGGAAGCAATTGGAAGCAGAGTTTGGTGTGGGCAGCCGGGGAGAAGCGAGCAACCTATCGATCCTAGAGAGGTTATCCTGGCCTCATTTAACCTTTAGGAAGTTCTATAAAATGAGCTGCCAGGAACTTGTGACAACCAGAGGACATACTGCTGGAATAAAACAGAACCAAGTAGACATCCAAATCAATCCCACCCTAAGGGATGCATTTTTATAGCAGAAATATGCAAAACAAATCTATGAGCTGTATGCAGATTTTTGCTGTGGATTTCTACTTTGCCGCTCCTGTAAAATACTGCAGATTTTCCAGACCTGTGACCATTCAAATTCTGGAATTATAAAATCTTTAAATAAGTATTTTCAAAAATGCACAACTAAGGTGCTGGTATTCTGAATGGTAACTTAGAATTAGAGAACCTTTGAAGAATCGGTTCGTCAAAATTTAGAAAAAATTAAGTTTGGACACAAATCGATTCTACCCGAACCAAAGTGAGAGAGAGACTAGTATGCTACGGTGGGTGTTTCAGCGAAATATATGCATTGTCTGACTCTATCATTACAGAGAGCGTCTAATATACGTAGTACGTGTGTGAAGTATTGTAAGCCAGACAATGCACCTCTGGGTTTCTAAGAAAGATATTCAAATTAGCTTTCTTAAGCTAAGATGGGCTAATTTTGATATATTTTTCCCAGAAACACAGAGGAACGTTGCTAGGCCTACAATAGTCATTCTATTGTGTCTCCTCCTCTCTATTCCAAACCAGCAGAATCAATTCACTCATCCTTAACTTAGAATATTTTATTGGTGCCTCAAAGTATTTTTCCAGATATTAACTTTAATGCCCTTTGACAGTGTAAACATTTAGGACATACTTGCCAACTTTTGAGAAGAGACCATGCATCTCCCCATTGTGCAGATCACAACATCCGGCGACAGGGGGTGCAGCAAATAGCAGGCCGCAACGGTGACCTGCCCCCTTGCATCATATGTGACCTGTGACACTATAGGAGCAAATCACTGTCGCGGCCTGCTATTGGCTGCACCCCCATTGCCAGATGTTGTGATCTGCACAACAGGGAGATGCAGCGGCAGTGCAGAGAGGCAGAGGGACACAGGTGTCGGGGACCAGATAAGTATGTTCTGTATGAGGGACTCTGGCATTTCGGGGGGTGTCTACAAAATCGGAGAACCCCTTTACGCTAAATTATTTTTAAAATCATATGAATATGACAAAGAGTTTGTGCAAGAAAGGGGGAGTGGTAAACCTTCCCCACTTTACCAGACCTGTCAAAGAAAGAGGACTTACCTGCTTCCCAGTGCTGGCTCCCCGCTACTTCTCCCAACCTCCGATGCTCTACTGAGCTCCCTCGATCTCGACATCTGGTTTGACATCACTGCAGCCAATCACTGGATGCGGCAACGACCGGCTTCCCTTAGGTCGTGACAAATTGTCACACGACGCAAGGGTATCCAGTCCCTGTCACGACCAGTGTGTGGCAATGTCAAACCGGATGTTGACATTGAGGGAGCCCAGACAAGCATCACAGACCTAGAGAAAAGGGAGCAGGGAGCCGGTGCCGGAAAGCAGGCAAGTCATTTTTCCTTTACAGGTGTGGTAAAGTGGTGGGCTTCAATCTATCAACACCCCCCCCCCCCCAAGGCACTGTAACCTATGGTCAGTGTTAAGGGGCAGGTGCTGTAGAGGTCACTGTTAAGGGGTTGGCCCCTGTGGAGGTCACTGTCAAGGGGGCCGGGTGCTGTGGAACTCACTGTTAAAGGGGCAGGCTGCTGTGAAGGTGAAAGTTAAGGTCCCATTTTAAGGACATGGGCACTGTGGGTGTGGGTGGTCAGTGTTAAGGGATGGAGAGCTGTGGAGGTCACTGTTAAGGGGCGGATACTGTAGATGTCACTGTTATAGTGGATACTGTCGATATCTTTTAACAACACACACAAACATTAAAAGAAATAGATGAAATATACCCGTGCGAAGCCAGGTCCTTCAGCTAGTAATAAATAAAATGTCCCCAAAGGTGTCCGTAACCTGTGATTACCTTCTAAAGGCTACGAGGGCGGTTTTAATTTTAGCCAGTTTTGATAAATGAGGCCATGCGTGATCTGATTTTCTACTTACAGAAATATCGTTCTGTTGCAGAAATGACTACAATATCTCCTGCCGTAATCTGTGCCACTAGTGAATTAGTTTTCTCAGCATCTCATGACAGACAGAGATTGCATGCTAAAAAAGTGGCAGCTGTCATCAAGAAGCAACTGACAAGTGTGATGACTGGATCTGTTGTTACTGTCATGAAAAAAATTTCAGCCATGACAGAAAGAAAAATACCCATGTCACTCAGAGCAACTCGTCAAAACAGGCTCTCCTCCTTCACGGTCCGGTCACACATGCTTTTTGTATGCAGTTTTTGAAGCCAAAATCAGTGGATTCAGGAGAGATTGCACAGTACCTGTCCTAAACACCTTCTCTTCTCCACCCTTAGGGCTGATTCAGATGACCGTATGAATGGGTCCGCATCGGTTCCGCAAAACTGCCGAACGGTTGCAGACCCATTCATTTCAATGGGGCCGCAAAAGATGCATCCATAGTTCCGTTCCGCTGCCCTGCAAAAAAGCTAGAGCAAGTCCTATTCTTGTCCGCAATCGCGGACAAGAATAGTCATTTCTATCATTTTGCGGACTGCAAAACACTACGGCCGTCTGAATGAGCCCTTATTCTCAGAAGTTTTAACCGTGCTGTCACCTACTGTTTTCCCTACTTATGTCTCGTGTTCCTGTTGATGTGGTTTTCCATTTGTATCCACATTATAGGAGCTGTCTGCTTTCTGCTCAAATTTCAAAAATGCCATAAACTGATGTCTAATATAATAATATATGCTAAAGCACTGTGCAGCTCCCCTCAGCGCCCCCACAATGAAGCCTGCCACCTTCCCCTCCACAGAGGAAAAAAGTGCATGTGAAAAAGCCTCTGCGTCCCCAGATTTTTACATCTGGGTCTACTACAGCGCAAAGCTAGAACCAGACCTGTACCTCGCATGGATCCAGAGATCTCCCCTTTCATTGCTCCAATTGCTTTGATAGATCATTTTCAGCTCAAGGGTGTGTCCTTTTTGCTGCAGCTTTCTCCCTGTAAGTGCCACAGCGTCTAACAGAACATATGGCTGGTGACAGTTGAAGATTTAAACTGAGCATGTTCGACCAGCTCAGTGAGATGGACAAGAAAAATAAAGAAAATAAACAGCAGGTGGCGCTATACAGATACATTTTATTGAATAGCTCCCTGGCTATACTGCGGTCACAAAAGTATTCAGATGCAGGTGCTGGTTTAAAAAATGTAGACTATGTTTCGTGATACAACCTCTATAACGGACTACTATTTAATTTCCTTATTTTAAGGCCTCATGCACACGGCCGTTGTTGTGGTCCGCGTCCGAGCCGCATATTTTGCGGCTCGGGTGCGGACCCATTCACTTCAATGGGGCCGCAAAAGATGCGGACAGCACTTCGTGTGCTGTCCGCATCAGTTACTCCAATTCTGTGCCCCCGCAAAAAAAAAATAGAGCATGTCCTATTCTTGTCCGTTTTGCGGACAAGAATAGGCATTTCTATAATGGGCCGCATTCCGTGAACGCGAAGCAGCTTCCGTGTTTTGAGGACCGCAAAACACCAACGGCCGTGTGCATGAGGCCTAAAGGGGGTGTCCAGATTTTTGGCTTTTTTTTTTTTTTTTTTTTTTTAGGTGTCAACCACACCCTGCTGTAAAAAAAATAAAAATAAAAAAAAATCAAAAAAAAAATCACACTCATCTGCTCACTGCCCCTCCGTTTTGACTCCATGGCTTCTTTCAGTGGTCTTCCAGTCCCCATCCTGTAAATTTGTGAACGGGTGGGATCGCATGGACCGCTGCAGGCAATGACTAGCCTCAGCGGTGACGTGTCCCTCAGCATGTTACTGCTGAGACTTGGGCCGCTTGGGGATTTGTCAATGCTGAAGTCAGTCATTTGCAGAAGCTCTCGTGACCGCTGCCTGTCTGAAAGTTTACAGGTTGGAGACCGGAACACCAAAATGAAGCGGTGGGGAGCAGGTATATTATTTTTAACCAGCACAGCAAGCTGGAATTGACAGTTAAACTCCAAAAAGCTGGACATCCCCTTTAAAATGTATTACCAATCTCGTAATAGATGTCATTACAACTAGGGATGAGCGAACCTGAACTTTACAGGTTCGGGTACGGGTGGTGTCGAAATTCTATTACGGATTCCCTATTAACGGAATATAAGGCAATTCGAATGACTGAATGCACAAAGGAAACCTTTAAGAGGCATTCCATTTTGATCTGTTATAATAGGATTCTATGGCAAAGCATAACGGATCCGTCTGGTTTCCGTTATGCAGTACTTTGTTTTTCGTCCTGCATAATGGAAACCAGACGGATCCGTTATGCTTGGCCATAGAACCCTATTATAACATATCAAAACGGAATGCCTCTTGGGCTACTTTCACACTAGTGTTTTCGCTGGATCCGGCAGGGTTCAGCAAAAAACGCTTCCGTTACTGATAACACAACCATCTGCATCCGTTATGAACGGATCCGGTTGTATTATCTTTAAGATTGCCAAGACAGATCTGTCATGAACTCCATTGATAATCAATGAGGGACGGATGCGTTTTCTTTTGTGTCCGATTGTGTCAGAGAAAACGGATCGGTCCCCATTGACTTGCATTGTGGGTTATGACGGATCTGTTTTGCTCTGCATCCGAGGACGGAAAGCAAACCACATCATGCTGCGGTTAGCTCTCCGGTATGAGAACAGAACGGAATGCATTTTGGAGCGTTCCGTTCTGTTCAGTTACGTTTTGTCCCCATTGACAATGAATGGGGACAAAAAGGAAGCATTTTTTTCCGGTATTGAGACCCTATGACGGATCTCAACACCGGAAAACTAAAAAGGCTAGTGTGAAAGTAGCGTTAAAGGCTTCCATTTTGCATTCCGTCTACGAGTTCCGTAATATTCCGAGTTTCTACACCTGTAAAGTTCGGGTTCCCTCTTCCCTAATTCCAACACATATGCAGGTAGATCTGTGTCCTCCCTAATCCCCCCGTGCCCATTGACTGTATGGTGGTTTCCCAGTCGCCGATCATTTCTCTGGAAAGCCTTTTGACGCAATCAAAGGGGGCGATACCCCACTGACCATGTCGCGGTAAATATTGACTGCAGCAATCAATAGGTTAAATGCCCAGGATGAAAGTCACATGGACGACTCTGTTTAATTCTTTCATTTCCTCTCTCTCAAAGTAATAAAACAGTAAGTGATTTAATATAGATAAATTTAGCAATAAGCCACACAACCCAAAGCCTTTGTGAAACATTATGCAAATCCGACGATCATTTTAATGGTAGCATTTGCTTTAATTACATTTGCAAAGTAGTGACTGCCGTCACCGGATGGCGGCAGATGACTTCTCACCAGCCGACCTGCTTATGGGAAACCTCTCCCCAGACTGAAATAATAGAAACATAGCAGAGGTGACGGCTGAACATTACATGTCGAGGAGCCAGCTAAGGCCTGTTTAACGCTTGCGTTTCGGTTTCCGGTTTTGAGATTCGGCAGAGGATCTTAAAACTGGACCAAAACGGTTCTGTTTGATGTTATCACATCCGGAGGCATCCTTTTCATTAGGTCGCATACACACGACCGTAGTGTTTTGCAAATCCGCAAAACAAGGATACCTGCTGTGTGTGTTCTGCAATTTGCGGACCGCACATGGCCGCAACTATAATAGAAAATGCCTAGTCCTGTCCTCGATTGCGGACAAGCATAGAACATGGTCTATCTTTTTTGTGAAGCCATGGAACGGAACCACACCGTGTGCTGTCCGCATCTTTTGCGGCCCTATTGAAATGAATGGCTCCGCACTCGTTCTGCAAAATTGCGGGAACAGATGCGGACTCATTCATACGGCTGTCTGAATGAGCCCTCGGGATGTAGTTGTGTTACATCGAAATGGAACAAACCGGATCCAGCACTAAAATCATTGTTCGTCAATGGGTGACGGATCCGGCATCATTAACTTAAATCGATTTTGCTGCCGGATTCGATTTGTTCCATTTTGCAGACCAGACACAAAACCGCAGCTTGAAGCGGTTTTGTGTCTGGTCAAAAAACACAGAATGCATCCTGATCAGTTTTGTCCCCATTGACAATGAATAGGGACAAAATGGAACCGTTTGGGCCTGGTCTTGAGGTCTTCTGCTAGATCTCAAAACCGGAATGCCACAATGGAAGTGTGAAACAGGCCTAAAGCAGAGAGCCAACAATGGCAGATTAGACAATCGCAATCTACATTCTTGTCTTCTGCAGTCATCAGACTGGTAAGCTGGTCATACACATTCCTACTCGGCCACGCAGAACAGGCATGTGTATGGGTGGACCGAGAGTGATAGCGGTCAGCCAGCAGCCTATGTGTATGGCCTTAAATGAGTTGTCCCAGAAAGGACATTCATCACCTGAAGTATATCCGTAGGGTAGGTGATGTGTCTAATCGGCAGAGGTCTGATAGGACCACCACACTTACTAGAATGAGGTTCTCTCTGTTTCCTTCTCACTACACACCCAGGGCGAGTTTGAATAAAGTGGTGCCCGGCCAATCCATCAGCGTCTATGGGGCTGGTGGAAACCATGCTCTCCGCCTCCATCAGCCCAAGGACATGAGTGGTCAGCAGGGCATATGGATGACCACCACTTCCTTCAAACTCCTCCTCACCGCGGCTATGTAGCGAGGTGGAACAGGGTGCTTGAAGTCAACGTTCTAGTGATTGGTGAGGATCCCAGGGGTGATTTATCCTGTGGTTTGGGGATACATGTTCTCTGTGGGATAATCCCTTTAAACATTGTAGTAATTCTATAAAAAAAAAAAAACCAACAACAGATTGACTTCAGATTGCAGCCAGCCAACTGTTCGAGTCATCTCAGATGTTTATTTCAACCAATGGCAGTGCCTAAGGCCTCAAAATGCAGTGAAAATCTGGCATGTGACGGCATTTTTTTTTTTATTGCCAAAATCCCCAGAACTCACTGTTACAATGCTATTAAATTTCTTATATTTCACAGCATGTACCAGGATGTGTTTCGGCCCGTCCAAAGCCTTTTTGAACTGTTATTAGCTATTGATAAAAAGCTCGGGACGGCCAAAACACGTCCTGATACATCCTATGAAATAAAGAAAACGAATAGCATCATAATTTCATTTTTTTTTAACCACCGTCACACAGCGGTTTTCAGAACCATTGCAGTCTATAGGGCTATTCACAAGGCCGTGTTTTTAACAGACAGTGAATATCAGCTGTCAAAAAAGAGGCATGTCCTATTTTTGTCAGTTTTCATAGCCAGACAGACAGACCCCGGCCTTTACACAGTAGAGCACCTAAGGGGTGTTTTAAAAACGTGTACATTAGGGGAAAAATGGCCTTTCAGGGTTTAAAATAAGAAAATACTCACCTCACCCCTTGCTCGTGCTGGGACACTCGCTCCTCACTGGATGCAGCAGGACCTGTGCTCCCAGCGTCATGTCACATGATCACAATGGGAGAGTCGGGTCCTGCTGTCTTCAGTGAAGAGTGAGTGTACCTGTGCGTGCAAGTGGCTGAGGTGGGCATATATGTATAATGAGGACTCTATTAGGGCATATCTCCTTCCGGGGGCATATCTGCTACTGGGGGCACTATTGGGGCCATTTATAATAACAGTCTCTATTGGAGGCCATCGATAATACAGGGGCACTATTGAAATTCAACAGCTTTCAATAGCTGTTTTTAACGTCGGATAAAAACCGATGCAAAATGGCCATTAAAAACGGATAGACGGACAGAAAATGGATGCACACACTGATGCAAAATGGCCAGTGAAAATATCATGACACCTGGCTCTGTCAATCAGTGCAGAGGGCGCGTCAGCTGCAGAGAGTGCAAAGTATCTAGGTGCTCCTAGAGGCTCATCTGCATATACTAAAACATCACTTTTCTCAGCAATGCGGGCACATAGGAACATGGGACCAACAGAGATGCCTTCAGCTGCCAAGTGCACATGTAACAGGTCAGCCAGTGTCATAGAACCGGATGCTCTTTAAAAGGGTTTTCCTATGATGGAAAGTGATGGCGTATCACTCTGGTAGGTGGGGTTTCGACTACCACAGGGATAGACAAACTGCGGCTCTCCAGTGTTGCAAAACTACAACTCCCAGCATGCAAAGACTGCTTACAGCTATAAGCCTACAGCAGGGCATGATGGGAATTGTAGTTTTACAACAGCTGGAGAGCCGCAGTTTGCCCATCCCTGGACTACCAGGATCCCCGTATATCCAGAAAATAATGAGGCTGCAGCAATGGTTGAGCATGTGACCCCTTCACAAGGCAACACCCCACTACCCCCTTCAAGGGCAGCAGCACAACAAGCACCATCCAAGCGAGTAAAATTATAATAAAACAAGTAATCAGGTAAAGGTGGAATCACTGACATGAGACAGAGACAGTTGTTTTTTGCTGTCCGCAAAACGCGGATGCGTCTTCCTTTTTTTTTCACATCCACATCCGTCCCGTGTGTCCGCAAATTTTGTAGGTTGTGTTTCCGTGTGTCTTCAGTTTTTTTTGTGAATCCGCAAAAAAAAAAAAATGGAAGGCTTGAACCAGTTTCTTAAAGTACCTGTACAAGTGCCCTGATTTCCAAGCAACCATCCGCAAAAAAAAAAACGAATGCAGATGACAAACGGATGGCTTCCGTTTTTTGCAGACAAGGATAGGACATGCCATATTTTTTTGCGGACGTGAAATGCGGACAGGCAACGGAAGGCATCCGCATTTTTAACAGATCCATAGAAATGAATGGGAAACCATCGGATCCGCAAAAAAAACTGAACGGAGGCCACAAAAAACCACTGCCGTGTGCATGTAGGCCAAGGCTACTTTCACACTAGTCTTAAAGTTTTCCGGTATTGAGATCCGTCAAAGGGGCTCAATACCGGAAAAAAAAACACTTCAGTTTTGTCCCCATTCATTGTCAATGGGGACAAAACTGAACTGAACAGAACGGAGTGCTCCAGAATGCATTCCGTTCCGTATAGGACGCTCCCAGACTGGAGAGCAAACCGCAAAATGCTGCGGTTTTCTTTCCGTCCTGGGATGCGGAGCAAGACAGATCTGGCATGACCCCCAGTGCAAGTCAATGGGGACAGATCCGTTTTCTCTGTCATAATCTGACACAATAGAAAACGGATTCGTTCCCCATTGACTTTCAATGGAGTTCACGACGGATCCGTCTTGTCAATGTTAAAGATAATACAACCGGATCCCTTCATAACGGATGCAGGCGGTTGTATAATCAGTAACGGAAGCGTTTTTGCTGAGCTCTGCCGGATCCAGCAAAAACGCTACTGGGAAAGTACTATTAGCCGTATTACCACCTAAAGAAATGTATCTGTTCGCCTGCGAGTATAAATGCTGGGGATAGACCATGTGATTTTATAAAGTATAATAGATGCAGCAGAGCAGCCACATTACAGACACTCTGCTCATACTATACATGCTAGGGAATTGATTTTACATGGGAATCAGAGGATTTCCAGAAGTTTAAGGGATGCAGAAAAAGACACGATCTCTGCCCTCCTTTAAGTAGATCGCTGGTAAAAGTCATGTAAGGGTACATTCACACTTGCGTTATTCTTTTCCGGCATATAGTTCCGTCCAAAGGGCTCTATGCCGGAAAAGAACTGATCAGGCATATCCCAATGCAATCTGAATGGATAGAAATCCGTTCAGTTTGCATCAGTATGCCTTCCGTTCAGTCACTGTCAGGCGTTTTGGCTGGACATAATACCGTAGCATGCTGCGGTATTATGTCCATCCAAAATGCCTGATCAGTCGCCGGAATGCCGGATCCGGCATTAATTTACATTGACTTGTATTAGTGCCGGATCCGGCATTGCGAAACAACTGAAGGACGGATCCGTCCTTCCGCTCTGCGCATGCGCAGACCTGGAAAACTTTGAAAAAAAAGAGTGCAGGATGCAAGAGTGCATGACAAGCGGAGGGAGATCCGTTCTTGCAATGCATTTGTAGACGGATCCGCATCCGGATCCGTCTACAAATGCTGTCAGTTGTGACACTAAACGGCGGATCCGGCGGGCAGCTCCAACAACGGAACTGCCTGCCGGATCACACGAACGCAAGTGTGAAAGTACCCTAATGGGCAGTTCTACTCACACTACAATTTCCAGGGATCTGTATTTAGGGTAATCCATGATAGATGCTGTACTACTGAGCACGGATGGTAAAAAAAATAAGTGTAATGTACAAAATAAAAAAGAAACGTAAAAAAAAAAAAAAAGGGGAATCTACAAGTCAGTATTAAACATCTGGAAATACAGATTTTGTTGTATATTAAGCCAAATATAAAAAGTATTCCTAGTCCTCAGGTGGACTCCACCTTTACCCACCCTACATGGAGAACACAGTGTCCAAAAGGCATCGAACCCTAAAGACCCCTGAAGAGGACGACAGCATAAATAACAAGGCATTGTGCAAATGCAAATGAAGAAACCTTTCAACATTTCGGCACACAGTGTGAACTAGAAGATATGCATACTGTAGGACACAAACATTTCGCTTTAAGACAGAAATTGCATTATTTTGCTTTCCACATTCTCGACCACAGTTACCCGTTCAGATATATATATAGCGACAAATCTCCACTTCTAAAGTATTAAAAACACTAAGCGATTCCTCCCACAGTCTGTACTGAATGTACAAATACATCTGAAAATCGGTTGCCTTTAAATTGGATCTCGTCTCTGCCAGGCTTCTATAGAGACATCTTTTTTTCTTCACACAGGCTACAATACTAATTGTAATCGCAAAGATCAATGGTTTCAAGGTGACTCCCAAAATATAATATTTGAGAGGATTGTATACTGGGGTTTGTTTGCATTTGCGCTGTTATTTCCGTTTGTTCTGCTCCGTCCAAAAAATCTTGGTGGTGCCTTATCTATCATATGACACCTGATGGACCTCCTTGACTACAACGGGTCCGTTGGATTTTCCTCATGTCGTTATTTTACTATTATAAATGAGGAGACTGGACATCAATAGGACGAACGTTGTTTGTGGCTCCGCAGGTTCCCTACAGCCCTAAATAGCGAAACCACTATGTTATACCGTGATCACCCCACCCCATAGAGGTGAAATGTGGCACATCTGCCATAGAGAACTCTAAAAATACAGGGTACTGTACGATCCAGGAATTAGTTGTGCCAACAGATATGCCAAGGTTTTCACAAAAGTTTCCAAAAATGCCTAAACGACAGGTGATTTAATGCATGTTGATTAAAAAATAAGAGGGTGATGCTGCATAGAGGGGGACACTCAGGTGTCTGGGACAGCTTGGCGACAACAAAGCTCTAAGAAAACAAGGTGGGACAGCACCATCAATGATCGTTTAGAGCAATAGTCTGTTCAGTGGCGGTGCAAAGCGATGTCAGGTCCCGTCCTCCGGACACCAGCATATATCGATAAAGTGAAGAAGATCGCAGCTCTCCAATGTCTTACAAAAATTCCTTTATTCCACCTCAAAGACGCGACGTTTCGACTCGCTTGGAGTCTTTATCAAGCAGGATGCTTGATAAAGACTCCAAGCGAGTCGAAACGTCGCGTCTTTGAGGTGGAATAAAGGAATTTTTGTAAGACATTGGAGTGCTGCGATCTTCTTCACTCCATCAACAAAGCTCTAAGGCTACAACCCAAAGGTGCGGCTGGCCACATGCGTCCCAGCCGATGCGACACAACTACCAATGGCTCCCTGATTTCACTGAAAAATCATGCAGCCATTGGTGATCCATTTCACAAAAAAGAGACCAGTTGGGTATAATTTTTTAGCAAACTGACTGGAGAAGACTGAACTGTAAAAAATAATCATGGGAGCTCATAGCCGAATGAAGCCTAAAGAGCATATCACCTTTAGCAAGTAGTGAGCTATCCAATCAGTCACAGTCTTCTTTTTCTACATGCATAATAAACATAGTGATGTCACAGTATAGGAATAACACACACAGTGATGTCACAGGATCACTATAATATACACAGTGATGTCACAGCATAGGAATAATGCACAAAGTGATGTCACAGGATCACTATAATATACACAGTGATGTCACAGCATAGGAATAATGCACAAAGTGATGTCACAGGATCACTATAACATACACAGTGATGTCACAGCATAGGAATAACACACACAGTGATGTCACAGGATCACTATAATATACACAGTGATGTCACAGAATAGGGATAATGCACATAATGATGTCACAGCATCACTATAACATACACAGTGATGTCACAGCATAGGAATAATGCACACAGTGATGTCACAGGATCACTATAATATACACAGTGATGTCACAGCACAGGAATAACACACACAGTGATGTCACAGGATCACTATAATATACACAGTGATGTCACAGCATAGGAATAACACACACAGTGATGTCACAGGATCACTATAATATACACAGTGATGTCACAGCATAGGAATAATGCACAAAGTGAGGTCACAACATCACTATAACATACACAGTGATGTCACAGCATAGGAATAATGCACAAAGTGATGTCACAGGATCACTATAATATACACAGTGATGTCACAGCATCAGAATGCACACACACAGTGATGTCACAGGATCACTATAATATACACAGTGATGTCACAGCATAGGAATAACACACACAGTGATGTCACAGGATCACTATAATATACACAGTGATGTCACAGCATAGGAATAACACACACAGTGATGTCACAGGATCACTATAATATACACAGTGATGTCACAGCACAGAATGCCACACACAGTGATGTCACAGGATCACTATAATATACACAGTGATGTCACAGTATAGGAATAATGCACACAGTGATGTCACAGGATCACTATAACATACACAGTGATGTCACAGCACAGGAATACCACACACAGTGATGTCACAGGATCACTATAATATACACAGTGATGTCACAGCATCAGAATGCACACAGTGATGTCACATCACTGGTATTTTGCAAACACTAACGTTATAGCATCAGAATATTGCACAGTGATGTCATAGCATTGAGATTATGCACAGTGATGTCACAGTACAGAGATAATCCATTCAATAAAGCTACAGTTTATGAATCATACACACATTGATGTCACAGTACAGGAATAATGCACTTAAAATGATGGAACTGCTGTTTCCTCTTCGCTTTTGTTGGCAGGGCTAGACATTATGATGCTTTCACTGCCTGGCTCTGTCAATCAAAGTGCAGAGGCCGTGGCAGTTGCAGAGAGAGCAGAGCCTCTAGGTGTAACGGCAACGCCCCCGTTGCTCCACGAAGCTCATTTGCATATACTAAAACCTCACTTTTTTCAGCAATGCGGGCACATATGAACATGGGACCAACACAGATGCCTTCAGCTGCCAAGTGCACATGTAACAGGTCAGCCAGTGTCATAGGCACAAAGCTGCTGACAGATGCCCCTTTTAAAGCATATGTAATACACTACCTGCTTTCCTTACCCTTGGGAATAACCGTGCTACAGGACCACTGGTGTACCTCATTGCCGGCCAGCTAGTCTTGCTATGAATGGCAGACAACTTGGCTGGATTTCACACTATTGTGTCAACTCAACAAATTCTACTCTTCCTGCAATAAGTCCTAAGAATTGGCGAACTGACCTGGCGACTTCCCAACTTTGAGGAGCAACTGCTGGTGCTCCGAGATGGAGACATCATCTTCTGTGACACCCCGAGGTTCCTTTCTTCCCCCATATTAATATTCCGTTCTTGACTCAGGAAGCGTAACAGAGACTGCCGGCAATGTTCTTATACACAGGCTGGAGAACACCGGATGAACACAGTTGCTTATTCATCTTCTGTTTGGGGTGCACATTCCTTCAGCTCCTATGGAGATAAAAGGAACAAACTAATAGAAAGTGGAAGAACCTTGTTCCAGTGCATAAAATGTCCTTTACGAATACAATAAAGCAATGCTTATAAGGGTACTTTCACACTAGCGTTGGTGCGGATCCGTCTGTTTATTTGCACAGACGGATCCGCACCTCTAATGCAAACGTTTGTATCCGTTCAGAACGGATCCGTTTGCATTAGCTTTAAAGAAAAATGACAAAGTCCAAAACGGATCCGTTTTGAATTACATTGAAAGTCAATGGGAAACTGATCTGTTTTCAAATGCACCATATTGTGTCATTGAAAACGAGTCCATCCCCATTGACTTACATTGTAAAAAAAAAAATGGATCTGTTAGGCTCCGCCTCTTCAGACAGACACCAAAATGCTGCATGCTGCGTTCTGGTGTCCGCCTCCAAAACGGAATAGAGGCGGAACGGAGCCGAACTGATGCATTCTGAACGGATCCTTATCCATTCAGAATGCATTGGGGCTGAACTGATCCGTTTTGGACCGTTTGTGAGAGCCCTGAAACGGATCTCACAAACGGAATCCAAAACGCTAGTGTGAAAGTACCCTAACACAGGGCCGCTCTTTTAACATGGATGCCTCTAAACCAGGGGTGCACAACCTGCGGCCCGGGGGCCACACGAGGCCCTCGATACCATTCTTTGCGGCCCCCAACCATCTGGTAACAGACATGTATGTCTATGTCTTGTGTTTGCTCACATGTATCTTTCATGTATTTTCCCATTAGATGAGAGTACTAGAAGTGTAACCAGACATTAATGTTATATACTGTATATTCAATACGCCATAAATACCGTATTTCAGTTGGTAATACCTCCTTTAAGTTTTATTTTCGGCCCTTGGAATTTGTTCAGGCTGCAATGTGGCCCCCAACCAGAAAAGGTTGTGCACCCCTGCTCTAAACAATCGTTATGGATGGACTCATTTTTATTTTCAGTGTGTTGCCAAATACAGGAGCAGCCAGGCAATGTATGATGCCCTGTGCGTCTGCTGGTGCCCGCTCTCCGCCCTGTATTTTGTCATACAGTGTATAAATCATTTTACTAAACATTGTTATATGTTGGCCAAAGACAACTTCAATACCGTAGTAAAACAATGACAGAAAAATGGGATTTGCTCACCACTCTCGTCATAAACTTGTAGCATCAGGACCTGAACGCACAGAGAATTCCTGAACCGGAGAGAAGCACTGACATGGAATTTGTTCTGACCAGTGGGTGAGAACCCGCTGTCCCACGATATCTGAGCACGCCCTTTGTTCTTCACACGATACCTCTGATGGTGTGTAGAGACTTTACCAAGGCGAATCAATGGATGTCGTATATCTGGACTTCTCCAAAGCATTTGACACCGTACCTCATAAAAGGTTAGTATATAAAATGAGGATGCTCGGACTGGGAGAAAATGTCTGTATGTGGGTAAGTAACTGGCTGAGTGACAGAAAACAGAGGGTGGTTATTAATGGTAGATACTCAGATTGGGTCACTGTAACTAGTGGGGTACCTCAGGGGTCAGTATTGGGCCCTATTCTCTTCAATATATTTATTAATGATCTTGTAGAAGGCCTGCACAGTAAAATATCTATTTTTGCAGATGACACTAAACTGTGTAAAGTAATTAACACTGAAGAGGACAGTTTTCTGCTACAGAGGATCTGAATAGATTGGAGGCTTGGGCAGAAAAATGGCAGATGAGGTTTAACACTGACAAATGTAAAGTTATGCACATGGGAAGGAATAATGCAAGTCACCCGTACATATTAAATGGTAAAACACTCGGTAACACTGACATGGAAAAGGATCTAGGAATTTTAATAAACAGCAAATTAAGCTGCAAAAACCAGTGTCAGGCAGCTACTGCCAAGGCCAATAAGATAATGGGTTGCATCAAAAGGGGCATAGACGCCCGTGATGAGAACATAGTCCTACCACTTTACAAATCACTGGTTAGACCACACATGGAGTACTGTGTACAGTTCTGGGCTCCTGTGAACAAGACAGACATAGCAGAGCTGGAGAGGGTTCAGAGGAGGGCAACTAAAGTAATAACTGGAATGAGGCATCTACAGTACCCTGAAAGGTTATCAAAATTAGGGTTATTTACTTTAGAAAAAGACTGACTGAGGGAGATCTAATAACTATGTATAAATATATCAGGGGTCAGTACAGAGATCTCTCCCATCATCTATTTATCCCCAGGACTGTGACTGTGACAAGGGGACATCCTCTGCGTCTGGAGGAAAGAAGGTTTGTACACAAACATAGAAAAGGATTCTTCACTGTAAGAGCAGTGAGACTATGGAACTCTCTGCCTGAGGAGGTGGTGATGGTGAGTACAATAAAGGAATTCAAGAGGGGACTGGATGTATTTCTGGAGTGTAATAATATTACAGGCTATAGCTACTAGAGAGGGGTCGTTGATCCAGGGAGTTATTCTGATTGCCTGATTGGAGTCGGGAAGGAATTTTTTTTCCCCTTAAGTGAGGAAAATTGGCTTCTGCCTCACAGGGTTTTTTTGCCTTCCTCTGGATCAACTTGTAGGAAACAGGCCGAACTGGATGGACAAATGTCTTTTTTCGGTCTTATATACTATGTTACTATGTGTACCAGGTGCTGCCTCAGAGGGGAATTGGAACACAAGGAAATCGGGACCCGAGTGTGAACCCTCTGGGCTGACCTCCAGGTGACACAATACACCCAGTGGATGCTGGGAGGCCAGAGGCTGATCAGACGGAAGCATAGTCCGGGTAAGAAGGCAGATGTCAGGGCAGGCGGCAGTCACGGAAAAGTCCGTAAACGTAGACCAAGGTCAGGGCTGGCAGCAATAAGGCAAAGTCCGTAAACGTAGACCAAGGTCAGGGCTGGCAGCAATCAGGCAAAGTCCGTAAACGTAGACCAAGGTCAGGGCTGGCAGCAATCAGGCAAAGTCCGTAAAACATAATCCAAAGTCCGGTACACAGAATGACAAGAAACAGCAGAACATTTTAGCTCAAACAGCAAACTGGACAAGATAGGAACCTAAATGCTCAGGCGCCTCCCAGTTGAAGGAGGAGCCGTTAAATACACATTGCAGACCAGCCATAGGATAGGAAAGATCAGGGGCGTGCGCAGGCTGCCTCACAAAAGGAGGAGAGACACACCCGTGTACGCCTTAACATTACAGTACTCTGATGCATCCATGTCAGTTATTGAAAAGTATAGAAAAAAAAAATCTTTGTGGGGTTAAATTAAATTTGAGATTTTTACATCACGGTATTCCCTGTGCGTTAAAAATGACAAAATATCCTTATTCTGTGGCTCAATATGAATACAGGGATACCAAACTTGTTGTTTTGCTACTTTAAAAAAAAAAAAAAAAAAAAACTTTGAAAAATAAAAATTTTCTTTGTGTCCCCATTTTCAGCCATAACTTTTTTTTAATATTTTGGTCTAGAGAGCTGTGTGAAAGCTTGTTTTTTGCGGAACGATCTGTAGTTTTTATTTGTATCGTTTTTATATTTTCTTTATTTTTTTTGGGGGGGGGTGCTTGACTGAAAAATGGTGAATCGTATTTATTTATTTTTTCTGTTACGGCCTTCACGACACAGGTATTTTTAAAAAATATTTTAATAGTTCAGACATTTTTGGAAGTGGCAACACCTTATATGTTTATTTTATTGTTATATATTTTTATGTGTAAAATTTGGGAAAGAAGAATTATTTAAACTTTTGATACCTTAATTTTTTTTACTTTGCCTATTTTTTTTTTCTTTGCTTTTACAGTAATATCTATTATCCCCCTTAGGGGGCTACAACCTGGGATCTTTTGATTCCTTGTCCTATTCACCTTAACAGAGATCTATTAGGGTAAATAGCATTTTGATGCGCTCCTTGCTGAGCTGTGCTTTGTGCACAGCACAGCAGGGAGCTTACCATGGCAGTCTAGTGAGCTTCAGCAGTGTCCAGGCTGCCATGGTAACTGATCAGAGCCCCGATATTTCACTGCGGGGGCTCAGATCGGAAGGCAGGGGGAGCCGCATCCCTCTGTCTTGCCGCACAGATGCCTCGATCAGTGTTGATTGTGGCATCTGAGGGGTTAAATGACGGGGTTCGGCTTTTTTGCCATTCCCAATCATTGTAGCCAGGTGTCTGCTGTACGAAAGAGCAACTGCCGAGTATGGAGCGGGTTCACTGCAGCAGCCAGCTCCATACAAGCCCTCAATCACTGTGACGGTTGAAGGGGTTAAGCAATTGACGTGAAATATTAGGCTAGATTCACCAAAGCAATGCACATTAAAGATGGCTTTGACCAATTACCGCAGCCCCTGAACATGGATGAAATAGAAATAACAATAGAGAACAGCATGGCCCAGCATCCCTATAAATTAGCTTAGCCTCTAATAAAGCCAGTGACGACACGCAGGTTATTTAAAGATCCACATGCCTAAGGTTGCCTGAAGAAAAAACACATAAGTAGAACAACTATAAATAGTAGAAGCCTGGGGAAATATTAATAGAAATTTCAAATGGAGAGCCAAAAGGCAGGAGATGAAGAAAAAGCCCTAGCCATGGGATTTCTGTGTGGGAACCCATTGCCATGGAGATTACACAAGGTTTGTAAAGCGAGCACATAAAAATAGAAAAATACCTGGAAGGATGTACAGCAAGAGCCGAGGTATGCAGACATAAAGCATTACACAGCGTACAAGGAGGAACCGGCCTGACGAGGACACCGAACATGGGCAACAGGAAATCCCAAGGACTAGACAACGAGGTGCCCTCTCATATAATAATAATAATGATGCAATAAAAACACAGCATAACTACAGCAATCAAAATGTATTTAGATCACAAAATCCTGCAATGAGCCAAGGCTAGGGTCACCCATGCAGTAAAGCTCTCTCTGGCAGAGTTCACCATATCCAGCCTAGCCAGATACTGCTGTGCACCGCCAGAACCCATCGACTATAATGGAATCTGGCCACTTTCCGGCATGCAGTGTTTTTGGTCAGGTAGAAACCTGGTGTTCATGCTTGAAACCAGACGAATTCCCGCCAGATCCCATTATAGGCAAAGAGGTCTGGAGGTGCACGGCAGTATCCACGAGGCTGGACACAGTAAACTGCCGGATAGCTTTACTGCATGTGTGAAACTAGGCTACTTTCACACTAGCGTTTTTGCTGGATCCGGCAGGGTTCGGCAAAAATGCTTCCGTTAGGATAATACAACCGGCTGCATCCGTTATGAACAGATCCGGTTGTATTATCTGTAAAATGGCCATGGCCGATCCGGCACCCATTGACTTACAATGGTTTTAGTGTCGGATCAGTTTTCCTGTGTGTCCGAGAAAATGGATCCGGCAACATTGACTTACATTGAGTTTCATGCCAGATCAGTCTTGTTTCGCAACCCATGCCGGAAATAAAAACGCTGCTTGCAGCGTTTTTCTGACCGGCATGGGGACGCAATCAAAAGGAAGGGAATGCATTCTGTTCCGTTCAGCTTTGTTCCCAATGACAATGAATAGGGACAAAACTGATGCGTTTTTATCTATTATTGAGATTCTATGATGGATCTCAAAAACGGAAAGGAAAAGCACTGAAGTGAAAGTAGCCCTAAGATGATCACAATCGGGGTGTGCAAGTGAGTCAGTAATCAAGGAGTTGTACAAGAACAGAAAAACATGGCTGGCTTCTTCCAAACACAGCGCCGCACCAGCCAGGCTCAAGGATTTACATCCTCGGATGCTGCGCTCAATAGTGACTGCAGCACATGAGTGGTAAAATAGAGGTAGAAAGTATCCTCGATTACAACAATGGCGGGATACTTGTTTAAACACCCCCTATACACATAAAGAAATTTAAAAAAGTTATATATTTCAGTACATTTGATGAAACCCAATAGAACCCTTCCCAAGAATAAAAATAAACATAAAAAACCACAGGGTGCAGTGATTGGAGGAAAATTGCCTGTGCCTTAAAGGCAATCCGTCACCAGATTTATGCGGCACTGAGGGCAGTACAAAATGGTGACCGAGACAAGTCACCGCTGATTTTCCGAAAACATCTGAAAAGATATAGTAAGCGAACCTAAATTTAAAGGGTCAGTGAACTTTAAAAAAAACAACCAACTTTTGGTATGTCATGGTTCCACATCATAGGTTTTATTTGGTGGGGGTCTGAGTGCTGAGACCGCCACCGACTCCTAGAACGAGGAGAAAGAAGCGGTCACAGAGCGTGCTCTCTCCTCGCTGCAGGAGGGGGAATGGAAATGGGCCCATAGACTTTCTACGCGAGTGCTAGTGATCCTGACTGCCAAGACCCCCACCAATCAAAATCTTTGATCTATCTCTATGACATCAATAGTTTTATTTAAAGCCTAAGTGCTGCACTCAGACCAGCATAAACCTGGTGACCCACTACCTTTATAGTCCAAGCAAATTAGAATTTTTTTAACCATAACTAAGGGTACTTTCACACTTGCGTTGAAGGATTCCGTCAGGCACGTTTTGCGGATTGCAGATCTGTTTGACAATCGTATTGAAATAACGGATCTGTTTTTCTGTTATCATCCGTAAAAACGGATCCGTTCTTTAATATTTTACCATTTTTAAAGGTCTACGCATGTGCAGAATGGAAGAACGGATCCGTTAATGCGTCAATTTTCAATGTCGGATCCGCCCCTTAATACATTTCAATGGAAATTAATGGCAGATCCGTCATTCCGTCAAGTCTTTCCGCAGTTTTGGACGGAGATAAAAATACAACATGCTGCCCTTTTATCTGCGTCCAAAAAACGTAAAAGGACTGAACTGAAGACAAACTGATGCAAACTGAACAGATTGCTTTCCATTCAGAATGCATTTCGATAAAACGGATCAGTTTTTTTCCGTTATTGAGCCCCGAGGACGGAACTCAATGACGGAAAACTTTGACGCTAGTGTGAAGGTACCCTAAGCCGAAACATATTTTTTCTGTAGACTATTCTAGGCATGTTTGTCGGGTTGCAGTCGGATCTCATACATTATAGTTAATGGTGCCGGTTACAGACAGCCAGCAGTTCCCCGCCAGAACAGCCTGCTGGATCTGAGAAACGCTAGTGTGAAACTAACCTAAAAACGCAGATATCTCTGCAGCTGTTATAGCATACAAACAAAAGAAAGGTATCGTTTTAGTCAGTATGATGAACCCTACCAGGCAGTATGCCAGGTTTAATAGGGTTAATCATGCTGACAGAACCTCTTTAAAATGAATAGGTCAGGATTCAGTCTGGACGCCATCCGTTCGCTACATGCATCGCATCCGGACGGAAAACTCGCTCATGAGATAGAAGCCTTAAAGGGGTTATCCAGGAATTGATAATGATGACATTATGGCATCGGTAGGGGCCCGAGTCCCGTCACCCCGGCCGACCAGCTGTTACGGTGAGGGATGCAACTAGGCCATGTGACTGATGTATGGTGACGTCACATTGACCTAACTCACGGAACGCCTGCTGATTGGCGGGGGTCCTGGGTGATGGATCCTCGCCGATCTGATACTGATGATCTATTCAGAGGACGGGTCATCAATATAAATTCCCCGATGACCCCTTTAAACCTTGTTTTTCACGGCTTACTGTGAAGTTCCTCAATGACGTCTACACGCTCGGGTTTTTACATGTGGTACTGCTATTTATTCTCGCAGAAGTAGATGTAGGACCTTGACGAGAAGGGTTTCTAACAGGAAACAAAGGCGGCCGTATCATGACAGCATCTGTAATTCCACATGTCATTCTGAGGATGTGGTGCGGCAACACAAGGTCTGAGCCTACATAGTGTAGAGCAGGCCAAAAAGCCTGAAACGTCACTCTGCTATTAAATCTCATTTCAAATCCACATAAAAGTTGAGAAAATTTACAGTCCTTTGCTTCGGAGAGTTATTTCCTGTCACTTTTCTCCACACAGATTACAAAAATCTGCCGGTCCACCATTAAAAAGAGAAGAGCTGAGGCTGAATTTAGCCTTTACATGAAAGGAGAAGAAAACATGGCTGCCCCTTTAAACTGCTAATAAGCAGCAGTGATGGCACTGCCGAGGACTGTGGACACCTCTGACATGTTAGTACACCGTCAGTACACATGCTGACAGGCAGAAATACACAGCATTATAAATCATTACAATGCCGTGAGATCGTGTCACAGGAGCAGTGTTCAGTCCAGGGAACTGCACACGGAGCTTACTTCACGGACTGATCACAAAATTGGGGTTCAAGCACACGACCGCTGGGTGTTTCACGGTCCGCAAATTGCGGATGCGCAAAGCACAGATACCGCCATGTGCATTCCGTATTTTGTGGCACGGAAGGGTCGGCCCCTAATAGAACAGTCCTCTTCTTCGCCATAACGTGGACAATAATAGGACATTTTCTATTTTCCGCCCGCCATACAAGCATTTTGGGTTTCTTTTGCAGCCCCATTGAAATGAATGGTTCCGCATATGGACGTGGAATAAAAACAATATATGTATGTGTGCATGGGCCCTTACAGAGTTCCAGCACTAGGTTTGCCCAAGTGCTGAGCCACAGTTACAAAATTTTGCCAAATGCTATTTTTGAGAAATATGATGACTTTCCTAAGTGGGAACCCCGAATAATGACAACTTTTATGGCAGGAATCACATTCATGTGATACTGGCGCTGCCCTGGACATGGGGATATATAGGGAGATAAAGGGATCGCCTGGCTCTATTGTACAGCATGCCGCACCTGGGAATAGGTGATGAAACCTTCATAACCAATCATTAGGCTGTAGTCACCGGGGATAATCCATGCTTAATTAAAAAAGAAGCATATTTAAGGGCACCTACTTTATGGGCACATCCCCCATTTCTCTGTATTTCATGGCTACTGTATAACTATATATATATATATATATATATATATATATATATATATATATATATATATATAAAGAAGAAAATGGACAGCACTCCAAGCGAATCTTCTTGAAAACAGATGTGATTTATTCACCCATGTGAAAGGAAGGACAACGTTTCAGCTTTACAATCAAGCCTTTTTCAAGTCGTATATATATATATATACACACACACACACAGGGCTTTTTTTCTCAGAGAAAAGGTGGTGGAACTCACCCCCCCCCCCTGGCCACGCCCCTACCCACCCCTAGGACCACCCCTTAAAAACGCCCCTTTAGAGAACAGGGATGCAAGTAAAATTTGGGGGGGCTATGAAAGTCCAGCCCAGCAAAGAAACCCCTGAGATGGGGATGGGGCACTGTTAATGGGGGATCTGGGGATGGCACTGGTAATGGGGGATTTGGGGATGGCACTGTTATGGGGTGGAGGATCTGTGGATGGCACTGTTATGGGGGACCCCATAAAAGTGCCATCCACAGACCCCACCCCTTAACAGTGTCATCCACAGACCCCCCCCCCACCCCATAACAGTGTCATCCACAGACCCCCCCACCCCATAACAGTGCCATCCACAGACCCCCCCCCACCCCATAAAAGTGCCATCCACAGACCCCACCCCATAAAAGTGCCATCCACAGACCACCCCCCCCACCACCCCTTAACAGTGTCATCCACAGACCCCCCATTGCCGCTCCAGTACAGTTACAAAATGTGTAATTCAATTAATAATGATTCATGCTGCCCCCTCTGTAGTATAACATTCAATACGTGAGCATACGTGATACAGAGTGTATGCGGCCGGTGCCCGTATATTGCGGACCTGCTGGTTGCAGTCCACAATACGGGCACTACGGCCATGTGCATGAGTCCTTATTGTGAGCCAAACCCAGCAGCGAAGCCTACTCAGAGAGAAGGTATAATTGTAAGATCTGCTCATGTTCTGTGATTTTGACCCAAATCTGGTTTTGGCTCACAATCACTCATGGAAATAACTGACCAAATAACTGAAGTGTCAACCTAAGGCTAGTGTCGTAGTTTCATTCCGGCTGTCTCTCAGAGATCGTAGAGGCATTGGTTCCAGAACTGGTGTGTACAGGGCCAGGCAAGGGTCAGTTCAGACAGGCTTTTAAAAGGCATCTGGTGTTACAGAAGGTATGGAAAGGACTGTCTGCAGTAGACCTTAACACCTTAATGGGTTTTCCAAGTCTTTGATATTGACCAAATATCAGATTGTGGGGGGCCCAACATCCCACACCCCTGATCAGCTGTTTTGTTGTAGCCCTGGCACTGGGAGTTGGCGCTATTGTGTAGTGGATGAAGCTGGTAACTGCAGCGCTGCTCCTATTAAAGTACCAGTTCCGTCCACTGCACAGCAGTTCACAACGCCACAGGCGATCAGTGGGGGTGCAGTGTCGGACCCCTGCTGATCTGATATTGATGGCTTATTCTGAGGACAGGCCATCAATTTCAAAATCCTTTAATGCATCCCATCGACATGTAAAACTGTCATACGGCAAAAGAAAGCAGAACCGCGTGCACAGGGCGTATGAATTTTGAGATATTTTTACTGCAAATCAATTTTGTCAGTTCAGTTCCTGAAAATGTGTTATGTGAAACCACACAGGATTTCCCTATAGTGGCTTCTACTCTGAACTCCGGATACATGAGAAGACTGGTAGTCACGCTTTGACTACCGTTAAACAGTTATATCCGGAGGGAAGTACTAGAAGAAATTTGAGGGACACATATTGTGCATATAAAAAAATGTCAATGGTATCTTACTACTCCCTCATATTTATGAATAAAGCATCCTAAACGTACAGCCAGAAAAATGCATACCGCCCCTTTAAATACTTCTCAGTTATTTGTGAGTCACTTGTGCACCCTAAATACCAAATGACAAAAAGGAGTGAAACAGGTACGGATGACGCGCCCAGAAATGAAAACTAACCTGCTTAACAACTCCATGAGAACTTTCTAAGGTGTCATGTATACAGTAAAGATGTGCACATGAACCTAGTATGGCGGCACATAGAGTCCCTAAAGGGGTTGTCCAGCCTGGACATTTATGCTGTATCAATAGGAAATAACATAAATGTCCAACAGGTCATGCGCGGGTCCCACCTCTGGGAAATGCCCCCTATCTCAAGAACGGGTCCCCGCTGTGAATGGAGGATTACAACGCGCATGAGCAGCCACCTCTCCATTCAATGCGTCGGGACTTCCAAAAACAGCTGAGCCAGCAGTCAGCTATGTATTTTCAGAGGTCCCATAGCAGTGAATGGAGAAAGCTGCGCATGCGCAGCTTGCTCTCTATCCACAGAGGTCCCCTTTCTTGAGATAGTAGTGGGTCCCAGAGGTCTGATCTGAACCTAACCCTGGGTTCACACCTGAGCGTTTTACAGCGCGTTCCTACGCGCTGTAAAACGCTCAACAGGCGAAAACCCATGTTTCCCTATGGGCATGGTTCTCACCTGAGCGTTTTACAGCACGTACGAACGCGCTGTAAAACGCCATACGACCAAAAAAGTACAGGAGCTTCTTTGGGGCGTTTTGTCGCGCGTATTGTGATTGACGCCAGAGTGGTCAATCACACGAACACGCGTTTCCCATTTCCAAAAACGCGCTGTAATACGCGCAGCTAAAACGCGCGTATCAAATACACTTAAGTGTGAACCCAGCGTTAAGGACATTCATGGCTTATCCTATCAATATGCCATAAATGTAGAGATGGGACAACTAGGTAGCTGAGGAGAGCAGTACACACATACCTTTTGTTGAGCTTTTCTAATCAAGAGCAGTGTGAATATGAAGCTTTAGTTTAGATTTAAGTAACAAATTTCACCTGATTGGACGCTACAGTCGCCACTCATAGTAGGGGGAAGGGCTGTGAAGCATGCACAGAATACTTCACAGTGAAGCTCCGGCCTTTATATTTCCAAGACTAGAATCTGGCACAATAAAACTACATATTCACACTGCTCCTGATAAAAAAGCTTCATTCAGTGCCAGCATGCCGCATAATACAAGTGTATGGCCAGCTCCGAGGGTGCCGTTCTGCTGGCCATACAGTTGTATTATGACGGCATGCAAAACGGAATGCCTCTACGTACGGCATGCGGGCACTGAATTATGTTATGGAATCCGTGAGAACGGAATCCATTACGTAATTCACTTAAAACCCGAACCTGCCAAAAGGCAGGTTCGCTCAACTCTAGCCACTATAAGAGAAACGTGGTATTACATGACATCAATTTAAATGAATGGCCAACCGTGTAACATATGGTCAGGCAGAGTCCTCCAGGACAGAAGTTACTCTTTGTCTCTCTGCAAAAGCGAATTGAAGGGGGTCACGAGCTGGCGACCTACCCTTTGACCTTGATATGTTTTTCTAAGGCATTCAAATGTCTCCCTATTTTCTCTATGTCCAGTCCTACCTCTAAATTAAACCGAGGCAATGACATCTATCTACATTTGCAAAATTGTTCAGAGGAAAAGAGAGAAAACGAACGCTATTTATGCTAAATGATGGCGCTTTGTCAGTCAAAATGCTGTAGAGGTCAATAAATCTATGGAACCAATTTAAAGGATATAATATATATATATATAATTTTTTTATTCTTGAGATTTTTATTTTTTAACTGCAGCATGTTTAAGATTTTTTCATTAATCCTAATGGGAAAAATCCACATGTTAGCAATTGAGAACATTCCCTAATCAGCAGCCAGGAGGACCCGGCCTCAGTATTGTCAGCTATCATACATGTCACAGCGCAGTAACCTATTCACCTACCTAAGAAAGTACGGAGAATGGAGAAACTCACCTCTCACCGGCAAAGCGCGTCTGCAGCACTAAGACTTTTTACTCCAGCTTGTATATTGTCGCCTAGCAATATGGAAATGCACAAAAGTATACACCACCCTAATGCGTCAGAACAGGCATCACGTTACCTGCAGTACTGGTGACAATGCACGGCCTCCGGCATTCTGCCTGCTTGTACAGTCACATACCATACTGCTAGAATTACAATCAAAAGAGAACGGAATGATTATTGCACGAGCAAGATCAAAAGATTTCAAGAACTAAGGGGGTCATTTATCAAACTGGTGTAAAATAGAACTGGCTCAGTTGCCCATAGCAACCAATCAGATTCCATCTTTCATTTTGGACAGAACCTTTGGAAAATGAAAGGTGGAATCTGATTGGTTGCTATGGGCAGCTAAGGCAGTTCTACTTTATACTAGTTTGATAAATCTCGCCCCCTAAATGACTCCTGCCTTACAAATCAGTTATATGGTTTAACAAGTTACTAATCACTAACAATTCTTTTTCACTTTTCTCCCCTTATATCTAAAGGGAACCCGTCACATTGAACATGGTGTCTGAGCTGCAGGCAGCATGTTATAGAGCAGGAGGAGCTGAGCAGATTGATATACAGTTTTATGGAAAATGGGTCCATTTACAGGTCCGCAAAATGGGTCCGGATCCGTTCTGCAACGTTGCGGAACGGATCCGGACCCATTCATTTTCAATGGAGCCGGGAAAGATGCAGACAGCACACAGTGTGCTGTCCGCATCCGTTCCGCAAATAAATAGAACATGTGCTATTCTTTTCCGCAGAAAAGGACAAGAAAAGGCATTTCGATTTAAAGTGTCGGCCATGTACGGTCCGCAAAATGCGGAACACACATGGCCGATGCCCGTGTTTTGAGGATTCGCAATTTACGGACCGCAAAACACTTGCGGACGTGTGAATGGACCCTTATTTGTATTTAATTCATTCATAGTCCTGCTCATTCTGGCCTTTGAAGTCCAGGCTGCGGTCCTATCCTCTGCATACACAGTCATAGAGGGCAGGCTGCCAATCACGGATAGGACCGTCTCCTGGACTTCAAAGGCCAGAATGAGCAGAAAAAAATTATACATCAGTCTGCTCAGCTCCTCCTGCTCTATAACACCCTGCCTGCAGATTACACTGCATTTTCTTGGCGACAGGTTCCCTTTAAAGGGCATCTGTCACTGTTCGCATGTCAGCTGACTGTAGGGCTGTTGGACGCAATCTGTAGAAATCTGTTTTATAATACGTAAATGAGTCCCTTGGTGCAACGACGGCTCCGCTCCCCGTCTCCTAATCTCCTATGCCGCAGACCCACTGCTAAGACTGACAGGCCAGGCAGTGAATACATAGTCACACCTGGCCCTGAAGTTTCACGGGAGCACGTTTGGCGCAGGCGCTGTACAGGGATGGAGCGCGTGGCGGTACGCTTACATTTCTAAAGCCTTCTTTCTCCTATTGCTTAACCTGTGTGCCGTCGCTCTCCTATTCCACTAATAACTTGAGGAAACGCTTCTGCTCAGGCGTGAAAATTATGAAAGGACAGACAGAATCCCAATAAAATAGACAGAACATAAAAGTATTCATCATGAGCACTTCTGCCGCCATGATTACAATCTAGGAGCTCCTGGGCAGAATAGCTATTTAGCCTGTTCTTTCAGGACTGCATGATTTCTGCAATTTCAAACGCAATGTGCTCATGATTAACGAACTAAAGTACTTACCAACTGACAATTATCTGTTACTCCTACCAACTGGCTCTAAATCTATTATTTTTATGCATATATATTTTGTTTTTCTTTTTATGCATCACAAAAAATGTTTATATACCGTATTTCTCGCTTTATAAGACGCACTTTTATTCACCCTAAAGTAGGGCGGAAATGGCTGTGCGTCTTATAAAGCGAATACCAGTGAGCGCTTCCATTATGGAAGCGCTTACTAGTATGCATTAGGTGCCGAGAGCAGGGAAGAAGCGCTGCAAGCGCTTCGGATACTCCCCCCTCCCTGGTCTTCTTGCCAGGGCCTGCTCCCCACTGTCCTGACCCCGTACAGCGTCATGACGTAGTGCGCACACTATCACCTGACTCTGCACACAGTCAGGTGATAGTGCAGCGCGGGCCGGAGAAGACAGAGGAGCGCGACGGTGGACCCTGAGCGGAGCCACGGCGCAGGAGAGGTAAGAGAAGATTTTTATTTTATTCTGATGGGGGTCTGAAAGAAAAAAAGCTGATCTGAGGTCTGTTGGGGGTCTGACACGGAGGGCTGTGGGGTTTTGACATGGAGGGCTGATATGGGAGTCGGATGTGATGTCCTGATATTTATGGGGGTCTGATCTGAGGATCTAATATGAGGTCTGATGAAAAACATTTTTTTCTTATTTTCCTCCTCTAAAATCTGGGGTGCGTCTTATAACGCAAAAAATACGGTATATATTTATTATATACTAGCAGAATGACCCGGCTTGGCACTTGTATATTTCATTTAATGTTTGTGTGTGAGGTTAAAAGATATCCACAGTGTTCTCCAACACAGTGACCTCTACAGCATCCCACCCCTTTAAAAGTGACTGCCACAATACCCGGTTCCCTTAACAGTGACCTCCACGGTACCCTGCTGCCTTAAAGGGGTTTTCCCATTTCATTGATCCTATTTTATTTAAATAAACTAATGCAATTAAACATTTCCCTAAATATAACTCATTAAAAAATACTATTTTCCCCCCAAATTAGATTTTTCCTCCTGCTTTGTTTGTCTTGGTATCCCATGGATACGGCCACCTATCGCCTGCCGCATCCATGGGTCGCGCTTGCGCACAAGAACTTGTGCGATGGAGCGTCCGGGTTCTCCTTGTAAATGTGAGCGCGCACGGTGCCGGGCGGCCACCCATGCGCAGATCAGTATTCCTTAGATCCTCTTCTCAAATAGACGCTGAACAAAAGAATATAGATCTGCGCATGCACGGTCGCTGCCACGCAGATCTATATTTTTTTGTGCAGCGTCTATTAGATTCGCGTCTCAAATAGATTGCCTGGGGAGGCTCAGCATCCACACAATGCACCGCCAGGGCCCCTCCCGTGCCTTGCTCTGATCACATGCACTTCACACAGCAGGTGCAACTATTCATGACCTGGGTTTATACTTATGGGCAGACACCACTGACATCCCTCAATAGTGTAGCTCTATAACAACTGCAAAATAATAAAACGGGTGGTCCTCTGTCCTATTTGAGAAGGATCTAAGGAATACTGATCTGCGCATGCGCGGCCGCTCGGCGTCGTGCGCGCTCACATTTACTAGGAGAGGCCTGTCATAAGGAGTGTGATGTCATAAGGAGGCGTGGCCGGCCTTCACTCAAACTGCCTAAGCCCGCCCAGCCTTAGCAGCAGGAAACCAGGAAGTTAACAGCAGAGCTGGCTGAGGTGAGGCTGAAATCGCAAGATGGGAATACCCCTTTCAAGGTGACCCTCACAGCTGCTGCACTTTTAATAGTGACCTCCACAGTTCCCTGCTCCTTTAACAGTAACCTCCACAGTGGCCGCCCCTTTAACAGTGACCTCCACAGCACCTGCCCCTTTAACAGTGACCTCCACAGTCCCCTGCCCACTTCACAGTAACCTCCACAGCACCCGCCCCTTGAACAGTGACCTCCACAGTACCTCATCTACTTAACAGTGATGTCCACAATATTTTCCACCCCCTTAATAGTAACCTCTACAGCAATATGCCCCTTAACACTGACCTCCACAGCACTCCGCTCCCTTTACAGTGTCATCCACAGCACCCTACCTTTTTAAAGCTGACCTACAGCAGTGAAGAAAAACGGCTGGCTTGTTATGGAAACCTGGTGTAAAACTGTGTATGTCGCAATGTATGTATAAAATAACAAGGCCGCACTGCCCTTTCTGCAGTATGTGTGGTACAGTACGCCTGAGGTTTAGTCACGGTTTATTCTTTCTGTCTAATTATTCTAAAATATTCACCTACCTAGAAATTACAGCACATATTTCTTGAATTTTTTAATGTAAAGCCTCAAGCAAGACAGTGACAGGGCAGTGAACCGCCTGCTTGTTGCCTACACTTGTGCTAACCCCCATGGTGTGGCGGTTAAGTGTGGCATTGTGCCACGGCCACATCGCATCTCACTTGTTTGCAGATAATTGTAACCTGAGGCAACACCTCACCTCCATCTAGCCTCGACTTTAAAATCAAAGTGTATGTTCACATGTGTAGTGTTTATGCTGCAGATTTTCTATCTAAGGGCTCTTTCAGACTTGCGCTTTTGCTTTCCGTCCTAGAGTTCCGTCGTCGGGGCTCTAGGACGGAAAGATACTGATCAGGATTATCCCCATGCATTCTGAATGAAGAGAAATCCGTTCAGTATGTATACGTTTTTTGGACATTGACAAAACCGCAGCATGCTGCGGATTTGTCTCCGTCCAAAAATCCGGAAGACATGACGTAACGCCGGATCCGGAATTAATGCCCATTGAAGTGCATTAATCCGGATCCGGCATTAAGCTAAACGTCGTTTCGGCGCATCGCCGGACCCGGCGTTTAGCTTTTGTGAATAGTTACCATGGCAGCCAGGACACTAAAGTCCCGGCTACCATGGTAAAGTGCAGTGGGGAGGCAGGGGAGAAGTATACTTACCGTCCGTGCAGCTCCCGAGTCCCGGGGCGCTCCACAATGACGTCAGAGCGCCCCATGAGCATTGATCACATGGAGGGCGTCATTGTGGAGCGCCCCGGGAGCCGCACGGACTGTAAGTATCTGCTGCCCTGGCTCCCCACTACTACTATGACAACCAGGACTTTAGTAGCGTCCTGCCTGCCATAGTAACACTGAAAACTGATTAGTCTTCAAATGCTTTCAGTTGTCTTGCGTTGTGACGGATCCGGCGGGCATTTGCGGCGACGGAAGTGCACGCCGGATCCACACAATGCAAGTGTGAAAGAGGCCTAAGAACTGTGCGAGGAAAATCTGTAGAGCTTTACAGTACCGACAAAGGGAATGAGATTTTACTTAAAGGGGTTGTGCGGTGCTACAATATTGATGGCCTACCCTCGTAAATCATCAATCTCAGATTGTCAGGGGTCTGACTCCTAGCACCACTGCACCGCTACCTCTTCAAACAGCTGATTGGCGGGGGTGCTGGAAGGCAGATCCCTGCCGATTTGATATTGATGACCTACCCTGAGGATGGCTCATCAATATTTTAGCACCGCACAACCTCTTTAATCTCATTCACACGCCGATTAAAAAATCCACTGTGGAAATTTACCTGTGGCACGGATTTGAAATCTGCCGCAGATTTCTCATGGGCGTGTCCTTTTTAGTACGGCTGATGGCAGTTGAAGGATGGAACTAAGCATGTGCTTCCATCTCAATGAGCAGGACGGAGAAATTAGAAAAAAGCGCACACAGCAGGTGGCGCTATACAGTTAGATTCTAGTGAATAACTGAGCGGCTACACAAAATTTGTAATTACAAACGTATTCAGATCGGATGCTGGTTTGAAAAATGTAGAATACTTTTCATGGTGCAAAGACTTTAAGACTTTAGTCAAATTTTTATTAGAATTTTCATTAATTCCTAATTTGTTCACTTATTGACTTTTTTGCCTGACATTTTAAAAAGTTTCTGAACTGCAGCAAATGCAATAAAATAAAAAAAGTATAACCTACCGTACTTTTACGTTAACCTGCGTGTACATCATGAGATCGCTGAGGCCAGTGGATGGCTGCAGTGGTCACGTGGATGTAGCATACGAAACAGCAGCAAAGAGAGCACCACTAATCGTCCCCAATGGAGGCTTCAATAGGAATCCAGCATCTGGATGATGCCAATTTGAATAATTAAAGGCATTCGGCAGCATTCTTTCTGATACGAAAGCTTTACAATGCATTCCTTAGCCAGCTCCAGCCTGTGCCCCTTTAGCTTTCATCGCCTCTGCTCGGCTATCCTCTGAGAGAAGAGCACGTGGTGTGTGGATCCACAGAAAGTATATGGGGTCTGTAAACCAAATGCTCAGGTAGCGCAGGAGAGATGAGCACAGCCAATAAAAGACAAAGGGGCAAGGCGCCCAGGGAAGTGCTTTTACCTCTTCGTTTTAGCAATCTGCCACGGTCTCAGTGCTCGTTGCCCACCAATCAAAACTTCTGATATGTCACTATAACACGTCAAAAGATTTATAAAAATGTAGACACCCTTTAAAATATATATATATCCATTGTACATGTGTAATATATCTTATTTCAGTAAACTGTAACATCCTCACTTTTGTGGGGGGTTGTGCAGCGATTTTTATTGATGACCTACTCTCAGGATAGGTCGTCAATAACTGATCGTGAGGGTCCGACACCCCCGCTGATTAGCTGTTTGAAGAGGAGGTGGAGCGCCATGCAAGCGCAGCTTTCTGTTCATTACACTGCACTCTGTCTTGGAAGTGCAGTGTAATGACGAGTACTCGCTGCATTCACTTGAACGGAGCGAGTACTTGTAATTACACTACACCGCCGCTCCAGGGGAGATGACACGTAGGTCAAATTCATATTTTTCTTATAATTCTGAGGTGAATAACAGAGTTCTCCAGTTATTGAATGTATATTTACCAACAGAAATTTAGAACATTTCAGGAACTTCAGAAACTATATTCCAATAAATATGGTTTAATCAGTTCTTCTACATTTTCCAAACCAGCACCTGGATCTGAATACTTTTGCAATTGCATGTAATTAAAAATGTAGCATAGCCCCTCTTATTCAATAAAACGTATCTGTATAGCGCCACCTGCTGTTCTTTTCCTTATTTCTTGACCTCCTCAATGAGGTGGTTGCATGCGCTCAGTTTAAATCTTCAACTGCCACCATCCATACGTTCTATTAGAAGCTGTGGCAGTTCGGTCACACGACTGTTTTCTTTCCGCTTCCGTTCCGTTTTTGTGCAGCCCGTATGCGGAACCATTCACTTCAATGGGGTTGTAGAAAATACAGAAGTTGCTCCGTGTGCATTCTGTTTCAGTTTGTCCGCATGGCCGTTCCGCAAAAAAGTAGTGCATGTTCTATTATTGTCCGCAAATCACGGTCCGAGGCCCCATTCAAGTCAATGGGTCCGCAAAAAATACGGAACGCATCCGTATTTCATCCATATTTTGCGGATCCATACTGTAGAAATGCTATGCCCAGCCGATATTGCTCATCTGTTTGGTGATTAATAAGGTACTGTTTCCATTTCCGATCCGCAAAAAAACGGAAACATTTTGTGGAGAAACGGAAAGGAAGAGGACTTAAATCAGAGAAAAAAAAAAAACCTTAGATGCGAAACAACGGAGCCGTGAAAAACAGACCACAAAACAACAACGGTCGTGTGCATGAGCCCTTACAGGAAAAGAGCTTCAGCAGAAAGGACACTCCCCCTGAGCTGCCAGACTGAAATAAATCTAGCAGAACAATTGGAGCAAAGAATGGCTGGTCCTACTTTTTTTTTTTTTTTTTTTTTTTAGAAAAAGGTTGTCATGTACTAAGGATATCTGATTTTTTACATCAGTCAGGGGATAAGCCCTTCGATTTCTATCTAAGTAGACGGATTGATTTCCAAGATGGCGAGAAAAAGCCTGATGTTTCCATTTTACTACAGTAAATTTTTATTACTAAATTATTGGTCATTTATAAAGTTGTAGGACTGTGATCAAATACAGGAGTCGGAGTCAGAACTTTGGCTTACAACTCCACAGCCCTGGGTATACAGCTACATCACCACTGTGACCAACGACCATCAGGATGAACCAGAGTGTGGCGCTGAAATCGGTGTGTGTGTGGGGGTGTATACCTTTTTTGTGAGATTTTATCATATATTCTAACTGTGGGCAATTTTTTAAAATACCCTGGAAAACCCCTTTAAAATAATGACTCTGTTATTCTGCTCTCACGGCATTCATGTGTTGAAGTCATTAAAGAATAGAAAAGTTAAGGAAAGGCTGAATCGTGGAGTCGAAGTGGCAGATTACCTAATTTCCAAACTCCTGAAACATTTAGGTGTTCGGTTTTATTAAAGTAAATGTTCGTTATAGTGACGGGTCCGCAGTGCTTCCACATGCTCGGAGCAAGACACGTCTAAATCAGTCAGAATAAATACGATGGCGAGAAAGAAAGGTCACATTAATCACTGACCACATTTGTATTCTGTGTGAAGTTGGACACCGACGGCCTATCATTTGCCTTTTAATTACATCTATTTTACAGTCCACAAAAAAAACACTGCCATTTGGAACGGAAAGCATAAATAATACAGCGGAAAGCAAATAACGAAGAAGAGCGTTTTGTTCTTCTTCTGTCAGCTTGGAAGAGGTGAAAGATCACCCCTGGAGCCTTGCTATACAGAAGATCCCTCGCTCCTGCCCACTGAGTCGCTCAATCAAATTAACACTTTCTCTGGATTTTTGGCAGATTACAAATTATAGATGTAAGACGTGGTAATTGCACGTGTATTCTCAAGACAGACCGCTGTTTACTCCAAGGGCGTGAAATTATTTATATAGAAACAAGAAAACCTCCACAGTTTGGTTTCCAAGTTGGTTCATGCTTCATCTGCTCCACCTAAAGTTAACTACCGGTGTACATAGAGGATGAAGGTGGGCCTTATGGGGGGAGACGCTGAAAATAAAACCATATGGAAAAGCTATCATTACAGGACCACAATGTTCCAAAAGGCAGTCCTTGTGACGTACGTAACTTAAAATGGTCTTCACAAACCAACCTGATTCACGAAGCAGTCACTTTTTAGATGTTTCCTTAGTGCATCAAGTTGGGAAAATCACTCACAAAGGAGGACCTGGCGGACCACTGTTCATGTATTACGTGGCTGGACATTCATCCGTATAGCTGGCATGTAATAGTACAATATAGCACTGCAGGACAATATACGGCCAGGGGTGGCATCCCTTGTGGTAACAGCCTATTGTGTGGGTTACACAATCCAGATGGATGAAGGTCTAAAGTGGCATTGTCTAGATGAGACAACCCCTTTAAAGGGGTTATCCAAAGTCTACAACATGTCCCCCAATGCCCGGGCCCCTCACGGCAACCGTGCAGGGATCAGGAGCGACACGGGTGCCGGGGAGCAGGTAAGCATAATCTATATGAGGGGCCCAGGCATTGGGGGGTATGTTTTAGACTTTGGATAACCCCTTTTCGACAATGATATAACTAAATGAAGCCTGCTTTATCACAGGGCATGTTGGTCTTTTTTGTAGGCACAATTTTAAGGTTAGTATTGAATTCCCATCAAGCTTATTAAAAGGCAGATCATTTTTCTCAGCAATGAGGACACACATGACGACGGGACCAACACAGATGCCTTCAGCCGCCATGCACACATGTAACAGGTCAGCCAGTTTTATAGGTACAAATCTGCTGACCGATGCCCAAAATGCAGGAAAAAAGGGTAATGGATGCTTATCTGCAGCACCACGGCATGACCACTACACTGTTCTATTTCTGGCCTTAGGGTCCATTCACACGTCCTTTGTTTTTCTATAATACGAAAATAGGACCGTTTTTTGCGGATCCTATTTTCCAAGAATTTTTTCCGTTTTTTGCGGATCCGCAAAAAACGGATAGAAGAATAAAATTGCATTGCACAACGGACCGCAATTTTCGGATTAGAAAGGAACATGTTATTTTTTTACGGACACTATGTACTGAGAAAATTATGCGGACAGCACTCTTTGTGCAGTCCGCATATTTTCTAGACCCATTGAAAATCAATGAGATGAAAATCAATGGGTCCGAATTCTGTCCGCAACTATTCCGTGACTAGTCCGAAAAATCGGGATCAGATGCGGAACTAAACAAGGGATGTGTGAATGGACCCTTATGGTTTCCAAAGACAACTGTTCGGTGGGGGAGCCGGGTGTCGGACCTCTAACTGATCTGATATTGATCCTGAGGATAGATCATCAATATCTACTGTGGAAAACAACTTTAAAGCTCCAGGGCCCCAATGCAAAAACTCTAAATGTGCTCCTTATCATGCGACATTTATTACACTGGTGTCTTAAATGGAACCTGTCCTCAACTTTATGCTGACCTCACTGAGGATAGCATAAAATAGTGACAGAAATACTGACCTCACTGAGGGCAGCATAAAATAGTGATAGAAATGCTGATCTCAGCGGTGTGTCACTCATGAGCTAAAAGTAAGTGGTTGCCGAGAACCAGCATCATAAGGATTACAGCCCAGGCCTTGAAAAGAGTCAAATCTACCTGGGAAGAGTCCTGGTTATTATAATTTCCTGCTCTCTCCCCGATCTGCTGATGATTGTCAGTTCTCTCCTAGAGAGAAAGGGAGAAAACTAGGTAGAAGACAGTCAGTCATCAGCGGGTGGGCAGGAGAGCAGGAATTCATGAATGACCAGGACTCTTCTCAGGTGGCCGGGACTCTTTTCCAGGCCCAGTCTGCAATGATTGTGATGTTGGTTCTCAGCAACCACTTACTTTTAACTTATAAATGACAGACCACTGAAATCAACTCGCCTGTCTCTACTTTTTTCTGCCGTTAGTATGGACAGCATAAAGTTGATGACAGGTTCCCTTTAACACGTGGCGGAGTGGCCTTTCGGCACCTCAAGCATCAGCGCCTGGGTGTGACTGCTACCTTTCCACCCCCAGTAGCTACGTCCTGAGTATATCTGTACACATGCTATGATTAGACAGATGTCAAAGCTCTTATCCAATGACAGAGTTTGTGTCTATGGCCACCAAATTCTTCTATGTTACAGGAGGACATCCCTGCACCTCTTATGTTCACAGATAGCAAAAAACACTTGCTCAGGAAGTCCCGGGATCCTGACACAAGATGTCACGATGACGGCAAATCCTGATGGCGAGAAACATTGCTTAAATGTTCCTTAAGAAGCCTACCTTCATCAGTTGGGCTGCAACCCACAGATGACCATCGGCATGCTAGCTTTTCTGCCGCTAATGGGTGGCCTACAATACAAAGACTGTAATGAAAGGTGAAGTCATTTCCTCCCACTGGATTCTTTCTTGCTCACAATTCCCTGTAAATTGCTTCCCCCTCCCTCTCATTAAATGCAGGAGCAGCAACTCCAGGGTCGCACAGTCTCCCACATGCTGAAGGTACAGCGTGCCCTCTGAACATCCATGTGATACTTCATTGTTGATGACAGCTCCAGAGATTTTTAAACCCTTACATTAAAATTACTGACATCATGATAATCTGAACTCAAAGATTTCAATTACCAATGATTAACTAAGCTGGAGCTGCCAAGCTTCCTGTACTGAAGATGGCATGTGCTCAAACAAGAGCACGATTGTGGATTTACTGCTCAGTGACCGGCATAATGAGCTGATCTGCCAATCTTTAGGAGTATTCTCCAATGAATGGCAATGTTCAGAAACAACGATGCTTATATTTCCAACAAATGAAAATGACAGGACCATCAACATCTTGGACCTGGATTAGGCATAACTTACCCTGAAGTTATGACCCAAAGTGATTTACAGCGAGTTTGTATCTGATCTCATCGAGACTGGTTGCATCATAAATCAAATAGAAACCGGCTGTATCATAAAGTAGACCAGGGTTGGACCAGGAGAAGCAGTGGACACACAGACCGTGTGTTTCCCGGGCAGATCGTGGTCATGTGTGAGCCCTTACATTGATAATTTTTTTCCAATTTCGGTTTTGCATTAAGGCGACCCTCCAGTCCAAACCTAAAACTTGACTATATGTATAGTCTGCATACTTGATGCCTTCCACTCCTCCATTCTGGTCCTACATCAGATTCCTTTCATGTACAGTCAAATAAGGCTTGGACTGGAGGGTCACTCCTAGAATACTGACGCTAAAAGAAAAACTAAAAAACTTTATTATGTATACGTGTTAAAATAGGCAAGTACCACCCTCTGAGGTCCTTTACTAAAATATTAATTGTGGAACTGACCCAAATTAGTATGGATCCTCTTCCCCCCTCATTGATAATCCACCCTTAGTTTTAATAGGGCAAGATCACTGGACCCAGTTGCGGGATGGAAGAGGATTAAGGATTTGCTAGTCCCACAATCAGTAAATAGCACAGCCGGCACCGCTAGTCCTCAATTGGAGCTATGTCCTGGCTCCATGAGGCCAGTGATGCAGCAAAGCAATTCAAAATATGTAGGAAGCCATAGGGTCATCAAGAAATTGGATGGCCTCCATGTGGAGGAAAAAATCATGCTACCTAGCCTGAACATTGAGGCATTATACAGCTCTATACCCCATGAACAGGGGTGTGATGCTTTGGCTTCTTTTTTATGGGGGCGGGGGATCCACTACTGGCGCCACAATGAGTTGGTGCCCCACATAATGAAGTTCAATTAGGAGCACAACATGTTTCTGTTTAAAGGGGATTTCCTAGATTTTGATACAGATATCTAATCAGTGGGGGGTCAAACATCTGAGACCCCCGCCAATCAGCTGTTTGAGAAGGCACTATAGTGAATGGGTCTGAGCGAAATACCAAGCAAAGCCACTATACAATGTACGGCGCTGTGCTTGGTAAGCACGGAGAAGGCCGTGGCGCTCACAGGAGCACCGGTGCCTTCTCAAATAGCAGATTGGTGGGGGTCCCGGGTGTCAGATCCTCACCGATCAGATACTGATGACCAATCAAGAGGGTAGGTCATCAGTATAAAAATCTCAGAAAACCCCTTTATCAACAAAATTTACCACCAGGTAAAAGGTGTGGCGATGGGGAGCCCCGGTGTCCCAACATACGCCAAGCTTTACCTGAGTTGGTAGGAACACGAGGTGGTCTTTGGTGACACAATAAGTGAATGGCCGTCACAAATTGCACTTTTGCTCAGGTACATCGACGATGTACTAATCCTGTGGAGGCGAAGTACTGTTGAGTTTGCAAACTTTGTACAGGCACTTAATACTAATGACTGGGGTGTCTATCTGACCCAGGAGATCAACCACCATGATTAACTTTCTGGACTTGACCAACTACAAAGGAGAGGAGGGGAGCATCAGCATCCGCTTTTCCGCAGGAAGACGGCCACCAATATTCTTCTACGTTGGGGGAGCTGCATCCTGGGTCCCTGAGGAGGGGAATCCCTAAGGGCAAATACTTGAGGCCACACCAGAATTTTTCAGTGTTGCCAGAGTTTCGTCTAGCAGTTGATGACTGTAAACACTGGTTTCAATGGTCCTCGACAGGCACTGAAAAAAGGCCTACCAAAATGCTTTTAACTATGATAGGAAATCCCTGCTTAATCCCAGGTCACGTGATGAAAAATCTGAGCCAGTTCGCATGCTTGCTTGTGGAGCAATAAGGTCAGGTAAATCCCTTACCAGCTCGAGCACGGGCAACTCCAACTGGATTAGAAGTTTTATCAACTGCAGATCCATTAGAGAATATAGGAGACATATTGATGAGCACTTAAATGACATCCATAAAATGTTGGATACCTCCATTGCATATCATGTAGCAGAGGATTATAAAGGAGCCCCCAATGTCATCTAATTTCAGGGGGTAGAGGTAATATGGCCCTTTCCCAGAGGGTTGATGGAATCTGGATAAGAAGTTGCTGCAAAAGGAGGCACAATGGACTTTTTGTTTAAAAACTGTGTCACTTAGGACACGGACAGTGTCTTGATACCATGATGACTTATCCCCTACATGGTGTCTCCTCCCCTCTCTCCATGTGCTCCCAATGGACTATTATAATGGATTTAAACTTTGTTTTATTACTGTATCCTCATGAAGGATCATCTTCGTAGTAAACGGTGCCAGACTTGACACTGTGTTTGCTTTGTGTTTGGGGTAGCTATTTGGTCGATCACAACCCAACCTGTCTCCTAGCTTCTTGCCCATTCTGGGACAGGCACAGTGGCGGTTCTGAATGTACCCGGGTTGGTTTCACCCAGTTTTCTGTACACTGCAGCGGCAGGCACGATGTTGCTCCTGTACTGAACGAATATCTTTACTACCTTTGCTCATAGGGCTCCTGATGACACATCACTTAGATGTAGAAACGCATTGAGCCTTTACAATGGGTGGAGCAAGACGTACAGTATGGTAGTTAATACCAGATAATCTCTGTAGTCTGAAGCCAGGGGAGGATCCTTAGAATAGCAGCCTTGCTGACAGTTGCGCCATTGCAGGCAAAACATTGGCGCACCGGTCATCACCCCTGTGGCTTGCTACATATTTTGAATTGCTTTGCATCGCTGGCCTCATGGTGCCATTACGGACATAGCTCCAGTTGAGGACTAGCGGTGCAGGCTGTGCTATTTACTGATCGTGGGACTAACAAATCCTTCCATCCCGCAATTTGGCCCAATGATCCTGCCTTATTAAAATTAAGGACGGATTATCAATGAGGGGGGAATAGGATCCATACTAATATGGGTCAGTTCCACAATTAATATTTTTAATATCCAAGTTACCACTTGGAACCGAACCCGAGTTCGTGAAATGTTTTTTTACAGTATAAATCAATTTCTTAAGTTATTATGCAAAGTCTTCTCGAAGTAATAACTTTGGCTCATTGGAGCCAATACATTCTAATACTGAATGGAGCGCTCGCTCTGTACAGTATTGAAACCAAGTTTAAAGAGGACCTTTCATCTGGAAAAAAATTCTGAACTAAGAATCATGATATGTAGAGCGGTGCCCAGGGATCTCCCTGCACTTACTATTATCCCTGGGCGCCGCTCCGTTCTCCCGCTATGTCCTCCGGTATCTTTGGGGACTTGGTTATAGTGGGCGGAGACTGCCTGACTTGGTTATACTAGGCGGAGACTGCCCTTGCTCTCCTGGGCGTCTCCTTCTCCCAGGCTGTAGCTCTGGCCAATCGCAGCGCAGAGCTCAAAGCCTGGGAGTTTTTTTTTCTCCCAGGCTATGAGCTCTGCGCTGCGATTGGACAGAGCTACAGCCTGGGAGAAGGAGACGCCCAGGAGAGCAAGGGCAGTCTCCGCCTAGTATAACCAAGTCACGGAACATACCGGGGGACATAGCAGGAGAACGGAGCGGCGCCCAAGGATAATAGTAAGTGCAGTGAGATCCCTGGGCGCTGCTTAGTTCACAATTTTTTTCCAGGTGAAAGATCCTCTTTAATGCGAATCGAACTTCGGATGTTTCATCCGAAGTCGATTCGTTCATCCCTAATCACAACACTATTAAAAATCCCACTTCCTCCACTATTTGACTTCTCATTTCAACAGAGTAAAATCCACTGTGCAGTGAAGAATATAATAAATCATTAATAAATAAAAAGTGAGATTTTGTTGCATAAAAGCTGCTGTGGATATTGTGACCGATCTACACTAGTTACATGCAGATATGCAAAGGGTGAAATCCGCGGCAGAAATCTGTATCACCGACACGTATGCAGATTCTGTCGGGGGAAATTCTCCACAGCAGGTAATTGAGATTTTTTTAAAAAATTTCATCCATTTTGCTGTTACTGTAAATGCTGCAGATTTTTCACACACAATTCCACGGTGGAAAATCCACAGTGTAAAAGGGAGTCTATCAGCAGTTTTGTCTACCACAGTGTAAGGCTCCATTCACACGTCTGTAAGTGTTTTGCACATGGTCTGCACTATAATAGAAATTGCCTATTCTTGTCCGCTATTGCAGACAAGAATAGGACATGTTCTATTTTTTTGCGGAAATGGAAGTGCGGATCCGGAAATGTGGATGGGGACAGCACATAGTGTGCTGTCCGCATCCATTCCGGCCCCATTGAAAATGAATGGGTCCGCACCCGTTCCGCAAAATTGTGGAATGGATGCGGACCCATTTTGCGGACGTCTGAATGGACCCTAAGGCCTTTTGCACACGAACGTTTTTTCTGCGGGTGTACGGGCCGTTTTTATGAGTTCCGTATATGGACCCATTCATTTCAATGGGTCCGCCAAAAAAAACGGAAGTGTTTCCGTATGCATCCCATTTCCGTATTTCTGTACCGTGCAAAGATAGAACATGTCCTATTATTGCCCGCAAATCACGCATCACGTTTTTTCCGTATCCGTTCCGTTTTTGCGGAACCATCTTTTGAAAATTTTAAGCCCAGCCCAATTTTTTCTATATAATTACTGTATACTGTATATGCCATACGGAAAAACGGAATGGAAAAACGGAAACACAACGGATAACAAAAACGGAACAACGGATCTGTGAAAAACGGACCGCAAAACCATACGGTCGTGTGCAACAAGCCTAAAAGGGAGTCTATCAGCAGTTTTGTCAATGCAAAACTCCTGACAGGCATAGGTAAGGACATAGGTAAGTAGTGCTGGAAAAATAAATTTGAAATGCTGCAGATGCAGTTCCCCCAAGTGTCCAGGGCCGGCCTGCAGGCTCTGTGTATGAGATGACTCAGTGGGGGTCTCGTCTGGCATAAAATTAGTTGCAAAGAGCATTATTACACCAGGTACAACAGATGGGCAGGATGGGGGCGTATTGGGGCCCGTACAAATTTACTATTTTCCAAACTAAAAAGTAAACTGATGTGCAGACTGCCATATATGTGCCTAATTTATGACGAGACAGGGCAGGGGAGACAACTAAGACGGGTGTAAAAAGCTGTCTTAGTGAATGTCCCCCAGTGTATGAGCTCCTACCCATCGCCTCTGCTGGAAGCGACAGCTGGAACGGTGTCCAGGTTGGATTCTCCAGCCATCACTCACAGAAGAAGGGAGGGGCAGATGAAACCACTCCGCAGACAGTACACATACCCATTGATTTTAATGTGTAATCACACATCCATGATTTACCATAAACTGGGGTTACCCCATCGAAGTATGCCCTATTTTTGTCCGTGTATACAGATCCTTGACGCCCATTATAGTCCAGGGGTCCGTGAAAAAACAAGGACATAACAAAGATGGCATTCCGTGTTTCGTCTGTGTTTCACGGTTTGTTGCTAGGAGATGATCTTGAAATTCATTTTAAGCTGAACATTGTCTGTAGAGTACAGATAACACACAGACGGCGACACGGATCTTAACGGATGAACCACTGACCACCTCGTCGCTGATGTCATCATGGACACGGACATGTGAATGAGGCCTAAGCTTGAAACACAGCAGGCACTTGCAGGGGCCATGCTCGTGGCATTACCTTTTGTCTCTACCCATGTCTGTCAGCAGTTCTGCATCAACAAAACGGATTCCCTGTCAGAGTCAAAACGTAATGTTCAGCAAGTACAACACTATAAAATGAGGTGGAAGTAGGAGCATGATCACCAGCACAAAGCCCCCTCCATGTGCATGTCAGGCTAAGGGTACTTTCACACTTGCGTTAAACTTTTCCGTATTAAGTTCCGTCCTAGGGGATCAATACCAGAAAAAAAAGTCATCAGTTTTATACTAATGCATTCTGAATGGAGAGAAATCCGTTCAGGATGCATCAGGACGTCTTCAGTTCAGTCACTGTACGGTTTTTGAACGGAGCAAATACCGCAGCCTGCATTAATCCGGCAATAATTTCCATTGAAATGTATAAGTGTCGGATCCGGCATTAAAATTACCGCATTGACAGATCCGGTCTTCCGGTCTGTGCATGCGCAGACCTTTAAAAATGTAAAAAAAATAAAATACCGAATCCGTTTTTCCAGGTGACAACCGGAGAGACGGATCCGGTATTGCAATGCATTAGAGAGACGGTTCCGCATCCGGATCCGTCTACAAATGCTGTCCATTTGCATACAGATTGCTGGTTCCGTTCTGGCGACGGAACTGCCTGCCGGGATCCAGCAACCCAAGTGTGAAAGAACCCTAAAAATGGGGCTGGGTTATCTCAGGCAATGAGAATAAAGGGGAGAGCATGAGAGTAGAGAGACACCAAGAGTGCCTCAGAACCTGATCAAGATCATTTCCAAACTTTCTGTTCCGTAACTCATTCCTTTTAGCGGGAAATTAGGCAGCCATACGGTCAATCAAAATGGTAGATGGACAGGCATCAACATGAACCCATACACTATGCATCAAAAAGAAAAATAATAGGGCAATACAGCTCTCACACCCTAATATAGTACAGCAAATACATTTAAAAAAATTTATTACACCTTGTCTAAGCATAACGTGTATGTATGTGCAGGGCTGTGGAGTCGGAGTCGAGGAGTCGGAGGCAATTTTGGGTACCTGGAGTCGGAGTCGGAAAAAAATGGACCGACTCCGACTCCTACTAGATTTAAATTGGAATAAAAAAAAATTGGAATAAAAAAAAGCAAGTTTAAATGTCCCAATTCAGATAAAGTTATAATTAATTACTTCTCTACTGTAAGAATAAAGGCCAATGCATGCAGTGCGTCACGTTACCGCTAAACAAAGACGTTAAGTGACCGTGAAGAAGCATGCTTTTCATATGCTTTACTATGCAGTTAAAGGGACACTGACAGGCTGATATATCTGCTGGTATTCATCAGAGGATTAGGAATACAACTAGACGACTGTTACCCCCAGTTGAGGTTTACTTGTGTTTAAAAACGTTTTAATCAATATGCAAATTCTCTACCTTTGTGCCCAAGGGGCAGGCGCACATTTAGAGTACTGGCAGCACTAGACAGGACTAGGTAGCGAGGAGGAAGAGAGAAAGCTGGCACAGCCTCAGCATAGCCAGACGAGGCTGCTGCCAGCACTCTACACGTGCGCCTGCGCAGGAATTCAGCGTTCGGCTAGCCTGAAAAAAAGGCCAGTGCAGTGAATAATAACGAGGGAACAGCGCTGGGAAGCTGTACTTCGGGCGCGGCTGGGCACAAAGCCGCAGGAGACGCTGCCCCATTGGGCACAAAGATAGTGAATTTGCATACAGATTAAAATGTTTTTAAACACAAGTACAGCTTAACTGGGGGTAACATTAGTATAGTTTTATTCCTAATTCCCTGATGAATACCAGTATATATATATATCTTTAGCTGGAAAATCAGCCTGTCAGTGTCCCTTTAAGGAGCGGCAATACTTACACTTTCCATTGTCTTGTGGTCTGCTGTTACAGGGAACCCATGGTTATCCTCGCCTCTCACTGATAACTGATTAAGGACTGGAGACACTTGTATAAGTGAAGGGAATGGATAGTCAATAGTTCAAGACTGATGCTGTAAACCATTTGAAAAACTGCTATCATTCAGCTAAGGTTATAAAACATGTAAACTCAGATTGTTAGCTTAAATTTTAAACATGACTATGGGATTCTACTAGGAAAATCATGTTTTAAAATAAATGCCCCTTCCCCTGCCCCTTCCTGGATCCTCCCACTGCTCTATCTTCAGCAGAAGATCAGCACACAAAGGAGAAGGCAGCAGCTTCTGCTCAACTACCTCTCTGTGCTAGAGGAGATTAGAAGAACTTGGTGGAACAGCTTCGTATTTGCATATTAAATACAGAGGAGTCGGAGTCGGAAGTTTCAAAATCTGAGGAGTCGGACAATTTATCTACCGACTCCACAGCCCTGTGTATGTGTGTATGTGTGTATATATATATATATATATATATATATATATATATATGTATAAATAAAAGACTGAGAAGCTGAACACTGACTATCACTATGTAGTGCTGGCAGACTACCGTGTCATGTAGGTGGCTGACTAGGGGCCCAACTTGGCTCAGGGGCCCACAGGGGATTCACCTGATCCCCTGAGGGACAATATGAGCCTGGGTTAGCAGCTCTGTGTGTTAGGCCTCTTTCACACGGGCGTCATGTTTGACGCCCGGATAAGAGGCGGGTGCGTTGCAGGAATATGCGCGTTTTTCCCGCGCGGGTGCAAACGTTTATAACGCGTTTTGCACACGCGTGAGAAAAATCGCCATGTTTGGTACCCAACCCGAACTTTATCACCGAAGTCCGGTTTCGGGTCTTCTGGAGAATTGATTATTTTCCTTATAACATGGTTATAAGGGGAAATAATAGCATTCTTAATAAAGAATGCATTGTTAAATGAAGAGGAAGGGGTTAAAAATAATAAAAGTTAACTTACCTTAGCCACTTGATTGCGTAGTCGCGATCTCTCCTCTCTTTCCCTGCATCTTCTAAGATCTACAGGACCTGTGATGACATCACATCACATGGTCCAATCACATGGTCCATCTTACCATGGTGATGGACCATGTGATTGGACCATGTGATGTGACGTCATCACAGGTCCTTTAGATCATAGATGCTGCAGGGAAAGAGAGGAGAGATCGCGACTACGCGATCAAGTGGCTAAGGTGAGTTAACTTTTATTATTTTTAACCCCTTCCTCTTTATTTAACAATGCATTCTTTATTAAGAATGCTATTATTTCCCCTTATAACCATATTATAAGGGAAAATAATAGAGATCGGGTCCCGTTGCTAAGCAACCATGCGGGAAAATCGCAACGCATTCGCACTTGCTTGCAATTTTCCCGCAGCCCCATTCACTTCCATGGGGCCTGCGTTGCATTAAAAAACGCAAAATATAGAGCATGCTGCGATTTTCACGCAACGCAGAAGTGATGCGTGAAAATCACCGCTCATGTGCACAGCCCCATAGAAATGAATGGGTCCGGATTCAGTGCGGGTGCAATGCGTCCTCCTCACGCATTGCACCCGCACGGAAAACTCGCCCGTGTGAAAGGGGCCTTAGGGAAGATAAAAAATATACATATTCACGAACATTTCAGTTGGTAAAATCAGCATCTAAGCCCCGCCCCCTGGGAACATCCCAGTCCCACCCAGGAGCACCCACTTATGGGCAGGGTTTGTGTTATCCCCACCAATTTCCAGTCCGGGAAAGCACAAATTTGCCAGGACTGTCTCTGAAAATCAGGGAATTTGGGACAGTTGGCAACGGGTGGATTTTGAAGGCCATAAGAGATGACACGTAAATACAACTAATAAGACTGTAGTTCATAATAAGTGAGAGAGACAGGTGACATCATCTGACAACTCAGCAATTCTAAGGTCTCTAATGAAACAAAGGTTGTGTCGGTGCAGCTGGATATGTCACATTCCATAATGATAGGGCCGTTATCAGAAATAGAACACTATTCAGCTGTGGGAAACAAAGAACCGACGCACTGAAGAGAACAAACTAGACTTATCTCCACGCTCATACCAGGGCTGCCAAGTGTCGGTGTACACGCTGATAAAGGCTTATGAAACGGACCCATGCACTTCTAATGGTGATCTATCAGGGCGCTTTCACACTGGGGGTTATCAAGGGAATTGCAACTATTTTAGATGTAAAAATAGTCACAAGTCCCCTTTTTGACCACCCGTGCCACAATATTAAGTCACAAACCTTGTCATAAATTGGGCTAATCCTCCAGCAGCGCAAGGCGAAACAAAGACAGCCGTAAAGGTGTAATGTTCTCCGCTTTATTTTGTAGAGCCCACTTGCCATATGCGGGGAAACCACGTCAAGGTCAGCGTTGCCAACCGTCCAGAAATTTCTGGACAGTCCGTAAAAATAGGTGACTTCTTTCCTGTGTCCGTGAAAAAAATTGACTAGTTTATTGCTGGTAATGAGTTCTTATCTGTATACTGAGCTATAGAGATGTATTACTTATAATCTTTATCATTTATTATGGTTTTACAATTTGTTCGTAAAAAATGTTGGCTATTTATGATTTTGGCATAAGGCCTCTTTCACACTAGCGTTTTAGCTTTCCGTCCTAGAGATCCGTCCTCGGGGCTCTAGGACGGAAAGCTACTGATCAGGATTATCCTAATGCATCCTGAATGGAGAGAAATCCATTCAGGATGCATCAGGATGTCCTCAGTTCAGTACTGACACGTTTTTTGGCCGCAGCAAAATCCGCAGCATGCTGCGCTTTTAGCTCCGGCCAAAAATCCTGAAAGCATGCCGGAAGGACGGATCCGGAATTAATGCCCATTGAAAGGCATTAGTCCGGATCCGGCCTTTAGCTAAACGTTGTTTCAGCGCATCGCTGGATCCGACGTTTAGCTTTTTGTCAATGGTTACTATGGCAGCCAGGACGCTAAAGTCCTGGTTGCCATAGTAAAGAGTAGGGGGAGCGGCATACTTACATTCCGTGCGGCTCCCGGGGAGCTCCAGGATGACGTCAGGGCGCCCCAATGCATAGATCACGTGATCGCATGGATCACGTGATCCATGCGCGCGGGCGCTCTGGACGTCATTCAGGAGCGCCCGGAGCCGCACGGAATGTGGCATGCCGCTCCCGCTCCTCACTGCTACTATGGCAACCAGGACGCTAGTAGCGTCCTGGCTGCCATAGTAACACTGAAATCATTTTGAAGACTGATCAGTCTTCAAATGCTTTAGTTCACTTGCGTTGTGCCGGATCCGGCGTGCACTTCCGGCGACGGAAGTGCACGCCGGATCTTCACAACGCAAGTGTGAAAGAGGCCTAAGTTGTCCGGAAAAAAATAAAAATTCAGGTCGGCAACCCTGGTCAAGGTACCGTATATGTTGGCAAATCCTCAGGATGTATACCTATGGGTGTTAAAACCCAGAGTAAGGGCTCATTCACACGTCAGTGTTCGGTCAGTGATTTCCATCAGTGATTTTGAGCCAAAACCAAGTGCGGCTCTAAACACAGAACAGGAGCAGATCTTTACCTTCTACCTTATGGAAGTTCTGGAATGTATTGGATAACACTGACAGCATTATGTCAGTGTTATCCAGTACTTTCCAGAACTCTTAAGGGTTACATAGAATCATAAATCAATATAATGCTATGTGACCCTGTCAGTGCTGAGAGGTCAGGACGGGAGCTGTCTAAGGCCTAATTCACACTTCCGCAATCTACGTCCGCACCCCTTCCGCAAATTTGCGGAACGGGTGCGGACCCATTCATTTTGAATGGGGACGTGATGGATGTGGAGAGCACACACTGTGCTCTCCGCATCCGCATTTGCGGAGCGCGCCGCCGATCTTCCGGACGGCGGCTCCGCAAAAAAGTAGAGCATGTCCTATTCTTGCCCGCAATTGCGGACAAGTATAGGCATCTCTATAGGGCTGGTGGCAAGGTGTTTTGAGGATCCGCAAACTTGCGGATCCGCAAAACACTACGGACGTGTGAATAAGGCCTTATACTCACGCTGCAGGTCCGCAGTATGCAACTCGCTCGTCTGAAAGCGGCCTATGTCTGTGGAGGCTCCACTTCTGGTTTTGGCTCACAATCACTGATGGAAATCACTGACCAAAACACTGACGTGTGAATGAGGCGTAGAAGTACCACTGCTGTCCCATACACAACTGAGATGCAACACGACCATGTATATTAGGCAGGAGGGTGCTGTCACCCGTCCCGTCTGTGCCGTGTTTGGGTGTGGCAAAAAAAAAAAACACATGAAAATAAAGGCGTGTGGTTTCTAGAACTACATATCTGCATTTATACTGCATTTTCTTCAGGCAAAAGGGGAAAAAAGCAAATTGCACAGAACAAAATAGAATTATATTAGCTACAAAGCTGAATTACATAAAAAAAAAAAAGAAAACAGAGTTACATTAATGTAATTCAAGTTTCCTACGTGTTTTCCATTGGCTGGAAGGACATGCAGCATAAATGCAGATATGATGTAGCAAAAACCACATGCTTATTTTTTAGGCCGAGTTCACACCTCAGTTATTTGATTAGTTATTTCCATCAGTTATTGTGAGCCAAAACCAGGAGTGAAGCCTACTCAGAGATCAGGTATAAGGCCTCATGCACACAAGCGTAAGCGCTCAGTGGGACAGATTTATCAAAACTGGTGCAAAGAGACACTGGCTCAGTTGCTCATAGCAACCAATCAGATTCCACCTTTCATTTTTCAGAGCTCCTTCCAAAACTGAAAGGATCAATCTGATTGGTTGCTGTGGGCAACTAAGCCAGTGTTTCTTTGCACCAGTTTTGACAAATCTCCCCTAGTGGGTACTGCGGACCGTAAACTGCTGATCCACAATATACGGGCACTGGCCGTGTGAACTCCGTGATGCGGATGCGGGCCCGTTGACAGATGATCCTATTTAATTCACAAAGACCTTTCCTTAAAGGGGTATTCCAGTTAGATTAAGTTATTAGATCAGTGGGGGTTGGTCCTACTGATCACAATAACAGGGTCCCCGTACACCCTGCAGCCCCGCCTTAAAATGAACGGAGCGGCCAGTTGAGCATGTGCGCGGCTGCTGCATTCATTTCTGTAGAAATTTTAAAGATAGCCGAGTACACCCCTCCCCCTGTTCATTTCAGGAGGCTGCAAGGGTTACAGGGCCTTTGTGATCAGTGGGGGTCCCGGGGGTAGGACCCCCACCAATCTAATAGTTATCTCCTATCCTGTGGACCTGTGGATAGGGGATGACTTAATCTAACCAGAATACCCCTTTAAGGTCTCATGCACACAACCGCATTGTTTTCAGAACGCCCACGGACTCATTCACTTTTACAGGGCCGCAAAAAAAAACGCACATAGCACACAGATGTCATCCTTGTGCTGTCCGCATCCAAATCATAGAACACGTCCGATTTGTGGACAGGAATAGGCATTTCTATAATAGGGGCAGTGCGGGATACACAAGGCCGGTATCCGTAGTTTGCGGACCAAAAAACGGCGACGACCATCTTCACGAGGGCTGATAGATAGCATGAAATCTATGCTAATGAATCCCACGCTGTTTCCTGAGAAGCTTTTAACGTCTTTTACAGAGGTGAAATTAACATGCTATTGTAATAGCTTCTCATTCACACAGATCACTGCCTGATCATTTTCTGGAAAGCACACCAACCGCCACACCGTCTCTATAATTGGAAATGTTCAATAGCTCTGCACATACGTAACAGGAGAACAACTATGCAGGATAGGGACGTGTGCGCACTTGTACAAACCCAATGCATTCCTTACAGCAGACAAAAAAGTCTAATGTTACCCACGGGCAAGTCGGAGCAATGCGCCAAATGTAGTCCAGAAGATACGAACTGGTCTTTTACTAGCCCCCTCTATTCAAAGCTGAAAGATCCCCACAGGAGCCCATAGGGAGTCTGTCCCCAGGAAATTCATCGTTACACCAGGTACTGCGGGGGTCACTTACTAAGGCTAGCCAGGTCTTAGATTCCCCCCTACGATGCCGTAAGATTCGGCCTGCGCATCTGCTGTTAGGACTACTCCATTCAGGAGGGCTGAAGAAGTTTTTCGCCAACATTTACGCCTAAAAGTTAGGGCCAGAGTCGCAGACCTGACACGGCTACCGGCAGACCACCGCTCAACTATCAAACGCGGTGGAAAGCCAGTCAAATAAGGGACTTTTTTTTTTTTCCTAGACTACAAAGATCGCAAGTCCCTTGTAGGGCGGGCTCAACTGAATGCAATGATACCTTTCACTGCTGATCGGCAGGCACCCTGGGTGTCGGACCTCCGTCAATCAGTAAAAAAAAAAAAAATTCCAGAAAATCCCTTGAACTGTTCATTTGCATATGGATGAAAACTATTTTTTCTCCAGAATGAAGTAACGGATTGCGAAGTGAAAGGTATCATTACTTTCAGCTGAGCTAGCCCTACGGAGGCAATGTGCCTGGTTTATCAGTGAATTCCCTGGTGACAGACTCCCTTAAAAAGGAACGTGTCATCAGAAAATGACCTATTGTTTAAATCAGGTTCTTATGTTAAAAAAAAAAAATTGAATTTTCCATGTCCCTATCCATATTTTTAAAAAAATCTTAAAAATCATGCAATTTTCACACTGACCACTAGGCCTAAAATGTGTCAAGACTTCCGGCTACATTTCTACAGGATCTGACCTTACTGAATTCTATGGGAGAGTTTTGTAGGCATGTAACCTCAGTGAAGTCAGGAGGGAGTAGGTAAGCTGTGACATCGCCCATTATAAATGATGAATCCTATGTTTTATATATATATATATATATATATATATATATATATATATTATCTGTCATTGTAATCCTGCATGTGATGATAATACAGTGGCTACTGAAAAGTTACCTGTATGTTTAGGCCTTGTGGTCAGTTCAACAGAGGGTACTCGTTCACTCAACCGACTCTCTGATGCCATGTCTATAACTCAGGATCTGTAGGGGGCAGTGGCGGACTGGGCCGGGGGGCAGGGGGGCAATTGCGGCAGGGCACAGGGAGATGAACGCTTCCACGGTGGAAGCGTTCATCTCCATAGTCATCTGTATCGCCGTCCTCAGGACGGCGATATAGATGTCTGTGCTGCGGCAGAGGAGGGAGAGGTGTGTCCCCTCCCTGTTCCTCTGATAGGCTGCCGGCCTAGTGCTGACAGCCTATCAGAGGCTGGTGCAGGCAGCGCAATGACGTCATTGCGCCGCCGGAGCGGTACAGCGAGGGACACAGGCCGGAAGAGGCCTGCATCACAACGCTGGAGGTAAGTATAAGTGTTTTTGTATGTTTGTTTTTTGTTTTTTGGGGCTACTGGCACATAAGGTGAGGGGGATTCTACTGGCACATAAGGTGAGGGGGATTCTACTGGCACATAAGGTGAGGGGGATTCTACTGGCACATAAGGTGAGGGGGATTCTACTGGCACATGATAAACTGAGGGGGGATTCTACTGGCACATGATAAGGTGAGGGGGGATTCTACTGGCACATGATAAACTGAGGGGGGATTCTACTGGCACATGATAAACTGAGGGGGGATTCTACTGGCACATGATAAGGTGAGGGGGTGGATTCTACTGGCACATGATAAAGTGAGGGGGGATTCTACTGGCACATGATAAAGTGAGGGGTGGATTCTACTGGCACATGATAAGGTGAGGGGGGTTTCTACTGGCACACGATAAGGTGAGGGGGGTTTCTACTGGCACACGATAAGGTGAGGGGGTGGATTCTACTGGCACATGATAAGGTGAGGGGGTGGATTCTACTGGCACATGATAAGGTGAGGGGGTAATTCTACTGGCACATGATACGGTGGGGGTGATTCTACTGGCACATGATAAACTGAGGGGGGTTCTACTGGCACATGATAAGGTGAGGGGGATTCTACTGGCACATGATAAAGTGAGGGGAGGGGATTCTACTGGCACATGATAAGGTGAGGGGGGTAGATTCTACTGGCACATGATAAGGTGAGGGGGGGGGGAATTCTACTGGCACATGATAAGGTGGGGGGGGATTTTCCTGGCACATGATAAGGTGAGGGGGGTGGATTCTACTGGCACCTGATAAAGTGAGGGGGGGGGATTCTACTGGCACATGATAAGGTGAGGGGGGGGGATTCTACTGGCACATGATAAGGTGGGGAGGGGGAGACTACTGGCACATAAGGAGGGCTACTGGCACATAAGGGGTGGGGTCTACTGGCACATAAGGAGGGCTACTGGCACATAAGGGGGACGGCTACTGGCCCATGGGGGGGCTACTGGCACATAAGGGGGGGGGGGCTATGAGCGCTGTGGGTGGCCAACATCTATCCTCTCCGCAATGCTCAGCCTCCTGTGACAGATCAGGCGAGCGGAGGTGTGGGGGCAGAGATAGCTGTCAATGCTGTCAAAGGAGGCTGTGCTCTCCTCCCGCAGCTCCCGCCCCGCCTCTTGTGACAGCGAATCAGGAAGTAGAGGGGGGCTCAGTGGGCCTCTGGGTGTTACTTGCCCCCTGGGCCAAAAGTTGCCAGTTCAGCCACTGGTAGGGGGTCCAATGAGATGACCAACGTGGCCGCCAGTGCAGCTCAGCCTGGTAGCTTTTGATTTATTGATTACACCGTATCTTATTAGAAAAAAAAAAAAAAACTTGCTCAAATTAATCAAACCTATCCATAATATCACACCACAATGTGTCTCCACAAGGCTACCCAAGGGTGTATGACACACTATCCAGATCATCTCATGCCTGTTATAAAAACTCCGGCATCACAATATAATATAAAGCGTTTCAGCACATTGAAAGCATGACCGTCCCAGGTCCTAGAAACCAGATGTACAGGTTAGGCCAGACTGGATTACTCAGTTTACATGGGTGTGCAAATAGGAAAAAATAGATATAAATGCTATGACTACAGTATAGTAACGAGAAGGAGAATGCCATCGTCCGTAAAACCAACATGTGACCCGCATACATATAAGCCAGTTACTATCTAGACCATTTCCTGCTGAAGACAAAACTTCAACGGGTCCGCAGGTCAGGAGATGCGGAGCAGTGCGGAACGGAACCCTACGGAAGCACTAAGGAGTGCTTCTTTATTGTTCCGTACCGCAAAAAGATAGAACATGTCCTATCTTTTAGCGGAACGGAGGGATGAGGACCCATTCAAGTTGAATAGGCCTGGATCCGGCCCGGAGGCCTCACGAACGTTCTCCGTGCATTGAGGGGCGCAAATTGTGGCCCCAATGCACGGAACGAGAACACATACGTTTGTGTGAATGAGCCCTTATTCTGTTTTTTGATGCGATATAACTGGTATCATCTTATCTAAAATAGGTAATTGATTATTGTGGCTGTGACAACACTGTTCTCTGTGTATCGAGAGGTCATGTATTTGAAATACAATTAATAAAGTCATATGAATTTTTTACCGACTGGACCAGAATCTTCAGTGATTTAGGTTTGTTGATACTTATGGCACATGCCCCAAAATTGTGATGCAGGGCGCCGGCATGCTACTTCAGGGCCACGCAAAAGAACGCTGATGCCAAGCCCGTTCAGTCAAGAGGAAGGGGGGTGGAAAACAGAGGAGGTGAGGTACACCGAGGGGCAAGGGCTCACCCCTCGGTGCACTGAAACCCTACTCATATAGAAGAAAACTTTGTTTTCAACGACACAGCTAAATGGATTTTCATGATCCAGGCATTGGTTGAATAAGCAGGATCAACCCTACCTAGGGCAACCCTAGGAGTTATTTCTGATTAGTAAATAACCCCCTTTATGTATATGTAAGCTACAGAACTCGGTTTAAAGGTGAACACACCATTTAAGTATTTCCATGTCTACTGTATATGCGAAGATTACAGTTTCAAATTCACCCCGTATTCACAACAAAGCTAAAGGCAACACCAACAAATCCCAACCCTACGTTTAAGAAATAGTTTGTTGGGACAACAGTATCAATCCGTTCCTCCGATCGTGTGACCCAAGAAAAAGTCGGGCAGGGAAAAGCTTCTGAAAACATGCCGATGGCATTCCGGTAGATCACGGTTGATTCTGGCACTGACTGGTTGGTAACAAGGTTTCATGTTGTATGGATGCAGAATGTGATACGAGAGTCCCTACTGAGCGGCATACTGGCTCAGTGGTTAGCACTGTTGCCGCGCTCGGTTCCTGGGTTCGAATCCAAACAGGAGCTACATTTGCCTGGAGTTAATGGGTCACATTTACTAAGGGACTTGCGACTATGTTAGGCAAAAAATTGTCGAAGTCCATTTTTTAACCAGCCACGCAACAATATTTAGCCGAATGGCCGGAAAGGCAGGAGCGTGCTGGGGTCGGGACTCCAGCCACAGCAAATTTATTAACATTTAGGGTAAATATTAGCAAAAAGACTACACCGGCCACGGGCTGACGCAGTTTTTAGGTGCAAGAACTGCCACAGATGTGCCCAATTTATGACGATGCACACGCCTTGTCATAAATTAGACAAATCTACGCACATGGGGAAACTAAGACCAGCATAAAAAGCGCCCCAATATGTTCTGCCATGTTTGTGTGTTTTGTTTTTCTTCAACCCGGTACTCCAGTTAGGCTACTTTCACACTTGTGGTGTGAGGATCCGGCAGGTAGTCGCCAGAACAGAACTACCATACCGCATGACAACTGAAAGCGATTCCGTCTCACAAATGCATTGCAAGTGCAGATCAGTCTCTCCGTTTTCAGACGGAGAGATAGATCAGTCTTGATTTTTTTCTCACAGTTTTAAAGGTCTGCGCATGCGCATGGATCTGTCATTGCGGTATTTGTAAAGCCGGATCCGGCACTGATACAAGTCAATGGGAATTAATGCCGCCATGTGTTCCAGAATTTTAGACGGAGATAATACCGCAGCATGCTGTGGTATTTTCCCAGTCTAAAAAAGGTTTAGATACTGAACTGAAGCCATCCTGATGCATCCTGAACAGATTTCTCTCCATTCAGAATGCATGGGGATAATACTAATCAGTTTTTTTCCGGCATAGAGACCCGACGATGGATCTCTATGCCGGAAAAGAGAAACGCTAGTGTGAAAATACCCTTAGCCTCCACAATCCAAATACATAAAGATAGGTTAATTTAGAACTGAGATGGTAAGTGATGACAATCGCCGTACAGCACTGCGGAATACCTTATCGTTGGCGCTATATATATAAATGAATAAACTATCGTCAGTATACATAGAATTGTATCCATGCCCTGGTGTACACCGATATACACATTTTCAACATATTATACAAACTCAGAAGTGACTCAAATGCCGATATTCTGGAACTTCTTGGTACCAGAGAGATTTCTACCTATTCCTGTATGTAAAATATGACAAATTGTTCCAATGTAATGATGTAATATCTAAACTTTGGCTTCCTGGACTCCATGAGGGGTTTTCGCACAACTTGTTTTTCTCTTTATAAGCTGTCAATTAGAAAAGTATGATAGGTTGGGGGACCGACCATGAGGGAGCTCGGACACATCTAGCTGAGCTTCTACTACCTCCAGTGTACAGTACGGCCATACACTGTCTCAGAGACCCAGTCTCCAATATCAACTCAACAGAACATTCCCACCCATCAGTCAAAGCCTTTACCTCTGAGCTGTCCACGTACCCTACTGCTTTGGACGGACTTGCAGATTTTTCATAATGGATGCAAAGCACAAAAGAACAAAATAATAATGAAAATGATGGTTGCCAAACCATGTCTAGGATGAAGAGGTGTCCATATGTTCACCGATGCTCTCCATAGAATGGAAATGCACGTTCACATTCAACGTCTCATTCATTTCAATTAAGTGTGGGTGTAGCTAACCTTCGACAAGTTTCTAACATACCGTACATGGTATGCCAACAAACTGAAATAGCCACATACATAACATAAAAGTCATCGAAAACGGCAGATTTCGATTGACCATTGTTGGAAAAATTGGCACAAAAGATCATCCATGATGGTCATCTGCAGGCTGAACACAGCCAGGTAGAACTACATGAGTATGGCAGGAAAGCCTAATTTGTCCGATCGTTTGCCATTCTGCTCAAGGACAATCGAGCCCAAAAAAATAAATGAAGGTGGTTTTGGTGGTATTTACGACTTGTGCTATGTCAGCTTTTGGGGCTAAAAAGTGGCGAGACCCCCTTTACGGCTTTTTAAACGCCTGTATGAAATTTTTTGTTGTACAGGCATTTTTACGGCATGCTCACCACTTGGCAGTGGCGAGGGAGTGATAGGGGCCGGGATAAATGGACAAATTTACTATCTATTTTGCCTGGAAACAGACTTAGAAGCGGATTGAAAACTACTCGAGTCAGGGGCTGGAACAGAGACTGATGGCAATGCACCCAATTTAAATTAGGCGTTTTCTCCAGCGGCACAAAGGGGGGGGGGGCGTAAAATGCTTGTCTTTATAACTGACCCCCATTGACTCCTTGGTTGGCCAGTTTAGGCTGGCATTTTGTCGGTGGGATCATTTGTACAAACGATCACACGTTGGACTGATTGGCTGCAATGCCGCTCATGGCCTACTCTGAAGATAAGCCATCAATCTTAAAATTCTGGACAGCCCCTTTAAGTTTTCAACATCTGAGGATGAAAATCTGTCCTGACCCAGTCCTGCTCTCACAGGTGAGGAGAGCTCTGACCCTGTCCAGCACCATGCCACGTATGCCTAGCACAAGGTCAGGAAAGGTTTTCAGTCGCTCAATATTTATTCCCTGACTGCAAGCGGAGATACCCCAAATATGAAGAAAGTTGTGAAATTGACATTCATGAATATGTATTACTTACATAAGACATGTGTAAGCTGTAGCTACTTATACCCAGTCTGTAACCTCAACGTCAGCGATCAGTGACCTGAACTTAAAAAGATAAAAATAAGCCGCAGACAGCGAGGAAGGGGCGGCAGTGCTAGGAAACCGTACTTGTAGAACGAGAAGAGGTCACTGAACACATCCAAAATCCGTGGCACACAGGAGAACGCGGTCCATTACACACCGCCTGCACTAAAGACTGAGCGATACTGTAATTATGAGGAGAGGCCATATACTCTAATGGGGATTTCAACAGCAGGTAAAGGGACGCTACCATCAAAACATCTTTATCACATACTAACAGCCAAATGAAAATATTCTATATTATTTGTATTATTATTTTTCTGGATATATTTTTTATTCCAGCTGCGTACACATAACTACAAAAAAGTTATAGGGGTCAGAGTATGGTGATGAAAAAATAATTATTTTTTTCCCCAGTATTAAAATGCAAGAAAAACTATACAAGTGTGGTATCGTTGTAATTGTACTGACCTGGAGAATGAAGGTAATAGGTAGAGTTGAGCGAACTTGTGTTTTAAGTTCGGCGTCCAAAGTTTGGGTTGGGGTTATCAAAGCATCCAGTTATGGATTCCACTACCACGGACCAGAACGGCATTTGGAACACGGGGTGAAGGACCTGGGGTGAAGTCACCGTTATGTGATCAGTGCAGGGGCGTGGCTCAGTACTTGATTGGATAAGAGGTCGTAGGCTACCACCTCTTATCCAATCCAGTACTGAGCCACGCCCCCTGCACTAATCACATGACGGTGACGTCACCCCAGATCCTTAGTGTTGTCCAAGGTTTGGGTTCATTGAAGAATCCCCTTATGGATTCCAAATGCCGTTATGGTCCGTGGTAGCGGAATCCATAACGGGATGCTTCGATAACCGGAACCCGAACTTTGGACGCCGAACTTAAAACACAAGTTCGCTCAACTCTAGTAATAGGTAAATTTTACTGCATATTAAACGCCATAAAAAGAAACAAAAAATAAAAAACTGTGGCAGAATTAAAACAAATTCCAATTCCACCCCATTTGGATATTTTTTTTTCCTGCTTCCCACTACATTGTATGCCACCATAAATGGTGCCATTAAAATGTACAACTTGTCCCGCAAAAAAGAAGCCCTCATAAGGCTAGGTGAACGGAAAAATAAGAAAAAGTGATGGCTCTGGGAAGGCTGGGAGTGAAAAACGAAAATGCAAAAACGGAAAATAGCCCAGTCCTGCAAGGGTTAAAAAAAATACCCCTTTCTGACAAAGGTGTCACTTTGAATGTTTAAGGGGTTGTGCACCTTTGGAGAGGTTTTGGCAACCCACCACCCTTCTTCCTGAGCAGACCTGCAAAAAAGAAGCATGCTTAGCTACTCCCGACTCTTTGGCTCCACAGCCTGGGCTCTCTGGATGGACAGCAGTGACCTACTCCCTATGCACCATGGTGCATAGGGTGCCCAAAGGTGCCCAACAATGCAGAGCTTGTATTGAGTCTATCTTTGCTCCACAACTACAATGTCCATAGCAGAAGTTACTTCACCGATGTACAGACTTTTTCCCTGTAACAAATTATAAAATAAAGCTTTGACCTTCTACTGTGATGATCAAGTAAGGTGCTATTAGCACTGCAGGGAGGAGAGTCCACTTTATACAGTTCAATGGCACAAAATATCTCTGAAACCGAGAACTGGTGGCTTTCACTGCGTGTCCTCTTAGTACTCTAGACATGTGCAAGTCATGGAGTGGAAAGCCAATAACCAATGATGCCCACATCTGACTGTTGCTGACATTAGCTGGTGTCGATGGCATCTACTTGGATGCCACTGGCTAACCACAATGAAAAGAAAACACATGAAGGCATTTTGCAAAGCCATCAATCCCTATTTAAGTTAAATGAAGATGAAAGGGTTTGCCAGGATTTTATAACTGATGACCAATCCTCAGGATAGGTCATCAGTACCTGATGGATGGGGGTCCGACACCCGAGGACTCGCACCGATCAGCTTTTTGTAGAAGGCACTGGCGCTCCTGTGCTGCTGCCCTCTCTGAACCTACCAAGCAGAGCGCCGTACATTATAGGGAGGCTATGCTTGCTATTGCAGCTCAGTCCCATTCACTTGAATGAATGGGGTTGAGCTGCACCTCGGCCACGTGACCGATACACATGTCGTCACTGGCCTAGGGAAAGCTAAGAGAAGGCTGCGTTGCTTACAGGAGCGCCAGTGCCTTCTCAAACAGCTGATCGACGGGGTTCCCAGGTGTCGGACCCCACGGATCAGATAATGATGACCTATCTTGACGATAGGTCATCAGTATAAAAATCTTAGAAAACCCCTTTAAAAGAGGAATTCCAAAATCAGAGCTTGTGGAGCACATTTACAAAGACCAGTATTTCCATGTCAGTCTTTTGTCCTTTTGCGCTGCAGGAGGATTAGCCTAAAGTATGACTTGACTAAGGGTACTTTCACACTTGCGTTGGTGCGGATCCGTCTGTTGATTTGGACAGACGGATCCGCACCTATAATGCAAACGTTTGTATCCGTTCAAAACGGATCCGTTTGCATTAGGTTTAAAGAAAAATGACAAAGTCCAAAACGGATCCGTTTTGAATTACATGGAAAGTCAATGGGGAACGGATCCATTTTCAAATTCACTATATTGTGTCATTAAAAACGGATCCGTCCCCATTGACTTACATTGTAATTAAAAACGGATCCGTTAGGCTCCGCCTCTTCAGACGGACACCAAAATGCTGCATGCTGCGTTTTGGTGTCCGCCTTCAAAACAGAATAGAAGCGGAACAGAGCCGAACTGATGCATTCTGAACGGATCCTTATCCATTCAAAATGCATTGGGGCTTAACTGATCCGTTTTGGACAGTTTGTGAGAGCCCTGAAACGGTTCTCACAAACGGAATCCAAAACGCTAGTGTGAAAGTACCCTAATACAAGTGGCTAATTGGCTAATTTGACTAATCCACCGCGCCCTGCAGAAACTACACCAGCTCCAGGCTGGTGTAATTTTTAGCCAACATGAACATTTGCGTACATGTTAGTAAATTTACCGCTGCCCCCGACACGCCTTTGTCTCTCCCAGCTGTCAAAATTGAATCGACACCGGCCGTGCAACTTAATATTGTAGCACGTCCATTCAAAAAGGGGACTTGCGAATATTTTTACATCTAAAATCAAGTCACAAGCCCCTTGATAAATAACTCCCTCAGTTTTATCCCCAGAAACAATGCACTCTATGAGTAGTGGCTGATATTGCGGATCAGCTCCATTTACTTGAGCAGGAAGGCATTGCAATACCTGACACAGCCCAAAAGAAACACTTTTTCTGGGGGCAGACCCTTTTCTGGACTTTTTTTTTTTTTTTATTCTAAAAGGGATTATCCCACAAATAAAAGAAAAAAAGAAGAAAAAAAAATACTTGGAGTAATACACACCATTAGTCCATCTATATCAATGTAAAAATGCTACTCTTCAGTGTAATTTTCTCCTTTCATGATCTGGTCTGCCCTTTCTGTGGGTGGGCGGCAGCTCCACGTGAAAATCAGGAATCTGCATTTCCCAGGAATGCATTCCAATAAGCTCTTGTTAATCCCTTCCTTCCGATACAGCACCACAGATTCCAGAAATAAATAACACCAGGGTAGACAACTGCAATTTCCTTCTCCACATCTATATATATGACTATATATTTCTATGAATGTAGAGGTAGGGAAGGGATGAATGAATAAATGAATGAATGAGAAGTCTGGGCCTCGTTACCTGCTTATGCGGTCACTACACCAGCACTGAAGGGAGGGGAGCAGGGGAGCTATTGAGCAGGGAAGCTATTGAGCATGTCTGTCCACCACTGAATGCAGGTGGAGGTGGACCAGAAGGATGCACAGTAGAGGGCGCTACCAGAGAAGGAAATGCACATTAAAAAACAAACAAAAGAAAACACCTTACATTATTTTGACTACATATACACTGCAATAATATCTCTAGCAGATCTAGAACCAGCCCTATATCTTACATGGATCCAGAGATCTCCCCATTCATTGCTCTGATAGATTTAGATCAAGCTGGCAGCTCAGGGGAGGGTCTTTTCTGCTGCAGCTCAGGGGGCGTGTCTCAGCTCTCCCTATCACAGCTCAGGAGTCAGTTAAAGGGTGAAACTGAGCATGTGCGACCTTCTCAGTGAGCAGGACAAAGAAATAAGAAAAAGAACAAAGAGCAGATACATTTTATTGAATAACTCAGTGGCTAAATTTTTAATACATGCAGTTATAGAACTATTCAGATCCAGGCGCTGGTTTGAAAACTGTAGCATATTTTTAGTGGGACAACCCCTTTAAGAAAGTATATCACGGCACTGGAGTTCTCTGCTGAAGCTACAGTAAATGCACTGAATCTACATAGCTTATTCCTATGTCATTTCTGCGGCAGCCAATCAACTTTTAAGTGAATATCTCAGAAACGAGTCTGTTCATTAGCGGATGTGATAGAAAGCTTTTCATGCTCTAATTACCTTTCTGCCTGCAGAGTCTTGCATTGCACAAAGTGGCGGCAGCCCGTGTTGCCCAGCGCAATCAGTACATCCGCCACCCCCTGCTCCCCAGACGCTCTCATCTATACAAGAGTCTTCAAGCTCCGGATTACTCATCTGCAACATTTATGAATCAGGCTCATTTTTTTTTTCTTGGGCAATGACAGGCCTAGAAATATGAAAGAAATTCTTCCTTTTCCTCGTGAAGATAACAGGTCTCACGCCAAAACTCTCCGACAAGATAGAGCAAACCGACCTGTGCCTCCTGAATGAAGGATTTACTGACATAACTAGGCTTGAGATTACATTAAGTGGGTAGAAAGCAAATATCTCCAGCAGAGGAGTGCTCCACTACTTTCAGAGCGATCAATATAATTCTATTTGCTTTTTATGACTCATCCGAGGAGGCAGATTGACCTAGGAGTCCGATCAGTTGACTATTCCCCGGGGTAGCATAGAAGCTCAAAATCCTTTCTTGGAAATCCAAAATCTTAACAGTAAGCAGGCGATCCAATATTTATGCGTCGCTAATGCACCACTTAGAGGAAAATCTTTGAAGACGAGTGTGATGAGCTAAACTGTAGACAAGACAGACCACAAAATGTATGTACACTATGTAAAAAGGAATTACGTTAACCATAGGAAGAGCCCTCGCAGCAGAAAGCTAATCTATTTAGCCACCTACGTCATGTGCGCATTAAATATTATACTACGTTCAGCTTTTTACGGAGTGTTAATACACTAGCGTTGTTAAGATACCAAAATTTTGATTTGATTTCGATACCATAAAAAAGCGTTGCGATGTTCAATATTATGCGGAAAAAATAAAACACCAAAAAAGCCGCATGCATTCCGCAATTTATGAAACGTCTCGTCCATAATAGAACAGTTCTTATTTTTTGGTGGACAAGGTGACTAAAAATGGTGAATCGCATGGTTTTTATTTACTTTTTTTTGTTACGGCGTTTACCGCATAGGAGATAGTTTTTAATATTTTAATATTTTTAACTTTTCAGACGTGGCGATATGGAATATGTTTATTGATTTATTGTTTATATATTTTATATGTAAAATTGGGAAAGTGGGGCGATTTATACTTAATATTTTGGTGGGGGGGTTTTTAACTTTTTTTTACTTTTTATTTAATAACTATTTTCCCCCTTAGGGGCTAAAATGTGCTGTTGTCCTGGGCTTTGTGCACACAGCAGCAGGGAGCTTACCATGGCAGCCAGGGCTTCAGTAGCATCCTGGCTGCCATGGTAACCGATCAGAAGCTGGCGATTACACTGCTGGGGCTCAGAACGGAACTGCCATTGCACCACCAACGAGGAGGGGACCCTGTGGCCACTGCCACCAATGACTTTAATACTGGGGGGGGCACCAATGTTTATAATACTGGGGTAGGGGCTGGGCTCAATGCGCCACTAATTAAGATAACTAACCATTTAATACAAATACAAGCGGCGGGTGCCAACGGCAAAATCATATACCCGGCACCCATCCTCTATGATAAGGCGCTGCGATCCGCGGCAGTTAACCCCTCAGGTGCGGCACCTGAGAGGTTAACTGCCGCGGATCGCAGCGCCTTGTCATAGAGGTCGGAAGCCGGGTATGTGATTCAACCTCTGGCACCCGCTGCCTATATTTGTGTTAAAAGGTTAGTTAGTGGCTCAGTGGCCACAGCCCCTCTCCTCTCTTTGGCGACAGCACAGTGGGGAGGGAGGGACTCCCTCCTTCTCCCCTGTGCTGCTAAGGGAACATGGCGCGCGCTGACAGCAGCGCACGGCATGTTCTGTGATACTAGGCTGCGCAGCAGCGCAACCTAGTATCGGTAAGTGGCAAATCGCGGCATTAAATCGATCCGGGAACAAAAGTATCGATTGGGTATCGATAATTCGATACCCGATGCAACCCTAGTGCAAACAATATTAAAAAGAAAATGGATCATATATTGCAATGTAATTAATATTTCTGTGGGGAACACAAGAAATATAAGACTGCATTTTGCCCAGAGCCATCGACTGCAAAAATGAATGATTCTCCTGCAAGCAATACTAATCTATAATTATCAGCCATGTCAGTAAATGCTGCTAAATTGTGTTATTCTCTGTAATATTAGATGAAATAAACATTAAACTTGCAAATGTACTGCAGTAAAAGTGCTGAGAGACTTCCACAAGAGACCCATTCAACAGCCATGCTACAATGCCCTACTGCATATGGCTTCCCAGAAACCACCTCAATTATAAAGAACACACTGGTAGGGGAAAGCTTGTAATATACTTATACATTCTGAAGTTGTGTGGATTGGCCTCCTGGGAACTCTTCTGAAAATACAGTTTCTTCCAACGTCACGCCCTTTACAAGGTTTTCGTTCTGCGCTATGGATCGGATATTACATCTGCTGTGGACATGGCCACAACTATTCCGCTTCCTGGCACATTTGCAAATTCCTGAATCTACCTTTTCTCTCAGCATGCGCCAGAGAGAGCAACAGACCTGGTCCCGTCCACAGCGGATCAGACCTGAAACCTGGTCAAGGACGTGACGTCACTGTAAGCTGGATTTTCTGAAGAGAAGAGTTCCCAGGAGGCCGATCCACACAATTTCAGCACGGTAAGTAACTTAGAAGCCACTAAGGTGGCTTTGCAGGACCCGCTTGGTCCTGGAAAATCCCTTTAATTGTGAGCTTTCACCCATCTTTCTAGCATAAACCCACACTAACGTCAAGCATCGTAGCTAAAAAGGGGATCTCAGACGTACTGCGCACATAGACTTTAAAGTCACTTCTGGGATGATAGACTTGGGCCATTTTGCACTATATCAGCTAATTAGGCCATCGTGCTCGATATCCATTTTGTTCCCTGATGAACCTGTATAACAAATAGAACAGGGGAAACGCATCGGAACAGGATAAGACAGGGGGCAGGAACGTAATTTGAGGGATAGATTCCAGGGAAATGGGGTTTTGTCAGGACACATATCCTCTGCTTACCCAGGGAGCTCTCTCCCCCCATGATAATCCATATGACCGGGGAAAGCCCGAGACTGGCATTAATGCCGGGACCCGAAACTGGAGACACCGACCTTGATTATCGTCACCCAGAAACCTCAAGTGACCACATACTGGCAATCCACCTATATCTATCCCGGTGAGATTTTCCTGCCCTACATGTATCTTTTGCATATTTTATGTTGGTGGGTAATGTGTTCAATGACCAAATAAAAGTTACATTTTAGATTAGGGTTTCCTTGCAGTGATTATACAATAATTCCACCGTAACGGTACATTGCCAGTGATTTATTTTTTGATGATAGACTTGATGCCAGGAGCACAGCGGCACAATGTTAGCTGAGAAACCAAACTGCAAATCATCGTAAGTTACGATTCATTACCTCAGAGAATTTGTTCAATAATTAAAGTCATTTACAGTTTAACTTACCAGAAGAAAACAAGTAGTTCAGCGTCACCAGCAGCGAGCCGAGCAGTAGCATTACACAGACGAGGGCAACAATCCTCACGTGGCGTCCCAGTCCTGTGACACGATGGCAGTGACTTCTTTAATTCCACCTGCAGCAACAGAAGTGACAGTTCTCACTATGGACTTTGAGACCACGTTACAGGCATGTCCTAACAGCAGATGAGAATGATAAAACATCCAGTCAATTTCATAAAGTTTTATAAAGTTTTTTGATTAAATAAAAAGACAAAAATAAAAGTAGGTAAAACAAAAAACAACAAAACAAAAAAAAAAAAAAACACGAACTGGACCCTCATTTTCAGTCCCAGGGATTTGTCTACATGTGAAGGTTTTGGTGCTTTTTCTGCTGCATTTCTTTTTGTTAATAAAAAACTTAACGCTAAAAACATTCCAATGAAATGAATAGGACTTTTAGAAATGCACTTAGGGAAGCAAATAAATTAATTAATACAAAACCTAGACCCAATCACGCAGCCACCCCAGAAGTCCTTTTGTGGCCATAACAATGGCATAGGTGCACCACATATATTCTACAGAGGCTTTTCTTCCTACAATGAACCCCCTAGAAATACCAATTGCCCCTTTTAGGGTACAGCCACACGGGATGGATTTTACGCAGCAGATTTTGCTGCAATTACGGAAAAAATACGATTGTGAATTTCTCCCCAAGCACTGCAAAGGGTAAAATCCACGGATAATATTCACAGCAAAAATTGACATGCTGCAGTTCTAAAACCCACACCGCAGGTCAATTTACGAAGCAGATTTTTCTCGCAAAGTGATAATAAAATTTATCCAATATCTCATAGCCGTAAACCGCTTTAAATTTGCCACACGTAAATCTACGGCATCAAGTCCTCAGCATATCCCTCCCGGGAGGATGTACCCTAAAGGTTTTCCCTAACTTCTGTGACTCTTGAGGCATACTCCTAGAGCACTCTTCTGAACCCAAGCACAAAGCCTGTATGGAAGTGCCCACGGGACGTATGGTTCCTTATTATGGATGTACATATTGTGTTTGATGGCTCTTAATTCCTCTACATGAAATTAGAGGTCTACAAAGGTAGAGGCCTCATGCACCTCTATGACGGTACACGACAGAGACAGAATTCAGGTCAGAAGGTGTCCCACCGGTTGACCAGCAATCCGCTGATCTGAAGGGAATCCATCTTTTATGAATTTAGAGACTGTCCCCTAGGAATGCTTTGTACACAGTTTGGTAACCCATAGGGGTTCCTGTGGCACCAGGGAAGACAAACCCATTGCCCATACACTTCTGCCGATTCATTTTATTCCTGAAAGTGCACAGAGTACAACCGATGAAATGATTTCACAATTGAAGTAATACCCTTGCTTACACTAATCATTTATTTCAAGGTTATAGTTATTAAGAAATTAATCTTTGCCCTTCAGAACCTTGCCCAGTAACAGGGAGCCTGCCAGTCGTAAGCGATACAACTTTTCTGCGCAGCAATGCAGGGGACATACCGTACATCTCCACTTGTACACCCCAAGGGCTCGATAAATGAACGTCCTAAATCCCAAAACATGTCCTGAAACGTCACACAGAATCTAACATCCTGGTAAGGCTCTTTTCGCACTGTGTTACAAAGTGCCTTCATGAGGCTTCCGTCAGGAGGATTTTCAAGAAGAAAACTCAAAGGTATGAGTAGCATTCATCACCCATAGGCACCCAAGTTCATAATTATATACCGTATAGTAAAAAAAAACTGTATCCAAGACATTTGTCGCCCGATGGGGTCTAAAAGAGCTCAGTACTCCACTGGCCTCGTCGGTACAATGGAGCTATGCAGTGGCAGACTTAACCAACACGCAAACCAGATATAAAAAAGGCAGGTGATAATACCGCTTGTGCAGGCGGTCCAGCTTAATACCGCTTGAGCAGGCATCGGGGAAAGAGACCTTCCAAACTGTTGAGCATTGGCAGAAGTGCCCGGCCTGCACTGCCAAGCTAAAAGTGGGGCTTACCCGTGCAATTAGGCAAAGCGGTGACACGGGCCCTCAGACATAAGTTTGCTTTGGGCCCCAGATCTATGAACATATTTTACATATGTGAGGACATACAGCAAATGCACAGGGGAAATGCAGCGTGAAAGGAGTCTAATTCTGATAAGGCTCTTCTCACATCTCTGCTACCGATTTCAGTTTTCTAGGAGCAGAATAATGAAGAGTGCTGGATCTGGCCCATGACTGACCCCGATGGCTACTCACATCACATCTAAAGCCCACTAAAGGGCTGACAAAGTTGTACAGGATGGTAATAGGCCTGTAAAAATACACTCTAAAATGTCACATTCAACATAAAGTAAAAATACACAGTCGTGCTCATTCCCTGTGAATAGGCGGTCCTGGTCTCAGTAGTAGTAGTCATGCGGTCCTGGTCTCAGTAGTAGTAGTCATGCGGTCCTGGTCTCAGTAGTAGTAGTCATGCGGTCCTGGTCTCAGTAGTAGTAGTCATGCGGTCCTGGTCTCAGTAGTAGTAGTCATGCGGTCCTGGTCTCAGTAGTAGTAGTCATGCGGTCCTGGTCTCAGTAGTAGTAGTCATGCGGTCCTGGTCTCAGTAGTAGTAGTCATGCGGTCCTGGTCTCAGAAGTAGTAGTCATGCGGTCCTGGTCTCAGAAGTAGTAGTCATGCGGTCCTGGTCTCAGAAGTAGTAGTCATGCGGTCCTGGTCTCAGAAGTAGTAGTCATGCGGTCCTGGTCTCAGAAGTAGTAGTCATGCGGTCCTGGTCTCAGGAGTAGTCATGCGGTCCTGGTCTCAGGAGTAGTCATGCGGTCCTGGTCTCAGTAGTAGTCGTGCGGTCCTGGTCTCAGTAGTAGTCGTGCGGTCCTGGTCTCAGTAGTAGTCGTGCGGTCCTGGTCTCAGTAGTAGTCGTGCGGTCCTGGTCTCAGTAGTAGTCGTGCGGTCCTGGTCTCAGGAGTAGTCGTGCGGTCCTGGTCTCAGGAGTAGTCGTGCGGTCCTGGTCTCAGTAGTAGTCGTGCGGTCCTGGTCTCAGTAGTAGTCACGCGGTCCTGGTCTCAGTAGTAGTCGTGCGGTCCTGGTCTCAGTAGTAGTCGTGCGGTCCTGGTCTCAGTAGTAGTCGTGCGGTCCTGGTCTCAGTAGTAGTCATGCGGTCCTGGTCTGCAAGCCAGGTTCTAGACATCCAATCCATAAAAGGTAAAGGAAGGTGTACGGGGCTCGGTCTCATCTACACACTGCGCATGCGCTGGATTGCAAGCCAGGATTGAATAACTAGGCATGAGACTGCCCACACGACTATTCACAGATAGCACACACTACTTTATAGCTTTACTTTCTCCATTATGCAGACAGTGACATTCGCACAAACATATTACCATGCTGCACAACACTATGGTGGCGGTTTGGGAGTTTCGTATGTGATGAGAGGTTCCCTTTAAAGACAACGGCACAGGTGGCAGACACGTGTTGCTGCTGCTACTTGTAGGTCATTCACCTTGAACATGGAGGAAGTGGTACCATGGTCTACCCCGTCCACTGTACAAGTATATAGTCCCCCTGCCAGATATAAAAGCATAATTGTTTATGTAATTTTGAAGGGGAAAAAAACGAGTGCAAAAACTGCGTTTGTGAACTTCTATTAGGGAACATTCACATGTGGCAGATTTGTAGCAGAAATTTCTATTCATCTGAATGGGGCTCGCAGAAACAACCTTATCTGCTGCTATGAAACAGATTTCCAGTTGCAGGAATATTTGCAAACTTAGGGCTCATGCACATGACCGTTGTATGTTTTGCCGTCCGCAAATCACGAATCAGCAAAACACGGATACCGGCCATGTGCATTCTGAATTTTGCAGAACGGAATGGCTGGCCCCTGATAGAACAGTCCTATCCTGGTCCGTATTGCGGACAATAATACGACATGTTCTATTATTTTGTGGAACTGCCATGCGGACATGCAGACACGGAATGCACACGGAGTCATTTCCGTTTTTTGCAGCCCCATTGAAGTGAATGGTTCCACATCCACGACGCAAAAAAAAAAAAAAAAAAAACTGAACGGACACGGAAAAATAATAAGTTCGTGTGCATGAGGCCTTATTGCGCGGCCCCTCCAACATGTCACAGGTTAACGGATTTGTCTGGCAGGCTCCTATAGCCTGTAGTGCTTTTGCCCATCACGGTCATAACCCTAATCTAGAGGCCAAGCCTGTTTTATGACTATGAGGGCACCGCTCGTGTTCACTATGCCATGTCCAGATCACGGTGGCAATTATTTCACATTCAGACCTATTTACTTGCTCTTGTGGTGACATTTATTTCACATTTAAGGTCTATTTCTACTGGAACTGCACAAAAGGGTAATTCAAGAACTCAGACAAGAACAATGGAAATTCTGCCTGTAATTCCTCTATCAGCTTGAGTGAGACGTTGGAGCATTTGTCAACATTGACAAGCGATATGCTTGACGGCTTCGTTCTTGCAGAAAACAGTGGTTTAAAGGGGCCCGTTTTCAGAAGCCAGAACTTATATTCCTTTTTGCACATGGTCAAGGAAGCAGATTTATCATTCATTTCAGGTGCCATCAACTAAAAGGGGCCCCATAAGGCTACTTTCACACTAGCGTTTTGGCTTTCCATTTGTGAGGTCCATTCAGGGCTCTCGCAAGCGGTCCAAAACGGATCAGTGTTGCCTTAATGCATTCTGATTGGAAAAGGATCCGCTCAGAATGCATCAGTTTGCCTTCATTCAGTCACCATTCTGCTGTAGAGGCGGACTGCCTGCAGCGTTTTGCTGTCCGCCTGACTAAGCGGAGCCAAACAGATACGTCCTGGCACACAATTCAAGTCAATGGGGACGGATCTGTTTCTTTGACACAATCTGGCAGAATAGAAAACTGATCCGTCCTCCATTGACTTTCAATGGTGTTCAAGACGGATCCGTCATGGCTATAGAAGACATGATACAACCGGATCTGTTCATGACTGATGCATGCGGTTGTATTATTTTAATGGGAGTGTTTTTGCAGATCCATGACGGATCCGCAAAAAACGCTAGTGTGAAAATAGCCTAAACCTTCAACAGGTGTCGGAGGTTCGCCCAACAGCTCTCTCTCCCGATTCCCTCAGACACAATGAGCTCGCCCGAGCATTTATGTGTTCTGAATGAGACAAGTGGAGAAACCTGCTCCCAGACACCTCTGGTGGAGGCTTATCTCTCTGAAGAACAAAAGGATAAGGTGTCGAAATTCAAAGTGTCTGATCCTTGTCTCCCCCAACATCATCTGTCAGAGGAGAGTTCACTGTCAGTTGGCCATACCGAAATATGCTGGTTCTGCCAACGACATTCTAATATAAATAGGGGCGGGGGTCTTTACGGATTAAATATTTTTTTTTTTATTTTAACTTGTGGAAGCAAGTGTACACACAGTATCGAAAAGTACAAGAAAACTCCTTCAAAGTATAGCAGAAAACACATTGGGTCAAGCATGCATATGTATAGGAGGATTGGAAGAAAGAGCTGTTGGCCAACACCTATCTCATGTGTATGGCCAGTGTAAAGGGGTTTTACAATTATTATTTTTTCTCCCAACCACTGCATAGTCATGCCCCATATACCTGTTTTTTATGTCAGCACTTTCCTCCCTTTTTCTCAGCTTCACTGAACTCAGGCAGGATGTTTACAAGCAGGACTTCCTGTTTTCATCTGCTTCCTGCTCTTGGAACCCAGCATGCTTTGCTCTGTAATGTTTTACAGGCCTAGAGATTGTGAGCCATACGCATATACACAAATACAATTTTAAAGAAAGCTAATTGAAAGGAGTCTGTCCCCTCCACAAAAACAAAAAAAAAAAATGCAGAAGCACTCTGCAAACACAAATAATAAAGTAAATACAACAGTGCCATACTCACTACAGAAAATGTACTAATGCTACATTACAAATTTTAGATTCTTGGCAAATACACTTTGTTATTACATTATTTGTGCCTGTCTGACAACGTCAAGGCAATCTCTTTAGGACAGGAACCTACACTAAATACTACCTTCTCTGGTGCCACAAAACACAATCTTGTGAAAATCCACCCCTCTAATCCTGAGAGATACTAATTCTTATGCACATAAGGCTTCTGGTGCACCATGGGTGGAGCTGCTCCACTTGGTCCACCCCTCTGCCAGTAACACCGCTCAGCGCCTCCCCCTCATGTCTGACTGCCACTGTCTGAAATGTCAGTGCTGGTAGAAATTACACAGGGGGATCCAGGAACACCAAGAAGCAATCCCAACGACTGGGCACCGAAAACTTTGTTTAAAAAAATAAAAATAAAAAGAAGCATTTCTCCAGATTAAAGGACAAGATCTTCACAAAAAAAAACTTATGGCTATGTTTCAGAACACCTACCCTACATGGCAATATGCTTACTTTGAAACGGATTATCGAAGGTGACAGACTATCTTTAATGGTGTCAAACATCCCTTTAAAATTGATAGCCTATGTTTGGGATAGACCATCACTATTCAAAGGGTGAGGATCTGACTCTCAGTGCCAATCCGCTGTCTCAAGGGGTCATGGCGCTGCGGTCTCTTCATTGTTTAAATCAGTCTGGACACTGTTCATACACTGTACTTTTAGAAGCAGCCGTTATGGAAATTGCTGCGTTTTTCTCATCAGTTTAATGGAATCAAGACAAGGTCAGTACCCGGGGAGGGGTCTGGTCTGAGGTCTGAATGCACTTTGCGGTCTAGGGTCTGTATTTCTTCTACGGTCTGGTCTGCGGCCTGTATTTTTTCTAGATTGTGAGTCACATTTTGGTGTGTGATGAAAAGGTCATATGCATTAGTCATGATTTACCAGAATTAGGTTGGAGCTATGACCTATATAAATAATACCACTTTGTGATATTCCTCTGATGTCACCACTCAAAAGTAGGAAAGTTTGCCGTAGTTTTGAGGACCATCATTGTGATTAGCCGGCGAGTAGTGAAGACTGTCTGGACAGAACAGCAGATTCCTCCTCAACACCTACAAGCAAATCTTTTACTTCTGATAGTATTGTCCATACTACCGCTGACCGGTCAAAATCATATCTGGCCTTTTTTCCAGTAATCCAGTGTCCTTAGGATCAACCAGGTCATGATCCTATCATAAAAGAGAACATGGTACAGCTGACATTTCCCTGACATTCACTTAAGCCTTGGGAAGTATATGACAAGTATGTAAATGAGGAACGCTCTTCTGCACGGCATCTGAACCATGAAACAAAGCACCACAGGACACTGATAACAAGAAAGCCAATGCTCACATCTGGTGCCGGAGATTATCCCTTGGCTCAAGGCACTTGTGGTTCAAAGGAAGCACTGGCTGAGCTCCCTGGAAGCCCAGTTGTCGCCTGCTTTTTAATTATTGATTGTGTCTATGCTTCTCTGTACCATTAGTGGATAAAAAAGCTGCAAAGAGGCAGCTATCTATACAAGTTGGGTACATTATTTTGTTATGCAAATACCCCTGGTTGTCTAGCGTGCTGAAGGGGTTAATGGAAATATGGTCGACGGCCTAGAGTTTTGAAGGCCTTTTCAAGGAATACAATATTGATGGCCTATCCTCAGGACAGGTCATCAATATCTGATTGGTGGGGGTCTGACTCCCGACACCCCCGCCAATCAGCTGTTTGAAGAGGCTGCGATGCCCCAGTGAGCTCTGCGGCCATCTCACAGCTTAACAAGCACAGTGTCGTACACTGGATAGTGGCAATGCCTTGGTATTGCAGCCCAGACCCATTCACTTGAATGGGAGTGACTCGCACAAAGCCCATGTGACAAATGAACGTGACGTCACTGGCCTAGGAAGAGGCCACAGGGATCACCGGTGCACCATGGCATTTTTAAACAGATGATAGGCAGAGGTGCCAGGAGTCAGACCCCCACAGATCAGATATTGACAAGCTATCCAGAGGATGGGCCATCAACGCTGACCTTCCAGAAAACCCTGTGAAAAGGATTGTCTCAAAACATGGATTTTGAATTGGTTTTTGATTGATAACACCGCAGCAAACTTTTCTGGGTTTGGAGTAGTCACTGTAGAAGACAGATAGTATGACAAGGCAGATGAATGGCCATCCAATTAACACATTGCTGGCTTGGATCAACCAAAGTACAAGCTGCTCTATAGGACCCACCTCTATAAGTCAGAGCAGAGAGCATGCTCCACTGTTAGGGTATTGCTTGAGGTCCTGGTCACAAGTACGCTGCTTATTAATTATTGATCAGGTCTACGCTTCTCAGTACCATTCTAGACCGGGGGTTCATTGGCAGCTGCCCACTCAACCCTAAGTGTCTGCAAACTTGGCGCCAACAAATATGTCTTCCTCCAGCTTTCAGTGCGTTTTTTGCCAGAAATAAAATGCCTAGAAGACATGCCGAAGCAGGTAAAACTAGGTAACAGAAGTGACAGAGTAACTAAACATGATTGAAGGACACTGGCGACTGCTCAACCCTTCTGTTGTCTTCAGTGGAAATAACCTTTAAGATGCCTCGCTGATGACCATCTCCAGCCTCTGATGGTTGTTTCGTATTACCAGTCTGTGATGCTACAGAAGCTGCTCCTTTTACCATCTCTAAGGTTGCAATTTCCTCTTTATCAGATGTTCTTCTTAAATCGAAGATCTGCCCATATCACATGTAACTCTGTCCTAATGTTGCAGGTTGCTCTTTTTATGCCCAATACAACCCACTAGATTAGATTTTGATGGAAGCCTCTTAAGCCGTTAATGTATTTTTATTTCCTTAAGACATGAACAAAATGATCTCCAAGAGTCAAAGCATACTACTACAACCTGCCCCTGAAAAGGTCCATCACTAATGGGATTGTCTGGGGCTTTAACATTGATGGCCTATCCTTAAAGGGGTTTTCTCATCACAGATGATGGGGGCATATCGCTAGGATATGCCCCTATTGTCTGATAGGTGTGGATCCCATCGATGGGACTCGCACTCATATCGAGAACGGAGACCAGTAAGTGGTGGACAGTGCACTGTGCATTTCCGTCAGGCCCATAGAAGTGAATGGGAGTGGTGGCCGGTCATGCACAGTGCGCTCCCATTCACTTCTATGAGGAAAGTCCTCCAGCCACCATTTTGCTGGGCTCCGTTTCCCGATATAGGAACGGGTCCAAGCGGTGGGACCTGCACCTATCGGGTATGGAACGGAGAGAGTAAAGAAGAGGACCGAGCTGAAGGTGCAGGGTCCCCTGCAGATACGTCCAGATGGACGTGAGAAAAAGATAAATAGCTGGTGTAGATCTCAACTGATGGTGTCAGATCCCATCGGGGGAAAGTAAAGGTAAGTAACAAGATACAAGAATCGCGGCCTCACTTGATGGTGCGAGACCACGTGTCTGGCTCTGGTTTGGCCGTGAATATGAGATGAAACAACCCCTTTAAGATACTGATAGAAATGTTGCCATCATTCTTTAAATCAGCTAAGGAAGCTCCCACATACTCCAGCTCTCAGACGACACCTTATCTTCTCCAGAGCACAAAGGTTCCATCCTACCGAAGGGAACACGCCCCCTTGTTACGTCATATATGCTTTTCTGCTGTTAGTGAAGACTCCATTACAACATGGCGCGCCTACAGCTAGATATTTACATAGTTCATGATAGACTCCCATGACCCCCACCGATCAGCTGTTTAAAAAGGTGGCCAGGTGGAGCGCAGCAGCTTCTTCATTAACCGACACAGTGCCATACATTTTGTAGTGGCTGAATGAGACAAAGCTGCAGTAAACTGTAGTACCAAGCACAGCCACTACAAAATGTATGGCACTGGGCCAAAGTGATAATGTTTACACTGCCTGATCCTGGCAAATTGCAGAGGGCACAGCAGTTGCAGAGAGAGCAGAGCCTCTAGGTGTAACAACAACGCCCCCGTTGCTCCTAGAGGCTCATTTGCATACATTAAAACATCATTTTTCTCAGCAATGCGGGCACATATGAACATGGGACCAACACAGATGCCTTCAGCTGCCAAGTGCACATGTAACAGGTCAGCCAGTGTCATAGGGACAAATCTGCTGAAAGATGCCAGTTAACATTTAAAAACCATAGTGGTCACGCATTCAACCGCAGTCCTCGGCAGTATCCCCAGCTCTAATGGGCGGTTTTTAGTGCTGCCCTAGCCTTTAAAAACAGGCTGGGGCAGCACTAAAGACTGCCCATTCGTTCCAGTGACATCACTGGGCTCACTGCTAGGCGGAAGACGTCACCAGATCAGAAGAAAATTCCCTTGCCCTGAAAAGCTCCAATACTCTACTCATTCACCATCGGGCTGTGTCCGAGTTCAGCACCAAACCTGGACAACCCCTTTAAATATTTGTTTTAATTACCTTTCCTTAAAAAAAAAACAAAAAAACAGAACAGATTGTCTATAAATGTTGTTAAAAATGCATTTAGTGGGGCCTCTGCTTTCACATCGGAGCGAATCTTTTCTGTTGTTCTGCGGCATTACAGGAGAACAATAAAAATAATCGAAGCCCCCTGACTACGAGAGGTCCCTCAGGTTTTCATTAGATGGTATGGCATCTTACCGGACAAAAGCTCTCCTTCAGACTCCCGCCATACTCATGCCTATTTGGGGTTCAACTGAGCTTGCATGTGTTCTGAATGGAAAAAAGGGGAGTAAGCCCCACCCAGCCAGACACCTGTTACGGCGGCTTAGGCTACTTTAACACTAGCGTTTTTGCTGGCCTAGCAAAAACGCTTCCGTTAAAACGCTAGTGTGAAAGTACCCTTATCTGCCCTGAAAACAGAAGGATCGGGAATTCTAAAAATCCAACAGCTCAATCCCAGACATCTGTCTGTCGAGACGCCACCATACACCTTAGGCCTCACTCACATTTCTGTTATTTACGGACGTTTGCTGTCCTCATTTTCCATGGACAGCACATGTACCCATTTATTTCAATTTGTCTGTTCACACATCATTTTTTTACTGTTCGAAAGTCAGTAAAAAAAATTAAGGAGACATGCACTAATTTGGTCCATGATACAGAGCAAACATGCCCCTTGAAGTTTATGGGACTGTGAAAATCACGGACACAACACAGATGGCATCTGTGTTGTGTCCGTTTTTTCACCAATCATTGATAGGAGATGCTCTAGAAATTAATTTTCAGCTGAAAATCATCTGTGCAATATGGATGACCTATGGAGGGTAAAAAACGGACACACAGATGCTTCACGGACAACTTCACGGATGCAACACAGACTGATTTTTTAAAGGGTGTGAAACGGACACGGAAATGTGAACGAAACCTTAGCTGATTGGCCAGTCCAACCAATGACTGGCCTTAAAATGATTTAATGTGTATGGCCTCTTTTACTAGAAATAAACTGCAAACAATGGCACGTGGAATTTGCGCCCCAGAGAATATAGTTGTTGCTCTTAAGCAATCGCTACAATGGCAATTAAACATGATTGTATGGCGTCTTGCACATGACCATACGGCTTTTTCAGTATTTTGCGTGTTTTGTTCCTTTTTCTGTCTCCGCTGCGTTTCCGTTCCGTATGGTTTCCGTGTGCGATTAGTTGTTTGCGGATCACAAACAGAAACATAAAATTTTTGATCATTAATGTAATGTACAGTTATGAGTTTTACCAGTAAACACATGGGCAAAGTGGGCGTGGGTCGGCAAAAAACTGAAGACATACGGATGTGTGCCGTACGCATTCCGTATCTTTTGCGGAACCATTGACTTGAATGCAGCCACGGATCCTTATTTGCGGGAATATTGGACAAGATCTATCTTTCAACGGAACGGATATACGGAAACGGAATGCATACGGAGTACATTCCGTTTTTTTGGGGGGGAAATCATTGAAATGAATGGTTCCGCATACGGACCGTAAACAGAACCCCAAAAACGGAACGGGAAAAAAAAAAAAAGTTTGTGTGCAACTAGAGTCCTAAGGGTTAGGAAACATAAGTGGAGAATGATCTGACAGCAGTTCTCTGACAACCGTACTGTATCCCAGCTATTATTTGAAAGAAGAAAAGAACACAAGCTATGGCCACACCGTCCTGGGCATCGCTCTCCCCCATGGCATGTGATCCAGCTGTGGCCTTTCGCCTGACCGACATGTTTAAAGCCTGACATTTTAAATAAGACACATTGTTAAATTGGCCTTGAACAGAGTTGAGAAAAAACGATTAACTCCAGACAGGCACAAAGCTTAGAGTGCTCAAGAGACGTTCGCATCTACGTGGTACAAATCCTCAGCTGATGTAACCTCTGCTGAGCAGCTGCCAAGACATAGTGGCATCAGGTCACCAGCTGGAAGAACATGGTGGGTAGAAGGTCCAACTGAAGCAAGAGGACAAAGGACAAAAATCATAAAACGCTACCTGCTGGCTTTACTTATTCCTCCATTGCCAAGTGTGTAATGGCAAGAAGAGAAAAATCTAGATGGCTACAGAACATTAGATCTTCTAGAATATTTTAAAGCCTACCGTCATGTACTTGCCCTACAGCGATCCAGCACAGTCTCCTTGTCCTGGCAGCTGCCGCAAGCATACAGCCCATAGCCCTAGGGATAAAGGCACCATAGAGTTCACACTACCATTGTGGCTTCAGTTTAAAACAGAAGCCACAAGGGTCTCCAGATCTACTGCTCAGCACACTTCATTGACTTTATCGTTTTTACAGGAGGAATAGCGTTCTTTTTCTGTAACATTAGACAAGATATCCATCAAGACTAAAAACGGAGCCTCTGGCGGCAGGGTCAACAGATCGTTACAGGTGATAGTACCCTAGTTAGGCTTTGTTCCCCTGCAACTGCTATTGGTGAGCAGAACTTCTGATAAGGACCTACACGGACTCCTCTTTTGTCTACAGCCCTGTTGTACAGAATGCCCATCTCTCCTAAACCACCATTCCCGAGTCCTTGGCTTTTCTCTTTTCCATTGTACTACTCGCTAGGGTAGCCCATATCCATCTTTATTTGATCTCCATGACAAGACCTTGGCTCTCCACTCCACTTACACGTCACCCCAGAACTAAATATTTGCATTTGTCTCACTTCCATACTTCCCAACATCCCGGTTGGTAAATTTGGAGAGTTTAAACCAGCCCCAACTATTTTATTCTGGGACAACTTGAATTTGCTGGGATTGTCTCTGAAAATTTGGTAGAATCAAGGCAAATTCGGAACTGCTGACAACTATGGTCTTCTATACTGCCTGGCCACACGTCTATTCCGAACGTCTCCATTATACCCTTCACCGTACATTGTCAATAGCCGTACCTCCAACTTCTCCGATTTTGATTCCTTTCGCACTAGACTTATCCAGACTAAAATAAACCCTCAGACCATCTGGAGACACCCAAGTCCTGGGGAAGTCAAGTACCTCATCCCCAACCAAACTCATGGGAAAGGGGGCGTTAAAGAAGAATGTCCTGGTCGCCTGGTTATGTGTATCACAGGGATGAAAACTATAGGCACACATTCCACAGTTTATATATAGAATTATTCTGCAATATAGTTCAGAAATTTCAGAATTCTGGTTCATAACTTGCATGACAATAACTGCGCTCATAGCAGCCAAATAATTTGATTTGTGAACAGTCTCCATGAAAATATACCATACCGTTTTGTGTCTATAGCTCCAAGGCAGTGCTATGTGTCTCCATGGCTACAGACTACAAACAAACCCTGCGTAGTCTGATCTCCAAGTCACATGTACCACATATGCTACTAACCTACAGGAACGATATTTTTCATCAAGATTAACTGCAAAGTAGATTTATTTTTTACTATCCATCGTAGATTAAAAAAAAAAGAAAAGAAAAATGATTGCAAATGACTACCGCAAGACTTCTAGGAGAGAATAGCGCCATACATACTGCATCTAAGTGTGTATTTTACAGTTTATTTTTTAGTGTGCATGTGACCTTAAAGGGTTTTTTTTGGGGGGGGATTTTACAAGCACAGGCCTATGCTGAGGATAGGGCACAACACAATGGATGGCGCTGTGTAGTTCCGGAGCCAACATTTGAGGCTGGGGCCACAGCAGAACAGTTGACTGGTGAGGGTGTGGGGTTTTCGCACCCCTAGCAATCAGATATTGATGGCATATCACTTTAAAACATATTTTGCAAAAACCTATTTTTAACCAAAATGCAGATACTGGTTGTGTGCATCCCGCACTTTCCTCAGAACCTATTAAAGAAATGCTTAGTCTGGTCCAAAAAAGGGACAAGAATAGAACATTATCTATAATTTGCGGACTGTGCACAGCTCACTCTCCTCAACAGAAAGGACTGACCTTCTCTGCAATCTGGACAAGAATAGGACACGTTCTGTAACTTGCAGAACGGACATACGGATGTGGACAACAAAACAGAGGACACCCGTGTGCTGCCTTTTCTTTTGCAGCCAAATAGAAATGAATTGGTCTGCTTGCAAGAAATGCGGATCACGCACAAATTGAAAATACCGTTGTGTGAATGTAGTCTAAGGACCCACCCAAAAAAATATATAAATGGGTCAGAAATGCATGTCAAGAGTGACTAGGAGGCACACACCAGAGTAGATCCTGCAAGAGCTGGAATATCAGGTGAGAGTACTTTTTTTCTATTTTGCTATGCCATCGGCAGGACAACACCTTAAAATCTGTGAACGGAAGGCATGAATATGGGGGGGGGGACTTTCTTGAAAGAAACAAACACATAACACTACACACATTACGAATGCTTTTCATGCCTGACTGCACCAAACGTCCAGCTAGTTCTTAAAGAGGTTGGACCATGAACATTTAGCACCTATCCTCAAACCCTTCTAGAGTATGGTCAAATGTTCAGGTTTCCTGATGCCAAAGCCAGGAGTGAATTCAAAAAAGAAGAGAAGTCGTATCTGTCCTGAATACTTTCTCTCCCTCCACTCCTCATTTTAGTTTCCAAAACTGCATGCAGAAACCGGCTGCCGAAAAGTGACAATATAATTTTTAATATATATATATATATATATATATATATATATATATATATATATATCCTACATAATAAAAGCTCTGTGTGCGTGCGCTGTGTCCGCGTTTACCGATTTTTACACTGTGCATGTGCGACGACCAATCAGCACACGGCGCTCCACAGGCCGCCTGCACCGCCCACCAGTGGCGTACTAAGGGAGGGCTGCCAGAGGCCAGAAGGAATGAGCGCTTCCATTAATACAGACAGCCAGCAGTCTCGGCCACCAGTCAGTGCCAGCAGTCTCGGCCACCAGTCAGTGCCAGCAGTCTCGGCCACCAGTCAGTGCCAGCAGTCTCGGCCACCAGTCAGTGCCAGCAGTCTCGGCCACCAGCCACAGAAAGCAGTCTCAGACACAGCCAGCACTCAGTGCCAGCCAGCAGTCAGTGGCACCAGCCACAGCGCCAGCAGTTTCACCCACCAGCCAGTACCATTTAATAGACTGTTCATGCACTAATGTTCTAGTGCCCGTTATTGTAACAGGCCTAATGTCTAATATATATATTTCCAGACTGCAGTATAATTTTACAAATTACTTTTGCCTGAGAAGGATCAAAATGGGTGAAGAGTGAGCGCTCTTCTCAGGGCATTCAATTAGAAACTAGAAACATATATGTATATATGCAAGTGACCTTTACAGTCTTCCCGTAACTACGAGGTGTTATGTATACAAGGTACACGCTTGTAATTAGGGCTTTCTTCTGTAGCCAATCTGTAATTAAATGTTTTAAATTATACTACTAATATTTTGACTTCTAAATCCACATAATTTACATGCCGGAAAGAATGAGAAAGATTTCAGCTCTGAAGCTGGCAGAGTTTGGGATTTTTTTAATTTTTTATGTTAAGAGGCATGGCATGTTCGTATTAAAGGGGAATCCTATGACAACTTATCCTCTATCCACAGAATACGGGATAAATGTCGGATTGGTGGGGATCCAACCCCTGGGGCTCCTTCTGATCACCAGAACAGGGGATCATGTCCCCATTTGAATGGAGCAGTAGACACACGTCTGAAGCCCCAAAAAGTTGAATGGCTCATTGGACATGTATGTGTCTGCTGCTCCATTGAAACCAGCTCCCAACGGTCGGACCCCACCGATCCAACCCGTTTAAAGGGGTTTTCCAGTTATATAGTTTTTCAGGTTAAATAAAAAACACCAGCATTCAACCTTACTACATCACGTAAGTCCCATGATGAAGTTCTGAGTGCATTTTTACTCCTCCAGCGTAATTGCGATCTGTGACACGCACCCTGCGTTTACATCCCGGCGCAAGACTCACGAGAAGTGGCTGTAGCATCAGGTCTCTGCCTCTCCTTCCCCTCCCAGCTCAAACATCCCAGACCCAAGCCTGCTTGAAGCCCTGCTGGAAAAACTCCACCCTAAGGCCTCATGCACATGGCCGTTGCCCGGCCGTGGCCGTATTGCAGCCTGCAAACGGCAGGTCCGCAATATGCGGGCACCGGGCGTGTGCTCCCCGCATCACGGATGCGGACCTATTCACTTGAAGATATTCTATTTTTTTGCGGTGCGGACCGATCATGGGCCCATTCAAGTTGAATGGGTCTCGATCCTTCCCAGCCAGCGCACGGACGCTGCCCGTGCATTGGGGACCACAAATTGCGGTCCTCAATGCACGGAACGGCAGCACAACAGCCGTGTGCATGAGGCCTAAGGCCTGCTGCACACGACCGTATCACGATCTCATTTAATAGGATATATTCAGATGAAGTGAATATGACAATTTATTGCTGCAAAGTCACGGTATTTGCAGCAACGAAGAGCGAGTTGACCGAAACATGTGAATTTACCTTTAGGAGCATCTAAGAGATAAAATAAAATAAAAGAAAAAAACTTTCCCTTGACAAAGCACAGTGCTTTTTTACAATCATCGTAACCACTGAGCATTTGACACATCAAGGGTTAATATAGGCGCCACTGACCAGTGTATCTGAGTGCAAGCCATTGTTCTGTTATCAGTCAGTACAAGCAAAAGCAGGTAAAAACTGATTGCACTGCAAAAGTCGGAGGCACTGAGCACAGCGTTTCCTAGAGCGCTGGCCTCAGAATTAGCTGAGCGCTTTCCTTCTTGCTGGGCCCACTGGCAATAAAATATTGTCTGCCGTCTCCTGGCTATACCTTACCAAATCTGACCTGGACCCATGGTCAAAAGGCACGGTTACTTGGTTTGGACACGTCTCTAAATTGAAAGGGTCACTGAGCTGACTTTTGATAGGTCATAGCGACACATGAAAGGTTTTGATCATCGGTGGGGGGGGGGGGGGTCTGGTTGCTGGGACCCCCGCCAATCGCAAAAACAAGGAGGGAGAAACCCTCACATAGCGCCCTGTATCTCCTTAGGCTGGGTTCAGACTTGAGCGTTTTACAGAGCGTTCCTACGTGCTGTAAAACGCCCTACGCCCAAATAAGTACAGGAGCTTCTTTGGGGCGTATTGTTGCGCGTCCCCCATAGGGATATATAGCGCAAACGCGCGCACGACGCGCAAATTTTACTTTCATTTTCACGATGCGAAAATAAAAGTAACGTGTGAAGCGGGACGCGCAGGTGTGAACCCTGCCTTACTGCAGGAGAGGAAGCGAGATGGACTCAATAGAAAGAGTATTGGTCCGTCCTGTTTAAGTCTCTTAGGCCTCTTTCACATTTCACGGATTAGGTCTGGGTGCGTTCAATGAACCTCGCACCACTTTGCAAACAAGTTCAGTCAGTTTTGTCTGCGATTGCGTAGTTTTTTCCGTGCAGGCGCAATGCGTTTTGATGCGTTTTTGACGTGCGTGATAAAAAACTGAAGGTTTACAAACAACATCTGCTAGCAACCATCAGTGAAAAACGCATTGCATCCGCACCTGCTTGCGGATGAAATGCGTTTTTTACTGAAGCCCCATTCACTTCTATGGGGCAAGGGCTGCGTGAATTTTTTTTAAAAAAATCGCTTATGTACACAGAACCATTGAAATGAATGGTTCAGGATTCAGTGCGGGTGCTATGCGTTCACGTCACGCATTGCACCCGCGCGGGAAAACTCGCTCGTGTGAAAGGGGCCTTTACAGTGAGGAGAGAGCAAGTGCTATGTGAGCGATTCTTACTCCTTGTTCTGGAGATCGGTGGGGGTCTCAGCACGCAGACCCCCACCAATCAAAACCTTTGATAGGCCGCTATGTGATATCAAAAGTTTTGTGAACGCTCAGTGACCCTTTAAAATGAATATCCTATCCCGAGTCTTATTATTCTTCCAAGCCATTCCCATACATGACCCACAACTCATTCAGGTCTTTCCTGCTCTTGAACTTCACCTGGGCCGGGAACCTACTGGACTTTACTCTCCACAACTCAAGACACTGGAGGCAAAGGAGCGCAATTCCACCCGTCTGATTTGGGGTTTTGTTTCCACACCATTTTTCAGGCATATTCTACAGGTGAGTACAATTACGGAGATATTACATTCAGAATTTTTTATGTTTTAATAGTTTTGGACACAAAAACAGAAACAGTTGCTTTCATATCGCCACATTCCGAGACGAAGAAGATCTACAGTTTTCTTTTTTTCCTTTCACATTGTTCTTTTTTAGTGGCACAAAATAGTAGCTCTTTTGAAAAAAAAAATTTAAATGATCACATTCAAGGAAAAATAACACATTATTTTGACAGGATGGGTCTTTATTTTATAGTTGTGGTGATACTTTTATACTTTTTTATTTCTTAGAGCACGAAGGATGGTGCTTTTTCCTACTGTGTGCAAGCATGACCACCGCTGACAGATTACAGGGTGGTCATAACCATGGAAACGAGCAGTCTATAATGTGATGGAAAAATTGATCCAGCCAGAAAAGGAGGCAATATGGAGAATCACAATACATTAGTAAGTGCCTTGTATTCACTTTCTCCACATGATAAATGCTATTAAAGTGACACAACCCCTTTAAATTAATCATGGCATTTTTCTGTCTCTGTGTTAAAATGTCACTATTACCACACAGTGAATATCGTAAAATCAAAACTCTAAAAACAATGGTGGAATAGCGTTTTGTTGTTTTCTTAGATCGTAGTTTTTTGTTTGTTTTTTTAAGGCTTACAATTTACCTGATGTACCCCTAAAATACAACTTGCACTGCATAAAATAAGAAAAAAATGGCCGACCTTTAAGGGTTTCTGTCACCAGATTTAACCCTATTAAACTGGCTGACATTAGCGATGTGCTAATATGAGCAGATCCCAATCTTATGCGTCTGGATGCCCCCGTTACTGCACAATTTTAACTTTTATAATTAGCCTCTAGGAGCGGGGGTATTGCTCCTTCTCCTATAAGCTCAGTTCGCCCACCTCAAGTCACGGCCTGCCGTCCTTGATTGACAGGGCCAGGCAGCGCTGGTCTCCTCCTGCCGGTCCTGTGTGCTGGGACTGCGCATGCGCGAGATTTATCCAGCATACAGGGCCAGCCAGAGAAGACGAACGCTGGCCCCGTCAATCAAGGATGGCAGGGCGTGACTTCAGGTGGGTGAACAGAGCCTCTAGGAGCAGGAGCAACGCCCACCGCCCCCTCCTAGAGGCTAATTAACATATTATAAAAGTTAAAATTGTGCATTAACGGGGGCATCCAGAAGCATAAGATTAGGAGAGTTAGGGTCTGCTGACATTAGCACATCGCTGACGTCAGCCAGTTTAATAGGGTCAAATCTGGTGACAGAAACCCTTTAAGGGGGTTGTCGAAGAATAAGTCGTTTTTAGTAATGTCCACAGAGTGCCTGAGTAGGCGATTCATAATTACCTGCTTCCCGCCACTCCGGTCCTTCTCAATGGCTCCGTGGGGGGGCCATCTTCCTGTTCCCAGCTGGTTTACTTGCGGCACAACATGGACATAGTCACATGCTACGCTGCAGCCAATGACAGGCTGAACAACCCCTTTAAATACCAATCTAGGATGCGTCGCTATAGGTCGAGTCTACAGAACAAACTATGTAGCATTCAGAAACACAAAGGCTACAATACCACAAAATACCACAGTAAGAATTCTGGAATGCCTGCAATGTCCAGATTCCAGGAAGCCCATATTTTCCATGCTTTTTTCAGCGAGTGCATGTAAATGTATGAAAACAGATGTGCACATCGCCGGACTAGACAAACCATAGAGCAGGTGGCCATCCAGCTGTTGCTAAACTACTACTTCCATCATGCCTGGACAGCCTACAGCTATCAAGGCATGCTGGGAGTTGTAGTTTTGCAACAGCAAAGTTTGACATCCCTGCGTTAGAGGTCACATAGACAACACACCTAGAAACCTGCTGCTGGCGCCTATGGGTGCATTCACACGTAGCAGCTGAGGAGCAGCTCCAAGGCCCCATTCACATGTCCGCAATGTTCGTCCGCACCCGTTCCGCAAATTACGTGATGGATGCGGAGAGCAAACACTGTGCTCTCCGCATCCGCATTTGTGGAGAGCGCCGCTGATCTTCCGGCCGGCGGCTCTGCAATAATATAGAGCATGTCCTATTCTTGCCCGCAATTGCAGACAAGTATAGGCATCTTTATGGGGCTGGCGGCAAGGTGTGTTGCGGATCCGCAACACACTACGGACGCGTGAATGGGGCCTAACTGTATAACAACCGAGTACAAAAAACACCGGCAGTTTTACATTTTCTGAGGTAGTTTTGATGCGGATTAAACTGCATATCAACCACGGTGTGTAAATGCACACTAACTTTTGGGTTCTTCTATTTTTAGGATTTTTTTAAATCATATTTGTGGGTTTTTTATGTTTTACACCCCCTTCCCAGAGATCCAATATTTATCACCTATCCTGTGGATGACCCCTTTAAATTTGCTGTGAATAAACAGTTTTTAAAGGCTAATTGGCCCACCGTTTTTTGACACTGGATTTGACAATCAGCGTGGGAAAATGCCTCAAATCTGTCATCAATTGTTTTAACTGGGGGACAGTGACCGGCATGCTGAAAGAAAACCAGTCCTGAGACCGTGGCGGATGGCCACACACTGAATAAGCATGCAGACTCACAACACAGGGCTACTTTCACACTAGCGATTCTATTTTCCAGTATTGAGATCCGTCATAGGGTCTCGATACTAGGAAAAAACGCTTCTGTTTCGTCGCCATTCATGGTCAATGGGGACAAAACATAACTGCACAGAACGGAGTGCACCAGAATGTATTCTGTTCCGTTCTCATACCGGAGAGCAAACCGCAGCATGCTGTGGTTTTCGTTCTATCCTGGGATGCGGAGCAAAACGTTTTCTCTGACACAATAGAAAACGGATCCGTCCCCTATTGACTTTCAATGGAGTTTATGACAGATCTGTCTTGGGTATGTTAATAATAATACAACCGGATCCATTCATAACGGATGCAGATGGTTGTATCATCAGTAGCGGAAGAGTTTTTGCTGAACCCTGCCGGATCCAGCAAAAACGCCTAAAACCCAAGGCTAAGCCTAGGCATTCTTCCACGGATTCCACAGGCAAAAAGCCGCAGATTTGTCTGATTGATTTTGTCCATGTGAACTAGCTCCTAAACATCACCAGGTTTTATAAATGACCTTACTAGGAGGGGTGTATGTGTGTGTGTGTGTGTGTATATATATATATATATATATATATATATATATATATATAATTACACACACATAAATATATACCGTATTTTTCGCCATATAAGACGCACTTTTTCCCCCCCAAAAGTGGGGGGAAAATGGAAGTGCGTCTTATATGGCGAATGCTACCATTTTCCTATAGTTAAAGCTGATACATCGCACAGCCTGCGATGTATCAGCATGGAAGGAGGAGGGGGCGGAGCCTGGCAACACGCGGCGGGCGGCCCACCGCTAACAGCGTGACTGCTTTCATAACATTTATAATCTTTAATCATGTCCCCTTATTCCCTATAAGCCCAATACAGTAGCGCTCTGCTAACCTGCTATACCGATCCTCTAGCAGGCAGAGCGGTGCTGTGTAACGTCCTCACTGACGTCATCTGCCTGCTCCTTTCACTTTATGAATGAAGGCAGATGACGTCAGTGAGGACGTTACACAGCAGCCTGCCGCCGCACCGCTCTGCCTGCTAGAGGATCGGTATAGCAGGTTAGCAGAGCGCTACTGTACTGGGCTTATAGGGAATAAGGGGACATGATTAAAGATTATAAATGGTATGAAAGCAGTCACGCTGTTAGCGGCGGGCCAGCCGCATGTTGCCAGGCTCCGCCCCTAAGCAGTCACTATGGGCCAGATGTTTTAGAAAGGGGCATCTTTGGATGACACTGTAATTGGGGTGATCTGTGGATGACACTGTATTGGGGTGATCTGTGGATGACACATATAGCATAAGATGCTATATATGTGTCATCCACAGATCCAATCCATTACAGTGTCATTCATAAATGCCCCCATCACAGTGCTATCCACAGATCCCCCATCACAGTGCTATCCACAGATCCCCCATCACAGTGCTATCCACAGATCCCCCATCACAGTGCTATCCACAGATCCCCCATCACAGTGCTATCCACAGATCCCCCATCACAGTGCTATCCACAGATCCCCCCATCACAGTGCTATCCACAGATCCCCCATCACAGTGCTATCCACAGATCCCCCATCACAGTGCTATCCACAGATCCCCCATCACAGTGCTATCCACAGATCCCCCCCCATCACAGTGTCATCCACAGATCCCCCCATAACAGTGCCATCCACATCTCCCCCACATAACAGTGCCATCCACAGATCCCCTTCATAATACTGTCATGCACAGACCACCATTACTTCAAAAGCACACCTTTTGGTTAAAAATATTTTTTTTCTTATTTTTCTCCTCAAAAACCCAGGTGCGTCTTATAGGCCGGTGCGTCTTATAGGGCGAAAAATACGGGTACTCTACTCACAAAAAGGGATATTTGGCTTGTGGGTGAAATTTCAGGATGAACCTAAAAGGCACTCTAACCTTTACAGGTGAACTTAATGTCACCTTCTCTAAACTTTTGAATGCACATTTCCAACTGTTCAATGTTTCAGTACTTTTTGCACAACTTGCTGTTCTCTAACAAGGAGCTTAACGGCAAAATCACAACAGGTGTTTGATCCGTGAATCACCCAATACATTTCCTGGTTCATTTAGAATTGGTATTTAAACAGTCCTCTCATTATGCTGTTCACATTTTAACATCATGAGACCAAGACGACACCTAACCATTGATGAACAGTACCTCGCTATTGCGAGGCTTCAAGCAGGATGTTCAGACAGAAGTGGCCACTGAGCTTAGAGTGTCACAGAGTGTCATCAGCAGGTTGCAACAGAGATACAGAGAGACTGGAAAAGTCACAGAAAGGCAGAAGTGGGCATCCTTTGGCCACATCCAACATTGATGACCGCTTAATTGTGAACAATGCCCTTCAGAACTGGATGATGAATGCCACACAGCTTAGGCACCTTTGAGGGAAGCGATAGGCATTCAAATTTCTCTTCAGACCTTTCAAAACCGTTTACATCAGTGTGGTCTGCATGCTAGACGACCTGCAAGAGCACCTGACCGCTAGGCGTCATTGTCTTGCATTGGCCAAGGAGCTTCTACGCTGGACGAGCGACCAGTGGGCCTCAGTGCTGTTCACTGATAAAAGTCGATTCACGCTGAGCAGAAATTATGGCCGCCAACTATGTTAGAGACATCGAGGGGAGCGCTATCCATCAGCCACTGTTGTCACCAGAGCCTTTGGTGGTGGTGTTACAGTGTGTCTAGTCAATAGAGAACTGCCCTATACTTTGTGAAGTATACAGTCATGTGAAAAAATTAGGACACCCTTTGAAAGCATGTGGTTTTTTGTAACATTTTTAATAAATGGTTATTTCATCTCCGTTTCAACAATACAGAGAGATTAAAGTAATCCAACTAAACAAAGAAAACTGAAGAAAAGTCTTTTCAAGATCTTCTGTAAATGTCATTCTACAAAAATGCCTATTCTAACTGAGGAAAAAGATAGGACACCCTCACATGTATTCCCTCTTAAATTGGCTCAGATCTCACACAGGTATATCACACCAGGTGCACATAATTAGTAGATCGTTACTCTGCATGTTGAATGAGGCTTGCCCTATTTAAACCTCAGACATTTAGTTTGGTGTGCTCCTGACTGTTGAAGTGAGAGTGAGCACCATGGTGAGAGCAAAAGAGCTGTCAGAGGACTTCAGAAAAAGATTGTAGCAGCCTATGAGTCTGGGAAGGGATTTAAAAGATCTCCAAAGATTTTGAAATCAGCCATTCCACTGTCCGGAAGATAGTCTACAAGTGGAGGGCTTTCAAAACAACTGCAAACATGCCCAGGACTGGTCGCCCCAGCAAGTTCACCCCAAGAGCAGACCGCAAGATGCTAAAAGAGGTCTCCAAAAACCCTAAAGTGTCATCTCGAGAACTACAGCAGGCTCTGGCTACTGTTGATGTAGAAGTACATGCCTCTACAATCAGAAAGAGACTGTACAAGTTTAACTTGCATGGGAGGTGTGCAAGGAGGAAACCTTTGCTTTCCAAGAGAAACATCGAGGCCAGACTGACATTTGCCAGAGATAAAGTTGACAAAGACCAGGACTTCTGGAATAATGTTCTTTGGACAGATGAGTCCAAAATTGAATTATTTGGACACAACAGCAGAGGACATGTTTGGCGTAAACCAAACACAGCATTCCAAGAAAAGAACCTCATACCAACTGTGAAGCATGGAGGTGGAAGTGTCATGGTTTGGGGCTGCTTTGCTGCAGCAGGACCTGGTCAGCTCACCATCATAGAATCCACGATGAATTCTACTGTGTATCAGAAGGTGCTTGAAGAACATGTGAGACCATCAGTTAGAAAATTAAAGCTGAAGCGGAACTGGACCATGCAACATGACAATGACCCAAAACATACTAGTAAATCAACCAAAGATTGGCTGAAAAAGAAGAAATGGAGAGTCCTGGAATGGCCAAGTCAAAGTCCAGATTTGAATCCCATTGAGATGCTGTGGGGTGACTTGAAAAGGGCTGTACGTGCAAGAAACCCCTCAAACATCTCACAGCTGAAAAAGTTCTGCATTGAGGAGTGGGGTAAAATTTCCTCAGACCGATGTCGAAGACTGGTAGATGGCTACAAGAACCGTCTCACTGCAGTTATTTCAGCCAAAGGAGGTAACACTCGCTATTAGGGGCAAGGGTGTCCTATCTTTTTCCTCAGTTAGAATAGGCATTTTTGTAGAATGACATTTACAGAAGATCTTGAAAAGACTTTTCTTCAGTTTTCTTTGTTTAGTCGGATTACTTTAATCTCTCTGTATTGTTGAAACGGAGATGAAATAACCATTTATTAAAAATGTTACAAAAAACCACATGCTTTCAAAGGGTGTCCTAATTTTTTCACATGACTGTACATATGATCATATCAGCGCGGGACAATAGCCATGCGGGCGGCCCGACGTGCACAGCATTATTGTAATTTATGATGCTGTGCGCTCCCGTGCGCACGATCAATGCCGCTCCAGTACATATGGCCAGCTCGTGTGCAAGAGACCTAACAGTGATCTCCACAGCCCCCTACGCCTTAACACTGACCCCCCACAGCTGACAGAAGTTGATTTTTACCTTCATTGTTTCAATACCCGTCGGCTGCCGAGTGGGAGGGGGAGTGACCTAACCAGGTCAGGAGCGTGGCTTAGCGGGACCTTTGGGTGGGGTTTTTAAGTCCATCTTTTGAGGTGTCTGCCCCCTTAACTGTGACCTCCACAGCACTCTGCTCCCTTAACAGTGTCAACCACAGCGCCCTGCCCCTTTAAAGCTGACCTACAGCAGTAAAGAAAAATGGCTGGGTTGTTAGGGAAACCTGGGGTAAAACTATGTGTATGTGGAGACTAAGGGCCTGCGAGATTCTATTGGCTGATAAGGGTCATGTGACCAGGCTTCTATCGGCAAATGCATTTTTTGGGAATATCTCAGCAACGGTACATCCTAGAGAGCTAAAACTCAGTCTAAAACCTTGCTGGACACCTAATGTACCAGTGTGCCAAATTTTGTGATTGCAAATGCGACCATGCAGATTCCTTTAGCAGACATACATACACACAGCTTTATATAATATATATATATACACACGTACGTACATGCAAACACGTATCTTTTTCAGATTTTAAGACAACAAGGTAAGTGACTCAGCGTCTAACTAACAAGTGACAAACTGGAAGGGTGACCCGGCAATGCTCCGTGCATACAGTCATAAATATTACATCTACTTTCCATCCATTAAGCGCTCACTAACCAATTCACCCGTCAGTCAGCAGTGAGGGAGGGGTTAGCAAGGCTTCTGGGAAACTCGTGAAGAACCTAGAGAGGTTCACAAGAACAGGTTATCCTCAATATTAAAAAATAAGAGCCACGGCAGGCCAGAAAGGAGCGACGGTAAAATATTCATCACAGGTAACATGGCTCCGGTGGTTACAAAACGTTCTAAACCCACGCACACGGTTACCACTGTACTTACCTATGCCGAACTGATGGGATTATTGAGGAGGATCTGATTCCAGTTAAAGGAGAACTCGGGAAACCATGAAGTCTCCATCCAGATTGAGTCTCAAAATTCCCACAGACTTTCAGGTAACATAAACCTGACGTTTTTTTTTACCACAAATAAATAAAAAACATACGGTAAATAAAACGATGATGTCATACTCACCCCTTTCAGAAGATATCTTCTGAATCTCTGTTCAGTAGTATCTGTGCAATTTTGATCTCCCTTTTACATTTATTCATTCAAGGGTTTTCGGTTCTCCGCTTGCAGTGTATTGTTGTTTATACTTACCTTTGTTTAATGGGACATTATTTTAATGATAATTGATTAAAAGTTCATTTTTGAGTAGGTCAATTACAGTGAATCCCTAACAGTTAGGCCGCATTCACACGGATCCGCAACACACCATGCCGGCACTCCCCATAGAGATGCCTATTCTTTTCCGCAGGCTGCGGACAAGAATAGGACATGCTCTATCTTTTGCAGGGCCGCAGGCGGATGTTTTGGGGCCGAAACCCTGAAGTTCGGGGGCGCGGCTCCGCAAATGCGGAAGCGGAGAGCACATAGTGTGCTCTCCGCATCACGTCCGGCCCCATTCACAATGAATGGGTCCGCATCTATTCTGCAGAATAGATGCGGACGTGTGAATGGGGTCTTTACCTACAATATTATCTGATTGATTCTTCAGTGATTTTTATACTCTCCCCTTTCCCAGCGCTTCTTTACAAGGCGCAGCAGTAATGTGCCGGTATACGGCATGTCACCGCTGCAGCCAATCACTGCCCTCAGACATTGGATAGTGACTGGCTGCAGCGGTCACTTGCCCGTTTACCAGCTCATTGACACTCCTGCCAATCAGCCGTTCTCTGTAGCCTCCAGAGCTGGAACCAGCATTTTGAATGAAGCAAGAAGCCCAGCTCCGTTCAAAATTAAATGGATTGGCCGTATCGGGCGACTGCGGCTCAGCTCTTATTCAGTTACCCGCAATGATCTGATATTTTGAGGATAGGTCATCAATATCTGGAGCCTGGAAAAAACCCTTTAAGATTTGCCACATTTTGAACAAAATTCTTTCTTTTGTTAGAAATGCCTACCCTTTTCCGCAAAACGGACAAAAATAGGACATCTATTTTTTTTTTTTTGAGGGGCCACAGTGGGCTTTCCGCATCTTTTGCAGCCCAGTTGAAATGAATGGGTCTACATCTAATCCGCAAAAAATGCAGATAGGATTCAGACCGAAAATATGGTTGTGTGATCGTGCCTTAAAGGGGCTGAACCCGGACATACCCATAATTTCACCCAGGCAGCCCCCCTGACAAGAGCATCGGAGCATCTCATGCTCCAATGCTTTGCCTTGTCCTGCGCTGGGCAAGGGCTCTTTTATTACAATAACGCACTGCTGGGCAGAGGCTTCCGCCCAGCAGTGCGTTCGGGCTCGCTGCTGGGCGGAAGCCTCCGCCTGGCAGCCCTAAGGAGAGCCCGGTTCGTCACCGGAACTCCAGAAAATGTCTTTTCCCTGTGCAATTCAGAGCAGGGCAAAGGTGAGCATCGGAGCAGGAACTGCTCTGAACCCGAACAACTCCTTTAAAGCCAGCGGCAAAAATCATAGTTTCTGTGCAGCGTATTACACTGTGTATGCAGCAACCTGTGGCCCACGAACAATGATTTCCTATGGGAAAAAGAGATTGCTGTAGTAATCGCTCATCCCCATATGGCAGGAGTGATTGCTGCATGTAAATGCCGCCCTCATCTCTGCTGACAACCCGGCAATTACTGGGAATGTTAGGTCCATTCCGGATAATTGTTTGTGTAAAAGGACCTTAAGAATAGGGAATCTTACACTAGGTGTGAAGGACATTTTAGTGACGACAATATAACAAAGTGATAATAAACCATAAAGTGCCCTTCACAGCAGTTTCCTCAAAGGTTTCGGTGATTGGCAGTTGGTCGCCGTCCACGCAGGTACACAGCAGTGCGCCAATTACTGTCAGGGGGAGGACGCTATGTTCCCTACATGACGAACAAACCTTGTCCCTGTATTGTGCTGCAGTATATTTTGGTGCCAGATCCACTTTAAACCCTGAAAATACACAAAACTGTAATATACTTGTCTTAGTACTTTCACACTTGCGTTATTCTTTTCCAGCATAGAGTTCCGTCCTAGGGGCTCAATACCGGAAAAAAACTGATCCGTTTTATCCTAATGCCTTCTGAATGGAGAGCAATCTGTTCAGTATGCATTGGGATGTCTTCCGTTCAGTCACTCTTACGGTTTTTGCCTGACCACTTGCTGGAATGCCGTATCCGGCATTATTTTCCATTGAAATGCATTAATACCGGATCCGGCACCAAGTGTTCTGGCAAAACAGATCCGGTTTTCCGGTCTGCGCATGTGCAGACCTTTAACAATGCAAAAAAAATGTAATACCGGATCCGTTTTTCCGGATGACACCGAAGAGACGGATCGGGTGTTTCAATGCATTTGTTAGACGTATCCACATCCGGATCCGTCTACAAATGCTTTCCCGTTGGCACACAGATTTCTGGATCAGGCACGCAGTTCTGGCGACGGAACTGCCTGCCGGATCCTCACAACGCAAGTGTTAAAGTACCCTTAGTAATACTGTGCCATTACAGTGCCACCAGTGCCCATCTGCCCCCCGTCCGCCCTGTTTATCATCCATAAGCAATCACGTGACACCCATGAAGAGGGCGGCCAACCACCAGCGTCTGCTGCCATGTCATGTCACTCTATCATGGGCATCAAGCGATGCAATAATGGCAGAGTTACTAAATTAAGTAAAAAAACATTTGGCTATTTTTTTTATTTTTTCCGTATGAAAACTAACAAACGAAATATCAGAACACAAATGCCATGAATTTTCTGCGGCACAATTCTAAAATATAAGTAGTGACATGGAAAAAAATTTACGAAAAAAAAAAATAAGGCCTCGTACACACAACCGTATGTATTTTGCGATCCGAAGAATTGTGGATCTACAAAATACGGATAGCGTGCGTGTTGCATCCACATTTTTTACTTCACAGATCCATGGTGCGCATTTTGCAGCTAAGTACAGGATGGGTTCTTTTTGCAGAACGGACATATGGATACGAAAAGCCATATGGATCGTCCGTGTGCGTTCAACACCCCTATGTCCGTTCTCCAAAAAGTGGACTGTGGAGCCATTGAGGTCAATAAGTCTGCTAAAAAAAGGAAATGGACTGTATCAGTATTTCGCGGATCTGCAGTTTTCGGACTGCAAAACGGACACGGTCATGTGCATGGGGCCTAGCATGAAAACGTGATTTAAACACCAACTGGTGTAAAGTACAACTGGCTTAGTTGCCCATAGCAACCAATCAGATTCTACCTTTCATTTTTCAAAGAAGCTGGCCAAAATGAAAGGTGGAATCTGATTGATTGCTATACGTAACCAAGCCAGTTCTACTTTACACCAGTTTGATAAATGACCCCCTAGGTCGTTTTCTGATCATATATTCCATTTTTAACCCCAACGATATAATAGCCGGGGCCCTAGATCTGGGGCCACGGTCTGCTCCGTCTCTGTATTCCCACCTAGCCCTGATTTCTATGTCACAAATGCAGCTTTTCATGGTGGTAATTCCTCACCTCTTCATGAATGTCAGTCATCACTATACATAATTCATTTGGCCTGGAAATGTAGGGGCTGGGGGGTGAACATTTAGCTGACAGTAACCCTAGTGTGAATAGCCTCCAGCGCATAGAAGCCTCTCATTTCTCAGTAGGTGACTGTTCTGCCTTGTGCGGATGTAAGGAATACTACAAAGAAAGACTGTGCAGCCGCGATCCGGAGCCAGCAAAGCATTTCCTCCGAGAAGACTGAAGATTTACAGCATCACCGTTCTCATCTCTCCTGAGCACACTGGCCAAAAATAACCCCAGACCTTCTCCTGAAGTCACTCCATGGCGGACCGCGTTATCTTCTAAGGACGGGGAGAGAGGATGATAATAAAACGGATGCTTCTGGTCTACGGTCAGGACGATTCGCACTCCTGGACAGCTGTCGGCAAAAGACAATCCATGGAAAGGATCTATACTATTATTAACTAAATCAGCGCCAGAGCAAACAAAACGTCAATCAGAGGGGTTGTCTCATCACAAAAACGTATTCCCCATCCACAGGACAGGTGATGGACCCTGGACCCCCAGCTTATGTCCCACCGTATGAATGGTGGTCACACATGCCTGCTGCCACTCTACTTAAAGGGAATCTGTCACCAGGTTTGAGCCCTGTCAGCTAAACATATGCTGACGTTCAGGGTCTCATTAGCATGCCTAATATGGGCTCATCTAAACAAATGGTAGCGTAATTTTGTCAAAAAACAGGTTTAACTAACCTGTCAATCACACATATAAGGAGCCCAAGGGGAGGTCCAGCGATGCAGGGTGCCGGGCCGCAGACATTGCTGTATGTGGCCAGCGCCGCCTCCAAATGCTCCGTGCCGCCTCTCCTCCCCTCCTCCTGCTGTAGCGCTGGCTCAGTACGCACACGGCGCGTGCGCACTTCACTTCAAGAAGCCGATCCAAGAAGTCCGCGCGTGCGCACAGGCATGCACCCGTGCGGACTTCTTGGATCGGCTTCTTGAAGTGAAGTGCGCACGCGCCGTGTGCGTACGAGCCAGCGCTTACAGCAGGAGGAGGGAGAGGCGGCACGGAGCATTTGGAGGCGGCGCTGACAGGTTAGTTAAACCTGTTTTTTGACAAAATAACGCTACCATTTGTTTAGATGAGCCCATATTAGGCATGCTAATGAGACCCTGAACGTCAGCATATGTTTAGCTGACAGGGCTCAAACCTGGTGACAGATTCCCTTTAAAGGGGTATTGGACATTGGGGGCATATCACTAGGATATGCCCTCAATGTCTGATGGGTGCAGGTCGCACCTCTGAGACCCGCACCTATACTCAGAACAGAGCCCGCAAAGTGCCGCACCGCTCATGCAGGGCTCTCCTCTATTCATTCCTATGGAAATGCGAAAAACGGTTCCCTCCGGAACGTTCTAAGGATAGGTGCAGGTCCACATTGGGGGCATATCCTGTGATATAGCCCCCAATGTCCAAGATGGGAATACCCCTTTAACTCTATGGGACTGCCAGAGATAGTATATTCAAGTGCGTGGCTATCTCTGGCAGTCCCATAGAGGTGAATGGAGCGGTAAGTTAACGCACATGCACAGAGGGGAACATAGAGCTGTCGGACCGCCACTGATCAGACACTAAGACTCATGCACACGAACGCTGTTTGGGCCCAGATCCGAACCACGTTTTTAGCGACGCAGATGCTGACCCATTCGCTTCAACGGAGCCGCAAAAAAATGCACACAGCACTCCGTGTACTGTCCACATCCGTATACCTGTTTCATGAAAAAATGGATGTCCTATTCTTTTCCGTAACACAGACAAGGGGAGGACTGATCTGTTGAGGGCCAGACCTTCTGTTCCCCAAAATGTAGAACGCACGCGGCCAGAACCCGTGTTTTGTGGACCACAAAACACAGTACGGCCGTGTGCATGAGGACTAATAGGGTGTAAAGTAGAACTGGCTTAGTTGCCCAGAGCAACCAATCAGATTGCACTTTTTATTTTCCAAAGGAGCTGTCCAAAATGAAAGGAGGAATCTGATTGGTTGTTATGGGCAACTAAGCCAATTCTACTTTACACCAGTATGATAAATGACCCCCTAAGGCTACATGCACACGATTGTTGGTGTTTTGTGGTCCGCAAACCGCTGATCTGCAAAACACGGAAGCTGCTCTGCGTTCCGTTCCGCAAACGCGGCCCATTATAGAAATGCCTATTCTTGTCCGCAAAACGGACAAGAATAGGACATGCTATATTTTTTTTGAGGAGGCACGGAACAACGGATGCCGACAGCACACGGAGTGCTGTCCGCGTCTTTTGCGGCCCCATTGAAGTAAATGGGTCCGCGCCCGAGCCGCAAAATATGCGGTTCGGACGCGGACAACGGCCATGTGCATGAGGCCTTAGAGTTTGTCACGGGGAAACACTTTTTTTAACGCCAAAGGTCCTTACAAACAATTAGGCTGCATTCACACATAGCGTATTTCTTGTATACTGCACGTTGGTGAACCCCATTAACACGACTCAGAAAATAAACACTGTACAGGACACGTTGTGGCACGGAAAGAACGGAGCGCCAGCCTGCTCGGATGTTTCCCTAAATCCGACCACCGAGGGCCGGCGAAATGGGACAACCCCTTTAATCTACTGTGAGGGGTTATTTCCACGCTCATATTATTAAAGGGGTTATGTCACCTGGAACATATCGTTAGGACATGCCACCAATGTCACATAGGTGAGGGTCCCACCTGTCTCTAGAAAGATGCTCCCAAAGAGAACAAGAGCGTACCGAGCATGCGCTGCCGCCCTCCATTCATTTCTAAGGGAGCGTCCAAATAGCCAAGCAGCGCACTCGTCTATTTTCCCATAGACTCCTATATAAATGAAGGGAGAGCGCACAGCCACCATTCCATTCGCTTCTACGGAACTGCCGTAAATGACCGAGCCAGCGCTCAGCTATTTTCTGCACTCCTATAGAAATGAATGGAAGGCAGCAGCGCATGCGCAGTACGCTCTTGTTCTCTTTTGGAGCTTCGTTTTAGAGGTAGGTGCAGGCTCCGCGCCTATGCGACATTGGTGGCATATCCTAGTGGTACGTCACCAATGTTCCAGGTGAGACAACCCCTTTAAGGACACAACCCACCCCTACAAGCGCAGTTTTATTGCGTCACTATATGGCGAATGCTAATTTTTTACTCACCGAGAATAAATGATGAAGGGGATAACCTCTTTTTTTGCCCACCCACGTGGCGGTATGCATTTGCAGAAAAATGTACAGACTTCAATGGGAATCATAATCTGCAGGAACCTGAAAATACCTGCGTGCAGATTTCAGTGCGGATTTTTCCGCCAGGTGTAAAAGGAGAGGACTCCGTCTCTATCAGCCAAACCATGCCAGTCCGATACACCCACCGCCAGCCTGTCACATCCATTCGCCCTCCGCCATCAAACCTTAGACAAGGGTCTGCGACATGACTGAAGGCGGTCACCAGGATCGGTCGTGTGTGCCTATGTGTACAGGGACCTGGCGGTCACCGGGAAAATGACTCTGCGTACAAGATACAGCCGTAAAGAACTTTCCTTTAACTATAAAGATAAAGGAACTATGAAAACTGCCCATTAACTACCATTCCATGTGTGATGTGTCATGATGGAAGTATTGCTCAATAACTCCTCCAGGAAGCCTGCAGTTCCTCTGTTACAACACTGCCAACCTATGCACAGATCACACAGCTCCAGATGATAATCCCAGGGACCGAAACTAATAATCCGGCATCGCTCACACCCCAGAATAGGTCCCCACCCGGAGAAGTCCTCAGGAGCCCCAGCTCTGCCATCTAGCTCCATCTAGTAATGATCGCCTTACCTGTCTGTCAGCCCGGGTCACGTAATCGCCTTTATCGGCTGCCGAGTTGGAGCAGATGGGGGCTCAGGAGGCTCTTCATCCCCGGGACACGGACGGCACACGGAGCTGTCACTGCACTGCACGCAGCTCCTGTACTTCGTGCGCACACTTCCCCGGTCCGCTGCACATTGAACTTCTTCTACTACTCCCAGGTTCGGCGCGGAGGCTCCTCCCCCGGCTGTGTGGCCGGGCCCGGGGGCGTGGTCTTCTAGAAATGACTGACACGCTGTTGGAGGACACGCCCCATTTCCGACGCGTCACGTGGGTGCACTGGGTGGAGGCGCCGGGCAGGTGTAGTGACTGTCCGCAGCCCTACATGACACAGTGCGGAGGGGGCGTCACGCCACTCACATGGGGAGGATGAGTCTGTGGTGGGTACACATAACACAGGGGCCACCTAGGGTTTCCACCTTCCCCAACAAATAAATACGGCCAAGTTAAGCCACACCCAAAGGGGGTGTGGTTGTGGGGCGTGCCTTAATAAGGGGTGTTTGTTGTCATAAAGTGGCTCCCAATGTCCCCATTAGTGCCCCCAGCAATAGTAATGCCCCTATTAGTGCCTCCCAGAATTAATAATGCCCCCATTAGTGCCCCCAGTAATATGAATGCCTCCATTAGTGTCCTCCAGTATTAATATTGCGCCCCCCAGAATTTATAGTGCCCCTAGCAATAGTAATTCCACCATTAGCACCTCCCAGAATTAATATGATGCCCCCATTAGTGCCCCCCCCCCCATAATATTAATGCCCCATTAGTGTCCCCCAGAAAGAGTAATGCCCCCATTGGTGCACCCCAGAATTAATAATGCCCCCAGTAATATTAACCCTTTAAGGACTCGGGGTTTTTTCATTTTTGCATTTTCGTTTTGCGCTCCATGCCTTCCGAGAGCCATAACTTTTTTATTTTTACGTTCACATGGCCATATGAGGGCTTTATTTTTGCGGGACAAGTTGTACTTTCCAACGCCACCATTTAATATTGCATACGATGTAGTGGGAAGCGGGAAAAAAATTCCAAATGGGGTGAAATTGCAAAAAAAAAACAATTCTACCACAATTTTACGGGTTTTTAAATTACGACGTTTGATGTGTGATAAAACTGACCATTTAGTTTTATTCTACAGGTCAGTACGAATCCGCGATACCCAATATGTATAGATTTTCTTATGCGTTTTGATAGTGAAAAAAATTCAAAAGTGGGAAATTTTTTATTTTTTTATTTTTGTCGCCATATTTTGACCCCTATAACTCATTTGTAATACAGTGTATGGCATTGTATGGGGGCTTATTTTTTGCGGGGCGATCTGAAATTTTAGTTGATACCATTATGGGGTGTGTAGGACTTTTTGATCACTTTTTATTTAATTTGAGGAAATGAAGCGTTCAAAAATGGCGAATCCGCCATTTGGGCGCTTTTTTCCGTTTTTCTGTTTACCGTATGGGGAATATATTTTTATATTTTTATACCACGGGCGTTTTCGCACATTATGACACCCATGATGTGTATTTTTTAAAAAAATTATTATTTTATTTTAATTTTGGGGAAAGGGGGTGATTTGAATTTTTAGGTTTTTTTATTTATTTTTTTATTTTTTTATTTCTTTTATTTTTCTTTTTACACTGTTATATAGGTCCCATAGGGACCTATATAAATCAGTCATCTGATTGCTTCTAACATAAACTCCAATACACTTGTATTGGAGTTTATGAGGATTTTACTACTTTCCTATGAAGCCCTATTGCTAACAAGGGCTCCATAGGAAATAGTAAGTGATAGCCTCATGCTGAATGAAAGGCTTGAGGCTATCCCTTACAGCGCTCCGATTCTCCCGATCACCACTAGGGGGAGCCGGAGAGCTGCCGAAAGTTTTACTTTCGGTTTTAGCGCGCGCAGATGCCGTGGTCAGGATTGACCACGGCATCTGCGGGGTTAAATGATTGCGATCGGCATCGCTGCCGGCCGCGATCATTAGCCGCGGGGGTCAGCTACAGGAAACAGCCGGACCCCCGCAGCGATCGCGCCCACAGAGGGCAGGAGCGGGAGCCATACTTGGGGATCAGACCCATGACGTACCCATACGTCATGGGTCCTTAAGGGGTTAATGCCCCTATTAGTGCCCCCCAGAATTAATAAGAATTAATAATGCCCCCATTAGTGCCCCCACGTTGATATCCTGGCAAAACCCAGTTTCAAGTGGTTTCCAGAGTGAAATATTGAGTGTTTATGTGTCATCAGTATCTGGTCGGGGGGGACTGGGAATGTAAAGTGACCCTGGAAAAAATAATAAAAGTGGCCCCATATTGTAGGTGGTCCTGAATCAACAGTGGGGCCAACATGAGTGTGTGTGTATTTGTGGGTGGGGCCAGTGATACTATAGAGGGCAGTATATTGTGCTACGCTTTTGTATTTGGATCAGCACCAAATACACGGGCGTGTATTAATGCGGGGGGGACGGGTATGCAAAAATCCCCCCCAGCTTTCGCAGGGCAATGTGTCCCCCCCAGCTTTCCCCAGGACAGCGATACAGATGGCTGTGCTGCAGAGCAGGAGAGGGAGAGGCGTCTCCCTTTCCTGCTCCTCTGATAGGCTGCCGGCACTAGGCCGGCAGCCTATCAGATGTTGGTACAGGCGGCGCGATGACGTCATTGCGCCGTCTGTGAGCCGTACAGCGCGGGACACAGGCCGGAAGAGGCCTGCATCGCATCGCTGTGACGGATGGAGGTAAGTATAAGTGTCTTGTTTTGTGTGTGTGTGTTTTTTTTTTTTTTTACCGGACCCACTGGCCCATAAGGAGGGGAGGGGAGAGATTTTTGGCACTTGGGGGGGGGGGGCAGAGAAATGTGGGTGTGGCTTGAGGGTGGGCGGGGACACAGGGGCCCCATAAGTGCTTTCCCCCCCCAGATTTTTGGGGCTTCCTACGCCCCTGACCAAATACCGCACAGTATAGCACAAAATACTGCCCCAATAGCACCAAATACCACAGTGCAGCACAATATACTTCCTCAGCAGCACCAAATACCATAGTGCAGCACAATATACTTCCTTAGCCGCACCAAATACCATTATGCAGCACAATATACTGCCCCAATAGCACCAAATACCATAGTGCAGCACAATATACTTCCTTAGCAGCACCAAATACCATAGTGCAGCACAATATACTTCCTTAGCAGCACCAAATACCATAGTGCAGCACAATATACTGCCCCAATAGCACCAAATACCATAGTGCAGCACAATATACTTCCTTAGCAGCACCAAATACCATAGTGCAGCACAATATACTTCCTCAGCAGCACCAAATACAACAGTACAGCACAATATACTGCCCCAATAGCACCAAATACCACAGTGCAGCACAATATACGTCCTCAGCAGCACCAAATACCATAGTGCAGCACAATATACTTCCTTAGCAGCACCAAATACCATAGTGCAGCACAATATACTGCCCCAATAGCACCAAATACCATAGTGCAGCACAATATACCACCCCAGAAGAACCACATGCTACAGAGCAGCACAATATACTGCCCCAGCAGAACTAAGTACCGCCATGCAGCACAAAATACCACAGCGCAGCACAATATACCACACCAGCAGAACCGCATGCTACAGAGCAGCACAATATACCGCCCCAGCAGAACTAAGTACCGCAGTGCAGCACAAAATACTTTCATAGCAATAAGACTGGGGCTACATGACGACTTTGGCAGCAAATGAACATCGCTGTGTAACAAAGCAGCCTCAAATCGTATGAATAGGGTCGCAGTGCACTTGTACACTACCACACCCATGACCCCAGGAGGTCCTCGCAGAGGTCCATGTGCTTGTCACCAAAACTTCCACATTCACATGTGTGGAAGTGATTCTCAGTCTCAGAAATTTCTGCAACACATCTGCCTGATGTGAACTAATGATGCACAGATAATGTCAGAGGAGATCACCTCCTGCCTGCACGCGTGTGACATATATGCACATGACCTTCAACTAGAGTCTACGATGAAGAGGTCTCCAACTTTCTAGTGTACTTAGAATTTTATTTTTTCATCATTTTCAGATGTCAGTAAAGGGAAACATATTTCTGTGAGTAAAGCCAGTCATACATGAGATAGGGGTAGGTTGTGAGGCTGGCGGCTGTTCTTCCAGACTCCACCGTAGACATGCATGACCGAGAGTCTACGCTTACCCCCTACATTATCTTAAAATGTTGCAATCATAGATCTTACGATTTATATGGGCGGATAAGCGACACAGAATACCCAGGTCGGTACTACTGGACAGCAGGTCCCGGGGTGGTCTTGGAGTAACTGACCTAACTAAATATTACTTGGCGGCTCAGTTATGCTATGTCACAGCCTGAGCCCTTACAGCCCTTCTACTGCCGGGGTACTCTGTGGTCCTATGAGGCTTGAATGGAAAGAGGGGAATAGGCCGCCGTCAGACCCCCTGGCAATAGTTGATCTCCTGTGGGAACAAATGCAGGGCTGTGGAGTCGGTAGATAAATGCTCCGACTCCAACTCCTCAGTTTTTGGTAACTCCGACTCCCCGACTCCGACTCCTCTGTATTTAATATGTGAATGTGTTTTATACAGGAAAGAAAGGCAACATACATGTCATTACCAGAGAACTACTGGCTAGGAAGCCAACAGTCTACTGTATTGAACAGTTTAACCAAAGACAAACACAATGAAAACAACAGTTTTTTTTTTTTTTTTTAGTGGCTGGATTGTAGCAACAGGCATAAACATCAGGAACAGGAACTTTACCAGTTCAAAAATGCAAACCACATTATTTGGTTGTTTTAGAACAAAAACAACACAATGGAAAGTATAAGTATTGCCGCTCCTTAACTGTGCGTTGCGTGCCATATGAATGAGTGAAGCATATGAAAAGCAGGGTTCTTCACGGTCACTTAACGTGTTTGTTTAGCGGTAACGTGACGCACTGCATGCATGGACCTTTATTCCTACAGTAGAGAAGTAATTAATTATAACTTTTTGTGAATTGGGACATTTAAACTTCCTTTTTTTTTTTTTTCTATTCCAATTTAAATTTAGTAGGAATCGGAGTCGGTTCATTTTTTCCGACTCCGAATCCAGGTACCCAAAATTGCCTCCGACTCTTCGACTCTGACTCCACAGCCCCGAACAAATGTATGAAATTCAGCAAGCTTGATTCTTCTATTTTTCAGGAGAGTCAGGAGGCCTCCATAGACATAAGGGTCCATTCACACGTCCGCAATTCTGTTCCGCATTTTGCGGAATCGCGTTCCCGAAAAAAATAGAACATGTCCTATTCTTGTCCGCAATTGCGGACAAGAAAAAGCATTTTCTATGAGAGTGCCGGCGATGTGCGGGGCGCAAAATGCGGAACGCACATTGCCGGTTTCCGTGTTTTGCGGATCCGTGGATGCGCAAAACACACACGGACATGTGAATGGACCCTTACATCTCCTGTGATCTGCAAATGTGGGACTTTTGTGCTCCACAGATCTTCTGTAAACATGTATGGTGAAACTTCAGGCCAAGAAGTAAGGTGGTATTAAGGAACTGATATGGCTGCATTGGCACACTGGCACTGAATGGCTGAGCTTTGTTCTGGTCCATTTTCATGCTGAACATGGCACCAGGGAAGCAATACTTCTGACTCTCTAATTCTACATTCACGGCTATGTCACATCACACACCAAAACAAAATGTTGGCCTGCTCCAGCGTGATAGGATTCAGACAGAAGTGCAGGAAACTTCAGGGCAGAATGGACAGAGCCCGCATGAGATATTTGATCACGACCATAACCACTAAAAGTCAAATGAAAGAATACATGGGGTGAAGAATAAAGGCCCCTTTACACAAGCCAATGGTTGGGGCAATTATCGGGAAGGAGTGATTCTAGGAATGCATAAAGCCAAAAAAGAAAAGAAGGGGCAGCACTCGTTTTTGCAAATGTGAAGAAGAAAGTGAAGTCCTTCAATCCATCTTCTGCAATCCAGCAAATGCAGCGTTTCACCTATACATTAGTCTTTTTAAGCACGCTGGATTTCAGAAGATGGATTAAAGGACTTCACTTTCTTCTTCATATTTGCAAAAACGAGGCCGCCCCTTCTTTTCTTTTCTGGCTTTATGCGGGGACCGTGGATCTGGCTCCCTTTCGGGTGCTCACCGTGCTTTCTGTTGATTAGATTAGGGGTGTTGTACTTTTTTTTGTTTTTCTGCCTGTAAATGCAGCTTTCACCTCCAGTAATGAGCAGACAATCATTGTAATGAACGGTTCATTCCCGATAATTGCCTGATGTGTCAGCTTATGTAAAGGGGCTTTTATTAAGGCTAAATCGTGAGCCGATGTGTGTTCAAGAAAGATGAACACAATTTATTTCAAGACACAAAATTGGCACATCTCGAGCTGTTTTAACAACAGAAATTGAAATCTACACCTGCTATGATGTTATAATGATACATCTACCGGGTGGTAGCCATGTCACTCCTGGGTAACCCACCCACGTTTCTCAACGCTTTTCACAAAAATAAGGCATGCCCCAACATTTGCTACTTCTTTTTAAAGTGGCACTGTACTTTCATTAAACTTTTAATATGTTATAGGGACATGTCAAAAGTTTAGATCTGTGGGGGTCTAATCGCTGAAATCTCCACTGATCTTTAGAAAAAGGGGAGAGAAGCGTGTGCTGAGCGAGTTCTCTCCCCGCTGCACCAAAAGGGCCCATAGGCTTTCTATCGAGTCCGTCTTGCTTCCGGTCGTGAAGTCAGGAGAAGGGATGCGCTAAGTGCACGCTTCTCTCCCCTCCTTCTAGAGACTGGTAGGTGTCTCAGCAGTCAGACCCCCACCGATCTAAACTTTTTGATATGTCCCTATAACATATCAAAAATATAAAGTACAGTGCCGTTTTAATGCCATACAAAATTGTTAAATTACCCTGCCTCGATACTTTACAAAGCCATGTACAAGTCTCTTGGAGCATTAATTCATAAAATATAACGAAAATCAGAAAATGACCCTGCCCCCTTATGACTTTGGATGCTTCCATGTGCAATCTGGTATAGGTCTTACAGGGTTACATGGAGACCTGGAGACCATGGATATGGGGGGGGGGGGGGTTTACTATCTTGCCTTATGGAGAGCACCTTAATCGACATGAGGAAACGTATAGGCCATACATGTTCCTCTGGATTTCTGGGAAGAAAGGGATGCAAATGAGCTCTTAACAAGCTCTGCCTCTAATGCCACCCGATGTACGGCTGATGCCTCTTATAAGTGAGTGTTTAACCCTTTAAATAGGCCTTGAGACATGATTTGGATAATAAGTAACGCCAGCACACAGTGTACGGGCGGGTCCAAATTGACAGAAGGCAGGGCATCACAAGTAGGCAGGGCCAGAAATACCATAGCGCAGAACAAAATACTGCCGCAGTAAAACCAAATACCACAGTGCAGTACAAAATACTGCTGCCACCGCTGCAGTATTCAACTGTATCTTGTCTAGACTTGAGGATGATGATGGTACAATTGAATACAGGAGGGCACCTGCGGCCAACGGCCAGATACATAAGTACCTCATGCTCCTAGTATTAATTAATGCTGAAAGTATTAGATGTACCCTGTTGGTGGCCGTAAGGCGGCCCCCTGGGCATTGGCCCACTAAGAAATTTCCCTGTAGAGTCTGTGGCCGGTCTGCCCCTGCTAGCACCTCATCTGCAGACAGCTGTTACATGGAAACCATGGAGAGATTATCTCACCTCGCCAGATTATTTAACTTCAGCGGCCATACACAATTGTCCATATGAACGATCCCACCAACTAAACTGGCTGACCAGATACTTGAGCACAATGGCAAGCGATTGACTGAATTCAGCGGATCATGCCATCCGCATGCAGTTTTAGTTTTCCAGCATGGCGGATTACATTTTCAGCAGATGAGCCTGCTGTCTGCCATCGCGAATGATTGTTCATGCCAGGTTTTCAAACAACAGTCGGACGGAATGGCCCAAATTAGTCGTTCCGGACGACTTTAATCTCATGTGTATGGCCACCTGAACACCTAGATTACTAGCGTTAAAGTTGTTTTACCCAGTACTTTTTTTTTCTTTACTCCCTTCTCGGCAGATCACTCCTCACACGACCATACCACTACTCAGAAATACTCTTGCAGTTCTGCACTTTTACTTCCCTCTATCATCGATGCCTATTCGGCTGTTCAGCGTTGCGCATTTTGCAGACCGCACATGGCCGGCACTATGATAGAATGCCTATTCTTGTCCATGGCTGCGGATGTGGACAGCACACGGTGTGCTGTCTGCACCTTTTCGGCCCTATTGAAAATGAATGAGTCTGCACCCTTTCCGCAAAATTGCGGAACGGATGCAGAACTATTATGCGGACGTGTGAATGAGCCCTTATAGTTTTTTACTGGGAACTGCAAGTAAACACATATAACCAGTTAAGCATACAGTTCTAATCACACTCTTAACAATAGGAACATCTATAACTGTATTAAATACCTATTTTGGCCTCTTTGCTTCCGTAAAACTGAACTCTTAGTGGAGTGAATGTTCAGCTCCTCTCCTCTGGTGTAATGAATTCTAGCAGCTACTGCTATCGAATTTCCCAGACACGCTGGCTGCAATTGGCCAAGACTCCTGCTCAGTGTGACACTGGCTGTGATTGGTTAAGATTCCTGGGCAGTGACAACAGCTTGAACTTAGCTTACAGTCATATAATAATCTTAAAGGCATATTATCTTTTCTGCTTCTGTGAACACAATATATAACTGTTACATGACATCCAAAAACATGAAGTCACAGTAAATAACTCTGCTTTTGTCTTTAACATATGAACATATTACCTGTATTAAGGTTATTAGCGGGTCTAGCTGTATACACATATAAGCCATATTAGCAGCCTAGGACAGGTCATAGCTGGCCAGCTACACCGCGTGTCTATTTTTTTGCTCTTCTTGTGTCATCTGTATTCCATGGACACTGCAAGGATAAAAATTAATCTCCAGAGCATATTCTAGCAACGATCCATGGATGACATCCATGTTGTGTCCGGGGTTTTTTCATTGACCCATAGACTATAGTGTGCGTGAGGGATCCTGATGTGTGAATACATACATCAAAATCAATGGATAGGTGTGCTGGTGGAGACCACACCACATGTCTGTGATTCACTATTGTGTAAAAGAGGCCTTAAACTAAAACCATTTTAATGGAAAATGCATTATTTATATAAATAATAAATAGGAAAGCGTACCTAATCACTTTAATACCACAGAGTACTAAATTTACCAAAAGTAATCCATCATAGCATCCTGTGCAGTACACTGCATTATAATGCCATACAATGCACACATAAATCCAACACACAGGGTCAAATTTATTATTACACTCACATCTTACTCCACTTTTACATATGCCCAAAGTCACTTTTGGCGAGTCAGATTTATTAATGGTCCTTTAAGGGTCCATTCACACGTCCGTGTGTGTTTTGCGGATCCGCAAAACACGGACATCGGTGATGTGCGTTCCGCAATTTGCGGACCGCACATCGCCAGCACTATATAGAAAATGCCTTTTCTTGTCCGGACAAAAATAGGACGTGTTCTATTTTTTTCGGGAAGGGGATTGCGGACCCGGAAGTGCGGATCCGCAATTGCGGACCCGGCCGGGACATCATCTGTCCCCATTAAAATTAATAGGTCCGCAATTTTGTTCCGCAAAATGCAGAACAGAATTGCAGACGTGTGAATGGAGCCTAATACTGTGATAAATGTGGTTTGACGGTAGCAGTTTATCCTTCAGTAAGCGGCTTTACAAAAGTCGCACGTCTTTACAAAAAAGTCGCATGTTCTATTAAAAAGTTGCATTAGATAAGCATGGTCCCCCTGGAGTGAAATTGCGACTTTTTAAATGGTCGCAATAGTAAATCTGTCTAGAGATTCATTTACATAAGAAAACACGCCCACTTTCACAAAACTGGAGAGCTCAGTGCAGAGCTTGAAAAAGTCACAAAAAAGTCGCAATTTTACCGATTGCGCATTTTTTTGTGACTTTTTCACTCCATTAAAGTGACTTTAGCTAATGATAAATCTGGCCCACAGTGTCTAAATTACTCCTCCATGCAGGTGCCATTTAACAGGACTGTACAGTGCCTACATCATAGTCCATAAACATATCATAAGTCTATGTTCACATCTGCACTCGTTTTTCTTTCTGTTGTGTTCTAAATCATTGTAGAGCTGCTAGAACAAGTGAAAAGATACATTTTTAATACTGTCTATTTATTTATTTTATGCACTTATTTAGCGCTACTATATTCCGCAGCTCTTTACAGACATTATCATTAGGGATGAGCGAATCGACTTCGGATGAAACATCCAAAGTCGGTTCGCATAAATCTTCATTTGAATACTGTACGGAGCGAGCGCTCCGTACAGTATTAGAATGTATTGGCTCAGATGAGCCGATGTTATTACTTTGCGAAGTCTCGTGAGACTTTGGGTAATAACTTCAAAATTAAATTTCTACTGGTAAAAAACCTTTTCCCGAACTCGGGTTCGGTTCTAAGGTACCACTTGTAATAACTTCTGCTCATCTGAGGCAATACATTCTAATACTGTACAGAGCACTCGCTCCGTACAGTATCCAAACAAAGTTTTATGCGAATCGACTTCGGGTGCGAAGTCGATTCACTCATCCCTAATTATCATCACTCACTCTTCCCAATGGGGAACTGTACAATATTTGTATTTAGAGACTAGCATAGCACTAACATAACATAGCTCCCGGAGCCTTCTCCCACTCTCCCCATCTCCTCACCATCAGTACATGTGCTGCGCCGTCCTTCTTCTCTTCTGATTCACAGCTCAGCCCAGCTCTGGTTCCTTTCCGAAGAACAATTACTATCAGGCTCGGACTGGCCCACAGGGGTACAGGGGAATCCCCCAGTGGGCCCCTGAGCAAGGTGGGCCCCTAGTCTTCCACCCCCTGCACAAGTGGCACATAACACAGTAGACTTACTGCACTACATGCATATATTCAATGTACAGCACCTCAACCAGCCTCTGTTCATATAAAAAACTGCTGAGGACACAGCAGTTGCAGAGAGAGCAGAGCCTCTAGGTGTAACAGCAACGCCCCCATTGCTTCTAGAGGCTCATTTGCATATGTTAAAACATCATTTTTCTCAGCAATGCGGGCACATATGAACATGGGACCAACACAGATGCCTTCAGCTGCCAAGTCCACATGTAACAGATCAGCCAGTGTCATGGGTACAAATCTGCTGACAGACGCCCTTTAACGAAGACTGACATTTCAAACGCTGGTCTTTAGTAAATGACCCCCTTTATTTCCACTTCTTGTCCTCTAATCAGCAGCTTTTGGCTATATTCATGTATTATTATCGGCCTGTTTGCATCCATAAGCTATCATTGACCCAGCATACTGAAGGAGTTCTCTTTTGGCATATATTGGGGGGAGGGGGTATGTGTCAGCCCATCCTTTTATAGTGTTCACTATGTTTTTCAATGCTGAGGCATTCTACAATATCTAATACATACCATAACATATACCACATGGTATAACTACCGTAGTGTATGGTTGATGCACCGAACAGAAAGCACGGTTACAGAGCATCCCATGGAAGAAGGGACAGCTGTCCTGATGCATACCCATCAGTATATTTCACAATATAGAATACTGTATTGTCATCAAAGACACATATAACAAGATTCCTTCAAATGTACTGACCAGAGGGTTATTCAGAGGCTTGATACAGTGCGTACAAAGGTTTCCATTATCTCATATATTATGTAAGGACTTCCATTTACTGTAAGCGACCATACAGCGGAGGTGGTAAACCAGCTGGCTGGTTTCCATTTTTCAGGGCACTGATTCTTGATATTCACTCTTATGATGGCATCGTTCCCTTTCAGCTGCTCCCTAAAGTGCAACGAGCAATTACAACCATATCACCATTCACATCAGATTTTTTATTTGTGTTCCACACAAATATGATTTTAGAATGGCGCTATGAAAGCTACACTCCAAGTGAAAATCAATAGTGTAATATTACCATATATTTGTCCCAGTTCTGTGATATTAGAAAAAAGGGCGGCTTTTTTCCTAGAAAGATTGCCCCTCTTGTCCATGGGCTGTGTCTGGTACTGCAGCTTCGCTGACTTATCTATAGCACGTAAGGCTTCTTTCAAATTAGCGTTAGGCCTGATCCATACTAACGCTTGTCCACGCGTGCTGCCGAAAGTCCCGCCCGGCCCTATTCACTATAATGGGTCAGGCTGGACATGGGGGTCAGACAAAAACCGCAGCGTGCAGCATGTTTGCCATGTTGCGGCCGCATCTCCCATCCGTCTCCATTATAGTGAATAGGGCCACGCCGGACTTCCGACAGGTGGGCACTGTGCACTCTTACTCGGAGCAATATTTTGAAGGAATCGGGTTTATCCGTAGCAGATGAACCAATTCGCTCCTCACTAGAATCGATTCATCTCTAGTAATAGACAATCCTGCATTAAGTGGGTTGGGCCATGAAACACATTTATAACCTATCCACAAGTGCTGAATGTTTGGTCTCTGGGTGTCCCTAAAATAAAGATAACAAGGTTCCCCATTCCCCAGTATAAATGTAGCAGTCATGCGCATGCACTACAGCTGCTCTATTCACTTCTATGCCAGGTGCTGTACTCGACAGTCCCATAGGCAATGAATGGAGCAGTGGTCAGGGTGCAAACTGCCGCTCCATTCACATAGGGAAAGTTGAGGCCCTTGAGATCGGTGATGTCCTAGCTGTGATCATTTATCACCCATCTGTGCTGACACAGCTGTTTTGCTTACACAGCTTTTTGACCACAAAAGAAGGGAATATTAGGCACCAGGGCATGGCTGTGACTGATACATCTGCACTGCCCTATAGCTACACCCCCTATCTTAGTGATATAAACATTAGCTAAATGAGTGCTTGGTCTACATCTAGTAGGCCTCATGCATACAGTCCACGAATCGCGATCCACAAAACACGTATCCCAGCTGTGAGCCTATTATTGTCCACAAAACGGTTAAGAAGAGGACATATTCTATTTTTGTGTTGGTCCACGGAATGGACTTACGGATGCGGACAACACGCTTGTCTGCTGGAACAGCGTACAGATCTCCGCCAAACCCTATTATACTTAATGGGGAATTCCGTTTGCATCAGGCGGCACCAGATGTTCTCTGCTGGAATTCAAAACTGAGATGTGAAAGTTGCCTAACTTGGAGGAGGATGGTGGGACCATAGGGAGCAAGCTTCCAACCATTTTGAGGGTTAGGGGAGATTAATGAGCCTGCATGTGATTGTTGGGGGTTTGTGGGGACAATGGACATCACTTCCAGAGAACTTTGACTGAAGAAGATTGCATTTGCGGTGCTGTCAGTCTTTGGGTGGACGTATTTGTGGGAGCAGATCTTTACACATATGAATACGGTCCTCTGCCCCTCAGAAAGCAGGCTCACTGCAGACCATTCTGAGGCCTGTGTCCAGCTCAAAGTCACCTTGTTTGAACCAAAGTTGGATTGTCTTTGAAAAGTAAGTCAGGGACAAGGGTCACACTGAATGGTAAGTGAAACTGATTATTTGGTTTCTGTCACATATAGTTTGTGTTATGTGACTTTACTGTATTGCACGGCACACTGAGAGCTTCAGCTTTGATTGTTTTTGTTTAATTGGCACACCATCCGAAAAAGGTTGCCGACCCCTGCTCTAAGCAATACAATTTCTCCAGCTATTGTAGACGCTCCCTTTTATCGTACTTGTTCTGCTGCCTCCTTCTTTCCTGCTCTCCCTGTATCAGTGATGAAGCCTTGAGCCTCCTTGGTGGCATATGACAGCTAGGGCTGCAATGATGACTTGATTAAATCAAGTAACTTAACACAAAAAACCCTTGATGCAAATCTTTTGCATCGAGGATTCGTTTGTGTGATGTGACCACACAGCGTGACTGAAGCGCTTGCTATTACTCACGCTCCGTGCGCACTGGATCCTGACACATCGCCAGGACATAGTGCACGTAAGGGGGCAGGGAGGACTGATGCATTAGGAGGGGGGGCTGATGGCACAGAGTACTGATGGCATGGGGGGTGATGGCACAGAGTACTGATGGCATGGGGGGTGATGGCACAGACTACTGATGGCATGGGGGGGTTGATGGCACAGACTACTGATGGCATTTGGGGTGATGGCACCGAGTACTAATGGCATTCGGGGTGATGGCACAGCGGACTGATGCCATGGGGGGGTGATGACACAGAGGACTAATGGCATGGGGGGTGATGGCACAGAGTACTGACGGCATAGGGGGTGATGGCACAGAGTACTGATGGCATGGGGGGTGATGGCACAGAGTACTGATGGCATGGGGGGGTTGATGGCACAGAGTACTGACGGCATGGGGGGTGATTGCACAGAGTACTGATGGCATGGGGGGTGATGGCACAGAGTACTGATGGCATGGGGGGGTTGATGGCACAGAGTACTGATGGCATGGGGGCTGATGAGCTTTTAGAAAGGAAAACATTCTTTTATTAGTTTTTTTTTTTTTTCATATTAAAATACTGGATTAATCGTTGGATTAATCGATAGAATACTTACTAAAATAATCGATAGCTCAGTAAAGGGCCCTTTACACAGGCCAAGAATCTTAAAGATAATCGCTAACAAGCGTTCAGGAAAGCTCGTTGGCATTATTTGGCGGTATAAATGTACTGACGATTACCTGATGAACGAGCAAGTAAGTCGTGGTAATCCGATCATGTGTGCGTACACAAAAATTGTTGTTTGCCGATAGCAGATCGTGCTGTGTAAACACAATCTGCTGCCAGCAAACAACAAATCAGTATGGGGACGAGCGATGGCATTAACAATCGCTCCTCCCCATACTCTGGAGGAGATCACTACATAAAATTTAGCAGTCTCCTCCACCAGCGAGTAGCAGATTGTCAGGAAGGAAACGCTTCCTTCTCGTTAATCTTCTGTTCTGTTATCCCATGTAAAGAGACCTTTAGCATATTGTCGTTATGTCACTGCTGTCAGATTACCTATGTTGACTCTTTTTTGGGGAGTGGGGGCTTTGGCTACGCCCTAGCAAAGCACCGCAGGCAGAATGGCCCTATTTAGCAAAGTGAAACTTTGGGAGAACAGTAAGTAGAGTTCAATAAGGTTGGCCAGAAGCTTAAAATTAATTATTTTTTGTAGACAAAGTCCCAGATTTACTAACCCTAAAAATGGAGTAAGCTTAGATGGGCTGTCTAGACCTGCACCAGATTTATAACAGGGGATCAGGCTGGAGGATAAATATGGTGCAGGGGTAGACACTTTCATCTGACTCTATACTAACTATTGGTTGGTTTACTAGGCGCATATCAGGCCTGCTTCCTTTCCAAGATACATCCCTTTCCACTAAGCGCCACCCACTCGTTGAGCATGTCGTAAAAAAGCCTTCCGCGCCGATCTGGAAATCCCTGCGTTGCCGCAGGATGTGCGTAATTTATGACAAGACGCATGCCGTGCACCTAAACAGAAATCTATGATAGCTCAGAGCTGCCGTAGATTTCTGGTTTCATTTGTACCAGAAAGCTGGCATAAATGAAGATAAATTTGTCATGGCTGCTGGCATTCTCGCCCTTCTCATGCCCCCTTTAGGAAAAGAGGGGATGGCGGTGTAAAAATCGGGAGATGTGTAAGACCCCAGAGTGGTGTTACCACTCCTGCACCCGGCTTCTATCTGTGTCTGCTAACATTAATGTCATCTACGCATTTTATTCCAGGTCCTCCACACTGTGCACTCCTAATCTGTTTGCAACTGTTATGTTCAAATGTAATGTGTCTGGTTCACCAGCAGGTGGTGGTAAATATGACAGAGCTATCTTAAATAGAGTGGAACCTTCCATTCCATTCTAACCCCCCTCTGTGGAGAAGTGGGCTAGTCCCACTTCCTGCAGGAAGGTTGGGGACCAGTTTCTCGTTAGTCTAGCTTATCCCCTGCTAGGGGACAGGTGTGCAGGGGGCACGTCTCTGCTGGGCATGTCCAAGCTAGCCAGAGCACCCTCAGCTCTGCTGGCCATGGAGGCCAAAGTTTAGAGCCTCAGGAGCCAGGAGGAAAGTTCCGTGGCATAATCTAGAGACAGACCCTACAAAGAGAAGTGCAGCATACAGAAGAAGCAAAGTCATACAGTCAGCCTGTCAGTACAGCAGAGCCAGAGAGAAACAGATGTAGCAGAGTCGAGTTTGCCTGCCATTTTTAATGCTAAAGCCTGCTGGGACCAAGACAAAGTCTGTAAAACGTTTTGGAGAACGGTTATGCAAAGTAAAACTGCTGTTCAACTACATACAAGGTCTGGACTCAATCTTTCTTTCAAATCCCTCAATTATTCCCCCTATTTATTGCTTCGGAGCCAAAGCTGGGGGTCCAGCAGTATCCAGGTAGGAGCACCGTGACACAATAAGAGACGTTTTAGGCTGCACTGCACCACTCAGCATTCTTAGGGGGGAGGTGTCCATTACAGATGCAACAAATTTTTATACAGTCGTAAACATATATGGGGTCATGTATCAAACTGGTGTAAAGTAAAACTGGCTCAGTTTCCCATATCAACCAATCAGATTCCACCTTTCATTTTTGACAGCTCATTTGGAAAATAAAAGGTGGAATCTGATTGGTTGTTATGGGCAACTAAGCCAGTTCTACTTTACACCAGTTTGCTAAATGACCCCAATATAGGGCTGAAATGCTTACTCGATTGAATTGAGTAATTCTAAACCAAAAAATCCTTGATGCAAATTTTTTATATTGAGGATTAGTTTGTGTCATGTGACCACAAAGCATGAGTGAAGCGCTTGCTATTACTCACCGCTCCGTGGTCACCCGCCGGCCCACACCACACTGCACTTTCCTCCTGACACATCGTCAGGACGACAGTGCAACTCACGAAGAAGAAGATGGGCGAGCTGTTGAGTGGCGCCCCTACAGGAGACTTTATTTAACTGGTGCTGGGAACATGGCTAGGAGGGGGAAATGGTGGCATTGGGGGGGCAGCTGGTGGCACTGACGGGCAAGCTGGTGGCAACGGAGGGCAAGCTGATGGCACTGGGGGCAGCTGATGGCACTGAGGGCAGATAGTGGCACTTGGGGGAAAGCTGATGGCACTAGGAGAGCAATCTGGTGGCACTGGAGGGCAAGCTGATGGCAGTGGGGAGAAGCTGATGGCACTGAGAGGGCAGCTGGTTGCACTGGGGGAAAGCTGGTGGCACTAGGAGCAGCTGTTGGCACTGGAGGAAGCTGATGGCACTGGGGGGCAGCTGATGGCACTAGGAGGGCAGCTGATGGCACTTAAGGAAAACCTGATGGCACTGGGGGGGGGGGCGGCACAGCTGATGGCACTGGGGGGGCATAGCTGATGGCACTTGGGGGGGCAGCTGATGGCACTGAGGGGCAGCTGATGGCACTGGACGGGAACCTGATGGAACTGGGGGGGGCATCTGATGGCACTGGGGGGCACAGCTGATGGCATTGGTGGGGCAGCTGATGGCACTGAGGGGGCAGCTAATGGCACCGGGGGGGGGGCACATCTGATGGCACTGGGGGCAGCTGATGGCACTGGAGGGGCAGCTGATGGCACTGGGGGGGGGCAGCTGATGGCACTGGAGAGGGAGCCTGATGGCATGGGGGGGGTGGAGCTGATGGTACGGGGGGCTGATGAGCTTTTATAAAGAAAAACATTCTTTTAATTTGTTTTTTGTTATTAGAGTACTCAATTAATCATTGGATTAATCCATAGAAAACTCGATTAAAAAAATAGTCGATAGCTGCAGCGCTAACCCAATAGTTTGCGATTTTTTAATGCCACTTTTCAGGCCCAAGAGAGATGATAAATCTTTCCCTAGAAGCTCCAAGTTGCGACACTTTTTAGCAGATTTTTGGCACAGACACATTAGTAAATCTGCCCAAATGTTTTAACTGATGTTTTAAAGAGTTTCTCCACAGAAACATATACAACGTCAGACTGGCCCACCAGAGGATCCTCCAGTGGGCCCAGGCTCTGATACTATAGGGGGCCCCAAAGGTCCAGGAGAAAAATAAAACATTTGGAGCCAATAGCTTGCTATCATGGTCTGTTTGTTTGTATCAAAAATCTATTAGACTTTATTGATGATGCGGGAGTCGAGACCCAAAAATAATTTCTTCTGGTGGGTCCAAGGATCCACAGGTCGACCATGAACATTGAACTGACTGCAATCACTGTTGTTCATTGCGTTGATTCTCCAGTTGCTGCTGTTCAGTGGTGTCGTCCCCCAGCACCCGTGGGTGCCAAGAAGACTCATATGATGAGCTCTAGGCAAGAAAGTTCACCGTGTCTGATGCTATGTGTACCCCAGCGCTGTTGTCATAATGTGTCCCCTCTCCTCATATTACATTGTACTTCTATTATACGTGGACAAATGTGGTGAGGAGTCTGGCTGGACACATTGATGAGAAATGTCTGAACAGCTCATGCTGAGGATAGTAATGTTCTGCTTCATGCAGAAAGGACACACCACTGCACTTAGCACAGCACTAAAATGATATTAATTGCTTTATTTAAAATAGCTATGTTTAATCAGCCAGAAGCAGAAGTGCCGTAACATCATGAAAACATCACAGCTTCCATTACCTAAAAATAAAAAGTAATCAGAAACATAAAAAAACTCATTATCATGAACCCAAGAGAAGTGAAAGAGATCCACTCACTCTTCAGTAAGGCCTCATGCACACGAACGTATTTTATTTCCGTGTCTGTTCCGTTTTTTTTGCGGACCATATGTGGAACCATTCATTTCAATGGGTCCGCAAAAAAAAGGAAGGTTCTCCGTGTGCATTCCGTTTCCGTATGTCCGTTTTTCCGTTCCGCAAAAAAATAGAGATTGTCCTATTTTTTTCTAGTTTGCGGACAAGGATAGGCATTATTACAATGGATCCGCAAAAATAACGGATCCGCAAAAAAAATGGATGCCATACGGAATGTCATCTGTTTTTTTTGCGGATCCGCAATTTGCGGACCGCAAAACACATACGGTCGTGTGCATGAGGCCTAAGAATAAGGGGCCTCTTACCAACCAAAGACTTGATACACCTTTCCCAAGGCCGCACCAGGTGTCACAATCAGTCTGGGATAAGAGCATAGCCCAGACTGTCAGAGAAGGGAAAGTTTGGAACAGAGGCCTGGGATGGCTTTGTTTGTGGTCTCAGCCGGGCCAGGCTGAGGAGCCACGAGGCTAGGTGTTAGCCTGGTCTTGGGGGGACAAAGCGACGCCTGGGAGGGTCGCATGGTCCTAGTCAGGCGGACTAGTAAGCCCGAATCCCCCAAGAGACCTTGTTATTGCCCAGCCTGGGGGCTGGAGGACTGTAAGGCCTCTTGCACACGAATGTTTTTTTTTATCAGTGTTTTGCTGTCCGTTTTTAACGGATCCGTTTTTCCGTTTTTTGCTTCCGTTTTGGTTCCGTTGTTCCGTTCCGTTTTTCCGTTTGGCATATACAGTATACAGTAATAACATTGAAAAAATTGGGCTGGTCTTAACATTTTCAATAGGTGGTTCCGCAAAAAACGGAACGGATACGGAAGACATACGGATGCACTTCAGTATGCTTTCCGTTTTTTTTGCAGACCCATTGACTTGAATGGAGCCACTGAACGTGATTTGCGGACAAGAATAGGACATGGTCTATATTTAAACGGAACAGAAAAAACGGAAAAACGGAAACGGAAGGCATACGGAGACACTTCAGTATTTTTTGCAGACCCATTGAAGTGAATGGTTCAGTATACTGTCAGTATACTGAACTGAAAAAACTGCCAGTATACGGTCCGCAAAAAACGTTCGTGTGCAAGGGGCCTAAGGCTGGGGAAAGCCGCACCAGGTACCAGGTACGAACTGTGTCTCAGCGTTAGGAACGCTCTGTGTATGTTTAGGTAGAGCCCAGACGGGCAAGGTGTTTATTGTTTTTGTTGTTTATGTTCTGCTGGTACCAAATAAATGCCCAGTTTGGACAATGAAACCATGTATGGTGAAGAGACTTGTGAGAATGACCCCCAAAGTCAAGCGATCCCTTACACCTGTTAAATTGTAGGTTTTCCGTTGTAAAATAGGGAGATGAAGGCACTTTATTCTGTGTTCCCTAGCACCGAGGGGGAGGGAGATCAGCTGGGAAGAAAATGGCATGTGGCATGTTTCTTTCAATGAATTTGTAGAATAAAAAAATAGTATATATATATATATATATATATATATATATATATATATATGTATATATACATAAAAAAGGGGGACATTTATGAAATCTGGTACGCCATCCTTTTGGCACTAAAATGCCACAAGTGCTGACACACGCAACCTTTTGCTCAGAATTTTTTGACTTTTGGCCTCCTGCACTACCTCACACCACTTTCGGAAGTGGGCTGGGATTAAGACCAAGTTTGTAGATTAGATCACGTTTAAGTCACAAAAGTCACGAAAAATTTGCAACTATACGCCAGGCAGGCCCAAGACATACTTTAAAAAATATAGACGTAAACCACAGCGCACTTGCGCCAAATTCATTATTTCTGTGCGCAATTTCATAAATTAGGCGCACCAGCGCAAACCAAAGACAGACTTAAGTTCCTCCCTAATTGTTATTTACAATGGTTGATAAGAAAACATTTGCAAATTGTGTCTTCGTTGGAATTTAAGATGTCTTGCCAGGGATTAAGTGTGCAACTTCTTCAGACAATAACTGTTTGAGAACATACGGTATTAAGCTACATGTTAGCCCTGGCACATGCCCATCTGTTGTTGCAGTTATGAAAGTATGTCTTCATTTTTCTAGTCTCACTTTTAATAGCCTCCAGAAGGTAGGAAATACTTCTCCCCAGGGAGCAGGAATTTAGCCAAAGCTGTTAGTCAGTCTTGCAGGAAGCACTGGGTAGAATGTATGCCGTCTTGATAGATTTTCTGCTATGACAGTTTTTCTGTCCAGCCCACTCAGTATTTATACACAGCATTCAGAAAGTATTCATATCCCTTCAATTTCCCAGATTTCGTTACGTGAGACTCTTATTCTAAAATGAATGCTCCTTTTTTTTTTTTTTAAATGTACAAAAGCCTATAAATTGAAGTTAAGTTTGCAATTTTTTACTAAAATTAAAAACTGAATTATCACATTTACAAAAGTATTCAGACTTTTTGCTACGCCACACAAAGTTGAGCCCTGGTGCTCAACAATTTGATTGACGTCCACTTTTGGTAAATTCAATGGATTTCACATGTTTTATAAAGATATACACATGTCTAAATAGTATAAGGCCTCTTTCACACGGATAAGAGGCGGGTGCGTTGCGGGAAAATGAGCGATTTTTCCGCACGAGTGCAAAGCGTTTTAATGCGTTTTGCACGCATGTGGGAAAAATTGGCATGTTTGGTACCCAGACCCGAACCCAGACTTCATCACTGAAGTTCGGGTTTGGGTTGAGTATTCTGTAGATTTTATTATTTTCCCTTATAACACGTTTATAAAGGAAAATAATGGCATTCTCACTACAGAATGCTTAGTAAAATGTGGATGGAGAGGTTAAAAATAAAAAAAATTAACTCACCTTATCCACTTGATCGCGTAGTTGCGATCTCTTCTCTCTTATTCAATCATTAGCTCCTGGCTAAAGGTACGGTGTTCATTTTAGGACATGGTCAGATATCAGAGTCAACTATCAAAATAATGCCAATGTGACACCTGACACCTGACTCCTGACACCTGACTCCTGACACCTGACTCCTGACACCTGACTCCTGACACCTGACTCCTGACACCTGACACCTGACACCTGACTCCTGACACCTGACACCTGACCCCTGACTGAATTGAAGTTATGTGTGACCGCTGATATCTGACTACTGACAAAGTCAGGTGTCAGCCTCACTATTAACTTTAGTTTCATCCTTCTCTTCATACACTGAAAGGCATAGAAGAATAAAATGCTAAGTAAACCTTAACTGATTTTATAGCTCAGTGGTAGTGCATCTGTCTTGTGATTAGAACCTTAGGGTTCAAATCCCCTTCCAGCCCTTAAAAAAAATTACTTTTATTAAACTGTAGATATGTGGCAAATTGAAGTCATGTGCGGCCGCTGATATCTGACTACTGACAAAGTCAGGTGTCAGGGGTCAGCCTCACCATTAACTTTAGTTTCATCCTTCTTTTCATACACTGAATGGCATAGATGAATAAAATGCCAAGTAAACCTTAACTGATCTTATAGCTCAGTGGTAGTTTGTATGTTTTACGTCCAAAGACCATAGGTTCAAATCCCTTTAATACTTCATTGTCTTGTACATTAAATTAGTGCCCACTTTACAATGGTGCTGCCCATTTAATCTTTAATAAAATAAAAAGGACTACTTACAGTACTCCTTGTCACCTGTTTAATGTAAAAAAGAAAATTCCAAGCTCATAATTTTAGTCAGGTTTAGACAGCAAAGGGGATTTGAACCTATGGTCTTTGGACGCAAACATACAAACTACCACTGAGCTATAAGATCAGTTAAGGTTTACTTGGCATTTTATTCATCCATGCCATTCAGTGTATGAAAAGAAGGATGAAACTAAAGTTAATGGTGAGGCTGACCCCTGACACCTGACTTTGTCAGTAGTCAGATATCAGCGGTCGCACATGACGTCAATTTGACTCATATCTACAGTTTAATAAAAGTAAATTTTTTTAAGAGCTGGAATGGGATTTGAACCCTAAGGCTCTAATCACAAGACAGATATACTACCACTGAGCTATAAGTTCAGTTAAGGCTTACTTGGCATTTTATTCATCTATGCTTTTCAGTGTATGAAAAGAAGGATGAAACTAAAGTTAATAGTGAGGCTGACCCCTGACACCTGACTTTGTCAGTAGTCAGATATCAGCGGTCACACATAACTTCAATTCAGTCAGGGGTCAGGTGTCAGAAGTCAGATGTCAGGTGTCAGGTGTCAGGAGTCAGGTGTCAGGAGTCAGGTGTCAGGAGTCAGGTGTCAGGAGTCAGGTGTCAGGAGTCAGGTGTCAGGAGTCAGGTGTCAGGTGTCAGGAGTCAGGTGTCAGGAGTCAGGTGTCAGGTGTCAGGAGTCAGGTGTCAGGAGTCAGGTGTCAGGAGTCAGGTGTCAGGAGTCAGGTGTCAGGAGTCAGGTGTCAGGAGTCAGGAGTCAGGTGTCAGGAGTCAGGTGTCAGGTGTCAGGAGTCAGGTGTCAGGTGTCAGGTGTCAGGAGTCAGGTGTCAGGAGTCAGGTGTCAGGTGTCAGGAGTCAGGTGTCAGGTGTCAGGAGTCAGGAGTCAGGTGTCAGGTGTCAGGAGTCAGGAGTCAGGTGTCAGGTGTCAGGTGTCAGGTGTCAGGTGTCAGGAGTCAGGAGTCAGGAGTCAGGTGTCAGGAGTCAGGTGTCAGGAGTCAGGTGTCAGGAGTCAGGTGTCAGGTGTCAGGAGTCAGGTGTCAGGTGTCAGGAGTCAGGTGTCAGGAGTCAGGTGTCAGGAGTCAGGAGTCAGGTGTCAGGAGTCAGGTGTCAGGAGTCAGGTGTCAGGTGTCAGGAGTCAGGTGTCAGGAGTCAGGTGTCAGGTGTCAGGAGTCAGGTGTCAGGTGTCAGGTGTCAGGAGTCAGGAGTCAGGAGTCAGGTGTCAGGTGTCAGGTGTCAGGAGTCAGGTGTCACATTGGCATTATTTTGATAGTTGACTCTGATATCTGACCATGTCCTAAAATGAACACCGTATAAAGGACCTGTGATGACCATGGTGATGGACCATGTGATGTGATGTCACCACAGGTCCTTTAGATGGCAGCTAATGCTTGAAGAAGAGAGAAGAGATCGCAACTACGCGATCAAGTGGATAAGGTGAGTTAATTTTTTTTATTTTGAACCCCTCCATCCATATTTTACTAAGCATTCTGTATTGAGAATGCTATTATTTTCCCTTATAACCATGTTATAAGGGAAAATAATAAAGATGGGGTCCCCATCCCGATCGTCTCTTAGCACCCTTGTGGAAAAATCGCACTGCATCTGCACTTGCTCGCGGATGCTTGCGATTTTCCCCAGCCCCATTCACTTCTATGGGGCCTGCGTTGCGTGAAAAATGCACAATATAGAACATGCTGCTATTTTCACGCAACGCAGAAGTGATGCGTGAAAATCACAGCTCATGTGCATAGCCCCATAGAAATGAATGGGTCCAGATTCAGTGCGGGTGCAATGCATTCACCTCACGCATTGTACCCGCGTGGAAATTGCGCCCGTGTGAAAGGGGCCTAAGGCCCTATAGTTGATCCGAGGAAAGGTAAAAAAAAAATTGCTGCAGCATTGAAGTACACAGTGATCATCATTCTGAAATGGAACAACTTTAAAACTACCAGATCTGGCCATCAAGCCAATCTGAGCAATCCGGGGAGAAGGCCCTCGGTCAGAGAGGTGTCCAAAAAACCGATGGCCATCTTGATAGAGCTCAATAGTTATGCTGGACTGGTTTGGGAACATTTCAAGGCAATCTCTGCAGCACTAAACTAATCATGTTTTCATGAAAAAGTGCCCAAAGGCCCATAGCTTTAAAGGGCCCACAACTCTGGAGTCAGATGCAGTAAAGTTTTATCAGGGTTTGCATAAAAAAAAGAGATAAATGATGCTCAAAAGCATTATCTTACAGGGTTGTCTGATCAAATAGTAAAATGAAGTCACTCCCAGCCAGACCAGAAGTGCCATATGACATGCTATTACCATCCACATGAACCTCAGAAAAATTATCTGTTTAAAGCTTTTTATGTAAAACATATTTTGTTTTGACAAGTTGGTGTTTTTTCTCTTTTTCAATTTCCATGCCACTACATTAAAATAATCCTATAATATAGAAATGTTCACACTGACCATTTAGCCTCACAATAGCCTGACACTTTCCTTTTTCTGTAGAGATAATTTCTTAGCAGTCATCTCATTATCATCACAGGCAGGATTACAATATATATAGTTTTTTTCGCCCCATAAGACACCCCCCCCACCAAAAAAAAAAAAGTTGGGAGGCCCTCATTAGTACAGGAGGACCGGGAAGCGGTGAAGTCTCTGTACTCACCGCTTCCTGGTCATCGGCTGTGAAAGCTACGCAAAGTGTGAGGGCGCGCTGTGACCTCACGCTGGGTGCCGGGTCACAGCACAACCGACAGCAGGAAGAAGACACAGCGCGCTAGAGGTGAGGAGCGGTGGCGTCCAGGAGCAGGAGAGGTAAGTGGATTTTTTGTTTTATTTGCTCTGTAGCACTGGACCTCATACTGGGGGCATAATAAATAGCACTGGGGGATTAATAAATGGCACTGGGGTTCATACTGGCATGGGGGCTCATAAATGGCATGGAGGTCTTACTGGGGGCTTATTAACATTGGGGGTCTGATTGGGGCTGTCAGATGAGGTCTGATTAACATTGGGGGTCTGATTGCTGGCCTGATCTGAGGTCTAATGAAAAATATTTTTTTATTATTGTCCTCTTAAACCTAGGTGCGTCTTATAGGGCGAAAATATGGGGTATATATATATATATATATATATATATATATATATATATATATATATAGCACAGGATCGATAGGCATGTTACTGATATGCAAATTATAAAAAATGGAAACAAAACAAAGTATTCAAAATATCTTAATTTATTTAGTATCAAGCATAAGCGCCACATGCTGAAATACACAACTTACATGCCTTAGCAAGCTTCTCAATGAGGTTATTAATAGTTGTCTGAAGAATGTCCTACCACTCTGAATGCACTTTGGCCTGGAAATCATCAAGATCCGCTGCTGGCAGCATCCCTTGCAATTGCTGACCAATAACATCCAGGATGTGCTCGATAAGAGACAAGTCCAGAGACGTTGCAGGCCAAGATAGCATGTTTAGGCCATGTAGGCTGCTCACAGTAGCATGAGCAACATGTGGCCTGGCATTGTCCTGTTGATAAGCTCCTGGGACACTTTAAAGAAATGGCTGTACCACTGGTCCCTCAACCAAATCAATGTAACAGGGAGCTGTTAGAGTACCTGAAATGAAGTGGGGTCCAGCTACCGTACATTATGCCACCTTACACCATAATCCTTGGCGTATGATCGGTGTGACATTTCCTGTTGAAAGCCTCTTCATGTCATTTCCCAAGTTCTCCAGACCAATATCCAGCTACTATTGTGTCCAAGACAAAAGCGGACTTGTCGCTGAAGAGGAAAGACCTCCATTCCAGCCTCCATTGCCATCTTGCTGTGCACCATGATAGCCTTTAAGAGCAGTGGCATGAGGTCAATGGGAGCACAATACTACACCTTTTGATGTTTGTGAAGAAACTGTTTGCCACCCTAGGCTTGGGATATGAAGTCCAATTTCACTTGCAGTACAGAATGGATAATTTCATGCCATTCTTTTAATCAGACGATCCGTCTATGCAGAAGTTTACCTCTGTGCACCTCTTGCTGTCATTCCAGTTCATCATTGTTCTCCCAACCACCAAGACATGCAACGTTAAACAGAGTTAACATCTCAGCTTAGGCATGAAGCAATCTGCCACAGTGACAAACCAAGGTCTCTCAGTTCAAGGATTCCGTTCCTCTCATTTTGCGACAAGTGGTGATAACTGGCACATCAATGAACAGGAGGCCTCATACAGTCATTCCAAAAGACGATCCAATTTATCAGGTTTCATGTGGGTACATTTTTGCTTTCAGTCTGGCTTTTATGCTCCTCCCACATGCCACAGATTGGAGCTAGGTGCATGAAAATGTGATCATTTGCAGGTCTTAGCAACATCTGCTACTTCCTCGATTTGCCTAACCTTATAACTTGTCCTACTACTGCAATTTCAGGGTTGAGGAGTTTTTATATTATTTGTCATTCTCAAGGCAAATGTGCAGGCTTAGGGTCCTTTCAGACAACCGTAAGGGCTTGAATGGACCCCAAGCCTGCACTTGAATGGGTCCACAATCTGCAAGATACAGAAACAAATAGGACATGTCCAGTCTTTTGTTGAACGGAGGCATGGATTGGAAGTGCTTCCGTCGGCTTTCGGGTCCGTGCCTCCTCACCACAAAAGATAGGACATGTATCTTTTGTCTTATCTTGTGGATTGCAGACCCATTTAAGTCAATGGGTCCACATCTGCAAATGGGGTGCACACAGCTGGTGCCTATACATTGTGGACCACGATAAGCAGTCAGCAGCCTAGAGCACTTCCGTTCGTCTAAATGGACCCTAAGGGTAAATGCACACGATCAGGATTGTGTGCAGATTTTCCGGGTGGATTTGCGTGCGGAAAATCCGCACCGTAGGTCGTGTACATTGTATTCTATGATAATTTGGAATTCTGCGACGATTTTGACCTGCAGTGCTGAGTTTAAAATCCGCATCATGTCAATTTATTTTTCCTGACTGGATTTCATGCGGATTTTCTCCATTTACTTCAATGGGGAGAGAAAAATCTGCATGATGCACGCACACAATGCAGATTTTGATGCGGATCCGCCTCAAAAACCACATGTATGACACAGGAAGGGGAAATTATGTGATAAGGGGAGGAGAAACTGCCACCATTTTCTCTCATCATAAAGGCAGCAACAGACCTAACAGCTCTGACAGGAGCAGTCACCCCAGTGGCTGATAAAATGTGGTATGCAAAATTAAGATGCCACATTGGTACCAACGCATGAGCCTCAATGTATCCAGGCTAATTGTATAGGTCAGTGTAATTTAAGTGTGTGTGCAAGTTTGTGTGCATGGATGTTTGCCTGTTTTTGTGCATGTATGTATGGCTGCCTACATGTTTGGGTGTAAGCATGTTGGAATTTTTGTGTGTACTTTGCACGTTGTGGTGCGTTTGCATTTCTGTGTGCACATATGATTTCCAGGTGTTTGCATGCGTGTTTGCCTGTTATGTTGTGTGTGAATATTTATTATTTGTATTTTTATTTTTCATTATTATTTTAGCATGTCCAGGTGGAGTCTCAACCTGTGTTATGGGATTTTACTGAAAGGGGTTATTGTGATAGGCACCAAACCAAAGACACTTGGACCCATGTTTGCAGAAACCTGTACTCTCATTGGGATTCCGCCACAATCAATTAACAAGATGTCATCCGTAAGTTATGACTAAGGACCATGTGAGGTCCGAAACATGTTGACCGACCACGGTGGTGGGTGTAGATACACATTCGGATGTATTTTCTCTGAGGATTAATAAAGACAAAGCAATCTTGCGAATTTACCGTGTGCTGGAACTTCTTCTCTTGCATTGTACTTTCCGGAATGGTCTGGTTGTGTTCCGTGCACCTGAAGTGATTTGGTGAGCTGGAAAAACATTTGTGCTTTGTATCAAGTCATCCGTAAGTACTATTCTATTTTCCACTTAAAATGTTATTGTATTTTGAAGTGTTAATTTAAAAAAAAACATATTTCAGCACTCTAGTTAAGGATGTGAAAAATCGTTGGTCAACTGTCAGAGACCGTTTTAAGAAATGTTTTAACAAGCATGAGCAGAGTGGGTCATCACCTAGCAATAAGAAGTGCCCATACTATGACGAGTTTCAGTTTCTGCTTACTAGTTTTGTGAACTTAGAGCATAAATAATTTCTTGTTTTTTAACATGTTTGCACTGGTTAAAAATGTGCCCCTGGAGGAATCCTAATGTTTGAACCTTATTATAATATAGGTCTGAAGGAAACATTCCGCTTGCTAGGCAGACGTCTTCAGAGGAATGTGAAGGGACATAACGGATGTAGACACCCAAGATTCTTCTAACTGTCTACTTGAAACTAATGATGACCAGGCCGGTCCGTCCACATCTCACTCTGCAACACAGGCTGCATCACAATCTCAGGGAAGCAAAACATCAACCACTCAGGTGGCTCCCTGGTGGGGAAACGGCAGAGGCAATAAAAGCTCTACTGAGCCATCGGTTGAGACTGACGCTCTAATAATGATCCAGAGGGTGGAGAAGGAGGATGAATTTGACCACATTGGCGTTTCACTCGCAAACCGTATTTGCAATTTACCAAAGCAACGGCAACCACCATTTATGGCAGTCATGTATACCCTGTTAGATGCCTATGAGAACCCCTCTCTATTAGCCAGTGTGTCTGCAATTGTATCTGCGATTCAACAGTATTCTCGTCCTCCTCCAACTACTAAATACTCTTCTTTCCGTCATTCAAATCCTGCTCCTCTTCCTAACCCACCCAGTCAACCATATGGTATAACTCAACATGCTCATGGGCATTCTGCAACTTATCAGCCTGGCAATACTTCCTATTCCCCATCTTTCATGCCATACTTCCAAATGACTCCCTCTCCATCTAGCGCTAGTCAGTCAGCATTTGTCAATTCAACCCCCTCAACAGGACATTCTAGCAGCTCTTAGTATACCTCAGCTCCTCGTCTACATACTTTTGCACTAATGTGTTTGTATTGAAACGTTTAAGTTTTAAATTTTTGTTTTCTAACTTTACGATGTAAAGTGAAAATTTTTAGTTATAATTTAGAAAATTTCTAAAAAAATTTGCAGTGTGTCTAGACAAGAAATTTTTGAAGGGAATACTTTATAAAAAATAAAAAAGGGTCACTTCAAGAAAAGAGAAGTCTTCTGGAGTCCACGCAAGTGTCAGAAGCCTCAAGAATGAGAAGATTAAATCAGCTGGACAGCCTGCACACCACCGACACAGGAGTATAGCCAGAGCACGGCACCTTCAGGAGTCAAGAAGTAGTCAGCAAAGGTATCTCGTACATGGACAATCTGAATTAGTTGGATGATCTGGGCCCCAGTCGATTGCTGTGTTAATAAATGGTAGCTGTGACTCCATGTCTATGTTTTGACTATATTCTCGAGAACAGTTGTGGAGTACACAGCATGCCTTAATCACAGAATCAACTGTGGCTGGGTCTAATTGAATGGCTGTGGTAAAGACCCTCCACTGACTGACCATGATTCCGAGGGTGCATTCCACGAGTCTTCATGCCCGACTCTTCGTGGGTATGGGCGCAGCAGGTTTGCATCAGCCACCGCCCTCAACACCACAGAAAAATACTTCTTGTAATTAAACAAGCGTGATCCTGAGTGTGGTGACTGCACACGTACGTGTTTACCATCAACTGCGACTATGACCTCCAATCACAAATGATGGAGTTGCCAAACAGCATAGTGATATTCATATGCATGACAAAAGACGCAGCCAAAATTGCAATGTAGCCCTACCCTAGTTTTAAAGTAGTAAAACAAAATAAAAACTTTAAAACAGTCTCGCAACAGCTGTACTGACCCGCAGAATAAGGTTGTCACATCATTTTTAGCACACAGTGAGGCCTCTTGCACACAGCCGTTGTGTGCCCATGGCCGTATTGCGGGCCGCATATGGCAGGTCCGCAATACACGGGCCCCGACCAGTGTGCACTTCGCATCACGGATGCGGACTCATTCACTTGAATGGGTCCGCAATGATGGAGATGCGGAACGGAAGCACGGATCGGAACCCCACGGAAGCACTACGGAGTGCTTTCATGGTGTTTCTGTCCATGCCTCCGCAACGCAAAAAAATAGAACTTATTCAATTTTTTTGTGATGCGGACGGATCACGGACCCATTCAAGTTGACTGGGTCTCGATCTGTCCCGGCCGCCGTACGGACGTTTCCCGTGCATTGGGGACCGCAAATTGCGGTCCCCAATGCACGGAACGGATGTACAACGTTAGCGTGCAAGAGGCCTGGATGATGAAAAATAAAACTCAAAAGTTTCACCTCACAAAGGATTGTTTTCCCATTTTTCAATACATGATATGGCAATTTAAAAGTTTCCATTAAACATAAAACTTGTCCGACAAAAAAAATCAAGCCGTCATCCTGTTATGTTACCTGAAAGGAAAAAAAATAAATAAAATTGGCTGTGTCCTTAACCCCTTCAGGACCAGGCCATGTTTTGCAAATCTGACATGTGTCACTTTATGTGGTGACAACTTTAAAACTCTTTTACTGATCCAAACCATGCTGAGATTGTTTTCTTGTCACATATTGTACCATACTTCATGACAGAGGTAAATTGAGTCAAAATATTTCATTTTTATTTATAAATAAAAATGAAAAATTTGCAATTTTCAAAATTTTTATTTCTCTGCTTTTAAACCAGATAGTGATACCTCCTAAAATAACTATTACTTTACATTTCCCATATGTCTACTTCATGTTTGGGTCATTTTGTAAATTACATTTTCTTTTTTTTGGGACGTTAGAAGGCTTAGAAGTTTAGAAGCAAATATTACATTTTTTAAGAAAATTTCCAATACCCACTTTTTAGGGACCAGTTCAGGTCTGAAGTCACTTTGTGAGGCTTACATAGTAGAAACCACCCATAGATTACCCCATTTTAGTAACTACACCCCTCAAGGTATTCAAAACTTAATTTATAAACTTTGTTAACCCTTTAGGTGTTCCACAAGAATTAATGGAAAATGGAGATGACATTTCAGAATTTCCCTTTTTTGGCAAATTTTCTATTTTAATCATTTTTTTCTGCTAACAAAGCTAGAGTTTAACAGCCAAACAAAACTCAATATTTATTGCCCTGATTCTGTAGTTTACAGAAACACCCCATATGTGGTTGTAAACTGCTGTACGGAAGGAAAGGAACGCCATATGGTTTTTGGAGGGTGCATTTCACTGGGATCATTTTAAGCTGCAATATCACATTTCAAGACCCCCTGATGCACTCCTAGAGTAGAAACTCAAAAATAAATGACCCCATTTTGGAAAGTATGGGAAAGGTGGCAGTTTTGTTGGTACTATTTTAGGGTACATATGATTTTTGGTTGCTCTATATTACACTTTTTGTGAGGCAAGATAACAAAAAATAGCTGTTTTGGCACTGTTTTTATTTTTTGTTTTTTACAATGTTCATCTGACAGGTTAGATCATGTGTTAATTTTATAGATTGGCGATAGTTGAGTTAAGAACACTTTTTATTATACTCACAATAAAATCGTGAAAACGCGCCTTAAAATAAATCATAAAGTCAGGTCCATAAATTTCATCAGTCCATGCCCATGGACTGATGAAATTTATGGACCTGATTTTATAATTTATTTTAAGGCGCGTTTTCACGATTTTATCGTGAGTATAATAAAAAGTGTTCTTAACTCAACTTTGCAGACCTTCACTATGTACTTGAAACTTTGATCCTGTAGGAAGGTTGCTTTGAGGAAAGGCTACTATCTGGCGGGACTCAGGTGTACTAGCTGTGTTGAAGGAGATTGCCGCTTCCCTTGAGCTTGTGAATTGGGACATATACCAGGCAGCACGACCACCTTTTGTACCAATATTGATTTAATGTGATTGTGACCCACATCACTCGGAGGTCTGCAAAGCCAATTGGACATCAACAAACTTTTTTGGTTTTATTTTATTTTTTCATTTGTCATTACTATTTTAAAAGCCTAAAAACCTAATCCACAGGAACACCCACAAATAGCTGAATTTCTGAAAGTGACTTAGGTTGCATTCACATCTCCATTTTGGATAACCGGCTGCCATCCAGACAAAAAAATGTTGCATGCCACGGTTTTTGTCTGGCCGAAACCTAGCATTTATGGCGAAAATTGGTCGGATCACCGCCAGACCTTATTGCAGTCAATGGGGATCTAGCAGTGACGTAGAGGTCCCAGCAACACTGGATCCTGTGAGATTCCGCCGGCTGCTCTGTGTCGAAACACCCTGTTGAATCTCCTAAGGGAGATGTGAACGAAGCCTTAGCAGGAGCAAAAAATAACTTTGGCCTCTCACAGACTGTCAATAAGTGAGTCTTACAAGTGAAATGGCAGAAAAGTCGCAATTTACTCCAAAATAAAGACAGAAGCGGTTTGATAAATCAGGGCTTATGTGTTTTAGACACATAGTAGGCCTTGCTTAGCAAGGAAGGGGTGTGACATAAGATGCGCGCTGTGCTGAATATTGGCACAAAGTAAGCTTACCAATAAGTGGTGTAAAGTTAGACAAAAGTGTCTAAAGATGCCCCAAATTTATCATCCAGCCTGAACCACTGGGATAAATCTGGCACATCTGTAGACTGTTTATGCTGTGTAAAGATTAGACACGATTAGTAAATCTCCCTGACGATGCACATTTGCCGTATTAACTCGCCTCATTCGATTTATCATGAACTTCCAGTGGAGTCTCGTCTCGGTTCTGAGGTTGTTTTTCATGCGATATATAATGCATTATTCATCGATTTAATGCAATATTTGTTTTCTGAACTCATTTAGAGCTAAATAAAAAATCTGTGATGAACCGTCAGGGCCAGCTCATTCTGACTCTGCAAATTGCTCATATAAATGCAGCGTTGGCAGTCTGCATGCTGTGAGATGTTACTGATACACATAATGTTGTTACCAATCATTATTGCTTTATTTGTATTTTATAAGGCCTCATACACATGGCCATTGTCGTCTTACAGTCTGCAAACCATGGATCTGCAATATAAGGATAACGGCCGTGTGCATCTCGCACTTTCCTCGGTCCCTATTATAGAAATGCCAATTAGCATTATGTCTGCTTTGCAAACAAGAATAGGACGTGTTCTGTAATTCGAGGAACTGCCACACGCATAGGATGGCCACTGGCTTCATCCCAGAAAGCCGAACCTCACCGACCATGCCCCCAAACTCACCATCACCACCTCCTCAGGCAGAGAGTTCCATAGTCTCACTGCTCTTACCATAAAGAATCCTCTTCTATGTTTGTGTACAAACCTTCTTTTCTCCAGACACAGTGGATGTCCCCTCGTCACAGTCACAGTCCTGGGGATAAATAGATGATGGGAGAGATCTCTGTACTGACCCCTGATATATTTATACATGGTTATTAGATCTCCCCTCTGTCGTCTTTTTTCTAAAGTGAATAACCCTAATTTTGATAGTGAATAACCCTAATTTTGATAACCTTTCAGGGTACTGTAGTTGCCCCATTCCAGTTATTACTTTAGTTGCCCTCCTCTGAACCCTCTCCAGCTCTGCTATGTCTGCCTTGTTCACAGGAGCCCAGAACTGTACAGAGTTCTCCATGTGTGGTCTGACTAGTGATTTGTAAAGTGGTAGGACTATGTTCTCATCACGGGCATCTATGCCCCTTTTGATGCAACCCATTATCTTATTGGCCTTGGCAGTAGCTGCCTGACACTGGTTTTTCAGCTTTGTTTGCTGTTTATTAAAATTCCTAGATCCTTTTCCATGTCAGTGTTACCGAGTGTTTTACCATTTAGTATGTACGGGTGACTTGCATTATTCCTTCCCATGTGCATAACTTTACAATTGTCAGTGTTAAACCTCATCTGCCATTTCTCTGCCCAAGCTTCCAATCTATCCAGATCCCTCTGTAGCAGTATATTGTCCTCTTCAGTGTTAATTACTTTACACAGTTTAGTGTAATCTGCAAAAATTGATATTTTACTGTGCAAGCCTTCTACAAGATCATTAATAAATATATTGAAGAGAATAGGGCCCAATACTGACCCCTGTGGTACCCCACTAGTGACAGTGACCCAATCTGAGTGTGTACCATTAATAACCACCCTCTGTTTTCTATCACTCAGCCAGTTACTTACCCACATACAGACATTTTCTCCCAGTCCGAGCATCCTCATTTTATATACTAACCTTTTATGAGGTACGGTGTCAAATGCTTTGGAGAAGTCCAGATATACGACATCCATTCTTACCTCCTCATAGAAACAGATTAAATTCGTTTGGCATGACCGATCCCTTATGAAGCCAGGCTGATATGGCGTTATTTGCTTATTTTCATTGAGATCCTCCAAGATAGCATCTCTTAGAAAACCTTCAAACAGTTTACCAACAACAGATGTTAAATTTACCGGCCTATAATTTCCAGGCTCTGTTTTTGGACCCTTTTTGAATATTGGCACCACATTTGCTATGCCACAATCCTGTGGAACATTCCCTGTCAGTATAGAGTCCGTAAATATCAGAAATAAAGGTCTGGCTATGACATCACTTAATTCCCTTAGGATACGGGGGTGTATGCCATCCGGTCCTGGCGATTTGTCTATTTTAATCTTTTTAAGTCGCTGTTGTACTTCTTCCTGGGTCAGACAGGGCACTTTTAATGGAGAATTTACTTTTACATTCTGCTTACTTTTACATGTAGATAAACTATTTCTGGCAGGGTGTGGCTGAGGAGTTTCTAGGGGCCATGTATCTGAACTGTTTCATAGGGCATGTTGCATTTCTTGGGGGTTACTGTAATAGAGATCTATTAGGGTGAATAGGATCTTACACTCTCCCTGCTGCCCTGTGCATAGTGCACACAGCAGCAGGGAGCTGACCATGGCAGCCAGGGCTTCAGTAGCGTCCTGGCTGCCATGGTAACCAAACGGAGCCCCAGCATTACACTGCTGGGGCTCTGATCAGAAGAGAGGAGGTGAGGGGACCCTGTGGCCACTGCCACCAATGAAACCAATACACAATCATCCTGGGGGATTCCAGAGTGATCTAACCTCTCCTATCTGGTTACAAGAATGGGCAAGATAAAGAAAAGACAAGCACTGAAGAAGATGACTGAGTTTTTCCCCAGATCTCCCCCGTCGTGCTGGGGCTGAGAGCTCTCCTGCTTCTTCTCCCCAGCTCTCTGAGCCTCCTGCCTCCCCTCTTGCAACGGACAGGGGCTTGCTACCTCTTACCTCCTCTGATGCTGGGGTGCCCCCGATCACAGAACAGACCCTGCGCACTTTGCTGGATTCCCTTAGATCCTCCCTAAAGGCTGACATCTTCAGCATGTTTAAAGATTTGAAGCGCGACATTCAGAGTGTGGGAGACAGAGTCACCCACGTGGAAGGCAAGATGGCGGAATACGCCGCATCGCACAACTCCCTGATAGACGCGCATGAAGCGCTCGAGGAGGATGTAGCGGCCATTAAAGAGAAGATTCAAGATTTGGAAGACTGGCATCGACGCAATAATGTGCGAATTCGGGGTGTGCCGGAGAAGGATAGGACCATCAGAGCTGGAGTTTTTTCTGCAAAATCTGATTAAGGAAGCTGTGCCTGACTTAGCTGAGCGGGACCTGATGATTGATAGGATCCATCGCATCCCCAAGCCAAAAGGGCTAGATTCCTCTCTCCAGCGCGATGTTATAGAGCGAATTCATTTTTATCACGCCAAGGAGCACTTTCTTCGCAACTTGCGGCTCGATCCAACCCCATCTGCATCATTTAAAGATATAAAGGTTTTTGCGGACCTCTCTGCGGCCACCCTGGCGAAGAGGAAGGAGTTTGCGCGGTACACGCGAATTTCCCGGGAAAAGAACATTCGCTATCGCTGGGGTTTCCCTGTAAAGTTGTTGGTTTCGGGCAAAGGGCAGCTGATAACATGCAATGCACCAAAGGATGCATCCACCCTACTACACAAGCTGGGACTGCTCCTGGATGGCATTGATGATGGAGGGGACCCTGGACGCAAGCTGGACAAAATTGCTCAAGAGTGGGAAAAAGTGTGACCCTCAGGACTCTCTGTTTGACCTTATCCATCAGGATGTGTGGGATAGGAGCTTTGTAAGACCTTCGCCTCTTTTCCCCCCACTTGGTCTGCTCGTGTGGTGCTAGGGTGAAGATCGCCCACTAGGCAGACCCCCTTTTTAGATCTGGTGATCCTGCTCACCGCAGTTTGGAGATGTATTACTGTCTCTTTTTTCTTACATGTTCTGTTGTGTTTTTGTTTTTAATTGTTCTGTATGTTTTTTTCTTGGTGTCCCAGTCTACTTATGACCTTTGCTGAGGTTCACATATTATTATCTCTCCCTTGACCTCACTGTCCCTGAGCCCCATTGGTTCATGCATGATGCTGCTAGTGTCTAGTCATGGCGGGCTTAACATTTTATTTAAATAATGTATGCGGCCTGAACTCTCCATTTAGGCGGTCCCAGTTGTGGAAGGATCTGCTTCGCAGCAAATGTGATGTGGTACCTTTACAAGAAACGCATTTGGTGGAAGCAGACCAGCACCGTTGTACTCATCGGTTGTATCCGCATGTCTTCCACTCCCCTGCTGTTCATAGACGTAAGGCTGGCACTCTTATATGTATTAAGGCTTCTGTTGCTTTCGCACTTCACAAATGTATAACTGATAAGGCAGGCAGGTATGTTATTTTGCTTTGCTCCCTTGAAGGTAAAATGTGCACTGTAGTCTCGGCTTATGCACCAAATGTTAGACAGATATCGTTTTTTCAACAGACTTCACAAGAAAGTTCTGAAAGTGGCGCAGGGAGCCATCATAATGGGAGGGGATTTTAACGTCCCAGTTGATGTGGGGATGGATTGTAGTGCCCCTGCTGGTACTCGCCAGATAGGCCTAAAAGAGGCTCTCAAGGGGACCTCTCTGCATGATATTTGGCAGTTTGGCATGGAGGTGAGAGGGACTATACACATGTCTCTTCTTCACATCACACGCAATCCCGTATTGATTACTTTTTGATTTCTAGAGATATCTTACAGGGAGTGATTAGAACGGACATTCTGCTAGCTACCTGGTCGGACCATGCACCTGTGATACTGGAGATTGATATGGGTCTCCCTCCCCAATCACCCCCGGCGTGGAGGCTGAATCAATATTTGCTTAAGAGCCCTGACAGATTGGATGAATTCCGGAGGCATCTGAAGGAATTCTTTCTTCTAAACAGCACTCCTGATATTTAATGCTCGACCTTGTGGACGGCTCATAAAGCCTTCATGAGGGGAATATTTTTACAGGCAGCCTCCCGCATGAAAAAAGCTAGGGATCGACAACTCACTGTGGCGCTGTCGCAGTTGGAATCAGCACAGCAAAGATACAAGGAAGATTCATCCCCAGCACACCTACTACGGTTTGAGAATGCCCGTTCTAATCTGAGGTCGCACCTCCTGTATGAGCATGAAAGGGTAATACGTAGGTTTAAGATGACCCACTATCACCTGGGCGATAGGGCAGGTTCTATATTAGCAAACAGGCTCAAACTAAAGGCCAATTCTAGAATAGAGAAACTGCATTATGGTGGAGCTTTAGTTACACATCCACAGGACATAATGAATATTATAGCTTCATATTACGCTAAACTCTATAATTTACGGGAGGACGTCACAACTCCTCAGCCTACGAAAGAATCCATAGCATCCTTCTTTGAGAACCTCAACCTCCCTACACTTTCAGAAGCTCAACTAACCAAGCTCAATTCGCCGATTACTGACGATGAAATTAGTGCAGCCCTTAAGTCCACCCCCATTGGGAAAGCACCTGGGCCAGATGGCTTCATTTTGGCGTATTATAAGGATTTTTTGCCTCAGCTTCTCCCCACTTTGCGAACGGGTAATATCCCAAAAGAGATGCTTGTGGCTACGGTGGTTACTTTACCGAAGCCGGGCAAAACCCTGGATGCCCCTGCCAATTTCCACCCCATCTCCTTGCTTAATGCAGATTTAAAGTTGTACGCTAAAATTTTAGCCTCCTGGATAAATCAGTTTCTCCCCGAACTAGTAGACTCGGACCAGGTTGGGTTTGTGCCGGGAAGACAATGCAGGGATGGGACCAGGCGCATGCTCGACGTCTGGGAACCCTGCAATGTTCATATCCCTGGATGCTGAAAAAGCATTCGATAGGGTGCATTGGGGGTTCCTGGACCAGGTGTTACAGGCCTTCGGTTTTCACGGTGATATTAGATCTGGACTAATGGGTCTGTACACGTCCCCTTCAGCCACTGTTCTTGCGTCTGGATATATGTCACAACCCTTTCAAATAACTAACGGGACCAGACAGGGGTGCCCATTATCACCGCTGATTTTCTCGTTGGTAATGGAGCCCCTTGCCACTAAAATACGAGGGTGCCCTAGTATACGAGGCATTAAAGCGGGGGATGCTACACATATGATCGGGTTATACGCCGATGACGTTATGTTGACGCAGCCTGAAGAATCCCTGGAAGCGCTATATCAAATCCTGAAGCAATTTTCGGATTGCTCCTATTATAAATTAAATGAAAACAAAACTAAGGTTTTGGATTTCCACCTGCCAGAAACTACTTTGAGTAGGTTGAAACAGAAATATCCCTTCCAATGGTCAGACCGGTCCATTCCGTATCTGGGTATAGAATTGGCACGGAGCTCGGCTGAATCAGTTGCCTCGCCTGAGGAAAGACTTACAAGGTGATTACTCCCGCATGGCACAGGTTCAATTGTCCTGGGTGGCGAGAATTAATGCCGCAAAAATGTTAATCCTGCCAAAGATGCTTTATTGCTTTAGATGTCTTCCGTTGAGGTCCCTAAAAAACTGAGCTGCAAAGGGATCTCTTGGCATTCATTTGGCAGGCTTCCTTGTACCCTTAAGTAAAAAATGGGGGACTTGGGGTCCCGGATTTATATAAATACTACCTGGCCTCTCTAGCGAAGCAGGTGCTGGAGTGGTGATCCCCGTCAGCATCTCATAAATGGCTTGAGATAGAAAGGGCTTTTGTTAGAGGTCGTTCGCTCCCGGCCATTCTAGCGGCTCATGAATTGGGAAGGATGTGTTATGTGGCCCCTCTCCCTACGATGCGAGCCTCCCTCTTTGCGTGGTCGTACCTGCAAACGGTAAAAAGGTCGATTGTAGTGCCGAAAAATAAAATCCCGATTATTACACTCGAATATCATGTCTCTGATATAAATCTGAAACTGTGGGCGGATAGTGGAATGGAAACGGTAGGGAATCACTATACGGAGTTGGGTCTAAAAGATTTTGTGTCCCTGCATGATAACTACTCTATCCCTAACAGTCACTTTTATCAGTTTTTGCGGATACGTCACTTGCTAAATGGTGCCTCACTGACGCAATCCCCTGTATGCAATAACCCCTTGCAGTGTTATGTCTCTTCTTTTCCTCCCTCATTTCGTGTGAAGATTTCTGATGTCTACTCAAACCTGTCAACAGACTCGGAGGGTGAGAAACAGCCCTTTATGTTGAGATGGGAACAAGAATTGTTTGATGTGTTCAGTCAGTGGAAAGCAGCAATGTCGTGGTCGTTTAGGTGCACCAAATGTTTGAATCACATAGAGCAGGCTAGGAGGATACAACTCAGATGGTACTTAACCCATAATATGTTAGCTCACTGCATACCGGGTTATTTGTCCTTATGCTAGAGGAAGTGTGGGGTGGTGGGTACCCCTCTACATATGTGGTGGGGATGCACATATACTCGTACCTTTTGCACTAGGATAGAGGCCCTAATCAGAAAGGTCACTGACTTGTCGATAACTTTAGCCCCTGCTTTATCCGTTCTGGGGATAGGTCTGGAGGCTATTCCTTAGAAAACAAGATGGGTTACGGCTCATATACTTAGCGCAGCACGCAATGTTATTGCCCGCAGATGGAAGTTGCCGGGCACCCCACCATTACAGGAAGTGGTTGAGTCCGTTAACTACCATATGCATTGCGAGTTGATGTTTGCTAACTCCTCTTCCACCCGTATTCGCTCTCTAAACTGTTGGATGCCGTGGTTGTCTAGCTCTTATGCTAAACCTCTGCCGGAATGTCTCTGGTAATATGTGTATATCACAATGGTCCTGAGAGGGGTGGGATGTGGAGGCTGGGAGGGATTCATTGACCACGGTCATGCTCATTGTGAGATTAGGCGGGACTTCATTTGTTCCTTTGTCATTTAACTAAGGTTGGTTTACTGTATGTAATCCTGATACATCCTGACCTGATCTGTAGTGTCATGCTGGACACTTTATGTATGTAAATTACAAAACCTTTAATAAAAACTATTGAACATTAACACTATGGGGGGGTTGCCACCACCAATGGTTTATATAATTTATAACACTAGGGGGCGGCGGCGCTTTGTGCCACCAATGAATGTAATTAACTCATTAATTCAAGTGTAGGCAGCGGTACAGTGTTGCACCTGAGGGGTTTGCATGCCCTGTTTGAATTAATGAGATAATTACATTCATTGGTAGCGCAGCGGCCACAGTTCCTCCCCTCCTCCCTGCTATCTCCCCATTGGTGGGGAGTGGGGAGGGACCAGCACACTGTGCTAGTGAAGACAACATAGCATACTAGGCTGCGCAGCGATGCACGGTGCAACCCTACAGCTAGAGCGCGGCCGTCCAGTGGCAAATGGCAACAAGACTAGAAAGTCTTGTCGCCATCTGCAAATCTTAAGGCGCATTGGCGACCGTTTTGGTCGCCATCTGGAGCCCTGTAACGGAAGTGTTTTTGCTGAACTCTGCTGGATCCAACGCTAGTGTGAAAGTAGCCTTAATTCTCTTGCGGAAAAAACTCAGTGTAATACGGTACCAGCAAAGTGCATGAGAGTTCTGTGCGGAAATTGACCCGTCTTGCGGATTTTGATTGATATTCGTAGCATGTCAATTCTTTGTGCAGATTTCAACTTTTTCAATGCAAAGGTGAGATCTGCAACAATTCTGCATCAAATCCGCATTTTAAAAAAGCAAGTAACACATCTGGATTTAGATGCAGATTTCGTTCAGAAATGCACAGTAATCCACACATAAATTTGTGCAGAATTTCTGCAAGTCTACCCGCACCTATGTGCAGGTAGCCTAATGCAGCACTCAATAATGGACTTCCAGCCAACAGTATCATTATAACATTGTTCAATGAGATTTTTCCATTGTGGACTAGAAATGCAATTAGGTATCTCCCAGGGAAAGAGAACCATCTCGCTAGCACTACCATCTAGAAGTGGTGAGATGGTTCTCTTTCCTTGGGAGATAACTCTTTGCATATTTTTTTTTCCATGGAGCACTGCTAAAAAGTCTCCATACACAGATGGTCTCTATAAGGAGAGCCAGTACACCGCCTAATCCTATTCCATACTGGTGAGGTGCAAGCATCATCCAGAAACAGCTGTCTATGGATGGAAAGTTGGCTTGGCTATTTTCCCTTGTCATGTCGAAAGGCTTGTTAAAAAGTTGAATTTTGACTTATAGGGAGCCACTTCCAGAAGGTTGCGCTAGTTAGATGGTTCTCTTTTCCTGGAAGATACCTCTTTGCATATTTTATTTTCCCATGGAGCATTGCTAAACAGTCTCCATACACAGCTGATCTCTTTAAGGAGAACCAGAACCCTGCCTGAGGACCAGAAAATTCTTAGTTGAAAATATTGACAAGGCAGTTTATGGCAGATACATCACCTACACTGTTTGCATACTTGTCTGGAACAGAACAGAGACTTGATTTTATCTGCAAATCTATTCAGAGACTGGGGCACTGGTATTCATCATTGCATGGGTAGCTGGTGGGAGCCCAGATCCACATTTGTATAGCATTTCCCATGGATGGCACTAACTGCTAAGGGTTGTTTCTATGTTTTCAGTAACCTTATAGACTCCATGTAAAATAAAATTAATCTAACGGTCTAGTATGTTCACTTATATTGCTCTTCAAGTTGTTTTCAGCTTTGGACAATTCCTTTTTTATAGAAGGCCTCCACGATGATATACTGAGTGCAGCACCCAACAAGGAAAAAAGCATTTTGCTGTTCTTGCTGGGCTATTTACATAAGGTATGGACATGTCAGATCCTCCAGAGACCCTCTTTGTAGCCACCCTCCACTCTGGTGTCATGGATGTTCCCGCAACAGGTGGCAGGAGATCAGTGAGACTGGCAACACGTGGTTTAATCTGATATGTTTTCCGTTTGGATCAAATGACGTCTGTGTTGTTTCTGGCGCTTGCCACACCTTCTTTCTCCAGGAGTGGCTATTAGAGTCATTTAACCTTCTCTATTTATAATTGCTTCTCCCACAATGCTGTGTGGTTTATAGCTACTGTTTGGACCTTTGGATAGATTGTGGTTGGATCTCGGCTGAGTTCCTGGTGCTTCCATTGCTCCTTTGAAGTTAAGTCTTTCCTTTCCCTTTTGCATTTTGTTTGGGTTCTGTGTGTTGCATTTCCCTATTGTTTGTATTAGGCCTGAAGGAGACTCCTGTTCATCCTTCCTTTTGCAGGAACAGGTAGTCTCGTCCCTGCCATTAGTACGTCTTGATAGGACTCTAGGTATTCCTACGTATGAACTCACCTACCTTTGGGGTCTGTTCATACTGGTAGTAAGTCAGGATTTTGGTTAGGGTTTTTACTAGGAGGTGTCCATTTTCCTTCCCTAGTTCTCAGACCTGATTCCCTGTTTCCACCTTCCCTCCTCTGCTTGGTGTGGTGTTTCCATCCCACAGCGAAGTGTGACATCTGGTTGATAGATGAGGGACCTGAATGGGAAACTCTTAACCCAGATCTAAACAGGACAGCACTTTAACAGCAAGCTATAGATGTAGGATAAAGGTCTGCCAAAATGTCCACCCATTGACATCTCATGTCTATGACCAGCTTAATTCCAAGAACCAATTAGACAACAGTTGTCCTTGTCATACCTTTATTTAACGTATTACCATGACTTTTGGGCTTAGATGAGCAGACCTTTGGTGAAGTTATATTACCAAATACAATAGTGGATTTGCCTAAATAACAACTATATAACTTATTGTTAGGGTGTGAGGGTACGGCCACATCTTCAAGTTTTTTCATGCAGTTTCTGAAGTCAAAACTAGGGATTAATTTAAAAAAAAAGAGAAGTAGTATCTGCCCTTAGTACTTTATCTCCTTTTGGCTGATTTTGGCTTAAAGGGTCACAAACTTTTAAAAAACATTGATATGTCATAGAGACATTAAAAGTTGAGATCGGTGGGGATCTGTGTGCTGAGAGCCACACTAATTCCTAGAAGGATGGGACAGAAGCACGCACATAAGGGTGTTCTCTCTCTGCTGTCCTAAGAATGGAATCAAGATGGGCTGAGAGACTTCTATGCAGCCCGTCTCATGCAGCAAAGAGATGCTGTGCATGTGCTTCTCTCCCCTCCTTCTAGGGTTCATGGGGGTCTCTAAATGTTTGATATGTCTCTATGACATAGGAAAAGTTGACCCATTAAAAAAATCATCAATAAAACTTGCACCTGTGGCCGTCATTACTAGATGAGCATTCATTCATAACTTCGGATTAATACTGTACAAAGATCCATCTCTGTACAGTATTAAAATGTATGGGCTCTGATGAGCTGAAGTTAGTTATTTACGAAGTCACACGTGACGTCAATGAATAACTTCAGTAATTGATTTTAAAAGTGGAAAACCACTTTAAAACTTGGAACCGAACTCAGGTTTGGTTCCGACTGATACCTACAAGATGACCTACAAGAAAGGTCATCAATATCAGATCAGTATCCGCCTCCCGACATCCCCACTGATCAGCTAGTTCAGGCAGTTGGGGTGCCAGAAACTATATAACAATAAAATACATTTTAAAAAATCCATATTTGCTGGCTGTGGGAACATTCATATGAGGACATAGCAGTAGTGTATCCTGTTGTGTCTTCGGTAACATGGTGGTTGTAGTGTGTAGGAATCTGAGGAGTATGTCAATATAAAGTAACTGCAGACTGAATTGCAGCAAAATCCTGACACGTCTGTAAATTATTAATTACTATGAGTCATGTGAATAAAAACACACACGTAAACATTGACTTTTGATCAAGGGAGATTTCTGATCCATCCACAATCTCTTCATATCAAAATGCAGCTAAATCCACATTTCATTAGTTGGGAGAGAAAGCATGATTTAGGGCTTAAAAAAACTGCCAAAAGGCCTCAAGGGCATGCTCCAGTTTTAAAATAAAGCACAGCGTCTCAAAAAATGCACATTAAGTAAACTGCATGAAAATCTGACTCATTACAATGTAACATCTGATTGCTGCAGTAAATTACACATCATTACTAGAAGGCACTTTCGAGCTTCACGGCATATGTTTGTATTATCGGGGTCAATTGGATCTGTATCATTCTGTCTTCAATTAGCTCCTCCTAGTGGTGATTACAGGCAGCTATCATAGTGTCAAGTTACAACTTTTTGGTTCCGATTTTTGCAATCCCATAAGAGTGCATTCACACGACTGTATTTATCTTACTGTATGCGGACATATGTGGAACGGACATACGGATGCAGGAGATACATACAGATACAGATGACATCCGAGTGCTTTCCGCATCAGAATGTCTGTTCCACAAGGGGTAGAACATGTCCTATACTGATTGGGGGACTTATTAACATTGAGGGTCTGTTCTGAGGTCTGATTAAAGGGGTTGTCGGGGGTTCAGAGCTGAACCCAGATATATCCCCTATTCACCCAGGCAACCCCTTTGAGATGAGCATCGGAGCATTTCATTTGCTTTTTTGTTTACAAACATACACTGCTAGGTGGAGGCTTCCACCTAGCAGTGTTCCCGGTGATGTCATCAGCACTAATTTTTACAGGCTAGGGTAAATCTAAAGCCCACCCTTTAGCGCTTGTGACGTCACCGTTAACACTGCTAGGTGGAAGCCTCCGCCTAGCAGAGACCCTGTACGTCACCAGAGCTAATGAAAAAGCCTTTGTCCTGCGTGGTTCGGCACAGAGCAAGAGAGAGCATCGGAGCATGAAATGATCCGATGCTCATCTCAGAGGGGCTGCCTGGGTGAAGAAGGGGATATGTTAGGTTCAGGTCTGAACCCAGACAACCCCTTTAACATTGGGGGTCGGAGTTAAGGTTTGATGAAAAATATGTTTTTTCTTATTTTCCTCCTCTAAAACCTACGTGCGTCTTACGGCAGGTGCGTCTTATAGGGTGAAAAATACAGTAACCCTTTGTTTATTGTAAATTTAAAATCTCTTATATACATCTTGCAGTCTTATGTTTTTTTTTTTACTCCAAAAACTGCATTGTGCTTGTTTGGCTCTGGTAACATTTCCGTTCCAAGTCTCTGTCAGGGGAATCCATCATATTTGACAGGAAGAATGTCACGAATAATGGGGAAGGGGAAAACACCAGATACACACAAAAGGAATAGACAACAGTCTAGGCCTCAAAAGCTAAGTAAGAGGGATGGTGACCTCCTAGTAATCCCTAGGCCTTTCCCTAACTCCGGCCAGTATGAGCAGATCCTGATGGTGGAAATGCTCATACGCCGGATACCTTATGCCCTGCTGAAACTGACAAGCCCTATGATAGGTAGCAGGAGAGGAGACAGCTGGTTCCTTCCCAGATGAAGGAACTTGCGTCTCCCTGAGGTCTAGAAACAAAACACACCAAAGACCAACAAACAGAAAAGGCAACTAGTATTTAGCTTTGAGAAGTATGGAGAAGCAGGAGATCCAAAACAAGCTCTAACAACTCCAACAGGAAATATAAACCGCATGGTCAGCAGTGTGAGGCGGACTTAAATAGAGCCTCATCACTCATAACGAGCAAAACCTGAGGAGAGGTGAGATCCTGCCAAACAACAAAATACTATGAGTAAAACAGAGAGACCTGTCAGATAGCCCCACGTGCAGCAAGTCTATCCGATCTTCTCACCTCTGTCACAGGAGGAACCGTTACAGTACCCTTCTTTCTACGGATGACCTCTGGACACCCAGGACCGACCTTATCAGAAGGCGCCCTGTGAAAGGCCTTCACAAGGCGACTGCCATTCACGTCGGTCGCAGGAACCCACATTCTTTCTTCTGGACCGTAACCCTTCTAGTGCACGAGATACTGAAGAGATCCACGAAGAATATGTGAGTTCACTATCCTGTCAACCTGAAATTTAACATTACCATCCACCATGACAGGAGGGGGTGGCAGGGAGGACGGTTCAGCAGGTTTGACATAGCTTTTCAGCAATGACATGTGAAACACATTATGAATTTTCTAAGCTTGCGGAAGTTCAAGAGGAAAAGCAACTGGATTAATAATGGCAGAGATCTTGTATGGCCCAATAAACCTTGGCCCCAACTTCCAAGAGGGTACCATCAATTTAATGTTTCTTGTGAACAGCCACACAGAATCACCCACTTTTAGGTCCGGACCACTCATACGTCTCTTGTCAGCCACATGTTTATACTTTTTGCCCATTTTTTTTAAATTGTTTTGAATCTTTCGCCAAATAGATGACAACGAAGAGGAGAATCTTTCCTCTTCAGCTATACCAGAGGTCTCAGTACCAGAAAATGTGCCAAACTGCTGATGGAACCCATATGCACCAAAAAACGGAGACTTATCGGTGGACTCCTGTCTACGGTTATTTATGGCAAACTTGTCCAACGATAAAAATGAAGACCACTCTTCCTGATTCTTAGAGACAAAAAATCTCAACTAAGTCTCTAAATTTTGGTTAGTGCGCTCAGTCTGTCCGTTCAAATGAGGATGAAAGGCCAAAGAGAAGGACAATTGGACCCCCAGGCAAGTACAGAACGCCTTCTAGAATCTGGAAACAAATTGAGTCCCTCTGTCAGACACCACATCAGAAGTATTGCTGTGTAGTTTCACGATGTTATCAACAAACACTTGAGTGAGAGTTTAGGCATTAGGTAAACCTGATAATGCTATAAAGTGCGGCATCTTGCTGAAGTGGTCAACAACCACCAGAATCACAATTTCCCCTGAGGAATTAGGCAAATCTGTGATAAAGTCCATGGACAAATGAGTCCAGGGTCTGGATGGGATAGACAAGGGAAGTAGAGATCCTGAAGGCCGAGTATGAGTCACCTTGGCACGCGCACAAGTCTCACAAGCTGCCACATAGCCCTCAACATATTTACGTAACCCTGGCCACGAGAATCTCCGGGAAATGAGATCCACAGTGGCTCTGCTCCCAGGGTGTCCTGTAAGAACAGTACAGTGATGTTCCTTAAACACCTTGTGCCATAGTTCCAGAGGGACAAAAAACTTCCCTGGAGGACAGGAATCAAGTGCCTCTCCCTGGGCCTCCAACATCTCTGCCTCAAGTTCTGGATAAAAGGCGTACACAACCACCCCATCAGCCAATATGGTAGCAGGATCCTCCGAATAAGGAGATCCAAAACAAACAAGCTCTAGCAACTCCATTAGGAAATATCAACTGCATGGTCAGCAGTGTAAGGCGGACCTAAATAGAGCATCATCACTGATAATAAGCAGAACCTGAGGAGAGGTGAGATCCTGCCAAACAACATACTAAGAGGAAAAAAGAGAGACCTGTCAGATAGCCTCACATGCAGCAAGTCTATCCGATCTTCTCACCTTTGTCACAGGAGGGACCATGACAAAGAATAGTGGTGCATGCAGCGCTGTTCTTTCTGTCAAAATGACAGCCACAGCAGAGAAACCTGACAGCCTCATTATCAGTCTCTGGGGACCGTTGGGCGCTGCTGGGGCTCATCATATGGTAGATCTAGCACGGTTTTTCCATGTTTCTGATTGTATAATGGAACACAAAAAGCTAAATATTTAGGGAAATGTGAACAGAGCCTTACTTGTGGACGTCACTGAAATCTTAATTATGTAAAAAGACCATACATATTTCTAACATTATACCTGTAATATAAATATTTATACAATAGAAGCAAACAAAAATATATTCATAACTGGAGGAGGGTAATTTCAGATATAGCAGAGTGCTTCCATTACATAATTTGCAGCAAATCCACCTGTCAACTTCTTGTATGGATGGGGTCTGTAATACTGCTGCAGTCGGTGACTTGCGTCAGTGGTAACATGTCCCCAGGCCATTGGCTGCATCGGTGCACAAGACCCTGTCCATGCAGGCAGGGCCGGTTTTAGACAAAATGTGGCCCTGGGAAAAATCAAAAGGGCAGGCCCACATGTTGTAATAATGTGCTGAAAACACAGTCCGACGTCCAACACCCCCGCTGATCAGCTATTTGAGGAGATGGCGCGTGCTGTTCACTGCTGCTGTCCCATAAGGCATACAGCAGCAGAGAAGGAAGAGAGGAGGGAGATGGCACATGAGCACAGTGCACGCCGTCTCCTCAAACAGCTGATTGTCGGGAGTGCCGGGTGTCAGACGCCCGCCGATCTAATATTGATGACCTATCCTTAGGATAGGTCATCAATATGAAAAAACCCGGAGAACCTCTTGAAGCTACCCTCTTGAAGATACTGTGCCTGTTGTGCTCCCCCATGTCCACAAACACTATACTATACACCCAGACTGCCCTCATTAGTAATGGTGCCCCCAATAGTGATAATACTCCCCAAGATAGCCCCCATTAGTAGCAATGCCCTCCATATTGCGTCAAATAATAATAACGCCCCTACAGTACCCTAGTAGTAATAATATAACCATAATGCTCCCAGTGGCTCTAATGTCCTCCTGTAGTGCCCCCCACTAGTTCCAATATATAATGTTTCCCCCCATAGTGCAAATATATATATATATATATATATAAATATATATATAGAGAAAAATGCACTAGATCGCACAGCAAGTTCCACAGTAAAAAAATGGAGTGCCAGTGGCTGAGAGGACAATCCCCTATGTCCACAAAAATATAACACGAAAAATTCCACAGCACTTCCTTGTCAGTGAAAAAAGATTCTTACTTTATTTTCCGGGTAAAAAGTGACGTTACGGTGCACCCAATGGCACCTTTTTCAAGCAGTGCTGTGGAATTTTTCGTGTTAAATATATATATATATATATATGTATATATTGTTCCACCGTAGTGCCAGTATGTATATAATGTTCCTCCATTCCTCCCCAGTAGTGCCAAGTATATATAATTATCTTCCTTCCCCCATCCCTGGTGCCCCCAGCAGTGTGGACATTTAGTATAAAAAAAAAAAATTAAAAAAAATAAACGCCTCTCTCCTGTTCCCCCATCGCTGTCTGCGATGCAGACCACAATTTTATCTGTAGCTTGTGTTGCAGCGTCCTGATGCATGCCGTCCCAATGACATAACCACTCCTGCTCCTGGTTTCACGTGATGACGTCATCATGCGAGACCCAGAGCAGGAGGTTGCAGTGATACTCTGCTCTTAGGGCCCTTTCACACTGGCGTTTTTGTTTTCCGGCATAGAGATCCGTCGTCGGGTCTCTATGCCGGAAAAATCCTGATCAGGATCATCCCCATGCATTCTGAATGGAGAAAAATCCGTTCAGGATGCATCAGGATGTCTTCAGTTCAGAACGGAACGTTTTTTGGACGCAGCAAATACCGCAGCATGCTGCACTTTTTGTTCCGTCCAAAAATCCGGAACACTTGCCGCAAGGCCGGATCCGGAATTAATGCCCATTGAAAGGCATTAATCCGGATCCGGCCTTAAGCTAAACGTCGCTTCGGCGCATCGCCGGATCCGACGTTTAGCTTTTTCTCAATTGTTACCATGGCAGCCAGGACGCTAAAGTCCTGGTTGCCATGGTAAAATGTAGTGGGGAGCGGGGGAGCAGTATACTTACCATCCGTGCGGCTCCGGGCGCTCCAGAGTGACGTCAGGGCACCCCACACGCATGGATCACGTGATCGCATGGATCACGTGATCCATGGGCATGGGGCATTCTGACGTCATTCAGGAGCGCCCTGGGAGCCGCACAGGCTGTAAGTATACCGCTCCCCCGCTCCCCGCTCCTACTATGGCTAGTAGCGTCCTGGCTGCCATAGTAACCTGAAAGCAATTCGAAGACTGATCAGGATCCTGATCAGTCTTCTAATGTTTCAGGCGACTTGCGTTCTGACGGATCCGGCGGGACGGAAGTGCCTGCCGGATCCTCAGAACGCAAGTGTGAAAGGACCCTTATGCCTCACAGGCTTGAGGCCTAGCGGCCTGAGGCTTGTGAAGTTGGACGGCCATGAGTGCGCCCCCCTTTTTATGGGGCGAAGTGGCGCCCTAGGCGAATGACTACCCACCCCTATGCATCGTTCCGGCCCAATTCAGACCACATTACTGCAGGAGGTATAACAGGAGAGAACTATAACTCCCAGCATGTCTATACCATTATTATTTAATATCAGAGCACATTAAAGGAGGACGAATAAGAGGATGGGCCTATAACTCCCAGCATGTCCAAGCCGTTATTATGTAATATCAGAGTACATTACAATAGGAGATATAAGAGAAGACTACAACTCCGAACATTTCCAAGTAGTTATTATGTAATATCAGAGTACATTATAAGAGGAGGTATACAACTCCCAGCATATCCAGGGTATTGTAATGTACCCTGATATTATATAATAATGGCCTGAACATGCTGAGAGTTGTAGTCCTCTCCTCTTATACCTCCTCTTGTAATGTACTCTGATATGACATAACAGGAGGTATAAGAGGAGAGGACTACAACTCCCATAATTTCCCTTACACTTACATTGAATCCATACTTCTTCAGATGCATGGATGGTCGTCTTCTTCATTACTTTACTGCACTGTTGAGCTCCGCCACCTGTACTGGTCCCATGATGGTGAGGTTATCACAGGTCCTTCATCCCCTCTTCTCTGCTGAGCTTCGCCTCCTGCATCTGACATTATTGCAGGTCCTGTCAGCACTAGGGTAACGATTTCTCTTATATGTGAGAGAGGAGACCTTACACTGCAGTGTAAAGTGCAGCTGTTCAGCTGTCCACCAGTTTGCTTTCTCGGACGTCCAGCTGAACAGCAGCACTTAAGCAGGGGGCCCCTTAGACAATGGGGGCCCTGGGCAATTGCCTAGTTTGCCCCCTCCTAACACCGACCCTGCATGCAGGAATATGACAGACAGGGCCTGGAAGTTTAGTGAAGACATCCCGACCATTGAGCTGGACCAGAGTGGTGAGCACCAGGTGAGTATGGACTTCACAGGTCCTAGTGGCTGGCGGGAAAATAATAAAAAGAAAAACTTGGACAACCCCTTTAAAAGGGTTTTCCAAGACTACAACATATGACCTATCCTCAAATGTACACTACAGAGCCGTCCCATAGAAGTGAATGAGCAGATAAACAAATAGATTAAAAGTAAAAACAATTAAAGGGGTTTTCTGAGATTTTAATATTGGTTGAAGGGAAGGCCGCTATCCATGTGAGCGCAGTCTTCCCTTCCACAAATATTAAAATCTTAGAAAACCCTTTAATTGTTTTTACTGTAAAAATCACAACTTGCACCAAAAATGTGAAATTTATTATGTGTTTAGAGACTTCATATGCTTACCGGGAGAGTTATAACTATACTGAAGGATTTGAAAAGTGTCAAGAAAGCGGGTTGAAACGTCCCTGCACATGTGAATAAGGGCATGTCACACACAGCTTTTTGGGGCAGATTTTGATGCATTTTTTTGAGCCAAGGTCAAAAGTGGGGAGGAAGGGAATGAGAAATATAAAGAAGGAAGGAGTTATATGTCTCCTTCCTGCTGGATCCAGTTGTAGTTTTGGCTCCAAAAACGGTATCAAAACTGTCACAAAATGTCACCCTAGCCTACATTCAGACTTTTTTTTATATATCTTAGATACTGTGATTTTCTCCATTTTGCTGTCAAGAAAAGGGGATGTTTCTTCAAGGAGTTAAACTAATCGTGTACCTGTCCTGGAGGCAGAAATTGGCATAGGTCAGTCATGAGGTAGTATAAGAAAAAGTCACGCCATTGATGTATCCCACGGGCATTTTATTACATTTTCTGCTCAGTTTTCTTCAAGTCTTATACAAAGTCTTGACATCTTGAAAACTCCAGATGCTAGAGCATCAGCTAAAAGCCTCTATTCACACAACAATATTTTCAGACTCATTCATTTCAATGAGGCCTCAAAAGATGCGGAGAGCACACCATGTACTGCCGGCGTCTGTACTTTATAATGTCACGGATATAAATAATGTAGAAATCACATGTATTTTTCAGTTCAGCCCATGACAAACGCACTTCCAGTAAGCATCTTCACAGTTATACGGCTCCTTCCTTTCAGTTCACTGATTTGTTACAATTTACAAAGCAGGTAATTTGGGAGAGGAACGACTGGTCGGAGCATGTGAAAATTTTAAGAGTCTCCATTAGTGCCGCTTGAGTTGCTCTTCAAAAATTACACACAGAGTGACCTCTGGTGGACAAAAGTGGGAATGCAGTGTAGGGATGTGAAAGATACATACAACAGGCTAGTCCTACAGGTATACATGAAAGTTTCTTAGGGCTCCTTAAAGAGGACCTTTCACCCAAAAAAAAATGTGTAATAGTTATATTACCTTTTAGGGGACCTGCCCCTGAAGTCTTCACCATATTTTTTTTTTAAAAATGACCCCCCGTTTGGCTGCCTTTGTTCCCGATATGTTCTGCGCCTCATATGCAAATGAGGCACAGAAAGTTCTAGTAGGCGTCTCCTCGGATGTTCTGGTGGGCGTGCCTAGGCGTTTCTCCTCTCCCCCTGGCTGCGAGCGCATCCAATAGCAGCGCTCGGCTCTTAGCCAGGGAGAAGGAGCTCAAGTTCTCGCGAGAACTTGAGCTTGCCGAGTCCCGGAACCCGCACCATCTTGGTACGCTCGCTACGCTCCTCTTCTGCGCTGGGAAATCCAAGATGGCGTGGGTTCCGGGAACTCGGCAAGCTCAAGTTCTCGCGAGAACTTGAGCTCCTTCTCCCTGGCTAAGAGCCGAGCACTGCTATTGGATGCGCTCGCAGCCAGGGGGAGAGGAGAAACGCCTAGGCACGCCCACCAGAACATCCGAGGAGACGCCTACTAGAACTTTCTGTGCCTCATTTGCATATGAGGCGCAGAACATATCGGGAACAAAAGCGGCTGAACGGGGGGTCATTTTAAAAAACAAAAATATGGTGAAGACTTCAGGGGCAGGTCCCCTAAAAGGTAATATAACGATTAGGCCGGGTTCACACGAGCGTGTCCGGATTAGGTCCGGATGCGTTCAGTGAAAACTGTGCGATTTCACAGGCAAAGGCTGGGTTCACACGAGCGTGATGGTTTTTTATCCGGATGCGTTCCGTGAAAATTCTGCGTTTTGGCCACCAAAGCAGTCAGTTTTGCCTGCGATTGTCTTCAGTGTTTGCGTTATTTCCGCACGGATGACATCCGGATGCTATGCGTTATTAACGCAGCCCCATTCATTACTATGGGGCTGCGGATGCGTTTATAACGCATAAGATAGAGCATGCTGCGATTTACACGCGTTGCAGAAGTGATGCGTGAAAAACAACGCTCATGTACACAGCCCCATTGAAATGAATGGGTCAGGATTTAGTGCGGGTGCAATGCGTTCACATCACGCATTGCACCTGCGCGGAAAACTCGCCCGTGTGAATGCAGCCAAAGCCATTCAGTTTTGCCTGCGATTGCATTCAGTTTTTTCCGCGCGGGTGCAATGCGTTTTGATGCGTTTTTCACGCGCGTGATAAAAAACTGAAGGTTTACAAACAACATCTCCTAGCAACCATCAGTGAAAAACGCAACGCACCCGCACTTGCTTGCGGATGCAATGCGTTTTTCACGCAGCCCCATTCACTTCTATGGGGCCAGGGCTGCGTGAAAAACGCAGAATATAGACCATGCTGCGATTTTCACGCAACGCACAAGTGATGCGTGAAAAAAACACTCATGTACACAGCCCCATTGAAATGAATGGGTCCGGATTCAGTGCGGATGCAATGCGTTCATGTCACGCATTACACCCGTGTGGAAAACTCGCTTGTCTGAAAGGGGCCTTAGATTACAGAAACCAACAGTGCTGGACAGAACTGATTGGGGGGAATTTCATCATAAGCGGAATTTATTAGTCTGCGTTGCTGTAATTTGCAGGACTCTGTATTATGAATAAATTTACTTAAATCATTGCTCGTCACTACGCCACTCCCATACTGGAGTAAGACTGCACCTTTTTTGTGACTTTTTAACTCCTTAGGACACAGCCAGTTTGAGTCTTAAAGTGGTATTCCCATCACAGACAATGGGGGCATATCATTAGGATAGGCCCCCATTGTTTAATAGGTGCGGGTCCCACCTCTGGGACTCGCACCTACAATGAGAACGGAGCGGGATAATGAATGGAGGGCGCACTGCGCATGCACAGCCGCCCTCCATTCATTTCTATGGGGCCGCCGAAAATAGCCGAGCACTGGCTCGGCTATTTCCGTCTGCCCCATAGAAAAAAATGGGAGCAGGGGCCGCACTTGCGCAGTGTGCTCCCATTCACTTCTATCGGAACAGCGCTTGGCGGTGGACGGGCCCTGGGAAATCCGGGGTCTTCCAGCCACAGCTCTCCCCGCTCCGTTCTCGTTGTAGGTGCAGATCCCAGAGGTGGGACCCGCACATATCAGACAATAGGGACATACCCATCGATATGCCCCCATTGTCTGTGATGGGAATACCCCTTTAAAGTCACAGTTGTATTTTTTTACATCTGGCGCCTAACACTTTTTGTGGTAATATATACTTTTATGTATTTAAGTGACTTTTGGACTGGTATTTAATGACAAATTGTACTTTATATTAGTGGTAAATGTGGACACACCTTATAATAACGACTGCAGTATCCAATCGCACGTTAGTGGTGCTCCAAGCACTAGGGGGAATGCTAGACGGATACGTTCAGTGAAGCTGCAGGAGCCATTTTGCTGAAGCCTGTGTGTATGATTATACTTGGGCTGGGTTCACATCATATTTTTCCCATCCATTTAATGTATGCAAAAAATGTATACGTTAAACGGATGCCTGAGGCTGATACAACTCAAAAAAAAAAAAGGGGGGGTGGGTCAGTCAGCACATCCCAATGTGCAGGTGCATGCTGCCATGGCTAGAAACACAAAGGAAAAAAAGTGGACAATGCAACAGCGCTCTGCAGACACAAATAAAGTACAATAATACCATAATTATAGAAAACATTTTGGTGCTTATGCTACGCTTATAAATTAGAGATACTTGGCAAATACATTTTGTACAAAATTATCTGGGCCCGTCTGCCAAACGTCATGGTGATCTCTATCAGACGGGAACCTAACTATAAATACTACCTGTAATGTGCCAAAATGGCCACCATAAAATTAAGGGAGTGCAGGTTCCACATGCATGCTGGGTCCACTATGCTTCTTACCATTTTTGGTGCCTCGGACTGATGCCATACAGTGGCATCCATTCACATAGAGCTCCAATGTAAAAAAATAAATAAAGTATACTTTTTTCCAATTGTAAAAAAATGTCTAACTTTTTTTTTACCAGTGTAAAAAAAAAGTATACTTTTTTTACCATTGTAAAAAAAAACAAAAAACTTTTTTTTAACTGAACTCTGCATAATACAAGGACGTGATGGCGGTAATAAGGGACCCTTATGCCCCATTCACACGTCCACAATTCTGTTTGCGGAACGGAATTGCGGACCCATTCATTTCTATGGGGACAGACTTTGTCCTGCTCGGATCCGGAATTGCGGACCCGCACTTCCGTTCCGCAAAAATATAGAACATGTCCTATTCTTGTCCGCAATTGCGGACAAGAAGAGGCATTTTCTATATAGTTCTGGCAATGTGCGGATCTGCAAAATGCGGAAAGCACATTGCCGGTGTCCGTGTTTTGCGGATCTGTGGATCCGCAAAACACATATGAACATGTAAATGGAGCCTTACAGGGGGGTGATCAGTGACAGGGGGGTGATCAGAGAGTCTATATGGGGTGATCAGGGGTTAACAAGGGGTTAATAAGTGACAGGGGGGTGGAGTGTGGTGCTTGGTGCTACTTTACATAGCTCCCTGGTCCTCTGGTGGTCGATCCCAGTAAATGGGACCACCAGAGGACCAGGTAGCAGGTATATCAGACGCTGTTAACAAAACAGAGTCTGATATACATGTCTGATGCGATGTATTTTACATCTACAGCCTGCCAGCAATTGATCATCGCTGGCAGGCTGTAGAATAACTGCCGAGCTGTGCGCTGCTGTGAACGCGCGCGTGCGTTCACAGCAAATCTCGCGTCTCGCGAGATGACGCACGGATGCGTCCAGGAGGAGTAGACCAGCCGCCGCCTGGATGCATCCGTGCGTTAGGCAGTCGAGAGCTGGTTAAGGAGGCAATAAAGGGGGCATTCTATTGTGTTTGGACATTAAAGGGAACCTGTCACCTCAATCGCTCTCATTGGTGGCAGTGGCAGCAGCACAAGGGGAGGGAGAGACTGCTTTCTTCTCCCCTGTGCTGCCGAGGAGAACATGGAGTGAGCTGACAGCAGCGGCTCCTTGTTCTCTAATACTAGGCTGCGCAATAGCACAGCATAGTATCGATAAAAGACAGATTCTGGTATCGAGGCTCGATACCAGACAAAAGTATCGACTGGGTATTGAAAGTTCGATACCCGAAACAACCCTAGGTATAAAGATAGACATCGGGCGGAGATGTGACTGATCTGATACAACAGGCTAGTCTTATACAGTCATGTGAAAAAATTAGGACACCCTTTGAAAGCATGTGGTTTTTTGTAACATTTTTAATAAATGGTTATTTCATCTCCGTTTCAACAATACAGAGAGATTAAAGTAATCCAACTAAACAAAGAAAACTGAAGAAAAGTCTTTTCAAGATCTTCTGTAAATGTCATTCTACAAAAATGCCTATTCTAACTGAGGAAAAAGATAGGACACCCTCACATGTATTCCCTCTTAAATTGGCTCAGATCTCACACAGGTATATCACACCAGGTGCACATAATTAGTAGATCGTTACTCTGCATGTTGAATGAGGCTTGCCCTATTTAAACCTCAGACATTTAGTTTGGTGTGCTCCTGACTGTTGAAGTGAGTGAGCACCATGGTGAGAGCAAAAGAGCTGTCAGAGGACTTCAGAAAAAAGATTGTAGCAGCCTATGAGTCTGGGAAGGGATTTAAAAAGATCTCAAAGATTTTGAAATCAGCCATTCCACTGTCCGGAAGATAGTCTACAAGTGGAGGGCTTTCAAAACAACTGCCAACATGCCCAGGACTGGTCGCCCCAGCAAGTTCACCCCAAGAGCAGACCGCAAGATGCTAAAAGAGGTCTCCAAAAACCCTAAAGTGTCATCTCGAGAACTACAGCAGGCTCTGGCTACTGTTGATGTAGAAGTACATGCCTCTACAATCAGAAAGAGACTGTACAAGTTTAACTTGCATGGGAGGTGTGCAAGGAGGAAACCTTTGCTTTCCAAGAGAAACATCGAGGCCAGACTGACATTTGCCAGAGATAAAGTTGACAAAGACCAGGACTTCTGGAATAATGTTCTTTGGACAGATGAGTCCAAAATTGAATTATTTGGACACAACAGCAGAGGACATGTTTGGCGTAAACCAAACACAGCATTCCAAGAAAAGAACCTCATACCAACTGTGAAGCATGGAGGTGGAAGTGTCATGGTTTGGGGCTGCTTTGCTGCAGCAGGACCTGGTCAGCTCACCATCATAGAATCCACGATGAATTCTACTGTGTATCAGAAGGTGCTTGAAGAACATGTGAGACCATCAGTTAGAAAATTAAAGCTGAAGCGGAACTGGACCATGCAACATGACAATGACCCAAAACATACTAGTAAATCAACCAAAGATTGGCTGAAAAAGAAGAAATGGAGAGTCCTGGAATGGCCAAGTCAAAGTCCAGATTTGAATCCCATTGAGATGCTGTGGGGTGACTTGAAAAGGGCTGTACGTGCAAGAAACCCCTCAAACATCTCACAGCTGAAAAAGTTCTGCATTGAGGAGTGGGGTAAAATTTCCTCAGACCGATGTCGAAGACTGGTAGATGGCTACAAGAACCGTCTCACTGCAGTTATTTCAGCCAAAGGAGGTAACACTCGCTATTAGGGGCAAGGGTGTCCTATCTTTTTCCTCAGTTAGAATAGGCATTTTTGTAGAATGACATTTACAGAAGATCTTGAAAAGACTTTTCTTCAGTTTTCTTTGTTTAGTCGGATTACTTTAATCTCTCTGTATTGTTGAAACGGAGATGAAATAACCATTTATTAAAAATGTTACAAAAAACCACATGCTTTCAAAGGGTGTCCTAATTTTTTCACATGACTGTACATGAAAGTGGCTTTGCGTTAAAAACATTTCTATGCTGCAAAAATTGTCCCTCCTTGGGCTTTTTCAAAGTTGGGAGCTGTGCTACTGTCCTGCAGGATACTAATGACACACGGGTAAATATGAGGCTTGGATGTAAAAGGACCTCTGCTTTATGTCTCTCAGGCTTTATGACGCATCATTTCTGCTGCTGTTACACTTTCACCCCTATGTGGGAGGGGCTTAACTGTGTGCTCCGCCCACTGACGTGTGTACGGACGGGTAACTGGTATACAGCAGACTCACACACTGGCCTTGGAGTCATGGAGATAGCATAAATACCAACATTTTAGCTGGTATTTGGGGCATCTAAGCCTTGCCACCTGGGACACCCCAAAACGTACTGGGGGCACTATAGGGGGCATTATAATTACTGGGGCACTAAAAGGGACATTATAACTATGGGGCCGTATAGGAAAGCATCATTAATACTGGGGAACTATTGGGGTAATTGTAAGTACTTGGGGCACTGTAAGGGCACTCTGGAGGAGGATTAGATACCCAGCTCAGAAAACAGTATCACAGATGATAGGATTAAAGGGAACCTGTCATCAACTTTATTCTGACCTCACTGAGGGCAGCATAATATAGTGACAGAAATGCAGAACTCGGTGGTGTGTCACTCATGAGCTAAAAGTCAGTGGTTGCCGAGAACCAGCATCATAATCATTGCAGCCCAGACCTTGAAAAGAGTCAAATCTCCCTGAGAAGAGTCCTGGTTATTATAATCTCCTGCTCTCTCCCCGATCTGCTGATGATTGGCAGTTCTCTCCTAGAGAGAAAGGGAGAAAACTAGGTAGAAGCCTGTCAGTCATCAACAGGCGGGCGGGAGAGCAGGAATTCATGAATGACCAGGACTCTTCTCAGGTGGCCGGGACTCTTTTCCAGGCCTCGGCTGCAATGATTGTGATGTTGGTTCTCAGCAGCCACTTACTTTTAAATGACAGACCGCAGAAATCAACTCACCTGTCTCTACGTTATGCTGTCATTAGTATGGACAACACAAAGCTTATGACAGGTTCCCTTTAAATACTCAGGGCATCTGCTTGACAATTTTTGGAAGTCCCAAAGCAGTGAATAGAGAGGACATCGCTGTGCATGCGCAGGGTGCTCTCCCTTCACTTTAGGGCCTGCCCCAGAGGTGGGACCTACGCTTGTCTAACATTTATGGCATATGCTAACGTCATCCTCACAGGAGAAATTGCGCAATTTAATATTTAAGAAAAAAAAAATCTATTTTTTTTAAAAGAAACACACACAAATTTCTGTGGCTCTGGCTCTTTACAGGAGGTGGGGCTTCTTCTTCACTTTCTCCTTGGACTCTTCCATTGGAAGCGGTTGAGTGTTGCACCTCAGGCAGATTTTTGAGGGTCACACGCAGCTCTCGCATTGTATTTAACCCTTCCCGACCTATGACGTGTATACCCGTCATGGAGCACTGCTATTTAGCGCTCCATGACGAGTATACGCGTCATGGCATTAAACTGTCACCATGTCTGCAGACATAGTGACAGCGCTGAGACCCCGGCTGTTACACACAGCCAGGGGTCTCAGCTAACCGGCCGGGGACCAATGGGGGCGGTCCCGGGCGAGCGATTGCTCTGATTGGCTAGTCTGTACAGACTAGCCAATCAGAGGATTTTAATGCCGGCTGAAAGATTCTGATCCCCGCAGTCCGTGACTGCGGGGATCAGAACCTTCTAAAATGTACAAATCATATGCCCCACCCTCCCCCCCTCCATGTGCCCCCTTCAGCCCTCCATGTGCCCCTTCATATACATAGGTCGACGGGCGGGAGCTACATGGAAGGGGTTAACAGGAAGGGGCCGCCTCTCCCTCCATCAGCCGCTGCTCTATTGTGGCAATGGCTGATGGTTATCATGGCAACTGGACGCCTTCACAGGCTTCCGGCTTGCCATGGTATAGCAGATCAGGCTTCTGCTAAATACAGCAGCAGCTTGATCAGGCTAAGTGTAAATTCATAATACACTACAGTACACTATATAGCAGGGGTGCACAACCTTTTCTGGTTGGGGGCCACATTGTCGGCCTGAACCAATACCAAGGGCCGAAAATAAAACTTAAAGTGGTATTACCAACTGAAATACTGTATTTTTGGCATATTGAACATAAAGTATTTACTATAAATGTCTAGTTACAGTTCTAGGACTCCCATCTAATAGGAGAATGCATGAAAAAAACATGTAAGTAGCCATAAGACAGAGACCTACATGTCTTTTACCAGATGCTTGGGGGCCGCAAATAATGGTATCGCAGGTCGTGCACCCCTGCTATATAGTGTACTGTAGTGTATTATACAGGCATCAAACCCACTGGATCTTCAAGAACCAAGTGGGTCTGGGTAAAAAAAAAAGTTAAAAAAAGGTAAAATAAAAAAAAAATTATTTCTTCTTATAGCCACACATTTATCACTGATTAAAAAAATTAGCCCCTACATGAGACAATCGACCCAAAAAAAATATGGCTCTCAGACTATGGAGACACTAAAACCTTTTTTTTTTTTTCTAAAATGCTTTTATTGTTTTAAAGTAAAATAAAAAAAGTATACATATTAGGTATTGCCGCGTCCGTAAGAACCTGCTCTATAAAAATATCACATGAACTAACCCCTCAGGTGAACACCTTTAAAAAAAAAAAATTGTAAAAAATGCCATTTTTGTCATTTACATCACACAAAGTGTAAAATCAAGTAATCAAAAAGGCGTATGCCCCCAAAATAGTGCCAATCAAACCGCCATCTCATTTCTCAAAAAATGAGCCACTACATAAGACAGTTGGCCAAAAAAAGAAAGGAGAAACCAAAAAAATCTGTAACAGGGTGCCGAAGGCACTCGACTCGTCTGTCTGTCGGTCATGTGATGCTGGCCACGTCACATGACCCTCACTTACCACTATAAATACAGGCAATCTGCTGGCCACAGGTTGCCTGTGATTATTTACTGTCAAGGGCTACTGCTGCTACTATTCCTGTGTGTGTTTGGTTTTGACCCGTATTTGACTCTCCGTATTTGCTCCTGCCTGCTCCTTTGGATTTGACGTGACTTCTTGGTTTGACCTGGCTTGTATTCCGACTTCTCTGTTTCCCTTGGATTTGATGTGACCTCCTGGTTTTGAACTCCGGCTTGTTATCTGACTACGTTTTGTGAGACCCCTACTGTTACTCGGCTACCTCCCGGCTTTAAACCCTTGGCTTGTTTTGGTTGTGTTCGCTGTTCCTGCAGTGTCTGTGTACTTCTTCCTTCTGTCCGCCTGTCTACGTCCTTCCTGTCCTCCGCACTTATCCAGGTCAGGGACCGTCGCCCAGTTGCGCTACGTTGCCTAGGACTGGCAAGTACAAGTAGGTAGGGACAGAGGCGTGGGTGGCAGACAGTGGGTGCACGCTTTCCCTCCCTTTCCTTGACAAAATCATTTTTTTCAAAAATGCTTTATTATGTATAACTGAAATAAACAACTAAAAAAAAGTAGTCATATGTGGTATTGTCACATCCGTAACAACCTGCTCTATAAAATTACCACATGATCCAACCTGTCAGTAAATAACTGTAAATAACAAAAAATAAAAACGGTGCCAAAACAGCTATTTTTTGTTACCTTGCCTCAAAAAAGTGTAATATAGAGCAACCAAAAATCATATGTACCCTAAAATAGTACCAACAAAACTGCCACCTAATCCCAACCTTCCAAAATGGGATCTTATTTTTCAGTTTCTACTCTAGGGGTGCATCAGGGGGTCTTCAAATGTGACATGGCAACTTAAAATGATCCCAGTGAAATCTACCCTCCAAAAACCATATGGCGTTCCTTTCCTTCTGTGCCCTGCTGTGTGCCCATACAGCAGTTTACGACCACATATGGGGTGTTTCTGTAAACTACAGAATCAGGGCAATAAATATTGAGTTTTGTTTGGCTGTTTACCCTTGCTTTGTTAGCATAAAAAAAAAAGATTAAAATTGGAAAGTTTGACAAAAAAGTGAAATTGTGAAACGTCATCTCCATTTTCCATTAATTCTTGTGGAACACCTAAAGGGTTACCAAGTTTGTAAAATCAGTTTTGAATACCTTGAGGGGTGTAGTTTCAAAAATGGAGTAATCTATGGGGGTTTCTATTATGTAAGCCTCACAAAGTGACTTCAGACCTGAACTGGTCCTTAAAAAGTGGGTTTTGGAAATTTTCTTAAAAAATTTAAGATTTGCTTCTAAACTTCTAAGCTTTCTAACGTCCCAAAAAAAGAAAATGTAATATGGGAAATTTAAAGTAATAGTTATTTTAGGAGGCATGACTATCTGGTTTAAAAGCAGAGAAATAAAAATTTTGAAAAAATGCGAATTTTTCCATTTTTTTTTTATAAATTTTGAATTTTTTTTAAAATAAATATAAATAATAAATAAATATTTTGACTCAAATTTACCGCTGTCATGAAGTACAATATGTGACAAGAAAACAATCTCAGAATGGCCTGGATAAGTTAATGCGTTTTAAAGTTGTCACCACATAAAGTGACTCATGTCAGATTTGTGAAAAATGGCCTGGTCCTTAAGGTGAAAAATGGCTGTATCATGAAGGGGTTAAGAGAGAGAGAGAATAGTGATCAGCAGAACATTTCCCAAACACATGAGGAGAAAAGTGGCCAAACTTACCTGATCTGATCCTCTGCTGCTCACCAGAGGCCCCTAATGGTTTGAGCCAGAGCGGGAGACTGAGGCTGGGGTCAGTGCGTCACCTCAATTTATACCCACCCCCAATTATTATGTCATAAGTAAATGAGTCATAGCCCCCTATTATGACACCACAAGTAAGTAAATAATTTGCCAGGATTCTAATAATGACATCACAAGCAGCGTCTCACCATGAGAGCGGTCATATTGACTGTACTAAAGTGCAGGCTACAGATAATGGCTTAGCACTTTGTCCTCTGGGCTGATTGCTTTATAAAATCACTTCAGAAAATTTCCAAATGCGCTGATTTCCAGAAACGTTGCAAATTTTAGACAGCGCTAAGAAAACATAAAACACAATATTTACATATGTTCACTTCATAGTATTAGTAAATTAACCTGGGAACACCCACTTTTCACTAAGCCACACCCCTTTTTGGGCATAGAAGAAAATACATCTAAAACTCTTGATAAATATGATGCACTGTATGTGCCCCGGAATATTCTGGCTTAATAGTAAATCTCGCTCATCAGAGGCCGCGGTGTTACATTGAGTGCTGCAACCTCCTCATAGCTTACCAAGTACAGCGCCGCATATTCTATAGTGGCTGTGCTTGGTATTGCAGCCCAGGCCCATTCACTTGAATGAAAATGAGCTGCGAGTAGGGCCTCTGACTGATGATCATTGGCCCAGGAAGGGGATCAGAGGCTGGGGGTTGTATTCCACACATCAGATATTGATGATACTATCCTGAGGACAGGCCATCAATTTTTGACCCTTTACAATTAGCAGCTAAAAATTGAAACCAGAAGTTGCAAATTTTTGTGTAAAAAATTTATCGGACTTTATGCCAGAAAAGTGGCTGAGATCAATTAGGCGGTCACTCCAGGCGAAAACTAAAAATTAATCCTTTGGCCAAAGTCATGGCACTGTACATGCTCCCAAAGTTTCATGCACCTGAATGGTACCATTAAAGAGATCCCCTGCAGTTCTCTACTAGGCCGCAGCTGAAGCCTATGCTGCTATAATGGGAGATCAATGCTGTCCTGAGCCACTTCAGGCGGCATCACATAATGGATACCTCTCAATCGTCCTGGATCCGAATGGACAGTCCTGGATTATGGCCAAGCATGGGACTCAGACAGTTCCCTCAGGTTCTCCAGATCCGGTTGTTAAATTTACAGTCGGATCGAAGAACCGTGTTACAGCCTGAATCCCAATCCGGCGCTCTGGCTGCGGCAGCTGGAGATGAGCGATTCCATTCAATGGTTTAGATCCTTAGGCTTTTTAAAAGTTGAGTTGTATGTGTGTGTGTAGTGTATATATGGTGTATTTATGTGTATGTGTGCCATGTATGTGGTGTATTTATGTGTACGTGTACCATGTAGACTCACAATCCTGAAGCCAACAGGGCAGTTCTCTGAAAGATTCACTGTAAAGCAGTAAAAGCACTGAAAATGAAAGCTGTAAAGGAAAAACTGATTTTTAGCACAAAAAGAGTAGACTGCAATAATAAAAACAAAAAAAACAAAGGCCCCTTTCACACGAGCGAGTATTCCTCGCGGGTGCAATGCGTGACATGAACGCAAAGCACCCGAACTGAATCCTGACCCATTAATTTCATTAGGTCTGTGTACATGAGCATTTTTTTCATGCATCAGTTCTGCGTTGTGTGAAAAACACAGCATGTTCTATATTCTGCATTTTTCCCGCAGCCCTGGCCCCATAGAAGTGAATGGGGCTTCAGTGAAAAACGCATTGTATCCGCAAACAAGTGCGGACGCAATGCGTTTTTCACTGAAGGTTACTAAGAGATGTTGTTTCTAAACCTTCCGTTTTTTATCACACATCAAAACGCATTGCACCCGCGCGGAAAAAACTGAACGCAATTGCAGACAAAACTGACTAAACTTGCTTGCAAAATGGTGAGAGTTTCACTGAACGCACCCTGAACGCATCCGGAGCCAATCCGTCACGCTCGTGTGAAAGAGACCAAAGGGTATCCATAGCCTTTAAACGGGTTGGCCCATGTCATACATTGGGGGCATATCGCTAGGATATGCCCCCAATGTCTGATAGATCCCACCTCTGGGACCTCTACCTATCATTAGAACAGAGCCCGCAAAGGGAAGCAGAGCAGACCGTGCATGCCCTGTCCTAGTGATTACCCCCAATGTATGACATGGGCCAACACCTTTAAGGCAGAGTCTCAGACACGTAATTTGCGGCCTCTTAGGTAGTTTTCTGAGGGCAGAAACGTCTGCTGCCCGCTGCCGTATTGCGGACCGCATTTGCGGATCCGCAATACACGAGCACTGTCCCGTGTGCATTCACTTCAATGGGTCCGCAAATCTGGAGATGCGTAACGGAACACTAAGGAAGCACTACGGAGTGCTTCTTTGGGGTTCTGTTTTATACCACAAAAAGATAGAACATGTCCTATCTTTTTGCAGAACGTACGACTGCAGACCCATTCAAGTTGAATGGGTCTGGATTCATCACGGCAGCCGTACGGAGGTTGCAAATTGCGGTCCCCAATGCACAGAACGGACCACCTACGGCTGTGTGCATGAGCCCTAAGGCTGCACTATTACGCAGCCTCTGTAGTGTGCTGTTAACTAATGAGCGCTTTCATTGTGAAAGTGACAGGACAGGAGATGCAGGGAGTGGTGAGTATGTCACCACTACCGATGGTCTGGAATCGCTCCCTGCTCTCTGCTCCTCTTCACCTGGCCCTCCACTAGGTCCTGACAGCATACAGCTTCAGGATGTAGTGCACGTAGGCTGGTAGGCTGTGCAACCTAGACAGTTTTTTTTAGTCATAACCACAAGAGAAATAAATTATAAAAATATAGCAGTTATCACATTGACCACTAGATGGCAGCATAACAGGTGCAGGAATAGTAAAGGAAAACGCTCTTTTTACAGCCTAGAAATAAAGTAAATGGGAATGGCAGAAACAGGCCAATGTGAAATGTCTGAATGCAAAGCTAAAGGCCCTATTATACTGGCAGATTATCATTAAGATGATGGCTAAGGAGCGTTCGTATGAGCGATCATCTGGCAGTGTAATACTGCAATACTGCAAATAAGTTAAAAAAATCCTGGCTTGCTTGTGGCAGATCACGTCGTCTAATAGGTGCTCTGCTGCTAGCAAACAATGAGACAGTATAGGGACGAACGATGCATTAACAATCGCTCGTCCCTATACTGAGGAGGAGATCACTGCATGTAATAGCAGCGGTCTCCTTCTCTAGCGAGCAGGTGATTGATGTGCGGGAATGCTTCCCTCCCGACAATAGTCTCCTCTGTCTGCCTGTGTAATAGGGACCTAACTCTCAGTCTGAGTTCAGGAACTTTGGGCTAGTTATATTTAGGGGTGTGAAATCAGACAGTTTTGGTGGGATGGGTAAAAATGACTCCACAGACTCTAACTGTTATTATTAATTATACACAAGCCATTTATGATCAAGATGGAAAAATAGAGGATTCAGAAATTTGGAAATAACTGACCCCACAGTCCTGGTTGTATTTACAGGATATGCCATGAATGCAGGGAGGAGAGGGGTTCAGTGAGCCCCATAAGTTAATACTTTGCTACTGTAGTTTCTATTAATGATGTATCGGTCATGAACGAGCTGGCCCTATGAGCCAGTACCTACAGTAAATGTCTGTGATGGCTAACCTCCAGCAATGGTAAAACTATAACTCCCAAGATGTACACTTGCTTGGCAGTTCTCAGAACTCCATAGAAATGAATGGAGCATGCTGGGAGTCATAGTTTCCCCACAGCTAAAGTGCCAGAGGTTAGCCACCACTGGATATATATCAACGATGGGAGCCATCTCCCATCTGAAAGGCACTTAAAGGGGTTCTCCGGGAATTAAGAAAATGAAAATACTTAAATAGTGCTTTATTATAAATATATTCCCAAATACCTTTCATTAGTTATAATGGTTTATTTTGGCTGGGAAGGAATCATCGGAGGAAATAAAATGGCCGCCATTCTATTAGTACACACAAAATCTGTCCTCATCACACAGCAGGACAAGTTACTTCACATCATTGAGGTAAAGAGCTGCCTCATCCTTCTTTCTGCTCTGCTTGTCAGACATTATGATCCTAAATATAGCTGATAAGATCTTACAATGAATCTCTGTACGAATGGAGTTAATGAGGAGACATGAAATAAGAAGAGGAGGTGGCGATGTGGCTAATGAGCAGCAGCACTTGTATGCAGTCTCCATTACCACAGACCCACATTATCAGTCTGTCTATCCATCCTCTCTGTACTTCATGATCTTCATGAACTCCATTCCTACAGAGAGATTCAGCTGAAAATCTTATCAGCTGTATTCAGGATCAAAACCCCTGACAAGCAGAGCAGAGAGGAGGATGAGGCAGCTCTCTAGCTCAGTGTTGTGAAGTAACTTGTCCTCCTGTATGATTATTACAGGTTTTGTGTGTACTAATAGAACGGCAGCCATTTTATTTCCTCAGATGATTGCTTCCCAGCCAAAATAAACAATTATAACTAATAAAAGGTGGGGGGCGTGGCCTGGCAATGGCAGAGTTAAGATGCTCACCAGCTCGGCTCCTGCGCCCGAAGGTCTGGGGAGGCCCAAACCAGCACTTACACCGCTTGAGACACTCACCATGGGGCCCAAGAAGAAGAGGTCCAAACTTCTGACTGGCAGCCAACCGGAACATACAGCCTTACCGACCATTGAGAGGTTCCTCACCGCCGGCTCTCAGCACATGCAGACGGCTCCATCTTTGGTCGGCTCACCAGGCAGGACAGCGGCAGCGTCTCCCTCTTCACCCACCACCGCAAGTGACCCTACCAGTAAGCAGAGCGGGATCGTTCCAGAGGCAGCAGGGACCGACGCGGACATGGGAGAGGAGCCCCAGCCCAGCTCTCCTCAGGAGCCATCGCCATGCGGCTCCATACTAAGAGCGCGGAAAAGCGCCACCGCAGTAGACGAGCACAGTGAGTGGGGTGAGGGTGAATGGGAGAACTCTGCCGTGTATAACCAGCCTTCCGCTCAACCTTTAACTCCCCCACCGGCCCAAGGCTCCCCTATAGCCCACAGGGCAGGATCGGCTTCACCTGACCCATTGGCCATAAAGGGGTCCCCCGCTCTCAATGAATTTAGGGATCTGGGCCTGCCCCTGGCCTCTATACCCACTAAAGAGGACATGGAGAGATACATCTCCAGATTGGAAAACACATATAGATCTGAGATCAAGCTCATCAAAACAGATGTGGCAGCCCTGGGGTCACAAGTGGACACAGTAGATCGCTCACTTGGAACTATTTCCGCAAAACAGGCTGCACAAGAAGCGGTCATTGACGCTCATACAGTGCAGTTGCATCAGCTTACAGATTTGTTAGATGATATTGAAAACAGGGGGCGTCGAAATAACATAAGAGTCCGTGGCCTCACTGAGGTTATACCTGCAAAGGACTTAGACTGTACGTTACGTTGCATCTTTAATACTCTTCTGGGAGAACCCCCTGACGCTCCCTTGGAGCTGGATAGAGCACATCGGGCGTTGGGTCCCAAACCCACTAACTCAGAGAGAGTCAGGGATGTAATATGTAGAGTCGACCATTACCAACAGAAAGAAGCCATTATGAGAAAGGCCAGAAAAGTGGGGCTCAATCAATATAAAGGATCTACCCTCCAGCTCTTATCAGATTTATCTCGTTATACTTTGCTTAAACGTAGAGCTTTGTGCCCACTGCTCTCTCAACTTCAAACCAAGCGGATTGCCTACACATTGGATTCCCTTTTCGTCTCCAGGTCCGCTCCAATGGACAAGTAGCGGTCCTTCATCACCAAAGGGACATACTAAGCTTTACTAAAGCCCTGGATAGCTCACCGGTTGACATCACTGATTGGCCCGCCTTCTCTGTGGGGATCCCAGGAGACATGCTTCCACGACTGCAGAGAGAGGCCAGACCACCACGATCCAAACCTCGCCGTTCTCCTGGCAGCTCGCTGGTGCTGCCTGTACCCCCTGAAGGGACTGGCTGATACATTTTCAGGTCGTATATCTTTAAAGGCCACTTCCAGGTCTCATCAGAAGGTCCCATTGACCTTGCACCAATGATTTGTTTGAATTTACTTCTTGTTCTACAATGGCAGTGTGACGCGAGGGCCACTTGCATGTTTCTGACACCGTTATTATTCTATGGTTCGCTTACAAGAGATGGACCCCTTGATGGTCGCTCATTGAGGCTTCGACTCCTACAATCGCTCTGGCCCTCGTCGTCGCATGTCAATGGTATTTGTCTATATTGGCATATGCTATTATGTTCTGTCTTTATTGGCTGATGGTCCTTGGAACATATATATTTGAGGGTTGCTTCTTGGCCTCCTTAGAAGGTCCCATCGACCATACTACCATAATCCTCCTTCGTAGTAGCACACGATATGGTGCTCTGTTTTTGATACTTTCGGAATAGTACTGTTTGAATTGTTTTGAGGTTCTTTCAGAATATGCCCAGGGGTCTCCCCAGCCCGGAGGGTGTAGTTCCTCTATTGTTAGTGCGCTTCCATCTAGGGACTCATAACTCTCTTGTTATGGGATAATATCTGTCCCCTTTACTCTACTAGTTCTATCTGAATACTACTATCTTCTTACTTTATCCGTCTCTTTATTACTTGCGGATTCAGACAACCTCTTCTCTCTTCTCTTTTCTTTTTCCTCTCCTTCTTTTTCTTTCCTCTCCTCTATCCTTTATCTACCCCTACCCTTTCTTTCCCCCCTCCCCCTTTTTTTTTTTTCTTTTTTTTTTTAAATCTCCTATTCCCTCACCTCCCAACATGGCTACTCTCAAGATAGGTTCCCTGAATGTTCGAGGGTTTAGCACCCCCCAAAAAACATTCCCAAATCTTATACCAAGTGCACAAGCAGAACGTACTTATTTTGCTTCTCCAGGAAGCGCATTTTAAGTTGGGACTGGGATACCTACCGATGCTATGTGACAGGTACTTTATGTCTTGGCATTATAACCAGAGGGGTCTCGATATGCTTGCATAAGTCATTTCCTTGGACGGTGGTGGACATTAGAATGGATGGGGAGGGGCGCTACATTTTCCTTAAAATAAGGATTCATTCAACGCTATTCACTGTAGTTAACTGGTACCTTCCCAACCAGATACAAATTTCTACTTGTAGATCCTTTTCTCTTGCAGCTTGCTGAGGGACAACTTATAATTGGGGGGGACTTCAATTTCACTCTGGACCCTTCGGCGGACTCTGCCACCGCCTCATGCGTGTCCCCAAATCGGCAACTGAAATCCCTTCTTACTCACCTTCATTCTTACAGCTGGTGGATGTGTGGCGCTTACTCCACCCTCAAGGTAAGGACTATACGTTCTACTCTGCTCCACATCAGTTTTATAGCAGTATTGATATCTTTTTGATATCGCACCACGCTCTATCATGGTCCCTGAAAGCTTCCATTGGCGATATAGTGCTTTCCGACCATGCACCAATCTACTAGACACTCAACATTCCCAACACTCTCCACAAACCCTGGAATTGGAGGCCTAATGATAGCCTACTTAGAGATATTGTCTGTACGGTGGACATCCGTACTACAATAGATGAATTTCTTGCGATACACGCCACGGACGTTACATCTCTACCCATACAGTGGGAGGTGCTAAAATGCGTTTTCAGAGGTGTCTTTTTAAAACACGGTACGCGATTAAAAAAAGAACAGACACATAAACTTACCAGTCTTCTTATACAAGCACAAAGCCTGGAGGTCTTACATAAACAAACGCTGTCAAATACTACATACATTGAACTGGTCAGAGTCCGAGAATTCATTAAAACACTACTGGACCAAAAAATACAAGAAATATAGAGATCAGGGTAAACGATTTTTTAATGAACATTCCAATAAGTGCGGTAAACCTTTGGCCAGATATTTGCATCCCCGAGCTTCCCAATCATACATATCGCATATAAAAACATCAGAAGGTAGGAGTACCCACTATCCCACTGAAATACTAGAGGTGTTTAGATCTTACTACTCCAAACTGCACAACATTAAAGGCCAATACGTGGATATGCCAGCTACATCCTTATCTACTCGCATTGATGAATATGTAACTGAAACGGCGCTACCAACTCTTTCTGAACAAGATAGGGAGGGCTTAGAAGATATTACTGAACGGTATGTGACTCTGGTGATTAAAAATTTGCCTTCCGGGAAAAGCCCAGGGCCCGATGGCTTTACGACAGCCTTTTACAAACACTTTAGGGATATTCTTTCCCCTTTTCTGGCCAAAGTGTTTAATAGTATTAACTTACAAAACGTGTTTCCCACTCAATCTCTAGAAGCCCATATTAGTTTACTACCTAAACCAGGTAAAGACACTTCGGTATCCTCTAACTACCGCCCAATATCTTTAATAAACATAGATATTAAGATATATTCTAAACTACTCGCTGATAGATTGGCCCCCATATTGCCCAACCTGATACACACAGGTAGGATTTGTCAGGGGAAGAGAAGCGCGTGACAATACGATTAAAACCCTACTTCTCACCAACTTGGCAAAAGCGGATGCGTCACCTTTATGCCTATTATCGGTCGATGCAGAAAAAGCTTTTGACCGCGTCCATTGGTCATTTCCTAATTCCACACTATAGCAAATAGGCTTAGGTCCCAAAATTAATAGTAAAATCAGTGCCCTCTGCTCCAACCCTACAGCTAAGGTTAGGATTAATGGCCTTCTTTCCCCTCCGATCAATATTAGAAACGGAACCCGGCAAGGATGTCCATTATCACCCCTGCTCTAAGTTCTGGTGATGGAACACCTGGCAAACGCCATTAGAGCTAAGCCTTCGATACTTGGCTTCAAAGTCAACGGGGCCCAATATAGGAATGCTTTATTTGCAGACGACCTTCTCTTATATATCACTCAGCCGCACATCTCCATCCCCTCGATAGTATCCGATTTTGACAGGTTTGGCCATTTAAGTAATTTCAAAATCCGAGCTACTAAATATATCTGTACCAGGGGCCGAATTTGCAAGAGTGCTCACAGCCTTTCCGTTCAAACACCAAGATTTCTCCCTCAAATATCTGGGCATTCACATCCCTAAAAACCCTGATCACTTAATTGGGCTTAACTACCTCCCTGTATTGGACCGAACCTTGAAAGACCTATCCAACTTCAATAAGAAAAATATTTCTTGGTTCGGCCGAATCAATGTACTGAAAATGAACATTTGAACAGAATTTCTGTGTATTCTTCAAGCTGTCCCAGTGACTCCTCCCCGACTTTCTTTCGCAAACTTAGGACAGCGATAACTCGATTCGTATGGGGACAACGTAACTCCAGAATAGGACACTCCACTTTAATTAGATCTAAAACACAGGGTGGGGTCGGTCTTCCCGACTTTAAGCTGTACCATACTGCAGCTGTTCTCCCACGACTGCTAGACTGGCATTACCATATAGACACAAAACAATAGGTGAAGCTAGAGTACTCTCTCTACTCTATCTCTCTCAGAGACGCTCCGTGGATCACCACTACCGCTTGCCTGGTCTTAGGTAATAGGAATACTGTAATGTGTCATACACTCAAACAGTGGAACTCAATGATCCTGAAAGGAATCTGCAGCAGACAACTTAGTCCACTCACACCGATATTCCATAATGCTCCATATTGCCAGAATGGAAGAGATTTCCTTAGAAGCAAACAATCAATCTTCTAAATATACTGGTTTGTGGTCGTTTTGGACGGACTTTCAGTCCTCCGCAGACTTTTTACCGCTGCTCTCACGTTAAGGGATCCTTGATGGACAAGCTGGTCCATGTTTCCCCCCTCCCCCTCCCCTTTTTTTCCCTCTTCCCTATGCTCTTTCTTACCCCTCTGTTCTTCATTCTTTCCTTCTATCCACTTTACTCATCTTCAATATCATCTCTTTTTTCTGGTTCTTAATATAGTCGTTTAGCAAGCCCATGCTTCCACGCAAAACTGGGCTTACCTATCTCAGACGTGCTGGCAAATGACTGGACAATGAGATACTTGGCTCTACGGACTACTTACCTCTACCCATTTGCTCCAGCTTAAACGGTGCCTTATGATTGTTCCATTTGCTGATATTTCTGTGGAGCGATAAGGTTCCACTAATTTCAACTGTACCTGTTTTCTGTAACGCTTTTCATACACCCGCTGCGGGTGATTCAATTATTTTTTTGTTATCTTTTCTGTAATTTGAAACTTGAAAATCTAATAAAATGTGTTTAAACATAACTAATAAAAGGTATTTGGGAATATATTTATAGTAAAGCACTATTAAAGTATTTTAATTTTCTTAATTCCCGGAGAACCCCTTTAAGCAGATCTGAGAGCAGTTGTTGTGCTGTTTATCTCACTCCCTTTAAAAGAGGGAGTGGAGAAAAGGAAGGCAGTAAGACTTGTAATGGTAACAAATGTATTTAGAATGCATTTAGGAGCCTAAAGACCTGGCTCACTAAAAAAAATAAAAAATTCCATCACTTGTTTTCACTAAAGTGTACCTAACCTTTCAATGAACATTACACAAGCAATAACACTATTTCTGGCCAGTATATGCCATGCATCTTGTAGTTCTCCCAGAGATGGTGGGTGGAGACAGCATACAGAAAGTAGAGGAGAATCTGCTTCAGAACCTTCTCTTATTCACTCAGAAGCAGCCCCAGGATCATGGAGGACATTACAGAGATGAATAGACTTGGGCTGGCACAAACTGCCTATTTAGTTGGTGGGTGTAGTGGGTGCGTTCCAGAGGTAGGACCCTCACCTATTTTCACTTTAATGGCATATCCTAGCGATATACCTACCATGTCTGAGGTGAGACAACCCCTTGAAAAAATCGCAGTATGTTCTATATTCTGCGGTTTTGCCGCAACGCTGGCCTCATAGAAGTGAATGGGGCTGTGTGAAAATCGCATCCGCAAAAAAAGTGCAGATGTGATGCGTTTTTCACTGATGGTTGCTAAGAGATGTTGTTTGTAAACCTTCAGTTTTTTATCACACACATGAAAAACACATCAATGTGCATTGCACCCGCGCGAAAAAAAATGAACGAAACCGCAGACAAAACTGACTGAACTTGCTTGCGAAATCACGCATTTTTCACTGAACACATCCAGACCAAATCCGTGACTCTCGTGTGCATGGGGCTTAACAAGTCCTATTTGCAGTTTGCCACAAGGTTGAAGATAAAATGCAGCACTCACTTATCTGTATCCCGATTTTTTTCACCATCTTAGTACGACGTTTCGACCGTTATGGTCTTTTTCAAGCAATGAACATAGTGAACAAGTGCAGATATATATACCCCTACCAAAGTATCACATGATCAAATCAAGTGTGTTAATCATCAATTGAATATACTTTGTGAGTACCTCCCTATTAGGGTACTTTCACACTAGCGTTTTGGATTACGTTTGTGAGATCCGTTTCAGGGCTCTCACAAACAGTCGAAAACGGATCAGTTAAGCCCCAATGCATTCTGAATGGATAAGGATCCGTTCAGAATGCATCAGTTCGGCTCCGTTCCGCCTCTATTCCGTTTTAGAGGCGGACACCAAAACGCAGCATGCAGCATTTTGGTGTCCGTCTGAAGAGGCGGAGCCTAACGGATCCGTTTTTTTACAATGTAAGGCCTTATGCACACGACCGTTTTTTTATGCTGTCCGCAAAAAGGGGTTCCGTTGTTCAGTGATCCGTGTCCGTTTTTGCCTTCTGTTGTGTTTCCGTGTGTCTTCCGTTTTTTTTAGCGGACATGACCCAAAAGATTTTACCAAAAGACAGGCTGACAATGTTTCCCAAGTGCCTGCCAAGGGATCCGCAAAAAAAACGGACACGGAACGCGGATGACACACGGATGGCCATCCGCATTTTTCACGGACCCATTGACTTGAATGGGTCCGTGAACCGTTTTTCACGGACAAGAATAGGACAGGTTATATTTTTTTGACGGACTGGAATCACGGACCACGGACGCGGAGGACAAACGGTGCATTTGCCGAGGTTTCCACGGACCCATTGAAAACCAATGGGTCCGCAGAAAATCACGAAAAACGGAGCAACGAAACGGAATCAAACAACGGTCGTGTGCATGAGGCCTAAGTCAATGGGGATGGATCCGTTTTCAATGACACAATATGGTGCATTTGAAAACGGATCCGTTTCCCATTGACTTTCAATGTAATTCAAAACGGATCCGTTTTGGACTTTGTCATTTTTCTTTAAACCTAATGCAAATGGATCCGTTGTGAACAGATACAAACGTTTGCATTAGAGGTGCGGATCCGTCTGTGCAAATAAACAGACAGATCCACACCAACGCTAGTGTGAAAGTAGCCTTAGTCAACACCCATTTGTGCAATTCCATAGCACAGATTAGAATGTATAGAAAGGCATCACTAATAATTCAAGTATGTAAAACATAGCAATAATCAAACACACGTGTTCACTGTTGGAATCCTGTAGGGCAAGCATCCTCAAACTACGGCCCTCCAGCTGTTGTAAAACTACAACCCCCACAATGCCCTGCTGTAGACTGATACCTGTAGGCTGTTCGGGCATGCTGGGAGTTGTAGTTTTGCAACAGCTGGAGGGCCGCAGTTTGAGGATGCCTGCTGTAGGGCGTTTCCCAGACGGTACCATCCCGAACGCTTCCTGTTGTACAAAATGCGTGCTCTATCCCCCTTACTCTCACTGCGCCTGCGCATCTGTTAAGTGTGACGTTTGTTCAGGCCTCTCAGTGCAGCATCACCTCTACGCCTGCGCATAGAGGAGGTGTGACATAACACCCGGCGTCTGCATTTAGCGTCATCCGCCTGAACCATGTGAAAAACTAGTCCTGCCCCTTAGACCTTTTCACTCTGTAGCCATAATGAAATAAACGTTATCCTATTGAGGTATGCCAAACCTTTAATAATCACGGGTCAATGTCCCCATCTATCTTACAAGCATATATAACGGATTGTGTCATTTTGTCCTCGCCCGTATGTATAATATAAAACTTATATGTGGCCATTCGTCAGAGGAGCCTTAAAGGGACAAATTAAAGCCACAAGCATGGCAAAATTATAATCATGAACCACAGCAGTCATGGCACAGTGGTGTGGCTAAATACATATCAGTCCATATGGTCACATCGATAAAGATCATTTCAGGGCACACTGAATCCATTCAAAGACATAGAGGCACAGGCGCAGTGAGAGTAAGGGGACGCCAGATAGAGCACGCATTTTGTATAACAGGAAGCGTTCGGGATGGTACTTTCTGTGAGACGCTCTACAGGATTCCAACAGTGAGCACGTGTGTGTGTTTATTGCTGTGTTTTACATACTTCATATATTATTAATGATGCCTTTCTATACATTCTAACCTGTGTTATGGAATTGCACGAATGGGTGTTGACTAATAGGGAGGTACTCACTAAGTATATTCAATTAATAATTAACATACCTGATTTGATCATGTGATACTTTGGGAGGGGTATATATATATATCTGCACTTGTTCACTGCTTGAAAAAGACCATAACAGTCGAAACGTTGCACTAAGTTGGTGAATAAAATCTGGATACAGATGACGAGTGCTGCGGTTTCTCTTCAACCATTTGCATATTATGGGGGGAGCATCTGACTGGCACCACCACTTAGAAGGTAGAACCATATTTGCCACAAGCAGTATAGGGGACACAGCAAACAGGTGGAAGGTAGTGCTTTGGTCAGATGAAACCAAAGTTGAACACTGTATATCACCCTTAACACACCATACCCACCTTGAAACATGATGGTGGCAGTATCCTGCTGTGGGGGAGGCTTTTCTTCAGCAGGGACAGGGAAGCTGGTTAGAGTTGATGGGAAGATGGAGCTAAATACAGAACAACCCTGGAGGAAAACCTGGTAGAGGCTGCAAGAGACTTGAAACCGGGGCAGAGGTTCACCTTCCAGCAGGACAATGACAATCCTCATGAGAGCCCCACTGGATCATTCACAAATCAATGTTTTGGTCAGTGATTTTGAGCCAAAAACCAGGTAAACGCAGATCTTTCCCTTATCTCTGGAGGCTCCAATCCTGGTTTTAACTCACAATCACTGACGTGTGAATGAGAGTTTACAGCAGAACTGATCTTCATGAACCCAAAGCCATCTAAAGTGAGGGAACCACCAGCTGCATTACTCACTTTATACAGTCTTTAAAGCAGGGGACCTCCAAGTCCTTCAATTGGGACAGGAATCTTTTCAAGCTATTTCCTGTCCAAAAGTCAAGGGGGGGGGGAACATTCTCCTGTGGTGACATTATGGAGGAATGTACTGGAAAAAGTATAGTTTTAGTGGCTTTTGGCTCCCATGGAAGCCCTTTTTTAAACTGTACAAGGAAGGAAAACCCCTCAAACATTATTGGGGCATCTATGAAGATCTGTTTTCTTTACCAGTCTTAGTTGTGGCACATCACACCAGCAGGACAAAGATTAAAATGGGTTCTCCAAGTCAGAGCTATTGGTGACCTTATTTTCCGCCAATTGAATTGATTGGATAAGTCATCAATATCTGTAGTCTGAAGGATCCTGTTAAGAGGTCAGTGTGCCACAATTAAAACCTAGATGTCTGGAATTATTTACACCAGTGTCCGCATTTAAGAAAAGTGGCAATCAAGGCAGAAAACCCAAGAGGCACACATTTTTCCACAGTTGAAGTGTAGTATGACACTTCCCCCCCTTGAGAGAAAACACCAATATACTATTAAGAATTTGATCATATTTTTTATTAGTCGAGATAGTTTTAGTATTTTAACGTTATCTTTAGATCCATAAAATACCACAGAGGCAAATACATTTCAATGACCTTCCCCCGTGAACCACTACATTTGCTGGCAGATGAGACACAATCTAAAATACGTATGGACAATACAAATAAAAAAAAAAAAAAAATATTTATAAAATTTAAGAAGCATCTCATCACAAGCAACCCCTCTGAAATAAATAAGGCGGCAGACACGTGTCTTAGCAGGAGCATTCGCTCTTCAGATAAGCGATCAAGTCTTGTCTCTCGGTCTTGCTCTTGATACCAGCAAAGATCATCTTGGTGCCAGGGATGTACTTTTTGGGGTTATGCAGATATTCAAACAGGGTCTCCTCATTCCAGGTAATACCTGCAGATAACAGAATAATTAATACACACTTAACAGCAGCTTAAAGGGGTTCTCCGCAATTAGAATAACCTTTTCCCAAGGTAAGAATAAATAGTGCCACGGTGATCTATAGATCAACATGAAATGGGGCTGAGCCGCTATACCATAAACATTTTTGGAAGAATGCAGCCATGTCTTTCTATAGCTGGTAATCTCCTTTTGAAGGGGTTGTCCCATGACAACCTATCCCCTGCACACAGGGTGGTGACCAAAAGCCTGATTGACAGGGGCCCCAACAGATCCCTAACAGTTAGTGATTTGTAAGGGATGTGCTGTCCTTCTGAACGCAGCTTCATGTACGTGTCCAACACTATGCATCCCCACGGGTAGAATTGCTTGGCTATATCAGTCAGTACATAGCCTGACTTAAATGGAGCTGAAGACAAATACATGTCTGCTGCTCCGGAGAACACAGACCCCTGTTTCTATGATCAGCAGGGGCCCCAGCAGTCAGACCCCCGACAGACAGACACTTACCACCTATCCTGTGGACAGGTTAACATGGGACAACCCTTTTAAGAACATTGACACCTAGATTTGCCTAACCTCTATGTAGACGCAAACACAAAGCCTTCCATCACACTGGATGTGGTGTGGCCCAATTTCTGGCACCCATATGGATGACCTTTTTACAGGACATTCTATGGATATACCCTCAATATTTAAAGGGGAGGGGTTGTCCCATCTTCCCATTAAAAGGCGGAGACACGACCAAGTGCCAGGCTTATGGAAACAGCTGGACGGGGCAGCAGTACACAGTTTCCATAATTCCCATTACAGTGAATGGAAGCTACACAGACAGGATAGCACAGGGGTCAGCAGCCTTCAGCACTCCAGCTGTTGGGAAGCTGCAACTCCCAGCATGCCACATTTCATAGAACAGGTCAGCAGGTGTGCATGCTGGAAGTTGTAGTTTCACAAAAGCAAGCTACATTTCCAGGAGTTACAGAAGCAGTGTGGCTTGTTGCGCTGTTTGCGCAAGTCCTATTCACTACTATGGGAGTTACGGAAACAACTGAGCGAGGACCTCAGTCGATTCTGTAATCCCATGTCACCATGGAAACGGTGAGATGGGACAACTTCTTTAGGATTGGAATACCCCTTTAATACACAGAAGCCAAAAGAGACAATCTTGACCTCTGCCAGGTAAACAGGCCCTACTGATATTTTTAGTATGTGCTGGGCGCTCTCCAGGGACACGCTGCAATCGGCACAAACATGAAATGTGAGCAGGGTCTTAGAGGAGTAGTAAGTATTGAGAAACTAGGAGCAGCCGCCATTAAGAAGGACCTAAGCAAGGCCTCCTATAGAACCACTTACCCTTCTTCTTGTTCGCATCACTGTAAGTGTAGCCTTCTGCTTGACCCGTTTTGCGCCCTAACAGGCCATACAGGTTGGGTCCGTTCTTGTGCTTGCCCCCCTTCTCACACACGTGGCACTGGGAGCATTTGGTGACAAAGATCTTACGTCCCTTTTCAACGTCTCCCATTGTTAATTAGATCCTGAAAGGAATAAAGGCACCAGTTTAGCACAGACCTCAGATAAAAGCCCTTCATCACACCGTATGGAAGGAAAGCAAGACAGCCCACCCCATCCCCCATAGCAGGAACAAGCCATGGTGACCTATCTGACCTTCCAAGGGTCAAATGCCCACAGAGAAAGACCATAAGTAGGTGACAAAATTATTAGCAGCGCCCGGCATCATGTCACCCAGAGGACCAGGCAAACAGCATATAAGACATCTGGCCAGGACACTTGAGATGATTAGGTTTTACCTTAGGAGTACAAGCATCATAACCACAACACCCATCATCCAAATACTAATAATTAATCAAATAGTGTAATGACACCAGATCTAGACATATAAAAGAACTGATTACGCCCCATAATGAACTATTACATAGGATAGGTGTACCTGGGTCAAAATAAATGCCATAAAACCCAAGGTCAGGGCATAACATAAGCCTAAGGGTTAGAACAACCAATAAGTGAGCCCACAATGACTAGAAGGCGAAGGCAAGATGGCAGCGGCCCCTGCTTACCGTACGCTGACCTCCTGCTGCTCTGCACTCCCGCGCTGACTGAACGCTCTGAGCCCAAGGACACGCTGTACCAACCCTTTGTAACCGGTGTTCGCGCAACGCACCTTACGTTTTGCGCCTGACGTCAGGACAAGCCCCGCCCCTAAATGACTTGGCTCGTCCAAACAAAGTAAAGGGTTTCCCTTTCCCGGCGTCAGAAGGTTAGGTTGAACAGGACGTGCCTGAAGGAGAGTCACAAAGCCCAGCCCCCTTGCGTAGACTTACGAAAGCATTGCCTGCTTTTAGTGACGTCAGCAAGGGCAGGGAGGAGGGTCACATGGGGCTTCTGAGAAGCGGTGATGCGGGTGTCTGTGAGAACATCCCGAGATGTTCACTGCGCATGTGCACATTATAGTTATGTAAAAAATGATAACTTTGTATTTACAGCCGAGGATGCAGACTGATCATTTCCTTTTAGGGTATATTGACACACAGGGGATGAGGTGCAGTAAAAGGGATTATTCCCAAATGGGGCATATTGCTAGGATGTGCAATCAGTGTTAGGCCTCATGTACACAAACATATTTTCTTTCTGTGTCCGTTCCTTTTTTTTTTGCGGACCATATACTTGCCTCCAACGCTGCTCGCCGCGGGAATCCAAGATGGCACCGGCAGCAGGATGAATGAAACTGCTCCTGTTCTTGCGAGAACTGGAGCTTCTTCTCCCTGGCTAAGAGCGGAGCGCACTGATTGGATGTGATCCGTGCCAGGGAGAAGACAGACACGCCCGGGAGAACTTTTGCAGGCCCGCCCAGTTGAACCGAATGGCTCATTAGCATACATGGCGGGAGTTATTGCAGGGGGCACCGCGGACAAACGGGGGCACATATTGAAAAAAGAAGAGCTGATTAAGCACCACGGGGGACAGGCAAGTAAGGGTATGTCTTCAGTTTCACATGCATTTTCAGGTGAAAGGTCCTCTTTAAGTCAATGATGTTTCACTCCAATCAAGTGTTATCAATGTTTCTTTTCTTTTGTCTTTAGTTTAGCAGTCTCCTCTTTTGTTTTAATTCCTTCTGAGGCAGTATGTCTCGGTATTAATTTTTTAGAAGATCTTCCTAGATTGAATTTAGTTCATTTGTAGACGCGTTTCGGAGCTTACACGCTCCTTCATCAGTGGCATGAAAAATGAAATCTGTAAAGTCACTCTCCATAAGTGAGGTCACTCAGGAACAACACTTGGAAAGCCTAAAATGGATTGTTCCTTTCATGTCTAAATATGCTAATCCACAACTTTTCTTTATATATATAGTATTTTTCTTAAATCAAAATAATTATTAAAATTAAGAATATAGATGTCACAAGGCAAATTCATTTTTATCGCTTATTTAACATATTAATATACATCCAAATCAAATAGGGCATGTTCATCATATATGGGATCACTCAAGGATGTCACCTGAAAAATCTGGAGTGGATTATGCCTTCCATATTTGAACATGTTAGGGTCCTTTCACACTGGCGTTTTTGTTTTCTGGCATAGAGATCCGTCCTCGGCGCTCTATGCTGGAAAAATCCTGATCAGGATCATCCCCATGCATTCTGAATGGAGAGAAATCCGTTCAGGATGCATCAGGATGTCTTCAGTTCAGGACCGGAACGTTTTTTGGACGCAGCAAATACCGCAGCATGCTGCGCTTTTTGTTCCGTCCAAAAATCCGGAACACTTGCCGCAAGGCCGGATCCGGAATTAATGCCCATTGAAAGGCATTAATCCGGATCCGGACTTAAGCTAAACATCGTTTCGGCGCATCGCCGGATCCGACGTTTAGCTTTTTCTCAATTGTTACCATGGCAGCCAGGACGCTAAAGTCCTGGTTGGCATGGTAAATGTAGTGGGAGCGGGGAGCAGTATACTTACCATCCGTGCGGCTCCGGGCGCTCCAGAGTGACGTCAGGGCGCCCTACACGCATGGATCACGTGATTGCATTGATCACGTGATCCATGCGCATGGGGCGCTCTGACGTCATTCTGGAGCGCCCTGGAAGCCGCACGGGCGGTAAGTATACTGCTTCCCCGCTCCCCACTACTACTATGGCAACCAGGACTTTAATAGCGTCCTGGCTGCCATAGTAACCTGAAAGCATTTCGAAGACTGATCAGGATCCTGATCAGTCTTCTAATGCTTCAGGCGACTTGCGTTCTGACGGATCCGGCGGGACGGAAGTGCCTGCCGGATCCTCAGAACGCAAGTGTGAAAGGACCCTTAATATATAAAAAGAAAAAGAGACCACAAAGGAGAGATATCCCCAAGTCAAGGCAGGGAACCAAGTCCCCCGAATCAGTAGGTGCAAGTGCAGATATACAGCGATATAGTATCGTGACTACTATGGGACATCAATCCTCTAATAATATAACGGACAAGCTCCCTATTGGAAAGGAACACAAAAACTAACGATACTGGAGCCAAAAAAGTCCAAAAATATAAATCACTTTATTGCATAAATACATTAAAAATATATATATGTAGGCCACAAAGGGTAGAGGGTAACAGGAAAAACACCATCCTGGTATACACTGTATGCAAAATTGAATGAGACTGAGTATGTGAAATTAACCCAGTCCAGACAACCGTATTGTCACGGCTGTATGTGAGCAACAAGAGCATACACAGTGAGTTAGCTACTGACCGGACCCAAACTAGGGAACATAAAGGGTGACCCCTGTCAGACCCTAAAAGCTCTCCCTATGCTGCTAAGCCCATGTCCAGATCCAGATGGTGGATCGAGACATGCCCGCGTACCTAAGGCTGATGACCACTGTAACCCCTACAGTAGTGGAAGGGGCACGGCCACCGGTGCCCTGCTCAGTATATGGACGGAACCGGGGTCGCCTCGGATCCAGTCAGCAAAACAAACAGAAACACACAATGTCTGCACACTTAACTGAAGGAGCTGCAGCAGCAGTGAAAACAGATCCAAAGTCAGCAGACAATGTCCGAAGTACTTGCTTCAGCAGAACACAGGTCCAGAAAAGATATCACACCAGTGAAGATACTCAAGCGAGAGATACAGGTCAAATGAAGTAGTATAATCCGCACCGTACAAAGGAAGAGAGGTGATTTAAAGGCAGAGCAATCAAACACAGGAGGGACAGCTGGGAGGAAGGAAACAGAAAGTAAAGACCTCATCACAGGGGCGGAGAAACAGAGCTGTGGGAACGTCTCAAAGCTCTAGTAGTTACATCATCACAGGGGTGGAGAAACAGAGCTGTGAGAACGTCTCAAAGCTCTGGTAGTGACAGTACCCCCCTCTACGGGTGGACTCCGGACACCCAGGACCCACCTTCTCAGGATGAGCCCTATGAAAAGTCCTGATGAGGCGAGTGGCTTTAATGTCTGACACCGGAACCCACATCCTCTCCTCAGGACCATAACCTTTCCAATGAACGAGGTACTGAAGAGAACCGCGGACAATGCGAGAGTCCACAATTCTGGAAACCTCAAACTCCAGATTGCCATCAACCAAAATCGGAGGAGGAGGCAAAGAGGAGGGTACCGTGGGCTGGACATATGGTTTTAAGAGAGATCTGTGAAATACATTATGTATCTTCCAAACCCGTGGAAGATCAAGACGGAAGGCAACAGGATTGATGACTGACAAGATTTTATAAGGCCCAATAAACTTGGGACCCAATTTCCAGGAGGGAACCTTCAGTTTAATATTTCTTGTAGACAACCACACCAGATCACCCACATTCAGGTCCGGACCAGGCACACGTCTCTTATCAGCCACACGCTTATATTTCTCACTCATCTTTCTTAGATTAGTCTGAATCTTTTGCCAAATGGTAGACAAAGACGAGGAAAATCTCTCCTCCTCAGGCAAACCAGAAGGAGCCCCTCCCGAGAATGTCCCAAACTGCGGATGGAACCCATATGCACCAAAGAATGGTGACTTATCAGAAGATTCCTGACGACGGTTGTTCAGAGCAAACTCAGCAAGAGGGAGAAACGAACACCAATCCTCCTGGTTCTCTGCAACAAAACAGCGCAAATATGTCTCCAGATTCTGATTGACGCGTTCAGTCTGACCATTCGACTGCGGGTGAAAAGCAGAAGAGAAGGACAGCCGAACCCCAGGCGAGAACAGAAAGCCTTCCAGAATCTGGACACAAACTGCGTGCCTCTATCGGAAACAATATCAGAGGGAATGCCATGCAATTTAACAATATGGTCGACAAAAGCTTGCGCCAACGTTTTAGCATTGGGCAATCCAGGGAAGGGTATGAAATGTGCCATCTTGCTAAAACGGTCCACCACCACCAGGATCACCGACTTCCCTGAGGAACGAGGAAGATCCGTGATAAAGTCCATGGACAGGTGTGTCCAAGGACGGGAAGGTATGGGTAAGGGGAGAAGGGGACCTGAAGGCCGTGAACGAGGGACCTTAGCGCGGCGCACGTCTCACAAGCAGCCACAAAACCCTCCACCGACTTACGAAGAGCCGGCCACCAAAATCTCCGAGCAATGAGATCTACCGTGGCTCTACTCCCGGGGTGACCAGCAAGAACCGTATCATGATGCTCCTTGAAGAGTTTGTGACGTAACTCAGGAGGCACAAACAACTTTCCAGAAGGACAACGGGCAGGTGCCTCAGTCTGGGCAGCCTGGACCTCGGCCTCCAAATCAGAATACAGAGCAGAAACAACTACCCCCTCCGCCAAAATGGGACCCGGGTCCTCGGAGTTTCCTCCTCCCGGAAAACAGCGAGAGAGGCGTCAGCCTTCACATTTTTGATCCCAGGGCGGAATGTAACGACAAAATTGAATCTGGAGAAGAACAGAGACCATCTGGCCTGTCTCGGATTCATACGCTTAGCCGACTCCAAGTACGCCAGATTCTTATGGTCGGTAAAAACGGTTATAGGGTACCTGGCCCCCTCCAACCAATGGCGCCATTCCTCGAAAGCCAGCTTGATGGCCAACAATTCCCTATCTCCCACATCATAGTTTTTCTCTGCCGGTGAGAGTTTTTAGAGAAAAAGGCACAGGGTCGCCATTTGGAAGGAGACGGACCCTGGGACAAAACCGCACCCACACCCACCTCGGAAGCATCCACCTCAACAATAAAAGGTAAGGAAACATCGGGATGCACCAAGATGGGAGCAGGCGCAAAACTCTCTTTAATCTTAGAAAAAGCTGCAAGCGCCTCCTCCGACCAAGAGGAAAAATCCGCCCCTTTTTGGTCATGTCAGTGAGGGGTTTGACAACAGAGGAATAATTCAAAATGAACTTTCTGTAATAGTTTGCAAAACCCAGAAAGCGCATCAATGCCTTCTGATTCTCAGGAAGCTCCCACTCAAGCACAGCACGGACCTTCTCCGGATCCATGCGAAAACCAGAAGCAGAGAGGAGAAAACCCAGAAATTGAATCTCCGATACCATAAACACACATTTCTCCAGCTTGGCGTACAATTTATTTTCTCGCAGAATCTGCAGAACCTGAAAAAGATGATCCTGATGAGTCCGAACATCAGGGAAAAAATCAAAATATCATCAAGATACACCAATACAAATTTCCCCATTAAATGGTAGAAAATACTGTTAACAAAATGCTGAAAGACGGCCGGAGCATTCATCAAGCCAAAAGGCATAACGAGATTCTCGAAATGCCCCTCGGGAGTATTAAAGGCTGTTTTCCATTCATCCCCCTCTCTGACCCTGACCAGGTTGTATGCGCCTCTCAAATCCAATTTGGAAAAACCTTGGCCCCAACAATTTGGTTGAAGAGGTCTGGGATCAGAGGAAGGGGATAGGGATCGCGAATCGTGATACGGTTCAGCTCCCTAAAATCTAGGCAAGGTCTCAGAGAGCCATCTTTCTTTTTAACAAAAAAAAAACCCGCGGCGACCGGTGATTTTGAGGGACGAATATGCCCCTTATCGAGACTCTCAGAGATATAGGTTCGCATTGCGATTCTCTCCGGTTGTGAGAGATTGTACAGGCGTGCTTTTGGCAGCTTGGCGCCGGGAATGAGGTTAATGGGACAGTCAAACTCCCGGTGAGGAGGTAGCTCCTGCACACCGCTCTCGGAAAACACGTCCGAGAAATCAGAGAGAAATGATGGCAAAGTTTTAGTAGATACCTCTGCAAAAGTCGCTGTGAGACAATTCTCTCTACAAAACTCACTCCACTCATTTATTTGCCTTCCTTGCCAATCAATAGTGGGGTTATGTTTAGTGAGCCAGGGTAACCCCAACACTAGAGGAGTAGGCAATCCGTTAAGGACAAAACAAGATATATCCTCCACATGAGTGTCACCTACAGCTAACCGGATATTGTGAACAATGCCCTTCAGGGATCTCTGTGAGAGTGGAGCAGAGTCAATGGCAAAAACAGGTATATCTTTTTCTAATGTGCAAACCCGAAAACCATGCCTGGCTACAAATTGAGTGTCAATAAGATTGACGGCCGCTCCACTATCAACAAAAATTTCACAAGAAATGACTTTGCTCTCTAGCGCCACCCTGGCAGAAAGGAGAAAACGAGAACTGCAGGTCAGAGGAAAAGCCCCAATTCCTACATCAACTTTGCCCAAGGTAGCAGATGAAGCAGAGTTTGATGATTTTCCTTTTGAGGATTTTCTCTTATTATCACTCTTAGTACAGTTCATGAATCTCCTAGAGGGACAAACATTTGCCAAATGACCAATGCCCCCACAACAAAAACACACCATTCTCTGAGGACTAAATCCTCCTTTATCAGGGGCAAGTCGACCTAGCTGCATAGGCTCCTCCTCAGAGGGGACCGAGACAGGATGAGACCCCTGCACACTGAATGAGTCCGCACCACTGCCCCTAGAGTGACAATGGCTGGACCGAGAGGTCTCGTTTCTTTCTCTTAGACGCCTGTCAAGGCGTACCGCCAATGACATGGCAGACTCTAAAGATGTTGGTCTCTCATGGAAAGCAAACGCATCTTTCAATCTCTCTGAGAGACCATGACAGAACTGACTCCGGAGTGCAGCATCATTCCAACCTGAATCAGCTGCCCATCTCCGAAATTCAGAACAATAAAGCTCAGCAGACAGTTTGTTCTGGCATAAAAAACGTAAGTTAGATTCAGCCAGAGCAACACGATCCGGGTCATCATATATCTGCCCCAGGGCCACAAAAATCTTTCTGTGGATCGAAGGGAGGGATCCCCGATGGCAGTGAAAAGCCCAAGTCTGAGCATTACCCCTGAGCAAGGAGATGACAATCCTCACCCTCTGCTCCTCATTACCAGAGGAACGGGGACACAAGCAAAAATGGAGTTTGCATGCCTCTCTGAAGCGAACAAAATTCTCACTGCCCCGGAGAACGTTTCCGGAAGTGAGACCTTTGGCTCGCAACAGACTCCATGGGCCGGAGCCGAGCCCAATGCTTGAAGCTGAATCATAGATTGACGGAGATCCGCTACCTCCAAAGAAAGACCCTGCATGCGGTCAACCAGGTCAGAAAGCGGATCCATGTCAAAAAGGACGGTTTCGGCGGATTATAATGTCACGGCTGTATGTGAGCAACAAGAGCATACACAGTGAGTTAGCTACTGACCGGACCCAAACTAGGGAACATAAAGGGTGACCCCTGTCAGACCCTAAAAGCTCTCCCTATGCTGCTAAGCCCATGTCCAGATCCAGATGGTGGATCGAGACATGCCCGCGTACCTAAGGCTGATGACCACTGTAACCCCTACAGTAGTGGAAGGGGCACGGCCACCGGTGCCCTGCTCAGTATATGGACGGAACCGGGGTCGCCTCGGATCCAGTCAGCAAAACAAACAGAAACACACAATGTCTGCACACTTAACTGAAGGAGCTGCAGCAGCAGTGAAAACAGATCCAAAGTCAGCAGACAATGTCCGAGTACTTGCTTCAGCAGAACACAGGTCCAGAAAAGATATCACACCAGTGAAGATACTCAAGCGAGAGATACAGGTCAAATGAAGTAGTATAATCCGCACCGTACAAAGGAAGAGAGGTGATTTAAAGGCAGAGCAATCAAACACAGGAGGGACAGCTGGGAGGAAGGAAACAGAAAGTAAAGACCTCATCACAGGGGCGGAGAAACAGAGCTGTGGGAACGTCTCAAAGCTCTAGTAGTTACATCATCACAGGGGTGGAGAAACAGAGCTGTGAGAACGTCTCAAAGCTCTGGTAGTGACACGTATAAATATAAGGTAGTGTAAGGAGAGAGCAATGTTTCAACGACAGTCAAGTGACACCAAAACCCAGCGATCAAGTTTGAAAAAACTAACTAACCTTCCTGATGTGATATTTAAACCAGCGGACAAAGGGGGGAACATTGTGATATGGCCACGCAAGATGTATCTTGCTGAGGCCTATCGACAATTGAATGATGAGACCTGTTATCAAAAACTTACATATAACCCTTTGTCTTCTTTTATCCGTGAATTGGTAAAGATCCTGGATACAGCTCTGCAAAATGACATCATTTCCAGACAACTATATGATGCCTTGACAATTTCTGAACCTACTATTTCAACGTTATATCTTCTGCCGAAAATCCATAAACATACTTCCAGACCACCAGGTAGGCCCATTATATCGGGACAAGGAAGTTTGGTCGATAATGTATGTAAATTCCTGGACTTCCATTTGAAGCCTATGGTGGAGATTCTGCCATGATATGTACGTGATACAGCAGATCTACTCTTAAAACTCCAGGACATTTGTTTGGAAGAAGATGTCTTGCTGGTGACATGTGACATTGAGTCACTATACACCAGTATAAGGCATACTGATGGCCTATATGCAGTGGAGTATTTTTTACGTGCCAACAATGTCGCCAAAGATCTGGCGACGCTGTTAAAACATTTACTACAATTTGTCCTGACCAGGAATTTTTTTACCTTCAATGGGTCCTTTTTCCTGCAGCTCCAGGGCACTGCAATGGGAGCGGCTTGTGCGCCCTCATATGCAAATTTGTTCCTGGGGCTGTGGGAGAGGGACCTATTCCTGTCAGACAGACACGTCATCATGGACCACGCCATCTTTTGGGCGCGGTACATTGATGACGTCTTTCTGATCTGGCAGGGATCTGAGGAGGAACTACACAACTTTTTTAGGATGTTAAATATTAACGACCGTAACATCAAGCTATCCTATGTCCATCACACTATGAAGGTAAACTTCCTGGATGTCTCCATAATGAAATCGATCAACGGACACATACAAACTGATGTGTATCGGAAGGAGACGGCAACCAATGCATATTTACATGCATCTTCTTTGCACCCTAGGAGTACCATCAAGGCTATACCTACCGGCCAGTTCCTACGGATCAGGAGGATATGCTCGGAGGACTCACTGTTTTGAACAGCAAGCTACAGAGCTTAAAGATCGCTTCCGCAGACGCGGCTACAGTAACCGGTCGATTAAAAAGGCATATTTACGGGCACGTAGACAAAAACAGTCTGATCTACTTCAACCACAATACAACAAGAGGGGTGACTCCCAAATTAGGTATGTGACCACTTACCATTCACGTTGGCAAAAAAAGAGGGGCTGTATGTCCAAATATTGGGAAATTCTGCTTACTGATCCAATTCTTCAGAAAATACTTCCATCACGGCCATTCATCACAGCTCGTAGAGCCAACACATTACGGGACATTATGGTAAAGAGTTACCTACAACCGGTCCCTGTGAAATTATTCCCAGGGATACCTGAACAACGGGGAGGTTTTAAACCTTGTGGCCGCTGTGTAGCTTGCCCCAATATGGAACGGGCAATTGAATTCACCAGCTCCGACGAACAGAAGACTTTCAAAATTAAACAGAGCATTACTTGTTCCACTTGCAGGGTAGTATATTATGCCTCCTGTCCCTGCCCTAAAATCTACGTGGGTCTTACTACACGTGAACTGAAAATTCGAGTCCGCGAGCATATTAAAGACATCATCTCCGCACAGGACATAGAGAAAAGTATGGATTTGAAACCGGTTGCTAGACATTTCCGAGACTTCCATGGATGCAATCCAAGACTCCTAAAGGTAAGGGGGATTGATTGCATTAAGGGGGACCTTAGGGCTGGAAATATTTCAAAAAAATTGGCTCAGAAAGAGAGCCATTGGATTTGGACACTTGGGACATTACGTCCCAGGGGTCTCAACGAAAACTTGGGTCTCTCATCGTTTTTATGATCTCTAGGACCACGGCTGTGGATTCATTGTTTTTAATTTGTTTTAATCAATGTCTAATCCTTTATTTTTTGCTATTCCTTTAGGCCGCGGACGATTTTTGTTGCCTTCCATCTGATGCAGGAATAAGAAGATTCCATCAACATTTGTATTGATAGAACCAATTACAGACATATCTGTATATTTGAAGTGCATTGATGTCCGGGACAGCTCCTGGTCCTAACATTTTTTACTTTTTTTTTTGTATACATATTCTTTATTATTTATTATTTATTTTTTATTTTTGTTTTATAATTGCTTTTTATACATATGTGTGCTGGTTCACATTACATGACTTATTTAATTACATTATTGTCCTTTACACACTCTCACCCCCCTTTTTTCACACTTGTTCACTTCCTTTCTGCTTTTCATTTTTTATTGCCACCTCACCCTTACTTAGAGCCCCTTTTTTATTTCCCATTTACTTTGTGTCTATTCACCATCACATTCACGTCACTCTCATTTTTATTTCTTTTTTTGTTGACTCATACGTTGGTATCACTCATCACATTACTACATTATTTATTTCATTCACATTATGTTTTTATCACATTTACATCATTATGTGCTAGTTGACATATGTATAAATTATGTACGCTATATAATGTTTTTATATTATTATTTATATTGTGATTGACTGCTGATATATGCAAGGTTATGCATTTCTTATATTTGATCATTTACCATGTATTTTATATTATTCTTACATAGATGGTTCCAATACTATGTCTTGATACTTTGTTTACATCTGGGTGTGGGTCCGCTAGCCCCTGACGCCGCGCTCCGCCCCTTCCAGCCGACGCCATTTTGCCAGGTCCACGTTATCATGTGACCGGTCACATGACAGCGGACGTCACTGGCTGTGCGCCGGCTCGAGTGGCTGTGTTTGAACGCGAGCTAGTCGGGAGGCCTGTCAGCAAAAAAGACACCCAGGTGAGGCAACTAAGTGATTGATTTGCTCCGCGTCCCATTGGTGGGCTTAGGTTTAAATACAGATATCCACAGTGTTGGCGTTACCCCTGGACGAAGGCACGCCGAAACGCGCGTCGGGGTAGCACCATCCTGGTACAGCTTCATTTTTTAATGTGCGTATGTTTCCCACACTGTTGGATGTATAATACGCAGCTGCAATCTCTGTGTCACTTGACTGTCGTTACGCAGCTGCAATCTTTGTGTCACTTGACTGTCGTTGAAGCATTGCTCTCTCCTTACACTACCTTATATTTATACGGTTGTCTGGACTGGGTTAATTTCACATACTCAGTCTCATTCAATTTTGCATACAGTGTATACCAGGATGGTGTTTTTCCTGTTACCCTCTACCCTTTGTGGCCTACATATATATATTTTTAATGTATTTATGCAATAAAGTGATTTATATTTTTGGACTTTTTTGGCTCCAGTATCGTTAGTTTTTGTGTTCCTTAATATATAACCATAGTATTTATCTTACTCTTATTTAACATGTTGCTGCACATCAAGGCTAAATAAAATTTGTCAATTTTATATCATTTAAAAAAAACACGCATGTGCGTTTTTGATGCATTTTGATGCGTTTTTCTTGTAATATATAATAAAATGTGTTTTTGTTTTCATTCTTATTGTTATTTTTTTCAATATTAAGATACTAATAAATAACTTCTTACTCAGACTTTTTATTTTAGGTATAGAAATTCAAATGAAACATTCCTTCATTCTACAGGTGAATGGGGGTGGGGGCCTTCTTACGGAGGAGAGATCGAGGTGCTGGTAACACAGCCTGACCTCGACTTCTCATCCATGAAGGGCACCCACTCCGTCTCTACAGAAATCCGAAAAGTTCTATTTCTGCATTGAGTCCATTAGGTAATAATTTATTGAATTCAAAGATTCTTCTTGATTATAGTCTTGGCATATGTGCAATATGGTTTCCTCCCCTCCATTGTTTTTTGACTTTTTTAAAGCTGCAAAAATAAGTGTTGATGGATCTTTATTGTGGTGTTCTTTCAAGTGTTTCGATAGGGAATGTTGTTCAAAACCCTTTGTTCAGCTGTTCTCTTTTTTAGAACACGTTTTGTTCTTCCAATATATTGTTTGCCACATGAGCACTGTATAACATAAATCACATCTGTTGAGTTACATGTCAGATTCTCTAAATTGAAAGGAATTATTCGTAGGCTGGATATTAATAGTTTTTCTTGGAAATTTTGTGATTTTCCAGCTGCTACATACTCCTATATACAATGATTTATGTTTGCTATACAATAGCAAACATAAATCAAAAATGTTTCATTTTTAAAGTCTAAGGATGAATTGAAATCACAATCGAGTCTTATTTATTATTGTTACTTTTTATCACTTTTCTTATTTTTATTTTATTTTTTCTATTGTTTATCACAAACACAATTTTTTCTGGGTATGATAAATATATTTTTGACTAATCACATGAAATATGAACTTTTGCTTTTACTCAGACAAAATCATGGAACAACAGAAAGGACATTAATTAGCTAATTATTAATTAATTATTAATTAAATACATAAATTGTATTTATTTTTCTTCTTTTTTATATATATATTTTTTTATATGAAATGATGTATTATATCTATTAGGATTGAGGTAATCTTTGATGAATTATTAGGAGTGATGAATTTTTCTATTAATGGTACCTATATTTTCAGTTTTTCATTTGTTTTGAAGTTTACATTTAGATGAAAATATCTAGTTTTTTAATGCGGCTCTGAAAGGTAGAGTGCGTGTTAACTATTTATAAATATATATTATTTTTTAAAGTTTTTGGGTAAAGCTTTTTGTAACATAGCACCTTAATTCAGATATCACGACAGGTACCGCTCCTGGTCCGCCGCTGCTGCTTCTCCCTGTACACGGATGAAAACATCCAGTGTTGGGGGAGCAGCCAATGGCAGATGGGGACGAGCCTCCATAGCTGCACCCGCGATGCTAGGGAGACTCGTCCCTGCCTGCCATTGGCTGCTCCCCCCCAACACTGGATGTGTTCATATGTGTACAGGGAGAAGTAGCAGTGGCAGTGCAGGGACAGGAGCGGGGTAAGTCTATTACCTGTGAGGGGCCCCGCACATGGGGCTGTTTCAGAAATTGGATAACCCCTTTAATGTCACTCCTTTATGATGCTGTTTTAATGGCTCTAAGTTGTACCATTCATTTATTATTCCTTCTAGAAGTTACAAATGAATTACTAGCAGTTTGCAATGAAGGTCCCAATAGGAGTTACCAATTTGCGGGGGGGAGTCCCTGCACCGTGTGACATTATCCAATTAGTGCTGCCAGTGCCAGACTGTGCAGGGACACACTCCCAACTGGTAACACTCATCTGGGTCTTCATTACAAACTGCTAGCAATTCATTCATAACATCTAGAAGGAATAATAGAGGAATGGCACAATATAGAGTTATAAGAATAGATGCTCCAGAATTCCTATTACATGGGGGATGCAAGTAGTTACCAAAACAGACGTGTCCGAAGGAACAACATGCAGAAACCTTCCATATCTATTCATATCTCAATAAAGATTGATTTTTCCTTCATCCCTCTTACGGAGCAGATTACAAGGTTAGAGGCTAAATAAATATGTTTTCTCTTTTCTGTAATAATAATGCAGACTCTTATATTGTGTCGCTCTCATGACTGGAGACCTAGACGCGGTGACTAATGCAGGACAGATAGCAGTATTTAAATCAATATGGCTGCACTGGAGAGATAACCATGAAGTGTATAAAAGAAAATCAGCTGTATGATGGTGGATGCACGGATCAGTCGTGAGCTTTACTTTGGTGTTTGAAAGCTCTAGCAAGACCTAAGGGTTCACATGTATGAACTGCACTATTTGGGACTGTACCGTGCAGTACACTGTGACTTTATCTGGTGCCTCGGATGACCGTCTTAGTACGAAGAACATAATTTGGCATGTGTTTGAGCATACCACAGATTACCGTATTCTCCGGTTTATAAGATGCCCTATTTTTCTCCCAAAAGTGGGGGAATAGAGCAATATTACATGGCCAGCACATCGCAGGGCATGTTGTGCTGCATAGGCATAGCGGCCTGCAATCTACCAGTGACATGTAGATTAGGGCAGTAGCTGCTGCACTGGCGGCGGGGCCTGGCGCAGTCCCTGAACTTCATTAAGGCGGGGCCCCGGTCAGAGCAGCCTTCACATGTAAAGAGTATGCAGTTCAGCCCCTAGCAGTGCTGCTTTGCTAAACTACTAGTAATCAATCTGTAAACAGTACTAATTATGCACGCAGCGGTCAGACCGGCAGCGGACGTCAGTCACGCTCCGGCCCCACCCACTTCATTAATAAAATGGCACACAGGAGCGCCGCTGCCTTTTCAAAACGGTTAATTGTCAAGTTCCCGGTTGTTGGACCCCCATCGATCACATACTGATGACCTATCCAGAGGATAGGTCATCAGTATTTAATGGGATTGTCTGCTTTTTACTATTGATGACCTATCCTCAGGATAGTTCATCAATATTAGATCAGCGGGGGTCCGACACACGGCACCCCCGCCAATCATCTGTTTGAAGAAAAGGCAGCGCTCATATAAGTATGAGTTCTAACTCCTCTTTAAACAGCTGATTAGCGGAGGTGCTGGGTGTTGGGCCCCTGCTGATCTGATATTGATGACCTATCCCGAGGATAGGTCATCAATAGTAAAAAGCAGACAACCCCTTTAAATCTCAGAAAAACCAAGTTTTTCAGTTAGGGGATAATTAGCTGAATGCTGGGGCCCGACTTCTGGGGCCCCCACTAATCACAAGAATGAGGGTCCCACTCCCCTGTTCTTATGGAGCCGCAGGTTGTGCATGTGCAGTGCCTCTTCATTCATTCTCTATGGGAGCGCCGGAGAATGCTGAGTACAGTGCTTGACTATCTCCAGCACTCTCACAGAGAATGTAGCGAAATTAGACATCCCTGGAACTTGTGTTTGGGCCATTTACCATTTTTAGGGAATCAGTGTGTATGAGCCCTTATGCATGTTAGTTTTGACCAGCCATTTGATTAAGTCGTTGAGTCAGGAGTAGACACATGCAGTTTTAGGCAGTCTTGTAGCGGCACAGGTTCAAACAGCCTCCAGTGTTATACTTGAAACATGTTGGTGAAGTGGAGAGGTGATGGAGTGGTTCCGAATCACATTTTGTTAAGGAAGGTGACCCAAATGCTGCTACAGTGGCATCATATCAGTTGCCGTGACAATGCCTCTATAACAGTGATTGCCATGTAGCCACATGAACATCTGACAGTATAGAAAAAGTTCTTGTAAAGATATAAGACATATTGCCCATTAACAGCACAGCAACGGTGCCTCTAAAGGTCCAGGTTACATTAAAAAGTCATTGAACCTTGTGGAATGACCTGAATTCCTGCATTAATTACTAATAAAATGTGTTCTGATTGAACATAATTGCATTCAGATGACAAACACAATCTGAATAAGGCTCCGTTCACATGTGTCGGAGACACTGATTCCGTTTACAATAGCGGAGAAAGAAGTCCTACATGCAGGACTTTTTTCTCCGCTTTAGTTTTGTACCCTTGAATGGAAACGGAACGAATCCCTTAGACCCCTTTCACACGAGCGAGTTTTCCGCGCGGGTGCAATGCGTGACGTGAAATAGCATAGCACCCGCACTGAATTCTGACCCATTCATTTCAATAAGTCTGTGTACATGAGCGTTTTTGTTTTAATGCATCAGTTCTGCGTTGCGTGAAAAACGCCGCATGTTCTATATTCTGTGTTTTTCAAGCAGCCCTGGCCCCATAGAAGTGAATGGGGCTTAAAGGATAACTGTCACATTTAGACCCAAATTTCAGTTTTCATATATGTAGTTACTAATATGATAATATACCTGAATCAATAACTATTAGACTTACTTACCCCTTATTTAATAAGATTCAGCCCTTAGCAACCAGTCTGCATAAAACTGCAATTTCACTATTCTGTTAAGATGGCCACCCTCAGCCCTGAGGCTAATCCATAGGACACCTGCAGTGAAGTTAGTGAAGACCAGCTCTGTATAGGGGGGTCTTGCAGTGAAGTTCCCAGGTCTGGCTGAAGCCTGTAGTCCTTCTACAAGCTCTCCTCTTATCAGATAAGGCTGTCATTTATACACTGAGCAGCTGGCATATGTACATTCTCCAGAACTGCTAAGGGAGTGTCTGCCAAGCACAGGCATGTGGAGAAGTTCACACACACAGCCCAGCACGGTTATCTCCTGTCAGGAAGAACCTGGCTTTTTATACATTCCCTTACAATGTTGACTCACTATCAGTTCCCAGTGCACGCAGCGTGCTCCGTCCTCATCTGGTAGATGGAAGGAGCATAGCAACCTGATTTTATCTCAGGTAACAATAGCCAATACTGGGGACTTTTAGGTGGCTTTTAGGGGTTATTTATTAAACAATCAGAAATTAAAACAGGGCCAACAAGGTAATATTAATCACCAAAATCCAATAGTAAAAAAAAACTTTAAGTGAAAAACGCATTGCATCCGCAAGCAGGTGCGGATACAATGCGTTTTTCAATGATAGTTGCTTAGAGATGTTTGTAAACCTTCAGTTTTTTTATCACCCGCGTGGAAAAAACTGAACAATTGAATAAATGGAGTCCATGGCTCACTGCCCCAATGTTCCAGGGAGTTATTCTGATTGCCTGTTTGGAGTCGGGAAGGAATTTTTTCCCTAAAGTGAGGAAAATTGGCTTTTACCTCACAGAGTTTTTTTTGCCTTCCTCTGGATCAACTTGCAGGATAACAGGCTGATCTGGACTTTTTTCAGCCTTATAAACTATGTTACTATGTTAATGTTCACCCTCATAGGCCACAGACCACTATACTGGCTGGAAGAGGCTTGTGGCCTGCACCGTAGATGGCAGCTTGGAACAAGACTCAGTTTTTTTTTTTATTTCCTTGGCCACTCGGAAGGGCACTATAGAGGTCATTACTAGGGGAAGTCCAGGCAGCATGGTTAAAGTAGGGCTGGGTTGTTGCTGTGGCCCACATCTCACCTTTTAAGGCCCCCGCTCTACATTTTAATTAGTAAACTGGAGAAGGAATAGGACAAAATATGGCAGCTGGCCTCCACAGAAGGACACCTTCTGGGGTAGTATTTGGTTCTGCTGGGGTGGTATTTTGTGCTGGTATTGCTGACTACACCTTTTTGTCCTCATTTGGCCTGTCTTTTGGTCAATTTGGATCTGCCTAAAACTTGGAGGCCACTTTTAGTCTACCCCTGTAGATAATGGGTTCCTTTCTATGCAATTTGTGTTAGCTATGGGCTGAATCCGGCACTTGGAACAGAACAACAGAAATGAATAGCGTTGATGTGAACACCATCTAACCTAATAACACTCAGACAGTTGTACTATTCATGTCTTTTATTGAGCACATTAAGTATACACAGCGCAGGGAGAAAAACCACAGCAATCACCTCCACTAAGCTGCAAATAAGATTTATACATTGAGAAGAAATTTTGGACTTTGGTTTTTTCTTCTTGGCAAATGTGTTTCAGTTCATTAGTTTTTCTAGGATGCCTTGTGTCCTCTTCAGGTCATGGGGAAAAAAGCAGGAACCTTCTTCATTTGCAACCATTGATTTACTGGTGTTTTGGGACATTGTCTTGTTACATCATCCAATGTCTCAAGCTTCAGGTCATGGACTGCTTCCCTTACATTCTCCTGTAAACTGTTTTGATACACCTTAGAATTCAATGTTCTCAATGATTGCAAGATGTTCAGGTCCTGAGGCAACAATCTTCACAATGCTTCACAGTTGGGATGGGATTTTGGTTTGGCGTGCATTGTCTTTTTTACTCCAAAAGCACACACATCAGAAGCCTAGTGCTGTTAAAGCAATTCTCCAGGTAAAGAAAAAAAGATTAGCATTAACTGAGGAACAAACAGAACATGTACCTGGTGACCTCCCTTTAATCTTTTCAGCTGTAGATCCGCTGATTTCCAGGCTCCTCTATCATCCAAGATGTCCATGCCACCTTTCAGATCTGTTGCACAGTGTGCATTTGGTAGTCCAAAACACGTCCTGCTTAACCACACCTGCTCTTGTATTGGCCAGCCCAAGTGCTGACAAATTCAACGGTGTGAATTGGAATACCAGTACCATTTGGCCATCTTGGATGAGAAAAGAGGAGCCCAGGACCTGGAAGATTTGTAAAGTTGAAACTATGAAAAAGGGGTCACAATGTTGGTGTTCCAATTTAATGTGTTTTTTTTCATGAACCAGAAGGTCACTTTAAGAAAATGGGGGCTAACCTCATATGCCGTGCCCCTTGAGGATGCATAACTGACCAAAAACAGCACATTTATTCCGTGTCCTAAATACAAACACTATTTAAGAAAACAGTTGATTGTGAAGAGTAATTTGAACTGTATTGGGCCATACACGTGTTCTATTGCATTCAGTGGTTACTAATAGCTAATGAGCGGACAAAAAATCATGGTGCGTCAACATAACAAATCAAACTTTTCTGTGACAAAGTGGGATATGCAGAAGCAGATGGTGGAAGGTTACAAAACTTTACCACGTCACTTCATGTCAAATCAAGGTAAAATGGGGAAAACATAATACAGGTACTGCTTGTGGCTGTTAAATGTGAACATAAGCAACAATCTAAAGAAATACAAGGTGCAGAAATGTGATTCATACTGTAAATTACCGCAACTCACATGCAACTAATATTATGCATGAAATTAGATAGTGGAAAATATGTTGGGAAGTCAGTGCAAGTCAACTTTTATCCCTCCCCTCCATAAACATTTTTTCTGTGTTTCAACTTTTCCTCCCTACCATCCATAACTGTTTTACTGTTTTTTTTTGTTTTTGCAGGACAAGTTGTATTTTATTAATAGCACCACTTGGTAGTCTATATTAGGTCTTAAAAATGGCATAAACTGTGGCATCTGAGGGGTTAAATGACTGGGATCGACATTATCTTTAGCCCCTGTCACTGTGGGTGGCAATTCCTGAGCCAGATCCACACTCCCCTTCCACCATTATGCTGTACATGAACTTTCTTGAACTCTATAAATGGCTTGACTTGTCTGGGTATTAGTATGGTGTAAATCCTGGACCCAGTACTGAACAGGAGAACTAAGACAATTGTAGGTTTAAAGTCATGGTCCTGGCAGTAACATAAATGATTCTAAAAAATATTCAGAATTCACTGATATTCTTAGATATTCAAGTAGATGATCTGGTGACTTCGTTTTGTGTTTCCTTAGTATTTTTACAAGCATAGACGGTGATATGTTGGCCATAGATAATAGAGGATAGAACTCTTAAAGGGAATGGGTCATCAGAAAATGAGCTATTGTTTAAACCACGTTTTTATGCTTAACATATTTTTTAAAGAACTTTTGATGATGTTACTTTTAAATTTCCATGTCAACATCTATATTTAAACAAAAAACAAAAACATAAAATCCTGCAGTTTTCGCACTGGCCACTAAGTCTAATAATAGGCGACACTTCTTGGTATGTACAGATCTCTTTACTGCAGATTCCTGCTTATCTGTCATTTCAATCCTGCCTGTAATAATATCACCTCTGTGTATAGATAAGACAGGATCCTCCATTCACAATAGGTGATTGTCAGATCTTATCTGTTCTTTCCTTGTACAATGACCCCTGCACAGGTCACAGGTCATGCCTAGAAAACTCTCCCATAGAAGTCACTGAGGTCCCCTCCTGACCATTGGGTCTATGGACCATGGGGCTGCCAGAAAGCAATTGTTTTTAATGCTGTGTAAATGCTGTTAAGAACAGCTCAGGCAAGATGGCCGCCCCTATAATCATGTTCAGAAATAGAATAAAAAAATCTGCAATCAGAAAATAAAAACAGATTAGTAAAAAAGCGATGTGTGTCGCTATCTGGTTTTAACTAGCAGATACATTTTTTGGTGACACATTTCCTTTAAGGACAAAACGTCACTAAGTTTTCCTAGTCTAGATAATCATTTTGTGGGAATTTCTTACGTGTTGCACCTTTCTTTTTATAATTTTACCCAATCATTGGTTGAAACTGGCAAAAGTGTCCATTTTGGACAGTTAAAAGGTGTTTTCGCCCTTGAGCACCAATTTATAGCTTATATAGTTGTAAGAAAACGGTGGTCTGACTTATCAAAAGTCATAGTTATAGGAAAACACAATCTAAATAAAGTTATAACACAAGCAGTTGTGCCGTTTATGTCTTTTAGGCCTCATGTACACGGCCTTGTCCTTATTTCGGTCCGCAACCATGGATCTGCAAAATACGCGTACCTTCCATGTGCGGTCCACATTATATATTTCTTCACTAAAGAGAAAGGACTGTCCTTCAGTACAGACAAGAATTGGACATGTTCTATATTTTGCGGAACGGACATATGGATGCGGACATCTGTCCATTTTTTCTTTTTTGTGTGCAATCTGCAAAAAATGCAGAGCAGATGCGGCTGCAAAACACAGCTGTGTGCACAAGGCCTTATTAAGCACAGTGTGTAAACATCACAGTGCAGGGAAAAAAAATAATCTGTCTTAGGGTACTTTTACACTAGCGGCATAGCTATCCGGCAGGCTGTTCCGGCGGGTGATCCGCCATGCCGCAAGTACCCGTGCACTGCCGTGGTGCCGCTCCGTCCCCATCAGCTATAATGGGGCGGGGGGCGGAGCTACAGCGCAGCGCGGGAGATCGCCAGACTAAAAGTACTGCAGGTCCGACTTTTTAGTCCGTCGATCTTTGCCGTGCACAATAGTCAAGTGCATTATAGTCAATGGGGACAGAGCGGCAGCACGGCAGTGCACGGGTACTTGCGGCATGGCGGATCCGGCATGGCTGTTCACCTGCCGGAACAGCCTGCTGGATAGCTATGCTGCTAGTGTGAAAGTACCCTTAGGCTGCCCAGGTATTAAAATTTCAAAGACTTCATCAAAACACCTGAACGTGTGGCACTACTCATAGTGTGAACAGTGCCGCAATGCAAATTATTTTCAGAAGACTTTAAAAAACAGGTTTAGAAATGCATAAGGCTGCAAAAACATTGCTATAAAACAAAGGTGTATTTTTTCTTGCATCTGTATATAGATATACAGTATATAAAGTGTGTTCTACTTTATAAATACATTGCATTACTTTCCACTCACCCTGAGGCACAGGATAGGTAAGTGCAGAACTTTATAGACATTTCTGTTGGTTGCTGTTGAAAACAATTAACAACCTTGCTGTGAGACCCATCATTAAAGGGTGTTTCCGAGATCAGCAATTATTTTCGCCGAGGTTAAAAATTATATAAAATAATAAGGCTCATTATAGAACTTATAAATCCCCCACCATTTTGGTGCTGTCTCTCTGTTGGTCCTTGCCCATTCACCCATATGACCACTGAAGCCCATCACTGGCCTCAATAGTCTTGTGCTGTAGCACCACTCGGCCGCATCATGTCAAATGGTTACAGGATGCAAGAGGAGCAGATCAGTGCTGGGGTCAGTGATTGGCTGCAGCAGTGTCAAAGCAGAGGTTTACATGGAGGGACCCAAGACAAGCATCAGAGGCCGGGGAGTGGGCAATCTGGGACCTAGCATCAGGATCAGGTAAGAATGATCATTACAGCGGGTCCCGCCATTCTAAGAGATCTGGAAATAATTTCATTTTTTCCGTTCCTGTGTTTTTAAAGCACCAGATTTGTCTTTCTAATGACGGACACCAATGTGCCTGATGAACCCCACTGACTACACTGGGGACTATTGAGTTTACGTTGTGCTGTCCATCACAATATGCTGAAGAATTTTGCCTTGCATTTTTGCCATAATCTGCAACAAAGGCTTCAAAAAACATACTATCTTACTATACAACACTATGCTATAATATTGCCTCTAACTCTGAATCTGTATAAGTAATACCTTGCATTTATAAAGCTATTCTAATTTATATATATATGTAAACTTATGTTGAATGGTGCACATACACTTTTAAAGGGTTTTCCAGCACTAAAACATTAATGATTAATCTTTGAGGTCCTTTTAAACAGACCAATGATCTAACACAGGGATCAGCAACCTGCGGCACTCCCAGCTGCTGTGAAACTAAAACTCCCAGAATCAGGGGCATAACTAACGGCTCATGGGCCCTGGTGCAAGAGTTCAGCTTGGGCCCCCCTTCCCTCAGTGCTTTGTGTGTCTTCTTATGCGGCACAAGGGTCTTTAGGCCCCCTCAGGCTCCTGGGCCCGGTAGCGACTGCTACCTCTGCACCCCCTATAGCTACGCCCATGCCCAGCATGCACACTTAACTTGGCTGTTCTTGTAACTCTCACATAACGGAAAGTAGGATTCTGGGAGTTGTAGTTTCAGAACAGCTGGAATAACAGAGGTTGCTGATCCCTGATCTAGCAGATGATTAAGAATAAACATTTGTATAAATGCTTGTTTCCAAAATTTGCCAGTGTAAAATGTCCCAGCAATTACCTGATGAACAATGATTTCTTATGGTCACAAGCGATCGCTCCACTACAGTGGAGGTGATTGCTCCATGTAAATGCAGCTTTGATGATCCGGAACATCTGCTTTGTTCCCAATTATCTGCCTGATAATCTGTCCCTGTAAAAGGACGAGCGCTGCTTTCTGTTCATTACTTTGCCTGTCGTCCCGGAAGTGCAGTGTAATTAAAAGTACTTGCTCTATTTACTTGAATGGAGTGAGTACTTGTAATTACACTGTGCCACTGCTGCAAAGGAGATGATCTGCAGTGTAACGAAGAGGAAGCAGTGCTCAAATGGAGGGCTGCCTCCTCTTCAAACAGCTGATCTATAAGGGTGCCGCATGTCGGACATCCGCTGATCAGATATTAATGACCTATCCTGAGGATAGCTCATCAATATGTGTTGCCAGGGGCGTAACTAACGGCTCATGGCCCTGGTGCAAGAGTTCAGCTTGGGCCCCCCTTTCCTCAGTGCTTTGTGTGTCTTCTTATGCTGCACAAGGGTCTTTGGGCCCCCTCAGGCTCCTGGGCCCGGTAGCGACTGCTACCTCTGCACCCCCTATAGCTACGCCCATGTATGTTGCCTGCACAACCCATTTAAGGGGCCATCAATATTTAAGCCCTTGGAAACTCTCTCTCTGGCTTTAATTGTGGAAATAGAAAGAATGGAAGCCATAAAAATTGTGCTTTTTCCCCCAATTGTCATTCTCTCTCAGATCTATTGCTTTTTCTGGAAAGTGCTTGTGGAAAGCTTTATGTGCTTGAGACCTAGAGAAAGAGTCCTGAAGTTCTTGGAGAGATGGTCGCGATAAGGTCCTTCGATGGTTGTTTGTTGTACCCTGTGATTGTAAGGTGTTTAGGTTGTTATAATGGCTAAAACTTGGATTATTTTGAGTTTTCCCACAACCAGTGGTCTTGATAGTATATGTGTTTTGTTGTACATGTTTACTAAGATTACATGGGCTTTCCAAACTCGTATATTGATCTTGCCTGACTGGAGGACATTTGTCATTGTAGACCGGCTTGGACTCTAGAACACAGGGCACTGGTGACAGCTGCCTTCTGTATAAAGCCTCTGACTGTTCGGTATCAGTAATTTTGTGCATATCTGGTTCCTTATGACGAGACTTTGCCTGCAGTTGATGGGAATGCTCCTTTCCAATAGTGTTGCAGGGATCCGAGTTGTTAGAACAAACATCATGGATAGAAGGAGACGGTAAGTCTGTCGCACACGTTTTATCTGATTCTACTGCACAGTCTGCAATTTCACTTTCTAGATCTACATATCCATTCTCCTTCACAAGGGGACGTTTACCATCTCGCATTCGTGCAATACGTCCTTCTAGCGGCCGTGCATGAAGAACAGTAGATAAAAATGTTGGTTTCTGAAAAAAACAAAAATGAATTGTAATTTTGAGTTTTTTAAAGCTTACAAATATGTAAAAACAAATACAAACAAACAAAAATAAAAAACAAAAAACATTGGAACCCTTAGGTTAGAGCTAAGGATCAGACAGGGAACATCCTGGACCTGGATCTCTCTGTATTCCGGAAGAAAACTGCAGCAATTTTTTTTCTGACTGATTCTATGCATGATTGCCGGGTTGGGGCCGGAACTCCGCTGGTTCCCATTATGGTTAATGGGGCTGGACAGAGACTTTCAAGCTTCTGGAAATGCCGGAATGTAGAGGGATCTGGCAGGCTGTTCCCTGCCAGAACAGCCTGCTGGATCCCTAGCACTAGTGGGAAACTAGCCTAGTGCACACACAAGAATACACAAAAATAAACTACTTTTTTTTTTTTGAAAGCCCAAAGTCGTGCTCTCTCACCCCGTGCAACAAAATCGTGCAGCGTGCCACACAAAACGTGCACTGGGTTGCGGTCTGCTCATGAGCCCTCTCCATAAGAAAAGGGCCCCCACAAACCATTCCCTATCCCTCCGGGCCAGAAGGCACCTGCAGGACGGGGACAAGTGGCAGCCCTCAGCCGAAGCCAAGGGTACGCCCGTCTATGCTCCCGGCTTTGCCTAGGCTGCCACCCAGGGCGTCAGCCAGGAGCTTAACAAAGGTCTGGACTCTCCCGGAGGGAGAGTCCACGGGGTTGGCAGGGGTGAGGAACCAATATGGCCACACACACCCCTAGACCTCAGGAGGGGTACCCATAAGGGCGCCGCACTTGAAAAGCCCAGTGACAAACAAACGTGGAAAAGTGCACACAGTGACATACAAAAATAAATAAGTGAATGTGTGCCTTACGGCCCGGACATTCGACCGGAATTAAAAATTCCTCGTATCTTCAGGGCTGAAGCCGAGCAGATAGAAGTGTGTGCTAAAATGTGAGAAAGAAAGTGCTGTGCAAATGTGCCGTCACTCAATTAGGATCCCATCCCCAGTGAGTTAGGGCACCCCAGGGTCACTACTCCTGGGGCACTGTGCACTTTGGGCTTTCAACACAACTCAGCCTCAAGGCTTCGATCCGGCCGTCCCTTCGTCACCTAACATGGGTACCTTTAAACCCATGCCGTACACGCTAGAGACAGCCGTGTGGTTCACTGCCCTTCTCCGTGCATGGTTCGGCCTGTCAAATCCAGTGCTGAGCCACGCCCCCTGCACTGATCACATGACAGTGACGTCACGCCAGGTCCTTCAGCTGTTCTACAGTTCGGGTTGGTGGCAGCCGCCCCTTATGGATTCCATATGCGCTATTGTGGAATCCATAACGGGATGCGCAATTAACCACCACCCGATCCCCGAACAACGGACTTTTTTTAAATGTTCGCTCATCTCTACTTAATACATGGCACACATAGTATTTGATGAACATGCTCTGAAACGCATTCCTTACTCCTTTAATAATAAAAGAATTTACATGGCTTCTCCACTTGTGCAAAATCCCTGGAAGCAACGCCATGAATATCGTTTGCTCTCTAGGATTACAAATTCCCAGTAAGCATAAAAAATTACATTTTAAGTCATACTTCAGACCCCACGCTTCCCGAGTCCCCGTCTGGTCTCTATTCTGTGGTCCCCCTTGACATTGAAAATATAAACTGCTCAGCCAATCAGTGTCCCATAGCAAAACTTAAAAGGGTTTTCTGAGATTTCTTTTTACTGATGACCTATTCTCTGGATAGGTCATCAGTATCTGATTGGTGGGGGTCCGACAGCCGAGACCTGCGCCAATCAGCTGTTTTGAAAAGGCACCGGTGCTCCTGTGAGCACCGCTGCCTTCTTTCAGCTTACCAAGCACAGTGCTGTACCTAGTATAGCGGCTGTGCTTGGTATTGCACTCAGCCCCATTCAGTTTCATGGAGCCAAGGTGCTGCTTGGCCACGTGAAGCAGAGAGAAGGCCTTGGCGCTCGCAGGAGTGACGGTACCTTCTCAAATGTCAGATTGGCAGGGGCCATGAAGAGTATCAAAATCTCGGCAAACCCCTTTAATATGCCCCCTCACATTCCTCACCAATGACTTATATGGCAAATTATCATTTTGTTTATTAAATGAAAGACATTTTTAATAATAATAATCAAAAAGTTGCACTCCGCCTCACTCATTTTACCTGATTTAGATCGTTTCACACTAGCACTAAAGCAAGTTCTCTGGATCCAGCATAGCTGGATAGTGCTGCGTGCCCGCCGGAGCCCTTAGACCAGGGATCAGCAACCTTTGGCACTCCAGCTGTTGTGAAACTACAATTCCCAGCATGCTCCATTCATTTCTATGGTAGTTCTTAGAAGAGCAGAGGAGGTATGCATGCTGGGAGTTGTAGTTTCCCAACAGCTGGAGTGCCGGAGGTTGCCTACCCCCGCCTTAGACTATAATGGGATACAGCAGTATTCTGTACACTCCCCAGCATAAATGCTAAGATTAAGCCTTACAAAAATCGCTGCACTCAACAGTTTTTGTCTGCCTAAATCCTGGCATTTATGCCGGGGAGTGGCCGGATCTCCACCGGTTCCCAATATAGTCTGTGGGCTGTTGCAGTGAATGGCCATATTCAGCTAGGCACTGTGTGGCAGCCTCCATTAAAGGGAACCTGTCACCTTGAAACTGATGGCAGCATGTTATAGAGCAGGAGGAGCTGAGCAGATTGCTGTATACTTTTAGGTGAAAAAATTCAGTAAAACGTGTATTTCATTCATATAAATTCCATCTCATTCTGGGCTTTGATGTCAAGGAGGAGGTCCTATCAGTGATTGACAGCTCCTCTGTATACACAGACATAGAGGGAGGGCTGTTAATCACTGATAGGACTGTCACTTGATTTCAAGACACAACATGACAGGCTTCCTTTAAATGGATGTCTTGTAGAGCTCCTGTGAAAATCACCAGGCTCGGAGTGACCCACAAAGGAACAGATGAATCCCTTGTTGGGCCCTAGGCAAGGTGGGCCCTTAGTCGCCCACAACCTGCAAAGGTGGTACATGATACAGTAGACTAACTGCACTACATATAAAACTGGGCAGATTATTTAACCGCCTGTCGACTGCCTAACGCAGGGATGTGTCCAGGCGGCGGCAAGTCTGCTCCTCTCTGACGCGGCGGCGCGTCATCTCACGAGAGGCGAGATCTGCTGTGAACGTGCGCGCGTTCACAGAAGATCGCGTCTCAGGAGTTGTACTACAGCCTGCCAGCGATGATCAATCGCTGGCAGGCTGTAGATGCGAAATAAATCGCATTAAACAAGTATATCAGACGCTGTTTTGTTAACAGCATCTGATATACCTGCTACCTGGTCCTCTGGTGGTCCCATTTGCTGGGATCGACCACCAGAGGACCAGGTAGCTATGTAAAGTAGCATCAAGCACCACACTACACCCCCCTCCCCCCCTGTCATACTTTGTGTGAGAAATATCGCTGTAAACGACAACTTTTTAAATTTTTTTACACAAAGTTGTCAATTTACAGAGATATTTCTTTCACCCAACATGGATATATGTAAAAATACACCCCAAAACACATAGCTCTACTTCTCCTGAGTAAGGCGATACCACATGAGTGACACTTTTTTGCAGCCTGGGTGCGCAAAGCGGCCCAAATTCCAATGAGTACCTTTAGGTTTTACAGGGCTGTTCACAGTTTAGCCCCGCCCAAAATGCCAGAACAGTACAAACACCCCACAAATGACCCCATTTTGGAAAGAAGACTCCCCAAGGTATTTGCTGAGGGGCATAGTGAGTCCATGAAAAATTAAACTTTTTGTCACAAGTTAGCAGAAAGGGAGACTTTGTGAGAAAAAACAATAAAAAATCAATTTACGCTAACTTGTGCAAAAAAGAAAAAATCTTCTATGAACTCGCCATGCACCTTACGGAATACCTTGGGGTGTCTTCTTTCCAAAATGGGGTCACATGTGGGGTATTTATACTGCCCTGGCATTTTAGGGGCCCTAAAGCGTGAGAAGAAAAATGCGTAAAAATGCCCTCCTAAAAGGTACTCATTGGAATTTGGGCCCCTTTGCGCATCTTGGCTGCAACAAAGTGGCACACATGTGGTATCGCCGTACTCAAGAGAGTTAGGGCAATGTGTTTTGGGGTGTATTTTTACATATACCCATGCTGGGTGAGAGAAATATCTCTGTAAATTGACAACTTTGTATAAATTTTTTTTAAAAGTTGTCATTTACTGAGATATTTCTCACACACAGTATGGGTATATATAAAAATACACCCCAAAACACATTGCCCTACTTCTCCTGAGTACGGCATTACCACATGTGTGCCACTTTTTTGCAGCCAAGATGCGCAAAGGGGCCCTAATTCCAATGAGTACCTTTAGGATTTCACAGGGCATTTTTACGCATTTTTCTTCTCACGCTTTAGGGCCCCTAAAATGCCAGGGCAGTATAAATACCCCACAAGTGACCCCATTTTGGAAAGAAGACACCCCAAGGTATTACGTGAGGGGCATGTCGAGTTCACAGAACATTTTTTTTTTTTGGGCACAAATTAGGGGAAATTGATATTTTATTTTTTTTTATTTTTGTTTTTCACAAAGTCTCATATTTCACTAACTTGTAAAATAAAATTTTACATGAACTCACCATACCCCTCACGGAATACCTTGGGGTGTCTTCTTTCTAAAATGGGGTCACATGTGGGGTATTTATACTGTCCTGGCATTTTATGGGCCCCTAAAGCGTGAGAAGAAGTCTGGAATCTAAATGCGTAAAAATGCCCTGTGAAATCCTAAAGGTACTCATTGGAATTAGGGCCCCTTTGCACACCTAGGCTGCAAAAAAGTGTCACACATGTGGTATCGCCGTACTCAGGAGAAGTAGGGCAATGTGTTTTGGGGTGTATTTTTACATATACCCATGCTGGTTTTTTTATACAAAGTTGTCAGTTTACAGAGATATTTCTCTCACACACAGTATGGTTATATGTAAAAATACACCCCAAAACACATTGGCCTACTTCTCCTGAGTACGGCGATACCACATGAGTGACACTTTTTTGCAGTCTGGCTGCGCAAAGGGGCCCAAATTCCAACGAGTACCTTTAGGTTTTACAAGGTTGCTCACAATTTAGCCCCGCCCAAAATGCCAGAACAGTAAACACACCCCACAAATGACCCCATTTCGGAAAGTAGACACCCCAAGGTATTCACTGAGGGGCATAGTGAGTCCGTGGGAGATTTTATTTTTGTTTGCCAGAAGTTAGCAGAAATGGAAACTTTATTATTATTTTTTTTCCTCAGAAAGTGTCATTTTCCGCTAACTTGTGAAAAAAAATGAAATGATCCATGAACTCATCATGCCCCTCCACGAATACTTTGGGGTGTCTTCTTTCAAAAATGTTGTCATTTGGGGGGTATTTATACTATCCTGACATTCTAGCACCTGAAGAAACATGACAGGTGCTCAGAAAGTCAGAGCTGCTTCAAAATGCGGAAATTCACTTTTTTGCACCATAGTTTGTAAACGCTATAACTTTTATCCAAACCAATAAATATACACTTATTGGATTTTTTTTTATCAAAAACATGTAGAACAATTAATTTAGAGAAAAATTTATATAGAAATGTAGTTTTAAAAAAAAAATACAACAGAAAGTGAAAAATGTCATTTTTTTGCAAAAATTTCGTCAAAAAAAGTAAAATATCAAAAAAAGTAAAAATGTCAGCACCAATAAAATACCACCAAATGAAAGCTCTATTAGTGAGAAGAAAAGGAGGTAAAATTCATTTGGGTGGTAAATTGTATGACGGAGCAATAAACGGTGAAAGTAGCGTAGTGCAGAATTGTAAAAAGTGGCCTGGTCATTAAGGGTGTTTAAGCTAGGGGGGCTGAAGTGGTTAAAGGGGTTCGCCGGGAATTAAGAAAATGAAAATACTTAAATATTACTTCATTATACATATATTCCCAAATACCTTTCATTAGATATAATGGCTCGTTTTGTCTAGGGAGCAATCATTAGGAGAAACAAAATGGCTGCCGTCCTATTAGTACTCACAAAACCTGTCCTAATCACACAGGAGGACAAGTTACTTCAGAGCAGCGAGCTAAAGAGCTGCCTCATCCTTCTCTCTGCTCTGCTTGTCAGGGATTATGATCCTGACTACAGTTTAATATGATATTCAGCTGAATCTCTGTAGTAATAAAGTTCATAAGGAGACATGAAGTACAGAGCAGACGGACAGGATAGATTGTGGTAATGGAGGCTGCATACAAAAGCTGCTGATTATTAGCCACATCTGCTCATGAACTCCATTCCTACCGAGATTAAGCTAAAGTTCTTATCAGCTGTATTCAGGATCATAATCCCTGACAAGTAGGAGAGGTGGATGAGGCAGCTCTTTACCTCAGTGTTGTGAAGTAACTTGTCCTGCTGTGTGATTAGGACAGGTTCTGTGTGTTCTAATAGGACAGCGACCATTTTAATTCTCCTAATGATTGCTCCCCAGACAAAACGAGCCAATATAACTAAAGAAAGGTATTTAGGAATATATTTAAAATAAAGTAATATTTAAGTATTTTATTTTCTTAATTCCCGGAGAACTCCATTAACAAACTACCCAGTTTATTAATACAGATGAATCAGGTGGCTGAGATTACATCTTGGTATAGAGTCCGGCCAGCATCCTGTTTTCCCGGGGACCTGCCTTCTTCAAGTCTCTACAGAGACCCCCATAGTCAGTCATTTTTGGTGTAATGCTGCTGCTGTGTAAGCAGATAATACCTGCATGTATCTGTACAGTGGGCCCCCAGAATTATCAAGGGAGCTTGTAAGGGTAACAGCAGAGGGATCTTCAATAAAATGGCTGCCCTACCTGAATAGTATCATGTGATCTTTACCTTTGAGGCTGTACCCCCCCCCCATCCCATATAGTTTGTTCTCCTGCTGGCTGTTTAGTGGATCAGCCACACAGCCATGTCCAAGATTCTCCGGATGCAGCAACAGGAGGTCAGAAGAGAGGTACGTAGATGTAGGAAGAAGGGAGGCTGACAAGTACAGTGAATGGTGGCTGGCTGGCCAGGGCTCCTTTTGTATACTGAGGCCCTGTTGTTGCTCGTAATGTGGGGGATAGGCAGAGCCTGAGTGCATTTCATTCAGGCTCTGCTGCATTATTGAGTGAGGAATAGACAGAGGAGGAGGTTTTTCATCAGACTCTTCTCTCCTCTCCTGGCCTGCTGAGGATAGCATTAAATACACTGGGACTTTTAATTCAGCCAGTTCATGATGGGTGGGGCTGTGAGAGAGGGGACTTATGAGTAACATATCCGCTGTAAGCCTATTCAGTGAGATATGTTACAGTCTGCCGTCAGTGGTATACCTCAGGAGTTCATCTGTGTATACCTCTGATAGAAAGCTGAAGACATGATGGGAACTCAGAAAAAGTGGAACAGGTGCTTAATAAATATGGCACTTTTTCTGAACACCATGTTATTCACTGTATAACACCAGAAGACTGACATAAATATATTGATGAGCCTTCCCCCTAGTCCTCTGATTCCCTTCATAGAGTACATGACAAAATTACCTGACTGCAGCCATCACTAGGGGGAGCTCAGTACATAGAAATTCATACAACTGGTCATGTGACGCAAAGGGAGCAGGTCACCTCTGCGGCCTGCGATTGGTTGCAGTGGTTATGTGCCCCCCCCCCCCAGTCGATGGATGTTGATTAAAGAGCGACAGTCAGATGAAGAGCGGTGGGGACCAGGTAAGTATGATCTCCACCGCAGGTTGGCCACTCTGGGAGGTCTGTCTGACTCGTGGATAACCTCTTAAACTTCGTCTACATGATAAATGGCATTTGCTAAAGTGGTTGTCCAGCCTTCACTAAGTGATGGTCTATCCTCAGGATAGGCCGTGACCACCGACATCCTGCCAACTCGGCCGTTTGGGTGTTGCTTCATCCCTGGAAGTCGGTGATGGAACTACACAGTTTCGTCAACCTTGTAGTGGAGGTAGCTTGTTACTCCAGCATTGCTTCCATTGAAGTTAATGGGATCAACACTGTAATAATGAACTCCCTTTACCACAAGGTTGACAATGCTATGTAGACCCTCGCAGAACAGCTAGTGATAGCCTGTCCTTTGGATAGGCCATCACTTGGTAAAGACTGGACCACCCCTTTAATGGAAGCTGTAAAAGTCTCCATGCACTGAGCTTCCCTTATTTTCAGCTGGTAGAAAATTCAGGAGATTTCAGTGGTCAGAAACAGAGGAAGAAGTACAGCGTCAGCCTCTCCAGGCCCCATAGCAGTTGCATGGTCTTCATCCATGGTAGGTAGACCACTTTTGGTCACATTTTCTGTGTCAAGATGGGTAAGGAAGTAGAGACCAGTGATTCCAGGAAGTTTGGAATTAGAGTGGTGAATATGACTTTTTTTTTTTTAACATTTTTTTACAGCATTCTGTCCCTTTTATAGAATTTTTATTGGTTGAACAACCCCTCTAAAGAGGACATAGTTCCTCTTGTAATCTGGGTGAACTGCCATCAGTAAGAAACACGTGGCTGTCACCGTGAAAGACATAGAGAGTCTCCACCGACTCCTATCTAGGATTTATCACACTGTTATGGTATTCCCTTGGATGTAATTCACGCATACTTCCACATTATCTCCACAGTTGTTCACATTTATTGGTACAGCGGTATAAAATGTTGCAACCTTGTGTAATATGAATAAAATTGTAACTGACCACAGTTCTGTAGTGAACAGTCCATTGGGAGAGTATCAACCTGCATTCTGCCATCAGCGCATTTTATGAGTCTCATGCACACAAATGTATTTTCATTCCGTGTCCGTAACAGTATACGGAACCATTCATTTCAATGGGTCCGCAAAAAAAAAAGGGAAGATAAAACATGTCCTATTATTTTCCGCATTACGGACAAGGATAGACTATTCTATTAGGGGCCAGCTGTTCCGTTCCGCAAAATACGGAATGCACACTGATGCCATCCTTATTTTTTGCGGATCGTTTTTGCAGACCGCAAAATACATACGGTCATGTGCATGAGGCCTGGGAAACATGATCTAATGGTTCTAGTCTGAACAGCCCGTGAAGCACTTCTATGGCTGTTTAGGATTTTATCGCCTAGAGGTGGCTATAGTGTCTGTTCTTAGACCTGTGCATCAGGTCGAACACACGGACAACGCTTTGCCATAAAAGTGCCCAGTATGTTGCTGTGTGACTGTAGCTTACCATCTCTGTATTTTCATCCATTCTGCCTGTTATCTTGCCAATGACCTTCTCATGAAAATCGTCAAGCTGCAGTGGGTTCATTTCCCCATTACCTAACGAGAAATCAGATTCTTTATACAGGTATTTCTCAAACATGCACAGTAATTGCCAAAAAGATACAAATGATGAGAGGGTGTAACTGCACATTTTTTATTTTATTATAACTACTTGTATCTCTTATATAATAAGAATTCTGGAGCATCCCGTGACTCTGTTATCCCTGCCAGAAGTGTATGAATAAAAATGCAACTGGGTTTGGGGGACACTCCAGAATTATTTATTTTTTAATTAGTTATTTTATGTGAAATAGAGGTTCTAGAAAAAAATATTGTCAAAACGGTTTGTATGGAAAGATAATGTCTTTGAAGGGGTTGTCCCAGGAAGGTAAGGCCTCATGCACACGACCATTGTTTGGGTCCTCATCTGAGCTGCATATTTTGCGGCTCGGATGCGCATCCATTCACTTCAATGGGGCAGCAAAAGATGCGGATGAGATGCTTAGAAAATTATTTTTAAACGGTTCGGTGTCAGTGAAACATAGATGACACACTGACCCAAAATGGATCCATCACGGACAGCTTCACAGATGCATCACTGACCACCTTCTCACGGATTTAAGCACAGACATGTAAATGAGGCTTTACTGAGTAGGCTTCACTACTGGTTCTGGCTCACAAATAGCTGTATATACAGGTGAAACTCGAAAAATTAGAATATCGTGCAAAGTTAATTTATTTCAGTAATGCAACTTAAAAGGTGAAACTAATATATGAGAGAGACTCATTACATGCAAAGCGAGATATTTCAAGCCTTTATTTGTTATAATTTGGATGATTATGGCTTACAGCTTATGAAACCCCAAAGTCACAATTTTGAGGTACCCTTTGCTCAGGGGGTATGGACTAATTAGCTGACTAGAGTCTGACACTTTGAGCCTAAAATAGTGAACCTTTTCACAAAATTCTAATTTAAAGCTGCATTAATACAATTCTTTTAATTTGCATTAGGCCTCTTGCACATGAACGTATGGCATTTTCAGTGTTTTGCTGTCCGATTTAACGGATCAGTTTTTAAGTTTTTTGGCTTCCGTTGTGTTTCAGTTTTGGTTCCGTTTTTCCGTATGGCATATACAGTATACAGTAATTACATAGAAAAAATTGGGCTGGGCTTAAAATTTTTAATAGATTGTTCAGCAAAAACAGAACGGATACGGAAGACATACGGATGCCTTTCTGTATGCTTTCCGTTTTTTTGCGGACCCATTGACTTGAATGGAGCTACTGAACGTGATTTGCGGACAAGAATAGGACATGTTCTATATTTAAACGGAACGGAAAAACGGAAATGGAAGGCATATGGAGACACTTCAGTATTTTTTGCGGTCCCATTGAAGTGAATGGTTCAGTATACTGTCAATATACTGAACTGAAAAAACGGCCAGTATACGGTCCGCAAAATACTGTCGTGTGCAAGAGGCCTTACTGAAATAAATGGACTGCACAATATTCTAATTTTTCGTGTTTTACCTGTATATAAGTTCCTTGTTCTGAATGTTACTGTGTTGTCACCATATATGACCCCATTCAGCATATGGAATTCTCCCTGGATTTTCAGGCTTGGGAACAAAAATGTCATCAGAGGAACAAAAATGTAGATACCCCACAGAAATCTAATAGTTCATTGCTGTAATTTTCACTAGCACCTCTGCTGTGTCAGGTACTAAAAATGAGTTCTGAATGGTCTGCAGCGCAGCACTGAACACGTGCAGATTATAGTTTATCGCTTTGGTTCCTAAGAGCAGGACTACCTGTAATAACTTATGATAAGGGCTCGTTCATAACATTTTTTGCGTTCCGTATGCGGGCAGTTTTTTGCATTCAGTATACCGTCCGTATACGGAAGCATCCATTTCAATGGGTCCGCAAAAAACCCGGAATGTACTCCATATGCATTGCGTTTCCGTATTTCTGTTTTTCCGTTCTGCTACATTTTGAGTCATATCCTATTATTGCCCGCAAATCACGTTCCGTGGCTGCATTCAAGTCAATGGGGCTGTAAAAAAAACGGAATGCACACGGAATGCATCCGTATGTCTTCCGTATCCATTCCCTTTTTGCGGAAGCATCTATTGAAAATTTTATGCCCAGCCTAATTTTTCAATGTACTTACTGTTAAAACATTATTACATGCTTCCGTTTCCGTTTGTGATCCATGTTCTATTATTGTCCGTATAACGATAGTACTGTTCTATCAGAGGCCAGCTGTTCCGTTTAGCAAAAAACGGAATGCACACAGACATCATCCGTATTTTTTGCGGATCTTTTTTTGCGGACCGCTGAATACTGAAAAAGCCATATGGTCGTGTGCAAGAGGCCTAAGACAAGAACCGAGTGCCCAGAGCAGATAACCCCTTTAATTTAACCGCTTCTAAAACCATCATGAAACATTTCACTTACCTGTGAAGCTGCGATTATACGTTGTTAACCACTGAGATTTTATCAGATTTCTTTGTAAATTTAGCGTCCTGTCAGAGACTGTCTCTTCGTACGGCTTCTGCATTGCATTGGGAGCTACGGTCTTGGGAGGAATCGGGTAGTAGATCTGGCCATTTTCATTAGAGAATTTAGGAAGCTAAAAACAGATTAGGAAAGGGGTGACTGGGGTTACACTTTGGGGACTGGGGACTGCGGTACACTTTGGGGATCATGCACATGGAGCTTGTACGGCACTGCACGGAGGTAGTATGGCTCCTTCACACAGAACCCCGTGGCCTCTGTGCCCTGCCATAAAGGCTCTTTTGGACTCCATGGCGGGAATCTATCGTTCCCAGCAAATGTTTGGCATAAAAGAGTCACAAATCTTGTGGTTGCGACTTTTTAAACGCTATTACTCCTAAATCTAGCGGCATGTGGCATTCCAATGCTGTCCGTGCCACTTTCCTGAAAATGGGGCGTAGCGAGGATGTGGACTAAAAGAAGACTGAAATCTATGGCAGCACCGAGCTGGCGTAGATTTCAGTGGCAAACGGACTGCCACAGGATTTGCATAATTTATGATGAGGCGTGCACTTCGGTATAAATTAGGCGCATCCTCTTGCAGCCCCAGGGGATATCACAGACTGGAGTAAAATGCTGATCTATGATAAACTCCCCCCATATGCCCCAGAAGCACTGGTATACATATGGACTCCAATGGAACATGAATCATCAGATTCCATCACTCTTGTTAGATTAACATGAAAGCAACCAGAGGGATATGGAGGTAGAGTTGAGGCTTCATAACTAGGGATGAGCGAACTTCTGTTTTCAAGTTCGGTGTACAAGGTTCGGGTAATCTAAGAATTCTGTTATGGATTCCGCTATCACAGACCATAAGTTATGGTCCGTGGTAGTGGAATCAATAACAGAATTCTTAGATATCCCGAACCTGAAAATAGAAGTAGATCTGTAATACGGACATGTGCATGAGCTGTTGAGATTATTTTGCATGGACCAATCATTAGGTCAGGTATCGATGATGAGTGTTTGTAGAAATGCTTGTTTCTCATTTGCTGTGGTTTTGGTGTCAGTTTTAAGTCTGTCTTTGCTTTGTGAGGTTGCACCAAATTCATGAAATGGCACACAGTAATAATATATTTGGCAAAAGTGCAATGTGGCATATGCCTATGTCTGTAAAAGTACGCCAGGGAAGGTGCCTGGCGCGGAGATGCAACTTTTTTGTGACTTTTTGAAATGTTGGACATCATAAATGAGACTTAAAGGAGTGGTCTTATCTGACACATTGGTGGCATATCACCTCTGGGACCCGCACCTATTTCCAGAACGGGACCTCTGAAGTGAGCAGAAAGAAGCCGCCATTCATTTCTATAGGACTGCTGAAAATAGCCAAGCGCTGGCTTGGCTATCTACAGCAGTCTCATAAAATTGAATGGAGCAGTGACCTCCCTCGCGCTCTCCATTTATTTATTTGGGACTTCTGTAAATAGCCAAGCTCAATTGCTCGGCTTTTTTAGAACTCCCATAGAAATGAATAGAGAGCACACCGCACATGCGCGGTGCACTTTACGTCGATTTCGGGGGGCCCGTTATGGAGATAGGTGTAGTTTACAGAGGTGGGACCCGCACATATCCTGACATTGGTGGCAAATACTAGCGATATGCCACCAATGTCTAAAGGTGTTCTAATCTGAAATCCTGACCTACTTTTCACTCCACCTGTAAAAATGGCGCGGCTCACCAAATGTCACAAAATTTGACCAAATGTCAGAAAAAAAGGGAACCAAATGTCACATGTGGGCATCTCTTGTGTCATTTTTAGGCCACCAAACTGGTGTAGCAGACATGATAAATGTCCCCCATGATTACCTATCCGATGGATCTTGCACTGCAGTTTCGGTTCTCCTGGCAGGCTGCTGTTTTCTTGGCTGCAGTGGTGACGTCATGTCAACAACATGTGACTGCTGCAGCCAATGACTGGCCTTTTCAGTGCACTGCTGAGGTCCTGCCCATAACTAGTTCAGCTGACAGCTAGCCTATTTGATTCTATACAAGGGCTCATGCACACGACTGTTGGGTGCTTTGCGGTCTGCAAAATACTGGCCCTGTGCATTCCGCATTTTGAGGAACGGAAGGGCCGGCCCCTAATAGAAGAGACATATCCTTATCGGTAATGCAGACAATAATAGGACATGTTCTATTTTTTTGTGGAATGGACATTTATCAAGCTCGTCTGCTTTTAGGCGTAAATTTAGACAGGCATATTTGCTTCATCTGTTGGTCTTTTGCCTAGTATTTATTAGAAGTCGCACAGCACTTCATGATTTAGACTAGGTGTATTGCTATTAGGGCTCATACACACAGTCATTGTCATTTTTGCGGTCTGCAATTGCGGATCCTGGCCATGTGTGTTCCGCATTTTGTGGAGCAGAACATCCTCCCCTCTATAGAACAGGCCTATCCTTGTCTTTGTTTTTGCGGGGCCATGGAACCGACATACGGATGCGGAGAGGATATGGTTTGCTGTCCGCATCTTTTAGGGCTCCACTGAAGTCAATGGGTTTGCATCCAACTCGCAAAAAATACGTGTCGGATGCGGACCAAAAATACGTTGGTGTGTATGAACCCTTAGGTAATTCTTTTTCAGTTCTTCAGGTTCATATTCACTAAGACTTTTCGAATCAGTATGTGCATGAAAAATTTGTACAAATGAGCTGTGATTAGGTGCATGTCTCCATGAAAATGCGACTTTTAATGCAATTTCTGCGCACTTCACCACTCAAAACTGACTAAGAAAAGTACGCCAGCCCTGGAATGGAGTACAAATTAGACTGTTTTTGCAACAATATAGGCGAATGAGGCGCAAATGCCTCCAAAACAGGCACAATTTCAATAGTAAATGCAATAAAAAAAATAAGACTGTCTAAAACAGCATTTTTCTGCCTAAAAACAGGCGCAGACACTATAGTAAATGTGCCCCATGGTATGATTCACAAGGCCCAATGATCGATTTACTGCGCACTGCAGGCAATCCATGAAACTGAAGAATGTTGCTGTAAGATCTACAATACTGGTTTGGGCTATAACATGACACCAGTACCATAAAATCTACAGCTGACGTGTGATCTCTATAGTAACTGGAGGCAGGAAGGAAGGGGAAACTTTCGGCACTTCCACTTATGAGAGCCTTATTATCTGCTGCATGCACTTTGGAGCTACAGACAATTCACAGAGACACATGTTCTGCTGCATATAGTGAAATAGGTAGGGAACGGTCAATTGCATCTAATTGCAGGAGAAAAATAGGCCTCACATAATGCCTCATGCACACGGCCATAAGTGCTTTGTAGTCCGCAGATCCGCACAACACGGATCCCTGCTGTTAGCATGTTTTCTCTCCCTCCCCCTGCTTGCCAAACAGACAAGAATAGGATATGTTCTATTTTTTTTTTCAGGGCTGCAGAAAGGACTTACGGATGTGGACAGCACACAGTTCTGCTGTACGCGTCTTTTGCTGCCCCATTGCGATGAATGGGTCCACATCCGATCAGAAAAAAAATGCAGATCGGATGCAGACCAAAACTACGGCCCTGAAAAAACCACTACTGATAAAAACCTGACCATTAAGGTATCATGCTAGCGACCATATTTTTCATCTGCCTTCTTTGCGGATAGCACGCTGGTCCATTCATTTCTATGGGGCCGTGCACAAAGCCTTATTCTCTGTGGTTCCATGTGGCTGTTCTGAAAATGATAGAACATGTCCTATTCTTCTTCACGAGAATAGCGCTTTCTGTTAATGGATGTGAGAAAAATATGGAATGCCTATCCTCAGCATGTAAGTTTACTTTCACACTCGCGTTTTGGCTTTCTGTTTGTGAGATCCATTGAGGGCTCTCACAAGCGGTCCAAAACGGATCAGTTTGCATCGTAATGCATTCTGAATGGAAAAGGATCCGCTCAGAATGCATCAGTCTCCATTTCGTTCAGTCTCCATTCCGCTTTCGAGACGGACACCAAAACACTGCTTGCAGCATTTTGCTGTCCGTCTGATAAAACTGAGCTAAACGGATCCGTCCTGGCACACAATGTAAGGGTACTTTCACACTTGTGAGGATCCGGCAGGCAGTTCCGTCACTGGAATGTGGATCCGTCTCACAAATGTGGATGTGGATCCGTCTCACAAATGCATTGCAATAACAGATCCGTCTCTCCGGATGTCATCTGGAAAAACGGATCCGTCAACGTGGTATTTTTAATGCCGAATCCGGCACTAATACATTTCAATGTAAATTAATGCCCGATCCGGCATTCCGGCAAGTGTTCCAGAATTTTGGACGGAGATAATACCGCAGCATGCTGCAGTATTTTCTCCGTCCAAAAAATGTTTAGTGACTGAACTGAAGACATCCTGATGCATCCTGAACAGATTTCTCTCCATTCAGAATGCATTAGGATAAAACTGATCAGTTCTTTTCCAGTATTGAGCCCCGATGACTGAACTCAATGCCGGAAAAGAATAACGCTAGTGTGAAAGTACCCTAAGTCAATGGGGACGGATCAGTTTTCACTGACACAATCTGGCACAATAGAAAACGGATCCGTCCTCCATTGACCTTCAGTGGCTATGTTAAAGATAATACAACATAGAAACATAGAATGTGTCGGCAGATAAGAACCATTTGGCCCATCTAGTCTGCCCAATATGCTGAATACAATGAATAGCCCCAGGCCCTATCTTATATGAAGGCTGGCCTTATGCCTATCCCATGCATGCTTAAACTCCTTCACTGTATTTGCAGCTACCACTTCTGCAGGAAGGCTATTCCATGCGTCCACTACTCTCTCAGTAAAGTAATACTTCCTGATATTACTTTTAAACCTTTGCCACTCTAATTTAAAACTATGTCCTCTTGTAGCAGTTTTTCTTCTTTTAAATATTCTCTCCTCTTTTACCGTGATGATTCCCTTTATGTATTTAAAAGTTTCTATCATATCCCCTCTGTCTCTTCTTACTTCCAAGCTATACATGTTAAGGTCCTTTAACCTTTCCTGGTAAGTTTTGTCCTGCAATCCATGTACTAGTTTAGTAGCTCTTCTCTGAATATCCTCCGGCAGATATGGTCTCCAGTACTGCACACAATACTCCAAATGAGGTCTCACTAGTGCTCTGTAGAGCGGCACGAGCACCTCCCTCTTTCTACTGTTAATGCCTCTCCCTATACACCCAAGCATTCTGCTGGCATTACCTGCTGCTCTATGACATTGTCTGCCCACTTTTAGGTCGTCTGATATAATGACCCCTAAATCCCTTTCCTCAGATACTGAGGTTAGTACTGTATCACTGATTTTATATTCTGCTCTTGGGTTTTTACGTCCCAGGTGCATTCTCTTGCACAAACGGATCCATTCTGAACGGATGCAGATGGTTGTATTATCTGAACGGATCCGTCCATGACAAACGCGAGTGTGAAAGTAGCCTAAATTATGTTTGCGGACTTAGCTACAGATTTCACTTTGCAAATGCGTAGACAGGGGCCCCATTCTCGTGATTGGTGGAGATCCCAGTGGTAGAAACCCCACCAATCTAATAGTTGTCTTCTAATGACTGGAATACCCCTTTGAGCTAGATTACAAAGTGACAGCTGAGATCGAATTGGTTGTCATTTTTTGGCGCCCTGGTAATCAAGTCTAATAGATTCACACATGATATCCATTACTACTTACATGATAGTATCCTTCCTGTCCTGGCCATGTGAGTGGCAACTTTTGAGCCTCAGAAGTAATGGTGACTATCTCATGCCTGTATGGATTACCTGATAAATAATCAAAATTTACCGTATCTCAGTTTAGTCATATCATAGAAAATACCCCAAGTATTTAAAATCACACTGGTATATAGATAACAATGAGCAAGAACAGACCTGCCAGCAGAAAAATGTCAAAATCTCTAAGCTGCATTCTCTCCTCCAGCTACAGACGATTTCCTACATTTTATGGCTCCTAAACTTGGCCATTGGGCTCCAAACCACAGATAATGATACCAGCATCAACTGTGTGGCCCATTAGGCCTCTTGCACACGGGCGTCATGTTTGACGCCCGGATAAGATGCGGGTGCGTTGCGGGAATCGCCGCGATTTTTCCGTGCGTGTGCTAACGTTTGTAGTGCGTTGAGCACGCGCGTGAAAAAATCCGCATGCTTGGTACCCAGACCCGAAGTCAGACTTCATCACTGAAGTCTGGTTTCGGGATGAGTATTCTGTATGTGTAATTATTTTCCTTTATAACATAGTTATAAGGGAAAATAATCGCATTCTAATTACAGAATGCAATGTTCCCGGGCTTTAAAGGGTTAAAAATAATAGAGTGAACTACCTTCTCATTGTGCGCAGAGCCCAGAACGTCTTCTCTCTTGATAGTTTTGATGCTTGAGGACCTGTGGTGACGTCACAGGGTCACATGGTCCAATCATAGAAGCATTTGAGTGGACCATGTGACCCATGTGATCCTGTGACATCACGGCAGGTCCTTCAACGGATGAAGGACCTGCCGTGATGTCACAGGATCACATGGGTCACATGGTCCACTCAAATGCTTCTATGATTGGACCATGTGACCCTGTGACGTCACCACAGGTCCTCAAGCATCAAAACTATCAAGAGAGAAGACGTTCTGGAGCTCTAGCGTACAATGGAGAAGGTAGTTCACTCTTATTATTTTTAACCCTTTAAAGCCTGGGAACATTGCATTCTGTAATTAGAATGCGATTATTTTCCCTTATAACTATGTTATAAAGGAAAAATAATTACGATCGGGTCCCCATCCCGATCGTATCCTAGCAACCATGCGGGAAAATCGCAACGCATCCGCACATGATTGCGGATGCTTGCGATTTTCCCGCAGCCCCATTCATTTCTATGGGGCCTGCGTTGCGTGGAAAACGCAGAAACTGGAGCATGCTGCGATTTTCACGCAACGCAGAAGTGATGCGTGAAAATCACCGCTCATGTGCACAGCCCCATAGAAATGAATGGGTCCGGATTCAGTGCGGGTGCAATGCGTCCTCCTCACGCATTGCACCCGCGCGGAAAACTCGCCCGTGTGAAAGGGGCCTTAGGGCATATGGACCCTATAAGGTGGGGTGCCCTGTCCGTGACCAGAACAGAGAGCTGCTCTGTCGTATATGGGACAGCTGGCCTCATACAGTACGTGCCTGGTACGGTATGTTCCTGGGGTGCCCAGCAAAGCAGTATCGGCTGCAAATTAGAAGGGATCTGTCCAGCGGCACATGGAAGAAGGAAGTTGGGCTTTCTGCCAGTCAGTGGAACATTTGAGCATGGAGCTGATATATTTATATATACTGTTCTTTATGCCATGAAATCCAGAATCCCTGTGCTTTTCCTCTGTATCCATGTGTAGTCTACACCTTGATTGACATCAGCCTGTAGTGTGGAAATGAGTCTGCAGTAAACAGTTCTTGTGGTCTTTTGCAGCACAAGAAGGTTCGGCTGCTTGTTATGGGATTGCTTCTCATGCACACCGCCATATGTATTTTGTTGGATTAATTTTTTTCTGTGTTTTGCAGACCACAAATTACATATGATTCTGTGTATGAGGCTTTAACCGCTTCAACCCCCCTAGCTTAAAGAGGACCTTTCATATGAAAAAAAAAGTATGAACTAAGTATCATGACATGGAGAACGGCGCCCAGGGATCTCACTGCACTTACTATTATCCCTGGGCGCCTACTGGGAGGAGTCTTCCCTTTTTGTCCTGGGCATCTGCTTCTGTCCAATCACAGCGCAGAGCTCATAGCCTGGGAGAAAAAAACCTCCCAGGCTGTGAGCTGAGGGCTGTGATTGGCCAGCGCTACAGCCTGGGAGAAGGAGATGCCCAGGAGAACAAGGGCAGGCTCCTCCCAGTAGAGCCGAAGAGCTGAAGATACCGGAGCCTATACCGGGAGAACGGAGCGGCGCCCAGGGATAATAGTAAGTGCAGTAAGATCCCTGGGCGCCGCTCTACATATCATGATGCTTAGTTCGTACTTTTTTTTTAACATGAAAGGTCCTCTTTTTAAAGGGGATTTCAAGACTTCTGATATTGACAACCTATCCTCAGGATATGTCTTACTATCTGGTCAGTGAGGGTTCAACACCCCACCGACCAGCTGTTTCCTGCAGCCTGTGGTGCTGGAGGTTACATTTTGAATGGAACAGGAAGTACACCTCTGTTCAAAGCGTACAGGCCATGTGGCTCAAATCCCACTGACGTTAATGATGTGCAGTAACCTGGCACTACAGCAGCTACTACTCTTTGAGTGGAGCAGGAAGCACAGCTCTGTTCCAAGTGCTAGTTCCAGTGCCAGAGGCTGCAAAGAACAGCTGATTGTGAGGATGCAGGGCACTGGACCCCCACTAATCGAATGTGAATGACTTACCCTGAGGATAGGTCATGAATATCGGAAGCTTGGAGAACCACTTTGAATGAGTACTATTGTTGCAACAAACTTTGTATAAATCAATGGTACAAGTGAATATAAGAAACTTTGTAATATATCTTATCACAAAAAGATGCCCTTTTCTCCAACTTATGAACCACTTCTTCTTCTCCCCTCCTGCACTGACAATGCACTCTCAATTCACTGCTAAAATCCATCTTGAAAAAAGACTATTGCTGAGTGAGGGATCAGGTTTTATGCATCCCATAGAAGTCTGGGAAAATTTACAATTAGAGATGGATGCTGCAGAGGGGAAACTGGTGAAGCTTAAAAGCGTTGTGCCAAGTATGAAAGTCATCCCCCATCTATAGAATAAGGGATCGGGTAGGGTCTGAGTGCTGGGACCCCCACATATCCCATGAACGGGGATCCCATGTTCCCATTCTGATGGTGTGGCAGGCCAAGTATGTGCCCTGCTTCTCCATTCATTCTCTATGCAACCTCCAAAGGAGTACAGTACGATCCTGACTACTAGTGCCACATCAAAGGTCAATTAAGAGACACAGCGATACTGCTGAAAAGGTATGGATGGGCTGCTTCTGGCAAACATGAGGAGAAGGTTCATGGAGGGGAGGGGGCCCAAGATGAACTTTTGCACTGAGGCCAGTAAGCCTTTAGTTACGCTTCTAAGTGAAAGCAGATCTGAAAATTCAACCAGTAGTCAGACTGGTGCTTGCTATGGGCCACACTTCCAGTCTTTGCACCAATTGTCTTGTATGAGGTCCAATGTATCCAGCACTGGTTAAACATACCTTTAGTTTTACGCAAGACGGCGGTGGGGCAACCACTTGCTGGCATTTGTGGATGCAGTGGAGTGGGACATCGTGAAGGTTCTTCTGATGGTGTGCAGCTGGGGAACACAGCATACTTGGATATGTGGGAATGATATGGATGTTCTGCTGGGAAGTCCTCACAGATTCGTTTGTCACTGTGTTATAAGACATTACATAAGCTCAGTTCTCAGTCATTTTTGTACCACTTTAGAGACTGGCTTATATTATATTTTTTGCTTACCTAATAGAAGCAGCCGGCGGTTTTGGATACCTGTAGAAATGAAATGTGTTCATATTGTATAATCTTCTACTGTTGTACAAAGAGACCTGTTGTTATATGTTACTATAGAGATACAAGGTTTTACATAACGTACTATTGCAGTTATTATTCAGCCTGGCTTAAATTATAGTTTTATTTATATGTAGTTGTCAGGTGGATATAAAATCACCTGCATATTTTTCAGTACTAGGAAAATATTAACTGAACATATTATATTATTACTGGATTCTGAAAGGTTAACTTGTATTATGCCTTGATATGAAGTCAGTGGTGGAAAAAGGCTGTATCTAAAGAACATCTGTCAGCATGATCAACCCTATTAAACCAGGCATACTAATCATGCTGATAAAAACAATACCCTATGACTATCTGTGGCCCCATTGCTGAGAAACCTGCATATTTATTCATATGAAAATGTCCTTACTGGAACTGGAGCACCTAGGAGCTGGCCAGAGCCCTCAGAGCACCAGTTTTTTTTACACCCTTTCAGCTTTAGCTCCTCCCTCTTCTCCTGGATTGACAGGGCTAGACATCTAGTCCTGTCCTTTTGTGCCTGCTGCTCTCCAAGCGCTGAGACCTGTCTCGGTGCTTGCCCAGTGGTGGGTCTCCTACTGCTCTCCTAGAGCCGAAACCTGTGATCTTGTGCCTGTGCTGTATCTCCCAGTCTTGGCGCAGGGGAAGGAAAGCACTGACATGAAAAAATAGGTATATGGGACAAAAAGATGAAGTGTACGCTGGACAGATAAAAATTCAATTATGAAACCAGAGAACCCATTTAAGTCTTACCAGTCTCTAACTTTTTGCAGAAGTTCCTCTTTTAAAAAAAACGCCCCCTCCAACGGTTGATTGACAGGGCCAGCGAGCACTCTCCTCCTCCGGCTGGCCCTGTCTGCATTTCAAATCCCCTGCGCCATACGTGTCTTCATTCGGCGCAGGCGCTCTGAGTGAAGGACGCTCGCCTGATCAGCACTTCCACAGTGCGCCTGCCCCGATGACATCACCTCTGCACCCGGAAGAGAAGACGTCGTCGGCGCAGGCGCACTGTGGAAGTGCTGATGAAGAGAGCGTCCTTCTCTCAGAGCACCTGCGCCGAATGAAGACACGTATGGCGCAGGCGCGGGATCTGATATGCAGACACGCTAGCCGGAGGAGGAGAGCGCTGGCTGGCCCTGTCAATCAACCGGAGGAGGGGGCGTTTTTTTTAAAGGAGGATGCAGCGGCTACCAGTAAGTAACTGCCCTACTTGCTGGTAGAGAAGTAATTAACATATTACAAAAGTGTGATTTTTAAAGAAACTAAGCCACAGAAAAAGGTGACTATATATTGAATAATCGCACAATAAGGATTTTAATAAGGCCAAAAATGAAAAATGACTTTTGGGGGGACAGAAGCCCCTTAACATGTACTTTTTTGTGGTGTGGAAGGAAACGGAAGCAAGATAGCTTAGGAAGTACATGTAGACATTCCCATGGTGACCAATCATATATTACCCTACAATACGTCCGAACAAGCATGTTTTCGTCCATGAATGGATTCCAAAGATCCAGAAATGCAATATCATGGATATTCAGGTTATGACTTTCTAAATGTGCACATCCTCACTGACATATGAAGTTAAGACTAGTAAAGAATGTGGCTCCACTATTGTGTAAAGACAGGCATTATGGTAATGACTATTAATGAAGTATAACATCGCCCTACCTAACTATTGTATTTGGTTGCAGGAATGTATACAGGGGTAAGTATACAAGGAGAAGAGTGCAAGCCAATGTCATCAGGACTGATTGAGATTATGTAAGTTTCCCTTTGTGCAGAGGCCAAACCGCCAAAAGATATTCTTGACAGATTCTGAAAATTGTAAGTTCTGTGGGGCCTAAAACGCCATTTGAAAAAAAAATAATAATTTGCAGTGTCCCACTGCTAGCGCACTTTTTATTCCACTGCAAAAGGGCTTTGATGTATATTTCCTGTATGTATGCTACCAGAAGGTCAAAATGTGTTTTACTGTGTGTTTATGCATTTTCCTGTATAATAGGCAGTTAGCAGTTAAGAGGCCTTTATTATGAGGTGGGTCTGTATTCTCTCCCTATACCAAGGAGGAGTTAGATTACTCTGGAGGGAGTCTGAATGTAGGCATTGATGGGATCAGAGCTAGCTCTGGATTGAACCAGCAAGAGACAAGCAAAACAGATAGCAATGTGGATACCGATCAAAAGTTATACCCTAGGAGCATGCCATAAACAAGGCGATGGTGTATAGAGTAGTTCTGTGGAGCAGATTGGCCATCTGTATAGAAAAATTATCTACATCCCGCAGAGGACATTTGTGGAAGCGGATATTGCGAGTACAGCAACATGTCCGAAAGGTGCAGAACTTCTGTGTTGGTCCCATGTTCATATGTGTCCGTTGCCCATTGCTGAGAAAAATGATGTTTTAATCTATACAAATGAGCCTAGGAGCAACAGGGGCGTTGATGTTACACCTAGAGGCTCTTCTCTCTCTGCAACTGCCACACCCTCTGCACTTTGATTGACAGGGCCAGGAAGGTGTGATCACTTTTACACTACCTGACCCTATTAATCAAAATACAGAGGGTGCGGCAGTTGCAGAGAGAGCAGAGCCTCTAGGTTTAACATCAGCGCCCCCGTTGCTCCTAGACCTGCCATTTATACAGCAAAAAAGGTTGCAAAAATCACCTAAAAACAAAACACAGAAGTGCAGAAAAACGCCACTAAAAACAATGTAACCATCCAACAAATCACTTAAATTATATTCACCAAGTTCTATGTGATAAGATAAGTATGGACAAGAAGATACAAGTAGATAGGATTCCGCACATAGTAATCCGATTGTGTGTATTTCTATACAGAGCAGCCTCTCACTCCAGTACAGAGTTGTACCTGGTGAGCAATGAAGGCAAAGTGGTTCACCATCATTCCTTCATGATGACTGTGTGTGTGGGGAGGGGGTGCTGAGAGTCACAGCCTCCCTCTCTTTTAAAGTCAGGTGGGTATAGAAATGGGGACATGACAAAATGTCTGAACAAGGCATTAAAGGGATTGTCCGCTTTATCTATATTGATGACCTATCCCCAAGATAGGTCATCTATATCAGATCGGCGGGGGTCCGACTCCTGGCACCCCTGATGATCAGCTGTTTGAAGAGAAGGTAGCACTCATACGAGCGCTGCCTTCTCTGCTCTGTTTACCTGCTCGCCACAGCAATTGCAGTGGTCAGCACAGGTCATCGGAGATAGGTCATCAATAGTAAAAAAGTGCACAACCCCTTTAAAGGAATATTTGAGTGGTGACAAGTTATCCTCTATCTACAGTTTGGTAGGGGGCCCACCGCTGGGACCCCCACTAACCATGAAAACAGGGACGCTGTATGCCTCAGAGTCCCCCTGAAATGAATGAAGCGGCTGGCCAGGCTTGCACACTTCTGCTCCATTTATCTCTATGGGGGTTCTAGAATTAGGCGAGCACTGTGCCCTTTAATGCTTGACTGAATGGTTTACGGTACACCCCCAACATAGCGTCCGCTGCTTTACTTAATCAATGGATCAAACAACTTAAGATACTCACAGGTCATCACTCACACGGACAGCGCTTTTTTTCAGCTTGGTCAGTTCGTAGTACTGCTCTATTGGTAGCCCCCTGGAAGACAGAAAACGCTGTTAGGAGGATTCTACCTATGGCAGATCCGTCATGGATTTGCAAAAACGCTTCCTTTACAATAATACAACTGCATGCATCCGTCATGAACGGATCCGGTTGCATTATGTTTTCTATAGCCATGACGGATCCGTCATGAAAATTATTGAAAGTCAATGGGGGAGGGATCCGTTTTCTATTGTGTCAGCACCACATGGCGGACAGAAAAAAGCTGCACGCAGCATTTTGGTGTCCGCCTCCAGAGCGGAATGGTGACTGATCAGAGGCAAACTGATGCATTCTGAGCTGATCCTTTTCCATTCAGAATGCATTAGGGCAAAACTGATCCATTTTGGACCGCTTGTGGGAGCCCTGAACGGATCATGCAAATGGAAAGCCGAAACGCGAGTGTGAAAGTAGCCTTATCAGCGCTGATGGAAACCAGATCCTGCCTATGCTGCTGCTAATAATTAACCTGCTGGGGCCCTAGGCGGCCTGTGAACTAGCACTAGTATTTACAACCAGTGCAGAGATCGGAGCTCCACTTTATCTTTTCTATGTGTACAAAGTGTGTTCAGACTCAGCATTTTTTAAATGGATGCAAACAAGTGCTATATAACGAAGAAGGGAGGAATGCGCTATAAAGCTTTCTTATCTACTTTTCTTCCTCTACCATACAGTATGTAGATAATATACGGTTCTTTGCTTTATTCAGCAACGTTTCGGATTCACAATGTAAGATTTCATATGATAAATGAGTCCCCTGCATTATTAGATGCTTCAGAGTGGAATTTTACAGTATGTGAAAAATAGCAAATACACAGCAATATACAGTGTGTATTACTGTGTATCATATGGATGATGACTTCTTTGTGCAGTCCAGATGCTTACTACCTAGTGACATCTAGTGGTAAAATAGGAATATAGCAACCGTGGTTACCTTCTATGGTCATTGAAGTGATTTTAAATGTGAAACACTGACCTCTTGTGGTCATATTTGAAATGATCATTTACAGACAAGGAATGTGGTCATGCAGGCTCGGAGGGGCCCACAGGGGAACAGGTGAATCCCTCGGTTGGCCCTTGAGCCAGGTGGACCCTTAGTCTGCTAACCCTGCACAAGCGGCACATGCACAGTAGACTGACTGTACTACATACACATACCAGCCTATGCTTGCATAAAAACTGGGTATATTAGTTAACAAACTAGCCAGTGCTTCGTGGTAGCGAATTGATTTTGCATGATTGCACATAACTGGGGACACAGCTGGATATAATACTGGGGGCACAGCTGGGCATATTACTAGAGGCACAGCTGGGCATAATTCCGTGAGGGGGCACATAGCTGGGCATATTACGGGGGGCACAGCTGGACATATTACTGGGGGCACATAGCTGGGCATATTACTGGGGACACAGCTGGGCATATTACTGGGGGCACATAACTGCATATTACTGGGGGTACATCTGGGCATAATTCTGTGAGGGGCACATAACTGGGCATATTACTGTGGGCACAGCTAGATATAATACTGGGGGCACAGCTGGGCATAATTCCGTGAGGGGGCACATAACTGAGCATATTACTGGGGGCACATAACTGAGCATATTACTGGGGGCACATAACTAGGCATATTACTGGGGGCACAGCTGGATATAATACTGGGGGCACAGCTGGGCATTCTACTAGAGGCACAGCTGGGCATAATTCCGTGAGGGGGCACATAACTGAGCATATTAGTGGGGGCACATAACTGAGCATATTACTGGGGGCACATAACTGGGCATATTACTAGAGGCACAGCTGGGCATATTACTGGGGGCACATAACTGGGCATATTACTGGGGGCACATAGCTGGGCATATTACGGGGGGCACATAGCTGGGCATATTACTGGGGGCACAGCTGGACATATTACTGGGGGCACATAGCTGGGCATATTACTGAGGGAACAGCTGTGCATATTACTTGGGGCACATAGCTGAGCACATTACTGGGGGCACATAACTGGGCATATTACTGGGGGCACATAGCTGGGCATATTACTGGGGGCACAGCTGGACATATTACTGGGGGCACAGCTGGACATATTACTGGGGGCACATAACTGGGCATATTACTGGGGACACATAACTGGGCATATTACTGGGGGCACATAGCTGGGCATATTACTGGGGGCACATAGCTAGGCATATTACTGGGGGCACATAACTGGGCATATTACTGAGGGCACATAGCTGGGCATATTACTGGGGGAACATAGCTGGGCATATTACTGGGGGCACAGCTGGACATATTACTGGGGGCACATAACTGGACATATTACTGGGGGCACATAGCTGGGCATATTACTGGGGGCACATAGCTGGGCATATTACTGGGGGCACATAGCTGGACATATTACTGGGGGCACATAGCTGGACATATTACTGGGGGCACATAACTGGGCATATTACTGGGGGCACATAGCTGGGCATATTACTGGGGGCACATAGCTGGGCATATTACTGGGGGCACATAACTGGGCATATTACTGGGGGCACATAGCTGGGCATATTACTGGGGGCACATAGCTGGGCATATTACTGGGGGCTAGTGATGTCGCGAACATATTGTTCGCGAACATGCGAATAGGGCAAACCGCCATAGACTTTAATAGACAGGCAAATTTTAAAACCCACAGGAACTCTTTCTGGGCACAATAGTGATGGAAAAGTTGTTTCAAGGGGACTAACACCTGGACTGTGGCATGCCGGAGGGGGATCCATGGCAAAACTCCCATGGAAAATTACGTAGTGAACGCAGAGTGTGGTAAGTTGAATTCGCATTGCGATTACAACTTAGATCTGAGTTCCTAATGATTGTTGTATTGCTAGAATATAACGAAGATTGAGAATATAGCGCTATATTCGTTATCTTCGTTATATTCTAGCAATACAACCATTAGGAACTCAGATCTAAGTTGTAATCGCAATGCGAATAATACAGGTTATATTAATCGCATTGCGATTACAACTACTAACACTGCAGCTTCAGAATGAATGTAAGATGGATGCTGTCCTTGCTTTTTGATAGGAGTTGGGAGGGTCTGGGATGGAGGCTATGCTGATTGGCTGGAATGTGTCTGCTGACTGTGAGGTACAGGGTCAAAGTTTGCTCCAAGATAAAGTAAAGGGGTGAATGCGAACATTGAATATGTTCGCCTGCCGCGGCGGACGCGAACAAGCTATGTTCGCCGGCGAATAGTTCGGGCCATCTCTAATGGGGGCACATAGCTGGGCATATTACTGGGGGCATAGCTGGGCATATTACTGGGGTCACATAGCTGGGCATATTACTGGGGGCACATAGCTGGGCATATTACTGATGGCACATAGCTGGACATATTACTGGGGGCACATAGCTGGACATATTACTGGGGGCACATAACTGGGCATATTACTGGGGGCACAGCTGGGCATATTACTGGGGGCACAGCTGGACATATTACTGGGGGCACATAGCTGGGCATATTACTGAGGGCATAGCTGGGCATATTACTGTGGGCACATAGCTGGGCATATTACTGTGGGCACATAGCTGGGCATATTACTGTGGGCACATAGCTGGGCATATTACTGGGGGCACAGCTGGGTATATTACTGGGGGCACAGCTGGACATATTACTGGGGGCACATAGCTGGGCATATTACTGAGGGCACAGCTGGGCATATTACTGGGGGCACATAACTGGGCATATTACTGGGGGAACATAGCTCGGCATATAAATGGGGGCACAGCTGGGCATATTACTGGGGGCATATAACTGAGCATATTACTGGGGGTACATAGCTGGGCATATTACTGGGGACACAGCTGGGCATATTACTGGTGGCACATAACTGGGCACATTACTAGGGGCACAGCCGGGCATATTACTGGGGGTACATCTGGGCATATTAATGGGGGCACATAACAGGGCATAATACTGGAGGCACAGCTGGGCATATTATTAGGGGCACAGCTGGGCATAATTCCGTGAGGGGGCACATAACTGGGCACATTACTGGGGGCACATAGTTGGGCATATTACTGTGGGAACAGCTGGGCATAATTCTGTGAGGGGGCACAATGTGGGCATAAATACAGTTCGGTGGCATGAAGAGGGAAAAATTACTATGTGGGGGCATTAAGAGGACTGGTTGGGATTAGGTGCATAGTTTTGTTTTGCGGGGAAGTTAGAGGCGTGGCCTAGTGCAGAAAAGATTTGCCTCACAGTGTCCCTCTTTGTTCATTTAGAGAGTTGGGCGGTATGGTTTGAACCAGCTTCAGTCTCCACACTGGTACTGTGTAGGGCAGAGACTGGCGTCAGGGGCGTAACTATAGGGGAAGCAGGGGAAGCGGCTGCTTTGGGGCCCTGACCCAGAAGGGGCCCATCCAAGAGGAGGAGAAGCACTAAAAGATTTTGTCAGGGCCCCTCAACAGTATTACACAATGAAATGATATACAGTGGCAGTATAGGCAGTGTAGAAAACGGATGGAACAGCTGCCGGGCCTGGTCTGAGAGAGCCATCTTTACTAGCCACAGGAAAGGGGGCGGCATGAAAGGAAGGGGTTGTAAAAAAATTACTGGGGGAGGGGGCCCCATTCAAAAATTTGCTGTGGGGCCCAGTCATTTCTAGTTACGCCACTGACTGGCGTGTTACAGTGGATGGAAAGCCCGGCTGAACTGAATTGTGACCAGAGCCATATGGCACCTGGTGTTCATTTCTACATGTGGTCAACACCACAATCTTAACTTCAATATATTATTCTGCAGCACGTTGCTTGGATTACTCTTAGGCTACTTTCACACAAGTGTTTTGGATTCCGTTTGTGAGATCCGTTTCAGAGCTCTCACAAACGGTCCAAAACGGATCAGTTAAAGGATAACTGCCACATTTAGACCCAAATTTCAGTTTTCATATATGTAGTTACTAATATGATAATATTCCTGAATCAATAACTATTAGACTTACTTACCCCTTATTTAATAAGATTCAGCCCTTAGCAACCAGTCTGCATAAAACTGCAATTTCACTATTCTGTTAAGATGGCCGCCCTCAGCCCTGAGGCTAATCCATAGGACGCCTGCAGTGAAGTTAGTGAAGACCAGCTCTGTATAGGGGGGTCTTGCAGTGAAGTTCCCAGGTCTGGCTGAAGCCTGTAGTCCTCCTACAAGCTCTCCTCTTATCAGATAAGGCTGTCATTTATACACTGAGCAGCCCCATATCTTCCCTGAGCTGTATATTCTCCAGACTGCTAAGGGAGTGTCTGCCAAGCACAGGCATGTGGAGAAGTTCACACACTCAGCCCAGCACTGTTATCTCCTGTCAGGAAGAACCTGGCTTTTTATACATTCCCTTACAATGCTGACTCACTATCAGTTCCCAGTGCTCCGTCCTCTATCTGGTAGAGGGAGCATAGCAACCTGATTTTATCTCAGGTAACAATAGCCAATACTGGGGACTTTTAGGTGGCTTTTAGGGGTTATTTATTAAACAATCAGAAATTAAAACAGGGCCAACAAGGTAATATTGATCACCAAAATCCAATAGTAAAAAAAAAAAAAATTTGACAGTTATACTTTAAGCCCCAATGCATTCTGAATGGATAAGGATCCGTTCAGAATGCATCAGTTTGGCTCCGTTCCGCTTCTATTCTGTTTTGGAGGCGGACACCAAAACGCAGCATGCACGCATTTTGGTGTCCGTCTGAAGAGACGGAGCCTAACGGATCAGTTTTGAATTACAATGTAAGTCAATGGGGACGGATCCGTTGTCAGTGACACAGTATGGTGCATTTGAAAACGGATCCGTTCCCAATTGACTTTCAATGTAATTCAAAACTGATCCGTTTTGGACTTTGTCATTTTTCTTTAAAACGAATGCAAACTAATCCGTTCTGAATGGATACAAACGTTTGCATTATAGGTGCGGATCCGTCTGTGCAAATAAACAGACGGATCCGCACCAACGCAAGTGCGAAAGTACCCTTAGTTGATATGGTGCCGCAGCCGTTATAGAAAATAGGACTGGTATTGTTCACATGCACAACGGAACCTGGGAATGGCTAGCAGTTCATTGGCACAGCAGCTACCATAGAGTTTTTAGCCAAAGCCACTACAGAGTGAGCCTTCGTAGCATACCTGGGCCAGGGGTCTCCTCCATAGCCATAGTGCTTATGTCCTTTTGCCTCTTGCGGTGGAGGTTCTGTCTTTGGTCGATGGTCAGCTGGAAGAGACACGGCTCCTATTCCTCCATATTCCCTTTCCCTGCCCCATGGAAGCCGCAAGGTAACAGGTGTTGATGAGCGATACTCATGATATCTGTATGATAGAGGGAATCATGGATTATTTTCACATTTCTGGCGATTAAATTGAGGTGCATGAAAGCATTAGAATGGCAATGGAAATAATAGGAGGATTTTTGCTAACCATCTCCAATAATATTTTTTAAATTCAGTACATAAAATATTTGATATGATTCCAACCCTTATAATATTTGAGATTAGTCCACCGTGCCGCCAGAAGTCCACTCCGGCCCCTTCACTATATTGGGGGTGGGCCAAAGGACCGGCATGTTTGGACTTCCAATGGCATGGTGGACTAGTGGTAACATGGATCCGGCCTTATGGAGCCTTAGACTCTGTTCACACTGGCATCATGGGTTCAGTTTTAAAGGATCTATGAAGGATGACAGATATGTTTTGATTAATTTTTAAATGGATCCCATTGACTTAAAGACGATCTCTCATCTTGCCATTTGGGCTCTAAGTAAATGCTTGTATTATTTACAAAACAACAATTGTGGAGCATCGTTCTATAACTCTGCATTGTGCTGTTCCTCAGTTATTCTTCCTGAAAATGTAGCACTGCCACTGGCAGCACTGTTTTGACAGTGCCAGACTATAGGAACACACATCCAACAGTTAACATCCAGTTGTCAGTTCGTTCTCATAAATTTTTAGGAGTAATAACAGAGGAATGCCACAATGCAGAGTTCTAAGAAAAGATGCTCCAGTATTGTTTATAAGAGCTGACAGGTTCTCTTTGAAGTTGATCTGCCAGATTTTTCATTTGTTTCACTGGGCAGAAATGTGGCGCAGATGATGCTTTCGAATTGCCCATGTCCATGTATGTTTGCTCTGGATTTGGACTTCACGAGTAGATGGACTTCTGTGCATTAATGAACGCTCCCTATGCAAGATATTTCAAGGCCCAGCAGGGGAAGTGCAGTATCCCAGATGGGGTATCTACAATTGTCCGATAATGTGCTGTTGAGGTAATGTTCTGCATTTACTGTTATGTGATACACTACTATGTTATATGAAACACTCAGCATGTTCCAGCATGAGTTAGGCATGATCAGAGTTATCTGTCCTGACCCAACCATCTCTGGAGCACAGGGTGTGGGCTGGTCCCTCCTACTAGTTCCAGAAGAATCAAGTGTTCTAGGAGTAGGCAGTGTGTGAGGATGGGCCTGGAGATCATAGGGTTCCTTTCCCCAAGAATTCAGCTACTACGTTTCTGGTGGCTAACAGATCCCTGTGTGTCCTCTGCCACTTCTACAGAGATAGAGAGAGAATAATTGGAGTATTGTCTACAGCGTGAGAGTCAGCGAGGTAACCAGTGTAGAGCATCACAGACTTTGCTGCTGCAAAGGGGAAACATGTTAGGACACCCATTGCATCCCATTTTAAGGGGCACAGAGGTGACAATGTTCTAGTCAGCTAGGCGATCAACGCACAGCATTTTTTCAGTTGTATTGATGGAACCGCACGCCGCTGTACGAATTGCTAACATTGTGACAGATTGCAGTTGTTAGCCGGTGATACTAGTAGCAAGTTGAAGAGGGCCATTGATGTAAACTACTTGCTTAAGGGTACTTTCACACTAGCGTTGGTGCGGATCCGTCTGTTTATTTGTACAGACGGATCCGCACCTCTAATGCAAACGTTTGTATCCGTTCAGAACGGATCCGTTTGCATTAGCTTTAAAGAAAAATGACAAAGTCCAAAACGGATCCGTTTTGACTTACATTGAAAGTCAATGGGGAACGGATCCGTTTTCAAATGCACCATATTGTGTCACTGACAACGGATCCGTCCCCATTGACTTACATTGTAAAAAAAAACGGATCCGTTAGGCTCCGTCTCTTCAGACGGACACCAAAAAGCTGCATGCTGCGTTTTGGTGTCCGCCTCCAAAACGGAATAGAGGCGGAACGGAGCCTAACTGATGCATTCTGAACGGATCCTTATCCATTCAGAATGCATTGGGGCTTAACTGATCCGTTTTGGACCGTTTGTGAGAGCCCTGAAACGGATCTCACAAACGGAATCCAAAACGCTAGTGTGAAAGTACCCTAACTCATGCTTGGACATCTGGCTGGAATTTGCGCTGTGTATAGATAATTGCTGGATGTACTACAACTCCAGTACAGGCCGGACTTAGGGTTGCAAGCCTGGGGATAGGCCTTGCATGACAAAGGCTTGGAGGGAGTGGAGTTTTCAGGACCTATGGGTGGGGCTGGTGGGGGGGGCGGTGTGCTAGGGGAGGGGTATAGGGTTTATAAAGGTGGCAAGGGCAGGAAAGGGGCCATCTTGTGGGGACAGTAGATTTGCAGCAGCCCTTGTCAGAACTGCTGCATACCCCTGGTGTGGGCCCCATTCACACGTCCGCAATTCTGTTTGCGGAACGGAATTGCGGACCCATTCATTTGTATGGGGACAGACTTTGTCCCGCTCGGATCCGGAATTACGGATCCGCGCTTCCGGGTCTGCACTTCCGTTTCGCAAAAATATAGAACATGTCCTATTCTTGACCCGCAATTGTGGACAAGAAAAAGCATTTTCTATATAGTTCTGGCAATGTGCGGATCTGCAAAATGCGGAAAGCACATTGCCGGTGTCTGTATTTTGAGGATCTGCGGATCTGTGGATCAGATCCGCGGATCCGTGAATCCACGGATCCGCAAAACACATATGGACGTCTGAATGGAGCCTTACAAGGGGTGTGATCAGTGACCGGGGGGTGATCAGTGACAGGGGGGTGATCAGGGAATCTAGATGGGGTGATCAAGGGGTTAACAAGAGGTTAATAAGTGAGGGGGTGGGGGTGGGGGTGGGGGGTTAGTGTAGTGTTTGGTGCAACTTTACATAGCTACCTGGTCCTCTGGTGGTCGATCCCAGTAAATGGGACCACCAGAGGACCAGGTAGCAGGTATATCAGATGCTGTTCACAAAACAGCGTCTGATATACCTCTTTGATGCGATTTAATTTGCATCTACAGCCTGCCAGCGATTGATCATCGCTGGCAGGCTGTAGTTTACCTCCTGAGACGCGCGGCACTGTGAACGCGCGCGCGTTCACAGGGAATCTCGCGTCTCGCGAGATGACGTGCCGATGCGTCACATCAGAACTGCAGGACCGCCCGCCGGACGCATCCGTGCGTTAGGCGGTCCTGTAGTGGTTAATTGAGGGGCGGGGCAGTTACCCGTCAGGTTTACGGGGCTCCAAGGACCCTCCCCGTGCTGTTATGTTTTCTCAGGGTTTTCGGTGTTCTTGGGAAGGTTCTTCGGCGGGCCTTTCAGGTGGGAAGGCCTTGGGTCGGGTATTATTTATGTTATTTATTGTATTTTTGTTATTAGTAAAATGGCTGCTGTGGCCAATAAAATCTACTTGCGGAGTTGGGTCTTTATTGGGTTGGGAATGGGGGAGATTGGGAGGGGAATGACTCGACAATACGCTGGTCATGTTGTGCACGCAGTAAAGAGAGACTTTTGTTAGGTTCAATCTGGCCTGGTTACTGACTCTCCTAACACCACAAGCTTGCAATTGCATCATTTCAAGCCCTGCCGTGCACCCACATGGACAATTAACATAAAGGGAGCCTCCAAACTACTATGAGACAGAAGTCCTAGCTACAGGGAGTGCCCCAAGGGGACACAAGGTGACCTCCGCCACTGCACCAATTCCAGGGAGCAACGGCCTGAGGGAGTATGCCGTAACACATCATCATCAGGGCCCTTACCACTCCCATTCCACCCCAAGATCTGCACATTGCAGCAAGTAACTTTTAATGCATTATCTTCTCTAATTTGTAAGTTGATTGTTCTGAATTTAAACCAATGACCATTTTAATTTTGATGTAGTTCTGTCTCTTTAAGTGGCTCAGAATATTAATATCAATATTCCTAAATTTATAGACTTGAGCAGTCATGATTTGATCTATATGTTAGCTGTTTCTATGAGTTGCTAAAGGTCTAGCAACAGACATGCAAACGTAACTCTTCTGCATAGGGGGAGTAGCATTCCAGCATGCAGGAAAGCGTGAAGGAACGTACCAATAAAACGGCGAGTCAGGAACTTTCATTAAAAAATATCTAAGTTCAACATATTTATCTGTAAAGCTACTGGCTATTTTTCAGGATGTATTGTAAAGTTATGTACATTCTGCAGCCTAGTTACTAAACTACTCAATTACAAATGTTACTGATTTCAAAGCTTAACCCTAATGACCAGGCTTGACCTTAACCCATCACTAACTTTTCAAAAAACTTTTGATATGTCATAGAGACATATCAAATGTTTAGATCAGTGGGGGTCTGATTCCTGAGACCTCCACCAATGTCTAGAATGAGATGAGAAAGCTTGCATATCACATGAGATGGGCGCATAGACTTCTATGAAGTCTGTCTCATGCATTGCACTTCTCTTATTCTAAAGATCGGTGGGGTTCTCAGCAGTCAGACCTCCACCGATCCAAAATCTATGATATAGCAAATGTTTTTTGAAATGTTAGTGACTCTTTAATGACCAGCAAAATAATTTTTTTTCCTCTCTGCATTTCAGCATCCATAACATTTTTTTTTTTTCAGTTACATAGCTTGTTTTATGCGGGAGAAATATTATCATATTTTGTTTTTGTTTTGGGGTACATATACATTACTGTGTAATTTATATTATTATTATTGTTACTTTGCTGCAGAAAAAAATAAAATGTGGGCATTTTTTGTTGATTCTTTGTTTTTTACACTGTTCGTGTTTCACACAAAATAAGCTGCTGACTGACCTGCACCTCCGACCATCAAAAGACTTGGTCCTTCGGTCCACGTCTGAACCACATTTTTTCCCCGGATGCAAATAATGTGGACAGCACACGGATGCCACAAACGTTAGAGCTTGTCCTATTCTTGTCAGTTTTTTGGACAAGAATAGGTATTTCTACAATGAGGGCCCAGCAAACTGCGTGATGCACATGTCCGGTATCCATACTTTGCGCATCTGCGGTTTGCGGACCACAAAATGGATATAGTCTCCTACTTGTTATTATTTTTCCAGAGATAACTGTTGCTAGGGGCCTTAGACTCCCAAGAAATATATATACATAGGAGATACAATGATTTTAGTGGTCAGCTGAAAATAAATGGTTTTCAGTTGCCCCATGTCTGTGGCTCTGTCTAGTTTTGTCCTCAGCCTTAGCACATGCCAAATGTATACAACCAGAACATATTGTTTTTTCTGGGACATTTCCCGTCCCTTTCCTTGGGTCTATTATACCTTGCCTTAAAGGGGTTGCCCACTTTCTGGCTACTTTTGACCAATGATGACTATATGTGCATAAGTCATGTCCCCTTGTTGGGCAAATCTTTTGTGCCGTCCATAAAATTGAGGCTGAAGGAGGGTTATGTGACCAGGCAGAAAGAACTCCAGACACGTCACTTAAATACACCACATCTGCCATCTGCACTTGCAATGTTAAGAGTTTAGTTCAGGTGAGTATTTAATGGAGGAGACTAAGTGATTTATTAATACCTTATTAAATATAGAAAATTGTGCAGAATATCAACAAAGACCATATTAGTAAATGCCATATAATCATCTAACTTACACATTTATTAAAAGCAGACAGAAACCGTCCAACCCCTTTAATAAAGCCACATTTTTACCTGGCTCTTCATAGTTCTACTGACCAGAATTTATATTACTATAAAACTTAAGTACTGTGACTATATTATTGCCATGTGAAACAGACTTTAGTTTTATATAAAAAAAACTGTAATAGCGTTTCTTATACATCTACTTAACGGTTAAAAAATAAGCCATACTTACCCTTACCAATCCCCTGCTGCTGCAATTCTGCCGCTGAGGGGAAAATCTTATCAGTGATTGATAGTATTACCTATATCACTGTCACGTCAGTAGAGTAGATATGGACAAGGACAGTGAGGCCCTGGACTGCAACCCCCCACGGTCCCTAGATGGCTAGACCACAACTGGTCGATGGTCCCTACGCTGCAGAGACAGACAAATGCAATACCAGAGTTGTCAGAAATGGGTCTGAAACAGACGGGCTATGCAGTACCAGAGCACGAGACGGAGAGTGGCCAGAACACAAGCCGAGGTCAGAAACACAAGATATCAATAAGCAAAACAGGAACGAGGAACAAAAAACCTAGCTAATGAGCTAAACAAGACTATCACTGGCAATTGTATATGGCCAGGAAGGGATTTAAATAGAAACGAGTCCCTGGATCAGAACCTGATAAGTTCATGACTCAGTGCTCCATTAGTCAGACACATTAGTACACAGTTAATAAAGAAGCTGAGTTAATCAGCCGACTGCTAATCTCTCCCAGCACATGCCCGCTCCGGGGTAAAACAGACCATGGCGTCCTGTTACTAAGGATGCGGTCGTGTCACCAGGGGGCGTGGCTCAGCTGCGCGTCTCTCCTGATGCGGCCATGCTGAGGCTGAGGATCACGCCGCTGGAGCCTGGACAGGTAAGTTTATTACAATCAGTCTGTATACATAAATAACTGTAGGTCACTGATAAGACAACACCTGTGTACAACTGAACTCAGAAAGAGAAGAGATTTTTATGAATAATATACAAATTCTACTGAATCTTTTTCCATAAAACTATACAGTAATCTGCTCAGCTCCTTCTGCTTTATAACATGCTGTCTACCGATTGCATTGAGTTTTCATGGTAACAGGATCCTTTTAAGGTTCTTTTAAATGGACTAATGATCAAGACAATTATCCGGAAGGTGCATTTAGAGAAACACTAATTCCCGATAATTGCCCTGTGTAAAGGCTCTACTGATCACCTGACGAACAAGCAAGAGCTCTTTCTTTGGGGGTTCTTGTCTTTTGGCCGCCACCCAAGATCATTGTTTACACATCGCCCTGTGTAAACTGCAATCTGTTACCCACAAACAATGAATTTGTGCGAAGATGAGCGATAGCAGTAGTGATCACTTATCCCCCATGTAGAGGGCATGATTGCCTCATGTAAATGCAGCTTTCCCCTCTGCTTACCGATAAACCAATTAGGGAATGAACGGTTTGTTACCGATAGTTGCTGGAAATTGGTCAGTTTAAAAGGACCATTAGTCTGGGCATCGACCTTTGTTGAAAAAAGCTGCAAATGCACAAAGGGTAGCTACGATGATATACATGTACATGTAATCGTTTTAAGAAACTAAAAATGAAATATGCCTCCAGAATGATTTAATAATAGACGAGCAATATAGGATTAGCACGCCCATTCTCGAAAGAATAAGGCTAGTTTCACACAGAATAGCCTGCCGGAGCTCTCTGGTTTTGGGATCGCCGCAGGGGCAATATTCGAATTCGCGATATTTCGCAAATATTCGGTTGAATATTCATCATATATTCGCGAATATACATATTCGAGATTATTCTATTGATTGCAAAAATCAGCAATGAAATATTAGCGTAATGCGAACATTCTGAAACACGAATATATAGCACTATAAAAAGCAACTTAAGCAGGGAGGAATCATGACTTCAGATGGAAAAAAATAACGAATATTCTAAAAAACTAAAATATAGCACTATATTCTATAGTGCTATATATTGGGGTGTTAGAATATTCGCATGAAGCGAATATTTCATTGCCGATTTTTCGCAAAAGAAAAAAAAAAAATTAATAATGAAGAATATTGTAATTCACTACAGACTACAATATTGCAGCCTTCTCACATTGGCCCACAAGCAAGAAGCAGGTAGGTATACTAGGTAATGGGTTCAGATGGAAAAAAAAAAAAGAAGAATATTCGCTTTTACAAATATATATCACTATATTCGAAATATTCGCAAATTTTTGAAGTGCCAAAACAGACTGCTGGAGACCTATTGCAGTTGTGAAAGTAAGTTCCTTGGTGCACAGACAGAGGGCTGGCTCCCAGTCCCAGGCAGTAGTGCATCCACAATAGAAAGGTATCGGTATCCCAAATCTTCATTTCATACAGACACATACCCTTGCCTCATTCAGCTCCTGTATATATGTAGAGTACAAACTTCTAAACTATCTCCTTACTCACCACCTATTCATAACTAATACCTGCACCTTATCAATATACCCTATGCACACTACTACCCCATGTCACTACCCCATAACACTTCGTGACACAGGAGCCTTCCGCTCATCGGTGTATACACACAGCTACAGCATACCACTACCTATCATCCCTATGTAACATCTGACTAATGTTTCTGATCCATATACCTGTTCTGGATAACTTCCCCTGGAGAGTCTAGGCCTGCCCATGGTGATGGACGCCCCTTTTGCCGGCCTGTATCAGGAAGTGTTCCATGCTATTTATCACATTGATGCACTCCTGTCGGGGACAAACCATTCATGTAGTTCTTGTGTTTCAAGTTCTCCCTCACATATTGCTCACCATGAAAGGAAATGTCGAAATTTCAGAGGGATCCTTACCGAATTCAAAAGTCTTAATCCTGCATCAAGGCCATTGCCGGGGGATTCCTATAAGGCCAATGGTTTTGGAAGTGAGGCATGGGGCTTAGTGATAGATGGAGCTTAGAGAAAACAAACCTGACTTCTTTTTAAACAGCGGTTGTCTTCTGAGTTTTTGGACACTGTATTATCGATGGGGTATCCTTAGGATAAGGCATCAATGTCTGATTAGTTTTAGTCTGACTATCGGCACCCACACTAGCTGAATAAATAGGCCAGGACACTCCATTGCTTAAGGCTCATTCAGACGACCACGCAGTGTTTTGCGGTCCGGAAATTGCAGATCCGAAAAACACAGTTGCCGCCCATGTGCATTTCGATAATTTGCGGGACGGATCAGGCGGCCCATTATAGAAATGCCTATTCTTGTCTGCAAAACGGACAGGAATAAGACATGTTTTTTGCGGGGCCACAGAACGGAGCAATGGATGCGGTCAGCACAAGGAGTGCTTTCCGCATCTTTTGCGGCCCCATTAAAATGAAAGGGTCAGCACACAGTCGTGTGAATGAGCCCTTAACCCAGATAGAGTGCTATACAGGGAGTGCAGAATTATTAGGCAAATGAGTATTTTGACCACATCATCCTCTTTATGCATGTTGTCTTACTCCAAGCTGTATAGGCTCGAAAGCCTACTACCAATTAAGCATATTAGGTGATGTGCATCTCTGTAATGAGAAGGGGTGTGGTCTAATGACATCAACACCCTATATCAGGTGTGCATAATTATTAGGCAACTTCCTTTCCTTTGGCAAAATGGGTCAATAGAAGGACTTGACAGGCTCAGAAAAGTCAAAAATAGTGAGATATCTTGCAGAGGGATGGAGCACTCTTAAAATTGCAAAGCTTCTGAAGCATGATCATCGAACCACCAAGCGTTTCATTCAAAATAGTCAACAGGGTCGCAAGAAGCGTGTGGAAAAAAGCGTGTGGCGCAAAATAACTGCCCATGAACTGAGAAAAGTCAAGCGTGCAGCTGCCAAGATGCCACTTGCCACCAGTTTGGCCATATTTCAGAGCTGCAACATCACTGGAGTGCCCAAAAGCACAAGGTGTGCAATACTCAGAGACATGGCCAAGGTAAGAAAGGCTGAAAGACGACCACCACTGAACAAGACACACAAGCTGAAACGTCAAGACTGGGCCAAGAAATATCTCAAGACTGATTTTTCTAAGGTTTTATGGACTGATGAAATGAGAGTGAGTCTTGATGGGCCAGATGGATGGGCCCGTGGCTGGATTGGTAAAGGGCAGAGAGCTCCAGTCCGACTCAGACGCCAGCAAGGTGGAGGTGGAGTACTGGTTTGGGCTGGTATCATCAAAGATGAGCTTGTGGGGTCTTTTCGGGTTGAGGATGGAGTCAAGCTCAACTCCCAGTCCTACTGCCAGTTTCTGGAAGACACCTTCTTCAAGCAGTGGTACAGGAAGAAGTCTGCATCCTTCAAGAAAAACATGATTTTCATGCAGGACAATGCTCCATCACACGCGTCCAAGTACTCCACAGCGTGGCTGGCAAGAAAGGGTATAAAAGAAGAAAATCTAATGACATGGCCTCCTTGTTCACCTGATCTGAACCCCATTGAGAACCTGTGGTCCATCATCAAATGTGAGATTTACAAGGAGGGAAAACAGTCCACCTCTCTGAACAGTGTCTGGGAGGCTGTGGTTGCTGCTGCACGCAATGTTGATGGTGAACAGATCAAAACACTGACAGAATCCATGGATGGCAGGCTTTTGAGTGTCCTTGCAAAGAAAGGTGGCTATATTGGTCACTGATTTGTTTTTGTTTTGTTTTTGAATGTCAGAAATGTATATTTGTGAATGTTGAGATGTTATATTGGTTTCACTGGTAAAAATAAATAATTGAAATGGGTATATATTTGTTTTTTGTTAAGTTGCCTAATAATTATGCACAGTAATAGTCACCTGCACACACAGATATCCCCCTAAAATAGCTAAAACTAAAAACAAACTAAAAACTACTTCCAAAAATATTTAGCTTTGATATTAATGAGTTTTTTGGGTTCATTGAGAACATGGTTGTTGTTCAATAATAAAATTAATCCTCAAAAATACAACTTGCCTAATAATTCTGCACTCCCTGTATATTTGGTTATGGCTGTTCCTGGTGCTGCAGCTCAGTCCTAGTCAGGTAAATAGGACTGATCCCAAATACTAGACGCAGCCACAACCACAGTGCGTGGGTAGCAATGATTAGTGGGTCGTCTGACTCTAGCTCATCCATTCAGGTATAAAGAAAATAAATACAGCACCCTACAAAAGATGAAGTCCTGAAATCTAAATGCGCGCTTCCAGAGCTGTATCCAAAAGCTTCTCAATTAAATCCATTATAGAAGAAGAGGCAGAATCCAGCAATTTGAAAAATTATGCTTTAATCCAAGAAGAGCAGTACAAGCAACCCAGAAGTAAAACGTTTCGGCTATACCTTAGCCTTCCTCAAACATGCTTGAGGGCATGCTTGAGGATGGCTAAGCTAAAGCCAAAAGGTTGCACTTCTGGGTTGCCTGTACTGCTCCTCTTGGATTAAAGCATCATTTTTCAAATTGCTGGATTCTGCCTCTTCTTCTATATTCCATTCATTCAGGTGATTGGTGGGCATACTGGAAGTTGAACCCTCACTAACCAGTTTCTGAAAACCTCTTTATAGTCAATAAACATGTTAAATGGAATTAAACTGAAGAGAAATAAAAAAAATAAAGAGCTCAGTAGACATACGATGTATAAGGATGGGTTTACATATGTGTTGTGAACAATTCTGTTCCAGTCACTGTATCCGCTATATATGCCGGCCTTAAGCTGGACAAAAAAAATACTACACGCAGCATTTTTTGTCCAGCCAAAAACCGCCATATATTCCGGAAAGCAGCCAGATCCCTGCCGGATCCCATTACCGTGAATAGGGATCCAGCGGTGCATGGTGGTATTCGGCTATGGTGAACTGCGGCGGTCTGTTCCTCCGCCGGGACAGACTGCCGGAGTTCACAGCGCAGATGTGAACCCGGCCTTAGTAAGAATTCATGAACTACCATTCAGTAACGCTGCACTGTGCGGTATAAATGTCTGCTGTAGACAGTGGCGTTGCTACCGGCATTCATGCTTCATCTAATACTAATGTGTTTTCCAGTCGTATCAAATCACAGGTTTGTTGGGTGACAACTGAGCCTAGAGGCTTTACTTATAAATCATTCACAGTGACAGGCACCTGCATTGTGCTCAATGACTGCGTAATGCCTCGGCTAAGAGCAAGTGGTCAAAACTCTGAGGTTCAAAGGACCCTTAATCCCCTCCACACCTCCATCAATATAACAATAGTCGCTAGTATATCAATCGATTCGGTTACATTATTCTCATTTGCTCAGCTACTCAGGCACAGTAATCCTTGGATTAGGGATTTCCATGTGGGGTTTAAACTGTATCTCGAAGCAAACAAATGGAGAAAGACACCTTGCAGATTCCAGGCTGCATCCATAATGGTGTTCAGGAGGCTGCCAGCATAAGGAAGAACAAAAACCTTCTTAAAGGGGTTGTGTCACTTCAGCAAGTGGCATTTATCATGTAGAGAAAGTGAATACAAGGCATTTACTAACGTAATGTTACTATCCATTTTGCCTCCTTTGCTGGCTGGATTCATTATTCCATCACATTATACACTGCTCGTTTCCATGGTTACGACCACTGTGCAATCCAGCAGTGGTGGTCGTGCTTGCACACTATAGGAAAAAGCGTCAGCCTCTCTGATGGCCGGGACCGTGGGGGCTCACATAGGCTGGTGCTTTTTCCTAGAGTGTGCTAGCACAACCATCACTGATGGATTTCAGGGTGGTCGTAACCATGGAAACAAGCAGTGTATCATGTGATGGAAAAATGAATACAGCCAGCAAAGGAGGCAATATGGGTAATAACAATACATTAGTAAGTGCCTTGTATTCCCTTTCTCTACATAATAAATGCTATTTTCAGAAGTGAGACAACCCCTTTAAAGGAAAATGCACGTATGTAAGTAGTGAGAGAAAAAGGACCTGCTCTGTGATATGCCATATTAAATGGGATATTCTCCCAGTATACAGCATCACAGAGTGCCTACAGGTAAATCTTTGCCTTTCTTGACCCTAAAATACAGTGGTGCAGATTTACTAATCCTACAGATGGTTTAAGCTTAGACCGGCCATCTAGGCCTGCAGCGGATTTATCACCGGGGCTCAGGCTGCAGGATACAGTTGGTGCATGGCTACACACATTTGCCTAACTCTTTACGGACTATTGGTTGTCTTAATTTTACTCTAGCATTATGGTGCAAGTTTGGTGCTAAATGTTGCATATTAGGCCACATCCCTGTCATATGAAGCCGTGCTTCTTTCTGGTAGCTCGAGCTAGGTACAGAGGATCTCTCAAGAACAAGTAGGCCAAATTGCACCACTGACGTCTGTCAGATTTTCGTGCAGTTCACAACAGTATCCATTATGTCTTATAGGCCACCCAGAGCTGCACTCCTAATTCTGGAGCATTCCTTACTTGTTCGGTATCTGTACTACTCTTGCATGGTGCAGTCTGTTAGGTATTTTCTTAGAAAAGTGCAGTACAGTAATCTGAACATCCCAGAATACTGTGTAACCAAGGGCAGATAGCGGTGCAGTGGATCACCTGCCCTCTCTGGTACATCGACTACATGCCTTGTTTGGAGAACCTGTCTCATGGTTATGGAAAGGGACTTTTGTGATGGTCTTCCCTACATCCTTCTCCAGTGAAAGAATACAAGGGCTATCAGGGGCACTTATATTCATAGTGGGGAAGGATAGCACAAGATGCTGGTCCCCTTCGACAAAAATGAGTACCTTGTAACTGTTGTGTCAGTCCTTCCATTCAATTTAGGGCTCATGCACACGACCGTATTTTGTTTCCTTGTCCGTTCCGTTTTTTTTGCTGATAGGATGCAGACTCATTTATTTCTGTCCGCATCAGTATGTCCGTTCCGTAGCTCCGCAAAAAAATTAGAGCATGTCCTGTTTTTTTCTAGTTTGTGGACAAAGATAGGCATTATTACAATTGATCCGCAAAAATAATGGATCCGCAAAAAAACGGATGCCATACGGACGTCATCCGTTTTTGTTGCGGAACCGCAATTTGCGGACCGCAAAACACATACGGTCGTGTGCATGAGGCCTTATAGACAGGGAACATTTTACTCATTCCTTGTTCATTTGTTTGTCATTAGTTGTCATTTTACTTGTTAGGTCCCATTCACACGTCCGCAATTCTGTTCCGCATTTTGCGGAATGGAATTGCGGACCCATTCACTCCTATGGGGACACACTATGTCCCGCCCGGATCCGGACTTGCGGATCCACACTTCCGTTCCGCAAAAAAATAGAATATGTTCTATTCTTGTACACAATTGCGGAAAAGAAAAGGCATTTTCTATGAGAGTGGCGGCGATGTGCGGTCCGCAAAATGTGGAAAGCACATTGCCGGTGTCCATGTTTTGCGGATCCGTGGACCAGGCACTTAGCACAAAGAAGTTTGGTGTCATGGTGCCCATTATGTGTCCTACTATTGACTGCCAGCCACTGTTGTCTTAGGGCTCTTTCATACTTGCGTTTTTGTTTTCCGTCGTCGGGTCTCTATGCCGGAAGAATCCTGATCAGGATCATCCCCATACATTCTGAATGGAGAGAAATCCATTCAGGATACATCAGGATGTCTTCAGTTCAGGACCGGAACGTTTTTTGGCCAGAGAAAATACCGCAGCATGCTGCGCTTTTTGTTCCGTCCAAAAATCCGGAACACTTGCGCAAGGCCGGATCCGGAATTAATGACCATTGAAAGGCATAAATCCGGATCCGGCCTTAAGCTAAACGTCGTTTCGGCGCATCGCCGGATCCGACGTTTAGCTTTTTCTGAATGGTTACCATGGCAGCCAGGACACTAAAGTCCCGGCTGCCATGGTAAAGTGTAGTGGGAAGCGGGGGAGAAGTATACTTACAGTCCCTGCGGCTCCCGGGGCGCTCCAGAGTGACGTCAGGGCGCCCCATGCGCATGGATCACGTGATCGCATGGATCACGTGATCCATGCGCATGGGGCGCTCTGACGTCATTCAGGAGCGCCCCGGGAGCCGCACGGACTGTAAGTATACTGTTCCCCCGCTCCCCACTACTACTATGGCAACCAGGACTTTAATAGCGTCCTGGCTGTCATAGTAACCTCAAAGCATTTCGAAGACTGATCAGTCTTCAAATGCTTTCAGTTCACTTGCGTTGTTACGAATCCGGCGCGCATTTCCGGCGACGGAAGTGCACGTCGGATCCTAACAACACAAGTGTGAAAGAGGCCTTAGTTTGCAGCGGTGTCGTGACCAAGAGGGACACTCAGCTCAGCGATATGTGCAGGACATCCTGCGGCCACATGTATTGCCCTTCATGGTAGTGTGCAGGATCTATAGGCCCAGCTACAACATCTGTGGGAAATCCGTGACAGGATACCATATAGAACCCGTATGCCTCCATGCCCAACCGTATCTCATCTTGTATCCTGGCTAGAGGTGGCCCAGCAGGGTCCCAGAGCCCCTTTCCCAATAAACTCATCATTTTGCTGTAATATTATTGTAATCACTTACATACTGTATATCTTCATTACATTCACACATAGAAAGTTTCATTTGATCCTTCTCGATGCATTATTTTATACATTTTTTGTCCGAGTGTATAGATAGACAGACATCAGGGTTGGCAACCATCCAGAAATTCCTGGACAGTCCATAAAAATAGGTGACTTTTTTCCCGTGTCCGTGATTTTTTGGAGGCTGCAGGTACTTGACTAGATTATTTTGGTGGTAATTATCATCATTCTACAGCTCGCAGTAAATACTGGTATATTGAGCTATAGACATGTATCACTTATTAGAATTGTAAAAAAACTGGCCACTCTCAGGATATCTGAACCATCTAGAGATTTAATATCACAAAAATATACAGCATAAAATTAATTCTGGACCTAAAACAAAACACATATTATGATACTAAAATAGTGGCATATAATAACATTATATTCAATCTGAAAGTAAAATGCCATCAACATGGCATGATACTATACAGGTACTGTAATAATGTCAATGAATAGTAGCAGCAATGTGCATAAATAATAGAGATTTTCGCAATGCTTTCAAATGCGAAAAGTCTTCAGGAATGTGGTGGCAGCAATTGATGTATAGCTAGCACCACTAGTAACGCGAAGTAGTCCCAAAATATAGACAACAATGTTCGCAATGTCCTGAAATCAATCCAGTATATGTCTAATCGGGGGCTGATTTTTCAGTGTCCCACATTAGAAAAAGTATATAGGCAAGGTATAGCGGCGTCCCGCTATATGAACACACCAGCGGCGTCCCACTGGAATAATATTACTGCGAGTTTAGGAAGAGTTCTGCCAGATAAATTCAAACGGTCTATCTATCTATCTATCTATCTATCTATCTATCTATCTATCTATCTATCATACAAATTAAAGGTTTAACAATTTGTTTTAATATGTGAATGTAGGAGAATTCCTGCACCCAGCATTGTGGTTCTTACCTTTCTGGGGATGTGGTGGGGCGCTGAGGAATCTGTTGGGGAGTCCACAGTTCAGATGACTGTAGGGTTGGGGAAAGCTCCTGTGCCCCCTCATTCTGCCTGTAGTAATAAGACAGGTCGCCCTGCACTGCCATCCTTCATGTTTCAGCAGGTTCCTCAGAAGAACATAGTAATCAGGTTTGTTTCCAGGCTGGGAACACCTACTAAAACATACACCCACAGAACAGCAGAGGCATCCAGGTTACGGTACGCCTACACTAGTCTGATTTCTCACTTGCTGAAACTTTGATGATTGCAAGATAGCATTACCTGTCATTTGCTCCCTGGCATGGAAAGCCGTAAGGTGACTGCTCAGCAAGTACATAGCTGTGAGGAGACAATGCATCTCAATGGAAGTAGTGCTTATAACAAACGCATTCAGTGCCAGACCGGGACTACATCTCAGCATGGCTATTTGAAAGCACATGGGCTAACTTTTTACATTTTCACCAAAAATATGGCGCATGCACCACTCACACATAGTATATGCACGGCACATGCACCATACACACAAGGGACACGCATGGCACATGCACCATTAACGCAATACTGAAGTCTCACATGTATAGGACACATGCCGCACATGTGCCAGGTCACAGCAGTAATGTGTATGCTACATACGCATTTGGCACACATGCTTACTCACTGGGCATAAGTCACACGTGTATAGGAAACATGCCGCACATGTGCCAGGTCACAGCAGTAATGTGTATGCTACATACGCATTTGGCACACATGCTCACTCACTGGGCATAAGTCACACGTGTATAGGAAACATGCCGCACATGTGCCAGGTCACAGCACATGTAATGTGCATGCTACATACACATTTGGCACACGTGCCATTCACAGAGAGCACACATGTACCACTAGCTCTGTTCAAGTCGAACACGATGGACACAAACCACACATAGGTAGGACACATGGCGCACACACGCAGCACACATGATGCACGTGTACCACACATATAATACACACGCAGCACATACAATATATAGGTCTTCTGCATACAGCCATATTACGACTCTGTACAAGTTCTAAGGGGTACGGATTTGTAATGCAGCCAGTACTGAACCTCCAAATGTGTAAGACCTTATTATCACGTCAGTGATTCATGGATGTGTGCTGTCTGGGTTCTAAACGGTCAGCACACATACCCATTGATTTTAATGGGTGTATTCGGTCCGTTGGTCTCTGGTCACGGAAGCATGCTCTATGTTGTCTGCATTTAAAGATCCATTGTGCTCATTATAGTCTATGATTCCATGAAAAATGCGGAATTTCGCGGACCATTTACAGTAGATGCTCTGAAAATTAATTTTCAGCTGTGCAGTGTCCACGGAACACGGATGATGCATGGAGAGCAAAAAACAGACACACGGACCAACCAGGGATTCTTCACGGATGAATCCCCGACCATCATAAGGATTTCTTCACGACATAGAAATAAGGCCTATTACAGAGGTTTTTTCTGTTTCATTTAGTAAAAAAAGAGCAGTGTGCCAGCTTCCATCAGATGCCATAATAAGGAGGTATTTGGAGGAATTTATTGTTCCATTTGGGCCATTATTCTGATGGAAGAAAGTCACAAATGTTGGTGCCCTGGCCTTATCGGCGGCCTAACCACCAGTGAGTGGATGAGCAGGTAATTCTGGCTTTTCGACATACGTAAGAAAGTGGAGAGCAGCAGGGACCTAAGCAAGGGTATCAGTAAGTTGACTTTGTTATTTTTAATATTGTTTGTCCTTTTTTTTTTAACAAACGTTCCTTTTTGGAAAACCCCTCTAACCTAAAAAGCCTTGTCTTCGAGGCAACCACCTTATTTATGAATGACTATACCTGCTGTAACTCATATGGTATGGGGTTATTTTGCGTACCATGGTAGTTCACGTGGTCATTTTTATACTAGACTGTTTCTTAGCACATCTTGTGGATGAACAGGAAAGTAAAATAAAGACCAGTGCTGAAATGGTGACTTGCTACAACAAGAACCTTCCCCGTCCTTCTGTCTTCTGTAGGAGATAGAGAAAACGAATACGAATGCCCTTAGTTTTCGTTGACATCTCCACTAAATATTTCTGTTTCATAGAAGCAAAACAACGAGAATAAAAAAAGACCACGTCTATTGCAAAATGGAATCCACCTGGTTTCCATAAGATAGCCTGATGTTTTATTGGACAAAATAGTGCCCAAGCTGCGTTATTTTACCCTTATTTTATGCTTTTTGAACGGGGCCTCCAACTAGCCTTGGTTTGTTCTCATCTAAAATGGAGCAGACAAACCACCAGCAGATGATGAACTGCAGTTCTGTTTCTTAAAGAGGTTTTGTGGGCTGTATGCTTTTATATACAGTAGCCCTCCTAGTCATAGAGCAGGGGTGCACAACCTTTTCTGGTTGGGGGCCACATTGTCAGACTGAAGGAATCCCAAGGGCTTAAAATAAAAGTTCAAGGTGTATTACCAACTCATATACTGTATTGCATATTGTACACACGGTATATACTATAAATGTCTGGTTACACCTCCAGGATCCCCATCTCATGGGAGAATACATGAAAATTGCATGTGAGCAGCCACAAGACTTAGACATACACGTCTGTGACCAGATGGTTGGGGGCCTCACAGAATGATATTGAGGGCCGCATGTGGCCCCCGGGCCGCAGGTTGTGCACCCCTGTCATAGAGGCTTTCCAAATATTTCCTTCCCTCCTTCCAGTGAAGGAGCGCTCATATGTAATATGGCTATGTGCCTGCACCCTTAGAGCAGGTTTTTACCACCCTACAATACGTTAATAATATCCTTACATATATTCACTAGGGATTGCTCTTTAAAGAGCACTTGCCCTCATTATCCTGTAGACGCACACTAATGATCTGGAGGCTGACATACCAGTGAATGAGACGCTCTCCCTCCCGCTGACATTCTTATTCTGATACCATGTGTGTAGTCCGGGAAACTGTTTCCTTAGGGCTCTGTAGTGGAATACACATAGATACTGTTTCCCAGGACATAGAGGTAGCTAAAGCCTATTTAAACCTAACTTTACATTAATTATAAAGGTGTCTGCTCTGTCATCTCTAGGAGCAGCCTCCATTGTGTCTTATGATTAAAGATACCACAAGTCAATAAAGTCTGTCTTGGAGAGTATTACAGTTTTTTTTGTTTCCACGTACAATAGCACAGCATTGATGAACAATAATAAAACACGTTCAGTAAACCTACAACCGTATTAGTTAAATGTATGAACCCCAATTCTCCACCATGTATTTATTATCAAAGCGGTTTCCGGTACAGATATCAGTCATACGGTAAAAAAGCAGGACAGAATTGTGGCAAACTGCATCATCTGACAGCACTGTGTGAATACACTCTAATAGCAACAGGCGATACCGTAAAAAAAAAGATATCCTGCCCAGTAGGGGAGCTGCAGGGAATATGAATTTCTGGTAACATCCTGGCTCTGTTATACAAGCTGCGGATCTTGTATTTACGTGATTTAAATTTGTGTCATTTGTAGAGATTTCTATCAAATGAATGCATGTTCCATTTAAGATTTCCTTTGACTGGAACTGAAGGGTGAAGTTGAAGCCCTGTAACACAGCCTCATCCAGCAATTCTTCCTACACTGTTTTTAGAGCTTGCACAAAAAGTATGTGGGTGTTGTGCGATAAGCGCTTGAGCTTAGAATTATGCATGAAACTTCAAATGAACAGTTCTGACATTGCATTTGAGAAAAGTGTGGCAGATTTACTAAGGCGAGTTTTACATTAACGTTATAGTTCATACAGAGATAATATTTGGCGGGTAGCAGCCGAATCTCCGCTGGACCCCTATATAGTCAATGGGGATGGCCGGCATTGCGGTAACATCCAGCAATGCCAGATCCAGAGAGCTCCAACAGGTTGTTCTCAGCCAGAACAGTCTCCCTGAGTGCTCACGCTGTTGGACCAATACCACAAAATAATGACTGTACAAAGACCAATGTTACCAATACTATCACTATTCAACTACCACCACATAATGACTGAATGTTACCACAATACTGGTACTAAATAAAATCCACTATACAAAAGCCAATAAAACCGCCAAACAGTGGTAGACATTTGCGTTACATAGTTGTTCTGCATATAAATGAATGCAGTATAATAAAAGTCAATGACTTACAGTTGACGTATGTATTCTTTGAGTTGATTTGTTCTCTTTTCCCATCTTTTCCATCTGTCCCAGACCACCATGACAACTCCTTTCATCTATGACTTTTGTTTGCAGAGTTTGCAACAGAGACATCTTTGGCTCCTCACTTTTACAGAATCCTTCCTACCTTTTCCAAACCACAACCTTCCCTCCTGCTGACATCTCCTAGATATTAGCAGTAGTGCACCACTTTTGCCCCATAGATATTTCCCACTGTATGGCCTTTCCGAGGTAATAAATGGCCAAAGTAATACTTAAAAAGTGATAAAGTCCAGCTCCCTAGGTTCCTGGCTCTTTTGACTGGTCTTCGAGTCCTTGTCTGTCAACTTCCACATTCATGGGGTCACATGAGCTAATGGAGCCAATGACTAGCATTGGAAGTGATGTGTCCCAAATCACATAACCCAAAAGTGACGTGGCACTTGGTGACATGTCACCGCTGAGTCCATTCATTGGCTGCAGTGGTGCATGTGATCCCGTCCATGAGGGTTGGCAGGTGGGGACTGGAAGTGCAGTAAAGACAGCCTGGGAGCCACGGAGCTGGAATGGAGCAGTGAGGAGCAGGTAAGTATAGATCTCTTCACAAATACCACTAGGAGAGGAGTTAAAAAAAATCCTGGACATCCTCTTTAAGGTTAAAATTAAAGGGGATAACCCACGAACAATATTCTACAGTTTTCAAACCAGCACCTGAATCTGAATACTTTTGTATTTGCATGTAATTAAATATTTTGTATAGTCCTTGAGTTATTCAATAAAATGTATCTGTACAGCGCCACCTGCTGTTCTTTTTCTTATTTCTTATTTCTTTGTCCGGCTCACTGAGATGGCCGCACATGCTCAGTTTCATTCTTCAGCTGCCTCCTGAGCTGTGATAGGAGAGCATGGACACGCCATGGAGATCTCTGGATCCATGTGAGGTACAGGGCTGGTCCTAGCTTTGTTAGAAAGAGGTTATCATGTACTATATGATGTCTGGTTTTCATTTTTTATATTAATCATGGAATAACCCCTTTAAGAGTTCATGGCATGGTTTTAATTAGTCCATTGGCAAATCCTCTTTGGAGTTACCCCACCTGCTCTTCTGGATATATTGTGGTTTTAAGATAATTTAAGGAAGTAATTTTTATAATTCAATTAAAAAAATAGAAGAATGAATGTAAACGTCATTTTAATACAATATTCTGTTACATTTATCCCAGATCCTATTATTATGATGGCAGTAAATAATAAGTGTCTATATTGCAACACTGCCCAATTCCAGGTTTTGTACCTAGTACTACATTCCTGTCAATGTCCTTGCCAATCAGTGCTTATGGTGGAAAAAAATTCTTATGTTTTAGCCATAAGCTTTACTTTTTACACAGATTGTTACAAAAGTTACAAAAACACAAAGAAAACCAATACACGCATAGTTACTTTTATTACTACCATTCACTGTACTTAGGGTTTAGTAATAGTATTAGTATATTGAAATAATAAATAAACCTGGAGCAGATTGGAAAGTTAGTCTCCATAACAATATTAAGACCAGGAGAGCACATCCTGCATCCTGTGGTACTACAGGTGGTCCACAATGTTGTTCTAGCTGCCCCCCCCCCTCTTCCATCAGGACACAAATATACTTGTCTGTGTCCCACCGGTTTAAAAGACAGTGTAAGGACAGACACTTGCCATAAATATCTGAGAGGCGGAGGTTCCAACTCTGGGATGTCCATACATCAGGAGAGTGGAGGACCCCTGGTGCCCTGTCTGCCACTTCAGAGTGGAGGCGATGAGATGCAGAAGGGGCTATGCTTGCATATTGCTCTCTCCGTTGTAGTTTATAGAAGCTGTTTCTGTGTTTTGAGAGTCCCAAAAGGGAAAGTATGCATATAGCTTTTGAGCAAACATCATACCAACTAGACATGACAAGTTCCGGAAAAATGAGAATTAGGCCTCATGCACACGACCGTTGTTTGATTCTGTTTTTCGTGATTTTCTGCGGACCCATTGGTTTTCAATGGGTCCGTGGAAACCTCGGCAAATGCACCGTTTGTCCTCCGCGTCCGTGGTCCGTGATTCCAGTCCGTCAAAAAAATATAACCTGTCCTATTCTTGTACGTGAAAAATGGTTCACGGACCCATTCAAGTCAATAGGTCCGTGAAAAATGCGGATGGCCATCCATGTTTCATCCGCGTTCCGTGTCCGTTTTTTTTGCGGATCCCTTGGCAGGCACTTGGGAAAAATTGTCAGCCTGTCTTTTGGTAAAATCTTTTGGGTCATGTCTGCTAAAAAAAACGGAAGACACACAGAAACACAACGGAAGGCAAAAACGGACACGGATCACTGAACAACGGAACCCCTTTTTGCGGACAGCATAAAAAAACGGTCGTGTGCATGAGGCCTTACAGATTGCTGGGGGAAAACAGTCATATATAGTCTAGAAATAGTGTTATTCCTCCTTTACTCACAGAACAACAGCGGCACTTAAGGGAGGAAGTGATGGGATATTTTTTATTTGGTTTGTACATTTTGCATGTTAAGTATTCAAATATATATTTTTTTGTGTATGGGAAGTGATTAGTATTTCGTAGTACTGGACACTGAAAATGAATTTTCCTTCTGAACATTCATTTAGAGCATTGCTACATGTAAGTCTACTCAGCTCCTCCTGCTCTATAATGTGCTGTCAGCAGACTGCACTGCCTTTAACATAAGGGAGCACGCTGCCCTCTAGTGGATCTTTTATATATTATCTATTACATTGATCCCTTAAAAGAGTCAAACAATTATCCTGGGGTTCTATTGAAAATAAAAAAGACCTAGGAGGGGATTGAAAATAAAGTCACTATAGGGTGTATCAGATAACTTAACATGTATATGTTATTTCCTGTTAACTTTACTTTATTTTTTACTCCATTTTATTTAATTGTTTTACAAATCTATTTTAGTATGAGACATCATCTTTTTGTTTAATCCATAATTTAGGAAATAAATATGCAGGGTATAATATAAATGTATACCCTATATCTATGCATTTCATGAAACTACTGTCACATTGTGGGAAAAAAACCAAAAAACATCCAGCACAGTCATGGGTACCTACATGCCGTTTTGCATCTAACTAACTGATACATTAATTGTAAAAATGCATAGAAATTGAAGTTTGTGGTTAAAAGTCTGAACCCAAGCAGAGCCTCCTAAAATAAAAGTACAAGAGGTGGAGAGTTTATACATGGCACTTATGCCTACAGGTTACATATTCACCAGAATTACAAAGACCAAAAATCTTCATGATTTGGATGTTAATAAACATTTCTGTCAAAGTCAACAAATATCCAGATTAGTTACAGGGGATGCCTGTATGAGCAGAGATGACAGAACCAGGCTGGGAGCTTTCTTTCCAGTACCATTTGCAGATTGGCCCTCCCATCCCTCCCTTGCACCTCTCCTGGAGTCCTCTCCTTTATGTGCACATACTCAGGAGTCCTCTCAATATATACCAGGGCCAGATTGCAGGTGCACAACATTGGGTGAATAGCGACATACAAACTACTGATCCAAGGTCAGCAACAGGTGGTCTATACAAGTATTACTGTACTTCTTAGGGCTTGCAGGAGATGACGGATTCCCTTTAACATGTTTTCCTAGCTTGTCACAGGTTTTGTGATGGGTCCAGTATCGCAATGTTGTCTTGTTCAATATGTACCGTTGCATTATATACAAATATATTTTTTATCTCAGTTATTATATGGATTCTGATGTTTCTTCTAGCTACAGTTGAGTTGTCCATGCCATGTCCAATTTGGTGATGGGGAATTATGGCCCAGGGAAGGATGTCTCACTGTGGGCAAAGCAAATTAGTCTTGAGAGATAGGCCATAGACCAATAAAGTTTCTAAGTGCCCCCTGTGAATGCCTGCAACTTGCTAGATGGAGGCTGTCAGAGAGTGGAGTTGCTACAGACCCACCCTATACAGTTGTGACAAGTGGGTGGAGAGTGGTCTACCCAGCAGATAGACCACCGAGTTTAAGTAGTGGGTGAAGTTACCAGGGAGCCTCCCAGCAAACTGTGGAAGTTGCTTCTTGTGGACTCAGGCCAAGGAGGCAGTGCAGAACCTGTAAAGAGATACCACTTTATCAGGGAAGATATATAAAATGAAAGAAGGAGTCATTGTAGCCTACTTTGCCAGTTGGCACACCTGTAAGTTGAGCTGAGCACCAGGGTGTATTTTAGGCTACTTTCACATTAGCGTTTTTTGCAGATCTGTCAAGGATTGGCAAAAACGCTTCTGTTACAGTAATACAACGGCATGCATCGTCATGAATTGTATTATGTCTTCTATAGCCATGGCGGATCCGTCACATGAACTCCATTGAAAGTTGATGGGGGATGGATCAGTTTTCTATTGTGTCAGACAAAATGGAACTGTCCCCGTTGACTTACATTGTGTGACAGGACGGATCCGTCTTGCTCCGCACCACATCGCAGACAGAAAACTGCTGCTTGCAGAGTTTTTCTGTCCGCGATGGGGACGCAACCAAACGGAACGGAATGCATTTTGGTTCATTCTGTTTCGTTCAGTTTTGTCCCCATTGACAATGAATAGGGACAAAACTGAAGCGTTTTCCTCCGCTATTGAGATGATATGACGGATCTCAATAGCGGAATTGAAAACGCTAATGTGAAAGTAGCCATAGGTGTGTAATGTTAAGGAACTATGCCTCGGTTTGGAGAAGTCTATCCCTCTGGGCCATATTGCCATAGTGCTGTAACACCAGTAAAGTTGAACTGTTTTTGCTGCATGTGAACTTTGTCTGCAACATTATTTAAAACGCAACTTCACCGGCGCCTGGCTTACAACTCTATTATATTCTGATGGATGGGTGTCTGCCTTTTGCACTCATGCCCGATGCAGTAACCTCCAAAAAAACCAACCAGAAAAATATAGGAGGAGAAATGTTGAATACGTTTGACTTTCTCAGCTCCTTTGTAAATAGAGAACAGTAAATCATGTACTTTATTGCTAAGAACCAAAACTGAGAAGGAAGGAAAGACCATGGTATTCATCTTATGTCGTCATTTTATTTCATCATGTTAATAATACAATTTGACTTCATAATTTTCTAAATTAAATATGCTTAGTTATTGTCACTTTGTGCAGTCATTGCTGTTATTCAGGTTTGCTAGTTGTCATCAACGGGAACCTGAGGTCACAACTGTGGATAAAGGGTGAGATTCAAACCATCGGAAAATATAGTTCCCTGCTGGCATGGGTTTATCTGGATGAACCACGGGTTCCTGATGCTACATATGAAGGTTCCTCTCAAAGTCATACATCATAGTCTGGCTTCTGAAATAAAACAAAATAAAAACATTTATTATGTCACTGACAGTTTAGGGCAAGTGATTGTTGTGAATCTATGGGTGTACTTACACGCCCGTTTTTTTCAACGGATCGTGAATACCTGTGGTCATAAAATAGGACATATCCTATTTTCTCCATTTTGACAGCCCCCATACAATTCAAAATGGCCATTTTTAATTGCATCTGTAAAAAAACGGTCATGAAAAATTTCAGGGCATGCTGGAAGTTTTAGTTTCACAGCAGCTAGAGTTGAGACTACTGGTCTATAAAACCTATAAACCGACAACAAGACATCCTCATAAAAGAGTCAAGCAATACGGACACGTGCTACAATTTCAGTTATACATGACTACAATTATACTTTGCTTTCTGTTGTGCTGTCATACCAGTTCACATATTCTGGTAAATTAGGGCCCATTTACATGGAATGATACACAAGGCAATGGTCGGGAACAAAAGATTTGCACATCATCCCCTCTGTATGGGGATGAATGATCGCAACTGTGATTGTTAATCCTCATAGACATTCATTGTTTGTTGGTAGCACATCCCTGTTTACAAAGGATGGTGTGCTTCTGACAAATGGCGATTTTCTGTGCCAAAAAGAACATGGATCACCCAACAAGTGAGCGTTTTGCTCATCTGGCATGCGGTTGGCAGCACATTTACTGATAATCTACCCATGTAAAAGGGACTTTACCCCGAAACGTCCCTTTTGTTATTGATACTGTATGTTGACAAAGAGAAACACCGCTTGGCAGGTTTCAAAAGTAAATGTTACTACTAAATAGTATAGAATGAGTGTTTCGCACAACGTGCAATCATAGGTAGACATCTGCTGTAAACCGTTCCAGGGCTCTAAACTAAAGATACCTTTTGTATGTCATTCAAACTTAAAGGTCACCTATCAGCAGATTTGTACCTGTTGCACGTGCGCTTGGCAGCTGAGGGCATCTGTGTTGGTCCCATGTTTCTATGTGCCCACATCGCTGAGAAAAATGATGTTTTAATATATGCAAATGAGCCTCTAGGAGCAACAGGGCCATTGTCATTACACCTAAAGGCTTAGCCTTCTCTGCAGCTCCCACGCCCTCTGCACTCTGACAGGGCCAGGCAGTGAAAAAGGCATCACACCTGGCCCTGTCCATCAAAGTGCACAGGAGGCGGCAGATGCAGTGAGAGCAGAGTGTCTAGAACGTCTGAATGGACCCTAAACGTGTTCTTTAAACCAGTCATGTGGCATAACCCTAAGTTCACACCTGAGCGTTTTACAGCGCGTTCAAACGCGCTGTAAAACGCTCAACACATGAAAACCAATGCTTTCCTATGGCCCTGGAAAGTACTTGAGCTTTTTTTGGGGCGTTTGTCGCGCGTTTTGTGATTGACACCACAGTAGTCAATCACAAGAACATCTGCTTTTTCCCCAGAGACATTGCCACTGCTGTCCATAGGCTGTGTCCAGTATTGCAGTTAAAAGGGGCTGAGCCAATGGGCAACAGTGGTGCCGTTTCTGGTTACAAATAAAAACGTTACTATTTTCATGTTTATTGCAGTAGTGTTATATACTCATACTTATATAGCACAGTGGCATCATACTAGTATTGTATCGTCAAACGTCATACCTTTCATTGTTTTCATCAAGGTTTACTACTTCTGGAAGATGGGTGTTCTTATCATACTGTAATCTTTGAAAATTAGTCATTCTTCCAAAACGAAGAGGTAATGTAGCAAATGACTGAAGAAAATGGCCACCGTATTGTGATCTTCCAAACCTCTGAGGCAAATTGGTTGTTGACTGGATGCTGGCCTTTCCAGGTATGTACCGCCCAAACCTAAGAGGTAGGTTTGGGACGCTCTTTCCCGCTTTGTCATCAGATGCTCTTCCAAATCTCAGTGGAAGGTTTGCCCCAGGCTTCAGGTCTCTCTCCTCAAGGAATTCCCTCTCAAGTACTGGAAAGATTGCAGGAGTCATGTCACTTAAGCTTTTTGCTCTCAAGTATCGATACTCGTTAGAATTAATGTTTCTCTGATTTTGGAGATCTTCTCTGGACTGTGCAGAGAAAAAAAAAGTTTACAAAAGTTTAATAAGTTTACAAAAGTCTTGTTCAGAACTATAGGAATCCTTTGAGTTTGTGTTTCATGGTGCAGTTCAATTTATTAGAATTTGTCAGCTTAGATCCTTTTATACTTATTCCTAGGCAAGGCCGGCGCGTCCTATAAGCGGACTAGGCCGCCGCGTAGAGCGCCCCTTGGCAAGGGGCGCTGCTAGGAGCGCCGGCCCTGCCTCATGCTGCAGCCGCCCGAGCGCTCTGAATTGAGCCTCAGACGGCTGCAGCACTGCCCGGGCTGGCGCGTCCATGAGGACGCACCGCCCGGGCTCAGCATGAAGAGAGGAGCTGACAGGAGGGAAGCGCTCAGCGCTCCCTCCTGTCAGTCCGATAGCGCGGCCGAGCTCTTTATGGCCGCGGGTACAGGAGCATGTGTCTCCTGTACCCGGCCGGACTGACATGAAGTGCGCACACAGTGTGCACTTCCTGTCAGTCCGTCAGGATACAGGAATCTAAAGCTCCTGTACCCGTGGACCATAAAGCGCTCGGCCACGCTACATTACAGGCGAGGGAGGGAGGGGGAGAATGACAAGAGTGGGGGAAGAATGACAAGAGGGGGGAAGAATGACAAGAGGGGGAAGAATGACAAGAGGGGGGAAGAATGACAAGAGGGGGGAAGAATGACAAGAGGGGGAGGAAGAATGACAAGAGGGGGAGAAGAATGACAAGAGGGGAGAAGAATGACAAGAGGGGAGGAAGAATGACAAGGGGGAGAAGAATGACAAGAGGGGGAAGGAAGAATGACAAGGGGGGGGAGAAGAATGACAAGAGGGGAGGAAGAATGACAAGGGGGGGGGAATGACAAAGGAGGAGGGGTGAAGAATGATGGGGGGGGAATGACAAAGAAGGAGGGGTGAAGAATGACGGGGGGGAGAATGACAAAGGAGGGGGGTGAAGAATGATAAGGGGGGGGGGGCGGCAAACTTTTCTTTTGCCTAGGGCGGCAAAAATCCTTGCACCGGCCCTGTTCCTAGGGCTGTTTTATTGGACACGTCATATGTATGGCTTTTTTTCTCATTGCTTACATTATATATTAGATAGATGTCAGATGATTGCTCGTTTAACCAATTCAAGACTGGACCTTTAACCTCCTCCCCTTCCTGACCAGACACATTTTTCATTTTTTGCTGCCTATAGCTTTGAAAGCCAGAACTTTTTTTCTTTTGGTTAGTTAAATAATTTTGCTACTTTTTTATTGCGATACAGTCTGTTTTGTATGTTTTTTTAAAATAACACAACTAAAATGCTTTTTTAAATTATGTCCCTTTCGTAACGGTCATTTTGATATATGGGCATATATAGTTTATGGTCGCTGTAGGGCAGGGTTGGAAGCAGTGTGGCATGCGGTAGAATTTTTATTGATTATTATTATATTTTTTTATTTAGTTTACACTTTGTGCACCCCTACCCCCATAAGGTCATACAGGACCTTTGAGAGATAATAAACTTTTTATTTTATTTTTACTGCTGATTTATTCTGTATCTGCTGTATCTGGGGCTGACATATTAGCCCCAGGTATAGGGAGAATACATGCCCCTGAGGCTGTAATTAGGGTGTTAAGTCTCACTGCAGAGCAGATCTGGGTCTGCTAAGAACTTGCAGCTCCTGCAGTTGCAAAGTGATCACATAATCACTAAGGGTACTTTCACACTTGCGTTGGTGCGGATCTGTCTGTTTATTTGCACAGACAGATCCGCACCCATAATGCAAACGTTTGTATCCGTTCAGAACGGATCTGTTTGCATAAGTGAAAAGAAAAATGATAAAGTCCAAAACGGATCAGTTTTGAATTACATTGAAAGTCAGTGGGGAACATTGACTCCGTTAGGCTCCGCCCCTTCAGACGGACACCAAAATGCTGCATGCTGCGTTTTGGTGTCCGCCTCAAAAACAGAATAGAAGCGGAACGGAGCCGAACTGATGCATTCTGAACGGATCCTTATCCATTCAGAATGCATTGGAGCTTAACTGATCCGTTTTGGACCATTTGTGAGAGCCCTGAAACGGATCTCACAAACGGAATCCAAAACGCTAGTGTGAAAGCAGCCTAAGCCCAGAGCAGGAAGAAGGCAGGGATGGTAAAAAAATAAATCTCTTCCTTCTCATTGACAGCTAACTCCACCCCCACAACTGCACAACTTCTATACCGCTGCTAACTCTGCAAGGCCATTCAGGTATATCCTTGCAGGGTTAAATGCAGATGGGTAGACATATATAGTCAAAGGGCAGTCATCCAGTGGTTCTCTAACATTAGTCTTCCCTGTTTTCACTGTAAACTGCTTTCTTTTCTTTTTTGGAAATAGAGCTAATTTGCATACCCTTTTTCCCAAAGGAGCATTGAATAACCTATAAGACTCCTTATGCCTATTAGACGCTCACCTTAAAGAAATGATACCCTCTCACCAAGCTTAGTCAGTTCTGTCTGCTCTGCTCTGCAATCATACCAAAACAGATGTCTGCAAATGAGGTCGCTAGCGGACCCAGGAGCCTGAGGGGGCCCAAAGAACCTTATGCCGCATAAGAAGACACCGGTATTAACCACTTCAGCCCCCCTAGCTTAAACACCCTTAAAGACCAGGCCACTTTTTACAATTCCACACTACACTACTTTCACCGTTTATTGCTCCGTCATGCAACTTACCACCCAAATGAATTTTACCTCCTTTTCTTCTCACTAATAGAGCTTTCATTTGGTGGTATTTCATTGCTGCTGACATTTTTACTTTTTTTGCTATTAATCAAAAATTACCGAAATTTTTACAAAAAAATGACATTTTTCACTTTCTGTTGTAAAATTTTTTAAAAAAATACATTTCTATATAAATTTTTCTCTAAATTTATTGTTCTACATGTCTTTGATAAAAAAAAGTCCAATAAGTGTATATTTATTGGTTTGGGTAAAAGTTATAGCGTTTACAAACTATGGTGCAAAAAAGTGAATTTCGGCATTTTGAAGCAGCTCTGACTTTCTGAGCGCCTGTCATGTTTCTTCAGGTGCTAGAATGTCAGGATAGTATAAATACCCCCAAATCACACCATTTTAGAAAGAAGACACCCCAAAGTATTCGCGGGGGCATGGTGAGTTCATGTATCATTTCATTTTTTTCACAAGTTAGCGGAAAATGACACTTTCTGAGAAAAAAAAATAATAAAAAGTTTCAATTTCTGCTAACTTCTGGCAAAAAAAAAGAAATCTCAGACGGACTCACTATGCCCCTCAGTGAATACCTCGGGGTGTCTACTTTCCGAAAAGGGTCATTTGTGGGGTGTGTTTACTGTTCTGGCATTTTGGGCGGGGCTAAATTGTGAGCCGCCATGTAAAATCTAAAGGTACTCGTTGGAATTTGGGCCCTTTGCGCACAGGCTGCAAAAAGTGTCACACATGTGGTATCGCCGTACTCAGGAGAAGTAGGGCAATGTGTTTTGGGGTGTATTTTTACATATACCCATGTTGGGTGAGAGAAATATCTCTGTAAACTGACAACTTTGTATAAAATTTTTTAAAAGTTGTCGTTTACAGAGATATTTTTCAGACAAAGTATGGGTATATATAAGAATACACCCCAAACACATTGCCCCACTTCTCCTGAGTACGGTGATACCACATGTGTGCACTTTTGCAGCCTGGGTGCGTAAAGGGCCCTAAAACCAATGAGTACCTTTAGGATTTCACAGGGCATTTTACGCATTTGGATTCCAGACTTCTTCTCACGCTTTAGGGGCCCTAAAATGCCAGGACAGTATAAATACCCCACATGTGACCCCATTTTGGAAAGAAGACACCCCAAGGTATTCCGTGAGGGTATGGTGAGTTCATGTAAAATTTTATTTTTGTCACAAGTTAGTGGAATATGAGACTTTGTAAAAACAAAATAAAAAAAAATAAAAAAACTATTTCCGCTGACTTGTGGCAAAAATAAAAATTCTGTGGACTCACCATGCCCCTCACGGAATACCTTGGGGTGTCTTCTTTCCAAAATGGGGTCACATGTGGGGTATTTATACTCACCTGGCATTTTAGGGGCCCTAAAGTGTGAGAATCCAAATGCATAAAAATGCCCTGTGAAATCCTAAAGGTACTCATTGGTTTTAGGGCTCCTTTGCATCTTGGCTGCAAAAGTGTCACTCATGTGGTATCACCGTACTCAGGAGAAGTAGGGCAATGTGTTTTGGGGTGTATTTTTACATATACCCATGCTGCGTGTGAGAAATATCGCTGTAAACGACAACTTTTTACATTTTTTTATTCAAAGTTGTCAGTTTACAGAGATATTTCTCTCACCCAGCATGGGTATATGTAAAAATACACCCCAAAACACATTGCCCTACTTCTCCTGAGTACGGCGATACCACATGTGTGACACTTTTTGCAGCCAAGATGCGCAAAGGCTCAAATTCCAATGAGTACCTTTAGGAGGGCATTTTTACGCATTTTTCTTCTCACGCTTTAGGGCCCCTAAAATGCCAGGGCAGATAAATACCCCACATGTGACCCCATTTTGAAAGAAGACACCCCAAGGTATTCCATGAGGGGCATGGCGAGTTCATAGAATATTTTTTTTGGCACAAGTTAGTGGAAATTGATTTTTATTGTTTTTCTCACAAAGTCTCCTTTCCGCTAACTTTTGACAAAAAGTTTAATTTTCATGAACTCATTATGCCCCTCAGCGAATACCTTGGGGTGTCTTCTTTCCAAAATGGGGTGACATGTGGGTATTTATACTGCCCTGGCATTTTAGGGGCCCTAAAGCGTGAGAAGAAAAATGCGTAAAAATACCCTCCTAAAAGGTACTCGTTGGAATTTGGGCCCCTTTGCGCATCTTGGCTGCAAAAAGTGTCACTCATGTGGTATCGCCGTACTCAGGAGAAGTAGGGCGATGTGTTTTGGGGTGTATTTTACATATACCCATGCTGGGTGAGAGAAATATCTCTGTATATTGACAACTTTGAATAAAAAATGTAAAAAGTTGTCGTTTACAGCGATATTTCTCACACCCAGTATGGGTATATGTAAAAATACACCCCAAAACACATTGCCCTACTTCTCCTGAGTACGGCGATACCACATGAGTGACACTTTTTGCAGCCAAGATGCGCAAAGGGGCCCTAAAACCAATGAGTACCTTTAGGATTTTACAGGCCATTTTTACGCATTTGGATTCTCACGCTTTAGCACTCCTAAAATGCCAGGGCAGTATAAATACCCACATGTGACCCCATTGTGGAAAGAAGACACCCTAAGGTATTCCGTGAGGGGCATGGCGAGTTCACAGAAAAAAAAATTTGGCACAAGTTAGCGGAAATTGTTTTTTTTTTTTTTTTTACAGTCTCATATTCCACTAACTTGTGACAAAAATAAAATTTTGCATGAACTCACCATACCCCTCACGGAATACCTTGGGGTGTCTTCTTTCTAAAATGGGGTCACATGTGGGGTTTTTGTACTGCTCTGGCATTTGAGGGTCTCCGCAATCATTACACGTATGGCCAGCATTAGGAGTTTCTGCGATTCTCCGTATATTGAGCATACGGGTAATGAGATTTTTTTTCCGTTCAGCCTCTGCGCTGAAAAAAAAAATGAACGGCACAGATTTCTTCATTCGCATCGATCAATGTGGATGAATAAATCTCTGCCAAAATCAGTGACTGCGGTGCGGTGGGCTGGGCGCCAGCTACCTAACAAGTAGCTAACTAACTGGTGGTGATAGGGGACCCTTATGCCCCATTCACACGTCCGCAATTCTGTTTGCGGAACGGAATTGCGGACCCATTCATTTCTATGGGGACAGACTTTGTCCCGCTCGGATCCGGAATTACGGATCCGCGCTCCGGGTCTGCACTTCCGTTCCGCAAAAATATAGAACATGTCCTATTCTTGTCCGCACTTGCGGACAAGAAAAAGCATTTTCTATATAGTTCTGGCAATGTGCGGATCTGCAAAATGCGGAAAGCACATTGCCGGTGTCCGTGTTTTGAGGATCTGCGGATCGGATCCGCGGATCGGATCCGCTGATCCGTGAATCCACGGATCTGTGAATCCACGGATCCGCAAAACACATATGGACGTCTGAATGGAGCCTTACAAGGGGTGTGATCAATGACAGGGGGTGATCAGGGGTCTAGATGGGGTGATCAAGGGGTTAATAGGTGAGGGGGTGGGGGGTTAGTGTAGTGTTTGGTGCAACTTTGCTGTAGTTACCTGGTCCTCTGGTGGTCGATCCCAGAAAATGGGACCACCAGAGGACCAGGTAGCAGCTATATCAGACGCTGTTCATAAAACAGCGTCTGATATAGCTGTTTGATGCGATTTATATCGCATCTACAGCCTGCCAGCGATTGATCATCGCTGGCAGGCTGTAGTACAACTCTTCAGACGCCAGACGCTGTGAACGCGCGCGCGCCCGCGCGCGCGTTCACAGGAAGTCTCGCGTCTCGCGAGATGACGCCCCGGCGCGTCCGATCAGAAGAACAGGACCGCCCGCAGGACGCAATCCTGCGTACGGCGGTCCTGAAGCGGTTATAGAAAGTGCATGCTGGTCAAGTTACACCTCTGGTTGGAGGGAAGGGGCTAGGTCAAGAATTTGTCATGGGGGGGTGCATTTAAAATTTTTGCCTCAGGCATCAGTAAGGTTAATGTGCCTCCTGTCCCTGGCCCCAAACCAGTGAGGGAAAGGGGCCCTAAGCTGAACTCTTGCACCAGGGCCCATTAGCCTTTAGCTAAGCCCCTGGATTGAGCATGTTAAAATCCAACATACCCTCCTTGTTTTCCCCGATATTTGCTATCAGAGACATCTGAAGGCTTTAATACATATTAGATTGTTTTTGGAAACATCAGTAATCTCGTGTGTTGGACAGTTTTGCTTGACCTTTTTTTCTGAGTGCAATTAATGCAGATAACATCCTTGTCTGCCTCTGTTCAGTCTCCGTCACGTCTCTTACACTGGAATCCTGACTTTGCCATCTAGAAAAGGCTGGTCTGTGTTTAATGTGAGGGAGGTGTTACTGGTCAGCTGTACAAAGAATGTTATGCTGTCAGGTGTCCTAAACAAATTATGGGGACAGATTTATCAATATCTGGTGTAAAAGAACACTGAAATCTATGCCAGCCAGCCAATTGAGATGCACAAACTGCCTCATCATAAATTAGCCGCACCAGTACGCCTGGGTATCATAGCTCAGGATTCGCCACCAGGCTTTGATAAATCTCCCCCAATGTCTGTAAAGTAGTTGACACTATAACATGCTGTGATTGTACCACTCCGGTACATGGGCTGAGAGTAGTATTGCAGCTCAGCCTCACTCATCTGAATAGGAATGAGCTACAATACCAGACACAGTCAATGGACAAGGGTGCTGTTATTTATGGAAGAATGCAGACCATTTTTCTAACCTTCTTAAACCCTTAGGTTGATAAGTTCTTCCAACTACATACATTAAAAGAAACTCTGAAAACTCTGAATTACATGTTATATATACACAGTATATTTCTCATATGTTCATATAAACCAACAGATTTCTTATCTCCAACACTTTGGAATAATTAAAACACTAATACAAAAATATAAGCTCTTGGGGAACGCTGACTCTCCAGCTGGTTTAAGGAGTCTTACATGCAATGTTCCTTGGGAAAATATTCAGATTAGCTTACACAAATATCAATTGAAATGGAAATTCAGTGCCTTAGCATCACTAATAAGTAAAGTACGCCGAAACTGGGAAGCACACTTGTAAATGAAGAACCTTACCTCAAATAAGTCGTCATATTCCTCTTGACTTTCCAGATTTGTTGTTGCCTTCTCCTCAGAACAGACAGAAAAGGCAAAAAGAATAGAAAAACTACAGAGAGAAAAGATCATGATGTTACTGGATGACAACCTGCCCATTTTCCTTGGTTGTACAGCAGATTGAGAACATTTCTTGTTGTTAGCTGGTCTTCATTATATATGGCATTTAAACAAAAAGCCACCTCAGACAAGGGCATACTCAACTGCGACCCCCTTCCTAATTAATACATCGGCCCTAAATTAGGCCATAAAGAATCAGAAGAATTTATTTACCAACACGTTGGCTTTGAAAGTATATGTAACCGAATTGTTGTCTCTGCATTAATTAGATCTTTGGAGGGCATAACAAGTAGGGGTCCACATGAGATGGAATCAATTAGCACATACTCCACATTTTAATTCTTTTTGTTTGTACATAATATATTTAATTAGCATAAATATCATGTTAATTACCGGTAGGATATCTAATCTAAACTATTCTACAAGCATATTTGTTTTTATGGATGGGAAAAATAAAGAATAGATGCCACAGGGATAATATAATTAAAACCACCAGTGAAACATTTACATAGATATCTGTATTGATGCACCTAGGTAACACTATGAGTCACTTAAGTTCTTCCCTCAGCCTATGACTTAGATGTTTTTAGATGTATCACCAGTCTAAGGGCCTGTTCACTTGGCGGGTTTTACTGCAGAATTATGGTGCAGACAGCCATGCCAAAATTCCGGCGAAAAAAACACGCCAGCATCCACACCGCTTCCAGATATCTCAATGGCATTGAAGATCGAGGAAAAGCAGATTAAAACCATATGTAGCTACAAATAAGATTTACACAATTTTGGGGAGGGGTATTGGATCCTTTCTCCCTGCAAAAGTGTGTTCAGTTCTTCAGTATTTTTTGATCTTTGGGATACATTGCCCTCTTCAGATCATGACACAATTTCTTGATAGAGTTAAGGTCAGAACTGTGAGTTGGCCATTCCCAAACACAAATCTACTTTAGTTTCAACCATTCTTTCGTTGATTTATTTGCGTGCTTTGGGCCACTGTCTTGTTGCATTACCTGTTGCTTATGGATTGCTGCCCTTACATTTTTCTGTAAAACATTTGGATACACATTAGAATTCATTGTTTACTCAGTGGCTGCAGGGCATCTAGGACCTGAGGTAGCAAAGTAGCACTAACTATGATGTTACGGTTACTGCTTCCAATCAGCATCCGCGTCTGGTGTCTGGGGGAACCAGGCCGCTGTTATGGCCTATGATGATGCTGAACCCCTGGGCCAATCGTGTAGCATGTCGGGGCTCCAGGATGTCATCATGTCAATTACACTGGAGCGCCTGGCGTTTGGTGAAGCAGCCAGTGGGGTATTTAAAAAAGGCTCTTTCTTTAGCAAGGCTGAATCAATCTTCTGTTCTAACCAGTTTATCATGTAAGTTAGCGCCTCTTTGGTACGCCATTATAGGAAAATTCTCAAACTCACGTATTGTTGGCAACCCTTTTTGTAGGATATGCCACTCCTTACGTATAATTCGTGCAATCTCCCCACTTAGAGCACCATAGGTGGAGACAAAAGGAATACGTTTATTGTCCCTATTCCTATTTTTACCTTGGAGCGTGGACTCGCTTAGTTTTTTCCACTAGTTTATTAGGATAACCCCTTTCTAGGAATTTTCTCCCCATCTCATCAACTCTTGTTTCAAACCGTTCACCGCTGGATACTACTCGTCTGGCCCTCAACAGTTGGCTCCATGGAAGAGACTCAATCATACGACGCGGGTGGTTACTGTCTTATCTCAACAAGTTATTCCTATCAGTTGGCTTATGATAGATGTCAGTCATGATTGCACCATCCTTGATGTATACCATCACATCTAAAAATTGCAATTCAACTGGAGATACCGTAATGGTAAATTCTAAACCAGGGACCATATTGTTAAGATGTTGATGGAACAATTGCAGTTCATCTAGGGTACCACCCCAGACCACAAAAATATCTTCAATGTAGCGCCACCAACACTGGGCTGCCCCCCAAAAAAGTCGACCTGTATATAAATTTGTCCTCCACCTCCGCCATGAACATGTTGGCATACGTGGGTGCCACGTTCGACCCCATGGCCAGTCCACGCTGCTGCTGGTAAAAGGTGTCCCCAAAGCGGAAGTAATTCCGCCTTAGGACCACCTCAAGGAGTTGGAGGACAAACCTACGGCCACTCAGGGAGAGCCCGGTGCCAGCCAGGGCCACAATGACGACATTTAATCCAAATGCATATCAGGGCCTCACTGATGATGTTCTCAAGGATACGCATAATCTCCCACTTGGGATCATTCTGTAACACTGTATACACCTCACGGTCACTCAGCTGTCTATGCACCTCCCGATTATAACCAACCATGTCCATCACCACCACCTCCCCTCCCTTATCAGCTGGTTTGATAGTAAGGGTCTTATTACGTTCAAGTTGTACCAAAGCCTCCCTCTCCCCTCTTGTCAGATTCACTGCGGTACCCAGTCTGTTGCGTTCCCTCAAATGCCCAATTTGTTGCGACACAATATTTATATAAGCCTCCACAACATGATTGTTGTGGGGAGGTGCAAAATTACTGTTAACACTTAAATCCAATGCAGTATAGGGACTGTCATCCAGTTGTGGGTCACAACTAGAGTGATCATGCAAGTAGGCAAGGAAAGAGGCTGGATAAGACTAGTGCTACACCTATCATTGCGTTTCTTTTGTCTTTCCCTTTATTTCTGGTCTCCCCTTCCATGACCTTATTGTGCGCTGCTTTGCATGTTGACACATAATGCTCCTTCAACCATGTTTCACAGAGTTGGGATGAGAAAACCAAGAAACATTAAGGCTACATTCACATGGGCGTCAAGTTTGACTCCCGGATAAGATGCGGGTGCGTTGCGGGAAAATGCGCAATTTTTTCACGCGAGTGCAAAGCGTTTTAATGTGCACTAAAGTTCGGGTTTAGGTTATCGGGTTTAGGTCATGTGATGGACCATGTGATGAGCTCAGTGACATCACCACAGGTCCTTTACCCACAGCTGAAGTGAGAACAGGAGAGCGGCACCTATGTGATCAATTGGAGGAGGTGAGTTAATTATATTATTTTTTTGACCCTCAATTGTCCTTTTACTAAGCATTCTGTATTAAAGAATGCTATTATCTTCACTTATAACCATGTTATATGGGAAAAAATAAAGATTGGGTCCCCATCTCCTAGCAACCATGCGGCAAAATCTCACTGCATCCGCACTTGCTTGCAGATGCTTGAGATTCACTTCTAAGGTGCCCCATTCACTTCTAAGGTGCCTGCGCTGCGTGAAAAACACAATATAGAACATGCTGCGATTTTGACACAACACACAAGTGATACATGAAAATCACCGCTCATCTGCACAGCCCCATAGAAATGAATGGGTCCGGATTCAGTGCGGGTGCAATGCGTTCACATCACGCATTGCACCCGCGCGGATAACTTGCCCGTGTGAAAGGGGCCTAAATCTTGCAGTGCTGCAAAGAATATCAGAATAAAGAAACAGGAGGGAAAAACCCTAAAGGTGGGCACAAAGCACCCACTCAACAGCATTCGTCATTCTCCTCCAAATGTAGTGTTGTGAAAGAAGGAAGGTGCTACTGTCCAAAACTTTGAGGCCGTCTCAAGTTTGCTCAAGAACACCTGGATGTTTCACAGTGCTTCTTTGAAAATGAGTCAAAAGTGGAACTCTTTAACAGAGGAACCATGCACACCAATATACTGTATATATGTTTATATACAGAGTAAGAGGCAAACTGGCACCTCCTCTTCTGTCCATCTTACCAGTAGTGATGAGCAGCAGGGGCAATATTCGAATTCGCAAATATTTGGGCGAATATTCACAATAAATTCGAGAATTTGCAAATTCGTGATCTCCAGTCATTATTTTCTTGATTGCGAAAATTCACATAAAATTTGTATGTATTGTATAGTGCTAAGGCAAAAGTCTTCTTTACAATGTTCCTCTAGATACAACCTTGTACAGTTGGCTAACTTTAATGGAGGCAGAGCAGCAACAGGTGAGGAGCAGCACTGAAATCCTTCTTCTTATTTCTCTTCTTGATAAAAAAAACACTACACTTTCATGCAGCCAAGACTAGGGAGAGCAAAAATGCAAAGAGATCATTTCAGCTTTCATTCCAGTAAATGGTAACTGTAGAAAATTTCAATGCACTGAGCTCCCCCTAGTGGTGGCTGCAGTCAGCCTTGTAATAGATGGGAAGCAGGAGATTTATCAGTGTGTTTATGTCAGATGTCTGGTGTAAATACATTGAGGAATATGGTGCTCAGAATAAGCACCATATTGACGAAGCACCTGTACCACTTTTTCCAACATAGGAGTTGAATAATTACTTTTTTTTCAATTCTGCTTAATAAAAAAAAAGTAAAATCGTCAGAAATCTTTTGCGTTTTGCTTTGCTTTGCCCAGGAGTGATTGACGCACATGCTCTAGAAAACTGGCAGGGGTAGGAGACCCATAACAAGTTTTACTTTGGGGCCCTATGAGCTCTTTGTAGGCCCCTGCCCTTGTATATAATACAGTAATATCTGCCCCCTATAGGAATCATAACATCATTACCCATTTCTACATCTTTTGTATAAAAAGGATTTTCCATTATGTTTGGTCTTGGTTACCCTACATTCATATCTGCGTTGTGAAATCCAGCAGAGGAATAGACTTCCGGAGTTCATCGTATCCGGCAATAGACAGATAATACTGCAAACTGCTGCATCCACATTGGTGACTTACGGGGATCCGGATGCTTTTCAGCATAATGACGGCTTTTGGATGAACAATAATTTGTGCATGCAAGACTTTTTGGGCTTAAACAGACTACTGGAACAAGCTGCGGGATCTCCTGAAGCTAATGTGAACCTAGCATTCGTAACCTTCTGGAAATGCATAGAAGCAGGATTACTGGTCTGAACTACAAAGGGCAGATTTCCGCATTCATCTTTCTCTGCAGTCGTCAGTGTAATGCAGTCTGTAATGTGTTATTTCAATCACCTAAAGACCAACTAAACATGCAAATAAGCTTTGTGAATTAACAGATGGTATCCAGAGTTTGGTAAGTTTTTCTTTTTTTTAAATAAACCATTATTCTTGTGGTCAATCACATGGCAAAATACTGAGGTTATTCTTAAATTTATGGTCTTTCTTCCTATGGTGAACGCTAGTGGGGTGCCCCTATAAATCCATGAATTGTTTATGCCTCTATTAACTTCAGAGTATTATGCTGGCTTTGCTGACATGCCTGCCTAAAGACTGAAGAATTCCCTCCTGCAGTTTTTGTCTTGCTGGGATATGCTATAGTGGCGCCTCTTTTTACCTAACACCAGTAAAAAATAACATTCATATAACGGTTTAGAGTTTATTGACTGATAAATCAGCTGCAGTATCCATACTGCCCACAAGGGGGAGCAAGATTCTTAGTATAAGCTGGATGGCTTCTATTAAAACAGCAAATTCTGTATTACTATAGGAATGATCTAAAAAGGAGAAGAATTAAGTTTAATAGGCCCATTAATTATGTGAGGTATTGAAACGTGAAAAGGCGAACCCTAGTAAAGTTTTTTACAAGCATAAAACAATATAAAATATCCAGTAAAGATGATAAACTCCCTTTGTCTAAGAAGAGGCAGAATCACTATGTGTGAAAGTATTTCATGTCATTACTCCTGCAATACTATCTTTCTCCACGGGATTTTCTGTTAGGTCTTCCTCCTGTTCTGAATAGATAAATTTTACATAAAGCTTTGCATCAAAGAAAACCTTGCTACCTACTATATTGAATCTAAGTATTTCATGAAAAATATATTTTGTATTATTTTAATAGATTATAATTTGTACTATTTCATAAAATGTTGTTGACCATTTACAGTTTATCACTTCAAGTCCAATTATAAAGTTTACTTATAAAAGTATTTGCCATAAAGAATCCAATAAATGATGCAGAAGGGGTAGGATTCGGAACAAATATAAAGGTGATGAATTCAGTACTTCCACACTAAAAGGATTCTCCAGGAATAAGGTGTTATATTTTAAAGTGTCACTAGCCTGCCTCTCTAAACCGAAGAGTCATTCTTACCTGCTCCCTGTCCTCCTGGCTGCCTCCGGTGTCTCCATGTTCGGGTCCCTGCAGTGTTTAAATCTGCACCTCTCCAGCCACTGACTGGCTTCGGCAGTGGCATGTTTCTTGTGTCAACATCACTGCTACATTTAATCACAGAGTACCAACGCCAGTGTAAAACGTAACCTTTACTGATGATCATTAAAACTAGAGATGAGCGAATCGAAGTTGATAAAGTGGAATTCGATCCGAATTTCAGGAAAAATCGTAGTAACGAATCGCATTTTTTCCTAAAATGGCTGCTGCACGTGTGAGGACATGGAGCAAGGAACTCTGGGAAGGCGGGATCACCCATAATGCCATGCATGCAGCCAATCAGCAGCCAGCCAGCCCAGTGATGTCACAGCCCTATAAATAGCAGCAGCCATCTTGGATTCTGCCATTTTCCAGTGTACTTAGTGCAAAGAGAGACGTCAGCAGGTGCTAGAGACAGTGCTAGAAAAAACTTAATTGCGCTAAAAAAACGATTTACAAGTTCAGGGAAAAATTATTCAAAGTGTAGGGAAAGGATAGGGAGGGATCATTCCACAGCATTTATGTTGAACAGGGTTTAGTAGGGGAGGTTACAGCCTAGGTAATAGAAACAATCCTATTACACCTTGCCTCACTGACTGGGGACCCAAATTGCCATTATACAGCTCTGTAATTCCAGCAAACCGTTCTTGTTATTGGAGTGCAAGTGCTGTTTGATACAGCCATTGTCCAAGGCATTGCTCCCGATTAGCCAGAATCTTATTCCACACTGAAGAGGGGCAACACCCCGAAACATCTGATTGTGGATGGATTACTGGCTTAGGTTTTCCCCGTCATATCCTTAAAGCTTGTAAAAAAGCGGGATCTTGACATAGGAGCCACTTAATATGGTGGATTTGGTGATATCTGTAATGGAGACACCCCTTTGCTCGGTTTTGCTTCCTTTGAGGGATATCTGGCTTTCATTGTGTTGTAGACCCAATACTGGGGACATTTATTTTGCATGATACAGCCATTAACAGGGTTTATTACAAGGAAATATTTCTATGTCTTATTTGCCCTTGTGCAGTGCAGTTATATGTTCGAAAGCATTTTTTGGCTTGTATTAGTGGAAAAAAAAGAGCTTATTAGCCGTTGTGTGTTGGTGTCCTTAAATTACAGCCCTTTTTGTTGGCAAAAGAAAAATATATTTGCCGTTCATCGGTGCAGTTATATGTTCTAAAGCCTTTTGTGGCATGTATAAGTGGAAAAAGAAAAATATATTTGCTGTTCAGCAGTGCAGTTATATGTTCTAAAACTTTTTGTGGTGTGTATTAGGGGCAAAAGTAAAATATATTTGCCGTTCAGCGGTGCAGTTATATGTTATAAAGCCCTTTTTGTCGTGTAATAGTGGCAAAAGAAAAATATATTTGCTGTTCAGCGGTTTAGTTATATGTTCTAAAGCCCCTTTAGTCGTGTATTAATGGAAAAAGAAAAATCTATTTGCCTTTCAGCGGTGCAGTATTAGTGGTAAAAGAAAAATATATTTGCCGTTCTGCGGTGCAGTATTAGTGGTAAAAGTAAAATATATTTGCTCTTCAGCAGTGCAGTTATATGTTCTAAAGCCTTTTGTTGCATGTATAAGTGGAAAAAGAAAAATATATTTGCCGTTCAGCGGTGCAGTTATATGTTATAAAGCCCTTTTTGTCGTGTAATAGTGGCAAAAGAAAAATGTATTTGCCGTTCAGTGGTTTAGTTATATGTTCTAAAGCCCTTTTAGTCGTGTATTAGTGGAAAAAGAAAAATCTATTTGCCTTTCAGGGGTGCAGTATTAGTGGTAAAAGTAAAATATATTTGCTCTTCAGCAGTGCAGTTATATGTTCTAAAGCCTTTTGTTGCATGTATAAGTGGAAAAAGAAAAATATATTTGCCGTTCAGCGGTGCAGTTATATGTTATAAAGCCCTTTTTGTCGTGTAATAGTGGCAAAAGAAAAATGTATTTGCCGTTCAGTGGTTTAGTTATATGTTCTAAAGCCCTTTTAGTCGTGTATTAGTGGAAAAAGAAAAATCTATTTGCCTTTCAGCGGTGCAGTATTAGTGGTAAAAGAAAAATATATTTGCCGTTCAGCAGTGCAGTTATTTGTTCTAAAGCAGTGGTGCAGTTATTTGTTCTAAAGCCTTTCGTGGTGTATATTAGTGGCAAAAGTACAATATATTTGCCATTCAACGGTGCAGTTATATGTTATAAAGCCCTTTTTGTCGTGTATTAGTGGCAAAAGTTAAATATATTTGCCGTTCAGCGGTGCAGTTATATGTTATAAAGCCCTTTTTGTTGTGCATTAGTGGCAAAAGTAAAATATATTTGCCTTTTAGCGGTGCAGTTATATGTTCTAAAGCCCTTTTTGTGTGTATTACTGGGAAAAAAGGGTTTATTAGCCGTTGTGTGGTGATGTGAGAAAATTACAGACTTTTTTGGGGTGTTTTAATTTCCTTTTTATTTATTTATTTGATCTAACAGTATGTCAGACAGAGAAGTGCCAGGCCCTGCACACGGGAATGGCAGATGCCTAAATGTTTCTGGCGCAGGCACAGGTCGCAGCAGAATAAGGGGCCGAGGCAGCAGGGGTCACTTCGAGAGGCCAGGGCTCCCAGTGTCAGCTGACAGTCGTGTCTTGACCAACAACCCAGCAGTTCTTGAATGGTTGACTCGATCTTCGACTTCGTTGCAAGTGACATCAGACATCCCCAGCCAAGAGTCGGTGGGTTCGTCAGACACAACCCTTAGTTGGCATGGCCTGGGAGCAGGCCCTGTGCCCTCACCTGTCCTCAACCTGCCTCTGTCCTTTTCTGTTCCCTCATCCAGAGAAGTATCGTATGCTGGGGCTCAGTTCCACTATACAGTGAGGACGAGCTACTAGAAGACAGTCAGCAGCTACTGGCAAGCCGAGATGTGGAGGAGACAACCGCCGCTTTCTCCACTAGGCGGCAAGTAGTGATGAGGAGAGTGGCATGGGAGCTGGTGTTGTGAGCAGTCAGGCTCCTGACCCAGAAACGATTGAGGAGGACATCAGTGACGTGACAGTACTCGATGATGATGATGTAGCTGATCGCACTTGGGAGCAGGGTGACAAATGGGCTTCATCATCATCGGGAGAAGAGGGTGGCAGCTTGCCCATGAGGCAGCGGTGAAGCCAACAAGTCGCTAGCGTGGCCGGGAGTCAGCAGGGCGGCAGCAGTGGGGGGTTGGGAGCCAAACGTGTCCGGGGTAGACCACCCGCTTCGCAGGAGCCTACCTGCCCAGGATGTAGCGGTGCAGGGGTTCACAAAGGCAGCGGCGGTAGCAGTCAGTTAGTGCGTAGTGTTGGGGGTAAAATCACCTACCCGGCGGTGATGTGAGAAAATTACAGACTTTTTTGGGGTGTTTTAATTTCCTTCTTATTTATTTATTTGATCTAACAGTATGTCAGACAGAGAAATGCCAGGCCCTGCACACGGGAATGGCAGATGCCTAAATGTTTCTGGCGCAGGCACAGGTCACAGCAGAATAAGAGGCCGAGGCAGCAGGGGTCACTTCGAGAAGCCAGGTCTCCCAGTGTCATCTAACAGTCGTGTCTTGACCAACAACCCAGCAGTTCTTGAATGGTTGACTCGATCTTCGACTTCGATGCAAGTGACATCAGACATCCCCAGCCAAGAGTCGGTGGGTTCGTCAGACACAACCCTTAGTTGGCATGGCCTGGGAGCAGGCCCTGTGCCCTCACCTGTCCTCAACTTGCCTCTGTCCTTTTCTGTTCCCTCATCCAGAGAAGTATCGTATGCTGGGGCTCAGTTCCACTATACAGTGAGGACGAGCTACTAGAAGACAGTCAGCAGCTACTGGCAAGCCAAGATGTGGAGGAGACAACCGCCGCTTTCTCCACTAGGCGGCAAGTAGTGATGAGGAGAGTGGCATGGGAGCTGGTGTTGTGAGCAGTCAGGCTCCTGACCCAGAAACAATTGAGGAGGACATCAGTGACGTGACAGTACTCGATGATGATGATGTAGCTGATCGCACTTGGGAGCAGGGTGACAAATGGGCTTCATCATCATCGGGAGAAGAGGGTGGCAGCTTGCCCATGAGGCAGCGGTGAAGCCAACAAGTCGCTAGCGTGGCCGGGAGTCAGCAGGGCGGCAGCAGTGGGAGGTTGGGAGCCAAACGTGTCCGGGGTAGACCACCCGCTTCGCAGGAGCCTACCTGCCCGGGATGTAGCGGTGCAGGGGTTCAAAGAGGCAGCGGCAGTAGCAGTCAGTTAGTGCGTAGTGTTGGGGGTAAAATCACCTACCCGGCGGTGTAGCAGTTTTTTGTTAAGCCGCCAGAGGAGGTGAACATATGCAGCATCACCTTAAAGTGGCCTGGGAGAACCGTGGCTACGATGTGGTGGTCTGCTGCAACAACCACTGCGTCACCCAGTGGCACTCAGCCGATTTCAGGCAGTCAAGGCTCCACCACCTCAACTGAAGGGAGCTGTCTGTCCTTCCCATCATCTCCTGGTCCTGATGCTCCTGCTCCTCACCCTCCTACTCCTCATCAGTCATTTCGTCAGCAATCGATCACCAAAGCGATTGCCAAGAGACAACAGTATGCGTGCACTCATCCAACAGCGCAGAAGATGAACGTGCTCCTGTCTAAGTTGCTGGTGCTGCAGTCCCTCCATTTCCAAGTGGTGGACTTTGCACCTTTCAGAGAACTGATGGCTTGTGGCGAGCTGAGGTTGAGAGTCCCAAGCTGTCATTTCTTTGCTAGAAAGGCAGTTCCAGCCCTGAACACACATCTAGAACAGAAGGTGGGCCAGTTCTTGAGCCTGTCGGTGTATGCCAAAGTGCATGGCAGCGCCGACGTGTGGAGCTTTAACTACAATCAGGGACAATAAATGTCCTTTACAACCCACTGGGTGAATGTGGTTCCTGCACAGCCACTCCAGCAACTTGGCCAGGTGACGCCGCTTCTGCCTCCACATTCTCACGCCGCTGGTCCTGCTACAATGTCCGCCTCTACCTCCTCATCCCCCACCGTGTCCTCAGCAGAGACAATTCACAGTGCCGTCCAGCATACCACATATGCAGGGCATGGTGGTGTCAGGCTGTTCTGCACCTCTTTTGCCTGGGTGAACGGAGTCACACAGGGGAGGAACTGCTCCGTGTCCTTGATCAAGAAATCAAATACTGGCTTTCTCCACGACAACTGAAAATCGGAACCATGGTGACCGAAAACGGGAAGAACATCTTGTCAGCGCTGAGCCATGCGCCCTTCATGTTCAATCTGGTTGTCAAGCGGTTCCTGAAGTCTTCCACCCATCTGCAAGACATCCTAAAAATGTCCAGGACACTTTGCATGCGCTTCAGCCACTCGTATACCGCAAATCAGAACCTCCTTGAGCTGCAGCCCCCAACATAGGCTGATATGCGAAGTTTCCACCTGTTGGAATTCCACCCTCCACATGTTGGAACAACTATACGAACAAAGAAAGGCCATCCTCTGTGCTCAAGTTCCTCTGCCATGACTGCTGTGGCAGGGTCGGGGGAGGAAGGAGCAGTTCCAGCACCATCAGCAGCAACTTAAGTCTAGAGTCGCTGATGAACAGCTTTCTTCACCCGCCTAGTGAAGAAACTACTCACCAGTAGCAGCAGCTAGACCTGGAGCAGGACCTGAGCCAGCGGGTGGTGGCATATTTGGCCAGTACCCTGCCACCCCACAGATCCGCTATACTACTGGGCAGTAAAAAGGAGTTTATGGCAGCGACTAGCAGAGTTTGCCCTGGAAAAGCTGTCCTGCCTGGCCAGTAGTGTGGCATCTTAGCGGGTGTTTAGTTACCCCACAAAGAACTTGCCTGTCCACCCAAAATGTGGAGACACTGACCTTTGTCAAGATGAATCAGGCATGGATCAGCCAGGATTTCCACCCACCAATGCCTGATGCATCAGACTAGATCATCCATGGTGCCACCCTAACACTTTGACAAAAAAAGTTTCCTTCTGGCTACCTGCCTCAGCTACTATTCTGATGCTGCCACCCGCCTGATGTCACACATCTGATGCCAAGTGCTTCTTCTTTTACCCACCATCTTCAGCTGGTTCTCGTATTGCCACCCACCTCCCCGCTCTGTCACCTGGTCACTTTGTGGTCTCCTGATGCTGCTACCATCTCCTCACTATGCCACCTTGCCACTCTGTGGTCTCCTGATGCTGCTGCCACCTCCATACTATGCCACCTTGCCACTCTGTGGTCTCTCGATGCTGCTGCCACCTCCACACTATGTCACCTTGCCACTCTTTGGTCTCTCGATGCTGCTGCCACCTCCACACTATGTCTTCTGGCCACTCTGTGGTTTACTGTCGCTGCTGCCACCTCCACACTATGTCACCTTGCCACTCTGTGGTCTCCTATTGCTGCTACCATCTCCACACTATGTCACCTTGCCACTCTGTGGTCTCCTGATGCTGCTGCCACCTCCACACTATGTCTTCTTGACACTCTGTGGTCTCCTGATGCTGCTGCTACCTCTACACTATGTCTCCTTGCCACTCTGTAGCCTCCTGATGCTGCTGCTGCCACCTCCACACTGTCAATGTGCCCCCCTGTGGCATCCTCCTGATGCTGCTGCTGCCACCTCCTCCACACTCTGTCATTGTGCCACTCTGTGTCCTCATGATGCTGCCACCACCTCCACATTTTGTCACTGTGCCACTCCGTGGCCTCCTAATGATGAAGGAATATAAAAAAGGCAATACTTATACTACACATAATTTATCTGTTGTGGAAAAACAAGCACTTGATTTTTTGTTGCAGGATGAGACCTTGATTATTAAGCCAGCTGACAAGGGGGCGCCCTGGTGGTCATGGACAGGGACTATTATGTTTGGTAAATTCTACAGCAATTGTCTGATGGTGCCACATACCAATGTCTTGATTCTGACCCCGTATATAATATTAAACATAGATTGGAAGAAATCACGAGGCGACATTGTGGTGTGGGTACGATCGACCAGAAACTGTCTGAATTTCTGATAACTGCATATCCAATTACTCCTGTGTTTTATACCTTACCGAAGGTGCATAAGTCCCTGTCCAGACCACCAGGCTGACCCATTGTTGCCCTAACTGATTCTGTACTGTCACCTCCTGCCATTGTCCTAGACAAAGCATTGACACCCCTTACTAAGACTATGCCATCTTATCTACGTGATACTTATCATTTCCTAGAGGAAATTGTCAGGGTATCAATGGCAGGTGATGATTTGCTTGTTACCTTTGATGTCTGTAATTTGTATACGTCGATAGTACATAGAAAGGGTATACGCTCAGTTGAATGGATGCTATCATCGTCCAGTTTCAGTATTCAGGAAAGAGAATTTTTATTGGAACTTCTTCATATTGTATTGCATGAAAATTATTTCCTGTTTCAGGATACATATTACCAGCAGAGGCGGGGGACCGCGATGGGTTCGAACGCCGCACCGCCATACGCAAATTGTTATATGTCATGGTTTGAGGAACAGTACATATACAAGAATGAATTATTTACTAGTCATTGTATTTTTTGGAAGAGGTTTTTGGATGAAGTATTTTGCGTGTGGCGGGGCGGCGTTCGGACCCTCGGGGTCTTCACGGAATTTTTGAATTCTGTCTGGGAGGAATTGCAATTTACTATGCATTTTGATCATTCTAAAATGAATTTCCTGGATACTTGGATACAGAAGGACGATGAGGGGCAGATACAGACTGATTTATATGTGAAGGAGACAGATAAGAACAGTCTTTTGCATTATACCAGCAACCATCCACCGGCAGTAAAAAGATCGCTTCCATATTCACAATTTCGCCGGGTGAATACAATAGTATCTAAAAAGAGACTAAAGAGAGACGGTTGGATGGTATGATGCAAAGATTTTCTGAAAGGGGCTATCCTCCATTACTACTACAGACGGAGCGTGAGAAACTTCAAATATCTATGTCATCTGACAAAGAAAAAAAGCCACGTATTCCATTCATTACTAAATATCATCCGTGGATGATGAAATGTACCGGTGTTATTAATAAGCACTGGAATATCTTAACCAGAGCGTATCCCTCCATTGAGGTTTTCCAACAGCGCCCTATGGTGTGTTACAAACGTCCGCGCAATATTCGTGATATTGCGGTTAAGGCAGATATAGGTAGCTGCAAATCGACATTAAGACAAATGACTCTTTCTACTCCCAAGAAGGGCACTTTCCCCTGTTTGCAGTGCATTCACTGCTCAAGTGTGATAAAGGGAGAGTTCCTCACCCATCCGCATACGGGTGAGCGAATTCCCATAAGGGGTTTCTATACCTGCAACAGTAATTTTGTTATTTATCTGCTAAAATGTCCGTGTGGACTGGTTTACATAGGCGAGACTTCAATGCGGATGAAGGATCGCTTTTGTAAACATAAGTCCACCATTCGCAACCGTAACTTATTACTGCCCATTCCGTTCCACTTTGATCAGTGTCGCCATAATGTTTCGCAGTTGCGATTTCAAATTATCGAACAGATAGCAATGCCCAGACGAGGAGGGGACAGGGTTAAAACCCTTAAAAAGCGAGAATCCTTTTGGATACATAAATTGCAAACCATCCACCCGAAAGGTTTAAATAGGGACTATGATTTGCACAGTTTTCTATAAAAATTTCCCGTGCATTTGACTTCCTGAATGATGTGTTTTTAACTAGATAGTGTTTTTTAGTGCTATAGGATAGGGGATGTATGCTCATCCTTTATTTTTGTATTTCAGAAAACCTGAAAAGAAGTAATCTCCGGTTCCTGCTATTATGTGTATAATAGTTCTCATGTGTTTGTATGTTACTATGGTAATCTGACGTCATATCCGCTTTGGCGGTCTATTTAAATGTGAATAGCTTGTATAGATTTGATACTTGAGGAAGGCTCACTGCGTTTGAGCCGAAACGCCTGCGTCTTTTTGTCTTGCCATGTGTGATAAATAAAGCGAAGAATTTGAATTTGGTGAGTGCCGGTCCTCTTCCTCTATATTCAAGTGGACGTTGTTCCTGGGACGCGTGCACCACACCGCTGATATCGGAGTGCCGACTGATCTTCATATATATTGCCTCCTAATGCTGTCGCCACTTCCACACTCTGTCATTGTGCCGCTCTGTGGCCCCCTCCTGATGCTGCCACCACCTCCAGACTCATTGGGCCACTCTAGGGTCTCCTCATGCTGCTTCCACCTCACCACTATGTCATAGGGCCACTCTGTGAACTTCTCATGCTGTTCCCACCCTCCCCACTTCATGACTGGGCCACTATTTTACCTTTCGGCCTGGCTGACATCATCATTTATTTGACCCTTCTTCTGATCTGTCAGAAGGAAGGAAAAATGAGACGCACAACGGATCCTGTCTGTGTAGCAGCTGTAAGGTGTGTAAAGTAATACTGATGGATTACTGACCAAATGCTGACCGAGTGAAGGCGGATACTCAACAAACAGGATCCGTTTTTTGGGGGTTTTTGTTCTGACGGATCAGAGGAAGGACAAAAAAATCTGTGACGTCAACACAAACTTACTGCTGACACCCTCTCCACTCTGTTGGGGGCCTCTACTTGTATTAGCGTTTAATAGAACACGTTCTGTAGACATCTATGTGGAATCAGCTGACGACAGTGTAAAAGTAGTCTGCTTCTTCTTGGTGCTAACAATGACCTGAAAGGCTGAGTTCATAATTGAGTTATTTGGTCAGTTTTGGCCCCATGACTGCCCAAATAAGTGAAGTGTGCAGTGATTCTAAGAGCAACGCCTGTCATCTGAATGTCATACTGACTCACAGTATTATTTCACTACCGCAGTAGACTCCCTATGCGTGTTACTGCATGGCACAGTGTTCTACACCACTATAAAGGCTCTCTGAAGCCAGGAAATAGAATAGAGTATTCTATAGAATAGAAGTTTTTTAATGCGATTTGCTGCAATTTAGTTCAGATGGAACCAAATTCTTTAAAAAAATTCGGTGAACCAGCCAAATTAATTTTTGGAAAAATTCGCTCATCTCTAATTAAAACTCACCCAAATTGCTCCCATAAAAAGCATTTGGCAATAAGACTGGGCTGGACAAGGAAAGAAAAAATATCTAAACCTCACAATTGTCCTATCAAACTACAAGCCCTGCCTAGCAAAAAAGGAATGGCTGCCCCGATATGGGCGATCCAGTGTCAGAAACCTCCTGATAGGCTCTTTATGTCCCTGACAAGGGATTGATACCGCCACCCGAGAAGAGACCTATTATGACTACAGTCAAATAGTAATGTCATTGATCAATGTATGTATCAGAAAATAATAAAGTCACAACATAGATAAATAATTGCACATAATACATATACGCTCCCAAATAAACCAGTGGAAAAAAGCAGCACATACCATATGTCCCAGGAATGCAATCTTTTCCCAATGCGTTTCTCTGAACCGTTCTCTGGGGTCAGTTCATCAGGAGACCACATATATCAGAAAATCTCCACAAATCAAACAATACAAAAATTGAGGCAATAATATGTGTGCAAATCAGATTCAACTATTGTGATAATGGCCATATGATAATGGTAATTCTCACGGCCAAAAAGAATAACAATTCCCACAAATTTGGGACCAAATATAATGCATCTGCATCACACACCCAATATCCACAAGTAAACCGCAGACCAGTTAACTACTGATAATACTAATATGACTGTATAAGTAAAATTGGAATAACAGTAGGGAAGGCCAATCAAAGTAACAATCGATGTAGCAGGGAGGGGAAAATATGGTATTATACTTCCCCTAATCCCAACTGAAATGCCAGGCCTGAAGAGGGTATGATAATTAGGTCATTCTGGGTCAGCACAGGAGCATTGGTGATACAGTGGTGGCCATCTAGATGGAAAGTCCAGTCTCTGTCCATGTCACATCACCGCTAAAGCCAGTCAATGGCTGCAGTGAAATATGTGACCACACCCATGCTGCACCAGATGTAAACACTGCAGGGACCCAAACAGGGTAGCATGGAGGAACGGAGTGGTGGGCAGCAGGTAAGTATGAATACTCTGTTTAGAGGGGCAGGCTGCTGGCACTTCTGAAAAACTCATTGGGGCATACTAACTAAGACTCACTTTTTACACCGGTCCGAGTTTCCCCTCTACGCTGCCGAAGAACACAGAACACACCCGCTGCAGAGAGAAACAGAGCATTGCATCCTGTTACTAACGATTCTGTCGCCTCACCAGGGGGCGTGGCTCAGCAGTGCGTCTCCCCAGGCCGCGCCGAGGCTAAGGATTGCAGCGCTGGAGCTCCGACAGGTTAGTTTCTTACAGTCTGCATCTGGTCACTTAAATACAATCTGGTGCATTATGTGAAATCAGGCTGTGACATCCTTAGATCTGTTTCCTTCAGCTTTTCCTTTATGTGAGTCTTCAGTAGTGATGAGCGGCATAGGCAATATTCGAATTCGCTATATTTTGAAAATTTTTGGCCGAATATTCGCCATAAATTCGCCATAAATTCGAGAATCCGTCCTCTCCAGTCATCATTTACTTAATTGCAAAAATCGGCAATGTAGTATATTCGCGATAAAAATTTGTGATTAGAATATTCACGATTAACATTAAAGGGTTATTCCCATTTGCGTCTTTCATACTTACCTGCTCCCGGCGCGCCGTCCACTTCCTGGTTTCGGCAGGGGGCGGGATCCTTCTTGATTGAAGTCTTCTCCCTGCCAGGCCGCGCGCTGGACTGAACGCGCACGCCGCCGTGCATGCGCCCTGGTGACTTCTTCCTGGCAAGTATACTATACTGGCCAGGAAGAAGTCATCATAGCGCATGCGCGGCGCCGGCATGCGCTTTCAGGAGTACGCGCGCGGCCCGGCCAGGAGAAAAGAACTCATCTGCGCAAGCGCGGCCACCGCGATTCCGGAGAAGAGCGGTGGCCGTAACCAGGCGAGACGGAAGACAACAATCAGGTAAGTATATGTTAATTATCTTCTAAGGGGTTGGAATTAGTTAATTAATTATATTTAGAAAAATGATCACTGTTAAATCATTAACAGATTTAACAGTGATCATTAAAATGGTAATACCCCTTTAAGGGGTAGGCAACTTTACTATTGGTAGCTAGGGATGTTGCTAAGTGCCGATATTCACGATAAATTCGCAATTAGAATATTCGCGATCAACACTATTCGCAAATACGAACATATAGCACTTTATTCTAAATATTCGCAAATTCTCGAAGTGAGCGATATTCGCAATTAAAATTCGCGATTCGAATATTTGCGCTCAACACTGGTCTTCAGGTGGTGGATATCTCTGAAATTTGTACCCTATTGGTCCGGCTGATTAGACATTGGAGATTTACTATAATCTATGGGACCTAAGGGATTTCTTATATTAGCTCTACAGAAGATCTAATGTTCCAGGTTCTGTTGTCTTATCAGTTTCCCTTTCTTCTGCATTTGATACCTTACATCTTAAATATTTACGATGGCCCCTAATTACCTCACTTATCATTAGATTGGTGCCTCTCATCTTAGGCTCCTTCAGCCTACAGATGTAAACATGAAGGGGAGCAGCTGTACTTTGCTTGTCAAAAAATTGGTGTAATTAGTCAGTGCAATGTACAATTCATACATTATTAAAATCTAGTCCTGCCATTGTCACAGAGCAGAAGCAGCGGCTTTCCAGGGACCTGCTGCATAATATTAAAAATAATTCTCCACATCCAGGGGAGTTTTGCCCATGGACTGAATCAATAAAAGCTGGAGCATTGTGTAATTACTCTCTTTTTATGGCCTCTTAATAAATTGGATGTACCTAACTTCACTAGCCTTCTTAGTAAGGCTACTTTCACATCTGTGTTTTTGCTGGATTCATCATGGATCAGGAAAAACGCTTCCGTTATGATATTACAACTGTCTGCATCTGTTCTGAACGGATCCGGTTGTATTATCTCTAAAATAGCCATGACTATTTTTTCTTTCTTTTGTGTCAGAGAAAATGGATCTGTCTCCATTGACTTACATTGTGAGTTATGACGGAACCGTCTTGCTACGCATCGCCGGGACGCACTCAAAAACGCTGTTTTCAGCGCTTTTGTGGGCGTCATGGGAACACAATGAAACAGAAGGGAATGCATTCTGGTGCACTCCGTTCCTTTCAGTTCAGTTTTGTTCCCATTGACAATGAATGGAGACAAATCTGAAGCGTTTTCCTCCGCTATTGAGATCCAATGACGGATCTCAATAGCGGAAAGGGAAAGCGCAGATGTGAAAGTACTGTACATATGAAATACCAGAGGTAGTATAATCTGCCCCATTGTATTTTGTGGATTTTTTTTGCAGTGTGGATTTCAGTTAAGAGTGCATGTGTATGGAGGAAAGGAATAGCTGATAGCCTAGAGAGCATTTAGCTGTGCGCTACAGAGCATTTAGCACATCTACAGTGCATTCGGAAAGTCTTCAGACCCTTTCACTTTTTTCACATTTTGTTATGTTGCAGCCTTTTCCCCCATCATTCTGCACTCAATACCCCATAATGACAAAATGAAAACAGAATTTTAGAAACATTAGCAAATTTAATGACAAAGAAAAACTAAAATTTTGCATGGATGTAAATATTCAGACACATTGCTATGGCACTTGAAATTTTTCTCTGGAGGCCTCCCATTTCTCCTGATCATCTTTGAGATGTTTCTGCATCACGATTGGAGCCCACTTATGGTAAATTCAGTTGACTTGAGATGATTTGGAAAGACACAGCTCTGTCTATATAAGGTCTCACAGCTGACAATACACATAAGAGCAAAAACCAAGCCACAAGCAGGAAAGAACTGCTTGTACAACTGGAGGCACTGATCTGGAGAAAGTTACAGAAAAATCTGCTGCACTGAAGGTTTCCAAGAGCACAGTGGCTTCCATAATTCTTAAAAAAAAGAAGTTTGAAGCTGGCTCCCCACAAAACTAATTAATCTGGGGAGAAGGGCATTGGTATAAGATGTAACCGAGAACCCAATGGTCACTCTGACTGAGCTCTAAAGATCCTGTATGCAGATGGGAGAAGCTTCCAGAAGGGCACAGTGGCCAGAAAGAAGCCTCTCCTAAGTACACATGTGTCACGAATCAGTGGAAGTGGACCCACTGTGCTACAGATTGGCTGTACCCTGGAGGGGTGTGACTAAGCAGCTACCTGGTCTTCGCTAGAGTCTCTGGTAGTGAGGATAGACTTGGGCCGTTAGGGTAGCTGCCAGGTACCACTCCAGGGCAGTCCCAGAGTCGGTAGCAGCTGGTCTGGGCGGATCAGGAGGTACCTGCGAAGGTACCGACAGTACAGACGTAGTTAGACAGGCAGGGTCGTTACCAAGAGCAACCAGACAGGAACCGGTGGACGAGGCAGAGACGTAGTCAAGACAAACAAAGGGTCTGGGCAGGCGGCACAGGAACAAAGTTAGACAGTCCGGGTCGGCAACAGGAGGAGTGATGCAAGCAAGGAGGGATCAGACGAAGAGTATAGTTTAGGAACGAGGCACGTAGTCAGGAACACAAGTGGTATCAAGCTCAATTACACAAGATAGGTCCTTGACCGGGAGGCGCTTGAGTAGAGGGCCGAGCCACTTAAATACCTCCAGCAGAGCCAGGGTAGGTCAATGGAATCACCTGACACAACACAACCCCACCCAAGGAGTGATGCGTACAGCAGCTGAGCACAAGCAGCATTCGGGTTGACTGGAAGCTGCGGAGTGGAATCTCCAGAGCAGCAGCAGAGAAGCACAGATCATGATTACAGCCTGGTCTGATGAAACTAAGATTGAACTTTTGGCCACAGTTGTAGGCGTCATGTCTGGAGGAAACCAGGCACTGCTTATTACCTGCCAATACCATCCCTACAGTGAAAGCATGGTGGTGGTACCATCAGGGCCGGTTCTATGATAAGGCAGACCAAGCGGCTGCCTTAGGGCGCAGAGAAGGGGGGGGCAGGAAAATTAACTTTTTTTTTTTTTAAATCACTTGTGGCGAGTTGCGCCGCCGGCCACCCACCCCAGCCTGCATGTGCCATGCGGCCCTGGTCCTCACTTACAGAGCGGCAGCACGGCAACATGGTCACGGGGGCACTCAGGGGGTGTGTGACTGGCGAGTGGCTCCGCGGAGGGCAGCAGCAGGGACTGGAGCAGCTGTTGGTGACTGTGACTCACACAGCCAGCCCAGGCCAGCCCAGACGGACTGTCGACTCCTGCAGGGTAGGTGGTCGGTGATGAGGGCAGAGCGCATATTGTTTATAATTATTACACAACATTAATGGGGGGGGGGGGTCACGGGTGACATGATGGGAGGGGCGACAAATCAAATGTCCATAGTCTGTGCCATGGAGGGGGAGAAATGTGACATGGGGGGGATGATATGCCATCGGGGGGGGGAGTGTGACACACAAGGGGGTCATAATGTGATCATGGGGGGGTGGGGGGGGGCGCCAAAATGTAGCTTCGCTTGTGCTGGCAAAAATCCTTGCACCGGCCCTGGGTACCATCTTGCTGTGAGGGTATTTTTCAGTGGCTAGGACAGGGAGACTGTCCAGGGTTGAGGGAAAGCTGAATGGAGCAAAGAACAGAGATTTTCCTAATGAAAACCAGAACTCGAATGCTCTGGACCTCAGACTGGATTGAAGGTTCACTTTCTAACAATCCAGCAAGACAATGACCCTAAGCACACAGCCAAGACAACACAGGAGCGGCTTAGGGACAACTCTGTGAATGTCCTTGAGTGGCCTAGCCAGAGCTTGAGAGGATCTGCAGAGCAAAAGGGCAGAAAATCCCCAATTCCAGGTGTGCACATCTTGTGGCATAATACCCAAGAAGACTGGAGGCTATGTTTGCTGCCAAAGATGCTTCAACTAAGAACTGAGTAAAGGGTCTGAATACTTATGTTAATTAAATATTTTAGTTTTTACTTTTAAATGAATTAGCAAATATTTTGAACATTCTGTTTTCACTTTGTCATTATGGGGTACTGAGTGCAGAATGATGGGGAAAAACTAGAATTTTTTAAATGTTTTATTTTAGCACAATGATGCAACATAAACGTGAAAACGTGAAAGGGTCTGAAGACTTTCCGAATGCATTGTAAATTGTATGAACATCAATGGAGAGGGGTGGCACTAAAGCTCCTAGGGCAGCGTGAACTATGACAGTGATGTTAGGACATACTGTATGTTAACAGAAGATAAAAGGAATAAGAAGACTGCCCTGGTATCCTGCTAGCAATGGCATACTGTACATTCACCAGTTTGACAGATTTGGTTATTGTGATTCACATGTCTGACTGCTGTGACTCTTTCTGTTTGGTTTACTGGCACCAGATTCTTGATCTATTGGTTTGTCTTCAACTACTCCATTGTCTGCAGGAACCACTGATCATAAGTTCCTTGAAAGGAGGTAGAGGATGGTATCGGGGCAGAGGAGGAAGAGGGGGAAATGGACCACATGGTGGCGGTTACCCGGGGGGGTTCCTATTCATCGGCGCCCTCTGCCTCCTCCAACGATGCATCCTCCAGCCAACGGAATGTCCTTCCTTCTCCATCACAACCGTCTTTTTTGGAGAGAAGCCAGGCCCCTTATCAGCTACGGGACAGGGGGCGAGAAAAAGTTTGAGTGACAACCTTCAGATTATTAACTTAACAACTAGGAAACTTAGCCAGATAGAGGGGAGTGTTCTAAAGAAAGGTTTATCATTTGTACCCACGACAAACTTTTGTTTGTTTACATGGATCAAGGATCTTAACCTATTCAGTCGACGTTTAAAGTGGCATAAATTTTTTAGACAAACAAATAGACAAACATGTAACAGTCTTGGCTTAAATGAGGTGGACTATGCTGATTTGCAAAACTTGGTTGAACTGGAGGAGGAGGGACAGAGGCCACCTGGACAGGTACCCTTTACGAAATTGAAATGTAAAAGCACTAAAATGCCTCCTCCACTCAATTATGAATGTATTGACATCTTTTTGCAGATGATGTCCTCTGATCTTGAACATCTAGAAAAGAATAAACCTAGTAGGTACAATCTGACTCGATCTGAAATGTTGGCCTTGAACTCCCTAGAAAGTGATACGACTCTAATTATAAAACCCTCAGATAAGGGGGGTAATCTAGTCCTGTTGGATCATGGACTATGCCAGCGGATGTGTCTCGATTTGTTAAGGGATAAGGGAGGGTATAGAGTACTATCCTCCAATCCCTTGGTTCAATTTACAGAAGAACTTAAGGGCCTACTAGACAAAGGACTCTGTGAAAGAGTGATTTCTCCGGTGGAGTATGACTATCTTCTGCCTAAACATCCAATTGTAGCAACCTTTTATGGCCTCCCGAAGGTACACAAGGGGACAACCCCATTAAGAGGGCGCCCAATTGTATCAGGGGTGGGATCCCTCACACAAAACACTGGTATATATCTTGACAAAGTTTTGAGGGAGTTCGTTGTGTCCCTACCGACGTACACGAGGGACACGATGGACTTCCTCAATAAGATAGACTCCATCACAGTGGATCCATGCTGTCATTTGGCTAGTGTGGACGTGGAGTCACTATACAGTTCCATTCCCCATGAGAAGGGGCTTCAAGCGGTCGACTACTATTTAAAAACGAGGGGAGTTCAGTTTAACTCACACAACCAATTCCTCTTGTCCCTATTGGAGTTCACTCTGACACACAATTTTTTTCTCTTCAACACCCGGTTCTACCACCAGCTCAGGGGGACGGCTATGGGGAGCCCCTGTGCCCCTACCTATGCCAATCTCTTCCTGGGCTGGTGGGAGGATCGGTGTGTCTTTCCAGACCACGACACATGGTGGTCCGACAAGATTATCTTTTGGACACGCTATATAGATGATGTGTTCGTGGTCTGGAAAGGTGTGCCAGAGGAATTCCGATGCTTTGTCAATGAGCTTAACAATAATGAAATAGGCCTTAGGTTCACCTTTGAGATAGACCCGGTCTCATTGGCATTTCTAGATGTGAGAGTGACGAAGCAAGAGGACAAACTGGTTGCGGGTATACATAGGAAAGTGACTGCAACGAATTCTCTTCTGCACTGGGAGAGCCATCACCCAGGACCCCTGCGACGCGGTATCCCCAGGGGACAATATTTGCGGGTACGAAGGAACTGCACAACTAGGGAGTCATTTTTTAGGGAAGCAAAGGATCTCCAGAAGAGATTCTCAGACAGGGGTTACCCGCAGGGTGTTCTTAATGAGGCATTTAAAAATCGTGACCACCTACTGACACCACGTGTCCAGGGGCCCAACGGTGGGCAGTTAGCCCGGATAGTATCTACATATGATTCAGCCAATACTGAGATAGTGGATATTTTGAGACGATACTGGCCAATTTTATTGATGAACCCTGATCTGGGAGACATACTACCCCCACACCCCAGTATAACATACAGACGTGGCAGGAGTCTGAGAGATAGGCTGGTACATAGCCATTACACCTCCCCCCCAGCGAGGATTACCTGGCTGGATCGGAAACCTATAGGCATGTATAAATGTGGGGGATGTAAAGCGTGCGAATATGTTACAACTACGAAGATGATAACCTGCTCAGTGACTGGCCAGAAGTTTGAGATTCGTGACTTCCATAACTGCAGAAGCAGGGGGGCAATCTATGTATGCCAATGCACATGCCCCCTTGATTATGTTGGAAAAACTACAAGGGAGGCACGGAGGAGATTCCTAGAACACATAAATGATACCATGTTTTTTGTAAGGATTATTAAACATAACCATACCTGGTGAATATGTCTTCTGTCTGAATAATTACCTCGAGATATAGCGTTACTGTATAGGACATTGCTGGGCTGGATGTGGGAAACATCCGAATGTAAACAAGTTGCATGCCCTAGATTAAGGGTGTGTGTTTTTGGTCATACCAGATTCATTGCAGGTTGACCGTTGAGTCCCCCCTTTTCTTCAACCGTGTGGGTCATCCCATTAACGGTCACTCCGCAATACCCCTCTTCCATCCTGCTTCCCTGTTAATACTGTGGACATCCCAGAACTCTGTGACATATGACTGACGGACCTTTGTCACTATACACATCCCCAATATTGACAGTACCTTGACTAATGAAATGCCGTAAGGTAGACTTTTGGGCAGCAAAGCGCCCCAGGGCTGGTATAGGCATGGACTTCTCTGGTGTACATTGGTTTGGATGTTTCTGTCGGCATCATTGAACGAAGATGCACATGATTGGGCACGTTGTTGTCAGGACGTAGCCATGGTTACATATATCATTGGTACCTAGGAGCTGGGGTGGATGGCCACAGCCCCGGAAGTGACCTACAAATCGGCGCTGCCTTAACTGGACACAAACCGAAACGCCGGTTCATGCTATGCGGTCCAACTATAGGAAGCGTCGTGAGCACCCGCCCCGTATGCGTCCCACTAAAGGGAAGTGACGCACAGCAGGGGTGGAGGTCGACTTCTGCGCCCCCCAATCATGACGTCGGGAAGATAGGGGAGTTCCCTGAGGCGCAAGTACATCGCGAAACCTGCTCTGAGATTGAAGGTATCTGATAGGATATTCCTAGGTGTCAATCAATTTATACATCCGGGACAGGAAGTGACCTAGGCAGTAGCGGGAGGATTTAAAGAGGAGGTATGTGTGGTATCATTGAACGCAGGAGAGGCAAGCACGGTGAACGTCCCGGGAGCGTGAGTACTATGAGGAGGCAGCAGCCTTGCTTTTGATTGTTTGGAGGTTTTAACTGTGCCTATAATTATGACATTTTGGTTAACAGTATGTGACTAGGGGTTGAAGTACGATCCATGACCGCATCAATACGTGGATATATCACTATATAAATGTGAGTGGTGGAGTGAGCATCATTATACACCCTCCTTGGTGATATGAGGATCTGTGTCTTACGTACTGGCATCCTCTTTTGTCTTTATTTTTAGGTACTGCACTCCTGTGACAGCTCCATACTAAGAGGACGCGGTGCCTCCTGCGAACAATGTTTTAAGTGGGATGTGCTTTACTATTGGCACTCATCGTTTCACTTAGTGCTGATGCTCCCAAATAAGAGTGTTGGACCAATCGTTGTATATCTATATATGTTATAATTATCTGTACGGTACACATGATATGTGTCTGTGCAGAAATCTTTCTTTGTTTCTTTTGTCCTCCTGATGAACCCCGTTTATTAGCGGGGAGAAACGCGTTGAGGCCAGGAATATCAGTGCCCTAAGAGGTGATGATTTGCACAGGGGCTCTGTGGGATCCAACTACATGAGCTCCCTGGGTAGTGATTGATTTTGTGAGAGATTGGTCTACCCCTTGGTGGGGTTTTATTGACATCTGTACCCATTATGCATTTATCAACTGTCCTGTAAGGGTATTTACTAGGGACAACTAGAGAAGGCACGAGGACAGAGGATCCCCACCATCAGGGGAGGTCTCTGGGCGTAGGGTAGAGTAGGGTAGGCACTAGGGACATACTGGTGTGTACATATACCTCGACTCCATACCTATGATTACAACACCATCCGTTGACGTGCCGTGCTGGATACAGATGTCAATGCGTGCTATGGGTTGTTAAAGGGTTGACAAGTTTACGTAAGAGTGGAGACATATATTTGTCTTTTATATGTAGTATTATTAAAAGTTATGTTTTAAGGGATCATTAATTTGCTGGACTAATATTAGTTACTTGAAAGACTGCAACTTGGGGATACTCCTTTTGAAGGGGCCAAATCCATGTGAGGGTGAAGACTAGGGAATCTCTTAGACCAGGCATCCTCAAACTGCGGCCCTCCAGCTGTTGCAAAACTACAACTCCTAGCATGCCCGAACAACCTACAGGTATTAGCCTACAGCAGGGCATTGTGGGAGTTGTAGTTTTACAACAGCTGGAGGGCCGCAGTTTGAGGATGCCTGTCTTAGACAATCTGATCATGACACAGAGGGTTTACATTCCATTCTTCGTTTGGTCTAGGTTACTTGCTGAATACAAGCGACAAGTATTATATCCTTATTTATTGACAAGAGGTTTCTGGCAGCAGGTTTCTCCCCTCTCCACTAGGGATACATGCATTTCCAGCTGATCCGAGCTTGTATGTGTATGGAGATGTTGGAAGACGTAGCTTTCAGTTGAATGAGATTTCAGCCAGCAGCTTTCTAATTTGTCAAAGGGGTTATCCGAAACTAACAAATCCCCCCCCCCCTCCCATATGCTGGGCCCCTCAAACTGATTCTACTTACCTTGGTCCCCACATTGCTCCTGGTCCCCACACTGCCGTTTCTCCCCGTACGTGGATGAAAACATCCGGTGTCGGGGGGAAGCTGCCAATTGCAGGCGAGTGACACTAGGGAGGCTCCTCCCTGTTACTGCTTGCCATTGGCTGCTCCCCCCAACACCATTTTCATCCGTGCACAGGGAGAAGCAGCAGTGGTGGTGTGGGGTCCAGGAGCAACGCGGGGAGCCAGGTAAGTAGAGTCAGTGTGAGGGGTCCAGCATATGGGGGAGCATTTGTTAGTGTTGGATAACCCCTTTAAGCCAGCCATAAGGTGCCCATATATCTTCAACAGCTGTCAGCTGAATGTTTATTCAGCTAACTGCTTCTCTCCTGACCCCACACACATTCATGCTTGGTTTGTAGGAGCATGTATGTGTTTTCAGTGTGGACAACAAACGCCATTGGTGGCGGCTTGTCTTCCATGAGAACAGATATGGAACTGAAATTTAAAGTTCTCAGTCCTTCTTTTCTCTATCAGGGAAGAGTTGGGACTTGGAGCAACCCATACATCTTAGATGGTTGGCTGGTATCCTGAAGTATCTATGTGGACCTTTACATTGTAGACAACCAGTATCTTATCTTATTGTTCCACAGAGCGTTCACATTTCACTGGTCCTGCAATCAGTGTCAGACTGGGGTACCTAGGGCCCACCAGTAAAATTTATTTTGGGGCCCACCGAACAGATACATACAAATATAATAAATAATCTAACAAGTTTTTTATGTGAACATAGGCTGATTGAGGTGCTGTAAATTGAATATATGTACAGTATGTAGTGCAGTAAGTTTAACGTGTTATGTGCCACTTGTGCAGTGGGTTGGGAGACTAGGGGCCCACTTTACCCTGGGGCCCACCAGGGGATTCCCCTGTACCCCTGTGGGCCAGTCCGAGCCTGCCTGCAGTCCACGAAAAGCAATATTAGATCCACATGACATTTGTACTTATCTCACTTTCTACTCTTCTATATTCCATATTGTGTAATAGCGACATTCTGAAACACTTATAATTTATAGGACCAGCAGCTAAAGTGCTGTCAGATACATCGCCTACTTTTGCTTAAAGTCAAAGTCAAACATATGGCTATATATTACAGTATAATTGGAGAGGTGAGAAAAACATGTGGTAGCCTTTTCCCTTTAGGATTGATGAGGCTTTGCTGCACCATATACAACAAATATTTCACATACCAGTAACAGACTTAAATATTCAGAGAGGTTAAGAGGGTTAGGACGAAACTGTTCTTTTCTGCACACAAAAAATCTCATAATAAATCTGCTGGTGTGACCTGTCATCTCAGCATAGTACGGAAACTCTGGTACCATTCACCGGCCAATTGTGCTATTATTATGTAGATGCCACTGTTCTGCTGATGACCGTCATTTCCATGCGTTAAGCAGGAAATATTGTTATTAAACTAATCACTGCCACAATTACACCTATAAAGCTCTGTCTATTAATTCATGCTTGGCAAGGTCAACATTATGACATTAAATTGATTTTTTTCTTCTTTGTTCGATAATTGCAAAGGATACTGGCAACATATATACCGAGCTAGTAACACTAAACATAAGACTTGTTGTAATTATCCTGTAGCCATTATTGATCAAAGTATAATAAAGGTCTGATACTGATGTGAAATGGATGAGTTTGACCTTTAAAAGTCAGCGGCGTCCAGAAGGTCAACAATGTTTCATTTTGTATTAACCTGCCGAAAAAACAGCACAACCAACAATTTATCATGTAAAGATTCCTTTAATTTTATTATTATGTTATGCAATTAAACTGCTCTTTGTCGATGCATATGGTAAACTGGGTTGTACGGAAATAACCTTTGGGGTTATTAGGGGAGTAATGAAGGGGAAAGGTCCTGATTAAATAGCATGGATAGATCAGTCTGGTATATATGTCTTTAGGGTTATTAGTATGTATTTTGGATTGGGGATATATAGGCTGCTATATTATAGAATTATATTTTAAGTAAGGCCCCTTTCACATCTGCGTTGTGAGGATCCAGCGTGCACTTCCGTCGCCAGAAATGCCCACCGGATCTGTCACAACGCAAGACAACTGAAAGCATTTGAAGACTGATCAGTCTTGAATATGCTTTCAGGTTACCATGGCAGCCAGGACGCTACTAAAGTCCCGGCTGCCATGGAAAAGCAGCGGGGAGCCGGGGGAAAAGCTACTTCCTTCCGTGCGGTGGCCGGGGCACTCCTCGATGACGTCACCGGGTCCCTGCGTCGCATGGATCACATAGCTATGCTATGCGAGCAATGCGCCGTACGATTCATACGATCCATAGCATAGCTATGTGAACCATGCGACGTAGGGACCCGGTGACGTCATCGAGGAGTGCCCCGGCCGCCGCACGGAAGGTAAGTAGCTTTTCCCCCGGTTCCCCGCTGCTTTTCCATGGCAACCGGGACTTTAGTAGCATCCTGGCTGCCATGGTTACCATTCTTAAAAGCTAAGCGATACGGTGATGCGCCGAAACGATGTTTAGCTTAAAGTCGGATCTGGATTAATGCTTTTCAATGGGCATTAATTCCGGATCCGTCCTTGCGGCATGTCTTCAGGATTTTTGGCCGGAGTAAAATCCGCAGCATGCTGCGGATTTTGCTACGGCCAAAAAACGTGTCAGCACTGAACTGAACTCATCCTGATGCATCCTGAACGGATTTCTCTCCATACAGAATGCATTGGGATAATCCTGATCAGTATCTTTCCGTCCTAGAGCCCTAAGGACGGAACTCTAGAACAGAAAGGAATAACGCAGATGTGAAAGTGGCCTAATTCCCTAATGCATGTACGTTAGCTAAACCTCTGATGGAAGTATTGGGGGATTTAAAAGAAACTCAAAATTGAGATCCATAGACATAATTCACGCTGCCCTAGGAGCTTTAGTGCCACCCCTCTCCATACTCCACAGTTCCGCATCAGTAACTGTAAAGTGCCATGGTTGTAGTGCATGCATGTCAGCCAGTAAATGCCTATTAGTACAGCCACTGTTCAAATGCCCGTAGATGGGGTTCTCCTGCTCAGGAACCCCCTCGATTAACCAGAACACCAGTACTTTGTTGGTTTTTAAAGCAAGGGAAGGCAAAAGATATTCAAATATTTGAAATCACTTCTTTTTAAACCTGTTTTCCTGATGATCGCAACACACAGCGTTCCCTAGCAGCAGCAGCATGACGCACTCACACACAAATTGTGCTGCTGGTTGTGCAGGAGGCTGGTTCCCGGGCTTTCACCGCTCCTCTCACACAACCAGCAGTGCGATGCGCAGCCTGCTGGGGACCGCCTGGTGGGTGCGCCTCCCCCAGCCTCTGCCCTGGGTCATGTACCCCTGCTGTCCCCCCCTCTCCTCTCCTGGGTTCCTGTCATCTATCGGTGAGTTATTCTAGTACGTTATAGTCTGCCAGTGTAGATATGTTCTTCATATATATTTTTATGTGCCCATCTGGTTGTTGTGCAATTAAGTCCTACTGTTAGAGATGAGTGAAGTTGCTTTGCCAAATTTTAGAAAAAAAATTACTTTGTGGCGAATTACTTTGTTGCGAAGCACATTTCTTTATAAGTAGCAGGTGCAATGACAGGGAACGCGATTGTGCCGACCCCGTCATTAAACCCCTCAGATGCCGTGTTCATCGCTGATCGGGGTATCTGAGATGAATATTAAGACCTTTCAGGGGTTGATCAACAGCAAAAAAAGTAATCATACTTACCTCATCCATTTGAGCGCGAAGAGCCGCAGCGGCCATCTTGCTTGAAGATTCAGTGCAAAATCTCACGTGGTGTGTGATGATGTCATCACGTTGGCCGGTGGGATCTTTGCATGGGATCTTCAAGCAAGATGGCTGCAACAGCCTTTTCGCACTCAAATGGATGCAGTAAGTATGATTTTTTTTTCTTTTTACTACCATTTCAGAGAAAATCGTTGTGTTACCGCAAAGCTGAATTTCCTGAAATTCGGATCGAAGTCCACTTCATGAACTTCGATTCGCTCAACACTACCTACTGTAAATCCTGGGGGCATCTGAGTACCAAATTACACTGTTAATACTTGGGAAAGTACTAGGTTAGGTCCAGTTCTGCGGTCTTGTAAACAGCCAGCGTCATTACAAAATGGTAGAGTTACCTGAAAAAAGGCTGTGCTGCACCACTGGCAGAAAAAAAACGGTCTACAATACCTAGAAAGACATCAAAACATCTGGAAAAAATAATTTGGATAAATGAGACCAAAATTGGTCTCAGCCATAAATGTTATGCCAGGAACATGTTCAACAAGGCTTAGGAAGAGAAGCACACCTTCCCCACTGTGAAGCATGGAGGTGGACTACTGCTGTTCTGGAGGTTTGTGAGCTACAGCAGAACAGGGAATTTAGTCTAAATTGATAAGCCAGATTAGAGAGTTGCTGCAGCAAGTGGTTCCTGTTCTGGAGAAGTGCAACAGTTTGTAAGATGCTTGCCGATTAATTCCTCCTTCAGCTTCTCCCAATGAAATCCACTGATCACTGGGAATTTCAGCTACCAGACATGTGGAGTCATGTGATTTAGAACAGAAGCTGACCAGTTGTCTCATCTCGCAGTTACTTAGATGAAATGAGACACAGTCCTGACCACCTCCTGGCTGGGAAACACAAGAGCTCTCCAGCGCTCTGCGGTTTCAGTAGCTCTCATTGCTGTGCATGAGAGCTACTGAAACAGCACAGCACAGCAAGCTATGTTGTTTCCCTAACTCAGAAACAGCATTTCTTGATGTGCTACACTGTTTTCGTAGATCTCATGCACAGCAATGAGAGCTACTGAAACAGCAGAGCGCTGGAGCACTCTGCTGTTTTCCCACCGTGTTCTGTCTTCATACACGTTCACACAGTGTGCAGTCTGACATTCAGCATAAAACATCCCTGTCTTCCAAATAAGAGGACTGTTTTTTGTAGTCTAACTTGTTTATTAGTCAACAGGATGTACTCTCTGCTCGATGTGCGTGAATGGGAAATTGCACAAGTGTGGTAAAACAACAAGAATACAAATAGAATGCATAAATATAAAGCATAGCATAGCATGTACTATAACATTTACAGTCATTAGTGAAGGCACATGGTAAAATGACTGCCTGTACATAGGATTGCATGGCTAGCTAACAGTAAAAGCAACTCCCAGAGTAACATTTACAGCTAGCTGAACAGCTCTGCATAACATCATGTCCCTGAAACAAAAATAGATCTCTCACCAGATATGCTTATACAAGCATGGTGGAGTTTGAGAAGGAAACATGCATAGGACAGCTCTGTACTGTGTCCTGGAGAATGGAGATTTCTCTTTCCCAGAATGCTTTGCACTGCCACAATGCAGTAGTCTTCGTAATAGGAAAAACAAAGTGTAATACAATGTAACACCGCTAGATGGTGCTATAGCAACACTAAACACTTCATAAATACAAAGACTGAGGCAGACATGATCTGTAATGATTCTCTAACCCTGCTGGGCAGAACAGACTGGGAGGTGGTCGGGAGTGTGACTCATTTCGCTTTAGTAACGGCGAGATGAGGCAACCCTTTTAAAGCCTAATTGTGGGTTTACATGGCCTGATTGTCAGGCATGTTATCGGGGAAGAACATTCCTATGAATGATCACCCAATGAATGAGCATTTCGCAGCCGTTTATGCAAGCAAGTAAATTATATTTAAGGGCAGTAGATGTCTAAACTGTCTAAACAGCACTTGCTTCCTAGAATCAATGCAGCTGCATGAGGACGAGCGATCACAATAACGATTGCTTGTTTTCATACTGTGGAGGTGATCGCTGCATGTAAATGTACATGATGCGTTATCACCACAAATTGCCATCCTGCACCTGTACATGCTGTTATTTTTAAGCAGAATATATATGAGTTGGCCGGCAAGTACAGTGAGGCCCACTGATTTGTGACGATCCTCATTCAGATCTTGTTGCTGGTCTGCATTGTGTAGTGGCAGCCTAAGACCTCATGCACACGGCCGTGGCCGTATTGCGGCCTGCAAACAGCGGGTCCGCAATATGAGGGCACTGGCCGTGTGCTTCCCGCATCACAGATACGGACCCATTCGGAGCTATAGTAGTACATAGTACTTCCGTGGTGTTTCTTTCCGTGCCTCCGCACTGCAAAAAAATAGAACATGTTCTATTTTTTTGCGGTGCGGATGGATAATGGACCCATTCAAGTTGAAACCCAATCAAATTGCGGTCCCCAATGCACAGAACGGCCGCACAATGGCTGTGTGCATTAGGCCTAACAGATAAAAACTAATTTAACTTGCAAGAGAAGTCTGGCATTGAATGATTCTTTGATCATAGACATCCTGACAGGTCAACTAGAGCATAATTATATCAAATTTACTATGATTAGTATACAGACTACCAGTTTAGGAGCTGTTTCAATGGAAAAGCCCAGTTTCAAAAACCAGTTTCCAAACTTTTCATCTGTGTGTTTTTTTCGGGCAGGATCTCATGAATATAAGCATGTCAGCTGTTTGATCATTTAGAGTTGCATTTGCATTATTTATTGCCAAGTTGCTGCAGATAAAAGAGGAGCCCACAACTTCTTTAATATCATAAGGATAAATTGACAGACTTTGGTCCAAAGCACTTCTCATTTATTTAAATTTATTGCTGTGTGTGTTCTACTAAAGTGCCTTGCAAAGGGCCCCCCCTTTGACTTTTTTTTTCATATTTTGGTGCCTCATAACCTGGAATTAACATGGATTGTTTGAGGATTTGCATCATTTAATTTACAGAACATGCCCACAACTTTGAAGAGTTTTTTTTTTTATTGTGAAGCAAACAAAAAATAGGACAAAATAACAGAAAAAGTCAATGGGCCAGATTTATCATTAGCTAAAGTCACTTTAATGGAGTGAAAAAGTCGCAAAAAAATGCGCAATCGGTAAAATTGCGCATTTTTTTTGCGACTTTTTCAAGCTCTGCACTAAGCTCTCCAGTTTTGTGAAAGTGGGCGTGTTGTCTTATGTAAATGAATCTCTAGACAGATTTACTATTGCAACCATTTAAAAAGTCGCAAAAAAGTCGCAAAAAGATGCGCAATTTCACTCCAGGGGGGACCATGCTTATCTTATGCGACTTTTTAATAGAACATGCGACTTTTTTGTAAAGATGTGCGACTTTTGTAAAGCCGCTTACTGAAGGATAAACTGCTAACGTCAAACCACATTTATCACAGTATTAAAGGACCATTAATAAATCTGACTATTCTAAAGTGACTTTGGGCAGATGTAAAAGTGGAGTAAGATGTAAGTGTAATGATAAATCTGGCCCAATGTGCATAACTATTCACCCCCCTAAAGTCAATACTTTTTTTTTTGCGGCAATTACAGCTTCTAGTCGCTTTGGATAAGTCTCTATGAGTCTTACCACTGGGATTTTTGCCCATTCCTCCTTGCAAAACTGCTCCAGCTCCTTCAAGTTGGATGGTTTGCGCTTGTGAACAGCAATCTTTAAGTCTGATTTTCCAGATTTTCTATTGGATTGAGGTCTGGGCTTTGACTAGGCCATTCCAACACATTTACATGTTTTCCCTTAAACTATCCAAGTGTTGCTTTAGCAGTGTGTTTGGGGTCATTGTCCTGCGGGAAGGTGAGCCTAGCCTCAAATCACGCACAGTGGTACAGGTTTTGCTCAAGGATATACCTATATTTAGCACCATCCATCTTTCCCTCAACTCTGACCAGTTTCCCAGTCCTGGCTGCTGAAAAACATACCCACAGCATGATGCTGCCACCACCATGTTTCACTGTGGGCATTGGGTTCTTTGGGTGATGTGATGTGTTCGGTTTGCGCCAGACATAGCGATTTCTTTGACGGCCGAAAAGTTACATTTTAGTCGCATCAGACCAGAGCACCTTCCTCCATTCATTTTGGGAGTCTCCCACATGCCTTTTCGCAAACTCACAACATGCCTTTTTGTTTTTAGCTGAAAGTAATGGCTTTCTTCTGGCCACTCTGCCATAAAGCCCAACTCTATAGAGCATACGACTTACTGTCGTCCTATGTACAGATACTCCAGTCTCTGCTGTGGAACTCTGCAGCTCCTCCAGGGTTACCTTAGGTCTCTGTGCTGCCTCTCTGATCAATGCCCTCCTTGCCCGGTCCGTGGGTTTTGTTGGGCGGCCGTCTCTTGGCAGGTTTGCTGTTGTGCCATGTTCTTTCCATTTGGTTTTGATAGATTTGATGGTGCTCCTGGGGATCATCAAGGATTTGGATATTTTTTTATAACCTAACCCTGACATGTACTTCTCAATAACATTGTCCCTTACTTGTTTGGAGAGTTCATTGGTCTTCATGGCAGTGTTTGGTTAGTGATGCCTCTTGCTTAGGTGTTGCAGCCTCTGGGGCCTTTCAAAAAAGGTGTGTATATGTAATGACAGATCATGTGACAGATTGCACACAGGTGGACACCATTTCACTATTTATGTGACCTCTGAAGGTAATTGGTTGCATTGGTTTTTATGGGCTTCCTAACAATGGGGGTGAATACATACACACATGCAAATAATGAAAATAAGCAAATAACGCCATATCAGCATGGCTTCATGAGGGATCGGTCATGCCAAACTAATTTAATCAGTTTCTACGAGGAGGTAAGTTCTAGACTTGACAGCGGCAAATCAATGGATGTCGTATATCTGGACTTCTCCAAAGCATTTGACACCGTACCTCATAAAAGGTTAGTATATAAAATGAGGATGCTCGGACTGGGAGAAAATGTCTGTATGTGGGTAAGTAACTGGCTAAGTGACAGAAAACAGAGGGTGGTAATTAACGGTAGATACTCAGATTGGGTCACTGTAACTAGTGGGGTACCTCAGGGGTCAGTATTGGACCCTATTCTCTTCAATATATTTATTAATGATCTTGTAGACCTGCACAGTAAAATATCTATTTTTGCAGATGACACTAAACTGTGTAAAGTAATTAACACTGAAGAGGACAGTTTTCTGCTACAGAGGGATCTGGATAGATTGGAGGCTTGGGCAGAGAAATGGCAGATGAGGTTTAACACTGACAAATGTAAAGTTATGCACATGGGAAGGAATAATGCAAGTCACCCGTACATATTAAATGGTAAAACACTCGGTAACACTGACATGGAAAAGGATCTAGGAATTTTAATAAACAGCAAATTAAGCTGCAAAAACCAGTGTCAGGCAGCTACTGGCAAGGCCAATAAGATAATGGGTTGCATCAAAGGGCATAGATGCCCGTGATGAGAACATAGTCCTACCACTTTGCAAATCGCTAGTCAGACCACACATGGAGTACTGTGTACAGTTCTGGGCTCCTGTGAACAAGACAGACATAGCAGAGCTGGAGAGGGTTCAGAGGAGGGCAACTAAAGTAATAACTGGAATGAGGGATCTACAGTACCCTGAAAGGTTATCAAAATTAGGGTTATTCACTTTAGAAAAAAGACGACTGAGGGGAGATCTAATAACTATGTATAAATATATCAGGGGTCAGTACAAAGATCTGTCCTATCATCTATTTATCCCCAGGACTGTGACTGTGACAAGGGGACATCCTCTGCGTCTGGAGGAAAGAAGGTTTGTACACAAACATAGAAGAGGATTTGTCACTGTAAGAGCAGTGAGACTATGGAACTCTCTGCCTGAGGAGGTGGTGATGGTGAGTACAATAAAGGAATTCAAGAGGGGCCTGGATGTATTTCTGGAGTGTAATAATATTACAGGCTACAGCTACTAGAGATGGGTCGTTGATCTAGGGAGTTATTCTGATTGCCTGATTGGAGTCGGGAAGGAATTTTTTTCCCCCTTAAGGGGTTTTTTGCCTTCCTCTGGATCAACTTGTAGGAAACAGGCCGAACTGGATGGACAAATGTCTTTTTTCGGTCTTATATACTATGTTACTATGTTACTATGCCAATTTTCTGTTTTCTATTTCTAAACTATAGTTTTATTTATATATTTTTCTCATTTCACTTCTCCAACTTAGACTATTGTGTTCTGATCCATCACATAAAATTCAGATTAACAAAACAGTGAACTTAAGGCTATAATGTAACAAAATAAGAAAAAATTTAAGGGGGGTCAAATTTTATAGTCTTTGCAGGTTAGTCACAGATTATGAAGAACTGCTTTCCTCATGTGCAATGTGAAAAGATGGTGAGGGCATTGAGTTCCTTGGGTATTTTTTTAACAAGATGTTAGTGCACTATTCTGAAGATGTTATTGCAAGGATATGATGTGTCCAATTTCTTGTGTGTCTCTGAACCTTTAAGGGTTTGGAATTTGACATCAAAAAGGTAGTTTCACCTCATAAGGCCCCTTTCACACCACCATTTCAAGTTTTCTTTGTCTTGCTTCGATAGAGGGATGGAACGAAAATAACGGAAGTGCCTAAACGGAGCTGAACAGACTCGAATGATTACAATGGAGTCTGTTCAGTTTCTGTTCGAAATCCTGATCTTTTACCAGAGAAAAATAAGCCCTGTATGCAGTATCCATTCAGTCTTTTTGATTTAATCTGCGATGGAGCCTCCAACGCAGATGTGAACTCAGCCATTCTTACTTAACACTACTCATAAATAATATACTAAACCAAAAACAAAGATTCATAACTAATAAATACTTTTAGCCATGCTGAATAAGTATAATAAAGTGCTCCCTCCAACATAGATATCCTACAAAAACACTCTACCCAATCCAGCAAAAAATACAAGTTTATTAATTTGCAATTCTAAAACATACAATAACTCACCCATATTAGTGAAGCACTTAGGTAGCATGAATTATGACATCAATGGCAAAAACTAAAAACATACTCCCAGTACACCCCATTATACTATCATTGAAAATCCATACAAGGAAAGGCAAGGGATCTACTATTGGAAAAACATCTTATTATTGCCTAAAGGAAAACAAGTAACCTATCATTATGTTTTTATGTGGGTGGAACAGAACCTGAGTAATTCGAGCAAATCCAGGAAACCACAAGGAGAAGATACATGTAGGTTGGATTCAAATCCAGGAGTCCTCTACTGCAAGTCAGCAGTGCTCACTGACATCAGTGTTACAGATTACGTAGCCAAATTCCCACAATTTTCAGTTGTGTGGATTGATTTCTAGCCCTCAACGTATAATCCCATGGCAGGTGATTTTCATACATTGCCAAGTTACTTTCGTTGACTGTACCATAGCACAACATAACGTATTCATTTAGAGCCACTCTAGAGGTCCCACTTTAGAGCAGCATTGTGATAACGATCATGACTGCAATGTGAAAATGGACGTTGGGTGTTAAAAGAGAAGCTCAGCTCATAAAGTGAACGTCTCCACAGATTATTTACTGTTGGTCAATGCCGCTCATTGATCTGCACTCTGCAGGAAAGCTGTTTGAAAAGTCAGCAATGTACCTAGCAGGAGATAAAAATGATATGTGTTCGTATGTCCTTAATTCCTCTCTTACAGGGATTGTCATCAGCCATGGTGTAGCCCAAAGCGTAATAGACACTGACATCTGTCATGTAATATTATAGGTATTTTCATTGTGGCTCGGAGCTACACCACAACAGGGTGTGTGATTACGAAAACCAGATTTTTCCTTCATTTACTATGCTTGGGTTTAAGGGAGGGATCATGTTTCAACAAGAAATGTTTTGACCAGGTTATTTCCGAAGAGAAAGTGGCAAAACACTCTCTTTCCAAACCAAGAGCGAGGAGAAGTGAAATAGTAGTAGTAGTTCTCTGTGTATATTGTATGAGCTTCTTCTACACACTCCCTAGTGCTGAATGACTATAAAAGATCAAAATAATTCAAAATCCAGATTTCCTAATAACTTTTATCAGATGGAAAGCTGGCCAAGACCAATATACAAGGAAAAGACCATTTGCTCCGCTGTTAGTGAACTTTTACTACTATTACTTCTTCTTTGGCTAGTTGAAGGTGAATTAATATATACCAATGATTGCCAAGTTTATGTTAAGATCACAAGAGTGGAAAATTGTCAAGTATAAGAGCTCCTCTAGTTCCAGGATACAGTAAGTCTTTGGATCTATTCCCTTCTGAATGATTAGGACCAGGTTTCTGCTAGATATGTATAGAGTGAAGGTTTTGTAACTGTTCACCATGTTCAAACTCATTAGCATTGTAAAATTTAGTTGCGAATAATTATTAGCATTACATGTTCACTCTTTCCTTTGCTTTAAAGAGGACAACCTTTGGGATCCCTCTGCAATAATGAAGTGGTAAGTACTTGTCAGATCCCACACTACTGCTCTGATGCTCCCAGTTAGGCTCTGTTCATCGAGCTGCAGCCAATCACTGGCCTCAGTAGTGGCCCTGTAAAGGCTAGTGATCGGGAGCAGTGGTCACATGTTGTCGACATGACTTCACCATTGCATTCGCGTAAATAGAGCCCAATTGGGAGAACCAGAAGGGTGGCATGGGATCTGTCAGGTAAGTACTTACCATTTCTTTATTGCTGGCAGATCCCAAGGGTTGTACAGTTTCCAGCAGTGACTAGTGCAGGAACAGCACATGACTCCTGAGCTCAGTGGTCATGTGCCCTTCCTGTACAGGTCACTGCTGAGGCCATTGATTGGAAAGCAGTGGTGACATGCATGTGCAGTACTGTGCAAAAGTTTTAGGCGAGTGTGGAAAAAATGGTGCAAGGTAAGAATGCTTTAAAAAAAAAAAGAAGTGTTAATAGTTCATTTTTTATACATGAAAAAAATGCAAAGTGAATTAACAAAAGAGTATGACACAAGGGGAGCAGGTCATCGCTGTGGCCAGCGATTGACTGCAGCCGCATCAAAATGGAAGTTTACCTCCTGGGTGCACAACAGAGCAGCCGAGGCTGGGGAGAGCAGGGAGCCGGTAAATATGCTTCCATTTTCAGTCTGCCCAAGAAGGTGGTTGCCAAAAGGTGCACAACCCCTTTAAGGGTTAATGCGCTTTCCATACTTTGAGTATAAAAAGGTGGTGTAACTTAGTTATTGTATCCTACTCAGCAGAGGGAAGGCTGAACATTCCCCTTCTGAGGGAGGAGATGCATAGTCTGATTGCATCAGCCAGTGAGTCTTAGCAAAGTGTGATGAGCTGCATGTGCCTGTGCAGTGTGAGGCCTACTACAAGACGTTCTCCATCCCTACATGCTGAGGCCAAGGGCCAGACCTCTTAGAGAAGAAAGCACAAACTCTATAGACTGTCTAGGATCACATAGGACTGTACATGTTAGCATAGGTAATGGTTGTTTATGGCTATGGACTTTGCTGCTTGTGGAGAGGGTATATTGCTTCGGTGCGAACCACACATATAACTGATTGGCTGTCTGTTTGAAGCTCTGCACCCCCCGTGGAAACTTCGGTACTGACTGTTAGAGACTTGCATGCCTGTGGTGCATTTTGAAAGAAGGCAGAATTGTTATAGAGAGGCTCAGGGACTACTACTAACATCATTGCCAGTCACAGCCAATGGGAAAAGGAAGCCCTGTGAAATACCTCAGAATTCTGCCTGATAAATGCTTGTACTGCATGAGCGATCATCTACAGTAAAAAGACAGTTTTTGTTATTACTAAACTGGGCCTGGCCATTGACTCCACCATTGGTCTGCCAGCCCCTGCACCTATCCTCTTGCCTTGCACCCTGCCAACTATCCACCATCAAGTGCACCCCAATTACCACCAGACAGAATTTCCAACACCAAGGTGTGCTGCAAGGGAAGACAAGGTACACCCTCCATTCACTGCACAGTCCAGGGAGAGGCAGGATGAGGACAACCACCATGAACTCAGAGTACTACTACCATCATTATAGCCACTGCCACTCCTTCTATCCTTGCCCCCCCCCCCAGGTCATTGCATGTGCACTACAAGTGTTTTGAATTGTGAATAATTGTTTCATTACTGTTTAAAGCTCCTTTTAACTTTTCCCCAGCACTTGAACTTTCTTGTAGGAACATCAGCTTTGTGTCCCCATTAAACTAGTCCAATTCTTGAATGTAATTTATTTATTGATGATGCCTTGCTAGCCATATTTAGAGCATAACCTACATTCAATGTGCAACTTTTTTTCCCATCAGGAGCTGGAAATATTCTCATCCCTAAGGTAAGAATGCTAAATGCATAGACATTGAACTGCAGACAACCTAGATGTTTCCTGTTGGTCCAAGGTGTATCAGTGGTATTTAAATCCTGGTGGTCCAGTGATCTGGTTCCTTCACCACACAGGTCGCTGGAAATAGTAAGTGGCACTCCATGGCTAGAACGTAACTCCCACTGTATGCTTTAGGCTGACTGTAATCCTGGTGTATAATGGAAAGTTCTTCAAGCCTACATGTTGCCAGCAGAGTTCACAGAACATGGATGGAATATAAAATATATATCCAGCAAATTGGTAAACAGACCTAAAAGAAAGTGTAAAGTATTATTTTTATATCCTATTAACTAGTTTATGCGTTTGAGTGGGTTCTGAATTGTAAACTTCATTGTTCTTCCCTTGTCACTTATCAGAGCTGTTTTAAAGGCTGGAGTTGTCATTAGCAGGTCAGGGATTCCATATTGACACCTACTGTAGGTAAAACAGCAAAATTGTGATTTGTAAGAACAGCACATTATTTACATAAAACGGCACGTTTGGGATCCACTATATCATAAAGTGCAATAAAACAGTATAAAGTCAATTGTAATTTGTGTATTGAATTTCTTAAAGGGTTTTGCTCCCAATGGGATCGGTAAAACAGCAAGACCTACTAATATTCCTTGGAATAATGAACAATTAGAGCAATATGGGCAAAGAAATGAATCTTGATGGAATCGCTTTTGTTTCACAATCAGTGTGTGACATTCTCTTTGGGAGCTTGGCATTTTCTTAATGCATATTTGACAGTGTGATTTTTTTTTTTACAGGCAGGTTCGGGAATTGTGCTAGAAAGTGTTATAAATATTCAGAGATTTATGTTAATGAAGGACGGACGTCTTATTAATGTGTTCTGTATTTAGAACATGTTAAATTGATGCAAAGTATTGCGCCTTCTCTTCCTTCTTGAAGCCACTGGGGATTGGCTTAAGCACGGTAATGTGGGGCATGGGATCTCCATTCTTCTACAGATATGCCATAAGTATAATTTGATAAAATACCCCTTTACCCAACCCATTACTCCTTAAATGAGTATTCCCATCCTAAAGGGGTTGTCCTTTTTCAAACCAGCACATGGATCTGAATATTTTTCTAATTGCATGTAATTAAAAATGTATTATAGCTACTGAGTTCTTCAATTAAATCTATCTGTATAGCGCCACCTGCTGTTTGTTCTTTTTCTAATTTCTCTGTCCTGCTCAATGAGATGGAAGCCCATGCTCAGTACCATCCTTTAAGTGCCACCAGCTGCAGGAGACAGGACATGCCCCCTAAACTGCCAGCTTGAAATTAATCTATGTGAGGTACAGGGCTGGTTCTAACTTCGTTAGAAAGAGGCGGTCACCTACTAGATTATGTATGATTATCTCTTCGTACATTAAACACGGGATAACCCCTTTGACAGTGATGGGATATTCCTAGTATACGTCATCACATTTTCTCTGCACAGAGGCCAGCATTGTGTGGAGAACTTCATCTCAATGCTATTAATTCACAGTACCTACTTAGTGTCTGGACCAAACCCTACTTTTTTCAGAAATCAGTGCTAGTCCCAGCAATTGAACAAAAAGCCTGCTAAATGAGATGTTATTTGCCAGAGAGGGAAGTGATATCTTATTTAGGGTGGTTTCACGTTACATTTTTTTTCCAAAAATGTTGCATATTTTTGTGGGAGTGTGTGCATCTTACCATGGTGATGGACCATGTGATTGGACCATGTGATGTGACGTCATCACAGGTCCTTTAGTTCTTAGCTGATGCTGGGAAAGAGAGGAGAGATCGCAACTACGCGATCAAGTGGCTAAGGTAAGTTAACTTTTATTATTTTTAACCCCTTCCACTTCATTTTACTATGCATTCTTTATTAAGAATGCTATTATTTCCCCTTATAACCATGTTATAAGGGAAAATAATAAATTCTCCAGAAGACCCGAAATCGGACTTCAGTGATGAAGTCCGGCTTTGGGTCTGGGTACCAAACATGGCGATTTTTCTCACGCGCGTGCAAAACGCATTACAAACGTTTGCACCCGCGCGGGAAAAACGCGCATATTCCCGCAACGCACCCACCTCTTATCCGGGCGTCAAACATGACGCCCGTGTGAAAGAGGCCTTAGAGTTTTGCCTTTAACTTTAAAATGTAACTGGCATTTTTAGCATATATTACTGCTGGTGGATCATTATGCATAAAGCAATCTTTAGTTTCTTAACATACCACTGTTTTAGCTTTTCCCTTAGTTACGTCTGTTTTAACCTCTACAATATGAAGATCTTCTTAAGATGGCTCCTCTGCCATTTCTCTGAGGCCAAAACTGCTTTCCCTCACTTCCCATACACACTAGCTGCAGCCAGTAGCTTGCTGCCAGCCAATCAGATTAAATTACTGAGAGACACGCCTCCTCACTCTGCACCGCCCCTCTGTCTTCTGAGCTGGAGAAGCCATAGCAACGGTCGTTTAACCCTTTCTACTCTGGAGTTTTTTTTGCTTTTGCATTTTCGTTTTGCGCTCCCTGCCTTCCCAGAGCCATAACTTTTTTTATTTGTCTGTTCACATAGCCATAAGAGGGCTTGTTTTTTGAAGGACAAGTTGTACTTTCCAACACCATTATTTAATATTGCATATGTTATAGTGGGAAGCAGGAAAAAAATTCCAACTGGGGTGAAATTGTAAAAAAAAAAAAAGCTGTTCCACCACAGTTTTATGTTTTTCTTTATTTATGGCGTTTCATGTGCGATAAAACTGACCAGTTATTTCATTCTAAAGTTCAGTACGAATCCAGCGATACCTTATATGTATAGTTTTTCTTGCGTTTTTATAGCGATAAAATAATAAAAAAGTGGGAAAAAATCATTTTTATTTTTTTGTCGCCATATTTTGACCCCTATAACTTTTTTGTAATTATGTTTACAGAATTGTGTGGGGCTCATTTCTTGCCGGTCAATCTGAACTTTTCATTGATACCATTCTGGGTTGTGTATGACTTTTTGATCACTTTTTATAGAATTTTTTTGTAGAAAATGAAGCGACCAAATACGGCGAATCGGCCATTTTGACGCTTTTTTCCATTCTGCTGTTTGCCGTATGGGGAATATATTTTTATACTGGACGTTTTAGCACATCGCAACACCCATGATGTGTATTTTTTAAATTTTTATCTTTTATTTTTTATTTTGGGAAAAGACGGCTGATTTGAATCTATTCTTTTTCTTTTTTTTACACTTTTTTTTATAGTTCCCATAGGGAACTATAACAAGCAATTATTAGATTGCTATTCTCATAGACCCCAATGCACTAGCATTGGCTTCTACGCGAAAATTGCTAGTTTCTTATGGAGCCCTTACCTGTAATACTATGCAGCAGCCTCCTGTCATTTACAAAGACAGCGGCTGTTGCACACAAGCTCCGGCCCCTCCGATCGCTGCACAGGGGAGCCAGAGCATCACCGGAAGTGCGCACTTCTGGTGTTTCATGCGCTCAGATGCCATGGTCAGGATTAACCACGGCATCTGAGGGATTAAATGTCCGCTATCGGCATCACTGCCGGTTGCGGACATTAGCCCCTGGTGTCTGCTATAAGAAACAGCAGGCCACCCGCGGCTATGGCACCCGCTCCACTCAGGAGTGGACGCCATCTTTAAAGACCCGGCCAGCGCTATACTTTTACGGTGCTGGTCGGGAAGGGGTTAAGGGACCAGTGGAAAGGGACAGCGGACATTAATGAAAGCTGTTAATTTTAAAGTAATTACAGATCTTTTGGCAATCGTAGACAGACTAACTTAGGTATACATGGCTAGCTCTAATAAACTAGCAAATAAAAAAAAATTGACCGTTAGGGTCCATTCACATGTCCGCAAGTTGTGGATCCGCAAAACACGGACACCTGGCCATGTGCGTTCCGCATTTTGCGGACCGCACATGGCCGCCACTTTAATAGAAATGCCTTTTCTTGTCCGTGTCTGCGGACAAGAATAGGACATGTTCTATTTTTTGTAGAACGGAAGTGCGGATGCGGAACAGAAGTGCGGATGCGGACAGCACACTGTGTGCTGTCCGCATCTTTTCCGGCCCCACTGAAAATGAATGAAAATACGGATGACGTCAGTATGCATTGCGGAACAGCTGGCCCCTGATAGAACAGTACTATCTTGGTCTGTTATGCGAAAAACGGAAATACGGAAACGGAAGGCATACGGAGTACCTTCCATTTTTTTTGCGGATCCATTGAAATTAATGGTTCCTTATATGGACCGTATGCGGAATGCAAAAAACGGAACTTAAACGGAAAAAAAAAACGGTTGTGTGCAAGAGGCCTAATACTGTGTGAAATTATATTTCCTGCTTAAATTTACAAATATGTAATTATACTCTATGGCTTGCATATCATAAATACCTAACAGTCAGATTGTTAATACTGTGTATAGAGGTACTTATCGGAATATCTGCTGAGGGATTGCAAGGTCCTTAAATGTAAGAAAAAAATCATTAATAAAGCATAATTGCCAGAAATGCTTACTCTATTCTTAAGCAGGAAAAATATTATTAGGAGTAATTGGCTGAATATAATGTATATTAATACATTTTAAGAACCAAAATTAAGAAAACGTGTAATATGTAACTGAATACTAATACATAATATACTGCTACATAGGCTCAAATTATGCAAAACCCTTACATGGTTCTGGTTGCCTAATTAATAATGTAGGACATTTTAATGCACCTTAGCTCTTGTGCGTGGAAAAGGATTAAAATGAGTTTTATATAAAGCTCTATTTGGAAGAAGTGTAGACCAAATTGGGAGAAACTATTTCACAAAAGTTTATTACAAATAATAATAAAAAATAACCCAGAACTTCAAATATTCGATTCTACTCAAGTGTGTGGATGAATGATGTCCATAGGAGAAATGAGGTGTACACTTTAAAGGCTGAAGGTACACATTACATTGCTGTCAAACCATCCATTTCATCCAACAGCTCCTTACTCATACATATTCATCCTTATCTTCATTCGTATCAATGGAGCGTGAACCATATGTGGTCTGCTCTCCATTTGGCCAAAACTAGGATTTTCATGGAGAACTTGGGATGTTGGTGAAGGACTCAGCAAGCGGACTAGTCGTATTTACATGCATCGGTGGGAGATCACCTATGTAAAACAGCATCTGATGGACTATGCCACCATTCATTTTCTGGTGGATTTAACTAAGAAACAAAAATACTTTATGTTCCTCCTTATAAAATCAGAGATAAACGGAGGTAAAGCATGGCCTCACAGATGTCTATGGGTGTCATATTAGGGAAACTCGGAGCCTGTATGTAAATCAAAAAACAAAAACAGAAAGGTACTTTGCCTTATTGACTTGTATGGGTCAGTGTGCTATCTTTTTTAAAAACCAGATAGGCAAAGAGGTATCTCCCAAAACAGTGAACCATCTCGCTAGTAGCTCCCTATGAGTCAAAATCTGACTTTCCAACAAGCCTTGGGATTTGACAAAGGAATACAGCCAAGCCTTGTCATATTTGTTGCATATTCGTTTTCCATGGGACATTGCCAATAAGTCTCCATACCATGGAGTACTTCCAGTGAGTCTCCATACAGGACTTGTCTCTTTAGGGAGATTCAGCACTCTGCCTAACACAGAAAGTAAATGAAGAGAAATATGATTCTATCTTTAACATAAGCTCTAACTATTTCTCTATCAGTGTTTCCAGCATGGAGGTACACCACGTGTACGTCTTAAGAGGGCACTATCTCTCACTACGTGAACTATAATATGGTCCTTATCCTGAAGACCATGGCCTTCTTCCCTGGAATCACTTGTGTCTATTAGAAAATCCTTTCCTCTTATATTCATTATTATCTCTTTCAAATGGAAAAATGTGAGATTTCTTTCTTTTCTAGAGCATATGGCATTTTCGCACGTGGGAATAATGCTAGAACAACTATGAGCTGATGGCGACATGTGCACCTTTTATGTAACAAACCAAGCAGGTGCTGCTGAAGGAGCAGTAATTATACTCTTTTTACAGGTAAATTAATTTTCATTAACTGAATGCTAGATGAAATAAAATTACCATAATACCTCCATATATAAGTAATCTCCTAGTTCCAGTGTCCAAACTATACAATGAATGTCCTGGCAAGTAAATTACATTCACACTGATTTTGCTTGTTGGTTGGTTGATGGAGACATTCATCAAAGTTGAAAGAATTTAAGGAAAAGATCAAGAAACAAACAGACCACCAGACCTAACTTCCATTTATCCAAACTCATTACCCAGACAAGTATAAGACCAAGTACACATTTTGCATCAAGGTGTGGCCCAAAGTAAGAGGGTTGCTACATTATTGTGGTTTTGCCAGAACTACTTTTAAGGGAAACCACCATTGTTTCAAAGAAAAAAAATTATACATAAAGTCTTTCTGGTTCTCAAAGGACGGGATTTAGTCCCAAACTTGGCTTTAAATATGTGGCTCCTGCATAGAACTATATGACACTTATGTTACACAAGCCATTAAGTAAATGTCCACCTTTTAACATAAAAATCCATTGTATAGACCCACTATTACATGATAAACTTCTGTCTACCTGCCTGCAGCCACTAGGTGGAGCTTAGACGCTTACGACATACTGTTTTCATTTTTATTGTAAACAGCATACAGTGAGCTCCCCCTAGTGGCGGATGTTGGCAGATAATTGTTTATCATTTAAATGGAGCGTGTCACCCTCAAAATCGGTCTCAAAGTAAGCACAATGCCATATAGGGTAGGTGGCCCAAAATCTAACCATAGCTTTCTTATTATTAAAATCCGCTCCTCTAGTACTGAGAAATGCGTCTTTTTATATCTATGGGGGTGCGGCACCTGAGGGGTTAATTGCCGCGGATCGCAGCTCTCTATCAGAGGCAGGGTCTGGGCAATGTGCTTGTAATATCTTAAACCTTATTATCATTGGTGGCCAGTGCGCCCTCAGCCCCGCCTCCTCTTCTCTCATTGGTGGCCAGTGCGCCCTCAGCCCCGCCTCCTCTTCTCTCATTGGTGGCCAGTGCGCCCTCAGCCCCTCCGCCTCTTCTCTCCATTGGCAGGGCAGCGCAGCACAGGGGGAAGGAGGGACTGCCTCCTTCTCCCCTGTGCTGCTGAGGGAACATGGCCGCGCTGAGAGCAGCGCGGCAATGTTCTGTGATAGCACAGTTATCGGTATATCGGCCTGGTTAGGGGCCGATACCGATAACTGTGCAAATCATGAATATCGGCCGATAATATCGGCCAAACCGATAATCGGTCGACCCCTAATATTTGGTATTGTCGCGTTCGTAACGACAGGATCTATAAAAACATCACATGATCAAATCCATCAAGTGAATGGCGTAAAAAAAAAGAAAATTATGCCAAGCAGGTTTTTTTCCAAAGCCAAATATACCCCAAAATAGTGCCACAAAAAATAAGCCCTCACACAGCTCAGTTAACAAAATTATTTTTTAAAAATTCCATGTTAGAAAATCTAAATGCTGCTCCTTCACTTATAAGTACCCGGTGAATCCCCAAGCAGCAGTTTACGACCACAATTGGTGTGTAACTGTATTCGGGAGAAAAAATGGGCAGCAAATTGTGGGGTGATATTCTCCTGTTATCTTTTGTGAAAAAGAAAGTTTGGGCACCATTTTCTTGTAATTTTTCTTTTTCACAGCCAAGTGTTATAAATTCTATGTAACACCTGTTGGGTCAAAGTGCTCACTACTCCCCGTAAAAATTCCTTGGGTGATGTAGTCTCCAAAATGTGGTCACTTTTTGGGGGTTTTCACTGTGGAGGTACCTCAGGGTCTCTTCAAATGCAACATTGCGCCCAAAAACCATTCCAGCAAAATCTGCACCTCCAAAAACCATATGGCGCTCCTTACCTTCTGAGCCTTCCGTGTGCCCATACAGCAGTTTACGACCACATATGGGGTGTTTTTGCAAACTGCAGAATCAGGGTAATAGATATTGAGGTTTATTTTGTTGTTAACCCTTGATGTGTTATAGGACAAGAAGAATTAAAATGGAAAATCAGCAAAAAAAAAAAAGGGAAATTTTGAAATCTTCCCTCCATTCTGCTTTATTTCCTGTGGGATAATTAAAGGGTTAACAACATTTCTAAAACCAGTGTTGACTAGTTTGAGGGGGGAAGTTTCTAAAATGGGCAATTTATGAGTGGTTTCTTTTGAGTAAGCTCCTCAAAGTGACTTCAAAACGGAAGAATTGGTCCTTTAAAAAATTGATTTTGGAAATTTTCTTGAAAATTTCAAAAATTGCTTCTAAAATTCTAAACCTTCTAACGTCTTAAAAAATAAAATGACCATTACCAAAATGATGCCAACGTAAAGTAGACATATGTTGAATGTTAAGTATTTTAATAGTTATCAGTACCTGTTTTGGATTTTTTTTTTTTGCGGACTGACATGTTTTTACAGCATTGACAAGTTTTTAATTAATGTGGTAGTTACTTATTTTATCACCCATAGTAAATCTAAGCTTTTCTGCGACTCAGGCGAATATATGCCACTGTCTGCCATTCCTCTCTTTATACAATATTCACATACAGTTTAAAGAATCTTTCAATTCTGGATCCATTCGCATGTTGACTCACTACTTCTTTAGTCGTCGGCAGAGAAGTGCTGCACAGCAGAGGCCTTCACTACCCTTTCTCCGCTAATATTACTTTAAGTGGAGCCAGTGGTAATAAGGGGTCATAATTGCCAGATGTCTCCAATATTTCAGACTGTCTAATGGTTATGACTGTCTCCTGGGACCACTCAGTCATAGTTTACTATGAAAGCCAAATGGCACTGCCTACTGCAGAAAAGAGTGATGAGGAGCTCCTATTTGTGATCAATGTGCATGGTTACAGCATTGTATCTCTAGCCCCCTTTTATGGACTGAATGGCCATTAGAGATTTGGGACCTGCACTGGTGCCATTGATCTCGGGGTCTGTGTAGAAGCATACTGTATATTAAGCAGAAGTATGTGTTGTATAGAACTCATGGACATATCACATTTTCTGAAACAAAGTAAAAAATGATGAAGTGAACAGTTGCTATCAACGTTCTGCATACTGAAGGTGAGAGATGTCGACTCGCCACATTAAAGAGGACCTTTCACCTATTTAACAACTAAAATCTAACTATATCTGTGGGCAGAGCGGCGCCCAGGGGTCCCCCTGCACTTACTAGTATGTCTGGGCGCCGCTCCGTTCGCCCGGTATAGGCTCCGGTGTCCGAGCTCCCTCTGTTGTATGGGGCGGGGACTTTGTATCAGGCGTGTCCCTTGCTGCAGAGCTGGCCAATCACAGCGCACAGCTCATAGCCTGGCTATGAGCTGTGCGCTGTGATTGGCCAGCTCTGCAGCAAGGGACACGCCTGATACAAAGTCCCCGCCCCATACAACAGAGGGAGCTCGGACACCGGAGCCTATACCGGGCGAACGGAGCGGCGCCCAGACATACTAGTAAGTGCAGGGGGACCCCTGGGCGCCGCTCTGCCCACAGATATAGTTAGATTTTAGTTGTTAAATAGGTGAAAGGTCCTCTTTAACCGCTGAACAAATAGGATCTTCAGACAGCGAATGTTGACTACGCTAATGTCCATTTGGAACCAACATGTAATTGTTCACTGATCATCAGGTACCAGATGCTAAATGTAACAGTGATCACAAAGGGCCAAATGCTTTATGTTCCACTGATCACCGGGGACTGGATTTTTATGAGAGATTGACCACCAGAGATTACATGCTAGATGTCATTACAGATGACCACCAGAGATAACCACCAGAGATTACACACTGTCACTACAGATTATGGAGACCGCATGCTAAATGTCACTACAGGTGACCACCAGAGATCTCAGGCTAAGGGCTCATTCACACGGCCGTAGGTGGACCAATCCGTGCATTGGGGACCGCAATTTGCGGTCTCCAATGCACGGGCAACCTCTGTACGTCCGCTGGGATGAATTCAGACCCATTCAACTTGAATGGGTCTGTATTCGTCTTTTCCGCAAAAAGCAAGCTCTATCTTTTTGTGGAACGGATATATGGAATAGAACCCAACGGAAGCACTCCGTAGTGTTCCATTCCGTGATTCCATTCCGCATCTCCGGATTTGCAAACCTATTGAAGTGAATGGGTCCGCATCCATGATGCGGAATGCACACGGAACTGTGTCGGTCTGCAATACGGCAACGGGCAGCACACGGGGCTATGCACATTAGCGGTGATTTTCACGCATCACTTCTGCGTTGCGTGAAATCGCAGCATGCTCTATATTGTGCGTTTTTCACGCAACGCAGGCCCCATAAAAGTGAATAGGGCTGCGGGAAAATCGCAAGCATCCGCAAGCAAGTGCAGATGCAGTGCGATTTTCCCGCAAGGTTGCTAAGAGACGGGACCCGATCTTTATTATTTTCCCTTATAACATGGTTATAAGGGAAAATAATAGCATTCTCAATACAGAATGCTTAGTAAAATGTGGATTAAGGGATTAAAAATAAAAAAATTAACTCACTTTATCCACTTGATTGCGTAGTTGCCAATCTCTTCTCTCTTCTTCAAGCATTAGCTGCCATCTAAAGGACCTGTGGTGACGTCACATCACATAGTCCAAATACATGGTCCATCACCATGGTGTGATCCGCTCTGTGACGTCATCACAGGTCCTTTGAAGAGATCGCAACTACGTGATCAAGTGGATAAGGTTAGTTAATTTTTTTATTTTTAACCCCTCCATCCACATTTTACTAAGCATTCTGTAGTGAAAATGCTATTATTTTCCCATATAACCATGTTATAGGGAAAATAATAAAATCTACAGAATACTCAACCCAAACCCGAACTTCAGTGATGAAGTCCGGGTTCGGGTCTGGGTACCAAACATGCCGATTTTTCCCACGTGCGTGCAAAACACATTAAAATGCTTTGCACTCGCGCGGAAGAATCGTGCATTTTCCCGCAAAGCACCCGCCTTTTATATGGGCGTCATACAGGACGCCCGTGTGAAAGGGGCCTTAGGCCTCTTGCACACGAATGTTGTGTGCCCATGGCCGTATTGCTTCCATGGTTTTTCTGTCTGTGCCTGCGCACGGACGGATCACAGACCCATTCAAGTTGAATGGATCTCGATCCGTCCCGGCCGCTGCAAATTGCGGTCCTCAATGCGCGGAACGGATGCACAACGTTCGTGTGCAAGAGGCCTTATTGTGAGCCAAAAACCAGGTGCGGATCAAAAACACAGAATTGATGCAAATGAAATCATTACACTTTTTTTGTGACAAGCAGTGTCGCATCTGAAAGGTCACAGTGAGTAACCTAATACTAAGGCAAGAATTTAACTCATTTCGGAGCTATTCATAATATACATAAATAATAAATGAGACTAACAAAGTTACTTTGACAAGCTTTGAAAGGGATTGGGGTCCAATAGACTTTAACCCTGTAACTTGGGACTCATAAATTTGTTTTATCAGTAAAAAAAAAAAAAAAAGAGAAGTTTCTGCTGTTGTATATTATCTCAACCAGCTTGGCGCCAAGTCTAGCCTATCAGTGCACATAGCTCTTGTGGCTGAAACATTGGATACTATGCAGAACCATCGCCAATCATACAATACAAGAGGCACTACAGCCACACAAACGCCATCACAGCCGTCGCAAAAACGCAGAGATAAAGATATGATAGAAAATACTGACAGAGACGACCACCTAACTGTACCACAAAAAAATAAAACAAAATTACCAAAAATTAAATTTAACTCTCTAAAAATGGATAATGATGAAGATTCCCAATCATCTGACGCTCTGGATAAGTCCCCTGCTGACCAATCCCAACATGTAAATTCCTCCCCAGATGCTAGCCCACTAAAACAGAAACCGCGGTGGAGCGATGAGGAACCGCAGGACCCAATCTCTCAAACGCATGAGAACTCGGAAACAGCAGAAGAACTCCTAGAAGATCTACCGACATCCGAGAAATCTGCTTCTGAAAGCTTTATAAAAGAATCACTTCTATTATTAAGGAAAACCTTCACACAAGATATTTTACAAATCATAAACCCAATTAAAGCTACAGTGCAAGAAAACTCCAACAGAATAACCCATATTGAAAAAAAAATGGGTGAAATTTGCTCTGTACAAAACTCAATTGCTGATCGCATTAATGAACACTCTGACGACCTGGATCAAATACGCTTAAAACTAGCGGACATTGAAGATCGCAGCAGGAGAAATAACCTCAAGTTCAGAGGCATTCCTGAAACGGTTTCAAACAACGATCTGTCCGACTTTCTAAAATCCTTCATAAAACATCTTTTACCAGCATGTTCAGATAGTGAGATTGAAATTGACAGAGCACACAGACTGCCGAGACCAAAATCAATAGATACAAGTGTCCCCAGAGACGTCATAGCTAGGATACATTTTTTTACAATTAAAGAAAAAATCCTACAAAGCGTGAGAAAAAACCCCAATCTACCAGAAAGATATGCTGAAATTTCCATATTCACTGACCTTTCCAAAACCACAATACAAGCAAGAAAAGCTTTGCTAATATCACATCTATATTGAGAGAAAATAATGTACCATATCACTGGGGATTTCCTGTAAAGCTTCTTATACACGATGATGGGAAAATTATCCCTATAACCACGATTGAACAAGGACATAGATTCATCAGAGATTGGAATCTGGAAGGAAATCCTACCAACAAACCGAAACCGACGGAAAGAAAAAGAGATGGAAGAAGAAACACTGTATCCCACCTGGACAGACCTCGCTGATCATCTATAACTGGCTCTGATTCGACATTACACAGTAGAACGGGACATTTACAACAGTCTAGTTACCTTTACTCCACCTCACAAGAATTTGTTGCAACTTTATATAGTTTGCTATCAATTGATAGTTGTTTCATCATTATAATTATTTGTGCCCTCATACTAGTAGCTGACGCTACACCCTAAAATTTCTATAATTCTTGTATTATTGTTATTTTAACGTTAACTCTCTTATATCTCCTTCTCTAGTAGGCGGCTAGTCGGACATCCCTCCTCGGCTCACTCTGACTCATCTGGACACAGACACAACATCCACCCATCTGCATCTCTTACCTGGTTGTTCACCCTAAGGTGGGACATCTCCTCACTCATCACCCAGTGACTGATATTCGCCAACCGCAAATGTCGATCACTATCAAATCCCTGAATGTGAGAGGTCTCAACAGCCCTTTTAAAAGATCACTTCTGAGAAAAGAAATAAAGTGGTCTGGCTCAGAGATCTTTTGCATACAGGAATCGCACTTTAAACATAAAGATCATCCAGAACTCATTGTTCCAAACTACTCTAAACAATTCCAATCCAACAACACAAAGAAAAAAACAGCAGGGGTAATCACATTTGTGAAAGACACAACTTCATTTAAGCTACTAGATTTAGTAACAGACAAAAACGGCCGATATGTCATAGTGGTCTGTGAGATCAATAACAAACTGTTGACTATTGTCAACGTATATATCCCTAATACAGGCCAAATCTCCTTTCTGAATAGCATAGAAAAAACAATTGAGAAAGTAAAGAAAGGCAAATTAATCATTTGCGGTGACATGAACTCAATATCCGACTCAGAATTAGATACTACCAGTAAAAATAAAAAGAAAAAAAGGGTTAGTGTCAAACCATGGCTACAAAAAATTAATATGTACGATGTTTGGAGGTGTTTCCATAACACAGAAAAAGACTTCACTTTCTACTCGGTATGTCAAAAATCATACTCAAGGATCGATATGTTCTTCACTGAAGCAAACACCCTAAGGGAGGTTAAGACATGCGAAATTGGCACGATATCTTGGTCAGACCATGCGCCAATCACCCTAATACTAAATAACCCACGCTACCCTAACAATACATTTCTCTGGAGAAACGACACGTTTAGATTATCTAAACCAGAAATCCAGACGAAAATCAAGGAGTCTATGCAGGAATTTTTCGATACAAACCTAGGTTCTGTTGAAGACCCTTTGATAGTATGGACCACTGCCAAAGCATTTATTCGAGGCATCTTAATGCAACAATCAGCAAAGTACAAAAAAAGCACAAACTCTAAATTAACTGAAATCTTAGAAAAAATCAAGACTCTAGAAAAACAACAAAAAGAGCTAATACACTCGAAGGACAATTAGACCTACGCAATGAGAGAATTAAACTACATGAAATCCTAGTGGGCCAGTTTATAAAACAAAACAGGAACTCTAGAATGCATTTTTATGCAGAATACAACAAACCAACTAGATTAACAGTGAGAAAAGCTAAAGGCCCCAAGCAAAAAAATAGAATACATGAAATTAAAATAGGCTCTTCTAATTCCAAAACATCCAACCCAATTGAAATATCCAACGAAATAGCCAAATACTATGCGGGCATATACAATTTGAGAGATGACCCCACCCTTCCCCAACCCACAGACTTACAAATCTTAGAATATCTCCAAAAATGCCAATTACCAAAATTGAACCAAACATTAATAAACAAACTTACAATTCCTCTAACAGAAACAGAGGTAAAAACAGCAATTTTAGGAACAAAAGTAAATAAAGCGCCAGGTCCAGATGGATACACAGCGGAGTTTTATCGCACATATGAGGAACAACTTACACCTCACCTAACTAGAGCCTTCATTAGAGGCTTTGAACAAGGGCATTTCCCACAGGAAATGTTAAGCGCACATATAATAACGCTTCCTAAACCAGGTAAAACACCAGACAATCCAAATAACCTTCGCCCTATCTCCCTTCTAAATGAAGATATTAAAATTTATGCACGCATACTGGCTGATAGGCTGAAACCAATCCTCCCAGAGTTACTACATTGGGACCAGGTGGGTTTTACACCTGGAAGACAGGCCTACGACGGAACCCGAAGGGTCATCAATTTGCTCCACATTGCTAAAACACATAAATTCCCCTCCATCCTCCTATCTCTAGACGCCGAAAAGGCATTTGATAGAATAAATTGGAAATTTATGGAATTGACACTGGAAAATTTTGCTTTACCTAAGGGCTTCATCACTGCAATAACATCATTATATTCTACCCCGACAGCGAAAGTGTACTGTAATGATGTTCTTTCAGACTCGTTTGCCATCTCTAATGGAACGAGACAAGGCTGCCCCTTATCACCACTCATATTTACCCTATGCATAGAAACTCTCGCATCCCGCATAAGAGCCAATAAACATATAATAGGAATCCCTGTAGCAGGAGTAGACCATAAAATTAATCTATTTGCGGATGACATACTGTTGACACTTAGGGAACCAGAAAAATCTCTTCCAAATCTACAAGAAGAACTAGAGGCGCTTAGCATGGTTTCCTATTATAAAATAAATTCTTCAAAATCTTACATTCTCAGCATTGGAGTTAAAAAGAAAACAGAAACACAATTAAAAAAGGACTACCTATACACATGGAGACAATCCACTATCAAATACTTAGGAGTGGAAATAGCACCTGACAACAAAACTATCATAAAACACAACATAATCCCTTTAGAGAGACAACTCAAAAACGATCTTGAAAAACTCTCAACTGGCATGTGGAGCTGGTTCGGTAGACTTACTTTATATAAGATGTTTATATTACCTAAAATATTATACGTTTTCAGGGTACTACCCATTCATATACCACAGAAATACATAACGAAGCTACAAAATCAAATGTCGAAGTTCATATGGAACAAAAAGAAACCGAGAGTTTCAGCCAAGATTTTATATAAAAAAGTTTCACATGGAGGTATAAAAGCACCTAATCTAGAAGCATATTACAAAGCTAATCTATTGAAACAATCAATGGAACTACTCCAAGTTTCAGAGAATCCAAAACCTTGGATTAGAACTGAACTTGAAGCAAATAATATTTCGAGTTGGTACCACACTATTCTCATTAGAGAAAAAATGAAAAACAAAAACATTTCATTCTCACCCACTGCATCAGCTTCCGTAGACGTCTGGTCCTCATGTACTTTTAAAAATTTTGAAAAAAACAATATGATAACACATAGGATCCCTTTAGAAGCATTATGTGTCTTCCCAAGCCTAGCTGGGATTAAATCATGGTCAGAAAGAGGTATCAAGTATATAGACAATCTAACTAATGACAATAAGATTCTCGATTTTCAACAAATACAGAACAAGTTTGACATACCGAGCCAAGAAATTGACATTTATAATAAGTTAGTCATACATGTAAAGGAATTCTCTACAACAGACATCCAATACCCAAGCCAGATATCTGATCTACTTATAAAAATTACACCTCAAAAAGCCACAAACATCAAAGAAATATATGACATATTCAACTACGATACCTACCCTGAACTACTAAACCACCAAAACAAATGGAACTCTGAACTGGGTCGTAATATTACTCATCAAGAATGGTCTAAAGCGTCACTTATACTTAAGAAAGCCACAGCCTGTACATCTCACAGGGAACAACTTTATAAGATGCACACTAGATGGTATTACACCCCTAAAAAATTGCACAACATATACCCGGATCACTCAGAAATGTGTTGGAGAGAATGTGGAGGAATTGGCTCTATAAAACATATTTTCTGGTCTTGCCCGAGATTGAAAAAATTGGGTGATGATCTGGTTAATTTGATAGAAATAATAACAGGTAGAAGATCCATTCTGACCCCAGAACTTCTTTTGCTGAACGTGGGACTAGAAAAATATCCTCCACATGAACAAATTCCAATATGCCATATGGCTATCGCTACACGTCTTCTTATCACAAAATACTGGAAAAAGACCAATATTCCATGCATAAATGAAATCATAGCGCTAGTATCTATGAATTGTGAAGCTGAATTAGCTTTCTCATGGCAGGAAGGTAGGGGTCACAAATATCAGACCTTTTGGAATAAATGGTTAACGCACTATCCAAAGAAACTAGATACGGCAAATCTGGATGTTAATATTCCATTGTTGGGTGAGCCGAGGAGGGAGCCGGAATAAAATGGAGAACGAGACAAAGTAAGGTAAATTTGCTTGTTTATTGATAATTGTGTTTACAAACACGGACAACTAAAATAAATTACAATTCATATGAGAATCAATGCTGTTCGCGCCGCCTGCGGAGATCCACGTTTTCTTTTTTCACTTTCTTTTCTTGCGTTACTTTGTAGTTTGATTATTATTGTAACAACACAATCAACGTAGGATTACTTATTTACCACACATTTCATAAATAGTTGAGAAATAGACCAACATTCTATAAGTGAAATTCAACTTTCACAATGTGTTCAATGAGTGGTCCTATATAGCACTGTAATTGTATTGGTGAATACAAATCTGCCAACTTCATATAGCACAAGTTGTTATGATGTTATCTTTCCTATAATTGCTCTAGCAATTCTAATATGTTCCTATATATATTCTTGAAAATGTAAACGCAACACTATGATTGTAAATCTTACATCAACCTTCAATAAAAATATTTGAAGAGAAATCATTACACTTGATCTCTGTGTAGTCTTCACCACTGGTTTTGACTCACTACAACTAATGGAAATATCTGACCAAATAACTGTAGTGTGAACTTACAAATGCAGCAAAATAAATATCACCACCAAAAATGCTTGGAACAATGCGATGAAAAATGCTGAGAACTCATGGCATTTATGCCCGCTTTTAAAAATGCTGAAAAAACATAAAATGAGTCCATTATTTGTTTGCACACACAGTATTTTTGGGGAAAAAGTTTTTGACGCAGTTTCATTAAGCCTGGAGAGGATCCAGTGCAAAATAAATGTTCTTCCTTTATATTTACACTCCCTGAAATCACTTCTGGCTTTCTCTCAAAAAAACAATGTGAAAAACTGCTACAGCGTTTTTTTTTCAAGAATTTCTGTGTGTGTATAAAACCACCCTTAGGCCTCATGCACATGACTGTGGTTTAGTCCGCCACCAACTTGCATTTTTTCTGGGTCGGATGGGGACCCATTCACTTCAATCAAACTTCATGAGCACATCCATTCCGTGACGCTGCAAAAAAAAAATAGAACGTATCACGGACAAAGATAGGACTGCTTTATCTGTAAGCCGGGCATTCCATTGAACAGAATGTGGAACGCACATGACTGGTATCCGTGTTTTGTGGATTTAGGCCTCACTCACACGAGCGTGTCTGATTAGGTCCGCATACGTTCAGGGTGCGTTCCGTGAAACTCATTTTGCGAGCAAGTTCAGTCAGTTTTGTCTGCGATTGCGTTCAGTTGTTCAGTTTTTTCCACGCAAGTACAATGTGTTTTGATGCGTTATTCATGCGCGTGATAAAAAACTGAAGGTTTACAAACAACATCTCCTAGCAACCATCAGTGAAAAACGCATTGCATCCGCACTTGCTTCCGGATGCAATGCATTTTTCACTAAAGCCCCGTTCACTTCTATGGGGCCAGGGCTGCGTGAAAAATGCAGAATATAGAACATGCTGCGTTTTTCACGCAACGCAGAACTAATGCGTAAAAAAAAATGCTCATGTACACAGACCCATTGAAATGAATGGGTCAGGATTCAGTGCGGGTGCTATGTGTTCACGTCACACATTGCACCCGCATGGAAAACTCACTCGTGTGACAGGGGCCTTAGGCCCCTTTTACACGAGCGTGTCCGGATTAGGTCCATTCAGTTTGCCTGCGATTGCGTTCAGTTGTTCAGTTTTTTCAGCGCGGGTGCAATGCGTTTTGACTGCGTTTTTCACGCGCGTGATAAGAAACTTAAGGTTTACAAACAACATCTCCTAGCAACCATGAGTGAAAAACGCAACGCACCCGTACTTGCTTGCGGATGCAATGCGTTTTTCACGCAGCCCTAATCACTTCTATGTGTGAAAAACGCAGAATATAGAACACGCTGCGATTTTCACGCAATGCAGAAGTGATGCGTGAAAAACAACGCGAATGGGTCCGGATTCAGTGCGGGTGCTATGCGTTCACGTCACGCATTGCACCCGCGCGGAAAACTCGCTCGTGTGAAAGGGGCTTTAGGCTTCCTTCACACTTAGCTTTTTTTTTTGTGGTAAAAAAAACCTTTTGATTTTTTTTATGATTTTACAGCATTTAAAAAATATATTTTTTATGTAAAATTTTACAGGTGTTTTTTTTATTGGATTTAAACTTCTATAGAGATGCCTAAGATAAAAAAAAAACACCAGGAAAAATGTCATACCAAGAGCATGCTGCATTTTATCAAAACTGCTACAAATGCTAAAACACAGACATGACACAAAAACACTATTAAAAATCATTTTGTCTATAGTAGATTTCATAATACGAAAACATCTGGACACAAAAAAATAGAAACAAATGGCTGAAAAAACAGAAACACTTGATAGATGCCAAAAAAGCTGTGTAAAAAATCTAACATTTTTGTGCAATTGTGACTTTTTGCCATTGTCAATTTAGTACAGATTTGGCATGGTGGTCCTATGCGGATTATTAATGGGGGTGCTCCTCTTTATTTTGGAGCATATTTTGGCACTGCACACAAATCAATACCACTTTTGGTGGTGAGCAAAAACACGGTCTTTGGCCTCATGCACATGACTGTAGGTGTTTTGCGGTCTGCAATCCGCAAAACACGGAAGCTATTCCGCATTCCATTCCGCAATTTACGGAACGGAACGCGGCCCATTGTAGAAATGCCTATTCTTGTCCGCAAAACGGACAAGAATAGGGCATGCTATATTTTTTTGCGGGGCCACGGAACGGAGCAAAGGACGCGGACAGAACACGAAGTGCTGTCTGTATCTTTTGTGGCCCCATTGAAGTTAATGGGTCCGCGCCCGAGCTGCAAAATATGCGGCTCGGAAGCAGACCCAAAATACGTTCATGTGCATGAGGCCTTTCCAAAACCTTTCCCTTTATGGGAGTTATTTTTCAGGTATGCACAGTTCTATTTAGGATAAACGCTTCTAATGGGGGATCTACAAAATTAAAAATGAAAACAATTAAATGAATGTTATATTCAGAAGGTGTGTTTGTTGTAATTCTGGCGGTCCATGTCCGCCAATATCTCCCTGTCATTGGAATACTTACCTGTTCTGCTGCTCCAGCGATCCGTGCCTGCTAGCAACTTCCAGCGGCATGCCTCCAGAATACTATTTACTCTGCTCGCTCCATGCTAGGCTTCTGCACCCTCTCTGCTTCTTGCCTGCAGTTCTGTCTACCCACAGAGTGCACAAGCTCTCTCTGGCTCTTTAAGGGCCAGCGTGCACATCCAAATCAGTCCTCAGACTATGGCCGCTTTCAGACAAGCGAGTTGCATACTGCAGACTCGCAGCGTGAGTATAAGACAGCTCCCATCCTGAACTTCCAGCACTGCCGGGGTCGCAAAGCATTATATTGATTTATGATGCTATGTCACCCTTAGGCCTCATGCACACAGCCGTTGCGGCGGCCGGGACGGATCGAGACCCATTCAACTTGAATGGGTCCGTGACCCGTCCGCACCGCAAAAATATAGAACATGTTGCTGAAGGCAAATATCATTGATCTAGAAACATTTAATCATGCAGTGTATGTTAAATGCACATCCCAAAAAATAGGAATCATTGCCATAAATTGATATTCCAACCAGTAATACATCAAAGTAATAATTTTAAAATTCATATTTTATTATTCATTCTCAAATATTGATATGAAATATGTTGAAGCTGCATAAATAAAATCTTTATTGTTATTCTAAGAAATCACCGTTTATGTACATTATAGCTTTTTCCACACTCACTTCTGCAATTTTGTTCTTTTTTTGTTACTTTATCCAGGTTTTTTTTACACTTCTTTTCTCAGCATGTTTTGCACATGAACTTGCATTACTGATCTCAAAAATAAAATAATGAACAGCTTTGGGCTATAAAACCTCTCAAATTGTTTTTCACAGAAGGGATTTGTATGCTGACTCATTGCTGCTATATTTATAAGTCATTGCCGAAGCTCGACAACTGCAAGATTTCTAATAAAGCAATGGAAATTACATGCATCGCAATGGGAGTTGAATACATTTACATTTGAAGTGTCTTACCATTTCACAATTTATTGCATATTACCTTGTTTGTGCATGCTTGGACTTTAATGGTTATTTTTATAGTATAAAATTGTGGTTTTATGATAATATCCCCAGTAGAAATATATTATAGAACTGACATATGGGATATCCTATAAACCTAGAATTTAGTCTCTAAAGGGCTAAATCACTGCTTGATATGAGATTTGGAGCATCAGAAAATGCAATTAAGAAATAAAGTTAATAAACGTATTTTTTTCTTCAATCATTATAGTGTATGTTGGCATTGATAAAGCTTACATTTCCAGTACTGATATAGAATGTATACTCTAAATTACTTATGATATTATTTTCTGTGATCCAAACAGCAGCTACCTGCGTAAATAAGTGAAACAATGGGTTAAATTTCTAATCTAATCCTATTAAATAGCCCTAGATCCTCCATTGCTTGCAGGCAGCAGATCGTGCTGTGTAATCACACCGGCAAACAATAATTCAGTATAAGGAAGAGTGATGGCATAACGATCGCTCCTCCCTATACTGAGGAGGAGATCGCTCTATGTAATAGCAGTGGTCTCCTCCGCTGATGAGCAGGTGATTGTCAGAAAGGAATGCTTCCCTCCCGATAATCTCTCGTCTGATCTGGCTGTCTAATACAGCCTTTATGGCCTAAAGTTTGTATATTACTAATCCCTTTGGCTGATATGATTGCCACTAAAAGTGCTACCTCCTCAACGAGATATAGCAAGTCTGTATGGCTAGAATAGATTGATCCTAACAAAACCAAAAGTGCAGACACTTGGACCCTGATAGTGTTACGGCTAAGCCCCTTTATCAAATTTGTTCTTTGAGTTTTCAAGGATGTCTCTGAGAGATGTTTCTTCTAAGTTTAGACTTTTCTGATCACCCCAACTTTAAAATCTGGTTATTGTAAAAGCATAGGTCTTATTTGTTGCCACTCCTCAGGCACACAGCAGTGTAGAGACAATACCATCAGGCTAAACTTTCAGGATCTTAAAGAGCTGGCTGTTCGGTAGCACCAGGTCTTGTCTGAGTTTAAGCCTCCAATAGATTTCCCGCCTCAGCCTCGAATGAGTTGGCTATGGTTCTTGTGAACAATGGCATGAGGGAAGAAAATGTATTCTAACCGGAAATTCCATGGGATGGAGAAGGCATCTAAGGCTGTTTTGGTGACGCAATACTTATTGAGCTTGGTATTGGCTCTTGTTGCCATCAAGTCAATTTATAGTAAGTCCTATCTATGTTCCAGTTGAGCAAAAACCTCCAGAAACCACTTGCTCAGAATGAATTAAAACCTGTTCAGGCAATCTGCCCACAAATTGAGCTCCACTAGTATGTTGATCACCAGATTTCTTCCATGAATGCCTTTACCTAACTTAAAAACATCACCATTTCCTTCATGCCAATTGATGTATACCACTGTGACTGGACTCTTTAAAGCTCTAGTCTACAACAAATCTGATTAAAGTCATAGAGTGCTTTGGACACAGCCAACAGTTCATGTGTTAGAGGAGAAGACTCTGTCCTTGGGAGTGCAAACACATTGGGCAATGGCAACAGAAACATGGTCATGCCATGTTCTGATGGACACATCAGTTAGGGGGATCTGCTGCCAAAATTAGCAAGTCTGGTCTAAGGAGTCTTCCATATTGGCCTATCTTGGCCTGAGATGCCACTTAGGCCATGGGCCTACACCTGTTGCTGCTGACCATGAGGCTGAGTGCTCACATGAACTGGCCTGGGTCCCAACAGATATTGGACCTGAGATGTTAAGGAATTTACTATCTGGGGAGTTAAAGGGAGTGTAGATCAGTAATTTTTACTTTCCTACCATCCCCCCTTTGTCAGGGTTTAAAGCTGCACTGAAATACATTGTCAGGACTGCTGGGAATGTGCATGTGTCCTCTCTATTATGTTAGTGCAGAATAGCAGTCCAGACTGTGTTCTTAAGTACAGCTTTGAGTGCTGACATTGGAAGAACAGGGGGCAGTGGGAAAATAAAAAAATGCAATCTGGACTGCTTATGTGCAGTACTACTCATGTATAATGCAGATAATAGTTCAGAATTGTGTCCATAGATTCCCTTTAGACAGAAGGTAATATTTTCAGAATCCACTGAGAACTCTAGAAACAAACATCTTTTGATCAAAATTAATTGTTTTGTAGGTTCAAAATCCATACTAAAGAGGAAAGCAAGGCTGTCACTCTGTTATTGTTGCTTCTTGCTATATATACACTCTCCCTGATGTCTAGCTTTAGGTATCTTCTGAAATTAGGCATAAGCATTCTTGAAGTCGAGGGTCACCATATAATTGCCTGGATCTATAATGGATGTCACCGATTAGTTTCCATCCAAAATCCTTCCTCTCGGATAAAGGAGTTGGGGTATCTTAAATTAATAATCATTTTGAATCCTCCATCTAATTTTGGTATAAGGAAAATTCAAGAAAAGACTCCTAGAAATGTCTCGGGATGGCCTTCCTCTTCCCATGAATCCTCTTGTTAGGTTGTTATTGTAAGTGTGATGTGCCTTATGTCCAGCTGTAGAGAGTGCCATCGACCTTGTAGTCTCATCCTCTGTTTTGCTGCATCTCACAGGACGTCTGACAGCAGGGATATGGTCTTCCTCAAAAGGTCCTCCTTAAGGACCCCTTTCTGTATATTATCCTGCAGGTGGATAGGCTACAATTTAAAAGTGTTTGTCACCTTTTCTATCGAGAGCCTGAGCCACAGTGGCAAACTCAAGGTACAGTCATCGGATCCAGGAGATCTGTTAATACAATAGTAAAGTACAGACAGCAGTCCTTAGATTAAGTACACTTTAGTTATACTCTTTGTTTAAATTCTGCCCCATCTGTGCCATCTTGACCTGCCAAGTCAAGATGGCACAGCGACTGAAACTGCTCTCCATCCCCACACCTCCAATGGCCTTTGCACAAAATCAAAGGACATGTCTCATGCCATTAGCAAGAGGCTAACTAAGCAAGTCCAGCTAGTAGCTTCCAGACTGCTTTAACGCTAAAGAAAATCAGGGCAGCTAACCAGATGCTGACTTCCTTTTCAGTGCATGCGCCATCTAGTGGCACATAGGCTGAGGGTTGCACTGAATGACAAGATCCAGGCATGGCACACATATGTAAAAAGAGCAGAGAAGAGAAAAAAAAAACAACAATTTGGAATTACTCTAAGGGCTCATTCAGATGACCGTATGTTGTCCGCAAAAATGCGGATCCGTTTTGTTGCGGATTAGATGCTGTCCCATTTACTTCTATGGGGCCTTATTTTTGCGGACAGCATAGGGCTGTCTGAATGAGCCCTAAGGCCTCTTTCACACGGCCGTAGGTGTCACATGTCCGTATTGCGGACCGCATTTGCGGATCCACAATACACGGGCACCGTTCCCTGGCCATTCTGCATCACGGATGCGGACCCATTCATTTCAATGGGTCCGCAAATCTGGAGATGCGGAACGGTGCGGAACGGAATAACGGAACACTACAGAAGCACTGCGGAGTGCTTCCGTGGTGTTCCGTTCTGTACTTCGGTCCCGCAAAAAGATAGAACATGTCCTACCTTTTTGCTGAACTGGCAGATCGCATACCCATTCAAGTGAATGGGTCCGCAGTCCGCTGCGGCTGCCCCATGGTTGGTGCCCGTGCATTGCGGGCACGGGACAACTACGGCTGTGTGTAAGAGGCCTTAGATTGATACTGAACTACTAAGAAGAGAGACAAAAACCTAGGGAGTAAAAGACGCCTATTTATCACACATACAAAGGTAGGATTGTGAAGAAGGACAAGTAATGAGCTAAGGTGCTGCTATGGAGTTGTTTCAAAGCTTATTCCTTTGTGTTATGTATGTACATGACATAGCTCCCTATAAGAGACATTGTCCATAGCAATTAAATGTTTTTTTTAGCTCTTTTTAATTGATTAACTATGCTCTGTATTGGTCATCATTATCTGATCGGTTTGGGTCCGACACCTGGTAATCCTGCCGATCAGCTGTTTGAGAAGGCACTGGCGCTCACAGTAGCGCTGTGCCTTTTTCTCAGCTCACCAAGCACAGCGCCATACATTGCACAGCTACTATGCTTGTTATCGTAGCTCAGTCCCATTTACTTCAATGGGCCTGAGCTGCCCTTTGGCCATGTGACTGATGACACAACATGGCCTAGAAAAAACTACCAGAAGGATGCAGCACTACTGTGAGCATTGGTGCCTTCTCAAACAGTTGATCATTGGAGTCCTAAGTGTCAGACCCCCAAGATCAGATACTGATGACCTACCCAGAGCATCTATCATCAGTTAACCACTTCCAGACCAGGCCATTTACTCCTTTCCTGACCAGGCCTAATTTTGCAAATCTGACATGTGTCACTTTATGTGGTAATAACCTTGGAACACTTTTACTTATCCAGACCATTCACAGATTGTTTTCTCGTGACACATTGTACTTCATGTTAATGGTAAACTTGAGTCAATATGTTTTACCTTTATTTAATAAAAAATCCCAAAGTTAACAAAAATTTGAAAAAATTCACTGTTTTCTAAATTTGAATGTCTCTGCTTTTAAGACAGATAGTGATGCCTCATAAATTATTCATTAATTAACATTCCCCATATGTCTACTTTATGTTGGTATCACTTTGGTAATCTAATTTTATTAACGGATGTGGATGTGAAAAAAAAAGGAAGACTGATCCGCGATTTGCGGACAGTAAAAAACAACTGTCGTGTGCATGTAGCCTTAGAGAACTTCCAGCAGTGAATATTTCCCTTAAAATATAACTTTTAATATTACTAATAAAACGGGGTCAAACAACACCCCAATAGGTACCTCAAAAGTCAACACTCTCAAGAGGAGAATAACATGTAGTCACAGTTGATACTAACAGACTGACACATCATAGGTAAGGTGGTCACCAGTGAAAGATACTTAGGATAGTGTAGATGAACTAACATGATACTGTCCCTAAGATTGACCCTAGGTTAGCCCTATGCCCGGGGACAGGAGGAGGGTGACTGCTAGGGACCGTGGGTAAGCCAGCGCTATATTATACCTAACCAATCGCAGGGATCACTATCGGATCATTGTCAACCCGGACATGACAGTGTTACCGGGATATACTATGGCTGACCCTTGAATTTGGCTCCTCCTGTCATATTTCTTTATCTCTCACTAGTCGTTACTTGGTGACGTGTGGAGATCTATGTAATCACGACCGTGTATCTATTTGGTTGTATTATTTGTATAAAAGCCGTTGAATATACGGCCCTCCTTGCTTCTAGATGTTACCTGTGTAGTAACCTCCTGATGAACCCGCTATACTGGTAGGGGGAAACGCGTTGAGTTTTTTTTAGCTTCATGCTTTGTGAACCACATCTGGCTCACATTGAGAGGCCTACTAACACGGAGGTTCTCTGCGAGGCCTGTGAGCGTATTAGGGCTCAGCATAGGGCCTCGAATTGTATATATGTTATCTCCTCAGATGAGGTGTCTGTTTAAACCACTGTATAACGAACCATTGTGATACATTAGGTAATCCTCACCTTGCCTAGCTTCTCCCACTTCTGTGGGTGATTCTCCTATGTGTCTGACGGATCGGTAGGTCAGGGATTAACCAGGGCCCGTTAGTCCAGGTTCGAGGACGGGGAATCTCCACCATCAGGAGTTGTCCCCGGGCATAGGGCTAACCTAGGGTCAATCTTAGGGACAGTATCATGTTAGTTCATCTACACTATCCTAAGTATCTTTCACTGGTGACCACCTTACCTATGATGTGTCAGTCTGTTAGTATCAACTGTGACTACATGTTATTCTCCTCTTGAGAGTGTTGACTTTTGAGGTACCTATTGGGGTGTTGTTTGACCCCGTTTTATTAGTAATATTAAAAGTTATATTTTAAGGGAAATATTCACTGCTGGAAGTTCTGTTTGTATACACATTTCCCCACTAGCTTGTCTATAGGTTTTTTTGCTGGAAGCATGTAGCCTTAGAGACATATTTTTTCATTTTTCTGGCTATAGTCTCGGGTGATGGCTTGTTTTTTGCAGGACAATGTGATGTTAATATTGCTACAATTTTGGGGTACATATTTTTATTAGTTTTTTTACACCGTTCACTTGATGGGGTAGATCATGTGATTTTTTTTTTTTAATGTTTTACACAATAAGAGCATTTTTAGAAAAAAAATCATGTTTTTGTGTTGCAATTTTCTTAGGCCTCTTTCACACGGGCGTCGCGTTTGACGCCGGGATAGGATGCGGGTGCGTTGCGGGAATATGCGCGATTTTTCCGCACGTGTGCAAACGTTTGTAATGCGTTTTGCACGCGTGTGTGAAAAATCGCCATGTTTGGTACCCAGACCTGAAACCGGACTTCATGACTGAAGTCCGGTTTCGGGTAGAGTATTCTGGAGAATTTATTATTTTCCCTTATAACATGGTTATAAGGGGAAATAATGGCATTCTTAATAAGGAATGCTGTGTAAAATGAGGATTAAGGGGTTAAAAATAAAAAAACTTAACTTACCTTAGTCACTTGATCGCGTAGTTGGCGATCTGTCTTCTCTCTTCAAGCTTCAGCTACCAGCTTAAGAACCTGTCACATCACATGGTCCAATCACATGGTCCATCACCCAATTTTAGATATATTTTTATATCTAAAAATAGGATAGTGGTTGATTTGATCTTTTAATATTTGTGTTTTTTTATTTTTAACTTTCTTTTTTAACTTTTTTAGAACTTTTTATTAAATAACTTGTAACCCCCCTTAGAGGCTAGAACTTGGGATCTTCTGGGTGATCTATTAGGGTGAATAGGACTCTGACTCTGTCCCTGCTACGCTGTGTTTTGTGTAGGCAGCTTATCATGGCAGACCTGGAAAGCTTCATAAGCGTTCAGGCTGCCATGGTAGCTGATTGAAGCCCCACGATTTCACATGGTCCATGGTGATAGACCATGTGATTGGACCATGTGATGTGACGTCATCACAGGTCCTTTAGCTGGTAGCTGAAGCTTGAATAGAGAAGACAGATCGCCAACTACGCGATCAAGTGGCTAAGGTAAGTTAAGTTTTTTATTTTTAACCCCTTAATCCTCATTTTACACAGCATTCTTTATTAAGAATGCTATTATTTCCCCTTATAACCATGTTATAAGGGAAAATAATAAAGATTGGGTCCCCGTCTCCTAGCAACCATGCGGGAAAATCGCACCGTATCCGCACTTGCTTGCGGATGCTTGCGATTTTCCCGCAGCCCCATTCACTTCTATGGGGCCTGCGTTGCGTGAAAAACGCAGAATATAGAGCATGCTACGATTTTCACGCAACGCAAAAGTGATGCGTGAAAATCATCGCTCATGTGCACAGCCCCATAGAAATGAATGGGTCCAGATTCAGTGCGGGTGCAATGCGTCCACCTCACGCATTGCACCCGCGCGGAAAACTCGCCTGTGTGAAAGGGGCCTTAGAGACATATTTTTTTAATTTTTCTGGCTATGGTCTTGTGTGGAGGGTCATTTTTTGCGGGATGAGGTGACTTTTTATTGCTACCATTTTGGGGTACATATGACTTTTTGATAGTATTAACTTTATGTTTTTTGGGAGGTGAGCTAACTAAAAAATCTGTTTATTGTTTATTTATTTATTTTTTAAGGCGTTCACCTTATGGGGTAGATCATATGATATTGTTATAGAGCTGGTCGTTGTGGACGCGGTTATGCCAAATATGTCTATTTAATTTTTGTTCTTCTATTTTTAACATTTTTTAAATAACGGATTTGGGGGAAATTTTTTTTTAAAATGTGAAACTTTACTTTTATTTTTTGAGGGACGAAGTGCTTTTTATTGGTACCATTTTTGTGATGTGTACAACTTTCTGATCACTGAAAGGTAACTAAAAATGTTTAATTTTTTTTCCGTTACGGCATTCACTGCACAGGAGTTTTTTTTTTAAATATATTTTAATAGTTCAGACATTTTACCACGTGGCAATACCCAAAATGTTATTCTTTTATTGTTAATATATTTTTATATCTAAAATTGGGAAAGTGGTTGATTTGATCTTTTAATATTTGTGTTTTTTTATTTTTAACTTTTTTTTTAAACTTTTTTTAAACTTTTTATTAAATAACTAGTAACCCCCCTTAGAGGCTAGAACTTGGGATCTTCTGGGTGATCTATTAGGGTGAATAGGACTCTGACTCTGTCCCTGCTAAGCTGTGTTTTGTGTAGGCAGCTTATCATGGCAGACCTGGAAAGCTTCATAAGCATTCAGGCTGCCATGGTAGCCGATTGGAGCCCCGCGATTTCAAAGCCGCATACCTCTGTCTTGCCTCACAACACCGACTGCAGAACCTGAGAGGTAAATAATGGGTTTCGGCATGATTGCCATTACCTCTCATTGAGGCCGGGTGCCTGATGTATGATACTGCTGCCACCTGCCACTTAGGCCTCTTGCACACGAATGTTGTGTGCCCGTGGCCGTATTGTGGCCTGCATACGGCGGGTCCGCAATACACGGGCACTGGCCTGTGTGCAATCCACATCACGGATGCGGACCCATTCACTTGAATGTGTCCCCAATCACGGAAATGCGGAACGGAAGCACGGATAGGAACCCCACGGAAGCACTACGGAGTGCTTCCGTGGTGTTTCAGTCCGTGCCTCCCCACCGCAAAAAAATAGAACTTGTCCTATTTTTTGTGTGGTGCGGACGAATTACGGACCCATTCAAGTTAAATGGGTCTCGATCCATCCCAGCCACCGCACGGACGTTGCCCGTGTATTGGGGACCCTCTTTCCTCTGTTTAGAAGGTTTTTTCTACCCCTTAGTGACCAGCCTGTTTTTTGGCCTTACTGACCAAGCGTTTCTCTTCCTTTTTTCATCGTCGCGTTCCAAGAGCTATAACTTTTTTATTTTTTCGTTTATATAGCTGTATGAGGGCTTGTTTTTTGCGACAAAAGTTGTAGTTTTTTATGGTGCCATTTAGTGGTACTCATAACTTTCTGATTAACTTTTTCTGGGAGGAAGATGGGAAAAACAGCAATTCTGCCACTGCGTTTTTAAGTTATAAATTTTAGGGCGTTCTTTTTTCGGTATAAATAACATAATATTTTTATTCTCTGGGTCACTAGGATTAGAGTGATACCAAATACATATATTTTTTTTTTTTACATTTTACTACTTTTTTGCAATAAAATCCTTTTTTTTTTTTAAAGGAAAAAATAGTTTTTGCATTGCTGCTTCCCAAGACCTAGAACTTTTTTGCTTTTCTTTCTATGGAGTTGTGTGAGGGCTTGATTTTTGCAGGACGACTTTTATTTTTCATTGGTATCATCTTGGAGTAAAGGACGCTTTTTGATCACTTGTTATTCCTTTTTTTTTTTTGTGGCAACTAAGAATAAATTATCAAGTCTCTTTTTTTTTACGGCGTTTACCGTATGGTATAATTTACATGATATTTATGTAGTCTGGGTCGTTACGGACGCGGCAATACCAAACATATGGGGGAAATTTTATTTTTGTAATTTTTTTCATTGAAAAGTGCATTTTCAATAGAAAAAAAAAACATTTTTTTAAATGGAATTTTTTTATCTAATTTTTTTTACCACTTAATAGTCCCACAAGAGGACTATAACAAGCAGTATTTTGATTGCTTTTAAAATACAATGCACTATCCCTATAGTGCATTGCACTTAAATGGCAACGCTATTCTAACATTGACCAGCAGGCTGCACCAGAGAGGCGCAGCCTGCTGGAAATTACTCAAGGCTGGTCTGCCCCAGCCCAGCCTTGAGTAATTTCCTGCAGGCTGCGCCTCTCTGGTGCCTCTCTACATCAGACCCCAGCGAGCCTCCACACACATCGGCACCCTGTGATCGCGTCTGTGGGGTACCGATGGGAGACAGCTCTCCCTTTCACCGATTTACATGCGGCGGGCGCCATTGCCCACGGCATGTAAAGTGTTAAACAGTTAGAGCAGGGCCGTGGCTCTCATGTGAGACCCGGGTCCCCGCTCCCCGCCGTCACGGGGGACCCGTGCAGCACTTAGACTGGGCCACCGTAAAAAAGCGGCGGCCAACCGAGTCTAAGGCCCCTTAGTGATTGCCATAAAAACACGTATCGGTGGTCAATAAGGGGTTAAAGGGATTTTCCATTTTTGAACACCTTTTGCAGGCAGATACTTTGTTTGGACATCAGTCTATTTTTAAAAGGTCTGTTATTTTGGAAGCTTTTCTTTAACATCCTGACGGTATGAACTTGGCATCCAATGACAAACTGTGTCTGCATAAGGGCCCATGCACAGAACTGTATGTATTTTGCAGTCTGCAAAACATGGATTCACAAAATATATGCATGACATCCGCGTGCATTCCGTATTTTTCGGAAGAGAACAGCTGGCCCCTAATAGAACGGTCCTTTTCTTGTCCATAATGCGGACAATAATAGGACATGTTCTATTTGCGGAACGGACACACAAACATATGGAAATGGAATGCACGTGGAGTCATTTCCATTTTTTTGCCTCCACATTGAAGTGAATGGTTCTGCATACGGGCCACAAAAAAACGGGACAGACACAGAGACAAAATACGTTCGTGTTGATTGTTTCTAACTAGCAGAATTGTGAATGGAGTATAATACAGGGATAAGTAAAAAAAATACGTAATGTACAATGTATTTACAGATTTACAATATAAATTGTACTAGCAGAAGGACCTGGCTTCACACGGGTATATTTAATCTATTTCATTTAATGCTTGTGTGTGTCGTTAAAAGATATCAACAGTATCCACTATAACAGTGACATCTACAGTTCCTCACCCCTCTAACAGTTACATCCACAGTGTGCTCCCCTTTAACAGTGACCTCCACAGTGGCCGCCCCTTTATTAGTGATCTCCACAGTACCCTGTATGGTTAACAGTGATTTCCAAAATAACCCGACCCTTAACAGTAACTTCCACAGAGCTCCATTCCCTTAAATGTGACCTCCACAACACCCAGCCCCCTTAACAGTGACCTTTACAGCACCCCACCCCTTAACACTGACCTCCATAGTGGACTGTCCCCTTAACTGTGACCTCCACCGTTCCCTGCCCCCTTAACAGAGACCTCCAAAGCGGTTTTTAAGCCTTTTCTTTTGAGGGTGGCCTGAATGGCCACCCTACCTGCCCCATTAACTGTGACCTCCACAGCACTTCGATCCCTTAACAGTGTCATCCACAGCACCCTGCCCCTTTAAAGCTGATCTACAGCAGTGAAGAAAAATGGCTGGGTTGTTATAGAAACCTGGTGTAAAACTGTGTGTATGTGGAGACTAAGGGCCTGCGAGCTTCTATTGGCTGATAAGGGTTATGTGATCAGGCTTCTATTGACTTGTGCATTTTTGGGAATATATCAGGAACGGTACCTGTTAGAGAGCCGAGACCCAGTCTAAATCCTTCCCAGGCACCTGTGTACCAAATTTCGTGATTATAAATGCGACGGTGCGGATTCCTTTAGCGGAAATGCACACATACACTCAGCTTTATATGTTAGTATGATATTAGTATATTAGTATGATAGTATGATACTATGAAACAGTGCTCAGAGTTGGACATATGGGTATGTTTGTTAAGCATTAGGTTTCTTCTTCTTTCTATCTACTACTATGGTTGCTGGGTAAGTCTTAAATAATAATAATAAAAAAAAACATTCAGCTGCCGAATCCTGTTTGGTGGTAATTCTTTTCTACACGATAAGGAAGACCATCTCTGTATTTGTGAAAGTTTTCATTTTCCTCAGTAAAACATTGCGGACTCAAAGTAGTTTATTGAGACAAAATGCAGAAAATGACAAACAAAATCAATAAACCTGACCTGTAAGAGGTTGCCAGCTCAGGGATTTCCGTCGTACATTTAAGCTGGAAAGTGCTAATTCTTTACATCAGATGGACAAGGGTCACTTCCACCCAACAAGCAAGTTAGAAACATTTTTGCTTTTGGTCATGGCTCTGAATTTCAAGGCTTGGAATGTGCCTCTGATACGCCATTCCTTTCAGTACTCCAGATACACCAGTTAATTAATGTTGAAGCAAATATAACTTATATACAATTCTAACCTATCTACAAAGGGGCTTTGAAAATAATCCTAAAGTAACTCTAGTTCCTTACTGAAAAGGGAATGTCATAAGAGAAAACATGGTTGGAAGACAACAATAGAATGCCCTGGGGGAAAATGTATTGCAAATAGTCTGACATCTTAAGGAAATTCCCATCTCTGTTTGTAGCAGCATAGCTGTGAAATGGATTTTCTGCAGTTTAGAGCATTTTTACACATTTTCTACCCTGCACTGGTTTGTGGTGACTGGTGGTTTTAAACATAAAATCCATCAACAATGTTGAAAGATAAAGCCAGTCTGCTCATGAAAACATCCTAGGAGACAGACAACCTCAAGGTGAAAAGATACTTGCATGTTAAAGGGAATGTGTCATCAGAAAATGACATATTGTTTAAATCACGTTTTTATGTTTAACATATTTTAAAAGAACTTTTGATGATGTTTTTAATTTTCCATGTATTCCATATATTTAATCAAAAAAAGATAAAATCCTGCAGCTTTCGCACTGGCCACTATGTCTAATAATTGTACAAATTGCTTTACTGCAGTTTCCTGCTTATCTGTCATTCTTATCCTGCCTATAATGATATCACCTCTGTGTATAGATAAGACAGCATCCACCATTCACAATAGGTGATGATCAAAGCTTATCTATTCTTTCCTTGTACAATGACCTCTTCACAGGTCACAGAGCATGACCAGAAAACTCTCCCATAGAAGTCACTGAGGTCCCCTCCTGACCATTGTGTCTATAGACCATGGGGCTGCCGTTAAGCAATTTTTTAAATGGGGGACCCGATAGTTGGAAAGGCAGCCTGACGGCTTCCATAGGCATCGTGGCTGCCTTCTACAGAAGCCCATGAGACTCAGCCCCCCTGGGTCTCACAGGCAGGAAGGCTGTCAGTGTATTACACCGGTAATACACTGACAGCCAATGCATTACAATACATGTATTGTAATGCATTGTAGAGGGGATCAGACCCCCAAAAGTCCCAAAAAGTAAAAAAAAAAAAATCTAAATTTTCCAAGTAAACAAAAACTTCACATAAGACAGTCACCTAAAACATAAATACTAATGGCAGATGTAAACCAATCCATCAAAATCTGCGCTGCAAAAGCCATATGGCGCTACTTCCTTTCTGAGTCCTGCCATGTGCCCCTACAGCAGTTTGCCACCACATATGGGGTGTTGCCGTATTCAGGAGAAAATGGGTAACAAATAATGTGGTGCTTTTTCTGTAACCTCTTGTGAAAATGAAAAATTTGGGGCTAAAGCAACAGTTCATTGGAAGAAATTAAACTTTTTATTTTCACAGCCAAATGTTTCTAAATTCCGTAAAACACCTGAAGTGTCAAAGTGCTCAGTTCATCACTTAATAAATTACTTCAGGGGTGTAATTTCCAAAATGGGGTCACTTTTTGAGGGTTTCACTGTAGGGATACCTCAGGATTTCTTCAAATACGAAATGGCGCCCAAAAAACAAATCTGTCCTCCAAAAACCATACAGCACTCCTTTCCTTCTGACCACTGCCAGTAGAGACATTCAAATTAGAAAATTGTGGTAAATGTTGAATTTTTTTTAAATAAATAAAGGTGAAATATACCTACTCAAATTTACCACTGTCATGAAGTCCAATGTGTCACAAGAAAACATCCTCAGAATAGCTTGGATACGTAAAAGCGTTATTACCACATAAAGTAACATGTACTTATGTGCTATGCAGAGCCTTCAGCTGAGTGGGATCTTCTTTGTTGTGCTTCTGCCAGTGCGGTGCTTACTACAGTGTATACTGTAGAAATGTGAATCCATAGTGTACTAATTCTGTATGCGCTGAAGTGAAAGCCTGTTTGGGGGCCTGTTTTGCTAGTAATAAAATGGTGGCAAATGACTGCCCGTGTCTATACACACACACTTGCCTGGGTTATACCATCCTCCTTTATCTTACCTGTCTTCTAATGTAAAATGGCCCAAACTAAATTGCCAAAAATTCAGATTTGCATTTGACCAGAATTTTTGGAAAATTAAATTTGTAACTCAATTCCCTCATCTCTAGTCTTCTATATCAGATAGTGGGGGTCCGACACCTCCAACCATCAGCTCTTTCCAGCAGCTGCATGTATTAGACATAGCATTGTGCATGGAGCTGGAAGCAGACAGCAGCACAGCCCACCCCACATGACCACTACACAGTCTAGTGTGTCGTTTCCTGACCCCAATTGATCTGATATTGATGACCTGTGCCTAGAATATCTGTACAAGTTTTTTTTTAAAGTAGTGCCAATGTTTCAGTGGTCCTCACCAGGCTTTGTTAATCTGATACGAGCTACCCATTTCCAACATGCAACAGAGGAGAAAACCTTTAAAATTACCCAAAGAATAACATGTTCAACAACAGCTGTGGTATATTATGCGAATTGCCCATGTAAAAAGATATATATCGGACTTACCACTCGTGAACTGAAAGTTCGGGCAAGAGAACATGTTCGGGATATCTTTGCAGCACAAAAGGAGAATGATATGTCACAACTGAAACCTGTGGCGAAGCACTTTAAATTATATCACAATTCTGATCCCTCTGGTTTGAAAATATTTGGCATAGACTGCATATCAAAGAATATACGTGGTGGCAGTATATCAAAAAAGTTGGCCCAACTTGAGTGTCAATGGATCTGGAGGGTTAATTCCCTTAAACCGAATGGTCTGAATGAGGCATCTGGTTTTGCTTCCTTTCTCTGATTGTTTGCGAGTCTGTCCCATCCCTCCTTTTTTGGCGTTTTTTAATTTTAATAATTCTTTTATGGTTTTTGGTGTAACTTTAGTGATAGATGGGGGTACAGTTTTGCACTGCATCAGTTGTCCTTTTGCACTTTATTGTGCCTAGGAGAAAAGTTTTGAATATGGTCCAATGTCTTTGCGCATTTTTTGTATATTTATCTTTTATCTCCAGTATTAATATGCTGCTATACACATATATGGAGGTTTCTATATGTCTGATATGTGAGGGTTAATATTTGCTTATGTATAATTATCTATGTATGAAACATATGCAATTAATATTTTTGGTCTTTTTCACTTTTATTTTAATATAGTAATTCACAGATGAGTCTAATTTTTAACTTTTAATTATTATATATATACATATACTTTTATGTGTGTAATCATGTGTGTAATTTCCATGTGTGTAATCATGCTATATTGTTTGGATAATCATTTGATAATAATTGTGTTGTGTGTATTTTTTCTTTCTATTCACAATCACTTTTTCATGGGTTGCACTTAGGCACCTTATCACTGCACTCGGCACTCTTATCATCTTTCTTTTGTTATATACATTGAATTTGTCATAAGCACAATGTTATCACAGTCACTTGTGTACTAGTACAATTTCATTTATTTATTTATTTTTTCATTTATTATTATTGGTTGTAACCTACCAGTGGTTAGGGGTATCTATATTTATGCCTGTACTATGGAATAGTTTTTGTTTTTTTTTTGCTTTAGGAGATAGTGTTTCTGGAGATTATATACTAATATATATGTTTTATGTTATGTGCATCTATTTGTGCCTTATAATGAGGAATTTTTTCGGCCAAGACATGGAGATGAGTATTACCTGTTAGGACCTGCGATCCGATCACGTGACCTCGGTGGTCACGTGTTCCGATCACATGACTATATGGCTCACGTGGGCTGTGATGCAGATGGACGCGTCACTGGGAGGTATCGCTATTTGAATTAACTGGGATTGATTGGCTGATGCACTGCATAAATATACTGTCCCCCGATGATGACGCCACCCCCAGACGAAGGCTTGTGCCGAAACGCGCGTCGGGGTTGGCGCCATCCCGAAGGAGAGACACAGTATGGGTATGATGTTACTATTTCTTTGATTGTATGCACTTGCACTTTGTACAACTGACTTGTTTATCAAACCTTCTCCCCTCCGTCTCTCCTCTTGGATGCCGCCCATCTATGCACCCCCCTTATGTATTTTAATTGTATGTGCTATATGCACCTTTTTAATATGGTAATAAAGATGTTTTTGCAATGATACGCGGTCTGGTATCTTCTATCTAGGTTATTTTGTTAATTTGCTGCAGCAATTATGTGACCTCTGCCAATCACTGGCCTCAAAGAGTCAGACCGGCCAACCAGAGCATCCTCCTGTGGGGGAAGGTCTGATACCATGGTGGGCCCAAAAGTTCCAGCGGTATTAGTCCAGACGGTTCTTGGCATATTTGCCATATGAGCACCTCATTTGGTAACCTGTTGTTCCTTTGCTACTCAATAACCTAAAATAGTTAAAAAAAAATTCTATGTCTTAAACAAAATAATATATAAATGTATAAAAATGTAAAAACCCACCCAGGGCTCCAGATGGAGACCAAAATGGTCTCCAATGTGCCTTAAAATTAGCAGATGACGACAATACTTTTTAGTCTTATTGCCATTTGCGACTGGACCGCCGCTGCTGCGCTGCCTTAAATGGCACACGTGCTCACGCGCTGTGTTCTCTTCGCTAGCACAGTGGAGAAGAAAGAGGGAGTTCCTCCCTCCCCAAAGTGACGCTGCCGCCACTGCCACCAATGGGCAGATAGCAGGGAGGAGGAGAGGAGGAGCTGTGGCCACTGCGCCACCAATGAATGTAAAACATATTAATACAAGTGTCGGCAGCGGTATCACAGACCCGGCACCCGGTCTCAATAACTGGGCATGCGGGAGGGAGTTTTATTTTCTCCCTGGCTCTGAGCTATTGGACAGCGCTGCTGTCAGGGAGAAGAAGAGACACTGGCGTCTCCTTCTCCTTGCTCTGAATGTTGAAAATACTGGGGGCCACAGCAGGCGAACGGAGCGGCACCCAGGAATAAGAGTAAGTGCACTTAGGTCCTTGGGCACCGCTCTATGTAGCCTGCTACTTAGTTCATATTTTTTGGACCCATGAAAGGCCACAGCTCCCCCCTCCTCCTCCCCTGTGTACTAGGCACAGGGCAGCAGGGAGAGTGTGAGATCCTATTTACCCTAGTAGAGCTCTATTAGGGTGAATAGGACAAGGGATCAAAAGATCCCAGGTTCTAGCCTCTTAGGGGTGAAATGGTTATTAAATAAAAAGTTAAAAAAAAGTAAAAAAACAAACAAACATACTAAAAGTTTAAATCGACCCCTTTCCCAATTTTACATATAAAATTTACAAACAATAAAAAATAAACATATAACATATTGCCACGTCCGAAAAAGTGTGAGCTATTAACATATTAAAAAATATTTACGTTCTGGTGAAGGCCGTAACAGAAAAAAAAATTAAAACCGTGCAATTCGCCATTTTTAGTCACCTTGTCCCCCAGAAGATGTCACTGGATGTGAGAGGTATGTGCTTCTGTATTCTCCTATATGTAGAGCTGGCTCACTACTGTGACCTGCGTCTCTTCTTCGCCAAGTCCTTTTTTTATATTATATGCATTTTAAATTTGGCGATTTTTTTAGTTTAGGAGCCAATGGCTCCTGGTTCTGTTTTTTTGTCTGGAGCACTGCCACCTATCTCAAATTAATATTTTTTTCATTTTTATTTCTCAGAATACACTGTTTATAATTTTGTTTATGATAAAATAAATGTAGAGAGGATCAATTGCAATGTGTTCAATACGATGACCTTGAGCGTGGAGATAAACTGCATGAAATGATACCTTCCCTACCACTCAAGATGAAACCACAGTGTAAGGACAAATCTTATTTTACACATTTCAGTAATAGATGTTCTTAATGTTTCATGTTGAGAGCTGTATATTAATATCTAAGTATGGATGAAATCCCAGATGGGTCTCTAGTAATTTAATTTTAGGGCATATTCCGGGAACATGCTTTCTGCTAGTTTTTTTTGTCTCTCTATAGAAAATCTGCAGAAGGTTCAAAAGTAAAGAAACATGTCAACAGAAATAGTAGCACTATCATCATCATCATCATCATTATATCTCTAGATAAAGATGATATTTCAAATATAATTAAATACAGTTTTGAGGAAAATAGTTTGAAAAAAAAATGTAAAAAATAGGTAAAAATAATAATTATTACTCACTTCACCGATCCCTGACACTGCCATTCTGATGCCGATTCGGCACCCCTTGCTCTCTACTCCCTAGGTCCAGGCATGACACATAGGAACTTGGACTGCCTGCTCAGCCAATCAGTGGCTGCATAGGTGACCTGCCTCACCCAGTGATTGGCTGAGCAGGTAGTCCAAACCATTTCCTGTGTGTTGAGGGCAGGACCAGAAAGTGGAGAGCAGTGAGGAATGACAATTAACAAAAAAACTGCCACACTGCCGAGTAGGTGATTTTACCCCCAACATTTGGCACTGACTGACTGCTACCGCCACTGCCTCCTTGAACCTCTGCACCACTACTTTCCAGGCAGGTAGGCTCCTGCGAAGCGGGAGGTCTACCCCGGGCACATTTGGCTCACAACCTTCCACTGCTGCCACCCATATCTAAGTATGGATAAAATCCCAGATGGGTCTCTTGTAATATAATTTATAGGGCATATTCCGGGAACATGCTTTCTGCTAGTTTTTTTTTTGTCTCTCTATAGAAAATCAGAAGAAGGTTCAAAAGTAAAGAAACATGCCAACAGAAATAGTAGTACTATCATCATCATCATCATTATATTTGTAGATAAAGCAGATATTTCAAATATAATTAAATACAGTTTTGAGGAAAATTGTTTGAAAAAAATGCAGAAAATAGGCAAAAATAACAATTATTACTCACTTCACCGATCCCCCTGACGCTGCCATTCTGATGCCGATTCGGCTCCCCTTGCTCTCCACTTCCTAGGTCCAGGCATGACACATAGGAACTTGGACTGCCTGCTCAGCCAATCATTGGCTGCATAGGTGACCTGCCTCACCCAGTGATTGGCTGAGCAGGTAGTCCAAATTATTTCCTGTGTATGAGGGCAGGACCAGAAAGTGGAGAGCAGTGTAGGAATGACAATTATGGGGAATAATAATTTTAACCCATTCTGCCCTGTTTTTAAAGTATTCCCTGTATGATATGATATGATTGATGTAAAGAATGATGTAAAGAATGGAAATCTGACATCATATAGTACATGACAATGCCTTTGTAATAAGGCTAGAACCAGCCGTGTACCAATTGCTCTGCTAGATTCTCTTCAGCCTGGCAGCTCAGAGGTGTGCCCTTTCTGCCACAGCTTCTAACAGAACATAGGGCTGGTGGCAGTTGAGGATTTAAACTGATTGAATGCAAACAGCTCAGTGAGACAGAAAAGAACAAACAGCAGGTGGCAGTATACAGATACATTTTATTGAATAGCTCATTGACTATACAAAATTTTTAATTACATGCAATTACAAAAGTATTCAGGTGCTGGTTTAAAAAATGTAGAATATGCTTTATAACACAACCCCTTTAGGGGAAACACCATGAAAAACGGTTGTTTTCCCTTGTAACAGATTTACAGTGGCATGCAAGAGTTTGGGCGCCCCTGGTCAAATTGACTGTTAGGCCTTTTTCACACGGGTGTCAAGTTTGATGCCCGGATAAGATGCCAGTGCGTTGCGGGAAAATGCGCGATTTTTCCACCCGAGTGCAAACCGTTTTAATGCGTTTTGCACGTGCGTGAGAAAAATTGGCATGTTTGGTACCCAGACCCGAACCGGACTTCATCACTGAAGTTCGGGTCTGGGTTAGGTGTTATGTCGATTTTATTATTTTTCCTTATAACATGGTTATAAGGGAAAATAGTAGCATTCTTTAATACAGAATGCTTAGTAAAAGGACAATTGAGGGTTAAAAATAAAAAAATTAACTCACCTTCTCCAATTGATCGTGTAGGTGCCGATCTCCTGTTCTCTCTTCAGCTGTGGGTAAAGGACCTTTGGTGATGTCATGTCCATCACATGATCCCTCACCATGGTCCACAACCATGGTGAGGGATCATGTGATGGACCATGCGATGAGCTCAGTGACATCACCACAGGTCCTTTACCCACAGCTGAAGAGAGAACAGGAGATTGGCACCTACGCGATCAATTGGAGGAGGTGAGTTAATTTTTTTAATTTTTAACCCTCAATTGCCCTTTTACTAAGCATTCTGTATTAAAGAATGCTAATTTCACGCAACGCAGAAGTGATGCGTGAAAATCACTGCTCATGTGCATAGCCCCATAGAAATGAATGGGTCCGGATTCAGTGCGGGTGCAATGCGTTCACCTCATGCATTGCACCCGCACAGAAAACTTGCTTGTGTGAAAGAGGCCTTACTGTGAAAAGTTCAGCAAGTTGAAGATGAAATAATCTCTGAAAGGCATAAAGTCAAATTTTTGACTATTTTAAGCAAAAACCTTTTTTTTAAATCTTTTACAAAACAAAACAGGAAAAGGGCCCAACCCAGAAACTTTGGGCACATTCTTCCTTGCAAAAGTCTTCCAGTTCTGTGAGATTTCTGGACCGGCTTTCATGCACTTTTGAGGCTTGTCCACACATTTTCAGTGATGTTCAGATCAGGGGACTGTGAGGGCCATGGTAAAACCCTCACCTTGCGCCTTTTGAGGTACTCTATTGTGGATTTTGAGGTGTGTTTAGGATCATTATCCATTTGTAGAAGCCATCTTCTTTTCAACTTCAGCTTTTTACAGTTGCTGTTATGTTTGCTTCCAAAATTTGTTGGAATTCACTCTTCCCTCTGAACACATCTGTAGAGCACCCGAGCACAATGGAAGTCAATAGGAAAAACAAGAGCATTAAACCAGGCACCCCCTGCTCTGAAGAGATTCACAGGAAAAGGACAGAAATTGATGGAAACACCAATGAAATGGTTCGGAAACAGCATGGGGACAATGTCTGGATACATCTTGGACTCCCAGGTCATATACAAGGAGATGTCTAACTTATACCCAGCCATAAATATATAATTATATACAGGAGATAGCCAGGTTATACCAGCATGTCCATATCACTATATACAAGAAGATGTCTAACTTATACCAGCTGTACATATATAATTATATACAGGAGATATCCAGGTTATACTAGCATGGTCCATATCACTATATACAAGAAGATGTCTAACTTATACCATCCATAAACATATAATTATATACAGGAGATAGCCAGGTTTTACCAGCATGGTCCATAAAAATAGATATTATGTAAAAAGGCTGAGATGTACGTTTTCTTCTGAATGTTATTCAGATACAATTCAGTGCAGGGAGAGACGTCAGCAGGCGCTAGGGAAAGTGTTAGGAAAGACTTGAAAACTTTTATTTTGCTGTATAGAAGTTCAGGAAAAGGATAGGGAGGAATTATTCCATAGTATTGAAGCAGAACAGGGTTCAGTAAAGGAGTTTACAGCCTGGGCAATAGGAACAATCCTATTACAGCTTGCTGCACTGACAGCGGATCCAAATTGCAATTATACTGCTGCTTTCAGGTTTGCAATAGATGATACCTCTGTAATTCCAGCAAACCATTCTCTGCAAGTGCTGTGTGATACAGCCAGTAACAGGGTGTATTACTAGGAAATATTGCTATGTCTTATTAGCCCTTTGTGCGGTGCAGTTATATGTTCTTAAGCCTTTTTTGGCATGTATAACTAGCGAAAAAAGGGCTTATTAGCCGTTGCGTGATGAAAAGAGAAAATTACAGAACTTTTTACGGTGTATTAGTGGCAAAAAAAAGTATTATTTGCAGTTCAGTGGTACAGTTATATGTTCTTAAGCTTTTTTGGCCGTTTAGCGGTGAAATTATATGTTCTAAAGCTTTTTTGGCGTGTATTAGTGGCAAAAAATGTATTATTTGCCATTTAGAGGTGCAGTTATATGTTCTAAAGCCTTTTTTGTCATGTATTAGTGGCAAAAAAAATATTATTTGTCGTTCAGCGGTGCAGTTATATTTTCTTAAGCTTTTTTTGGCATGTATTAGTGGCAAAAGAAGTATTATTTGCCGTTCAACTGTGCAGTTATATGTTCTAAAGCCTTTTTTGGCGTGTATTAGTGGGAAAAAAGGGCTTATTAGCTGTTGTGTGGGGAAGTGAGAAAATTACAGCCCTTTTTGGTGTGTATTAGTGGCAAAAAAAAGTATTATTTGCCTTTCAGTGGTGCAGTTATATGTTCTAAAGCCTTTTTTGTCGTGTATTAGTGGCAAAAAAAAGTATTATTTGCCGTTCAATGGTGCAGTTATATGTTTTAAAGCCTTTTTTGTCGTGTGTTAGTGGTAAAAAATAATTATTTGCCGTTCAGTGGTGCAGTTAAATATTATAAAGCCTTTTTTGGCATGTATTAGTGGCAAAAAAAAGTATTATTTGCCGTTGTGTGCTAAAGTGACAAAATGACTTATTTGATCTAACAGTATGACATACAGAGAAGTGCCAGGCCCTGCACAGGGGAGGGGCAGAGGACTAAATGTTTCTGGCACAGGCACAGGTCGCAGCAGAGTAAGGGGGCGTGGCAGCAGGGGTCCCTTCAAGAGGCCTGAGCTCCCGATGTCATCTAGCAGTCCTGTCTTGACCAGCCATGCAGCAGTTCTTGAATGATTAACTCGGTCATCCACTTCGTCCCAAGTGACATCAGACAGGCCCTGTGCCCTCACCTGTCCTCAACCTGCCTCTGTCCTTTTCTGTTCCTTCAGCAAGAGAAGCATTATATGCTGTGGGCTCAGCTCCACTATACAGCGAGGATGAGCTGAATACTGCCCGCCTCTTCCTCAGTAGGTGGGCAAGTAGTGATGAGGCAAGTGGTGTGGGAGCTGGTGTTGCAAGCGGTCAGGCTCCTGGCTCAGAGACCGTTGAGGAGGACAACAGTGACGTGCAGACAGTACTCGATGATGATTTCGCCGATCGCAATTAGGAGCCGGGTGACGAAGGGGCTTCATCATCATCCGGAGAAGAGGGTGGCAGCTTGTGCGAGAGGCAGCGGCGGAGCCAGCAAGTCGGTAGCGAGGCTGGGAGTCAGCAGGGTGGCAGCAGTGGAAGGTTGGCTTCGCAGGAGCCTACCTGCCCAGAAAGTAGTGGTGAAGGTGAAGGGGTTCATGGAAGCAGCGACGGTAGCAGTCAGTCAGTGCCGAGTGTTGGGGGTAAAATCACCTACTCGGCGGTGTGGCAGTTTTTTGTTAAGCCGCCGGAGCAAGTGAACATGGCCATTTGCCCAATCTGTGGGCAGAAGGTGAAGTGTGCCAAGGTTGCCAACGTTGGCACCATGGCCCTGCGTCAACATAAGCAGTGTCACCATATAGTGGCCTGGGATAACCGTGGCTCCAATGTGGTGGTCCAGCCTGCCACAGCAACCGCTGCATCACCCAGTGGCACGCAGCCGATTTCAGGCAGTCAAGGCTCCACCACCTCAGCCGAAGGGAGCTGTCTGTCCTTCCCATCGTCTACCGGTCCTGATGCTACTGCTCCTCGCCCTCCTACTCCTCGTCAGTCATTCCGTCAGCAATCGATCACCAAAGCGATTGCCAAGAGACAACAGTATGCGTGCACTCATCCAACGGCGCAGAAGCTGAATGTGCTCCTGGCCAAGTTGCTGTTGCTGCAGTCCCTCCCTTTCCAAGTGGTGGACTCTGCACCCTTCATAGAACTGATGGCTTGTGCCGAGCCAAGGTGGAGAGTCCCAAGCCGTCATTTCTTTGCTAAAAAGTCAGTACCAGCCCTGCACAAATATGTAGAACAGAAGGTGGGCCTGTGCTTGAGCCTGTTGGTGTCTGCCAAAGTGTACAGCAGTGCCGATGTGTGGAGCTGTAACTACGGTCAAGGACAATGTATGTCCTTTACGGCCCACTGGGTAAATGTGGTGCCTGCCCAGCCAAACAAGCAACTTGGCCAGGTGATGCCGCTTCCACCACCACGTTCTGACGCCGTTGGCCTGCGACAATGTCCACCTCTGCCTTCTCATCCTCCACCGTGTCCTCAGCCTCCACTGCAGGGACAACTCACAGCGCTCCCCCAGCATACCACATGTGCAGGGCACAGCAGTGTCAAGTCGTTCTACACCTCATTTGCCTGGGCTAATGGAGTCACACAGGGGAGGAATTGCTCCGTGTCCTTCATCAAGAAATCGAATCCTGGTTTTCTCCGTGACAACTGAAAATCGGAACCATGGTGACGCATGTGTTCAATTTGGTTGTCAAGCAGTTCCTGAAGTCTTCCACCCATTTGCAAGACATCCTAAAAATGGCAAAGAAACTTTGCATGTGCTTCAGCCACTCGTACACAGCCAAGCACACCCTCCTTGAGCTGCAGCGGCAGAACAGCCCCCAACATAGGCTGATATGCAACGTTTCCACCCATTGGAATTCCACCCTCCATATGTTGGACCGACTATACGAACAGAGAAAGGCCATAAACGATTTATTGATGATCCAAGCGGACAGGAGTTACTCCCCTGTGTAACTTCGATGTCAGCCAGTGGCAGCTCATGCATGACACCTGCCGTTTGCTCAGGCCCTTTGAGGATGCCACGTTATTTGTCAGACGTCAGGATTACGGGATTAACAACGTCATTCCACTGCTTCATATCCTCGAACAGATGCTGGTAAATCTGGCTGATCAGGGGACTGGAGACGTGGCACCGCAATCTTTCGGCCACATGAGCCCTGTGGGGGGAGGAGGAAGAGGAGGCAGACATTGGAGCACAAGCAATGTGTAGAGAAATGTGTGGTTTTTCTACACAGGTGACAGGAGAGGAGGGGCAGGAGCAGCCAGAGGAGAAAGAGGTTGATGAGGAAGATGAGGCAGATGACCCAGACACACCGTGGCAGTATGCAGTGGAGATGGAGGCAGGGAGTGCCTCCGAGTCATTTGCGCAAATGGCCCGCTGCATGCTCACTTGCTTGGGTAGTGACAGCCGAATTGTCACCATTCAGCAGAGGGATGACTTCTGGCTCCCCACCTTTTTTGACTGGTCCAAAATGAGGACCTTTTTTACACCCGCTGAGAGGGATGACAAACTGAACTACTATAGAGACATCCTACTGTATGTAGTCAGTTGGCCGCTGCCTATCTGCGCTATTGTCCATACTCTCACAGGTCTGACTAGGGTGAGGTGGGGGCCCCCTCTGCGCTCTCGTTTCACTGCTATGGCTGCTGTGGCAGGGTGGGGGGGGGGGTAGGACCAGTACCCATTACTACTAATGGATTCAGATGAAAAAAAAAAGACAAATATTAATTTCTCTTAATATATATTACACTATATTCTATTACACGCATTATGCAATCGTTACATTGCCGATTTTTCGCAATCAAGAGAATAATCTCAATATGAATATTCGTGAATATATGACGAATATTCTACCAAATATTCGCAAAATATCGCAAATTCGAATATTGCCCCTGCCACTCATCACTAATAGTTGCCCCTAGTAGAACTCCCCTGTCCACCCAAAATGTGGGGAGACTGACCTTTGTCAAGATGAATCAGACATGGATCAGCCAGGATTTCAACCCACCAATGCCTGATGCATAAGGTTAGATCATCCATGCTGCCTCACCCAAACCTGGACAAAAGAGGCCGTTTTTTTCTGGCTACCTGCCTCAGCTACTATTCTGATGCTGACTCCCGCCTGATGCCACACATCTAATGCCAAGTGCTCCTTCTTACACCGACCACCGGGTACTGTTATTGTCACCCACCTCCCCACTCTGTCACCGAATTACTCTGTGCTCTTCTGATGCTGTTGCAACCTCACCACTCACGTCTCCTCATGCTGCTGCCACTTCCACACTCTGTCATTGTGCCACTCTGTGGTCTCCTCATGCTGCTGCCACCTGCTCCACACTATGTCACCTTGCCAGCGTTTTGGTTTCCGTCTCCAAAGCGGAACGGAGACTGATCGGAGGCAAACTGATGCATTCTGAGCGGATCCTTTTCCATTCAGAAAGCATTAGAATGCAAACTGATCCGATTTGGACCACTTGTGAGAGCCCTGAACGGATCTCACAAACGGAAAGCCAAAACAAGAGTGTAAAAGTAGACTCATTGGTATTTTATCAGCAGTAAAGATTAAAACAGGTTCTCCAGGATTTAACTTTGATGGCCTATACTTGAGATAGGCTATCAATGTTTGATCAGTATCAAACCTCTTAAAAATAGAACAACAATGTTAACATCTTAGAGAACTGCAATAACTGATGCAAAAAAGTGATTTAAGTAAACCTTCCTTCTTTCATAAATGTCCATGTTAAGCCTCATGCACATGACTGTTGGAAAAACTGGTACCATATGGCACTCTGTGTACGCCTCTATTCAAGCTTGGCTTCTCCATTTTTATGTAGATGGCCTCCTTCACACCTCGTTTGTACCACTGGGAATAGAGACGGGGGGGTTAGACATCTATTGTCTGCCACTTACAATGCTGTCTTGACACCTTTTTCTGGGAGGTCATTATCACCTACTGACTCCAATTAGGACTAAGGAATCAACACCTTTGACCCCATGCTGGGTATAATGACCTAATTATTCCAAGAGAATTCTTGTACAAGTCATTCAGAATTGAGAAAGCTCGTTGGAAGAACGAGTGATGCGTTTTCAAGAAATCTACCGCAAGTCCAGTTGCCTTGATTTATTCTTTACAGATATAACAGATATAACTTTTAGGTTTTTAGACATATCTGTGTATGCTGGTGCAATTTTTCACTCAGCATTGATTTCTATGGAAAAATCATTACTCACATGGCATCTGATGGAGTATGATGCAACATGTTTAGACAGTGGCAACCAGATTGGTTTACTGAGTTAATAATCAAAATGCCCAGACTTCTGACAGAATTTGCACCAAAAAATGTTTTAGACACTTATAGAACATTTTTTCCAAAATGGGGATGGTCCATCGTAAATGGGCTGTTATGCAGTGGCAGTCGACCCACTGTGTCAATACAACAGATTTGGCTTGGGGTTATTCCCAAATTAGTAATCTATGTTCCCCTGTGGTCTTTACCCTTTAACCTATATACAGGGATCTGGACTTTGCTGCAGGGGAAGCATCATGCCACTACCTCCTGGAGTAGCCTCTGTTCAAGGGATTGCAGACACACAGGAGTCAAGGGACACCAGTGCGGAGCACTGAAGAAACAGTGTGCATATACCTTAGCAAGAGAGGCCACAACCTGCGTAGAGACAGAGTTACTCCGGTGTTCGGGCCCGTAGGGAAAAAGGGGGTGAGGTTCGTACTGTCAGGGACCAGAGCGCTGAAGCAAGTAAGCAGTACACTGTGGCCATGATAGACTAGATAGTGTGAAGTTGAGCCACATTTATCATGTAGTATCAGGCACTGTGATACATTTGGTGCAGTCTAAGCTTACACTGTCTAAATCAGGGGTGCACAACCTGCGGCCCGAGGGCCACATGCGACCCTCCATACCATTCTGTGCGGGCCCCAAACATCTGGTAAAAGACAAGTAGGTCTATGTCTTATGGCTTCTTACATGTATCTTTCATGTATTCTCCTATTAGATGGGAGTCCTAGAACCTAGTCCTAGAACTGTAACTAGACATTTATAGTGTATACTGTATGTTCAATATGCCAAAAATACAGTATTTCAGTTGGTAATACACCTTTAAGTTTTATTTTCGGCCTTTGGAATTAATTCAGGCTGACAATGTGCCCCCCAACCAGAAAAGGTTGTGCACCCCTGGTCTAAATATTAGAGAGTATTAATAAATCTGCTCCAATGTGTACAATTACATCTTTGTACAGACTTCAATTGGTGCAGAAACTTCTATAGAGTAACAATAACACTGTATACATACAGCGTATAGACTATGGGGCTGTAATATAGTTGTGTCAATAATGCCAGAAAGTTCAGAAATCTAGTTGCTGCTAAGATTTGGATAGTAGTGTGCGTAGGCATTAGGCAAAAACCTAACATAGGGTATAGTCTTCCAGATAAAATATAACTTTTTCTTGAACAGCTTGGTGGTATATTTATGACAGTATTGATTAATACTTATATTCTACCTGCTGCCAGTGTTATGTAATATGTAATTGTAAACTGTGGTCAATAATGACTCCTGCCTATCAGTGAGAAGATTCTGAAAGGAAAGATGTTTCAGGCCGAGAATGATAATACAGTCTTAACATTAATGTTGATGTGAAATGTGCGGCACATTATAATATATACCCCTGGGCAATTAGTTTACTGGCAACAATTGATAATAATTATGTCCAAACAATCATGCAAGGAATAATGTACAATTAATGTGGGAAACTAGAAGTAATTGTTACCATTAAGGAATGTGAGTTTCCTCATGTCATTAACGATAGCAAGGCTTTCAAGAATTCCTTGAAGAAGAATTTATTATTCAAAGGGTATTCCCAACTTCAGCATTGATGGCATATCTGGACATGCTATAAATGTATTGTTGGGACCCTCAACTATTAGGAAAATGGGTTTCTGACTTCAGGTATGTAGCATGACATGGCAGCTGTTCAGATGAATGGCCATCTTCGTAATAGAAAGATGACTTGAATCTGCTACAACACAGGCGTGACTCAAGTCTGCCAGAATGGGAACAAGATCAAGATGCTTATCATTCCCATACTATGATACTGTGTTAGTTTGTTGCACTGGTAAATATCACCAGTTTATGGCACAAATGTCTGCTTTTGGCCGTGCAAAAATACTGTGTGCATTTATGCCGGAAGGTAGCCAAATCTATGTCAGATGCCATAATAGTTAATTGGGATCCTATGCAGCATTATCCACCTGTGTCGAATATGGTGGACGTTGGTAGTCTTTTCTTCTGCTGGAACAGACTACCAGAGTTCACAACGCATATGTGAAACTACCATTTATTGGTCTTCTCCCCATTTAAAGGCTACGTAGTCCTTCAGAGGCAATTTTTGTTTATGATTGCTTTTTACTCATTTTTGGCTAAAAATCATATTTTCAATTGGCCTTTATTAAAAATATTGAGCCACTCTGTCACACGGGGTTACCTGTTTTCTAACTGTGTGACTGGTACTTTTACTTTCATTTTTTGCCGTCATCTAATAAACCTTATAATTAAACTACTAAGAGGTCATAAACGCTTATTTAGTCACATTCTTATCAGTAAGATCTGAGCTATAATGAGCATTTATGTCAGAGAGCAGAGATAAGGAGTCCGTCAGCTCCCCAACTGATGGAAAAGAAAGAAAATACAGAGGCTGCTACTAGAGCATCTCAGCTATGTACAGAAAAAAGGGCTCCATATTTTTAATAAAGACCAATTGAAAAATGATTTTTAGCTTAAAATGAGTACAATGCAATAATAAAAAAAAATTGCCTCAAAGGTGTACATAGCCTTTAACCCTTCCCTCTACAATCTATCCTGAACTCAGTATCCAGGCTCATCTATCTGTCCGCTGCACTAACCCCTCCACCCTATGGCAGTCACTACAGTGATACCTGCACCCTGTGCCAGTCATTGCGCTGGTTTCTTACGCAGCATTGGATTTAATTTAAACTTCTCTCACCGACAAAGCTCACACCACCCTATATCTCTTCCATCATCTCTGTATACAACCCTACCCATGTTTTCTAAGGTTTACGACTATCATCTTATTGTTTGACTTGTTTATTAGTTTGTTACTTTATAATGTCTGGTTTTATTTTTTATGTGTATCCTCTGATTGTAAAGTGCTGCAGAATATGGTGCTTTATAAATGAAGATTATTGTTGGTGTTGAACGATTTGAAGCCAAATGAATTGACTTTAATCCGAATTTCAGGAAAAATTTGATTAGCCACGAAGCCGAATTTCCTTGTACTTCGTTTTAACAAATCTATTTTTCCTGTAATCGCGATAAAAAAAAAAGCATACTCACCTCATCCATTTCTTCAATCAAGATGGGCCTTACCTTATCCATTTGCTTGGGGAAACGCCATCGTGGTAATCTTGACTAGAGTTGAGCGAACTTGTATTTTAAGTTCGGCGTCCAAAGTTCGGGTTCGGGTCATCGAAGAATCCCATTATGGATTCCGCTACCATGGACCATAACAGAATTTGGAATCCATAAGGGGATTCTTTAATGAACCCAAACGTTGAACTTAAAAAAACAAGTTTGCGCAACCGTCTTTTACTGCTCTACTTCTTTCTTCTCCTCCACACAGAGCACAGGAGCTCCACCCCTCATGTCACATGATCATTATACCAGGCCCTTTACCACCTCTTATCCAATCCAGTACTGAGCCACGCCCCCTGTACTGATCACATGATGGTGACGTCACCCCAGGTCCTTAGTGTTGTCCATGGTTCGGGTTCATCGAAGAATCCCCTTATGAATTCAAAATTCCATTATGGTCCGTGGTAGTGGAATCCATAACGGGATTCTTCGATAACCCCAACCCGAACTTTGGACGCCGAACTTAAAATACAAGTTCGCTCAACCCTAATTTTGATTGAAGAAACCGTGCAAAATCTCGCTTGCGGTGACGTCTGATGTCTCAACGTCATCAGTGAGGACATCACAACGCCCAGCCAGCGTGATAATGTGATGATTTGATCACGTCACTGCACAAAATTTTGCACGGTTCCTTCAATCATGATGGCCACAATGGCCTCTCCACGAGCGAATGGATAAGGTGAGCATGTATTTTTTCCTCAATTTTAGTCCTCAATTTTAATGTCAGATGCCAGGATCAGCAATGAACGCAGCATCTGAGGGGTTACTGTTACTTACAATGGAATGCGATTTGTGATGAAGTAATTTGTAACAAATAGATTTTTTTTTGTGCAATTCGGGGAAGCAACAGAATCGAAATTTTGAGAACTTGCTTATCTCTAATTTTGTGACATCATTGTGTATATTCTGGAATATAAAGTCATTTTGTATATTTTGCAGAATCTGGAATATTTTATTTATTATTCTGACATAATGACTATACTTTTATAAACTGTGACATCACTGTGTACATTCATTATACTGAAAATTCCAATGTGTGATGTCCGTGCACTGTGACATCACTACTTTCCTTATGCTATATCCATGGTTATCATTACTACGCTTTGACTTCACTGTGCCATATCCGTGTATTATAGTATTCCTTACTGCATTATTACTGCGTGCATTTCTTCTGTTCTGCGTCCTTTATGAATTACTTTGCACATAACTTAGGATGGCTATTTTCCTGAACTATGACATTGTTATGTAGATATCCCTGAATTGTGACATCACTATGTGCATTGCCCATGTACAGTGATATCGCTGTATGCATTATTTTTGCATTGTGACATCATTGTGTGCATCATTTATCTACGGTGACAATCTCTGTGCATTATCTCTGTACTGTCATATCTTCACATGTATTTACTATTTGTGGTGACATCACTGTGTGCATTACCTCTCTACTTTCACAAGCTACACTGATTGTGCATGTTGTGGCCATTTATTTATACAGGGATGTTTGCCCCATCAGTCAGGTAATGCATGCCATTATTTTGAAAAATATACCAAAATCTATCATATTGAACTTATACTGTAATATACATGATATTATTAACTAATTAGTGTAATGTTTTGTGGGTCCCCTGGAGAATATTTATGGAAAAAGTTTTTCTTTAGAAGATATTTAATTACTAATTAGCACTTTATGTGCTTAGTGAGCAACTACAGAAAGCAATCAGAAGTGCTATATCCTGTTGTTGTTTTGTGTATTACATCAATTGAAGGCGGAAGGACGAAAATCAATTATTTGACTTATCCCATTAATTTAAATTGGGTGGGTCCACATTGCAGAAAACTGATGGAACATGTTATGGAAATGGTTTAATATTTCCATTATTATTCATCTAAAACTTTTCTTCTCATTACTAAATACTCATATGCAGCAGCACAGCGTTGGTTGCCAGTGCCTGGGGCTAGCCAAGTACTGCCCAGGTGAATAGTGGTGTATTGAGGAGCAGAACATGTACACTATATGATTGGAATGCCTAGGGTGTTTGGCACCTGGGGTGGGTCCCAATACTTTAAAAATTGTACCCCCTCACAGTAGTATTGCCCTCATTGTACAACCTTTACAATAGTTTTTTCCAGAAGTGTGCGCCCTCATGGTAGTTATGTCCATACTGTGCCCCTTCACAGTATTTATGCCCTCACTGTACAACTTTTACAGTAGTTATACCTACATTGTGCCCCCTCAAAGTACTTATAACTTCATTGTGCCCCTTAGACAGTAGTAATGCCCTATCTGTGCCCCCTTCAGAGTAGTTATGCCCTCAGTGAGCCCCCATAACAGTAGTAATGCCCTCTGTTCCCCTTTCACAGTAGTAATGCCAATTATGCCCCTTCACAGTAATAATGTCCACTTTGTGCCCCATAACAGTTATGCTCACCCCTTCACAGGACTAATACCCTCTGTGCCCCCTTCACAGTAGTAATGCCCTCTGTGCCCCCTTTATAGTAGTAATGCCCATTGTGCCCCCATCATAGTAATAATGCCCTTTGTGCTCCCTTCCTAGTAATAATGCCCAATGCCCCTTCATAGTATTATTGCCCATTGTGCCCCCTTCATAGTAATAATGCCCATTCTGCCGCATTCATAGTAGTACTGCCCTTGTGCCCCCTCCACAGTAGTAATGTCAATTGTGCACCCTCCACAGTAGTAATGCCCATTTTGCCCCCTTCATAGTAGTAATGCCCATTGTGCCCCTTCATAGTAATAATGCCTATTGTGCCCCCTCCACAGTAGTAATGCCCATTTTGCCCCCTTCATAGTAGAAATGCCCTCTGTGCCCCTTTGTAGTAGTATTGACCTCTGTGTCCCCTTTGTAGTAGTATTGCCCTCTGTGCCCACTAGGGTGGCCAGATGTCCTGCTTTAGGCCGGACAGTCCGTTTTCAGACTCCCTGTCCTCCGTCCAGCGCAGAGACTGCATGGACACAAAGATGTCCATATGAACTGCGCACGCTCAGACAGCAGTACTGCAACTGACCTGCGATTGATTTTACCTTAATTTTTTAAATCCCAATCGGCTGCAGAGTATGAGGGGGCGTGGCCGAACTGGCCGGGGGGCTGGGTTTTAAAGTCCGTCTTTTCAGAGTGGCCTGAGTGGCCACCCTGGTGCTCCCTCCATAGTAGAAATGCCTATTGTTCCCCCTTCACAGTAGTAAAGCTCTCTGTGCCCCCTATGTGTTAAAAAAAACAAAAACACAGATCGGTCTGCAGCACTGTGTGGGCGGAGCTTATGCAGATTCCCGGGCTGCAGGCTCCTCCCACACGGGCCGGCAGCGTGATCTGTTTCTGCAGGCTGAATGGTGGAGCAGGAAGAAGTCTTCCTGCTTCACCATTCAGTGCAGGAGAGACAGAGCGCAGGGAGCTGAGGGACAGGACTACAGCTTTCCCGGCGCTCCAGCAATGAGCGCTTCCATCTGTATTGATGGAAGTGCTCTTTGCTTAGGGGCTCTGGCAACCCACTGACCGCGGGCACCCACTTAACATGTCACTGCACTTTATACCGTATGACTATCTGCAGTAGAATCTCATGTCTGTCATTGTAGAAGCAGACATGCAGATGTGTGTGCGCTTTTTTTTTACACTAAACTTTATTAACACTATGACAGCATCACTTAAAGACAGGCACACAATGATGTAGTTACTGTAATAACCACAATAAAAATCATGGTTCCACCACTAGTACTATTTACTTCATCACATGTATGTGTCCTGTGTGCTGATCCAGCACATGTACTGTATGTCATATAACACTGCTGTTTACTAAATGTCAGACAATCCTGTATGGGATAAATATTTTTATATTTTAATAGTACATGCGTTTTCGCACACAGTGATGCCATTGATGTGTATTTTTTTATTTATTATGTTTCTTTATTTTCATTTTGGGTAAAGGGCAGTGATTGGAATTTTTACATTTTTACTTTTATTTGTAAAAACATTCTTTTTTAGTTCCCATAAAAAAGTGTAAAACAAGCAATCATTAGATTGCTTCTTTCATAGACTCCAATGCATTAACATTGGAGTCTATGGGGATTATACTATGTTCCTATAGAGCCCTGCCACAGGCCGGGGCTCCGTAGGAATTAATAGGCAGCAGCCTCCTGTCACACAAGAGGACAGGGGCTGCTGCACACTCCATCTGGCTACAACCGGTTTTAGCTCGTCCAGGGGTAGTGGTCACGTTTGACCACGGCATCTGAAGGGTTAAAAGTCCACGACAGGTAGTAATGAAACAACACCTGAAGGCTATGGCTACAGTGCCTGCCACGCTTGCGCTCCATCTTTAAAGTCCATTGGTTGGGAAGGGGTTAAAGGGGTTTCTAGTACTTTAATAGTGATTGCCGATCTCAAGATGAGCCGTCAATATCTGATCAGTGGGGGTTCGATGCTCCACAGTCCCACTGCTCAACTGTTCCAGATAACTCCAGCAGCTATAACACAGCTACATCCATTTCTATCATGGATGGGGCTGGTTACTGCAGAACTGTTCCCATTCACATCAGTGGGACCAGGGCGGCAGTTTCCAGCTCTGTGCACTTCAGGAATTGATAGATCTGCCTAGTTCTGGCACCAGACCTAATACAGATACTGCATGGAATGGCACCATGTAGAGTTCTAAAATTATTTGATAAAGATTACCAGTATTTACTACAACAGGCAAGTCAGGAGAGCTGTTGTGTCCGCTACTCTCTACAGCTTTTCCATTCTTCAAATCTTTTCTTCCCATTCTGATTTAGAAAAGAAACAGCTCACATAGAAATGGCTCTTGAAGGACAAATCTACAATGTTATACAGTGAGATACTGTAAAACTAGGCAGACATTACAATCATCAGTTAGTAACAGTTTACTGACAACCAATCTGGGCTCCCAGATTGTGTTATATCTTTTGAAAAGCAGGTGTAAAAGACACAGTGAAACCACTGTGAGCCAGGAGAGTGGGTAGTCCTCTCAAAGAAGAAGGCTGGTATGCATAGTATATGATGGAACTTAAAAATTTGCTGCAGAAAATATGGTCTTGATATGTATTGAATTTTATGCCATGTTATATACCAAGCATAGCTTTATATGGATGGCATTGTCAGGGTTAGCAATCCTGGATTGGCCCTTGTAGAAAATTCGATATGGGCTGGTCCCATCCCTAACCAGGAGTCTAGTGTTAGCAGTGTAGGAGAGAAAATGCGGTCCTTGTGCTTCACTCCGTAGTACTAGGCCTCAAGCTACAGAGACTCATTGATCTCTGCATGATTTACAGAAGGAGAGAAAGGGAGAGAAACACAATGTGGAGACCTGGAGAACTTAAAATCTGTATGGTCATGCATAGGGGTCAGCAAGTTAACCTGATACTTCAGCTATTTAGACTTTGCTGCTGTGAGGAATACCACCTTCACCCCTGGACATGACTTGGCCAGTCGCATCACTAAAGCCCTGAATGCAGCGGTGGACATTAGAGCCACCATTATTGCAGTAAAATTGTCCGTCATAGATTCTGCTGGAAGAGAATTGAAACAGATAGAGAGGGAAGAGGGCCATATACTTCCATCCTTGCCTAAATCCATACGTATTTATCTGGGAAGAATTGAACTGTGTTTTGCAATATTTGAATGTACTACAACTCCCAGATGGAACTTATTTCTGCTATATCTGACCTGGTTACTGACTCCTAAACCACATGCTGGCCATTGCACTCCACATGCTCTGCCTTGCACCAATATAAATATCTGACATCATGGGCATCCCCAGCTACCATCAGACAGAAGCCCCAGAATCAGGGTGTGCCCTAAGAGAAGGAAGGTTGCCCCCTTGTTTTGCTGCACCGGTCCTAGGGAGCAACAGTATGAGGGAAACCACTGTGATAGCCAGAGCCACTACCACTCCCATCCTCTGCTCCAGCTCCTCAGGTGCTCGCTGCACATGTGCACTAGAGTTCTGCTATTCTATACCGGCATAGGGACAGAATACAGTAAACACCAGATCTGGCATATGCTGGACAGTGTTGGCGCCCAATCGATACGATTCACTATAATGGGGTCTGTCGGGTGTTCGATATAAATACTGCTATTTTTACCACTGCATTCAAATTTATTCCATGCTTTTTTGCCGGAATCTGTGACGGAGGCTTCTGCCGGAACCTCCACTGCAGAAGTGCACCTAGCCTTGCAATGTATATTGTTAATTGTATTTTTAGTGCCATGCCATTCCTAACTACAGCATATCTGTTCAGGTATGCCCATAACACAGCAAATTGTCATTGTCATATGCCAGATATGACTGGCGCAGGAGCATGACGCCATTTATGCCTTCAGCTGTACTTAAATGAAAACATTTACTCTGATGCTGATGACCTTAGATGCCCATCAACCTCTCAACCATGTAACGAAGCCAAAGGCAATTCTAAAATCCCCAGACCACTGAAATGCAATGAGCCAGACACTGCTGGAAGATCCTCCTGCTCATTAGCAGCATCTGCATAGAGCGAAGGCCTACGTATAATAAAAATCCAATCATTCCAGTCACTGCGGATAAATGAAGGCGACTTTTTATGGTCCAGCGATGAATATTTGGAGCACATTTCTGGTGAGCAGGCTCACTTACTGCGGTCATCATTATAGTCACAATGGGCTGATTTATCAGTGGGAAAAAAACTGGGCAGTAAAACAAGAGGAAGGATTTTTACAAGATGTCATTACTTAAAAAGCCAAAATGCCCTTTTTATTTTAATGTTCTCATAAACTTATTTGCTAAAATACAGACTTATTTAATGTGTCGTTTCGCAAACGAGCTTTTTACCACTGAGATCCATTGTAGGGAACGTGTACTAACAGTCTTTCTTAACGGCCAACCAGAGGATCCATTTATATTGCTATTTATGGGATACCGGGGAGCATTTTGCATCAAACATGTTCCTCTGTGGGTCTCGTCTCTTCATTGTCATTCTTTTTAAATGAATAATTTAACATGAGGCTTCTCTCTAGCCGAGAACAGATGAGTAAAGCAGCCTTCTTTGTTTTATCTGCCCTTTTATGTGGCACATTGAAGTACTGCTTACAGCCCTTATCTAAGGGAGACCCACATATAACTCTACAATGACATACATACGGTACATCCTAAAGAGTTACTATCTGCACTTACACGTATACTTCACTCTTCAGAGACATCACAGTGGCTACACTATATACTATACACAGCCACCCATGACTGTATACAGGAGATGATGCCGCAGTGTAACTTCTTGCATTAATCCTGGTGATCATCTGACAGCTCATTTTTATTAGGTCTCTAAAAGGAAATCATATTGCTATTACTAACAAGTCCAAAGTTAACTCCTTGGGTTGTAAATGTGAGGTTAAAGGGATTGTCCATGTTTTTTTTGTATCTGTGCCGTATCTGTGATGCTCCGTCTCAGCTCTATGACTTTTAGGCCTCAGAGGTGATGTGTCCCTCAGACATGATATGTCCCTAAGGGGCCTGTGAGCCAGCACTGACATGTGCAGTACCCCAGAGTAGGGTGGGGGTACTTTCAAATTGTTTTGTTCATTTATGTTCTGTAATTTATGTTTGGTATCCCAAGTATGGTAATGTATGGGAGTAATGAAGTTAACCAACTCTGCTACGGCCTCTAAGGAAGCTGAGGTGTGAGCATTTCTAAATGATCCAAGATGAGAAGACCACCTTTTTATTACAACACTCCGGAAGAGACAAAACTAGAGAGAAAGGAAGCTGTAATGGCCGAGTCATTAAGGTACACTGCTATCAAAAGCTATAGACATTACTGCTGCGAGTGGAATACTGCCTGAGACACCATCCACACTTAGATACGATCAAGTTGGTTAGTTCCTAAACCTCTACGCCACAGTAGCTTATTACAGCGATCTTACAAAAAGTATCATTGTCAGCCTCAGATTCTTCAGAGGAAGATTGTAAACCTGGCCTATACCAGTACAACACCATCTAGGGAAGATTACACTGTACATTGTTGGAACTGTGTTCTGAGACAGTTGGAAGTACAAAGTACTACTCATTTTGCATTATAGTAAAAGAGACATTTATTCTGTTGAATCTGGCCTGTTTACCGACTCCTACACCATACTCCGGCCATTGCACATGTAGTACCCCAGAGCAGGAGTACGACAAATTGTTTATTTTTATGCATTGCATTTAAATGTTTGTTTGCTGGCTTTTACTATCAGCAAGGAAGATTTGGCAAAGGTTTGGGGAAGGGTAGGCTGGACATGCTTCCTATCAGAAGGGGGAGCTCCTGGGTAGCTACAGTGTGGAGAGGACGCAGCAGTAGTGCTTCTACTCCGGTTAGAGAACCATTATCAAATTGTATCAATTCAAGCCCTAAGGGGATAAGCGACAGCCAAGTGAAATGCTATATTCAGCTTCTGGAGACCAAAGACACCCTCATCACCAAACTGCCACTAGGGCAGTATCAACTAAGTGCTGAATCACCTCTGACCAACCTGCCTCAATATCTTTGCTGGTGACAGAAGAGAATGACACTAAAGCCTGCAGCTACAGTTTGTATTTTCAAGTTGTACGTTGCACTTCGTGAAAGGACTGTGTTACGTTCAATTCTGGCCTCAGTGCTACAACTTTCACTAGAATGGAGCCCAGGGAGCGACAGCCTGAGGTAGGACACTGTGACACAACTGCTCTACATCAGGCCCTATTCACATGTCTGTAGTGTTTATGGATCCGCAAATTGCGGATCCATAAACACACCCGGCCGGCAGCCCCATAGAAATGTCTATTCTTGTCCGCAATTGCGGGCAAGAATAGGACATGCTCTACTTTTTTGCGGAGCTGCGACCGTAAGATCGGCGGCGCGCTCCGCAAAAACTGATGCGGAGAGACACAGTGTGTGCTCTCCGCATCGTTCGGTGCTTCATTCACAGTTAATGGGTCCGCATGTATTCCGCAGAATTGCGGAATACATGCGGACATATATGCGGACGTGTGAATAAGGCCTCAGAGTCACTGACTCCCATCCTCTATACCAGCTTCTACTGGGGCTTGCTGCATGCACCCTACATGCCCTGCCTTGCACCCATACAAACGTTGACACCAAAGGCATCCTAAACAGCCATCTGCCAGGAGCCCCAACACCAGGAACTGCCCCAATGTTAGAAAGGGTGTTCTCTCCTTTCACTGCTCTGGTCCTAGTTAGCAATGGTGTAAGGAAAGCCGCCATGATAGACTGTCTGCAGCCAGAGCCACTACCACTCCAATTCTCCGCCCTGGCTCAGGGGCTTGCTGCGCATTGCTCTTGGGGACATGTCTCCAAGGTACCACTGGGTGAAGGGGAATATGAATAATAAAATCTTGGACAACAACATTAGAAGTGTTTAATACTGCGGAAGTATCCTCATGATAGGTTATTAGTATTTCATAGGTGGGGGTCCAACTCCCAGCACCCCTGTCAATCAGCTGCTTAAGCGCTGCAGCCTCTTCCTAGGCCAGTGACATCACGTTCATTGGTCACATGACCCTGTTCACGTGAACGGGGCTGAGCTGCAATATCAAGTACAGCAGCTATCCAGTGCTTTGCTTGGTAAGATAGAAAGAGGATGCGGATCAGCAGCTGATCAATTGGGTGTGCCAGGAGTTAGACCCCCACCGATGACATACTGATGACCTATCTTGAGCATAGGTCATCAGTATTAAAACCTCAGACAACCCCTTTAAAGTGATTGTAGACGTACCAGTAGTGGTCAGCACATCAATGTGGTATCGGGTGGTAGTGTAACAGGCATTATCAATGGGGGCAAAACAGATCAGTTTGCATCAGGACGCATTCCTTTCTGGTTTGTTCTGTTTTGTGATCAGAGACAAAACCGTTGCGAAACATAACAAATCAAAACCGTCACCAAAAACAATGTAAGTCAATGGTGCTGGATCTGTTTTATTCGGATCTGGAAAAAAACGGATTCGTCACCCATTGACTTACTATATTTTCAGTGCCGGATCTGGTTTGTTCAGTTTCGATTTAATACAACCCCATCCAAACGGAATGGGTGCATCCTATTGTATTAAATCGAACGGAAGCATTTTGCCCCAGTTTTTAGATCCTCTGCTGGACCTCAAAACCAGAAATAAAGCGCAGATGTGAAAGTAGCCTTAGTGGCTTATTTATAGGACTATATTTTAATACAAAATTAAATTTTAAGATTTTGTTAACTTTCTGAAACACAAAAAAGTGCAAAAACAAAGTCATTTTGATAGGTCATCAAAATACACTGGTCATGAAAGCGATGATGCTTATTAATTTATTATTAAAGGGGTTATCTGGTAATAAATATTAATGACATATCCCGAGGATAGGACATCAATATCAGATCTGCTGGGATCTGACACCTGGGGGGCCAAGTCAGCCCCATTGAAGTGAATGGGGATGAGCTGCAATACCAAGCACAGTGCTGTACAATGCAAGGTGCTGTGCTTGGAGTGATGCCGGGAGCTCTGATGAGTGTGGCGGCTGTAACAGCTGATCGGTAGGGGTGTCGGGACATTGACCCCCACTGTTCTGATAATGATGACCTATCCTGAGAATGGGTCATCATTATATATTACTGGATAACCCCTTTAAAATATTCATTTTGGGTATAGCTAAAATCGTGTAGATTGTGCTAGAATGGTGTTTCCTCCAGTGAGTGCTGTGCTCTCTTCCTAGGCCAATGATGTCACGTTCATCGGTCAAATGGCCAATGTGCAGCTCAGTCCTATTCAAGTGAATGTGGCTGAGATGCAATACCAGGCACAGCCAGTATCCAATGGACGGCATAGCGCTTGGTAAGCTGCAAGGAGGCCACATCGCTGATCGGTGGGGCTGTCAGGTGTCAGATCCCCATCAATCTGATATTGATGACCTAGATGTGTGATGGCTAACCTCTGGCACTCCAGCTGTGGTAAAACTACGACTCCCAAGATGTACACTTGCTTGGCTGTTAATAGAAATGAATGGAGAATGCTGAGTCATAGTTTTACCACAGCTGGAGTGCCAGAGGTTAGCCATCACAGATCTAGGTCATCAATTTTAAAAACCTATAAAACCTCTTTAACTGCTAATTTGCATATGAATTAAGGCTCCATTCACACGTCCGCAGGTGTTTTGCGGTCCGCATAACACCGACGCCACACATGGCCGGCACTAATAGAGAAGTCCTATTCTTGTCCGCAGCTGCTCCTATTCTTGTCCGCTCTATTTCTTTGCGGAGCTGCGGACCGTAAGTTCGGGGTCGCGCTCTGGAAATGCAGACATAGTGTGCTCTCCACATCCAATCCGTCCCCATAGAGAATGAATGCGTCCGCACCCGTTCCGCACAATTGCGGAACGGATAGGGAACCATTCCACAGATGTGTAAATGGAGCCTAAAACTACTTTTTTATCTCCAGATTGTTAAGTGGAAGGCATCATTACATTCATCTGGGCTTGACTTACAAGGTTGTGTGTCTTGTTTAACAGTAAATCTCCCTTTAAGTGAATTACATTTATAGGAGTTTTAAAAATGTGCAACTTGTTTCTATTTGTGTTTGTTTTACATCAATAATTCTAGAACAGAATTAACAAGCATTTGTCATGAAGAAATGGAATAAAAATAATTGCATTAAATAGGTAACTGCAGGGGTGCACCGAGCCTTTCTGCTGCTGAGGCAAAAACTGAAACGACGCCCCAACTCCCTAATGCCAATTTCTTAACCAAACCCCTTCCCTCCAGCTCTACTGTTAAAGACCTACTTGCAAAACATTACATACAGCGCTACAAAACATACAGCGTAATACAGCACCACATACTGTGCCCATTGTGCTTCCCAATACTATACTGCAGAAACAGATAATCCCCCTTCTGCTGCCCCAGTCTTGCCCCTACCTGGTGCTGCCTGAGGCAATCGCCTCACCCCGCCTCATTGGTGGTGCACCCCTGGGTAACTGAGTGCATATTATAAGTCTATTTGATTCCTTGAAGCTGAGCTAACATGCTCCCTCTTGGTAAATGGAGCACCATGGGTCCCTTATTGTTTCCGGTTTGCTTTTTCTTTTTATACAGTATAGTTATTCTACACAATACAACATCATTTTGCTGTATTTTTTTTTAAATATAACAATTGTAAAATATCTAATAAATTAGCAGTATTTTAGTGTGGGGTACCTTTATGTGATATTCCAACCCTAGATGCTGGCCTGTAATTGACTTCTGAACATGCTGGTATGCTATTGTTACCTCTATTCATTAGTTGAGATAATAAGTACACGGGCTAATGATAGTAAAGGCATTGTCTAGTTTGTGAGATTTCAGTTTCTAGGATACCTCAATGTTGGGTATGCACCAACGTCACTGAACAGACACTTATGCCAACACTTCCGGCGGACCATCTGATCGCATCAAGTGTCAGAGTGACCTCCAAAGATTCTGAAATTTATTGTTCAGCAACTGAGCAACACAATTTCCATGGTGACTAATAGTTTTAAGTGTTTACAGGACAGCCAAATGCAATTCTTCTACTAATTAGCTGGCTTTCTTTGAACAGAGTATCATAGGGAACAAAGAAGGAATTTTGGGAATATAATTTGTTGATTGATCAGGATGACATTTTTGTTTTTACATATTATTGTGACTGTATACTCGAAATTTCCTGTCCCAACGTACATTGCGGTCAGTTTCATTAACTATAATTATAAAGTGAAATTTAACTAGAAAACCTTCATGACCCAATGTTGGAGAAGAAACGGTAGGGAGTTTGGTGCAGATCTTGTTTCTGTTTTCCCTGCAGAAATATGGCTGATGGTGTAATCTAAAAATATCACTATACTTACCTCCCCTAATTCTCCCATGGCACCACTTCTTGGCCTTGTTACTTGTCATTTCTGCAACCTCTGATAGGCTTCAAAGTTCACATGTGACGAACATCATCGCTGCTTCAAGCTGGATGTACAGAGACCAGTGGGGGACTAGAGAAGCATTGTCAATGAAGTATTTTATTCTAAACATTGAGCAAAGTGTTTGATTTGTTTGCACTTGTGGATTTTGGTCAGGACTCACCGGCAGTCTGCAACAATATATGCAACATTTCAGTTTTGTTGCAGACTTTGACTTTCCCATAGAACTAAACGAGGAAAATCAAGAACACATCTGATCTGCAACCAACATTTGATAGAAATTGACATGAAGAACTTTGTTCCAAAAATCGTGAATCTTCACTAAACATTAAATAAGTCCTGTAGTTGAGACTTGCAATTTTGGCTCCTCCTTGGATTTATGCAACTATATTTAATTGCATATAGAATGGTTTGTAGCAGATTTAGAAAGTGTAAGCTTAGATTAGACTAAACATGCGCCAGATTTATCCTGGTGGCTAAAGAATGAATTTGGTGCCCCAATAGCCTGTCTAGTGTAAGTTAATGTCACCTGTTTAATATCTTGGCTTACTTTGCGGCAGAATTTTGGACCAAAATTCTGATGCCATTCGGCTTAAGGTGTTGCATATTAAACCACTCCCTTTTGTCACAAACCCAAACCTATTCCCCTTTAAAAATATGCAGAGGAAAAGTGTCTAAAACCCTTAAAGGAATTTTCTGGGAGTTCAATGTTGATAACCCATTCTCAGGATAGGTCATCAGTATCTGTTCGGTGTAGGTCTGACATCTAACATTCCTGTCTACCAGCTGTTTGAAGAGGCCCCGGTAAGCCCCACAACCTCCTCCAAGACTAATGACATCATGCTCACTGGTCACATGACCTATTTGCAACTCAGTCCCATTCAAGTGAATGGACCTGGGTTACCATGTCCATGACCATATCATAATTTTTATGCATATTTTCCAACTCCAAGCTGTATAAACTTGAATGCTTACTGGATTGAATCATATCAGGTGATGTGTATTTGTGTAATGAGGGAGGGTGTGGCCTAAGGAGAACAAGATATATCAAAGTGTGCATAATTATTAGGCAGCAGGCAAAATGGACCAAACAAGAGATTTAACTGATTGACTAAAAAGTCTAAAATTGTTAAAAGTTTTTCAGAGGGATGTGGCACTCTTGAAATTGCTAAGATATTGGGGCGTAATGGCAGAACCATCAAGGTTTTGTTGCAAATAGTTAACAGGGTCACAAGAAAAGTGTTGAAAAAAAACAAGCAAGTTTCCATAACTGCCAAAGATTTGAGAAGAATCAAACATGAAGCGACAAGGAACCCATTATCTTCCAGTGCTGTCATATTCAAGAACTGCAATGTCCCTGGAGTGCCCATAATTAAAGGTGTTCAGGGCTTAGAGGCATGGCCCCTGATGCACCCCTACAGTAGAAACTCCAAAAAAGTGACCCCATTTTGGAAGCTATGGGATAAGATGTCAGTTTTGCTTGCTCTATATTAAACTTTTTTTGAGGAAAGGTAATAAAAAATAGAAATTCTGAAATTTCATCTCCATTTGCCAATAACTCTTGTGGAACACCTAAAGGGTTAACAAAGTTTGTAAAATCAGTTTTGAATACCTTGAGGGGTGTAGTTTCTTAGATGGGGTCACTTTTTTGTAATTTTGTACTCTAGGGGTGCGTCAGGGGGGCTTCAAATGGGACATGGTGTCAAAAAAACAGTCTATCAAAATCTGCCTTCCAAAAACCATATGGCGTTCCCTTCCTTCTGCGCCCTGCCGTTTGGCCATGCAGCAGTTTACGACCACGCATGGGGTGTTTCTGCAAACTACAGAATCAGGGCAATAAATTTTGAGTTTTGTTTGGCTGTTAACCCTTGCTTTATTACTGGAAAATTGGATTAAAATGGAAAATTTTAATAGCTGTTTTGGGACAGTTTTTATTTCTTGTTATTTACATAATTGATCTGACAGGTTAGATCGTGTGCTATTTCTGTGGAGCAGGTTGTTGCGGATGTGACAATACCAAATATGACTACTTTTTGGGGGGTTTGTTTCAGTTTTACATAATGAAGCATTTTCGAAAAAAATTTTGTGTCTCCACATTCTGAAAGCCATATTTATTTTATATTTTTTGGGCAACTGTCTTATGTAGGGGCTCATTTTTTGCGGGATGAGATGTTGGTTTGATTGGCACTATCTTGGGGTGCATATGTCATTTTGGTCGCTGGCTATTACACTTTTTGTGATGTAAGGTTGACACTATTTTTATTTAATTTTTTTACGGTATTTACCTGAGGGGTTAGATCATGTGATATTTTTATATGGCAGGTTTTTACGGATGCAGCGATACATAATATGCATACTTATTTTTTATTTATTTTACTTTAACACAATAACAGCATTTTAGAAAAAGAAATAATGTTTTAGTGTCTCCATAGTCTGAGAGCCATATTTTTTTTATATTTTTGGGCGATTGTGCTATGTAGGGACTCATTTTTTGCGGGATGAGATAGCGGTTTGATTGGTACTATTTTGGGAGGCATAGGCCATTTTGATCGCTTGGTATTACAGTTTTTGTGATGTAAGGTGACAAAAAATAGCTTTTTGTACACCATTTTTTTTTATGGTGTTCATCTGAGGGGTTAGGTCATGGGATTTTTTTGTAGTGCATGTTTTTCATGACACAGCGATACCTAATATGTGTAGTGTATTTTATTTTATTTTTTTATTTTTTTGACCCAGACCCACTTGGTTCTTAAAGATCCAGTGGGTCTAATGTCTATATAATACAGTAAAGTACACTATATAGTGTACTGTACTGTATTTTTTACTTTACACAGTCTGATCAGACTTCTGCCTTTAGCAGAAGTCTGATCAGAGTTACTATTACCATGGTAAGCAGGACGCCTGTGAAGGTGTCCTATTGCCATGGTAGCCATCACGCGCTGCCAGAACAGAGCCAGCACAGCACAGATGTCAGCTGTTTACACACTGCTATACCGACTCGGCCACCATGGAATATTAGAGAGGAGGCGGGCGGGATCACGATCCCGCCTGCCTCCCACCGCACCCCCCGCCTCCCGCACTGCCAGTGCATTTAGGCATTTTGAAGTTTCTGATCTGACTGCGGGGATCAGAAACTACCAAAAACGCTGCAAACCGCAGGTCTGAATTTACCTGCGGTTTGCAGCGATCGCCGATACGGGGGGTCACAGAACCCCCCCTTGGCATTGTGCCTAGGTACCTGCTGAATGATATCAGCAGGAAACATGTTCCGATCACCGCCCGCAGGGCGGCGGTGATCGGAACTACACAGGATGTACCAGTACGTCCTCTGTCCGTAACAGGTTAAACAGCTGCTCGGGCAGGGGTGCCAGGAATGAGATCCCACCGATCCGATACTGATGACCTATACTAAGTATAGGCCATCAATATTGAACTCCTGAAAACCTCCTTTAATAAATTTGGTGTAAGGCATGTGCACCAGAATTCCAGCTCAATCTGCTTAATACAAGGATGTCAGGCTATGATCACATAGGCAAAAAACAGCTTAAAATTCAGGTCAAAATGACAGGTCAGAATTAGAGATGAGCGAATCGAAGCTGACGAAGTGGAATTCGTTTAGAATTTCAGGAAAAATTAAATTTGTAATGAATGCAAATTTCATGCAGCCAGTCAGCAGCCAGCCAGCCCTGTGATGTCACAGCCCTATAAATACGGCGGCCATCTTACAGTCAGACATTTTCCCACATTCAGAGGGCAGGGACAGACGTGTGAAGGCACTAGGGACAGCAAGTGGAAAAGCGTTTGTGGAAAAAAAAGAAAGATTTTTTTTTTTCTATAAGTGCAGGGAAAGGGAGGAATCATTTCACAGCATCTTAGTGCAGGGAGAGACGTCAGAAGGCGCTAGGGACATTGATAGGAAAGTGATTTACAAGTGCAGGGGAAGATTATTTGGGGATCCAAATAGTCATTAGGTGGCTCTGTCATTCCAGCTTTTTGGTATTGGGCTGCAAGTGTTATGTTGAAAAGCCTTTAGTGGCTTATATCTTAGTATCTTATTCAGTACTATAAGAAAAATATATTCTCAGTTCATTTCTGTTGAAAGCTTATAGGGGCGTATTTCAGTAAAAAACACAAATATATGCACTGCACTGTTGCAGTTATTTCTGGTGAAATCGTATAGGGGCGTATTTCAGTACTACAAGACCAATATATACGCACTGTACTGTTGCAGTTATTTCTGGTGAAAGCGTGTAGGGGTGTATTTCAGTGCAACAAGTAAAATATATAGATTTTCGGAAAACAGACTTTTCTAAAATGAGATCAGTGGTATACGAGTCCCTATCAGACTGGAACAATTTCAATGGAGTCCAAGAGAAATGGAACTACTTAAAATTGGCACTGCTGAAGGCAACAGAAAAGTGCATTAGGCTTGTCAGTAAAGGCAAAAAAAGGAAGAGACCACTGTGGTACTCAGCAGAAGTGGCCAAAATCATTAAAAACAAAAAGATGGCATTTAGCAAGTATAAAAACACCCAAAACGAGGATGACCGGGAAATCTATAAGATGAGGCAGAGAGAGGCCAAGCAAGTTATAAGAGCTTCTAAAGCTCAGGCAGAAGAGAAATTAGCTCAGTCAGTGAAAAAAGGTGATAAGACATTCTTCAGATACATAAATGAAAAAGGAAATTAAAACAAGGAATTACCAAATTAAAAACAAAAGAAGGAAGGTATATGGAAGAGGATAAAGAACTAGCTGACTGCCTCAATGAATACTTCTGTTCAGTTTTTACAAAGGAAAATGAAGGAGAAGGACCTCAGTTAGGGAGGAAGACTAATGAATCCTTTGATGCATGTGTCTTTACAGAGGAAGAGGTTCTAAGTCAGCTGTCCAAAATTAATACAAATAAATCACAGGGGCCTGATGGGATACACCCAAAGCTATTAAAAGAGCTTAGAGGTGTACTAGCAAATCCATTAACAGATTTATTTAGCCAATCACTGGTAACAGGTGTCGTCCCAGAAGATTGGAAATTAGCAAACGTTGTGCCAATTCACAAGAAAGGTAGTAGAGAGGAATCAGGCAACTATAGGCCAGTAAGCCTGACATCAATAGTGGGGAAATTAATGGAAACCATACTCAAGGAGAGGATTGTGGAACATCTAAAAACCCATGGGTTGATTGATAAAAAACAGCATGGGTTTACTTCAGGAGATCATGTCAAACTAATCTTATTGACTTTTTGATTGGGTGACTAAAATAATAGATGGCGGAGGTGCAGTAGACATCGCTTATCTGGACTTTAGTAAGGCATTTGATACTGTCCCACATAGAAGGCTTATCAATAAACTGCAGTCTTTGAGCTTGGGCTCACATATTGTTGAATGGATTAGGCAGTGGCTGAAGGACAGAAAACAGAGGGTTGTAGTCAATGGAGTATATTCAGACCATAGTATTGTTACCAGTGGGGTACCTCAGGGATCTGTTCTGGGACCCATATTGTTTAATATCTTTATCAGCGAAATTGCAGAAGGCCTCAATGGTAAGGTGTGTCTTTTTGCTGATGACACAAAGATTTGTAACAGGGTTGATGTTCCTGGAGGGATACACCAAATGGAAAAGGATTTAGGAAAACTAGAGGAATGGTCAAAAATCTGGCAACTAAAATTTAATGTCGATAAGTGCAAGATAATGCACCTGGGCGTAAAACCCAAGAGCAGAATATAAAATCAGTGATACAGTACTAACCTCAGTATCTGAGGAAAGGGATTTAGGGGTCATTATATCAGACGACCTAAAGGTGGGCAGACAATGTCATAGAGCAGCAGGTAATGCCAGCAGAATGCTTGGGTGTATAGGAGAGACATTAACAGTAGAAAGAGGGAGGTGCTCGTGCCGCTCTACAGAGCACTAGTGAGACCTCATTTGGAGTATTGTGTGCAGTACTGGAGACCATATCTGCAGAAGGATATTGAAACTTTGGAGAGAGTTCAGAGAAGAGCTACTAAATTAGTACATGGATTGCAGGACAAAACTTACCAGGAAAGGTTAAAGGACCTTAACATGTATAGCTTGGAAGTAAGAAGAGACAGAGGGATATGATATAAACTTTTAAATACATAAAGGGAATCATCACGGTAAAAGAGGAGAGAATATTTAAAAGAAGACAAACTGCTACAAGAGGACATAGTTTTAAATTAGAGGGGCAAAGGTTTAAAAGTAATATCAGGAAGAATTACTTTACTGAGAGAGTAGTGGACGCATGGAATAGCCTTCCTGCAGAAGTGGTAGCTGCAAATACAGTGAAGGAGTTTAAGCATGCATGGGATAGGCATAAGGCCATCCTTCATATAAGATAGGGCCTGGGGCTATCCATAGTATTCAGCATATTGGGCAGACTAGATGGGCCAAATGGTTCTTATCTGCCGACACATTCTATGTTTCTATGTTTCTATGTTTCTATACGCATATGACTCTTTAATAGTTTTCTGTTGAAAGCGTATAGTGGCCTATTTCAGTCCAACAAGAAAAATATGTTCTCAGTTCACTGCTGCAGTAATTTCTGTTGAAAGCGTATAGGGGCGTATTTCAGTACTACAAGAAAAATATATACGCACTGCACTGTTGCAGTTATTTCTAGTGAAAGCATATAGGGGCATATTTAAGTACAACCAGAAAAATATATTCTCAGTTCACTTCTGCAGTCATTCCTGTTGAAAGCTTATAGGGGCATATTTCAGTAAAAAAGAAAAATATATACGCACTGCACTGTTGCAGTTATTTCTGGTGAAAGCATATAGGGGCGTATTTGAGTACTACAAGAAAAATATATACGCACTGCACTGTTGCAGTTATTTCTGGTGAAAGCATATAGGGGCGTATTTCAGTGCAACAAGAAAAATATATTTACGCACTGCACTGTTGCAGTTATTTCTGGTGAAAGCTTATAGGGGTGTATTACAGTAAAAAAAGAAAAATATATATGCACTGCAATGTTGCAGATATTTCTGGTGAAAGCCTATAGGGGCGTATTTCAGTGCTACAAGAAAAATATATATGCACTGCACTGTTGCAGTTATTTCTGGTGAAAGCATATAGGGGCGTATTTTAGTACAACCAGAAAAATATATACACATTGCACTGTTGCAGTTATTTCTGGTGAAAGCGTATAGGGTCGTATTTCAGTGCAACAAGAAAAATATATTTACGCACTGCACTTCTGCAGTCATTCCTGTTGAAAGCTTATAGGGGCATATTTCAGTAAAAAAGAAAAATATATACGCACTGCACTGTTGCAGTTATTTCTGGTGAAAGCATATAGGGGCGTATTTTAGTACAACCAGAAAAATATATACGCATTGCACTGTTGCAGTTATTTCTGGTGAAAGCGTATAGGGTCGTATTTCAGTGCAACAAGAAAAATATATTTACACACTGCACTGTTGCAGTTATTTCTGGTGAAAGCTTATAGGGGTGTATTACAGTAAAAAAAGAAAAATATATATGCACTGCAATGTTGCAGATATTTCTGGTGAAAGCATATAGGGACGTATTTCAGTGCTACAAGAAAAATATATATGCACTGCACTGTTGCAGTTATTTCTGGTGAAAGCATATAGGGGCGTATTTCAGTCCAACAAGAAAAATATATTCTCAGGTCACTTCTGCAGTTATTTCTGTTGAAAGCATATAGCGGCGTATTTCAGTACTACAAGAAAAATATATTCTCAGTTCACTGTTGCAGTTATATCTGGTAAAGCCTTTACTGGTGTATTGCAGTAGAAAAAGAAATATACATTCGCCATTCGGTGCTGCATTTATATGTAGAAAAACCTTTATTGGTGCATATCAGTAGAAAAAGAAATATACATTTGCCATTCGCTGCTGTACTTACATCTTGAAAAACCTTTATTGACGTATATCAGTAGAAAAAAAATATATTCAGCATTCACTGTTGCAGTTGTATGTGGTAAAGGCTTTAGTGGTGTATTTCTGTAGAAAAATCAAGATATATTTAGCGTTCAGCACTGCAGTTATATGTGGGAAAGACCTTTTTGCGATATGGACCGAATTACGTTGTGGTGAAATTTTGTATTTACGTTTCACACACTGCACGCTTACGTGACGACGTCCATAAGAGGGGCCCACCAGTACAAGTGAATACACTATGCACTAACCCTGCACAAAAATGCAAACTAATTTACACCAGTCCGCATTTATCTGCGGTATTACTTACTGGACACTACAGGGACTCTTCTGCAGCACAGAAACCGCACGAGGACCGCGTCTCGCTCTTCCAGCGGGGACCTACTTCCTCTGCTACGTCCTGTTCACTTCAGATCACTCCACGTCAGGTGCCGTTGTTTTTTTTTAAACTAACAGCCTATAACCCTCTGTTGAAAAGCCTTTAGTAGCGTATATACTTGAAAAAAGAAAAATATACTCAGTGTTCACTGTTCCAGTTATATGTGGCAAAGCCTTTAGTGGCGTATATCAGTAGAAAAAGAAAATGATATTCGGCGTTCAGCGCTGCAGTTATATGCGGTAAAATCTTTTTTGGAATATTTTGGTGGAAAAAAATCTTGTATTCAGCATTAAGCGCTGCACTTATCTGTGGTAAAATATTGTTTGAATTATTTCTGTGGAAATACAAATTTCCATCTCCTCCATTAACTTCTTAATTTCTTCATTATCATCGGACACACTAACTTTACACCTCCCCCGACCAAGCTATATATAGTAGTACCTCAAGTTACAATATTAATTGGTTCCAGGACGACCATTGTATGTTGAAACCATTGTAAGTTGAGTAATCGGTTCCAAGGCCCCAAAATGTCATCCAAGATAAGAGAAAATGAAGATTTAAGAAAAATAAGCAGATAACTAAAACAGATAAAACAAGTCCTTACATATAACAGTAAGGGACAACTGCTAACTAGCAACTAATACAGCTATTATATCGGAGAAGTGGCCTTGATTGGTTGGAACTGAGTTGGAGGCATTGTATGTTGAGTCTAGTTTCAACTTACGATGGGTCAGAAAAGACCATTGTATGTTGAAAATATTGTTGAGGCCATTGTATCTTGAGGGATCACTGTAGATAAGTGGTGCCAATACCACCTAGAAGGAAATAAACCAAATGACACTGCCAGCCTGTTAAAGGGATTACAGCATGATACCACAATTTGATATGCCATTTAGCAAGAGTTTAAAGTGCCCACATATAGCACATAGTGGAACACTGCATCAAGATGTATCAGGCGTGGATCAGCCAGGATTTATACTCACCAATGCCTGATGCATCAGACTAGATCATCCATGGTGCCACACCAACAATTTGACAAAAGAGACCGGTTTCTTCTGGCTACCTGCCTCAGCTACTATTCTGATGCTGTTACCCGCCTGATGCCACACATCTGATGCCAAGTGCTCCTTCTTTCACCCACCATCTTCAGCAGGTACTGGTATTGCCACCCACCACCACAGTATGTCACCTTGCCGCCACCTCCAGACTTTGTCATTGTTCTGCTCTGTGTCCTCCTGTTGCTGCTGCCACCTCCAGACTCTGTCATTGTGCTGCTCTGAGGAGCCTCCTGATGCTGCCGCCACCTCCAGACTCTGTCATCGTGCCACTCTGTGGCCTCCTCCTGATGCTGCTGCTGCCACCTCCAGACTCTGTCATTGTGCCACTCTGTGGCCTTCTCCTGATGCTGCTGCTGCCGCCACCTCCAGACTCTGTCATTGTGCTGTTCTGTGGCCTAATCATGCTGCCACCACCTCCAGACTCTGTCATTGTGCCGCTCTGTGGTCTCCTTAAGCTGATGCCACCTCCAGACTCTGTCATGGTGCAACTCTGTGGCCTGCTCATGCTGCCGCCACCTCCAGACTCTGTCATCGTGCCACTCTGTGGCCTTCTCCTGATGCTGCTGCTGCCGCCACCTCTAGACTCTGTTATTGTGCAACTCTGTGGCCTGCTCATGCTGCCGCCACCTCCAGACTATGTCATTGTGCCGCTCTGTGGTCTCCTCATGCTGCTGCCACCTCCACACTATGTCATTGTGCCACTCTGTGGCCTCTTCCTGATGCTGCTTCTGCCACCTCCAGACTCTGTCCTTGTGCCGCTCTGTGGTCTCCTCATGCTGCTGCCACCTCCAGACTGTCATTGTGCAACTCTGTGGTCTCCTCATGCTGCCGCCACCTCCAGACCCTGTCATTGGGCCACTCTGTGGTCTCCTCATGCTGCTTCCACCTCACCACTCTGTCATAGGACCACTCTGTGGACTTCTCATGCTATTCCCACCCTCCCCACTTCATGACTGGTCCACTATTTTGGCTTTCGGCCTGGCTGACATAATGATTTATTTGACACTTCTGATCTGTCAGAAGGAAGGAAAAAAGAGACGCATAATGGATCCTGTCCGTGTAGCAGCTTTAAGGCCTGTATGGTCTCATCAGAATTGGCTTATGATTTGGAAGCCGAAAGCAGGAGTGGGTAGAAAACACAGAAGACATGCAAATATTCCATTCACGTGTCATCTCTGTTTTAGATACTCTCCTATTTTTTTTGCCTTTAGCAATACTGATGGATTATTGAGCAAATGCTGACCGAGTGAAGGCGGATGCTCCACAGACAGGATCCATTTTTTTTGGTAATTGTTCTGACGGATCAGAGAATGGAAAAAATGAATCAGGGACGTCAACACAAACTTACTGCTGACACCCTCTCTGCTCTGTCAGGGGGCTCTACTTGCATAAACGTTTAATAGAACAGGTTCTGTAGACATCTATGTGGAATCAGCTGACGAAGGTGTAAAAGAAGTGTGCTTCTTCTTAACGCTAACATCTACCTGTAAGGCTGACTTCAGTTATTTGGTCATTTTTGGCCCCGTGAGTGCCCAAATAAGTGTGCAGTGATTCTAAGAGTGACACCTGACTCACAGTATTATTTCACTACCACAGCAGACTCCCTATGCGTGTTACACATTGTTCTATACCAATACAAAGGCTCTCAGCAGCCATGAAATAGCCGTTTTTTTATGTAATTCGCCACAAATATATTCAGATCGAAACAAATTTTTTACAAAAAATTCAGTGAACCGGCAAATCGAATGAAAATCTGCCTCTGAGAACCGCTGATGGTTTGTGGTGTAAACGTTGCCAAATACACTCCAGGTATTACTCATTTCTCCACTCTCGTGCATCTTTATCTTTTTCTCATTGGCTTCAATGGGTAAAGCAGTAAACAACTAAACCACTTCTGAAGCATTTTTGAAATCAGTTGCTTACAAACCTGTGCCCACTAGGTTGTGTTTTTCCCACTGATATCAGTGGGAAGCTGTTTGTGGTGTTTTGGATACATATACTACCATGTAAAAATGGCAGTTTTACGTGGCATAGCTGTACGGGTGACATTAGAGATAAATGAATGGATTCTGAATTTCAGAAGTTTAACCAATATTTTTTTAAATTCTGATTCTAACAAATGAGAGAGAGCGTTTTCAAGGCAAACATAGAACTTTCAATTTAGGTAGAATATATTCAGACCCAACCGAATTGGACAGGTGGTTCAGACAAATCGAATTTTAAGACATTAGTTGATACGAATGGTGCTGTTGACTGTAAAGCGTGATTGATGAGGATTGTTTACTCGCACAGGCATACTAATGTTGATTGCCTGTGTAAGTGCATTCCCGAGCCGGCGCTGCTATCAGGTGCCAGTTAAGTAGCTGTGTAGAACAGCGCAGACGCGAGGTCGCCAGGACAGAAGCGTACTCCCACTATCCCGGCCACCAGAGAGGCTGAATTGATCAATCTACAGTGAACCAGTGCGGCCACTGCTGTAAACCCTAACAATGTGGACTCTATAATGGGATGGATAAGTGGAATAAATACGGACATATTTGGACAAATGAATTACATCAGTAAGTCACTTATATTAACGTTTTAAGCACTATAAGGGCCCTTTGATGATGTGAGACAACTCCTTCAAGTGTCACACAGACCAAGTACAAGGGCAATAGTTTCAACCTATTGAGAGTCCAGTTTGCCATCGTAAAACAGGTGGATTGGTTTATGATAGGGATTAAAGTTAACTTTATTGATTAAATGGCGGTTCCACTCCAAGGAAAATTTTACATTGCACTACTTTTAAGACTGCAAGTAAATCAATAATGAGTTTGTAAAAGGTGATGATTAAGGCAGATTTTCAGCTTAATCATATTCATGACCCCAAGGGAAAACGGAAAGCAATATTAATTAAATCATCCACGCCTTCTCATTGCTTTCTAATTTTATGGTTGACATGGTCCTAAAAGCCTTGCTAGGAATATACGGATTTCTTATATAAAAACACACAGGAAAGAGTAGACTGTTATCGAATAGTTTATATTGCATTTAATAACTTTTCATTTAAGGCGTTATTTCATTTTAGAAAAAAAAAATTAACTGTCTTGTATATTGAGACACTTTTTTATATTTGGTGCCATGGATCAGTTCCAGACAACTTCTGTTCTGCAGGATAGGCCATTTTAAAGCCCGCCCAACAGTAATATACAATGCATAGGATCAGTGCTACATCTATATATTATACAGTATAACCTAAATAGCATGTGCCATATTGCAGGTATCATATCCCTCCTCACAGGGCTATGTATTATGGCATGTACTAAATATAGCATAAAGTACTACCTAGAGGGACCTGCAATTTGACACATGCCAAAAAGGCAGAGGCTATGCATGTGCCATAATGCAAATCCTCCTTTCCCCAGTACTATATATTATACATAGAGTGTCATTACGTGTTACTGCTTTCTGAAGGAGATGGGAAGGCATAGTGCACTTAAATGATTCAATAAATCTGCAGACAATTATGGGTTCTAACTGCTCTCTTTATATACAGTTTGTAACTGAACACCTTCTAGTGGGAGGGGTGGATTGGAGAACCCAACCTAATCAGAAACAATGTTGCAATTTCAGTCTGTCATAGACTGGTATAGAGTTTTAATACAAGACTATGGAAATAACTAAGGGCTCTTTCACACCAGCGCTTTTGTTTTCCGGCATAGAGATCCGTCGTCGGTGCTCGATGCCGGAAAAATCCTGATCAGGATTATCCCAATGCATTCTGAATGGAGAGAAATCCGTTCAGGATGCATCAGGATGTCTTCAGTTCAGGACCGGAATGTTTTTTGGCCGGAGAAAATACCGCAGCATGCTGCGCTTTTTGCTCTAGCCAAAAATCCTGAACACTTGCCGCAAGGCCGGATCCGGAATTAATGCCCATTGAAAGGCATTAATACGGATCCGGCCTTAAGCTAAACGTCGTTTTGGCGCGTCGCCGGATCCGACGTTTAGCTTTTTCTCAATGGTTACCATGGCAGCCAGGACGCTAAAGTCCTGGTTGCCATGGTAAAGTTTAGTGGGGAGCGGGGGAGCAGTATACTTACCGTCCGTGCGGCTCCCGGGGCGCTCCAGAGTGACGTCAGGGCGCCCCACATGCATGGATCACGTGATCATGTGATCCATGCGCATGGGGCGCTCTGACGTCATTCTGGAGCGCCCCGGGAGCCGCACAGACTGTAAGTATACTGCTCCCCCGCTCCCCACTACTACTATGGCAACCAGGACTTTTATAGCGTCCTGGCTGCCATAGTAACCTGAAAGCATTTCGAAGACTGATCAGGATCCTGATCAGTCTTCTAATGCTTTCAGGCGACTTGCGTTCTGACGGATCCGGCGGGACATAAGTGCCCACCGGATCCTCAGAACGCAAGTGTGAAAGAGGCCTAAGCAGTTTTTTCCCAGACTTAATCTTCAGACCTAAACAACGGCTAAACAAGATAGTCAAAAGGTCAGTGTGTCTGTTTTGTTTTTATCCCCAAAACATTGCATAGTCCCTTATAATAGCTGTGGAAGATTTCTAACTTTTCAGTGCATAGATAGAAAGTCCCAAAGTCTCTCAGTATTAGGCACTAACATAGTAAGTTAATGGCTTAGCATACATGCAATAGGGGCAAATGTCCACAAATGTCTATAGTCTAAAGTACCCTTTCTCCAGGGTACTACACTTGTACACTTTAAAATATATGAAGGGAGATACATGCAGTATGGTACATTATTGATCCACTTTGGAAAATTTCTGTCTAGAAATAGTGTTCACCTTTTTACTTAAATGTGAAAGAAAGATGTCACCATGGCCCTTTTAAAGGGGACCTGTTACATTGAATGTGGTGTCTGAGCTGGAGGCAGCATGTTATAGAGCAGCAGGAGCTGAGCAGGAGATATAGCTTATGGGAAAAGATTCAGTATTTCAATCATTTATATTCCTGCTCATTTCGGGTTTTAAAGTGAAGGAGGCGGTCCTACCAGTGATTGATAGCCTTCCCTCTATGACTGTGTATAAAGAGATAGCTGTCAATCACTGATAGGACCGCCTCCTGGACTTCAAAGTCCAGAATGAGCAGGAATTTAAAATGAATAAATGTTAAGTTATACTGAATCTTTTCCCATAAACTTATATACCAATCTGTTCAGCTCCTTCTGTTTTATAACATGCTGCCTGCAGCTTACATTGCATTTTCATAATGACAGGTTCCCTTTAACCCCTTAATGACTGCCCACTATCGTTTTATGGCAAGCAGCGAAGGGCCTCAGTCTGTAGCAATGTCACTGCAGTTTAAATGGGTTTGCTGGAATCAGGAGTGCTCCTCCTCTAAGAATCGGCTGTTACTAACACCTCAGTAGGCTCCTGCTTCACAGCTGGATTCGGAGGAAGCCCCAGTCCTGCTCCACGTCATGGCATAATCACAGGGTCCTCACCTACTATTGGGTCACTGGGATTCTCAGTGACCCAATAAACTTTTTAGCCTTCTACGACACCCTCTCCAGTATTACAAAAAGTAGGCCTGGCGTAGACGGGGGGAGTTAAACTACAGGCGGACCTCCGCAGCCCAACTCATTCAAAAATATGTGTCAGAAAACTGGTGCACATTACACCTGAAATAGATTTCAGTTCTGGTGCACAGGCAGCCTAATATGTAACACTCAACAATTTTCAAGACCCTGCGATTTTTCATTTGTGTGTTTTTAGTTTTACTCCCTACCTTCCAGAGCCCTAAAGGGGTTGTCTCATCTCAGACAATGAGGGCATAGCCTAGCAATATGCCCCCATTGACTGAGATGAGACAACCCCTTTAACTTTAAAATGTTTACATTTACATAGTCATATGAGGGCTAATACCACCATTTGATATTGTATATGATGTAGTGGGATGGTAGTGGGGTGGAACTGGAAAAAAAATGCAATTCTGCCATAGTTTTATGGATTTTGTTTTTACGGCATTTCATTTGCAGTAAAACTGACCTTCTTTCTCCAGGTCAGTAGGATTACAGGGGTACCATATTTGTATAATTTGTCTTTCATTTTTCAATTAAAAACTTTGAAAAAAAAATCTTTTTTTCTTTTCATTGCCATATTCTGACTCCCATAACTTTTTTATCTATACATCCATGGAGCTGTGTGAGGGTTATTTTTTTTTTTTTTTGCATGATCTAAAGTTTTTATTGATATATTATTCGAGTGTGCATGACTTTTTGATCCCTTTTTATTAATTTTTTTGGGAGGTGAAGCATTGAAAAAACAATATTTAGGACATTTTTATTCTTTCCCATTACGGTGCTCACTGCACAGGATAAATACATTTATATTTTAATAGTTCAGACATTTGGTGATGCGGCAATGCTAATGATGTTTAATTTGATGTTATTTTTATGTTTAATATGACTAATGGTGGTCTCATTTAAAAAATTTTTTATATATATATTTTTTAAACTTTTTAAAATTACCACTAGGGGGGTCGCTTCTTCCACAGACTGCAATGAATTAATTTTGCAATCTATGGGAGATTCTGCTTACTAACTTTTCCATTCATTCAGAAGTACTGTTTAGCACATTATAGAGATGTACTGAGCAGTATAAATAAATAAAGCTACTGGGGTGAGATATAAGACTCCCTAATAAGTGTCATTACCAGCCCCTTCAGTGTAAAGGTCAGTTCAGGTAAGCTGCATTTACATTCAGTGATTGCTGCAAGCCCCTGAGGAGTCAGAGCAGAGTGGTAGTGGTCCTGGTAATGATGTGTGACAGTGTACTCCCTCAGGCCGTCAGTTCCTTGGGGTCAGTGCAATGTGAGCTCCTACCTGATGTAAGTGTGGGGGTGCCATGGTGTTAATGTCCATGTGGGTGCTAGGCAGGAAATACAATATTAAGCATGAGCCAAGCAATGGCTCACAGATTAGTTTTTCTCTTGCTATAGTCTCTAATACTGGGATCTCTGGCTAGCAACTCAATCTGTCACAATATTCAGCTTTCGTACAGTGGTGTGCACTTCCTATAATACAACTAGCCAAATCATACCTGAAGCAGCTATACATTTTAGATAGCTGACAACTTTTATTTCCGAGAACCAAAAAGTTGGATATGTTGATATCCAAAATTCTGATGGATTTCTCCCAAGACATCTGGCTCCTGGGAAAAGTCACAAATACCCCCCCCCCCCCCCACACACACACACACACAGTCCTGGTTATGTGAGCATTAATTTTAAGTTTATGGCTAGCCTCAAGCTATGTTCACATCCTCATTACTATATTTTTCCATGGAAACAACAGACACCTTGAGAGAACCTGATGATTCTCATTAAGTCAGTGGGGTCCATTGATGCAAAGATTCTGGCTTAGTGGGCCTGGTGCTCTATGGAGACTCGGCCAACATTTTAGTCCACTCACTGGATCTTGTTTACAGCCTGGCCAAGATAGTTGAGTACACGATGATTGCACCACTCGAGGAAGCGTGCTGTGTAATTGGTGTCCATTGGACTTTGTTATTTCCATTTATACCAAAAACTACAATGAATATGTGAACGGAGCCTACATACAGTATGTCCCTTTACATATACTTAGATGAGGATGTTGGAAATAGCCCAATGAGCTCATTCAGAAGGTAAGAGACAGCAGTGCAACTTGATACAATGTTTCGGCTGACATAGCATGAAAAAGGCTGTGAGCCAAAATGTTGCATCTGGATTGAAGTATATTGTTTTCTTGCATCAAGTTGGTCAGCTTCCTCTACATCATCCCTTCTGGATTACCCGCTTGGAGTGAGTTAGACCAAACCCCCATAAGGAGAGCGCCGATTTACTATAATTACTGGTAGTCCTGTCCACAACATATACATTGTGCTCATTCAGCCTTTTCCAACAGCCCAATTCACAGTTTATGTCAACTTGCTCTCCAGGGAAGGATGGGGACTAAGACCCCTTCGGGAATGGTGGGAGGTTCAAGAGGTTGGACCCTAGCTAACTTACTGTTATAAGGGTCTGCAGGTTTAGACAGTGTAAACATAAACCTGACAGTGTAAAAATGTTAAATTTAGCATAGTAGCTGATGCCTGATGATACATTTGGTACATCTTTACAATGTCCAGTTTATACTTATGTCAAAATTTTGCTGTACATTGTTTCACCTTAAGCAATGCCCCTTTATAAAAAACGACATGCCTTTTTCTGCTAAGACACACACCTTGTTGAATGGGCCAAAAAAAGTGTCTAAAACACTTAAAATGGTTGTAAGGACTTAGAATTATAGAATTCTATGGAATTGTAGCTCAGGCCCACTTACTTCAATGAGACTCAGCTGCAATACCAGACACAAGCCATGGACAGGTGTGACACTGCTGCTTGAAATAATCAGCCATGTATTTCTAATCGTGTACAAACCCTTTAATAAATGTGGTACAAAGCAATTTTTTTGCCGTAAATTGTGGCAGAATTTTGACCCGTTTTGGTCGGTGAATTTCCTCCAATATTCTCATGTATTCTAGGGAACTGCAGAAAGTGTTTTGTTCATGCGTTCTGAAACCTGGTCCATGTAGCTGAACAATCTCGGGGTTCTCTTGAAAATTGCTTCTTTATTTTACTGCATAAGAAATAATTTATGGAAAAGCAAGTTAGCTAATCATCAAGTTCCATAGACTGTTTCAGCTGAGCTTGTATTTTAGGAGGATAATATTGCGAGCAGCATTATTACTGAGCCATCTGTGAAAATGCTGTGTTGGAAGACATTCAGCCCCATGCTGTATACTTCAGAAATCTCACGCTGGGTTATCAGGCTAGCCGTTGTCCATTTTAAATCTGTTCTCACCTGACAAATATGATTTAATATATCGGAATATCGCCATTAAAACTTTCTTTCTAAAGCCATAATTAAATCATTAAAAGATTTTGTAATATGGATTGTTGAGAAGATGATATAAAAGGAAATATAATTTAAAAAAATTAAATTACAAACACACTACAAAACCACATTAAAGAGGTTCTCTGTGAAAGATTCAAAATGTCTGTTGCCCACTGATTTCACGATCCCAGCTGGGGTCACTTGAACACCGGACTGGCTGTAGACTCTTCCTCTGATGTCATGACCATGTGCTGCTCTTTCTTCCTGTTCAACGACATAATGTACATGTAGCTGAACAGGAAAAAACAGGAGCTATCTGTCGCACAATCATGTGACCCCGGCCAACAAAATGATAGAGGTATAAGCACTGCTGAAGGTGTATTCTCTTCACAGGTTGGCCGAAGGGCCCAGAGAACTCCTTTAAGATCTTTTCTACAACTATTACTGCTTGAAAGAGGGTTAGCAAATCAACTGAACTCGCTACAGAGATATCCAGTATGATAACTGGGGTTACAGTCTGATTATTGCAAAATCCCTTTAAACATTTCATTATGTTGGACCTTAAAGGAGTTGTGGATAGGGGATAAGTATCTGATCAGTGGTGGTACAACCAATGTAACCCCCACTAATCACGGGCCTCTATATGAATGGAGTGGCAGGTCAGGCATGTCCGCTGCTGCTCCATTTATTCTTGAGGGGACTGCCAGGGAGAGCGGAGTACAACACTTGGCTATGTCCAGTAGTCCTATAGAGAATAAATGATGTGGTAGCAGAAACACACCTGGTTGTAGGCGAGCCTTCTGAGAGAAGTAGAAACCCTGAGATCTGACGGACCACTGCTCATGCTGTGGGGCTGCTCTGGACAGCTGCTGCTGATAGGATAGCTTGAAGGAGCATTTGCTTCTTGTGGACCACTTGCAGCCTGGAGACCCTACGGTGAAATATTTCTTGTAAGGTGATAATTTCTTGTCCCCTGTTACAGTAATAAACGCAGCTCCATACCACAAAAAGAGAAGTGTGATCACCGTGAGCACATGCAAATTTTATAGCTGTGCCAATATTCGCATAAACCAATTATTATTATGGTTAAATAAGATGGATGTGCTAAGTAGTGAATGTCAGTCAAGGGCAGTTGGTCTCACTTCTCTTAGGTGAAGGTCAGATTTACGTGTGCTTATAGGCGGTGGGGGAATGACACCTCCATATGAATACTTTGAGCGGTGAGTGCTGAGGTGTCAATTGTGGTTATTAATATGTTAGTTCTGTCATTTCAGTGCTTTGTGAGTGAGAGGAGGAAAAAGGGGGTTGAAAAGGGGGCCAGAAATGATCAAGTATTATAAATAATAATGGAGAAAATAGTGAAGCCAAAATTATATTTATAGTGGTACTGTATAGACACCTACTGAATTTGGTGCGATATTACATATCCAATAAAACTATATAAAAAGGATAATACAATAATAATTTGTACATTTTTGTAAATATAAAAACCCGAAAAAAAGTATTTAATTAGTGAAGGAAGAAAGTCATTAAAGTGTCAAATTTTTAACATAAAATGTTAGATCCTCCTGATGAGGTTCAGCATCACAAAAAACTATCCAATTTTGTTTCTCAGTCCTGAACCTTGGGTTAGGTTTTAGACATTACCATTAATTATTTAGACTCTGAAGGCAGCAAAACATCTTGATTCATTGGCAAACTGACAAACATATGGCATGTTCTGCAAACCATAGAGTTACTGTTGAGAATAGGATAACATTAGTTGCATGCAAATTCTGCTGGGGTTTTTAATCCAGCTGCTGGAAACAGAGCATTCATTTGTATCCATGGCTTTTTTGAGCTGGAGAAATGGTTGGCACGTTGAAAACTTTGTGAGAACAATCACAACGAATGCAAAGGTGACGATAATAATACAAAATTGCATAGACAATCCCTATAGCAACTCAACTAGTAAGAAACGGGATTCCTTTTCTATCTTGTATGTACAGTATGTATATCTGTCCAGTCACTTTCCCTAATATCTGTTCTCTGGGACAAGCTACTGTAAGGCCTACATTACACATTATACAGTGAGAACCAACTTAAGAATTCAATTCTATACATGGGTCCTTTTATACAGGCAGAAATGGCCTAAACAGCTGAATAAATGACTGATTTTTTTTTTTATATACCCTTATTAAAGGGGTTGTCCAGTTCCATGATATTGATGACTTATTCTCTGGCTGATCATCAATTACAGATTGTGGGGGTCTGACTTTGGGCACCCCCATGCTGTGGCACTTGTGCGAGGACTGTGTCTTTTTCAGTGTTTACTTGCATGATGTGTACTTTCAAAAAAGCTGATTGGTGGGGGTGCCAGGAGTCAGACCCCCATCAATCTAATATTTACAGTATGATCTGTCCTGAGCATAGGTCATCAATATCATAAAAACTGGACAACCTCTTTAAGGATTTGATCAATTGATTAACCGTTGACTGTTTGACTGGCCTTTTATAGGGGTCAGAATTTAGGAAAGAACTTTCTTTTTGCCTGATAAACGAATCATGTACATGGGCCTTATTTATCTATCGAATCTATCTATCTACAGAATCTATTTATCTATTTATCTATTATCTATCTATTTGTCTATCATACAAAGAATATTGCGGCACTCTAGCATATCAGTGAGAATTCCGCAATTTATTCTCTCACGTTCAGTACAACGTTTCAGTCCTACAACCTTCATATTGCTGGCACCCACCATATATTTATTTATCTATTCCGTAGTTTTCTATTTTTTCTATTATCCAAAATTGGCATAATTATCTATATCGTAATGTTAAGCAGTTGCCTGTGCAACAATTTTGCCAATGCAAATGCATGGCAACTTGGCAAACAAGAAGAATTCTAATTGTTTTTGATAGCAATGTTTATTTGTTCAAATTCCCTTCTGACTCCTACGCAATCACCATATTACCTGTAATATGTCTTCTTTTTAAAAGTGCCCCCAAGAACTTATCTCAAGAAACAATACTTACAGTACAATGAATGTTTACGCAGTAGGAGGAGCAGCTGCAGGGAAATTCAATTTCCCATGAATGGTATTGTGTCTTGATTACAATCAACGAGAGAACAAGTTCTGATGGCCATTAGTTCTATTGGGAAAGAAGCTGTGGGATTTAGATAATTTTGCTCTTCCACTATTACCTGAATAAGTGTTTCTAGGGAGTAATTTGGGTACTTGGTTTATATGCATATCAGAGATATGCTGTAAATGCATGTAATAATCTCTGCTCCAGAAGCCAGGTAAAGAGGTAGGAGAGGGCATAACCTGAATGCTGCGATATATTCACTTGTTCTGGTTTCAAAAACCAGGCAAATCCAAACGGTGAAATCTGTGCTCTACTCAAATCCTGTTCTTGGTCAATGCCAGTTATTATTTTCAGTGAGGTTTCTCTGTGTGCTAGATTACTGTGTATTCTGTCTCTGACCCAGCTTATTTACCTGGCCACTTTTAGCCTTCTCCTTGCCTGCTACCATGAACTCAGACTGTTTAGTGACCATTCTCTTGCCTCTTCAACTCCATAACCTTCTCTGTCATGGTTCTCTCAACTTGTTTCTGTTATTGCTATTGGATACTGTTTTGGCTTTGACGTTAGACCAACTCTTTGCCTAAACTTCACTAGTAAGACCTGTCCACCCCACCTGTTAGCAGCTACCCAGTGAGCAAACAATAAAATTCCATACCACCTACACAGACCGCTCAGGGTTAGTTTGGTTCCTGATGGGGTCACCCCTATTTGGGTGGCTATTCTGCTGTAGCTAAGTTATAGGGTTGTTGCAGGGCAAGTTTGCCAGCTCATTCTAAAATGGGTAGCTAGTGTCAAGTCTTGCAGTGGATGTACAGTTTACTGAACAGGTTACCTATATCTCATCGGTTCTCTTACAGTGGTATAAACTATGGACTTTAATTTTATACATTGCTAGTAATGTTTTTTTTGCATGCTTTGTTCACGTTCGCATCAATGCTTTCATTCACAACTGATCAGCAACATGTTTGATCATACTTGCCAACTCTCCAGAAGCATCTGGGAGGCTGCCAGAAGAAGTTGAGACCTCCTGTACTTGTGGAAGATTTGGAACGTCTCCTGTACTGCACACGGAAGGCTGCTTTTATCCAAAAAGCAGTACTGCATGGGTTCTACCGGTATGTGGTGCTGGGATGCTGCATTATTAGACAGAGCCTCAGTGCCCATGTGATATGCCACAAAAAGGGTGTGACCTAAGCGGGAGATTGGACCGAGTCTTTAAAAAGTGGCATGTCCAGGGGCGTAGCTATAGGGGGTGCAGAGGTAGCAGTCGCTACCGGGCCCAGGATCCTGAGGGGGCCCAAAGACCCCTGTCCCGAATAAGAACACATCGGTATCATAGAAAGTGCATGCAGGTCAAGTTACACCTCTGGCTGGAGGGAAGGGGTTGGGTCAAGAATTTGGCATGGGGGGTGCCGTTGTCAAGTATGTATTTGATTGATTCTCAAAAAGACACTGTCGAAGTCTGGCACCTTGATTTTCCTTTAATTTCAGCAAAGACAATTACGCTGAAAAAAGCTATAAAATATTTCTGTGTCACATTTGTACAAAGAATATTGAAGGCTTTATTTTTTGAAACATCCATGTAGATAAGTGTTTTCTTCTGCCGGTCTTGACCTGAGTGGGTTAAAGTATTTTCTAGGTTAGGAAGCAATGTCTTTTAATAGACCACCTAGAGTATTAATCCTCGCTATGGATCTACTGTATGATATGTGGGTTTGGAGGTCTCACAGGCATCTCATTTATGTGCTGTGTACTGATTAATCAGAATGCTCCAGCTTCAGACGCCCCCCACTTCTATATCCCTGAAGAGAGCTTGTTGGCCTATTAAACTGGATGAATCACAAATGCCTCAACACTACGCGTGACAATATAAATCTAAAAAAACAGACACAAATAATGATATGCAGCATGCCATTTACATAGACTCTGTTCGAACTTTGCACTAACAATACAAATTCCAATCTTAATTTTGGACAAATTTATGTTTCAGATCCATGGAAATTTATACATTCGGCATATCATAAATCCTGTGCCAGATTTATGCCACAATTCTGTCTGGGCGTCAAAATTCATGCCAAAATTCTGTTTCAGGCAACTTTCACACTAGCCTTAATATTTTCCGGTATTGAGATCTGTCATAGGGTCTCAATACTGAAAAAAAATGCTTCTGTTTTGTCACCATTCATTGTCAATGGGGACAAAACGTAACTGAACAGAACGGAATGCTCCAAAATGCATTCTGTTCCTTTCTCATACCGGAGAGAAAACTTTCCGTCCTTGGATGTGGAGCAAAACGGATCCGTCATGACCCACAATGCAAGTCAATGGGGATGGATCAGTTTTCTCTGACACAATTTGACACAGTAGAAAACGGATCTGTTCCCTATTGACTTTCAATGGAGTTCATGACGGATCCGTCTTGGGTATGTTAAAGATAATACAACCGGATCTGTTCATAACGGATGCAGATGGTTGTATCATCAGTAATGGAGGCGTTTTTGATGAACCCTGCCGGATCCAGTAAAAACGCTAGTGGGAAAGTAGCCTCAGAAATGTGGTTTTTCCACTAACTGAAGTGGCAGCAGGGAAGTCAACACAGTGATTACTAATACTGTCCAAAAGTAATGGAGTGTAAACTTAGACTATACAGTCTTTAACTGTTCCAGATTTATCACAGAGGGTGATGCTGGATAATAAATCTGCTGCATATCTTTAGATCATCTAGTCTAAGGGTACTTTCACACTTGCGGCAGGACGGATCCGGCAGGCTATTCAGTCTGCTGGATCCGTCCTGCAGCAAGTGGCCGTGCACTGCACGGCCTGAGTTTGCCGGACTAAAAGTACTGCAGGTCCGACTTTTCAGTCCGGCGATCTTTGCCGTGCACAGCTGTGCTGCACCGTAGCTCCGCCCCCCGCCCAATTATAGTCAATGGGGACGGAGCGGCAGCACGGCAGTGCACGGCCACTTGCGGCAGGACGGATCCGTCCTGCCGCAAGTGTGAAAGTACCCTAAGTTTACTATACGGTACCTATAAGTTGGCTTAAAGGCAGGGGTGCATCACCAATGAGGCAGGGTAAGGCGATTGCCTCAGGCAGCAGTAGGTAGGGGCAAGATGGGGGTAGCGGAAGGAGGATTATCTGTTTCTGCAGTATATTATTGGGAAGCACCAGTATGTGACGCTGTAGCTTTGTATGTAATGTTTTCCAAGTATTTATTTAACAGTAGGGGTGGAGGGAAGGGGTTAGGTTAAGAAATTTGTATTGGGGGTTCGGGGTGCCGTTTCAGTTTTCGCCTCAGGCAGCAGAAAGGCTAAGTGTACCCCTGCTTAAAGGGGTTGAGTCCCAAAACATATTCTACATTTTTCAAACCAGCACCTAGAGCTGAATACTATTGCAAATGTATGTAATAAAAAAATTAGTGCAGCCAGTTATGAGTTATTCAATAAAATGTATCTGTATAGCGCCACCTGCTGTTTGTGTATTTCCCTATTTTTTTGTTGTCTGTCTCACTGAGCTGATCAAATGTGCTCAGTTTAACCTCTTGCCGCCACGCTAACGCCGATGGGCGTCAGCGCGGCGGCTCTCTCAGGTCTCAGTCACGCCTATCGGCGTCATCTCGTGAGACCTGAGATTTCACATGAACGCGCGCGCGGCGTGCGCGCGCGTTCATGTGATCGGAGCCGGGACAACTGAAACTACAGCCTGCCAGCGCTGATCATGCGCTGGCAGGCTGTAGATGCGGAAAAAACCGCATTTAAATCGCATATCAGACGCTGTTTTTAAACAGCGTCTGATATGCCTAATATCTGCTCGTCTGGTGGTCCCTTTGTTTGGGACCACCAGAGGAAAATAGGAAAAGTGCACCAATCACTACACACACCCCCCACCCCCATCACTGATTAACCCCTGATCACCCATGTCACCCCCTGATCACCCCCTGTCACCCCCTGTCACTAATCACCCCCTACAGGCTCATTCAGACGTCCGTATGTATTTTGCGGATCCATGGATCTGCGGATCCATGGATCTGCGGATCCGCAAAATACGGACACCGGCAATGCGCTTTCCGCATTTTGCAGATCCGCACAGAACTATATAGAAAATGCTTTTTCTTGTCCGCAATTGCGGACAAGAATAGGACATGTTCTATATTTTTGCGGAACGGAAGTGCAGACCCGGAGCGCGGATCCGTAATTCCGGATCCGAGCGGGACAAAGTCTGTCCCCATAGAAATGAATGGGTCCGCAATTCCGTTCCGCAAACAGAATTTCGGACGTGTGAATGGGGCATAAGGGTCCCCTATCACCGCCAGTTAGCTAGCTACTTGTTAGGTAGCTAGCGCCCAGCCCACCGCACCGCAGTCACTGATTTTGGCAGAGATTTTTCATCCACATTGACCGATGCGAATGAAAAAATCTGTGCCGTTCATTTTTTTTTTTCAGCGCAGCGGCTGAACGGAAAAAAAATCTCATTACCCGTATGCTCAATATACGGAGAATCGCAGAAACTCCTAATGCTGGCCATACGTGTAATGATTGCGGAGACCCCTCAAATGCCAGAGCAGTACAAACACCTCACATGTGACCCCATTTTAGAAAGAAGACACCCCAAGGTATTCCGTGAGGGGTATGGCGAGTTCATGTAAAATTTTATTTTTGTCACAAGTTAGTGGAATATGAGAGTTTGTAAAAAAAATTTTTTTTTATGTGAACTCGCCATGCCCCTCACGGAATACCTTAGGGTGTCTTCTTTCCACAATGGGGTCACATGGGGGTATTTATACTGCCCTGGCATTTTAGGGGTCCTAAAGCTTGAGAATCCAAATACGTAAAAATGCCCTGTGAAATCCTAAAGGTACTCATTGGTTTTAGGGCCCCTTTGCGCATCTTGGCTGCAAAAAGTGTCACACATGTGTATCGCCGAACTCAGGAGAAGTAGGGCAATGTGTTTGGTGTGTATTTTTACATATACCCATGCTGGGTGAGAGAAATATCGCTGTAAACGACAACTTTTTAAATTTTTTTATTCAAAGTTGGCAATTTACAGAGATATTTCTCTCACCCAGTATGGGTATATGTAAAAATACACCCCAAAACACATTGCCCTACTTCTCCTGAGTACGGCGATACCACATGAGTGACACTTTTTGCAGCCTGGATCGCAAAGGGGCCCTAAAACCAATGAGTACCTTTAGCTTTTACATGGCTGCTCACAATTTAGCCCCGCCCAAAATGCCAGAACAGTACAAACACCCCACAAATGACCCCATTTCGGAAAGTAGACACCCCAAGGTATTCACTGAGGGGCATAATGAGCCCGTATGAGATTTTTTTTTTTGCCAGAAGTTAGCAGAAATGGAAACTTTATTATTTTTTTTTCCTCAGAAAGTGTCATTTTCCGCTAACTTGTGAAAAAAATGAAATGATACATGAACTCACCATGCCCCCTGCGAATACTTTGGGGTGTCTTCTTTCTAAAATGGTGTCATTTGGGGGTATTTATACTATCCTGGCATTCTAGCACCTGAAGAAACATGACAGGCGCTCAGAAAGTCAGAACTGCTTCAAAATGCCGAAATTCACTTTTTGCACCATAGTTTGTAAACGCTATAACTTTTACCCAAACCAATAAATATACACTTATTGGACTTTTTTTATCAAAGACATGTAGAACAATACATTTAGAGAAAAATTTATATAGAAATGTAGTTTTTTAAAAAAATTTACAACAGAAAGTGAAAAATGTCATTTTTTGCAAAAATGTCGTTAAATTTTTATTAATAGCAAAAAGTAAAAATGTCAGCAACAATGAAATACCACCAAATGAAAGCTCTATTAGTGAGAAGAAAAGGAGGTAAGATTCATTTGGGTGGTAAGTTGCATGACGGAGCAATAAACGGTGAAAGTAGTGTAGTGCGGAATTGTAAAAAAGGGCCTGGTCACTAGGGGGGTATAAACCTGTGGTCTTCAAGTGGTTAAATCTTTAGCTGCTACCAGCCATATGTTCTGTTAGAAGCTGTGGCAGTTACAGGGAAAGAGCTACAGCAGACAGAACCCGCCCCGAGGAAATGCACTCCCTGAGCTGCCAGCCTGAAATAAATCTAGCAGAGCATTTGGAGCAATGAATAGGGAGATATCTGGTTCTATGTGAGGTATAGGGCTGGTTCTAGCTTTGTTAGAAAGAGATTTTTATGTACTATATAATATCTGATTTTCACAGCAATTGTGGCATAACGCCTTTAATTTTACTCCAAAAACATGCCAAAATGTTGGTGAATGTTCTGGCACATATTGGTGCATTTAAACTAGGTCCACTCTCCCATGAAGCCACAGGCCTTTCTCATAAACCACTCCCCTTGGCAGACAAGGCATAAAAAGGTTAAAAAACTGTAAAATATTTGATAAATGTGATGCAAAGCATGTACACCAAAACTGGTGCATTTTCAATATTCAATCTATTATGTTTATCATTGCATTCTGCAAGTTCATATATCGAAGGTCGATTCGCTCAAGCTTCGTTATTATTCTTAGGTGTAGATAGATCTGGTCAGCACACGATCCTCATGCGCGCCGCAGTGGGAAGAGAAATCTCCAATAGCACAGAGTAACGAAATCCGGCACACGCAAGGTGTTTCCAATTTTTATGCTCTTTATTGCATTATAAAGTATAAGTATATAGCATAAGGAAGGATGCGATTCAGCCTGCTAAGAACACATTTGATGCTGCTACTGTATTGAAGCTGCTATTTCATAAGATGCTGCTATTTGGGATCCACAATATTATTGTTTAAGCACGTTAGCATTTAAGTTTTGCTTTTGTCCCTGGTGACAGTGATGTCCCCATAGAAATGAATGGGTCCGCAATTCCGTTCCGCAAACAGAATTTCGGACGTGTGAATGGGGCATAAGGGTCCCCTATCACCGCCAGTTAGCTAGCTACTTGTTAGGTAGCTAGCGCCCAGCCCACCGCACCGCAGTCACTGATTTTGGCAGAGATTTTTTCATCCACATTGACCGATGCGAATGAAAAATCTGTGCCGTTCATTTTTTTTTTTCAGCGCAGCGGCTGAACGAGAAAAAATCTCATTACCCGTATGCTCAATATACGGAGAATCGCAGAAACTCCTAATGCTGGCCATACGTGTAATGATTGCGGAGACCCCTCAAATGCCAGAGCAGTACAAACACCTCACATGTGACCCCATTTTAGAAAGAAGACACCCCAAGGTATTCCGTGAGGGGTATGGCGAGTTCATGTAAAATTTTATTTTTTGTCACAAGTTAGTGGAATATGAGAGTTTGTAAAAAAAAAAATTTTTTTTTTTATGTGAACTCGCCATGCCCCTCACGGAATACCTTGGGGTGTCTTCTTTCCACAATGGGGTCACATGGGGGGTATTTATACTGCCCTGGCATTTTAGGGGTCCTAAAGCTTGAGAATCCAAATACGTAAAAATGCCCTGTGAAATCCTAAAGGTACTCATTGGTTTTAGGGCCCCTTTGCGCATCTTGGCTGCAAAAAAGTGTCACACATGTGGTATCGCCGAACTCAGGAGAAGTAGGGCAATGTGTTTTGGTGTGTATTTTTACATATACCCATGCTGGGTGAGAGAAATATCGCTGTAAACGACAACTTTTTAAATTTTTTTATTCAAAGTTGGCAATTTACAGAGATATTTCTCTCACCCAGTATGGTATATGTAAAAATACACCCCAAACACATTGCCCTACTTCTCCTGAGTACGGCGATACCACATGAGTGACACTTTTTGCAGCCAAGATGCTAAGGGGCCCAAATTCCAATGAGTACCTTTAGGAGGGCATTTTTACGCATTTTCTTCTCACGCTTTAGGGCCCCTAAAATGCCAGGGCAGTATAAATACCCACATGTGACCCCATTTTGGAAAGAAGACACCCCAAGGTATTCGCTGAGGGGCATAGTGAGTCCATGAAAATTAAACTTTTTGTCAAAAGTTAGCGGAAAGGGAGACTTTGTGAGAAAAACAATAAAAATCAATTTCCACTAACTTGTGCCCAAAAATTTTTTTCTATGAACTCGCCATGCCCCTCATGGAATACCTTAGGGTGTCTTCTTTCCAAAATGGGGTCACATGTGGGGTATTTATACTGCCCTGGCATTTTAGGGGCCCTAAAGCATGAGAAGAAAAATGCGTAAAAATGCCCTCCTAAAAGGTACTCATGGAATTTGGGCCCCTTTGCGCATCTTGGCTGCAAAAAGTGTCACTCATGTGGTATCGCCGTACTCAGGAGAAGTAGGGCAATGTGTTTTGGGGTGTATTTTTACATATACCCATGTTGGGTGAGAGAAATATCTCTGTAAACTGACAACTTTGTATAAAAAATTTAAAAAGTTGTCGTTTACAGCGATATTTCTCTCACCCAACATGGGTATATGTAAAAATACACCCCAAAACACATTGCCCTACTTCTCCTGAGTACGGCGATACCACATGAGTGACACTTTTTTGCAGCCTGGGTCCGCAAAGGGGCCCTAAAACCAATGAGTACCTTTAGCTTTTACATGGCTGCTCACAATTTAGCCCCGCCCAAAATGCCAGAACAGTACAAACACCCCACAAATGACCCCATTTCGGAAAGTAGACACCCCAAGGTATTCACTGAGGGGCATAATGAGCCCGTATGAGATTTTTTTTTTTTGCCAGAAGTTAGCAGAAATGGAAACTTTATTATTTTTTTTTCCTCAGAAAGTGTCATTTTCCGCTAACTTGTGAAAAAAATGAAATGATACATGAACTCACCATGCCCCCTGCGAATACTTTGGGGTGTCTTCTTTCTAAAATGGTGTCATTTGGGGGTATTTATACTATCCTGGCATTCTAGCACCTGAAGAAACATGACAGGCGCTCAGAAAGTCAGAACTGCTTCAAAATGCCGAAATTCACTTTTTTGCACCATAGTTTGTAAACGCTATAACTTTTACCCAAACCAATAAATATACACTTATTGGACTTTTTTTTTATCAAAGACATGTAGAACAATACATTTAGAGAAAAATTTATATAGAAATGTAGTTTTTTAAAAAAATTTACAACAGAAAGTGAAAAATGTCATTTTTTTGCAAAAATGTCGTTAAATTTTTATTAATAGCAAAAAAAGTAAAAATGTCAGCAACAATGAAATACCACCAAATGAAAGCTCTATTAGTGAGAAGAAAAGGAGGTAAGATTCATTTGGGTGGTAAGTTGCATGACGGAGCAATAAACGGTGAAAGTAGTGTAGTGCGGAATTGTAAAAAAGGGCCTGGTCACTAGGGGGGTATAAACCTGTGGTCTTCAAGTGGTTAAATCTTTAGCTGCTACCAGCCATATGTTCTGTTAGAAGCTGTGGCAGTTACAGGGAAAGAGCTACAGCAGACAGAACCCGCCCCCGAGGAAATGCACTCCCCTGAGCTGCCAGCCTGAAATAAATCTAGCAGAGCATTTGGAGCAATGAATAGGGAGATATCTGGTTCTATGTGAGGTATAGGGCTGGTTCTAGCTTTGTTAGAAAGAGATTTTTATGTACTATATAATATCTGATTTTCACAGCAATTGTGGCATAACGCCTTTAATTTTACTCCAAAAACATGCCAAAATGTTGGTGAATGTTCTGGCACATATTGGTGCATTTAAACTAGGTCCACTCTCCCATGAAGCCACAGGCCTTTCTCATAAACCACTCCCCTTGGCAGACAAGGCATAAAAAGGTTAAAAAACTGTAAAATATTTGATAAATGTGATGCAAAGCATGTACACCAAAACTGGTGCATTTTCAATATTCAATCTATTATGTTTATCATTGCATTCTGCAAGTTCATATATCGAAGGTCGATTCGCTCAAGCTTCGTTATTATTCTTAGGTGTAGATAGATCTGGTCAGCACACGATCCTCATGCGCGCCGCAGTGGGAAAGAGAAATCTCCAATAGCACAGAGTAACGAAATCCCGGCACACGCAAGGTGTTTCCAATTTTTATGCTCTTTATTGCATTATAAAGTATAAGTATATAGCATAAGGAAGGATGCGATTCAGCCTGCTAAGAACACATTTGATGCTGCTACTGTATTGAAGCTGCTATTTCATAAGATGCTGCTATTTGGGATCCACAATATTATTGTTTAAGCACGTTAGCATTTAAGTTTTGCTTTTGTCCCTGGTGACAGTGACAACGTCACGTTCTTATAACAACCTTACACCGTACTAATTCTTATCATAGGCAGTGACGTTGCCATCGACATAGGGAATTTTTTTTATATATATTTATATTTTCATATTTTTTCTTTTCTTTTTATGTGGTTTTTATTGCTCCTCAATCCGAATAGTGTATTTAAATCCCTGAAGTGTGTGAGTACTAATGTATTTTATCATTTGCTAAACAAGCAATTTTACAACACTATATACTATATATTAAAGTGTGTATCCAGCGATCCATCAGAGTGCCCAGTCACTCTTTTAGGCCCCATGCACACGACCGTTGTTCGGGTCCGTGTCCGAGCCGCATTTTTCGCGGCTCGGCCGCGGACCCATTCATTTCAATGGGGCCGCAAAAGATGCGGACAGCACTCCGTGTGCTGTCCGCATCCGTTGCTCCGTTCCGTGCCCCCGCAAAAAAAATATAGCATGTCCTATTCTTGTCCGTTTTGCGGACAAGAATAGGCATTTCTATAATGGGCTGTGTTCCGTTCCGCAAAATGCGGAACGGAACGCGGAACAGCTTCCGTGTTTTGCGGATCCGCGATTTGCGGACCGCAAAACACCAACGGTCGTGTGCATGTAGCCTTACTAGTATATTTAGACCACTTGTCGGTAGTTGGTGGAACTACTTGACTGTGAGCACCTGAATAGGTGTAATTACACTCCTGTGCATCATAATACATCTTTACGAATATATACCATTATATTCAAAATATTTGCGAATTCACAAAGTGGCGATATTCGAGATAAAAATTAGTGATTTGAATATTTGTGCTCAACGCAACACTAATTATTAAATGCAGGGGTGCATCTAGCCTTTCTGCTGAGGCAAAAACTGAAATGGCGCCCCAACCCCCAATGTCAATTTCTTAACCGTATCCCTTCTCTCCAGCCCTACTCTTAAAGACATACTTGAAAAACATTACATACAGCGCTACAAAACATACAGGGTATTACAGCGCCACATACTGTGCCCACTATGCTTCTCAATACTGTACTTCAGAAATAGATAATCCCCCTTCTGCTGCCCCCCTCTTGCAGCTACCTGGTGCTGCCTGAGGCAATCACCTCACCCCGCCTCATTGGTGGTGCACCCCTGATTAAATGAAGTAAGAAAACTGGAAGGTAGATATATACGTTTGACCATACCACTGTGAATTATGAGTCCTGACATGGAAACAAGCATCTATACCCTGATAGATTGCAAGCTCTTGCGAGCAGGACCCTCACTCCAATAGTTTGAATTACACTGTAATGTCTGATTTTGTTTGTATCTAGCCTCTGGCTGTAAAGTGCAGCGCAGGGACATACACAGATCTCATATGGCCTCATAGCTTTTTAATTGCCATAGATTCTTATGGTTAGCTCGCCAAGCTATTCCTCCCGACTCCCATACATGTGCATGCTCGGTTTGACTGCACGTACATGAATTTTCAGTGGAAAGAGAGGAGAAAGCCACTGCCAAACATCTGTGGCTTTCGGCTTATCTCTCCAGAACAAAGAGATCATTTTTTTAAAATTCAAAGCGCCCAGTTCTTCTTTCCTTCAAAATCATATGTCAAGGGACAAGAGGCCCCATACGGATTAGTCAGTCGGCCGGCTCCGTCAAAATCATTGGGTTTGGATGACAATAATCTAATGTGTATAGAGGCCTTAAAGGGGTTGTCATGGCAGTTCCGTTGATCCGATGTTTCAGGGAGCCACCGCACGCACCAGAGATCTGGTAAGCTCACGGCAGCTTTCCAATGACAGCACCAGACATTATACATCTTATAGTGCATGTGCTTGGTATTGCAGCTCAGCCCCATTGACTTGAATGGGGTTGAACTACAACTAGGCCATGTGACTGATGTACAGTGACGTCACATGGCCTTAGGCCTACAAAGACAACGCAGCGCTTACAGCGCTCCAGCCTCTTCTAACAGCTGATCTGCGGGGGTGCAGTCATTGGACCACAGCCGATCTGATGACCAATCCTAAGGATATCACATTTAACCCCTTAGTGAGCAGCCTATTTTGGGCCTTACTGACAAAGTTTTTCTTCCTTTTTTCATTGTCGCGCTCCAAAAGCTATAACTTTTTTATTTTTCCATCTATATAGCTTTATGAGGGCTTGATTTTTGCGGGACAAGTTGTAGTTTTTAATGGCGCCATTTTGGGATACACATAACTTTCTGATGAACTTTTATTACCTTTTTCTCGGAGGGAGAAAAAACAGCACTACTGCCACTGCGTTTTTACGTTATAAATTTTACGGCGTTAATTTTTCGGTATTAATAACATATTATCTTTATTCTCTGGGTCAGTGTGAATACAGTGATACCAAATACATATAGATTTTTTTTAGGTTTTACTACTTTGAAATAAAACCCCTTTTTAAAAGAAAAAAGTGTTTTTATATTGCCTCTTCCCAAGACCCATAACTTTTTTATTTTCCTTTCTATGGAGTTGCATGAGGGCTTGATTTTTGCGGGACGACTTGTATTTTTCATTGGTATCATTCTGTAGTTAATGGCGCTTTTTGATCGCTTGTTATTACTTTTTTACGGTTGCAACTAAGAATAAATTAATAATTCCTTTTTTTTTTTTTTTTTTACAGCGTTCACTGTAGGGAATAATTTATGTGATATTTATGTAGTCCAGGTTCCTACGGATGCGGCAATACCAAATATACGGGGAGGTTTTTTTTTCTATTTTTTTTCCATTGAAAAGCTTTTTCTTTTCTTTTCTTTACCACTTAATAGTCCCACAAGGGGACAGCATTTTGATTGTTTTCGAAATGAAATGCAACCTGCTGGAAACTACTGAAGGCTGGTCTGAGGCCTTCATAGACCCCTGCCAGCCTTCACACACATCGGCACCCCGCGATTGCATTTGCGGGACCCCAATGAGAGACCGAGGGAGTCCACTCCTTCTGTCACCGCTTTACATGCGGCGGGCGCCATTGCAAGTGTTAAACAGCCCGGATCGGCACTCCTGCCGGTCCAGGCTGTTAGAGCAGGGCCGTGGCTCTCATGTGAGAGCCGGGTCCCTGCTCCACACTGCACGGGTCCTAAAGCCCCTTAGTGACTGCTGTAAAAACACGTATCGGTGGTCACTAAGGGGTTAAGACATGCAAACATTGAATATCTGAATCCTTTTAAATAGCATTGCTGCAATTGTTATTATTCTTAAATGGACATTCTGTTCATATTGCATGTCTTCCAAATTTTTGAATGGTCATTTATGGTTCATTGTGGGAAAGATCCATCTTTTCTTGCATATTTATACACTTCAGTAGTATTCTTAGGGCATATTACTGCAAAAAATTATCTGAATATAGAAATTTCTAAAAATCCAAATTGCATCAAATAATGAAATAACATAGTAACATAGTAACATAGTATATAAGACCGAAAAAAGACATTTGTCCATCCAGTTCGGCCTGTTTCCTACAAGTTGATCCAGAGGAAGGCAAAAAACCCCTGTGAGGCAGAAGCCAATTTTCCTCACTTAAGGGGAAAAAAAATTCCTTCCCGACTTCTAATCAGGCAATCAGAATAACTCCCTGGATCAACGACCCCTCTCTAGTAGCTATAACCTGTAATATTATTACACTCCAGAAATACATCCAGTCCCCTCTTGAATTCCTTTATTGTACTCACCATCACCACCTCCTCAGGCAGAGAGTTCCATAGTCTCACTGCTCTTACAGTGAAGAATCCTTTTCTATGTTTGTGTACAAACCTTCTTTCCTCCAGACGCAGAGGATGTCCCCTCGTCACAGTCACAGTCCTGGGGATAAATAGATGATGGGACAGATCTCTGTACTGACCCCTGATATAGTTATACATAGTTATTAGATCTCCCCTCAGTCGTCTTTTTTCTAAAGTGAATAACCCTGATTTTGATAACCTTTCAGGGTACTGTAGATCCCTCATTCCAGTTATTACTTTAGTTGCCCTCCTCTGAACCCTCTCCAGCTCTGCTATGTCTGTCTTGTTCACAGGAGCCCAGAACTGTACACAGTACTCAATGTGTGGTCTAACCAGTGATTTGTAAAGTGGTAGGGCTATGTTCTCATCACAGGCATCTATGCCCCTTTTGATGCAACCCATTATCTTATTGGCTTTGGCAGTAGCTGCCTGACACTGGTTTTTGCAGCTTAATTTGCTGTTTATTAAAATTCCTAGATCCTTTTCCATGTCAGTGTTACCGAGTGCTTTACCATTTAATATGTACGGGTGACTTGCATTATTCCTTCCCATGTGCATAACTTTACATTTGTCAGTGTTAAACCTCATCTGCCATTTTTCTGCCCAAGCCTCCAATCTATCCAGATCCCTCTGTAGCAGAAAACTGTCCTCTTCAGTTACTTTAATTACTTTACACAGTTTAGTGTCATCTGCAAAAATAGATATTTTACTGTGCAGGCCTTCTACAAGATCATTAATAAATAATATACAAGGCAGGCTCTAATATATAGATAGGAACCAGGCAAACCGTTTCCTGATGAATATTGTAAATGTAATAATGCAAATATATACCTTAAATGAAAAAGAGGGACATTTAGGGAGCAAAGAGGGACAGAGGGGCTTGGGTCAAAAATAGGGACTGTCCCTCCAAAAGAGGGACGCTTGGGAGGTCTGATATTGTGTGAGCCCACCAAAGTAAAAACTGCGATGTACTTCGGATGAACTATGGTACAGATGACTATTAGGATCAATGGAAAGTGAAATACTCCTTGTGAATATGCCCTAAATAGACTTGTTCCATAAGCTTCAGAAAAAATTGCTGCAATTCCCAAAAGCTCCAGATGGTGGAGCTGTTTCACTGGAGTTTGTCACATTTCTAGCCGGTTAACCATTGGAGTTAGCATGTAGCAGGTCTTCTGTGTATGATTTTCACTGCTTTTCAGTAGGGTCATTTAAAATGCACAACTTTTTGAAATGGAAAACACAAAATTGCAATGTAGACACAGTGTAATAAAGCTGTGACTGTAAGTTGCTGTTTGCCACTCCCGCCCCAATGTCTGTACCACCAGCGAAGCAATGAATACATTTCTTCCATGCTGTGCGATGTGGATGTACTGTTATATGAATGTCCTACAGCTCTTCTTTACAATGTTATGGTCTCCCGATTAGGAAAGTACAGCATTATTAACGCTGCTCATCATAACTTGTTCTTAAAAGATTTATTTATTTCAGACCTGACCATAGAAAATGATATAGTGTCAATGACTGTAAACTTACTTCTTAAAGGGGTTTTCTGAGATGACAATATCCTATCCTAAGGAGGGGTCATCAAGATCTAATTGGTGGAGGAAGCTGCAGGCATGGGAGTCAAGCCAGTTCCCTCCAGTTCTCCAGATCATGGTTGTTAAAATTACAACTGCATCGGAGAACCGTATTTCCGGCTGAGTTCGGATCCGGTGCTATGGTGGCGGCAGCTTGAGATGTTCACTTCCATTGCTTCGTACACCGCTGATAGTTTAGCTTCTTAGTTGGGTGGTAAGTGTGTGTGTAGCGTATATATGGTGTATTTATGTTTGTGTACCATGTATATGGTGTATTTATGTGTGTTGCATATATATTTTGTATGTATATGTAAACATGTGATGTGACGGCGCGTGTCCACCGTTGAGTAGGGACCCTGTTGTTAAAAATTTGAATCCCACCACTGGGCACCTCCACCAATCAGCTATTTGAAGAGGACATGGCACTCCCGTTAGCGCTGCGGGCCCTTCACAGCATACCAAGCACAGTGCCATATATTTTATAGTGGTTGTGATTGGTATTGCAGCCCAGGCCTGTTCACTTGCTGGACAAGACGTCACTGGCTTCAGAAGACTCTTCAAACAACTGATAGTCACGGGTGCCGAAAAGCTGAGCATAGGTCATCAATACTGTATCCCCCCCCCCCCCCGAGAATGCAATCTCATGAATAAAAACTAGTGCATGCAGATCAATCAGCAACCAAGAGAGGTGGGGTTATAGCTTCTGGTTCCCAATGTAAAATTTGCACCCAGGCCTCCAAATATCACACATTTGAGCTTTACAATGGAGAGTCACAATAGTATGCTTGCCAACGTTTCAGTTGGTAAAATCGGGGCATCAAAGTCCCCACCTGGAATGGCCCAATCCCTACCAGGAACATCCACTTATGGGTGTGGTTTGCATTAGCCCCACCCATTTTCAGCTCGTGACAGTGCAAATTAGTCGGGATTGTCTCTGAAAATCAGGGACAGTCTCGCCAAATTCTGGACAGTTGGCAGAAATGCAATAATTAATCAATCAGAGTCAGACTCACCTATGAACTTAAAGGGGTTGTCCGGGTTCAGAGCTAAACCCAGACTTACCTAGAATTTCACCCAAACTCCCCCCTGTTATGAGCATCGGAGCCAGGGGCGTACCTACCATAGTGGCAGACCATGCCACTGCTATGGGGCGCAGGGCAAGAGGGGGCCCAGTTGGGATCATCTCTTCTACTGGAGATGAAAACTTGGTCAGGACTCTACCCTCTAAAGAAACAACATTTAGCAAACAAGGCAATGGAAAAAATGGCCCAAGGGTCATTGAAAGAGGTTTAGGCAGGGGGCGGGGGGGCTGGTTTTATCATTGCTATGGGGCCCTTACTTCTCTATGTACACCACTGATCGGAGCTTCAATGCTTTCCTTTGCCCTGCTCTGAATGACATTTTATGGAGTTCCGGTGACTAACCAGGCTCTCCATAAGGACTGCTAGGCAGAGGCTTGCACCCGGCAGTAAGCCCAGTGATGTAATCGGGAACACTGCTGGGCTTAAGTTATAAACAAAAAAAGCCCTCGCTGCGATCCAGTGCAGGGTAAGGGAGAGCATCGGAGCATGCTCCGATGCTCAGAACAGGGGGCTGTCTGGGTGAAATTCTGGGTATGTCTGAATCTGGACAACCCGTTTAAAGGGGTTGTTTTAAAACTCGCAATCAGCAAATTATGGATTAAAATAAGAGGGTTCTTCTGTTCAAAGGCAGATAAAGAGCATCTCTACTTCTGCATTCACATCCGGCATACATGCTGACTGGCGGCAGGACAAAAACTTGTGCATGCAGCGGTACATGTCTGGCCCTAACCCGGCATTTATGCCGTAAAATGGCAGATCCCATTATAGTCAATAGGGATCCAGAAGTGATCTGTTGAATCCTGCAATGCAAGATCCGGTGAACGTAGCCTTCCGGAAATGTTCAACAGAAATGCTCACATGTTATTTGTGTGCTGTCCGTGTTCTCTGTGTTGACACCATGGGCAAATGCACTTTTCTTGTCTTTGTATGGATCTTTAACGCACTTTATATTGGTCCATGAAAACTACGGAAATAACATGGATGACATCCGTGTTTGATGCCTGGTTTTTATCTATTATTAATGATAGAATATGCAATATATATGGAAATTAATTTTCAGCCTAGCAGTGTCCATGGAACAGGGATGACACATGGAGAACAAAAAACGGACACGCTGACCAAACGCAGATCTTTCAAGGTCATCTTCACCAATGGACCACTGGCCATCTGGTCATGGATGTCATCAAAGATGCAGACGTGTGAAAGACCTGGCACATCAGAACATTACACGGACAGCCCACTAATTGCTATAGGAAGAAAGCTGTCAATCAGAGACAGGGGCGAAGAGAGTCGGGAGCTCATGAATATGAGGACGCCTCGGCGTGCGCTGTGTATTAAATATCTCCAGCATTCGGCTCACGCTGGAGCTTCTCAATAGTGCAGGCATCCTCAAACTGCGGCCCTCCAGCTGTTGTAAAACTACAACTCCCATAATGCCCTGCTGTAGGCTAATACCTGTAGGCTGTTCGGGCATGCTGGTAGTTGTAGTTTTTCAACAGCGGGAGGGCCGCAGTTTGAGGATGCCTGCAATAGTGGGTCAATTTAAGAAAGTGATCCAGCATTTTCATTAGGACTTTGGTCATCAGTTTATGTTACCTTCAGACAGGGTAGTGTAGTTGTACAAGTTTTCCAAAATCATGAATGTTTTTTATCCAAAAACAGTGCCACCTCTGCCCACAGGTTATATGTAGCTTTGCAGCTGCTGTTTTTTGAAGAAAGCAGCCATGTTTCTCCAATCTTGTACAACCCCTTTAATTGTATTAGGCATAGTAGAATGCAATTTGTCATTTATCTCTTGTTTTTAGATTGTGATACCTAATGGTTTAACGTGCAGTCTAATTTACCGTAAATCCAGTCAAAACACATCTCCTTTTCTTTTCTAATCTGTTTTTATTTTCTGGTTGCAGATTTTTTTTCTATTTTCTGAACATGATTATGGGGGCGGCCATCTTGCCTGAGCTGTTCTTAACAGCATTTAGAAAGCATTAAAAAAATTGCTTTTTGCAATTGCTCATTGACTTCTATGGGAGAGTTTTCTAGGCATGTTCTGTGACCTGTGCAGAGATCACTGTACAAGGAAAGAATAGATGAGCTCTGACAATCACCTGAATGGTGGATCCTGTCTTATCTATAGACATAGGTGATATCATTACAGGCAGGATTAGAGTGACAGATAAGCAGGTAACTGCAGTAAAGTAATCTCTACAGATCAAAAATTAGCGCCTATTATTAGGCTTAGTGGCCAGTGTGATTTTATGTTTTTGTCTAATTATAGATATTGAGATGGAAAATTAAAAATAATCACCAAAAATTCTGTTATATGTTAACTATAAAAACATGATTTAAAGAATAGGGAGGTCATTTTCTGATTGTACATTCCATTTAAATGGGTTGTGCAGTGCTAGTATATTTATGACCTATTCTCAAGACCCCTTTAAAGAAGATTTAGAATTAAAATGTAAAAATGGCCAAATATTCCTTTCTGTTAAAGGGGTATTCCATTGAATGTATCCACAGGATATGCCATAAAGGTCTCATAGATGACCTCTAGGACCCATGGCTATTTCAAGTGGGCTTGCAGTGCATTTCCCAGCCACTACACAGTGTCAGAGACCCCTACCAAGGATATGGCATCAATAAATACGTCTCAGAAAGCCCCTGTAATGTCATATCCTCTGCATAAATATCTGAGGGATACAGATCCCACCTCTGAGATCCATACTTATCTCCAGATACATGGAAATAGGTGCAGGTCCAAATCCAAGTGGTAATGTCATGTTTATGTATATATTTACGGTATATAGAAGAAATTCCACAGCACCTCCATATGGTAATAGAAATTGTGTCCTTTATTCACCCGTGCAACGTTCCAAGCAATACAAGCAAAGAAAGACCCAGCATATATACGCATAATTTACTACATGTCATAAACATAATGATGATCTTAGAAATGGATATTAGAAAAATAATCAGATTCACATCTTTCAACGCTTTGTTTAGAGTCTGGACATTATTCATTTGGGAATTAAAGTTCAATAGTTTCACCTTTGTGTCCCAGTTCGTTCATGTATCTAGTAAGTGACCTAACTAACAGATGTGTACTGGGATATGTGCATAACCTTACTGGTCAGGCCAGGATCTGCTCTAGCTCATAGTCCATGTCACATCTGTGTTTTTGAAGGGAAATGTCATAAGATTGCTAATCAATGATGATAGTGACAGGATCATTTGTCAAGGACAAGCCAGTCTGACAGCTGTTGCAGACAACCGCTTTCATTTTCCTTTTGGGGGGTTAGCAACACAGGGCTGACAGTTCTGCTTCAGTCATGCCTGCTCTTCTAAGGGTGACCACCAAAGCAAGCTGAAGAACAGACCCTACTGGTAAATGTCATTGAGGAAGCATGTCAGTTTGTGGTCAAAGAACTGCACGAGGGCACCGGACAGACACAAGACAGAGCAGTGGTTTCACATTCTGACAAGAGTCTTGACCTCTAAGCTTCCTAGGTATGATTTTGTTGATATCCTTTTCAGTTGCAGAAACAGAACTTTAAAAGCTATGGGCACCTTTGGAGGCATATTTCTATCATCGCACTCTAATCATTTGGGGCTGAAATTATTTTTTTCCCAGTTTTTTCCAGTTTTTCCTATACATCATTCACTTTCAGTGCATCGGCAGACTGCTGCTTCTCAGTGAATCCGTCAGGGTGCTGCTCTAACAACTTGATCTGTAGCCCTTATCTCTGAACTCTTAACAGCTCATAATTCTCATAAAAGCCAAATTCTTATCAGGATTCAAGCGTATCTGTACTTTGAAAAAACATTTGAAATGTCATAGAACATTTCAAAGGATTTGATCAGTAGGCACCTGAATTCTGAGACCCCTACGATAACTAGAATGAGAAGAGAGAAGCACTCACACAGTGTGCTCTCTCCTCGTTCCGGGAGATGGAATCGAGACAGATTTATTGGCTTACAATTCAGTGAGGAGAGACAATGCACTATGTGAACTTCTTTCTCCTCGTTCTAGTAATCAGTGAGGATCTCAGCACCGAGACCCCCACTGATCAAAACTTTTGATATGTTGCTATGACATTAAAAGAGGTTTCAAACTGCAGTAACACTTTAACCTGGCAGCCTAAGCATTGTTCAGCCGAATGTTGGGTACTGCCGAGGACCCTGGAGAGAAGACAGAAGCAGTTGCTACAACATCTGTTTTCTCTATTCTCAGATATACAGAGTTCAAGAAATGGTATGTACGAAACAGAGACAGTGGCAGCCTATAAAAATTACAGTGAAAAAGAAAAAATATAATTAAACAACAAAACACATACCCCCCTAAAAAGTCCAGCACAAGCATCATTGTCAAATCACTAGTAATTATCCAAATATCCTAAAGTAGACATGTAATACAGAATATCAAAATTAAAAGGGTTTTAGAGGATTTTTATACTAATGCAGTCATCCTCAAACTGCGGCCCTCCAGCTGTTGTAAAACTACAACTCCCACAATGCCCTGCTGTAGGCTGATACCTGTAGGCTGTTCGGGCATGCTAGGATTTGTAGTTTTGCAACAGCTGGAGGGCCACAGTTTGAGGATGCATGTACTAATGGGTCATCAGTAGTGTTGATCGAGTACCAAAGTGCTCGAGTAGAACACTTCGCGAGGCCGAGCACCCGAGCACAATGGAAGTCAATGGGAGAACCCAAGCATTAAACCAGGCACCCCCTGCTCTGAAGAGGGGAGGGTGTCGGGATTCTAGTTCGGCTTAGGAGTCCCTGCTCTGACTCCATATATAGCTATGTCCAGATATGAAATGCTTGGGGACACCCAGTGTATTTAAATGTAATTTATCCTCTATTTCTGAAAAGTTTCTGTCAGGATCTGAACTCACAACCTTGTACATTAGAGGCAAGGACTATAAAGTTGAATGCTAATCTGGGTCAGAAAAAGTTTCTGCATCAGAAAGAGAAACTAGATTAGGAGAATTGTAGACGGCTCTACTGCTTGGTTAAAAATGGATGAGGTGCTGGATACTGCTAAAAACGGACTCACCCAGTCAGGTAGAAGAAAGCATGTAGTGAAAAAGCATAGCAGGCACACTCTTATCTGGAAACAATAGTTTGTTTATTTATTAGTATTAAAATATGGTGACAAGCTGAATATTTGAGTTTTTAGGAACTGGGGTGGAATCGAGTGTGTGGATGTGCTTTGGTTGTGGGGGGTGGGATGTAGGGAAGTGGTATGGTGTGAGATTGAATCAAAAGATTATATTAAAAAGATAGTATAAAAAATAGTGATTGAGAAAGTACATAAAAACATATGGCAATTTAATATAGTCCTTTATGCAAATAGTCCTATTTGGATAAAAAATAAAATAAGAAGGGAAAAAAATATGGTGGGAAAAAAAAAATTGATAAGTTCTTTAAAAGTTAATTGTTCACTTAGGATAGTTGTCGATATTAAAATCTAGCAATGTGGAGCTTTTTTCTGTGATCAGGATGAGCTATGTTGTAAATCCTGTGCAGGAGAATAAGCGATGCTCTTCAGCCTAAGTGCGGCGTCCCACACTGTCTCAGGCTTTGAGTCCACTTACCCTCTCTTCTCACGTCCTGTGGGTCTGCTTCTTGGTCGGCCGGAGATGCGGTCCGGGTAGGAAGAGGACGGCGTCCCTCGTGGTGAGAGTATCGCAGAGGATTGTCATCTTTACTGATCCATATTGCCCGTCTGCAACATAATCCAACATATGAGCGCCCCACAGGAAAGAGTCCCCGCTGAATCGGACGAAGAACACGCTGATCACGTGACCCAGTGACGTCCACAGCAGAGCGTGCCAACCGCGCGATACTCTCACCACGAGGGACGCCGTCCTCTTCCTACCCGGACCGCATCCCCGGCCGACCAAGAAGCAGACCCACAGGACGTGAGAAGAGAGGGTAAGTGGACTCAAAGCCTGAGACAGTGCTGGACGCCGCACTTAGGCTGAAGAGCATCGCTTATTCTCCTGCACAGGATTTACAAAATAGCTCAGAAAAAAGCTCCACATTGCTAGATTTTAATATCGACAACTAGCCTAAGTGAACAATTAACTTTTAAAGAACTTTTAACAATCTTATACTACAAGAAGAATAACTTTTTAACCCCTTGGTTACCACTGCTTATCAAATTTTTTTTTCCACCATATTTTTTTCCCTTCTTATTTTATTTTTTATCCAAATAGGACTATTTGCACAAAGGACTATATTCAATTGCCATATGTTTTTATGTACTTTCTCAATCACTATTTTTTATACTATCTTTTTGATATTATCTTTTGATTCAATCTCACACCACACCACTTCCCTACTTCCCACCCCCCACAACCAAAGCACATCCACACACCCGATTCCACCCCAGTTCCTAAAAACTCAAATATTCAGAAAGAGAAACTACTATGAGGTTTTTCTGACACAGTTTAGCATTCAGCTTTATAGCTGAGTGGATAAAGTCCTTGCCTCTAATATACAAGGTTGCGAATTTAAATCCCGGCAGAAACTTTTCAGAAATAGAGGCTTAATTTAATTTAAATATATATATATATAAGTTTTTAGCCATATTATGTTTACATATATTATTATATATTTAAAATATATAATAAATTATAAAACATCAGTAGCAGTTTCCCACATATTATGCATTTATATATACCAGAAGTATGATTTTATCTATCTATCTATCTATCTATCTATCTATCTATCTATCTATAATTGTTTTAGTAACTACACATTTATTTTGTGCCATACATTTTTTACAATTACTGAAAAAAATATAAAATATTTTAAATTTAATCTCTATTTCTGAAATGTTTCTGCCAGGAACTCACAACTTTGTACATTAGCGGCAAGGACCTTATGCACACAGCTATAAAGCTGAATGCTAAACTGTGTCAAAAAAATCTCATAGTAGTTTCTCTTTCTGATGTAGGAACTTACTACATCAGAAAGAGAAACTACTATGAGGTTTTTCGGATACAGTTTAGCATTCAGCTTTATAGCTGAACTCCGCAATGTGCCGAGCATAGCTATGCTTGAGCCAAGCTAGTGTTCGACCAAGCATGCTCGCTCAACACTAGTCATCAGTATCTGATTGTTGAGGGTCTGACAACAGAGACCCCCGCTGATCAGCTGTTTTGAGAAGGCAGCAGTGCACCCGTGGGCGGCGCTGCCTTTTTGCAGCTTACCAAGCACAGCACTGTATATTGTATAGCGGCTGTGCTTGGTATTGCACTCAGCCCCATTCGCTTCTATGGGGCTCAGCTGCGTCTAGGCCACATGACATATGAAGGTGTCATCACTCGGCCTAGGAAAAGCAGAGAGAAAGCTGCGGTGCTCACAGGAGCGCTGCTGCCTTCTCAAAAAGCTGGGTGTCGGACCCCCACCCATCAGATACTAATGACCTATCCAGAGGATAGTTCATCAGTATGAAAATATCAGAAAACCCCTTTGAATGTATACAATAATGAATACAAAAAAAGCCTAAGGGAGAGTTCACATGACCGTTATTTTTTCATTCCTCTGATCCATCAGAAGGACTGAAAAAATGGATTCTGTAAAAAAACGGATCCTGTGCATCCATTATGCACATTTGGCATCAGTTTGAGCCATTTCCATCTGAGATCCATTTTTTCAGATGGGAAAAAAGTCCTGCATGCATCCGTTTTTTAAAGGATCTGTTTTTTTTCTGTTCTTCTAGTGGATCAGAAGAATGGAAAATGAAACAGAGATCTGAACTCTCCCTAACACTATATATACCAGAGAATTTACCAGAATTAAAAAAAAAGCATTTGTTCAAACTATTAATCTAAGAAATTCTAAAAAAAGGGATCATTTTTAGTGTACAAATGATATAAAAGAAACCTGCATTAGTAACATAGTAACATAGTATATAAGACCGAAAAAATACATCTGTCTATCCAGTTCGGCCTGTTTCCTACAAGTTGATCCAGAGGAAGGCAAAAAACCCCTGTGAGGCAGAAGCCAATTTTCCCCACTTAAGGGAAAAAAAAATCCTTCCCGACTCCAATCAGGCAATCAGAATAACTCCCTGGATCAACGACCCCTCTCTAGTAGCTATAACCTGTAATATTATTACACTCCAGAAATAAATCCAGTCCCCTCTTGAATTCCTTTATTGTACTCACCATCACCACCTCCTCAGGCAGAGAGTTCCATAGTCTCACTGCTCTTACAGTGAAGAATCCTTTTCTATGTTTGTGTGGAAACCTTCTTTCCTCCAGACGCAGAGGATGTCCCCTCGTCACAGTCACAGTCCTGGGGATAAATAGATGATGGAAGAGGTCCCTGATATATTTATACATAGTTATTAGATCTCCCCTCAGTCATCTTTTTTCTAAAGTGAATAACCCTAATTTTGATAACCTTTCAGGGTACTGTAGTTGCCCCATTCCAGTAATTACTTTAGTTGCCCTCCTCTGAACCCTCTCCAGCTCTGCTATGTCTGCCTTGTTCACAGGAGCCCAAAACTGTACACAGTACTTCATGTGTGATCTGACTAGTGATTTGTAAAGTGGTAGGACTATGTTCTCATCACGGGCATCTATGCCCCTTTTGATGCAACCCATTATCTTATTGGCCTTGGCAGTAGCTGCCTGACACTGTTTTTTGCAGCTTAATTTGCTGTTTATTAAAATTCCTAGATCCTTTTCCATGTCAGTGTTACCGAGTGTTTTACCATTTAGTATGTACGGGTGACTTGCATTATTCCTTCCCATGTGCATAACTTTACATTTGTCAGTGTTAAACCTCATCTGCCATTTCTCTGCCCAAGCCTCCAATCTATCCAGATCCCTCTGTAGCAGAAAACTGTCCTCTTCAGTGTTAATTACTTTACACAGTTTAGTGTCATCTGCAAAAATAGATATTTTACTGTGCAGGGTTCATAGCAGTAGCCCACCAAATAAAAAAGTTATAGCCATTTAAAGCAACCCTCCGATTCCAGATTTTTTTTTGCATTAATTGGGGAACATACAGAAAGCTTTCATAGCGCTCTTCTTTTTGTCTTTTCAGCTGCAGAGCTACCAATTCCCACGCTTCTTTCTGTCATTCAAGATGGCCGCTCCCCCTTTCAGATTACCTGATGCATACTTTGCATATGGTAGCCCAATGCACTTCCTGCTGCACTGTGATTGGCCAGCACTGCTCACGCGACCAGTGGCAGCCAATACAAGAGCTGGGCTGGACAAGCAGGAAGTGTCTTGGACTACTAAATGTACAATATGCATCAGATAGTCTGAGAAGTCTCCTAAAGTCGAAGTAACGAGGGTGCTGCAGTTGCAGAGAGACCAGAGACTCTAGGAGTAACGGCAACGCCTCCGGTGCTCCTAGATGTTTATTTGCATATATTAAAGCTTTGTTTTTCTCAGCACTGCAGACACATATGAACATGGGACCAACACCGATGCCTTCAGCTGCCAAGTGCACATGTAACAGGTCGGCCAGTTATATAGTTACAAATCTGCGGACAGATGCCCTGTGGTATTCAGTTCCTTAAATAGCCACCCTCCCTCACTGTGTGAGCAAGGTACAGCACCCAGACATTGCACAGATAGTAGGGGCCCATGTATGGACCTAGCATTGCAGCAATGTTTATATACAGAAGCGCTCACTTATAGAGAGGGAGGGCACATTTTTAAAAATAAGTGTGCTAAACAAAAACGATATATTGGAGAATCCCTTTAAATGTTTGCTAGTAAAAAGGCCAAACTAAGGGAAAATGCATGCCAAGAAACAGTGCTTTTACTAAAGTAGTCAGTTGGCTCACTCAGCTGCATTTACTACTCAAGCAGTGGCGGGTTTTCATAAGCACCAGTAGGTCAGCAATGATTGCAACACTTTTCAAAACAGAGCCCCCATTCTGGCTGACATGAAAACACTTTATTCATGGTAGCGTTCCAGTAATTACAGATATAAACTTAATCTAAAAATTAAGCTTGCAGCAAACACAAGGCAGCTATTTATCATGGTCTCTTGGCTCCAAACCAGGGTCATAACTGATGCAGAACCCCACGTTTGATTTACAAGTCAACAAACTCAGGAGGTTGTAGCTGGAAAGACTTTTTCAGGGTTGAACTGAACTCATTTATTTTGTATATCAGATGTAAAGATTGGGACAAATCCGCTAAGACTTAAACGCAGAAAGACTGTAGCACAAGAAGATGCATTAACAGGGTTGCCTGGATATGGATATTGATGGCTTAGGCTCAGGATAGTCCATCAATATCTGATCCGCTGTTTCAGAGTAGCTCAAGCATCTGAAGTCTGCACCGCTGCAGTTACCAGCTCCGTCCACTACACAATGGATGGTGCTGTGCCGTTCGAATGTTAGCTCCTAGCACCACAGCTACTCTGAAACAAGGCAATCAATGATAAAATCCTAATCCTAATACCCCTTTAAGAGATTACATGTATAAAAATGAGCAATTCCAAATAAATTGCACCATTTACAATAAAATTTTATACTGTATAATACTATAATATACAATAATAAAGTATTGTATTCTATGCAATATGTGATATATAAGCGATTCCCACCTATCCAGTCGATATAAAAGTCTTGGAAAACCCTTTTAAATGGGATATTCCAGGAATGTAATATTAATGGGCAATATTTTATTGGCGGGGGTCCTACACCCCACACCCCCTTCACTCTTCGGTGTCAGAGTAGCTCTGGAGCCAGAAGTCAGCACCGGACTGAATAGCGCTGTTCATTGTGTATTGGACTTCTACTGCTGCTGCTATTTGGGAACAGGTTATGGTCGGGGTGCGGGTTGTTGCTGCTGATCAGATATTGATGGCCTATTCTGAGGACAGGCCATCAGTATTAGGCTACATGCACACGGCCGTTGTTCTGGTCCGCGTCCGAGCCGCATATTTTGCGGCTCGGCCGCAGACCCATTCACTTCAATGGGGCCCCCAAAGATGCGGACAGCACTCCGTGTGCTGTCCGCATCCATTGCTCCGTTCCGTGCCCCCACAAAAAAAATAGAGCATGTCCTATTTTTGTCCGTTTTGCCCAAGAATAGGCATTTCTATAATGGGCTGCGTTCCGTTCCGCAAATTGCGGAACAGAACGCGGAGCAGCTTCCGTGTTTGGTTTGCGGACTGCAAAACACTAACGGTCATGTGCATGTAGCCTTAAATTGCTGGAATACTATCCCTTTTTAATATAAGGAGTCTCGATATATACAGTATTTAGCAACATACTTTACATAAACCAAGCACCGTTGAAAACCCGATTCCCGAAGGGCTTTCCGAGGCTGACATCCTGATTTGTATAACTTTCCAAATCAACCTTTTTTGTTAAATCATCGGCAGGGCAAGAGATTCAGTTGATAGGTCTGGTTGATGATGATGGTGATAATAGTAATACGCATTATATACATTATCTCAGCTATCTATTACACCTGATGAGACTCATTTAATATTCTGGACGGTGTATATTCTCTCAGCACACACTCTACGGAGTAACACGGGCACATCCGATTTTCAGCAACTTGTGGTCTAGACAGACACTTAAATGTTCAATGTGAAGCATGTCTAATTAGATCAATACGTTATTTATCATGAATTAGACAGCTCCAGGTGGGAGTATGGTTAATATTAAATATAGTGTTTCTCAGAAATACACGTACATACTAGCCATTTACATAATGATATTGCTTTTACTTCCTGCTTTGGAATTTAATATTGTGTACCATTGATCTGACATAATTCATGTAGAATAACTTTTCAAATACAGTAGACTGACCATATCTATCTGCAGCGAGCCTCTGAGGAGCTAGTGCAGAGGATGGGAGTGGTAGTGGCCCCCCCTCAGACCATTGCTCCCTGGGGATTGTTGCATTGGAAAGTTAGTTTGAAGAATCAGTTCAGAAGTAAAAGTATAAAAGTCTCTCTTCACTTAGTGCAAGATATAACTTGTGGCTCATCCAGCAGTATTAATTACAAAGTGCAATTTCTGGCATCAAATGAGGAGGTATGGTGGCTGGTTTTGTGGCAATTTAATCGCACTTGCAGGCACTTGTGGATATAGAAGTCCACTGTGTGATACAGGTTTGGAATTAGTCTGTCACAGAAAACAAAAAAACTTGCCCTAAGGCCTCTTTCACACGGGCGTTGCGTGTGAGGGCCGGACAAGATGCGGGTGCGTTGCGGGAAAATGTGCGATTTTACCGCACGAGTGCAAAGCGTTTTAATGTATTTTGCACACGCGTGGGAAAAATCGACATGTTTGGTACCCAGACCTGAACCCGGACTTCTTCATTAAAGTTCGGGTTTGGGTTGAGTATTCTGTAGATTTTATTATTTTCCCTTATAACATGGTTATAAGGGAAAATAATAGCATTCTCAATACAGAATGCTTTGCAAAATGTGGATGCTTGCAGATGCTTGCGATTTTCATGCAGCCCCATTCGCTTTTATGGGGCCTGCGTTGTGTGAAAAACACGCTGTGTCAAAAACGGACAATATAGAGCTTGCTGCAATTTTCACGCAACGCACAAGTGATGCGTGAAAATCACCGCTCATGTACACAGCCCCAATGAAGTGAATGGATCCGGATTCAGTGCAGGTGCAATACGTTCACCTCACGCATTACACCCGCACGGAAAACTCGCCCATGTGAATATGAAATGTAACCTATATAACTACAATTAAAAAGATCCCAAATATATAACCAAGAAAAACCTCAGAAAAACCCTGCAACATCCCTATTCCACCCTTAACACCGGAACTGCCGATGCGGCAAGAACGATCCCACTGTCTTCTTTGTTGTCCCTGTGCACACTGGGGTATCCAGGTAAGGTAGTGGGATCGCCAAAAAGTACTTATATCTATGTATACTAATATACCTATATACACATGAAATGGAAATTTAGGATATTTATTGTTCTGATGTCTCAGGATATTAGATATTGGCCCAACGCTTTTCTCCCCAGGGGGTCTTATTCTGGGGTTCATCAGGGGCTCTTACAGCGAAACAAATGGGGAATAGTGGGTACATTGAAACAACCTTAGATATCACCCCCAATATTAATATCTCAAGGACTAAATGGAGTAAGACACATGCATGTATGATATATATAAACAAAAAACTAGACTCTAGAGAAGTGTATCAGGTTGTGTGTGTGATTTACACATAGATAGATGAATAAATGTTAGATATACATAGCAGTTAGAATACAGACATTGTCCCCAGTGTAGGTGTGTGACATACACATAGCAGAGAACACATGGGTGCCAGACATATGCAGCAGTTATAATCTAGGCAGAACCATTAGTATAAGTCCCTAAGTGCTTATCTTGCCCATGATGACGATTATCCTGTAATCACCCTGGTAGATGATATGTCCATCCTGAAGGGTCTTCCCCGGTAGCAGGGACAGTTACCCAGGGGAAGCTCAACTCAATGTGAGAAGCCAGCCTGCCCAGGAGCCCCTAATGAACCCCAGGAGAAGCTAATATAGCTAATATCCTGAGACGTCAGAACAATTAAAATCCTACCTTCCAGTTTCATGTGTACATAGGTATATTAGTATATATAAGTATAAGGACTTTTTTTTAATCCCACTTCCTTACTCGGATACCCCAGTGTGCACAGGGTTTTCTAGAGACAACAAAGAAGACAGTGGGATCCCCCTTGTCACGGCAGCAGTTCCACTTTTAGGTAGGGTGGAATAGGGATGTTGTGGGGTTTTTCTTGGCTATATTTTTGGGATATTTTTAATTGTTGTTATAAAGGTTATGTTTTAGGGGAAGTTTTTTGTTTCCTCTGATATACTTATTTGAGTACTTAGATCTTTTGACCAACTGAGGGTAGACTGAGGTCTGTGATATTTGGAATTAGTCTGGTCTGGAGGTGGTTTGGGTGATGGGTGTCCAAACCGTAGTTCCTCAACTGCAGCAGGGTCTGTAATTTCACTGATCACTAGGCTATCTAGGCACACTGAAGCTTCTTGGAAGCAGCATTCTCAATTCTGGAAATTTTCTTGGAGTAAGAATCTCACAGGAGAAATGGATATGGTGTCTTGGAGAAGATGCGGCATGTGCTTACTTCCTCCACTCTGTCTGGACTTGAACTCCCACTCCTGGCAGGAAGTTGGGCCAGCCCACTTCTACCAAGAGGGGAGGAACAGGATGGTTAGCCCTGTTCCTGCCAAGCATACCTCATATGCTGGAATGCATGGCAGAACATAAAATATAATACATAATACACAACATAATTGCAGATACCCCCAGGTCTGTGGTACTGTCTATCATCTGCCTCATATCTATCTATCTATCTATCTATCTATCTATCTATCTATCTATCTATCTATCTTTAGCTATCATTGTTTGCAACAGTCCATCCATATGGGACTACATTGATACATCACAGCAATTTATACAACTTACCGTCAGTGTTAACAATCATGTATAGCACAAGATGTCTTCTCAGTGACTGATTGCTTACATAATACACCGTGTCTGGTGCGCATTTCACATAATTGCTGACATGCTGGCTTGCTGGTGAGCCCCTGTCATTTTTCTCCTGACAGCCGCCTATTTTCTTCTTTCTTCTGAGACCATGAGACAAGCTCATGAAAGGCTTGTATGTAAATGACGTTGTCTTCAAGTCTACTCATCTGACATGCTAGGTTTCATTAGTCTGGTTAATGGTCTAATGATAATGTTGGAATATAGGTAGAAGAATAGTCCCATCAGTAAAGGCTCATAAAGCAAGTGAAATATGGAGTCATTACATCCATGCTCTATGTGTTATAATACAGAAAAAAAAATTAGTTTCACTTTTGCCTGTATTTTTATTTTATTTTTTATCTTAAAATGTTACCTGTGTACGGCTAGTTTTACAATAGCATTAAAATCATCTGGCAGGCTGTTCCAGCAGAGGAACAGCCTACCGGAGTTCATCATAGCCGTAAACCGCCTGGTCCTGCCGGAGGCAATTGACTATAGTGGGTCTTGGTGGGTATCTGGCCTGTTTTCCAGCATTGGGGCAAGCACAGTTTTTTGTCTGGCCGTTTTTTCACGCATCTCCGACTATGCTCTCTATTTATGATGAACTTTGGCAAGCTGTTCCTCTGCCGGACGGTGTATAGTCCGCTTTCATACAGGAGCAGGTACCACTTGCTTATACTTTATTTAAAGCAAATAACTTCCTTTAAAAGGACTCTCTCAGAATGAAATATTGCTACAATATGCCAGGAGTCAGATCAGTGGGTGTCCAACCACTATAACTTCCACTGACGACTGGAATGAGGTGGCATCGCTGCATTAGAGAGCTGTGTATCTTTGTCTCCTTTCTGTTTCATTTCCTGGGGCTGACTAGCTATTAACTACAGATGAGTGAATCAATTGTAAACAAATCAAATTGGACATGAGTTTTTACAAAATTCAGGTCAAATCCAAATCTGAATTTTGGCAATTTGATTGTGGTGATTTTCTCAAATTGGCATCAGCCATTTTTTTTAGCTCAGGAGATAGAAAATATGAAAAAAGGAAGGATCACATGACCCCAGATGGTGTGTGTACATACACACTGACAAGCATGTACTGTAGCACCAAAAAGTGAACATATTTATGACCATTTTTTAACATAAAATCCTACAGTGCAGTTTGTTTTTAAAGGCTGTTTGTTATGACCAGCAGCCATGCGTTTACCCATAGTCATATATGTCTCTGTCACTTTAAGATTGCTAATGCTGGCTTCTAGAAAAAAGAGTTTGAAATTAGTTACATACAGTCCAAGGAGGCCCCAGGATGTCATCCAAAGTTTTTCAGGGCAATTGGAGAGCTTTCGATTTATTCAGTGCTGAATCAAACTGATTTGGCTGAATCAAATCCATTAGATCATCACTACTGTTAACTTTAATCGAGCAACCATAGCTTTTTATAAAAAAACCAAAAAACCAAAAAACACAGAACCGACAGGAGACTGGTAGAGAGCCATGCCACTTTGTTTTAGCCATTGAGAGACCACACCAATCAGACAATGATGGCATAGCCTATATCAGTGGTGACTGAGTGTGCAGAGATGGAACATCTAGGGGCCGTCATTAGCTAACTTGACAAACCCTGGTCGCAACTCAACTTATTGCCCAACTAATTTGGTTCAAAATACTAAAGGCTGCCTACAATCTGTACCCTCCTTATATCTCAGTCCTGCTTTCTTGATACATCCCCTCATGTAATCCTTCTTTGTTCTCCTCTTGACTGTTCCTCGCACAATCTCCTGCAAGATTTCTCTTGTGTATCTCCCATACTCTGGAATTATCTTCTCTAGCACATGAGACTCTTCTCTAAAATCCAAACCTTAAAAAGAAAGCATCCAACCTGCAAATAAGCGTGTCTCACCACGCAACCAGATGAGCAGCTTTTACCCTCACCTACTGTGTCTGTCCTGTTTCCCTTGTCTGCCTTCTCTCACATTTACAGCGCCATGGTGGTAATGGCGCTTTCAAATAATATTAAAGGAGTTTTCAAACCAGCAACAGGATCTGAATACTTTTGTAATTGCATGTAATTAAAAATTTTGCATAGTCACAGAGTCATTCAATAAAATGTATCTGTATAGCGCCACCTGCTGTTCTATTTTCTTATTTCTTTGTCTCACTGAGATGGACGCACATGCTCAGTTTCATACTTCAATGCTTCCTGAGCTGTGGTAGGGATAGAGCTGCAGAAGAAAGAACATGCCCATTAGTTGCCGAAGAATGGGCACTCACCTTAAGCTGCCAACTCAATATAAATTTAGCAAAGCAATTGGAGCAATGAATGGGGAGATCTCTAGATCCATGTGAGGTACAGGGCTGGTTCTAGCTCTGCTAGAAAAAGGTGGTCATGTGCTAAATAATGTCTAATTTTTATGTTATACATTAATCATGGGATATCCTCTTTAATTATGATGGGGTCAGATGGTGTTGACCTATTTTGATGCAGCATGTAAGTTGTAAATCCCCCCCCCCAATGCCTAGGCCCCCATACAGAGAATACTTACCCCACAACAGACATTACCAAATGACTGGCTAAATGGATGGAAATGAATGCCACATTTAATACATATACAATTAAAAAACACCATATAAAATATTTATCACATAAAAAACCATAACAAATAACAAAATCAATATCGCAATATAAGGCAGTAAATTTTGTCACGGTCCCTCTTTAAACTTGTCGTGCGGAGCTCTCGCACTGCTGTATAAGATACAATTTGTGTCCTTAGCAGAGGATCTATTCCAAGAGTTTAATATTACTTTCAAGTTCTCCTTGTAGAAGCATACGGATTGGGATACAAGTGTCGGACAGCAAATGAGCTATATATCACATCAGATTTCGCACGAGCATTACTTCAGATGTTCGGTACTTATTATTTGTTGTTATAGCACTATGTGCAACCATGGTATATAGGGGGAAAGAAGGTTGATATCTGTTTCTTACCGCACCTCGAACGTGTGTCCTTTACGCAATATTCTCATGCGGCTTCTCCACTAATCATGCTCTGCTTGCAGGTGTCCACCACTCCTCACTTGAATATTTTATATGGTTCTTTTGAATTGTATTTGTATTAAATGTGGCATTAATTTCCATCCATTTACCCAGTCATTTGGTAACGTCTTTTGAATTGTATGCTTAGTGGATTGAGCAGACTGGGCTGCTTGCAGTGGTGAGCACTCCATTTTCCACATTGGTTTTTGTCACTTACCCCACAATGCCTGGGCCCCTCATACAGAAAATACTTACAAGGTCCCTGACGCCTGTGTCCATCTGGATCACTCCATAGCCGTAACTGTATCTGAACATCCGGCGACCGTGATGCAGCCAATAGCGGGCTGACACTGACCTGCCCCCTTGGCAGTGGCTCGGCCTGCTGTTGGCTGCACCGCCCTGTCGTCAAACGTTGTGATCTGCATGACAAAGAGATGCAGCTACGGCCGAGGAGGGATGCGAAAGGGCACAGGTATCGGGGACCAGGCAAGTATTCTCTGTATGAGGGGCTTGGGCATTGTGTGTGTGTGTGTGTGGGGGGTTTACAGGTTTGGATAAACTCTTTAAAGAGAGTAAGCAGTGTATAATGTGGTGCTGAGTCCGGTTATGTAATTTTTATCTTCATACTCACTTGAATTCTGATGCCTGCTGTTTAAAAACGGCACTACAATTGAGAGGACTCCCGTTCTTACGCACATAATAGAGAGGACTCAAATAGGAGTCCTCACAATTTATTTTACTACTGGTTTGTGGGAGCACAGCACCGTAATGCAAGTGAGTATATAGATTAAAATTACATAATCAGACTCGGCATCACTTACACTATATACTGCTTACTCTAGTTTGGGGGTGTTTCTGAGCTGACAGATTCCCTTTTAAATGGCCTTGAATGGAGTCATCTCTGATTTTTGCCATTGAAACAGAGTGTAAGGTGAAAGCAGACAGGTGCTGTGGATGGTGCAGGCTCAACTGCTAGGGCCTCTTTCAGATGAGCGTGTGGATTAGGTCCGGATGCGTTGCGGATGTATTCAGTGAAAACTGTGCGATTTTGCAGGCAGTTTTTCCTGCGATTGCGTTCAGTTGTTCAGTTTTTTCTGCGCAGGTGCAATGCATTTTGATGCGTTTTTCACGCGCGTGATAAAAAAGTGAAGGTCTACTAACAACATCTCCTAGCAACCATCAGTGAAAAACGCATCGCACCCGCACTTGCTTGCGGATGCAATGCATTTTTCATGCAGCCCCATTCACTTCTATGGGGCCAGGGGCTTCTATGGGGCCAGGGGCTGCGCGAAAAACGCAGAATATAGAACATGCTGCGATTTTCACACAACGCAGAAGTGATGTGTGAAAAACAGCGCTCATGTACACAGCGCTCATGTACACAGACCCATGGAAATGAATGGGTCAGGATTCAGTGCGGGTGCTATGCATTCATGTCACACATTGCACCTGTGCGGAAAACTCTCTCATGTGAAAGGGGCCTAAGTCTGTGGCATCATTGCGCAATAAATGGGTGGTACATGGTTTTAAAACCTGTTGCTGTTACTATGAAGGTATAGTGGATAGCCCCAAGAGGTTAAACTCATTCAACAAACAATCCTTATCATTCAAACCCGTTTTCATCAATCGACATTTTATTTAAAATAATAGAATCTGGCTGCATACAGCACCAAGTAGTCTACATAGTGTCTATAATAGTTCAAGCTACTGAGAAGAGAATGCGAAAGGATAGGGAGGAGGAGGAAAGGAGGATTTGGCATTCCTGTATCTCTTGCTGCAACCAGAAGAAGACATTTCTTTAGTGAAGTCATCCTCTGCCGGTTGTTCAGACTCAGAAGTCATTTGCTGGCTCAGTAGAATAATTTTAGCTGTGGGAGAGCTGTGTGATGAGAAGTTTGAGAACCATGGGTGTGATATGCAGGAAAAAGGAAGGGGAAACGGGTGGTGTATATTTTCACTAGATATGTTTTCTATAATTAAAGGGGTTGTCCAGGTAAAAATAAAATTCAGGCTGCAGAAATCATAAGGCCATAACAACCTGATGCTCCTAGCGTTAATTAACACTGGGAATTTTAGATACTTCTAGGGAGGTATTTTGTGCTGGTGGGGCAGTATTTTGTAGTGCACTGTTGTATTTGGTTCTGTTAGTGTGGTATTATGTGCTGCACTATTGTATTACTGACCCCCCTGCTTGAGCTGTCCCTGACCACTTGTGTTGGCCTCACCTCCTGTCAGTTTGTACCCACTTATACAATGGGGCTACTTTTAGTTCTTTTTTTCCGGGGCCACTTTATGTTCCCAGTCCGCCCCTGGTCTTGCGAAGAGGTGTTTAGGGGTGACATGATTAACCTGTACAACAACAATATATAATTGGCCCATATAAAAAAAAAAATATGGTGAAAAGCTGTTCCATGTAAAAATCCCCTCAAAAGACAAGGTGGTACTGCCTCAGTTTGCAAATAAAAAAGTTCAAGTTTCTTTAACATAAGCAGTGTGAGTCTGTGGAATAGTCTTCCTGTGGAGGTGGTCACAGCAGGAACAGCTGACAGTTTTAAAAAACAACTAGGTTTTACATATCTGTTGTGTAAATCCAGTAGTCTGTTCAGGCAGAGGAGCAGACTACCCAATTTGCTTTATCTGGCATAGCCGGTTACCGCTAGGTACTGCGTATCTCCATTCACTAAGCTTGCTGCATGAATGCTGGCTTTCTGCTGGAAAAATACGGCTGTATACAGCTGTATTTTTTCCAGCAGAAAGCCAGCATTTATACTAGAAACCCACTGGATTAAATCAATAAAGACTCCAGCAATAACATGGAAGGAGTGGAGACCACCATAGGACTACCATAAGCCATAAACTCCACAGAGTGGGCCTTTATAGAAAAGTGCCTAAAAATAACAATTCTTCAGAAAAACATAGGTAAACATTCACCAAATAACATGTGGCAGACTAACCAAACAGAAAGGCTCTCTGGTCAGATGAGACTAAAATTGCACTTATGGCCATCATGGGAAACACTGTGTGATGCAAATCTAACTTCCCATCACCCTAAGAACAGCATTCCACAATAAAGCATGGTGGTGACAGTATCATACCTGTAATGATACTTTATTGGCAGAGACAGCAAAACTGTTAAGTATTGAAAAAATACGTATGGCAGTAAATAGGCTAACACTCTTGTGGAAAACTTGTTTCATTCTGCCAGAGATTTCAGGCTTGGAGGTTCACCTTTTAGCGGGGCAATGACCCTAAACATACTGCTAAAGCTACACTGGAGTGGATTAAGGGAGACATTTAAATGTCTTGGAATAGCCTAGTCTAAATCCAGACCTCAATCGAATTGAGAATATATGGCATGAGTGCGGTACACCAACACAACCCAACTCAAAGGAGTTGGAGCAGTTTGCCTAGAAGAATGGGCAAAAATCCCATTGTTTATATGTACTAAGAGTAGAGACATACCCCAAGAGACTTACATCTGTAATTGTAGCAAAAGGTTGTTTCCAGGAATTAATAATTATGCACATTTAAATTTAAAAAACAATTTGTTTGTTTGAAAGGGTTGAGTTTTGGTAAAACTTTTGATATGTCATAGAGACCTATGACATATGAAAAAAGCTTTGATCAGTGGTAGTCTGAGCACTGAGACCCCCATCAGTTGTCAGAGCGAGGAGAGAGAATCACATATGTGTTTGCTGCAGAGTACAGAATTAAGATGGGCCCATATATTTTCCCGCCTTTCTTCTGAGTTTGTCCTGTTTCCACTCCTGCAGCGAAGATTGATAATGCAATATGTGTGTATTAATCTCTCCTAGTTTTATTAATCTGTGTGGGTCTCAGTGCTTAGACCCTCACTGATCAAAACTTTTGATATGTCTTTAAGAAATATCAAAAGTTTTAGCAAAACTTTAAAGGGAGTCTGTCACCAAAGTTGGATATAATAGACCGCTTACATAGCTTTGTAGCATCACTTTAGATGAATGAAATGGTACCTTTGTTGTCTTCTTCAGCCCTTCACCTGCTTCAAAGATGGACTTTTATTTATATGTAAATGTGGGCTCGCAAGTGCCCAGGGGCGGCATTAAGTTCTTTGGAGCCCAGGCTGGTCGGCCTCGTTAGTTCTTATCCCCGCCCCTGTCTCTGCCCGCCCTTCTATTCCCTTTCTTCCTCCTCCTCTGATAGCGAACTCCTGTGCCTGCGCTCAGCTTTGTCTCGGTGGGGCATGCGCACTGCGATGCCCACTGTGGGCACGGCATCAATATAGCTACGGTGCATTCCCCGGCTGACGCTGCAAACCCAGGAATGTGGCAGGCCTTAATATTCCAGAAAAACGCAGGAAAGTTCTTACACATCTGAAATGACTGGGGGCAGATATTATCTGTCTACACGAAACTCACTGGAAAACAGACAACTTCGTTCCCCTTAAAGCACCATGGCTAGACCCCCCCAATAGTAGCTACACAATCCTCCAAATCTAGAGTAGTGGCTGTTTATTTCAGATATAGCCTGCCATATTCCATCAGAGAGACCCAAACAGATCAAGTGGGACTGTTAATCTACTTATCTATACAATGCGGAGACTATAGACTCTCACTGTTAAATTTATATGCGTCCAACCAACCTGACCATGACTTTATTCCCCATATTCTGGCATTCCTACTACAAAAAGACCTTTTAGACCTGATCATCCTAGGGGATTTTAACATCACTCCAAACTCTCTCATGGACCGCTCACTCCTACCTACTACCCACACATCTTATATCCCAACTTACACTATGTGACCCATGGTGCCTACTTCACCCTATTTTCCTAACCTATGTCTATATATTCTGGCACCATTGGCCAGAAACCTGGTAGATTGGATGCAAGGATCCTCCCATTACACTGACACCGAAATAGATCAAAGCTTCATCCCCCAGACAACCCTGGTGAACTTTATGCATACACAATTTATGTCTCTCCTGGAACACGTGCTGGGCAACTCACGGTTAATCACCACTTGGAAAGCCTGTCAAAAATTAGACTTTTGAAAGGATTCCATCCAAACTACTCCACCCCCCTATCTTTAAAGAATAATCCACAGTTCCAACATGGACAATCCTACAGGCTTTATTACTGATGTCAACAACAGGGTATCTCACACATTAGCCACCTTCTGAACTTTCCACAGAAACAAATGTTTTCCCTTTAGAAGTTAAAGAAACAAAATAAGTTCCCAATGCACCACCGTTCCCTTTTTCCATTTTCTATACAAACCCAGAGCTATGTGGGAGAGGTCTTACGGAAGATGTCCCCACAAGAATGGACAACTTCTTTTAATACATACTTCACTAATAACACTTCCAGTTAAGCTCTCATAACAAAAATCTACAAATACCTTCACACACCAACAGACTACTCTACTTCTAACCCGTCTCTGCAAATGGCAACAAAAAGATACGGACCTCATTCCTTCTCTGATTTTACTGGCCATTGTCCAGACCCATTGATTCCTCCCTTCTTCTAGGTATGTTGAAATGCTCCTGCAAATTACCCATAGAGCATATTTAACTCCTTTATGGGGATACAGGATGGGGTTATAAAAAAACATCTCATTGTTTCAAATGTGGTGAAGCCGAGGCCTCTCTCTATCACTTCTTGTGGAAATGTCCCCAGATACAAGCCTTCTGCACCAAAACGCACACTTTTACCACTAAATACCTCATACCACAAGCTCCCTTTGCTCTTTAGCTTTATAGACAAATACAGAATACGCCAAGGGAACATTATAAAATCTTACACCTGGTAGCAGTAGCTGCCTGCGAAGCTATACTGCATTATTCCTGGACAAACTCTCCGACATTATTAAAGTAGACTAAGCGGAGGCAGCTCGCCATAAAGAACTCAATGTAAAACATTTCTTTGAGGTGTGGGAAAAATTAATAGCTCTTCTACCCCATGCCACTAGGTCTAAACTACACACCTGCATCTCCCTTACTACCTGGTACCAGGAGAGACTACCTGCGCAAGAGCCTGTTTAAAGACTCAATTTCTCTGATGCTCACACACTTTTTACTCCCTCACACGCAAGAAGACCCATACCTTCATACTGGGAACAACAGGATCCAATTAGCAGCCAATAGTTTATTTGTTTGCTAGTTTATTTAGTTAATAAGTTAGAATACAAAAAATAAGCAATTGTTAAAACATGAAAATGTCACCGTATACATCTTTTTAATTTCTTTAAGATTGTATCGAAGATGAATGTATTTTCTTGATACAGTGCTCTTCAATGTCTTGATTTCCCGTACTGCGACAAAGTAAAAACAATTTGCAAAAAACAATAAAAAATGCTTTGCACCTTCAAAGTGGAAGGCGTGTTGTGTAAATCAAATGGTAGAAACACCCCAAAAATCTATTTTAATTCCAAGTTATATTGTAACAAAACAGTAATAACACCAATGGGTTGAATTTGAATGCTTTTGCAAGGCACTGTATGCCTTATAAGCCTCTACCAATGTTGATCTTGCCTTGTGTGCCTGTTTTTTGAATAGGATGGCATGGTAAGTCCTATTTGTGTACAGAAATAGCTGTGAAATGTTATATAGGAATGTGGAGGCATGAAGGGTTTGCACCAAGGTCTACACAGCTCCAATTTTGCCATTGCATTGCATATGTCATAGAGACATTTATCGCCAGGGATTAAGATGAGTTTGACAATGGCCTGTTCTCTAGTCAGCTGATTGGAAGTAATGAAATGAATGAGCTCACACCATTACAGCACTTTACCGAGAGCCAGTTGGCCTCTTTTAATGTGCTCTCTTAACAGTGCTGTAAAACGTATGAAGCATTAATCTGTCTTCACACCTCATCAAAACTGTTTAACTTGGCAGTAGAACATCCTGAGTCAGGGGAAGGCATCTAGGTTGTTCCTGTCAAAAAAATCTATGGCATCCTGAGAAGACAGCAACACACAGCCAACATTCTCGACCCGAGTTCCACTTAAATTGGACATTTATCTCAAATATCAACCTTTACTATATAGTTAGAATGTTTTGCCATTGTAAGCTCAATTATTGAATTGTGTTCAAGGTTAAGTACCCTGAGATGTGTAACACTGAGTTGATGTGGACATCGTGTACGTAAGATAACAGAATAATCCAATTTAACTGACAAAAAATATAACTTTTGTATATTTCTCTGACTCTGACCTATGAGATCACATCTAACCTTTTCAAAAATCTACGCAAGGCTTCTCTCTCGAGAATGAAACCTGTTGAAATAAGGCTTTTAAGAGACGTCTTGTATTTCAAACCCATTCCTCAGTATGGCCATTTGTAATGGTATTATTACAGGTATTAAGGTGAATATGACAAAAAGTATGCTCCTCATAAAACAACACATATGTCTGAGGAAAAATTTTAATTTCTGTACATCTGTGAGTTTATCTTCTGTTGGTCATTTAGCTATGTCATCTTCAGCCTTTCATTCGTTATCTGGTTATTGATTTAGCACAATTAGGGACCTTTGCTGATATAACAGCAAGATATTCTTAATTCATCATTCTAGATTATACTCATGTCAGGCCCAGTGTGGTTCCAATCAAATGGTTATTTTATTCAGTTTGCTTTTTTGACCCATTTTTACCATGTAAACAAAGACACATGAAGGCCGTACCTTGCAACGTACAGGTCATTAAAAGGGTTGTCCACTTTTAGGCTACTTGTGACCAATGTATGTTTGTAAAATGACTATAGGCAATTGCTAATATACTCTTTGTTGATATTCTGTGCTGTTTGCTATATTTCACAAGTCATGCCCTATTGTTAGGCCTATTTTCTATGCTGCCGACACAGAGCTCCTGTCCATACAATCGCCACTGGTGAAGGGTCATGTGACCAGGCAAACCTCTATGTGATGCCTCCAGTATTCAAACACACTGTTCTTACACTAAACTCCCAACAGTGCAAGTGCAGATGGCAGATGTAGTGTATGTGATTGGAGGAGACATCACATGAAGGGGATTTGCCTGATCACATGACCCTCCATCAGTAGCCATTTTCTGGACAAGACCTCTGTATGGACAGTACAAAAGACTTAGCAAACAACAGAGGCATACCTTATGAAATATAGAAAATGGTGCAGAATTTCAACACAGGTTATATTAGTACTGGTCACACTGGTCAACTGTAACCAGAAAGTGGCAAAACCCTTCAGAGATGTTGAGGAATTCATGCCTCAGTCATTCAGAGCTACAGTAGTATTATTTGAGAACACTATTGCAGTATTATTTGGGTACCTTTTTAGGGTATTTTGTTGAATGCCTATGGAAATAATATGTGGATATATTATTATAGCATTGTATGACAGTATTATTTGAACACAATTGAATAAGATATATAAGTTAACTCCTTAGTGACCACCCATATGTGCTTTTACGGCAGTCACTAAGGGGCCTTAGGCTGGGCCGCCGCATTTTTACGACGGGACCCAGTGTAGCAGGGAACGTGGACCTGGCTCTCACATGAGAGCGGGAACCCTGTTCTAACAGCCCGGACCGGCAGGGGCAAATTACTTAATGTGGGGCAATGGCGCCCGCCGCATGTAGACCATTGACAGAGGGAGCCGACTCCGTCTGTCACCTATCAGCACCCCGCAAATGCGATTGCGGGGTGCTGATGTGTTGTGAAGCATTACCTGGCTTCCGATCCCTAGGCCCTGTCCGTCCTGTAGTAGATCCAGCAGGCTGTGCCTCTCTGGCGCAGCCTGCTGGTCAATTTTAGAATAGCATTGCTGTTAAAATACAGTGCATTATAGTGACACTGTTTGTCATAGTGCCCTTGTGGGACTATTAAGTGGTAAAAAAAGAAATAAAAAAAAAACATATTTATTGAATAAAAAAATTCCATAAAATAAATAAATACGCTTTTTTTACATTGAAAATACGCTTTTTAATGAAAAAAATAGCAAAAAAACTAAATCTCCCCCATATGTTTGGTATTGCCACCGTAATGACCCGGCCTAAATAAATATCACATAAATTATCCCCCTACGGTGAACGCCTTAAAAAAGTATAAAAAAATAAAGACATAATTGCTAATTTATTCATAGTTACCACCAAAAAAAAGTAATAACAAGCGATCAAAAAGCGTTATTTACACCAACATGATACCAATACATGTCCCGCAAAAATCAAGCCCTCACCCAACTCCATAGAATTAAAAATAAAAAAGTTATGGGTATTGGGAAGCAGCAATGCCAAATCATTTTTTTTTAAAAAGGGGTTTTATTGCAAAAAAAGTAGTAAAACGTAAAAGAAAATACATGTATTTGGTATCGCTGTAATCCTACTGACCCAGAGAATAAAGATATCATGTTATTTATACCAAAAATGTAACGCCGTAAAATTTATAACGTAAAAACTCAATGGCAGTATTGCTTTTTTTCCCATCTCTCTCCCAAAAAATTAAAGTTATTCAGAAAGTTATGTGTACACCAAAATGGCATAATTAAAAACTACAACTTGTCCTGCAAAAAAAAAGCCCTCCTAAAGCTATATGGGCGGAAAACTAAAAAAGTTATAGCTCTCGGAACTCGGCAATGAAAAAAGGAAGAAAAACGCTTGGTCATAAAGGCTCAAACAGGCTTGGTCACTAAGGGGTTAATATATAGCAAGTGTATAAAATCTGTTTGCATGAAATAACTCCATAAAATATTGAGTCGAATGTTCTTCCCACAAAACCTTTTCGAACATACCCCAGAGTCAATTTACTTCCACTCACAATATTGAAAAGCTAACATTGATTTAAAATGCCAATTAATCAATTTTACTTTACCGTAGATTGTTCTTTTTTTTTAAATATTGAACAGGACCCTGTTGGGACAGAAAAAAATGTTCACTGTAGTGTTAATTGGTAATGAAGAAGGTAATTAAAAGTTTAGCTTGAAAAGAACGCCATGCGTTGAGGTGAACATGCACTTTGCATATTAATTCATTTTTAGGAAATTTATCTGAGTTTGCATGACTTATAGAGCCCTGATTCCATTCATCTGAATGGGGTTGTTTTGGCAGCAAGGACCTTGATTTCTGAACATCCCATTCTGGTGAATGGAACTGATTTTCAGTCACAGACAATTTCAGCAACAAAATCTGCTGTGTGTGAAGGCAATCTGATAATGCTCTGAATCAATTTTTTATCATACGGAGCTTCAGAATTAATTTGTACACAGCATGGCTGCCAATAGCCACCACTAAGGAGGGCTTAGGTTGAACTGAAAATTCTACTTTGGACGTCTATTTTGAGGCATGACTGGATCCTTGAGGCTTCAAGTATAATGGAAGGATTCATACTGCATCTGTTTTATTGGAACCAGCCCCAGTTTTGTAGGAAAAAGAGTAAACAGATTAAAACAGCGTACAAACTGTGTGCTGTGTGAACATATACAGAAATGTTTATTAGTAAATAAATTTCCCTATTTGGATACATTGATTATTTATCCAAATCGGGAATACTTGATTGTCTAAAAAGTTGAGTTCCCATTAGAACATCATTCATTTTAGTCAAAGCCATGTGTAGACCTAAAGACTTAAAGGGAACCATGAAGATGCAATGTCAGCTACAGGCTGCATGATATAGAGCAGGAGGAGCTGAGTAGATTGATATAGACTCTGAGTCTAATAGGAAAATATTCAGTGTAATTTGTATTTCATTGATTTATATTCCTGCTCATTCTGGGCTTTGAAGTCCAGGGGGCAGTTCAATCAGTAATTGACAGCCTTCCCTTTATGACTGTGTATACAGAGAATGATGTAAGGAACAGTGGCACTCTCGTAGTATTCAATCTCTTTTATTGCTCCAAAAGTTGCGACGTTTCAACTTACAAAAAGTCTTTATCAAGCATGCTTGATAAAGACTTTTTGTAAGTCGAAACGTCGCAACTTTTGGAGCAATAAAAGAGATTGAATACTACGAGAGTGCCGCGGTTCCTTACATCATTCTGCGCTATCACGGGGATTTGACCAGGATCCAGCACCGCTGGCACCGCCATACAAAAAAGCCGACTCTGGAATCAAGGTAGTGCTGCCCTCTATTTTCATTTTGTGTATACAGAGAGAGCTGTCAATCACTGATAGGACCGCCTCCTGGACTTCACGGCCCAGAATAGGCAGATATTTAAATGAATTATTTACAGGTTATACTGAATCTTTTCCCACAAGCCCATATATCAATCTACTCAGCTACTCCTGCTCTATAATATTCTTCCTGAAAATTACATAACATTTTCATAGTGACAGGTTCCCTTTTAACTGGGGCAGGATTGGGGCAATTATCAGGAACACATGTTCATACAAATGCTTGTTCATGTAAAAGATGACACTTGTTTACTGGTGATCTCATATTTTATGATGCACACTAAAGCCAGAAAATGCAGCACATTTCAGTGCAAATGTACACCTGCTTACAGCTGTGATAGTCTGAAAATGCACGAAATATATGAAGAGGCGTGTAGGGGCAGACTGGGAACTAAAAGTGGCCCTGGAAAAAAAGGTAAAAGTGGCCCCATGTTGCAGGCAAGTCTACATTGACAGAAGATGGGACAACATATGTAGGTAGGGACAACAGAAGTAGGCAGGGTCAGCAAAACCATATTGCAGAGCAATATACCACCCCAGCAGAACCAAATACCACAGTTCAGCCAAAATACCTGCCCCATAGTATTTAACTGTGTCACTGTCCTGAGGATGTTGATACAGTTGAATTCAGAAAGGCACCTGCGCTTGCTGGCCAGGTGCATAGGAGAAAATCAGTTCATTATGAACCTGGCTGGCGACCATGAGGAAGACTTCATCGGTAGTGATGAGCGGGAGGTGCCATATTCGATTTCACTATATTTCGCGAATATTCGATTGAATATTCGTCATATATTTGTCGAAATCGAATATTCATCATTATTCTATATAATGAGATTGTTACGCGAATTTATATTTGCATCGCGAATTAAACTTAGAGCTGAGTTCCTAATGGTTGTAACTTGTATTGCTAGAATTGACGAAGATAACGAATATCACGAATATAGCACTATATTCTAAATCTTCGTTATATTCTAGTAATACAACCATTAGGAACTCAGCTCTAAGTTTAATTCGCAATGCGAACATATACTCGCATTGCGAATTGATCTTAGAGCTAAGTTCCTAATGGTTGTATTGCTAGAATATAACAAAGATGACGAATATCACAAATTCACGAATATAGCACTATATTCTTAATCTTCGTTATATTCTAGCAACATACATTAGGAACTCAGCTTTAAGTTTCATTTGCGAAGCGAACATATAATCGCATTGCGAATTGATCTTAGAGCTAAGTTCCTAATGGTTGTATTGCTAGAATATAACGAATATCGCAATGCGAATAAATCAGGTTATATTAATCGCATGGCGATTACAACTTAATCAAATTTGTGAGATCGTGATTCTCACATCCGACAGTACATTTTAGCATGGAGGCGTTCCCATGCACACGGGAAGTCGGCAGAAGCGGCAACGGGCATTGACTGGAGAGGGCAGGGAGCCAAGAATCCTCCGGACAGGTAAGAACAACTTTTGGGAAGTGGGAAGACAACCAGAGAGCAACAAGGATTATCAGCTAAAAAAAAAAACAACAAACATTTGAAATAGTGAATATATACCACTATATTCGCGAATTATCGAAGTTGCGATATTCACGATAAAAATTTGCTATTCGAATATTCGCGCTCAACACTATTCATCAGCCCTCAAGAAAATTTCCCTGTAGGGTCTATGTATCCAATAATGAATTTGCAAAAAATTGCTGCCTGCTGTCAGTGAAAAAAGTAATTCTTGATGAATTAAATGGGTTATGCCAAGTATTATATTTATTAACTGATTGGTCTGACCACTGGGACTCTCACTGATCTCTAGAATGGAGGTTCTGTTCCCCTGTCCTTATGAATGGGTAGGTCCAGAATGTGCCCTGCCGATCCTTTCATTCTCTATGGAACTGACATTCATGGCCAAGTACAGCCATGACTACTACTTCTGGCAGTCCCTTAGTTATTAAATAGAGTGACAGGGCACATTCTTGACCTACTCAGACGATATGATCGGGACCCCAATTTTAAAGGCCTTTTTCCAGGCTTGTTAGCTGATAACCTATCCTCAGTATAGGTATTAGTACCTGATAGTGGCGGTCCGACAGTAGCTGTTTTAGAAGGTACTCACAGTAGCATTGTAGTCTTACATCAGCTCAACAAGCACAGCATTGTACATTGTATAGCGGCCGTGCTTGGTAATGCAGCTCAGCCCCATTCTCCTCAATAGGGCTGAGCTGCGTATAGGCCATGTGACCAATGAATGTCACAAGGTTTATATTAAGCTGAAAGATGGCTGTGGTGCTACTGCAAGCGCTAGTGCCTTCTCAAGCAGCTGATCAGCAAGGGTCCTGGGTGTCGGACCCTCACCCATCAGATAGGAGATGATCCACTGTATCACGAGGATAGGTCATCAGTTTAAAAAAAGTCAAAAACTCCTTTGAGGATTGGTGGTCCCAGTTGTCACACCTCCACCGATCAGTTAGTTATCCCTTATCCTATGGATAAGGGATAACTTTAATACTTAGTACAATTCCTTTCATTTAAGACACAGACCCAAACAAAAGTCTTGTGCATGAGGCCTTATACTGCTGCATTTTAGGGTCTGTATTATGTCCACAAGACCCAGACCACCAGTGGTTCCACTAAACTGGGCTTATATGAGAGAAAAACCCAAGTTCAGGTAGCGGGTGTTTTTGCAGCAGTACCATGGACGCTAAACTACAGCAGTAATATGGCTATATACAGACGACCTTTACCCTGGGAACACACCTGAGCATTTTTCAGCGCGTTCAAACGCGCTGAAAAACGCTCAACATGTGAAAAGCCATGCATCCCTATGGGCATGGTTCACATTTGGGCGTTTTACATGAGCTTCTTTTGGGCATTTTAACGCGCCTATGGACAATGTTGCCATAGGGGAGAATCACTGAATCGTGCGTATGACGCGCGTTTCTTAGTTACAAAAACGCGCATCCAAAAACGCGTGTAAAACGCGCGTCATACGCGCGATTCAGAAACGCCTAGGTGTGTCCCCAGCCTTAGTGTGTTGCAACATGGGGAAATGAGATTGTTAAATCCACTGTGGACAAGGGCTGGTATGAGTGGTGGAGACAAAAAGAATTGAGCGCAACTTTTCACAGCTTCATTTGTGGCCGTCTCAAGTCTGTCATTCAAGTCTCCCTGGGTTACATTTTAATCCTGAGGAGTAACATACTTACTGTTTTAATAGGTAATCAATGGCAGAGGGTACTCTACGGGTCACCTATTCACTACATTTCCTCAGACAGTCTTTCAGAACCTTTGACCTGACTTCTGACCAGTAAAGTGCAAAGACAGCAACAGCAGGCAGAGGGTAAAGAATACGCTATAGGCTAGCTGAGCTGCAGGCAGATTTTCATTACAATGGAAGCTGTCAAAAGGAAACGGCCTTAAGGTTGGGGATGGAGCACATTAGGGGTGTCATTACAAAGAGCTGCTCAGTGTACAGACAAGATAATTTAGTGCCGTACAAAATACTTGCAATGCAATGTATTAAAAATACAATAAAGCCATTTTATTTGCAACTTAGCATTTTATTTTTTTTGTTTAGCAGCAAATTCTGTGTATCAGGGGATTACGTTTCTTTAAACGGTATAGCAAGTAACTATGAATATATAATAATGTCAATGGATTTGATCTCCACTTTGCATTTGTTATGTGACTTTATTCTGTAAAAATCTGGTGATGTTCATTAATATTTCAAATATTGGTGCAATAACGAGGAAATATTTTGCTTTTATGCTTCCTAAAGCATCACAGTGAGGACAGGTTCTGCTTACAAACCATTCTAAGTATGTATAATTTAATGTGATAATTAATACCTAGCAAACTGCTTCCTAAGCTTCTGGACCTCGCCTTGTTGTCCACATCCATTCATCTGAACTGGATGGTCCAATAGAGGACAATAACATGTTGCCCCCGCAAATTCAATTTTTTTCCCACTTGGTAAAATGAATGAGTTTATTTGTTCTTCATGGTTTTGTCACCTTTTTGCTGCAGTTTACGCAAAAATATATAAACATCAGAAACAAACACAGTAAGGTTTAATTTGCAGCTGTATATTTGGTCAGTATTTTGCATCAGTATGTGTAAGCCAAAAATAGGAGTGCAACCTCCATAGGAAAAGTATAATAGAAAGAGTTTTACCTTTTCTATGTTTTGGACCCACTTTTGGATTTGGCTTATACATACCGAAACAAAATATAGGGCAACATACTGTGAATGAAGCTTTAGGGCAGGGATCCGCAACCTCTAGCACTCCAGCTGTTCTGAAACTATAACCCCCAGAATGCTCCATTTCCTCTTAGGAAAGTTTCAAGAACAGCTGAGTAGGTGTGCATGCAGTTCTATCATACTCCATTGTGGTCTCTCTCTCAAGCTGGTGTGAACCTAAAAGGGATTACTACTATACTCCCAACACAAATTTGGCGTAGTTTGGATGGATCAAGAGAGCAGTATGAGCCACAGTGACGGAAGTCCAGAAATTGCCAGCAGCTCTGGAGCTGCACCTCCAATAGTGATCCCCAAGGGAGCAGCCATGATAAATGTTCCCAAATATGATGGAAAGAATATGTTGCTCCCAGACTGGGTAGAACGGCTGAGGGCAGCGTCAAGACTGTATGAAGTACCTGCAGAACATCAGGCCGATCTGGCCTTGAATGCACTGGAAGGTGATGCCAGGCAAGCTGTGATTGTTTTTAGTGTTGGGTGTGAATACTCGAATCGCGAATTTTTATTGCGAATATTGCCACTTCGATAATTCGCGAATATTTAGAATATAGTGCTATATATTCGTATATTCTAGATTTTTTTTCATTTGAACCCATGATCCCTCCCTGCTTCTTGCTTGTGGGCCAATGAGAAGGCTGCAAGGTCTTTGTCTGAGCTTAGCAACATCCCTGGCAACCAATAGGAAAGTTGCCTACCCCTTACTATATAAGAACCTCCCCAGCAGCTATTTTCTGCAGGTTTTTTTTCAGTTTTGAGAGATAGCAGTGTCATTGCTGTGCTCTGTGCTTTACTGTGTCACATTACATTAGATAGTTAGTTAGTTAGTTAGTTAGTTAGTTTATATATATAATACAGATAGTTAGTGGGAGATAGTCAGTGTAGGTTAGATTGTGGTATAGTGTAGTTGATAGGTTCCAGTGCAGGGTGTTAGGTAGTGTGATAGGTGACTTAAGGGATGGAAGAGTTTCCTTCCGTCCCCTTACTCCCCCAATCATTTCCCCCCCCCCATCCAAAATGAAGACAGACCACCAATATGTTGGTAAATATGGCCTTATTGGCCACCTTTATTAACTTAACATGCAAACAACCTTCTTGTCAACATATTATGAAAATGCAACGTCAAACCATCCATTAACATATTAACCGTTGTTATCCCTGCAAAATCCTGGGAGGCAACCCCAAACAAGCTGGATTCCTGATCACATTTTTCTTATGCCTTCCTTACCCTCGGCTTCATACACCAACCCAAGGGCACCCAATCCACCAATTGACAGTATAACACCGGCAGGCCCTCTCTTAGCCCGAACAGGAGCCCCATTCACCAGCTTCTTAATTCGCAAGAGAGACGTGCATTCACCGTGTCACGCCTCTCATAACCAGGAATCGCCCCCCAGGATCCCACATTAAAAACAGCCCTCCAGCATCATCAACCCAATACCACCCCAGCACCACCTGTACAAGGGCGGGTGGGTGGGAACTTTCTCCCTGCTCTGCCGAACTGCTGGCCCATAAGCTCCTCCCACTCCTTTTATATAGCCCGCCAACTAATCTATAACTCCTCCTCCCGACCTACCTCTCACCCCAACCGTTCTAAACTCAAACTTAACCCTCAGGCTGCCTGCAGACTTCCCCCCAAATCAAGGCGCACTCCGCTAGGCTTGCGCCCCTGCTCCATTGCTCTTCTGACTTAAGGGATGGAAGAGTTTCCTTCCGTCCCCTTACTCCCCCAATCATACCCCACCATCCAAAATGAAGACAGACCACCAATATGTTGGTAAATATGGCCTTATCGGCCACCTTTATTAACTTAACATGCAAACAACCTTCTTGTCAACATATTATGTAAACGCAACGTCAAACCATCCATTAACATATTAACCGTTGTTATCCCTGCAAAATCCTGGGAGGCAACCCCAAACAAGCTGGATTCCTGATCACGTTTTTCTTATGCCTTCCTTACCCTCAGCCGCATACACTGACCCAAGGGCACCCAATCCACCAATGGACAGTATAACACCTGCGGGCCCTCTCTTAGCCCGAACAGGAGCCCCATTCACCAGCTTCTTAATCCGCAAGAGAGACGCGCATTCACCGTGTCACGCCTCTCATAACCAGGAATTGTCCCCCAGGATCCCACATTAAAAACAGCCATCAACGACCACCGCAAGGCACCCCAGTAGACATAAGAGTGGCCGAAAATCCACGCCAAACAAGTTGTCGACCCTACAAAACAAACAACACACATCAACAACGGATCAACAATCAGGGAACAAACTTCGCCCAAGAACCCCCTGCTCATACCAAATGAGGCCTAACATACGCACGAAAACAAGCCGACTCACAGCGCCCTATTCGTTTAATAACGCTGTCACCCAGGCCCCAGCGGGCCGCCTCCGTCGCAGCACCAATATGAAAAGTATGAGAGGCGTATTCCTGAGCCGGAAGACCCGCCGCCACCAGACATTTCCGAAACACCGCCACAAACTGGAAAACCGACAAACTGGACCCGTCCTGATGCACCAACAAAGACACAGGACCGACCAGCCGCAACGCCAAATATTCCTCCAAACAACGCACTGGACATAATACTGACCCCGCAAAAGGGCTCAACCACAGCACAACCCCTTTCCCCTCCTGGTCCGTTTTGGACCTACGCACCAAACACCATAACTCCATCCTGAACACTAACATCCTCCCGTGACAAACCTCCCACTCCTGTACGACTGGCGGAAACCAGCTCCGATATACGAAAAGCCCCAAAAAAGGCTAACGAAAAAGCCACCCTGAACAAGAGAACCTCAAAAGGAGACAAACAGATCACACCAGCCCGTACCCACAACTTCTGAAACACCTCCAACGACACAGGCCACTTGGACAGAACTACGACGATAACCCTTCAACGCCTGCCTCACCAAAAACCCCTTAGTCACATCAACCAAACCCCGCATGCGCAACCAGAAAGCCACCGCAGCTACCCTCTTGGATACAACCGAGAAAGATAGCCCCTCCCCAAACGAACTCCCCAACCAAAATACCAGCAACATCTGAAAATCCTCCACCGAACTGCAACTCCCAACTTGTTCCATTAATCCTTCCCACAAAGACAAAACAGACGCATAAGCCGACCAAGTCCCACTACTCACGGACCGCCGAATCAAGTCAGCCGAGACCCCAAGGCCACGCTCCAAAGCCACTGGGGACAGGACAACCCGTGAACCTCCACCTCCGGTGCCAGGTTGCGAAAACGATCCCACTGAAAACGAGAGAGGGAGTCCGCAATGGAGTTATCCACACCTGGCAGATGAACAGAAACAAAACAAGCATTCAACCGCAGACCATTCAACACCAACAACCGAAGCAATCTCAACACCGGGGGTGACGAGGCGGACTGACTATTAATCACTTGCACCACCCCTAAGTTGTCACAATAAAATCGCACTCGCTTATTGTGCAACTTGTCCCCCCATAACACAGTAGCCAACACTATTGGAAAAAGCTCCAACAAAACCAAATTACCAAGAAAGCCCGCCTCCCGCCATTCAACCGGCCACGGTCCCGCACTCCACTGCCCCCCACAATACACACCATACCCAACAGAACCTGGCGCATCAGAAAACAAGTCCAAATCAATACTAGACACCGGCGCCTCCATCCACATAGCCCGACCATTAAAACCCAGCAGAAAAACCTGCCACACCCGTAAGTCGTCCTTCACCTCCGCCGACAGTCGCAAATAATGAAAAGGGGCAGACACACCAGCCGTGGCCTGCACCAACCGTCGACAAAAAACCCGACCCATAGGCAGTATTCTACAGGCAAAATTCAACTTGCCCAACACTGACTGAACCTTCCTCAACTGCACCCTCCGCAAGCGAACCAGACAACCCAACTCCTCCAGCAAGTCCCGAACCTTATCGTCCAGCAACCGGCATTCCATGGCCATACTATCAATCTAGATTCCCAAAAAACGAAGTACCATGGAAGGACCCTCTGTCTTATCAGGAGCCAACGGAACACAAAACCGACCCGCCACTCTCTCCATGGTCCTCAACAAAACAGAACAAACTCTCGAACCCGCCGGGCCGATAAACAAAAAATCGTTCAGATAATGCAACACTGAGTTCCAACCCGACTCCTGCTTAACTACCCACTCCAAAAAAGTACTAAAACATTGAAATAAGGAACAAGAAATAGCGCAACCCATTGGCAAACAACAATCCACATAAAAACTCCCCTCCCAATGGAACCCCAACAAATGAAAACTCTCGGGGTGAATGGGCAACAAACGAAAAGCCGCCTCAATATCCGTCTTGGCCAACAGGGCCCCCTTACCAAAACGGCGAACCCACCTCACCGCCGCATTAAAGGAAGTGTAAGAAACAGAACAAACCTCCTCAGCTATTCCATCATTAACCGCGCCCCCTGGCGGGAAGGACAAATGATGAAGTAACCGTAACTTATTCGGTTCCTTTTTTGGAACCAACCCCAACGGAGACACCCAAAAATCCGGCAACGGCCGGCACTGAAATGGAACTACAACACGACCCGCCGCCACCTCAAAGTTGAACCCAAATTTCTAGGAACGGACCTATCTCCAACCGACTGACAAGGAATCTTGAAGCCCCACTGAAAACCGGCCAACAACAATTCAGCCCCCTCCCTATTTGGGTAAATCTTTAAATAAGGCTCCATCTCTGCCCCTCTCACTGGCGTCACCCCTCTATGTATATGGCAAAGGCCTGCAGCCAATTCTGGAAAGTACGCGGAATAAGCCGGTACCTCCTCTTTTCTTCCTCCTCCCGTCTACTCTCGTCTGGTTTACCCCTCTCCAAATTAAACTTCACCAATGGAAGCAGCGATAAAATCTCAACATACTCATCCCGCCAAATTTTCTCCCTAACTTCCTGCTTCAAATGCGCCCCCAACGGGCCCTCAAAGCAAACGTACACCTCACCCTTTGCCGCATCCGCCAACCGCACACCATCCCCCACTACACCTCCCGGTTGGGACGACGAACCAGAGGCAGCACTAGTCCCAGCCAAAACCTGGCCACCCGCACCCACAGTGCCTGAAACCACACCAGGTCCGCCACCCCCTTGACCAGACGCCCATACTGCCGCCGGTGACGACTGGGAACCCTGCCCCAACCGCGACAACAAAACCAGCATACCAGATAGCAATTCTTGAGCTAGGCCCTCAGACCCCACACCCCCCACCGAACTCACAAGACCCCCCCCACACCCGCCGCCCCCAGACAGCAGCCCCGACGTCCTCTCACCTGGTCGTCCTTGGGACGCAGGCCTCTCCACCGGATATCGTCGCAGGCATCCCAGACGCGGTAGGCAAGGCAGCGGACTCCACACACACCATCCGGCCACCTGCCGCCGATGTCTCCATGTCCAGCTCGCCGTCCTCCAGACTCCTGTCTGAAGAGGACCCTCCACCAGCGCACCTAGTGAGGGTGTGAGTCCCAGAATCGTAGGTCCTGACATCTCGCCGGTCCTCCGAAACACGAGGGCCCCCTCTGCTAGAGCCCGCCGGAACCGGGTCTGCAGCAGCCACACTGCCAGCCGCCACCATAGCCACATCTTCCCTGCCGCGCTGCTGCACAGGGGACAAGGCAGCTACCAGGTCCCCTGTCAGCGCTACCCCGTCATGCCGGCCTCCCACCACTAGGGGCCGCAACGCACCACTCCACCGTCTCTTCCTGGCCGCACCGTCTCGGTCTCCGCCGCCTGGCTGCCTCCTAGACCTTCCGCATCCTGGACCAGCCGCAGGACTCCCAGCACATCGGGGCGCAGCGCCCGCCCGCCCAGCCGCACATCCATCTTCACCTGCAGCAGAAAGGAACTCACCCGCTCCAGCAGGTGAGTCCGCCGAATGCCGTCGTCCCAGAGCCCGCGCCGACAACCGGGCCTCCGCACCACCTTCAGGCCTACTCAGCGCAGGGGGGGCAACCTCCCGACGCCCCTTCACTTCACCCGCCAGCCTTCCACGCACCGCCGCTGACCACCCGCTGCGGCGCGGAGCGGGGGCAGAATCAGGCGCCGACGACCGCTGCCATGGGTCGCGGGACGGACTCCGCACCCACCTCCACCGCCGTACATGTGGGTTCGCTTCAGGGCTAAGCCGCTCTGGAGGGACGGACCGCCGCACCCGCATCCTAACCTCCTCCGCCGGACGCAGGGCCGGTGCCACATTCAAGGCTCCCGCAAGCTGTTCCTGCAGTCACGCCACACCGTGCTGCCGCGCTGCCTTCTGTAGCGCCGTCATAAGCTCCCGGACATCTCGCTCGAACTTTCTCCCTACTTTGCCGAACTGCTGCCCCATAAGTTCCTCCCACTCCTTTTATACAGCCCGCCAACTAATCTATAACTCCTCCTCCCGACCTACCTCTCACCCCAACCGTTCCAAACTCAAACTTAACCCTCAGGCTGCCTGCAGTCTTCCCCCCAAGTCAAGGCACACTCCGCTAGGCTGCGCCTCTGCTCCATTGCTCTTCTTCTGCTGTCCATGCTACAGGCAAGTTCACAACAATACTTAGTGCACCAATCACTAATATGTAGTCAGACCTGCTAAAATGTAAAGTTGCACGTATTGCGCAAAAATATGCGCATCATTAATTGCCGATTTGCGCAATCACGAATATATCGGTGCACTCTATCTGCATATAAAGCAATTGTAATGTTTTGCTGTGCCAACCATTTTCTCCAGTCTCAGGAAACTTCTAGCAGCTTTAAAAATGTAGCAATAGTGACCCACGCGTATATTGCACGCGCATTACACAAATATTACATTGCAGATTTTCTCAATCAAGAAAATAATAATAATTTATGACGAATATTCGCCCAAATATTGGCGAAATATCACAAATTCTAATATTGCCCCTGCCGCTCATCACTAATTGTTTTGCCTTTAGAACAACGGAATGCTATAGGCGCTATTGTAGACCGCCTTGAGTCACTCTACGGGGATGTCACTTTTTATTGCGAATATCGAGAATTCGCGAATATTTAGAATATAGTGCTATATATTCGTATTTTTGTATATTCTAGATTTTTTTTCATTTGAACCCATGATCCCTCCCTGCTTCTTGCTTGTGGGCCAATGAGAAGGCTGCAAGGTCTTTGTCTGAGCTTAGCAACATCCCTAGCAACCAATAGGAAAGTTGCCTACCCCTTACTATATAAGAACCTCCCCAGCAGCCATTTTCTGCAGTTTATTTTTTCAGTTTTGAGAGATAGCAGTGTCATTGCTGTGCTCTCTGCTTTACTGTGTCACATTACATTAGATAGTTAGTTAGTTTATATATATAATACAGATAGTTAGTGGGAGATAGTCAGTGTAGGTTAGATTGTGGTATAGTGTAGTTGATAGGTTCCAGTGCAGGGTGTTAGGTAGTGTGATAGGTTCTGCTGTCCATGCTACAGGCAAGTTCACAACAATACTTAGTGCACCAATCACTAATATGTAGTCAGACCTGCTAAAATGTAAAGTTGCACGTATTGCGCAAAAATATGCGCATCATTAATTGCCGATTTGCGCAATCGTGAATATATCGGAGCACTCTATCTGCATATAAAGCAATTGTAATGTTTTGCTGTGCCAACCATTTTCTCCAGTCTCAGGAAACTTCTAGCAGCTTGAAAATTCTTGTATTGCACTCGCATTACGCAAATATTACATTGAGGATTTTCACAATCAAGAAAATAATAATCATTTATGATGAATATTTGCCCAAATATTTGCAAAATATCGCAAATTCTAATATTGCCCCTGCCGCTCATCACTAATTGTTTTGCCTTTAGAACAACGGAATACTATAGGCGGTATTGTAGACCGCCTTGAGTCACTCTACAGGGATGTCACTTCCGCCACCGATCTGCAAAAGAAGTTCTATACTAGAATCCAGCGGAAAGGAGAATCGGTACAGCAATTCTCAGTGGCTCTACAGGTGTTGTGGAAGCAACTCATGAAGAAGGATCAGAAAGGGTGCTCCGCTGTGCTCTGGGATCAGTTTATTTCCGGGCTCAGGTGTCGCATGACCAGGCGGGCTCTACGGGACTATGTAATACTGGCGGACAATGTGTCCTTACAGGATGTTATGCGTGAAGCCATTGAGTTAACAAAAGATGAGATGGAAAGCGCCTGTGTGGCTGCACAAGAATTTCAGCACAGAGAGACTCCAGGAAACACATTCTATGAGTTTGCTAAGGACCTTCATGATTCCCTAAGAGAACATAAGGAGGAGATCCCTTAACAGAGGCACTCAGGTGAGCTGACTGAGTGACACCCGTAGGTGTTGGAGGTATGGAGAACCAGGCCACTTAGCCCATACCTGTACAGCTACACAGCCCCAGCCTCCTAACCAACTGCCTTTAAACTAAAGGCACCTGCTGCTGAGGGCCGTGGTAGGCTACCTTACCAAGGGCCCTCTTTCTTCTCCAATGAACATTGCTGGATGTTTCCCTGTGGTCCAGGCAAGAATAAATGGACTATCGGTGGCATGTCTGATTGATACAACCTGCTTTACCAGGCTTGCTTCCAGCATCGATGTGGACTTGAGCCCACCTGGGTTAATCTTAAAGTAGCAAATAATTTGCCCATTCTGGTGGTCAGAGTCACCTGGATGGATGTAAAGTTGTTGGGGAGGTTCTTTAAACAAAAGGGGTTTGTGGTGGTCGAAGACTGTATCCGTGATGGGGGGTATGTGATAGTGGGCATGAATATTCTGCAAGAACTAGATGGGTTGCTTATAAAGGAGATGGGTGAGGGATATGATAAGCACATAAATGTCACCCAAGAGGTATGTTAGACCCTAACGCAGCTCCAGCAAACATGTGTGCAGCAGAGCTGGTTTGCTAACATGGTGGGCACGGCGGGAATAGTACGAGTCCCCTGTCATAGTGCCGTGCATATTCGCCCCCGGCAACAGGTCACCATACCCCTGACTGTGGGTACTCATAACAAGCTAAAGGGAGCCACAGTCCTAGTGGAGCCCTCAGCTCCTATTAAAGAACAGTCCCCCTGGACGCACTGTCCAGCAGGGTGCAACGTGGAATGGTGGCTGTACGGCTGATAAATGTCCGTGAAGTGGAGGTGTGCATTCCTCCCCGCACCAGCTGCCTCCCTAGAGTTGATGGCTTCAGTTACCACCGAAGGCTATCCGTGGGAGCCAGAGGAACTTGAAAGACTGTGGGAGGCTCTGCGTCGGTTACTACATGAGTTTCTTGAAGTCTTTGCTCGGCATGATGAAATGTATAACAAGTATGGATGTACTGAGGTAATGGAGCATGCAATTGATACCGGCACCACTGCTCCAGTAAGGGAGAGGTATCTGAATATTCCTCCATCCCTGTACCAAGAGGTTAAAGGGCTCCTGCGGAAGATGATAGAAGGGCAGGTGATAAGAGAGAGCAAAAGTCCATGGGCGGCACCCATCGTTCTAGTGAGAAAGAAAGACGGAGCCCTTAGATTCTGTGTGGACTAAAGGAAGCTGAACGCCTGCACCCTTCGGAAAGCAAAGTATTTCACCACTCTTGACTCGGACAGAAACAAATTAAATACCTTGGCCATGTAGTCTCTGAAGATGGGGTGGCTCCGGAGTTCGGACCCTGAGAAAGTATGAGCCATGATGGAGTGGACGGTGCCAAAGACAAAGACGGAGTTGCGAGTCTTCTTGGGCCTAGTGGGATACTATCGGTGCTACATTGAAGGTTTTGCCAAGACATCAGCTCCACTGCACCAACTGCTAGTTGGAAATCCTAGCAGGGAGTTGAGTGGAAATCTATACAGACAACAATCCTCTGGCCTACTTGTTGATAGCAAAACTGTGGGCATTGGAGCAGAGTTGGGTAGCCCGCTTAGCTCTGTTTGATTATGTGATCCACTATAAGCCGGGAAAAAACTGCGGGAATGCGGATGCTCTCTCGTGAAGACCGATAAATCATTCGGGCCCTGAAGTGGATGAACAACTGGAAGCAGTTGAAATACCTCAATACGAACTTCACAAAGAGCAGGAAAGTGTAAAGCCGTCGTTGTTGACTATGGCCTCTTAGTTACCCACTAAGAGAGTGGGAGGAAAAACAGGGCAAGAACCCTGATGTGGCCCGCATACGAGAGGCAGTCAGGCGGAAATGCAAATTAAAGTATGAAGAACGAGCAAGTCTGTCTCCCTGGGGACGTGCCCTCCTGCGACAGTGGGAAAGACTGGAAGTTCGAGACAAAGTGCTCTATCGGCAAATCAGGATTCCCAAAGAACATCTTGAAGTCTGGCATGCCTTCAGATTCAGTGGCAAATGTCTTCCAGCTAATCCATCGTAGTTCAGGCCACGGCTGTGCGGAAAAGACTGTTCAATTACTGATCAATTACTTCTTTGCACCAGCGGTAGCACAAACTGCAGAGACAGTGGGCAAGACTTGTCTGCAGTGTGCTGTGCACAAAGCTGTGGAACAACATGCCCCACCACTGACTATTGAGACAAATGAACCATTTGAACTTCAAATTACACTTCTTGACAGTACAAGCTGTGACCTCCAGGCACACATATGCACTCATCTGCATCGACCACTTCTCCAAGTTTGCAGTGGTCATGCCAACATATAACCAGACAGCAACCAGCACTGCAGAAGCATTGTGGAAGCATGTGATTCGGCCATATGGATGTCCCAAGCGAATTTTCTCTGATCAAGGTTCGAATTTTGAAGCTGTGGTTGTTCAGGAACTGTGTCAGTACCATGAGATTCGGAAGTCGAGAACAACCGCATATCATCCACAAGGAAACGGTGTGTGCGAACGGTTCAATCGGACACTTCTGGGCATGATTTGCACATTAGGATAGGAGCATCAAGAGCGCTGGCCAGAGTTTGTGGACAATGTGGGATGGGTGTACAATCACACAATCCATAGCACCACTGGCTACACCCCCTACCAATTGTTGCTTGGACATTTTGGAAGGCTACCCCTAGTCCTACTGATGGAGCAACCTGAAGAAGTGGAGCAACGGACTCCAACAGAGTGGTTGCAAGAGCACCAATACCATCTGAAGTGAACCTGTACCTTTAATAAGGGAGGCACATCAGCGTTCAGAGACCAAGGAACCGATTATTATAGTTCCACTCCAACCTGGAGATTGGGTGTTAGTCCTCCACAAGCGAGCTCTACGGATGGGAAAGTTGGAGCCCAAATGGGAGAGCCAGCCACATGTAGTGGTCCGACAGATTGAACCCCATTCCCCAGTGTATGAACTAAAGCCAGAAAATTGTGAAGGACCTAGTCGAAATCTTCACAGGAATATGCTGAGACCCTGCACCTTCCCAGCTACAGAACCTTTTCGTCAGCCTACTAAAGAAGGCCCGGTACCAGAACAGTCAAAATGGTGGATAGTCAACCCTAGCACAGGAGACTGGGATGTTGAACTTAGGCCTAAGTCTGAAGGGAACACTGCTCCAGTTACAGAGGAAGCTGAAGGGCCAAGATACCCCCCTCGTTCTACACGGGGAGTACAGCCTGGCCATCTCCAAGACTTTGAAGTTGGAGCGAAGGGACTGCACTCATTAAAAAGGGGAAATGTGTAAGGGGTAAAGGTTCGATAGTGGCAAACCGCCTTTAAAACAATATTGATTTGTGCATTCCAATGCCATTACTGGTGCTCTGCTGCCATCTAGGGGCAAGACCTTGCATCTATTTTGGACATTGTAGGAAGATTCTGGATGATGTCACTTCCTGGAAGGGACAGGAAAGTTCTGGCTGATAGGCAGAAATGCAGAGAGTTGAGAGAGCTCAGAGAAAAAGATTGCATAAAGTCCTGCAAGGCTACAAATCAGGATGATATAAGTTGATCATCTGCTTTGAGAAGAGAAGCTTCCTCCAACAAGTGCAGACTACACACAGAGACTTTATCCAAAGCAGGCCGCACGTGGGCCTAATTTGATGCTATACACCTGAAACATCAATTCATCACTGCAGGAGATACATCCTCAGCCCAGGAAGAATCAGAGCGAAACAATAAAGTTGTGTTATGTTACTTGGCATGTTAGAGGACTATAAATACATATACGTTGTGCACTGGCTGATAACTAGGAGTGCCTAGGTGGTGGATAAAGAACACTGGAATAATCTAGAAACAGACTGTCACTGTTAATAACTGTTTGAGCTACCAGTTTGCTTGTGTTCCTGTTGATAAAGAGGCTATATTAGATATCTGTACTGAACCACTTGCTGAAGAAGTTCTTTTTTTTTTTTTTTACATTTTATTTATGATTTTATGCAGCAATGTATAATCATTCTCACAAGTGAGAAAAAAGACAATACATACTGCACAAGAAAGGTATATAGGACATAGATCCATCGAATGAACAAAATAAGAACATGAAACACCCCACCCCCCTCCCCCCCCAACATGTGCGCCATCATACAAAAAACTTATGCCGTTGGGTATGCCTCACTAAGTAGTCTCTACAGATAAAGGTGTGCGTCCATTGAGAGTTTCATACAAATACCATGTAGTCTTTTCAAAGTGTGAAATAAGCTTTGTTTTAACAGAAGGTGACAAAGTCTGCATGAATAAAGCCCATTTTTCAAAAAATTTCTTGGTCAGTTTTTCTTTCTCAGATAGAGCGAAAATCTAGTCCATCTGGAAAAGAAAGTGTATCTTGGTCAATATAAAAGGGATTGTAGGGAGGTTTGGGTCTAGCCATTGATGCAGTATACTTTTCCTGGTAGCAGCAGCCCATGTATGTAAAATAGCTTTCTTCCCTCTAGATAATCCACGATCCTCCTCTGCCAACATGTTAAAGATAGCCCACTGAGGAGTCGCGGAAAAAGAAATTCCATAAGTAGAGGAGATTGCGCTTGACTCCATAGTGCCCTAACATTAGTGCAGTCCCAGAGATGGTGGAACAGATCAGTGTTTGGCGTACTACATTTGGAACAGGAGAACACACCGTCTCCTGTCATTTTGTTTTTGATAAAAAGAAGTAATATAAGCCCTGTGGAAAATTAAAAGTGCCATATCAGTGTAGCTACTGACTGGGGAGTGTTTATGAGTTTTAAGGGTAGCTTCTAGTAACGTTTTAACATCCAAATCAGGAAAATCTGACAGCCATTTGCCAGGGCCAGTAGTGATCGTCTCCCATTTAATAGAGGGCCTAACAAAATTGTAAATATTACTAGTGGAGGAGAGTCGGGCTCTAGCATTCCTAATGAATATGTTAAGACCAGTTGCCCGTAAACCTTCCGGAATCTGGCTAACACAGTGTCGGACAAAGCTCCTTGCCTGCAGGAATAGAAATGGGCTATGGACAAAGTCAGGGAACTTCTGGGAGGCCTCTGCAAAAGAGAGAGAAGAGTAATTGGAGTTAAGCAGGTCAAAAACATATATACAGCCCTGAGCGGCTAAAGTATTATATATTCTGGGTGCCCTGCCCTCCAAGAAGTTCGGTGCTTCAAAAAGAGTTGGAAGAAGGTATGCATACCCTCCAGCCCACCCATCTTAAGTATTTTGCGCCATGCCAACACCGTGTGCCAGAGTACCGGGGAGCTTATAATATCAGGAGGCAACTTATCTGTGGACAAGTGTAATAATGCAGGTTAAGACACAGAGGGGAAAAGCTGGCCTTCCAGGGGAACATTCGCAAAGTGAGATTTCCCCCTAATCCAATCAATGGTGTAACGGAAAATGGCCGCCAGATTATAGAGTGCAATGTCGGGTAAGTTGAACCCACCTAACCACTTCGGCTGCTGAAGCTTAAACAAACCAATACGACACCGTACTGGGGATTTCCAAATTAATTTTCTGAAGGATTTATTGAGCAGCTTTACATCTGCTGGGCGTATTAACAGAGGCAGGGTTTGAATAAGGTAAAGCAGCTTAGGAAAGGCTACCATTTTAATAAGGTGACATCTCCCAAAAAACGACAAAGAAAAGTGGTGCCAAGACTGAAGTAAGGTGGTCAGGGTGCCAATAAGCGGTTTATAGTTCAAGTTATACAAATGTGCCGGATTAGCCGTAAGTTGGATGCCTAGATAAGTGATAGCGTTCGGACGCTGAAGAAGTTCTTGAGTAAAATATCCAGTTCTATCATACTCCATTGTGGTCTCTCTCTCAAGCTAGTGTGAACCTAAAAGGGATTACTACTACTATACTCCTAACAGGCTAATAGCAGAGCTGAGCAGGGCAGGCTGCTAAAGTACCTAAATACTATTCATTTCACCAGGGAGTCAGCCAGATGTGTGTACAATGTGCCAGGTTTGAAGAAGAGCTGCTCTGGTAGAAGCAGGAGTAGCGATGCCCCAGCCCGTATAGCGCTCGGTGCAGCCACAGGGGAATCCATACTCCCAAACAAAGTGGTGTACAGGAGTAGGAATTGCAAAGTGCTAGGAAAAGTAAAAAAAATTATGAAAGTATATTAGAAACTTTTTTTGTGCACATTTCCAATCGGTTTTTATAGTTAATAAGTTTATAGTTTATAAATTTAGGTACACTTTAAAGGGATTATTCCACAAAGTCAAAATGTTAGCAAGATTCCGGAATTTGCATCACCGCTATAAACGTGTTAGAAATATAAGGGATTCCCTAGTCCACGCTGATATCGGTACCAGATGCGAGGTTTTTATACCTGCTTGACGACATATGCAGTTTATCTTATTAAGTGTCCATGCGGTCTCGCATACGTAGGAGAGTGTGCGAGACCGCATATATAAACACAAGTCTGAGATTGGATGTGAGAGGACAGAATTACCCATTCTACAACATTTTTTTCAACATAAACATCGGATCAGTCAGTTACAATATCAGATCTTAGAACACGTTCCTATGCCCCGCAGAGGAGGTAATCGTAAATTGATCCTTCGGAGGTGTGAAGCCTACTGGATCTATGAACTTAAAACATTACACCCTTTTGGCTTGAATAGGGACTTGGATTTACTAGTATAATGCTCTATTTGTATATGGATGCAATATTGTGATATTATTTATATAATATATATTTGATCAATCCTCTCTATGTATTGACCTCTGTATCCTTTGTATATTTACAGGAGTTTTCATATATTGATATACATTGTTATCTTGTATTTCTATTGTCTTTACAGACTAGATGATCAATTGAGTGCTATCACAGGTAGGGGACATAGTTAGAGTCCTTACCATGTTTTGAATGCCCTAATTTTTTCCTAATCTATGTTTGTTCTAATGAATCATTGTCTAATGTAATACTAATTTCATTAACAATTGCCGCAGAACTACTGTACTATGGAGGACTATCGCGCATGCGCCGCATACACATGTCCGTCTGGCATTTGCTGCCCGGTACTATGTTTAAGTATCCAGGAAGTGTCTCCCTTTTCGGCCTCAGCCGGCGGAGCGTGTATGTCCCAATGACGCATTTCCGGCCGGAGCCGCGGACCGAAAATGTAACTCACGGCTCACTATTTAACAAGTATGCCACCAGCTCCTGCGCTATTATACTACTACAGGTATTTACATAAGCTTTGTCTATATATACCAAGTCATTTATTGAAGTATGTAGAAGGGCATATGCATTTTACCCATATCAAGGACCTTATAACATTACTATCAGTTTTCCATAGTGTTGCTCATTCACTCCTGTGATCTTTGAAAATATATAAATCTATGTATGATGATTATGACTTGTATACACATGTACTTGTATCTGTGTATATCTATTATTATATTTTTTGGACCACACATTTATGTTGATTAAGTTTGTATATATTATTATTTTTAGGCCCTGATGAAGGTCTATGGCTACACCGAAGCGTAGGCCATTTTGAATGTACTGAATATGATGGTGGCAGAATAAAAAATATCCTTGCAAATTATCATTAAGTCACAAGAGTGCCGTGTTCTTTACATTAATTGTACATGCCCTAGAAAGATACATTTATTTCTTTTTGTCTTTTATGATTCCTCACACACTGCCCTGCACTGAAAATCATGGGCATAACTATATCCATTGCAGCCATAGCACTTGCTATGGGGCCCAGAGGTTGAGAGGGCCCAGTTAGGTGCAAGAACATCAAACCTTTTTGTGGGGAATAACAATAGGGCAGCTTTTTGCTATTATGTTTTTTTTTTTTTTTTTTATCTATTATGCAATCATACATGCCTTCAATTATTTATGTTGTTGTTTTATTTTTCTTACACTAGGTGGTAGGGGGCACATCTTATTTTGCTGTGGGCCCTATGAATTATAGCTATGTCCCTTCTATAATAATAATCATTTTTTATTATTAAATATTAAATGTTGTAGCCATGCCTGTTTTCACCCTACACATTTCTGGACATGCATACTAAGTATATCCTCATGGGTGCAAGAAAAGTAACATGGCTATTGGCACCATACAGTGACCAGGTGCTTGGTCCTTGTTGCAAGCCATGCAATCCTGCTAGCAAAAAGTACTTTTTATACCAATTCTCCCACTCCCGTAGTGATGCAAGCTCTGCTGACAGCCAGTCCACGTGTTGGAACCACTAATGACAGGCCTGGACAGATGATCTTCCCTATTGGGCAGAATCCCAGTGGCCTGGTCTGTCAGGGGGCCACCTGACATGAAAAAACATTAGCTGCACTCATGATGCAAACCCTGCAGTGTGAGCGCAGTTCCGAGTATATGACAACTCAAGGACCCGTGATGACATCATCACCACAATCCTTAACAGCCTTTAACCCCCTGATAATCAGTGCAGTTCCAAGGTTAGAAGCTTTTAAGGGCCTGTTACGACATCATCACAGGTCCTTACCCGCCTAAGAGTACAGGACACAGCACTAATATTGAAACCAAATCCAGCACTTCAGTGACTACAAGAAAAACTTATTTATTGTAGAAAAATTTAAAACAGTCTGAACACTGATCCAATAGTAGCATAACTTTGCTTACTCGTATCGAACATATAAATCCTTATTTTTAGAATAAATTAGAAGTTTTACTTGAAATCAATGGAGTGCTGGATTTAGTTTGTGTATCAGTACTGTGTCCTGTACTCTTTCTCTGAATTTGCTGCTGCTTTCTGTACATGTCTGTGTACATCTGTAACTTTAGCAGGGTGAACTGGTTCACTGTATTTGTGAACGCACTGATAAGGTTAAGAGCTTTCAAGGACCTTTGATGACATAATCACAGGTCCTTAACCACACAGTACAGTAACAGCACTGACTAAGTGAACAGTAGCATTATATTAGTATTTTGTTTTGGGAGGCTGTTGGAATTTTGTTTTCTACATGTTCTGTGTGTTTTTTTGTGTGTGTTGGGTTTAGACTAATGGTTATTTTGGTGGACAACGTTCATTCTTGGAACGATTTGGGGTCGGGTCTAGATTCTTACAGAAGCCCATACATTCTAGGCACAACCAGCCTTACTGCTAATATACTGTTACTCTGAAAGAGAGGTAAGAAATGTAATCCCTTGCCGACATCTGCCATACATGTACAGTGGATGTAGGATCTTTAAAGATGGCGCCATTCAGGAGCTGATTTGGTGTCGTAGCCACCGGATGCCTGCTGTTTTGCTCATCTGTGATTTACGATAATGATCACAGACTTTCAGATGTTATGGTCAATTGCAACCATAGCACCTGAGCGGTTAATTTCCAGAAGTGCTGCGCTCCCATTGACCGAACAGGTCTTGTATTATAATATCACAGGAAACGTTTGTTTGCTATGGCAACCTTGGTCCTTCTGAAGGAGCTTAGGCCTGTTATATCCTGCCTGTGCTAAAACACAAGAAAAAATATAAAAAAGTAGTATACCTGTAATAGTACTGACCAGGAAAATAAAGATATTGTCATTTTTACCACATAGGAAAGTCTGTAAAAATGGAACCCATACAACTGTGGCAGAATTGTGTTTTTTGCAATTCCTCCCCATTTATAATTCTTTTCCAGCTTTCTACTAAATTCTATAACAAACAACAGAACACAATGGCAAAATTAGAGTTATAGTTCCGGGAAGGCATTGAGAAAAAAATAACAAACAAAAATGACACATTGGAAAATCGCTGCATCAGGAATCAGTTAACTGGGGACAGTGCTGCTGCCATTGGGGGAGGGGTGGTCAAGGGGCAATGGTGCTGGGAAGTATTTTGTGCTACATAATGTAATTTATTTGGAGCTGTTGGGAGATATTTTGTGCTATCAGATGCTGCTGAAGTATTTTGAGCTTTGTGATGGAATGTGCTGCTGTTGGGGAGGGTAATCCTTGACCATGTGATGAGGCATCTTGCTGCCTTGATTATTTTTTCCATCTCATTATACACTGCTCGTTTCCAGGGGTTACAACCACCCTGTAATCCAAAAAGAATTGCCAACTATACTCAATCACAATATAATGCGTGACTATATGATACACCACCAAATAACCATAAAGGGACACGCATATAAAATTTCAAAGCTGCTGCTGCCAGTGCTATCCAATGCATTCCACAACTGTAAGGGTTACATAGCATCATAAATCAATATGATGCTATGCGACCCCGTCTGTGCGGGAGAAGTCAGGCCGGGCGCTCCTTTGCGATCACCATATGCGAGCAACGCTCATGTGCAAGGGTGATTTGCGCTTTGCACATTATCCCATGGGGAAGGAGAGGTTTATTCTCTAAGGACCGTGCATGGACCGTGGTATCCTGGCCTGGCATCCATCTGACAGCAGGAGCGCACGGCGTCATAGCAACCAGTGACGCCGTGCGCTCCTGCTGTCAGATGGATGCCAGGCCGAGATACAACGGTCTATGCACGGCCGCGTGCATGAGGCCTTAACCTCTTAAGGACGAAGGCATACATGTACGCCCTTCGTCCGCACTTTAAAGATGGCGCCCGCTCCCGCACGGAGCGGGCGCTCGAGCTGCGGGTAAACGCTGATTCATCAAGCTGACACCCGCAGCTCATGTCCGCGACCGGCAGCGATGCCGATCGCGACATTTAATCCTCAGATGCCGTGGGTCAATCCTGACCACGGCATCTGATCGCGCAAAAACCGAAAGTTTCACTTGGTTTGCTCGGCTCCCTGATGGCCACAAGGGGGAGCCGGAGCATGTATAGTACCCTAGGTTTCTGTGAATGAAACCTAGGGTACTACACAGTATTCCTATGGAGCCTATGACTGTAATAGGCTCCATAGGAAATATGTGATTTTTCATATATTCCAATGCTATTGCATTGGAATATATGAGAATAGCAATCTGATGATTGCATCTTATAGTTCCCTATGGGAACTATAAGAAAGTGGTAAAAAAAAAAAAAAGTTTAAAAAATAAAAATTAAATAAAAAATATAAAAATTCAAATCACCCCCTTTCCCCAAAATGAAAATAAAATAAATAAAAAATCAAAAAATTACACATAATGGTGTCGCAATGTGCGAAAACGCCCATACTATAATAATATTAAAAATATTCACCATACGGTAACATAAAAACGGAAAGAAAGCGCCCAAATGGCTAATTCGCCATTTTTGGACGCTTCATTTCCTAAAAAAATGAATAAAAAGTGATCAAAACATCATACGCACCCTATAATGGTATCAATTAAAAGTTCAGATTGCCCCGCAAAAAATGAGCCCCTACACTGCTCCGCACGCATAATTACAAAAAGTTATAGGGGTCAAAACATGGCGACAAAAAATCAAATAAAAAATTCCCACTTTTAATTTTTTTTCACTATCAAAACGCAAGAAAACTATACATATTAGGTATTGCCGGATTCGTACTGACCTGAAGAATAAAATTAACCAGTCAGTTTTATCGCAAATCGAACGTTGTAATTTAAAAACCCGTAAAACTGTGGTAAAATTGCTTTTTTTGCAATTTCACCCCATTTGGAATTTTTTTCCCGTTTCCCACTACATCACATGCAAAAATAAATGGTAGCGTTAAAAAGTACAACTTGTCCCGCAAAAAATAAGCCGTCATATGGCTATGTGAGCGGAAATATTAAAATGTTATGGCTTTTGGAAGGCAGGGAGCGCAAAACAAAAACGCAAAAATCCCAAAACCCCCGGTCCTTAAGGGGTTAAGGTAAAAAAAAAACAACAAACAAAAATCCACAGGTAAGCAAAAAAGTTCAAGTTATGTTTCAAATGTTCAAGTTAATGTTCGGTTTCTAATGTTCTATAAAGTTAATGTTAATAAAATTATTGCGTTGCTGCCTGGTTTTTTTTTTTCTTGTTTTTTTTTTTACCTTCTAGGTGGATCAAGCAAAGAGCCAGCTGCAGCACTGATGTGCATTCTGAGAGAAGCATTGCGCTGCTGTCAGAAGACACGTGAAGTCAGTGTATGCGGCGCTGCAAGATGAGATTTCTTCTCCGCAGTACAAGTACGTTTACCCAGGCATATGAGCTGAGGAGAGGTGTTGGGGTTCATATGCTTTGGCAAACACTTTGGGCCAGATTTATCATTACTCTTGCAGTTCACTCCACTTTCAAAGAAGGCGTATGTGTATTTGAGTCAAGTCAAATTTATCATGGGCTCTTTCAGAGGTTGATAAATCTGGTGTATTTCTGGTTCCTAGTTGTATTTTGGCTTTGTCTTTGGAAAAGTCGCAATTTTAAAAAAGTGATTTTGTCAAACATAAGCATGGTCATGAGTGGAGTGAGTTTGCGCAATTTTTTGCGACTATTTAAAAAGTCGCAATAATAAATCTGTCTTGCAAGTGATTTACATACGACAAAACGCCCATAAACTTGGTTTTGGAGTGAGTGGCGTAAGTCTCCAAAAAGTCGCAAAAAATTGCGCAATTTGGCTTTTTGCGCAATTTTTTGCGACTTTTTAACTCCAGAAAAGTGACTTAGGCTAATGATAAATCTGGCCCTTTGCATCAAAAATCTGGCAAAGATGTCTTCCTCCACACCGATCGATTGATCGATGTGAATGGAGAAATCACGTTTGCCAGGACATAGGAGCTGAGTGGGTATGGATGTTTGGGCGGAGCCCCTATGTCCTGGCAGTCGCCAGGTCCCTCTTTTTTTTTCTTCTTGCATTATTTTGGGCAGAGATTTTTTTATCCACATCGATTGATGCGAATGAGGAAATCTGTGCCGTTCATTTTTTCTTTCAGCCCAGAGGCTGAACGGAAAAAAAATCTCATTACCTGTATGCTCCATATAAGGAGAATAGCAGAATCTCCTAATGCTGGCCATACATGTAATGATTGCGGAGACCCTCAAATGCCAGGGCAGTACAAACACCTCACATGTGACCCCATTTTGGAAAGAAGACACCCCAAGGTATTCGCTGAGGGGCATATTGAGTCTATGAAAGATTGAACTTTTTGTCACAAGTTAGCGGAAAGGGAGACTTTGTGAGAAAAAACAAAAAAAAATGAAATTCCGCTGACTTGTGCCAAAAAAAAAAATCTTCTATGAACTCGCCATGCCCCTCACAGAATACCTTGGGGTGTCTTCTTTCTAAAATGGGGTCACATGTGCAGTATTTATACTGCCCTGGCATTTTAGGGGCCCTAAAGCGAGAGAAGAAAAATGCATAAAAATGCCCTCCTAAAAGGTACTCATTGGATTTAGGGCCCCTTTGCGCACCTTGGCTGCAAAAAAGTGGCACACATGTGGTATCGCCATACTCAGGAGAAGTAGGGCAATGTGTTTTGGGGTGTATTTTTACATATACCCATGCTGGGTGAGAGAAATATCTCTGTAAATGGACAACTTTGTATAAAAAAATGGAAAAAGTTGTCATTTAGGCCTCATGCACACGTCCGTTTTTTTATGCTGTCCGCAAAAAGGGGTTCCGTTGTTCAGTGATCCGTGTCCGTTTTTGCCTTCCGTTGTGTTTCCGTGTGTCTTCCGTTTTTTTTAGCGGACATGACCCAAAAGATTTTACCAAAGGACAAGCTGACAACTTTTGCCAAGTGCCTGCCAAGGGATCCGCAAAAAAAACGGACACGGAACGCGGATGACACACGGATGGCCATCCGCATTTTTTCACGGACCCATTGACTTGAATGGGTCCGTGAACCGTTTTTCACGGACAAGAGTAGGACAGGTTTTATTTTTTTGACGGACTGGAATCACGGACCACGGACGCGGAGGACAAACGGTGCATTTGTCGAGGTTTCCACGGACCCATTGAAAACCAATGGGTCCGCAGAAAATCACGAAAAACGGAGCAACGGACACGGAATCAAACAACGGTCGTGTGCATGAGGCCTTACAGAGATATTTTTCACACCCAGTATGGGTATATGTAAAAATACACCCCAAAACACATTGCCCTACTTCTCCTGAGTACGGCGATACCACATGTGTGACACTTTTTTGCAGCCAAGATACGCAAAGGGGCCCTAAATCCAATGAGTACCTTTAGGATTTCACAGGACATTTTTTACACATTTGGATTCCAAACTGCTTCTGACGTTTAGGGGCCCCAAATATGCCAGGGCAGTAAAAATACCACACAAGTGACCCCATTTTAGAAAGAAGACACCCCAAGGTATTCTGTGAGGGGTATGGTGAGTTCATGCAACATTTTATTTTTTGTCACAAGTTAGTGGAATATGAGACTTTGTAAAAAAAAATAATAATATTCCATTTCCGCTAACTTGTGTCAAAAAATAAAAACTTCCATGAACTCACTATGCCCCTCAGCGAATACCTTAGGGTGTAGGGTGTCTACTTTCCGAAATGGGGTCACTTGTGTGGTATTTTTACTGCCCTGGCATTTTAGGGGCCCCTAAAGCGAGAGAAGAAGTCTGGAATCCAAATGCGTAAAAATGCCCTGTGAAATCCTAATGGTACTCATTGGATTTAGGGCTCCTCTGCGCACCTTGGCTGCAAAAAAGTGGCACACATGTGGTATCGCCGTACTCAGGAGAAGTAGGGCAATGTGCTTTGGGGTGTATTTTTACATATACCCATGCTGGGTGAGAGAAATATCTCTGTAAATGGACAACTTTGTATAAAAAAATGGAAAAAGTTGTCATTTACAGAGATATTTTTCACACCCAGCATGGGTATATGTAAAAATACACCCCAAAACACATTGCCCTACACATGCCCCAGGACATTCAGTAAGGCGATACCACATGTGTGCCACTTTTTTGCATCCAAGATGCGCAAAGGGGCCCTAAATCCAATGAGTACCTTTAGGATTTCACAGGACATTTTTACGCATTTGGATTCCAAACTGCTTCTGACGTTTAGGGGCCCCTAAAATGCCAGGGCAGTAAAAATACTCCACAAGTGACCCCATTCCGGAAAGTAGACACCCTAAGGTATTCGCTGATGGGCATGGTGAGTTCATGGAAGTTTTTATTTTTTGTCACAAGTTAGCAAAAAATGAAATTTTTGGAAAAAATAAATAAAAATCAATTTCCGCTAACTTGTGACAAAAAATAAAAACTTCCATGAACTCACTATGCCCCTCAGTAAATACCTTAGGGTGTCTACTTTCCGAAATGAGGTCATTTATGGGGTGCTTCTACTGTCTGGGCATTGTAGTACCTCAGGAAACAGGACAGGTGCTCAGAAAGTCAAAGTGCGGAAATTCACTTTTTTGCACCATAGTTTGTAAACGCTATAACTTTTACCCAAACCAATAAATATACACTTATAGAATTTTTTTTTATTAGACATGTAGAACAATAAATTTAATGAAAAATGTATAGAGAAATGTAGTTTTATTTGACAAATTTTCCAACAGAAAGTGAAAAATGTCATTTTTTTGCTAAAATTTTGTCAAAAATTAAAATATAAAAAAAAAGTAAAAATGTCAGCAAGAATGAAATACCACCAAATGAAAGCTCTATTAGTGAGAAGAAAAGGAGGTAAAATTCATTTGGGTGGTAAGTTGTATGGCCGAGCAATAAACGGTGAAAGTAGTGTAGTGCGGATTTGTAAAAAAGGGCCTGGTCACTAGGGGGGTATAAATAAACCTGTGGTCTTCAAGTGGTTAAACACATTTTCACTAAATGTAGTTGCAGTGGAGTCTAAAAACTTGCAAACCCTTGGTTTGTGACTTTTTTTTACACCAGTTTCTGATGAAGGAGGCAGAGTAAATGATCTCCCATCTTCCTTATATTACCGTATGTATGTGACCTAAGTCTGTTTTCACTTGGTCATAATGTGGTCACATTTTAGAAGTTGTTATACTACAAATAATCATTTATTAAAGGCCTTATCGCATGACTGATGTAAAAAATGAAAATCAGGCATCATACAGTACATGACAACCTCTAACAAAGCTAGGACCAGCCCTGTACCTCACAAGGATCCAGAGATCTCCCCATTCATTGCTCCAAATGTTCTGCTAGATTTAATACAGGTTGGAGGCATAGGGGGGCGTGTCCTTTTCTCCATGAAACTGCCACAGCTTCTAACAGAAGATATCGCTGGTGGCAGTTGAAGACTGAAACTAAGCACGTGCAACCATCTCAGTGAGACGGACAAAAATTAAGGAAAAGAACAAGCGGCAGGTGGTGCTATGCAGATACATTTTGTACTAATTTTATACTTGTTATACAAATTTTTTTATTACATTCAATTACAAAAGTATTCAGATCCAGGCACTGGTATGAAAAATGTATTGTATTTTTTGTGACACAACCCCTTTACTTATATATGCTGTATGCCAGTATAGTTTAAATAACCAGGTTTTCATAATCCAGCATGTAATACAAAATATACGGATAAATACCACATACATACATATTATGTTTTCGAAATGTTGGGGTGCACTTAGTTTATTTAGCATTAGGCTGCATTTAAACAATGTCACTTTTGATTGTTGAAACATGTTGCTGACTGCTGAGTTATGACTTAGGAATTTGGTGATAAATTCTTGGGATTTCAGTCATTATATACACAGTTTTTTAACACAATCCGTGACTGTGTTGATTTAACATATCTGCAAGGAATTCCCAAGAAATCTTCAGAGGGACAACAAAAGAAGGAAAATAGATACACATGGAGGTTTACATTCCTAATAAAAGAGAGTCATCGCAGTAGAAGAAGCCATATTATTAAAGGGGTTGTCCGGGTTCAGAGCTGAATCCGGACATACCCATAATTTCACCCAGGCAGCACCCCTGATGTTAGCATCGGAGCAGCTCTTTTGTTTACAATAACACACTGCTGGGCGGAGGCTTCTGCCCAGCAGTATGTTCGGTGACGTCACCGGCTCTGATGGACGTGCTTTAGCGCTGCCCTAGCCATTTTACATGCCAGGGCAGCACTAAAGCCCACCCATCAGTTACCGGTGACGTCACCAAGATTCCTGGCAGCCCCATGGAGAGCCCGGATCGTCACCGGAACGCCAGAAAATGCCTTTGATTCGATTTAGCGCAGGGCAAAGGAGAGCATCAGAGCATGGACTGCTCCAATTCTCAAGTCAGGGGGGCTGCCTGGGTGAAAATGGAGGTATGTCCGGGTTCAGCTCTGAACCCGGACAACCCCTTTAAGAAGAGTAATCACGATTCACAGCCTTTATGTGTGTGGTGCTGCTATATTCCACTTTCAGCACATTTTGTACTTCTAAAATGTTATTCTGATATCAGGCGTTAACACCTTATTATATTTAAAAGGAATGTCCGCCTCGGACAATTCATTTTTTTTAGAAGGACCACTTAAAACAAACTGATCCTATTTGGAGCTGTGATTCCCAGCAATCAGATGTAATTTGGTAGAGAACCTGGCAGCAAGTTTTCAGCTTTCCTGCAGGGCCCCTACAGAGGTAATGAAACTTTTCATGATGCCCATTCAAATCTATGGGCCGTCCCTGTAAGGCTCTGTCTACATATGCATTTGGTAATTCTGGTAGTCTGTTCTTGTAGAGGAGCAGACATCTGGAATTACTCCAGGCATATACTGGACACCACCACGGCCTGCTGAATCCCTATTAATGGGATCCGTCAGGTGTCTGACAAGCAGCAGTATGTTTCCAGCAGAAATCCGGTATTAATGCTTGAAACCTTCCTTATCCCTAGGTACACACCTAAGCGTTTTACAGCGCATTCAAACGCGCTGTAAAACGCACAACATGTGAAATGCCATGTATCCCTATGGGCATGGTACACATTTGGGCGTTTTACAGCGCGTTTAAACGCGCTGAAAAACGCCTGACACAAACGCTAGTGCTTGAGCTTCTTTGGGGCGTTTTTTCAAGCGTTTCCACCCATTGGAATGCATGGGAACGCTCCAAGATGAAGATATGCGCGTTTTCTGTTTAAAAAACGCGCATACGAACGCGCGTTTTTCTCATTTGACCCAGCATAAAAAGACCGCTTCCAGGTTCAACACAGAATCCTAGGCCCCAGCATGGAGGAAGCTGGATGTGAGGCGGAGACCCTTTTTAGTGGATCTGGAACCTGTCAATCAAAAAAACGCCTCAAAAACGCGCGTTCCTTAAATGCAAAAACGCCCATGAAAACGCGCGTTTGTCGCGTGAAAAAACGCTCAAAAAAACGCCCGCTCCAAAAACGCTAAGGTGTGTTCCCAGCCTAAAACTGACCGATCCCATTATAGTAAAAGGGGATCTGGTGGGCCCCAGTGATGTTTTACACCAATAAATCATCTTCTGAAACTCATAGCGAGTCTTCTTCACCTTGGGGCACCGCCGGCAGTTCCCATTTTTACCGTTTGTGACAGCTCCCTGTACTTTCTGGACCACAGGGACACCTGAGGGGCCGCATGCAGAAACCGAGGCCTTAGATTTTATATGTCTGCAGAGCTGTTGTGCGCTTGAGCAACGTTAGGTGAATGGCCATTTGTGAACCCTCACCCGGTCTACCTAAAGGTCCTGCCCATATTGCTTTCCTCTTGATACAGTAATTCAGGTAGTCTCCTACTCTGACTACTGGATATAATGAACGCAGATGTGAACTGATCCTAATGCACCTACATGGCAGGTCCTGAAGAGCAAGAAAAGCCTTTAGCAGTCACTCTTCACTTCAGTTAATTGATATCCATCCCAAATGAAGAGCTCCACTCTGATATAGCAGAAAACCAAACTAAGGCATTTAAAAATGGTTTTCCAAAAAAGACAACCCTTGTAAAATGTACGGGATCCTCCTTGACTGTACTGTAGTTATCATTGCAAATGCAGAATTATGTCCATAAAATGAATTCAATCCCGGGGTATAGATGCTTATATTATATTTTCCTTTGACATCCAACTTACATTTTTGCTTTAATTGGTTTTTATGGTCTTCTTTTACTGCCTAAGGCCCCTTTCACACTTGCGTTGTGTGGATCCGGCGTGCACTTCCGTCCCGTCGGATCCGTCACAATGCATGACAACTGAAAGCATTTATAGACGGATCCGGATTGCGGATCCGTCTACAAATGCATTGCAAGTGCAGATCCGTCTCTCCGTTTGCCATGCAGAGAGACATATCCGTCTTGTATTTTTTTCACTGTTTTAAAGGTCTGTGCATGCGCACACCTGAAGGACTGATCCGTCCTTCAGTCTTTTTTTAATGCCGGATCCGGCCCCAATGTAAGTCAATGGGACTTAAGGCCTGATCAGGCGTTCAGTCATGTGTTCAGGCTTTTCAGGACGGAGATAAAACCGCAGCATGCTGCGGTTTTATCTCCGTCCTGAAAAGTCAAAAAGACTACACTGAAGACATCCTGATGCATCCTGAACGGATTTCTCTCCATTCAGAATGCATTGGGATAATCCTGATCAGTATCTTTCCGTCCTAGAGCCCCGAGGACGGAACTCTAGGACGGAAAGTAAAAATGCTAGTGTGAAAGCACTAGGCCTCTTTCACACAAACGTTTTTTTTGCGAGTGTATGGACCGCTTTTTTTTGCGTTCTGTATACTGATCCATTCATTTCAATGGTTCCGCCAAAAAAACGGACGTGTTTCCGTGTGCATTCCATTTCTGTATTTCTGTTTTTCCGTTCCGTGCAAAGATAGTACATATTCTATTATTGCCCGCAAATCACGATCTGTGGCTCCATTCAAATCAATAGGTCTACAAAAAAAATGGAACGCATACGGAAATGCATCCTTATATCTTCCGTATCCGTTCCATTTTTTGCGAAACCATCTATTGAAAATGTTAAGCCCAGTCCAATTTTTTATATGTAATTACTGTACATGCCATATGGAAAAATGGAACAGAAAAACGTAAGCGAAACGGAAACACAACAGAAACAAAAAATGGATCCGATAAAAACGGCCCGCAAAACACTGAAAAAGCCATACGGTCGTGTGAAAGAGTACTAATTCTGAGAGGCATCACTGGTACAGTAGATGTTTTTTTCAATAAGATGTCCTTGTTAATTTCTGAAAATTCTTTACAAAGCTGCAATGACAATTTTAAGAAGCTTAATTGTGCTTTTACAATGGATAGCCTGTATTAGAACTAGTGTTGAGCGCGAATATTCGCAAAGCGAATTTTAATCGCGAATATCGTGATTTCGAGATTTTGCGAATATGTCAAATCAGGGCCGGTTCTAGGTGAAATGGGGCCCAGGGGTGAAAAACAATAAGGGGCCCCCCCTCAATGTCACGTCATCACCGTCTCTTTTTTACATCACCCCCTTCGCGTCACATTATTCCCCCCCCCCTCCCCTCCATGGCAGCATACAGAAATACAGCGCCCCATACCTCTTACATCCAGTGACGTCTCCTTTGATGTAGATGTTCTTTGACCCCATCTTCTCCTTTCAGACCAGACCTTCATTTTGTCGCCATTTTCCATCTCTGCAGTTTGACAAAAAAAAATCTTTGTTTACTACTTTTCCATCATCCTCCCATCTTCTGAACAAATCATCCTGCTACCCCCAATATTGTGCCGCTATGCTCCCCTATACTATACTGCAGAAACAGATAATACCCCTGATAATACTAGTACCACACAGAGCCCCCATTTAAAATACCCCTTCTTTGTGGCCTCAATAGAAGCCCCCACAGTGTTCCTCTCCCCTTCCCCCATATAAAATACCCCTTCTTTGTGGCCTCAGTAGATGCCCCCATAGATGCCCCCCAATAATGTGCCAGTAAGAAGTGCCCCCATAGATGCCCCCAATATTGTGCCAGTAAGAGGTCCCCCATAGTGCCCCCAATAATGTGCCAGTAAGAAGTGCCCCCATAGATGCCCCCAATAATGTGCCAGTAAGAGGTCCCCGTATAGTGCCCCACAATAATGTGCCAGTAAGAAGTGCCTCCATAGATGCCCCCAATAATGTGCCAGTAAGAGGTCCCCCATAGTGCCTCCCAATAATGTGCCAGTAAGAAGTGCCTCCATAGTGCCACCTAATAATGTGCCAGTAAAATGTGCCCCCAATAATGTGGCAGTAAAAGTGGTGCCCCAATGATGCCCCCCAGCCTCAATGTCACATTTCTCCCCCTCCATGTCACATTTCTCCCCTCCATGTCACATTAAACCCCTCCATGTCACCCCACCCCCTCCAGCTCCATCCATGTCACGTCATCACCTCCTCCTTTTACATCACCCCCTTCTTGTCACCCCCAGAATGGCACATTTCTCCCCCTGTATGGGCCAGTGGCAGCAGCACATCTCTCATTCCCCCATGGCACATTTCTCCACCAGCACAATACACATCCCCAACATCCCCCATGGCTCATTTCTCCTCCAGCACAATGCACATCCCCAACAACCCCCCATGGCTCATTTCTCCTCCAGCACAATGCACAATGCACCTCCCCATGGCTCATTTCTCCTCCAGCACAATGCACATCTCCCCCCCTCCCCTGGCTCATTTTTCCTCTAGCACAATGCACATCTTGCCCCCCCCCCATCCCCCCTCCCTCCCTCCCACAGTCGCATGATCCCCTTGTTTCTTGCCTGAATGCCTGTGTCTGGTGAGGACAGGTCACTGGTATGGGCAGAGAGAGGCACAGAAGTGGAGTCAGGACTCAGAAGTCAGCAGCAGGAGGGAGGAGGCGGCAGCTACGGTGGGTGAGGGAGGGCAGTGCACACTGCTACACTCACTTGCTTCTTTTGGTTCTGGGGGCGGGGCTCTGGCAAGACCGCGAAGACGTGCCTGTGCGGTGGCACGCTCTGGGCCCCAGCAGGCACTGCTCTCTTAAAGAGGCAGAGAGGGGCTCAGAGCGGCCGCGGCCCAGGCTTATCCATCCTATATATCTCCTGTTAGTTGCGGGCCGGCGCTGGCGCTGCTTGGGGGCCCCTAAGAACTCGGGGGCCCGGGGGCAATTGCCCCCTTTGCCTATATGGAAGCGCCGGCCCTGTGTCAAATACATGACCCCATATTTGCAATTACGAATATTCGCTCTTAAGATGGATAGTGATAGGGAAACTGTATTGAAAATAAAAGATTCAGACATAATTCCCCCAACCTTAATTGCTTTCTATAACAATTTCCACTATTCCTGTCAGAAAAGACTTAATAGATAAAAACTGTACTGCGAATGTTCATCACTTAAATATTTGCGTTAATCTATTCATGGTTTGTATTCCCTTTCCTACCAAGCGTTAACAGGTTGTGTCAGACTCCAGTACGCTACATTTATTGCGAAAATTTGTATATGTCTTTTTTGCACCTTTCCATTCGCACAAATGACTCCCGCCATTTCAAGCTTTCAATACATGTAAAGCTGTTTAAACATTATTAATAACTAATAGATTGTATGCGCACGTGAAAATAACTTGAAAAATTATTCGCCAATCATGAGATTGAATGCGAAATATAGAATATTGCAAAGTCGCGAATATATGACAAATACAGTCATGTGAAAAAATTAGGACACCCTTTGAAAGCATGTGGTTTTTTGTAACATTTTTAATAAATGGTTATTTCATCTCCGTTTCAACAATACAGAGAGATTAAAGTAATCCAACTAAACAAAGAAAACTGAAGAAAAGTCTTTTCAAGATCTTCTGTAAATGTCATTCTACAAAAATGCCTATTCTAACTGAGGAAAAAGATAGGACACCCTCACATGTATTCCCTCTTAAATTGGCTCAGATCTCACACAGGTATATCACACCAGGTGCACATAATTAGTAGATCGTTACTCTGCATGTTGAATGAGGCTTGCCCTATTTAAACCTCAGACATTTAGTTTGGTGTGCTCCTGACTGTTGAAGTGAGTGAGCACCATGGTGAGAGCAAAAGAGCTGTCAGAGGACTTCAGAAAAAAGATTGTAGCAGCCTATGAGTCTGGGAAGGGATTTAAAAAGATCTCAAAAGATTTTGAAATCAGCCATTCCACTGTCCGGAAGATAGTCTACAAGTGGAGGGCTTTCAAAACAACTGCCAACATGCCCAGGACTGGTCGCCCCAGCAAGTTCACCCCAAGAGCAGACCGCAAGATGCTAAAGAGGTCTCCAAAAACCCTAAAGTGTCATCTCGAGAACTACAGCAGGCTCTGGCTACTGTTGATGTAGAAGTACATGCCTCTACAATCAGAAAGAGACTGTACAAGTTTAACTTGCATGGGAGGTGTGCAAGGAGGAAACCTTTGCTTTCCAAGAGAAACATCGAGGCCAGACTGACATTTGCCAGAGATAAAGTTGACAAAGACCAGGACTTCTGGAATAATGTTCTTTGGACAGATGAGTCCAAAATTGAATTATTTGGACACAACAGCAGAGGACATGTTTGGCGTAAACCAAACACAGCATTCCAAGAAAAGAACCTCATACCAACTGTGAAGCATGGAGGTGGAAGTGTCATGGTTTGGGGCTGCTTTGCTGCAGCAGGACCTGGTCAGCTCACCATCATAGAATCCACGATGAATTCTACTGTGTATCAGAAGGTGCTTGAAGAACATGTGAGACCATCAGTTAGAAAATTAAAGCTGAAGCGGAACTGGACCATGCAACATGACAATGACCCAAAACATACTAGTAAATCAACCAAGATTGGCTGAAAAAGAAGAAATGGAGAGTCCTGGAATGGCCAAGTCAAAGTCAGATTTGAATCCCATTGAGATGCTGTGGGGTGACTTGAAAAGGGCTGTACGTGCAAGAAACCCCTCAAACATCTCACAGCTGAAAAAGTTCTGCATTGAGGAGTGGGGTAAAATTTCCTCAGACCGATGTCGAAGACTGGTAGATGGCTACAAGAACCGTCTCACTGCAGTTATTTCAGCCAAAGGAGGTAACACTCGCTATTAGGGGCAAGGGTGTCCTATCTTTTTCCTCAGTTAGAATAGGCATTTTTGTAGAATGACATTTACAGAAGATCTTGAAAAGACTTTTCTTCAGTTTTCTTTGTTTAGTCGGATTACTTTAATCTCTCTGTATTGTTGAAACGGAGATGAAATAACCATTTATTAAAAATGTTACAAAAAACCACATGCTTTCAAAGGGTGTCCTAATTTTTTCACATGACTGTATGTTGCGAAATATTCGTGATATATCGTGAACTTGAATATGGGTCTTTGGAACTTGTGGGACTTGCTGTATTACTGATTAACAATCACACTACTGTGCTTGAAATAATCAAGAAAAGCTCAAAAATTTTCCTTAGTAGCTGATCCCTTTTGGATTTTGTTTCTCTTTATTATTTTCTCCCTATTCTAATGGTGGAAGTAATGAAAGTGAAAATAGTACAAATTAGTTTAAATCTTAGCAATTTTTTTTGCATCCCTTGGTGGGTTTCCTGGAATTTATTTAAAGGGAACCTGTTACCTGGATTTTGGGCATACCGCTGAGGACATGGACTGCTAGATTGTCTCTATCAGTCCATGTGCTGTCTCTGTGTGCTTTTATTGTGTCAAGAAACCGATTTTATATATAAGTAAATTAGGCAAGTAAGGAGCCCAAGGGGCTGTTACTAACGTTTCAGAAGCCCAGCCACGCCCACTGTGAAGGAGCCCAGTACCGCCCTGCATCCTCCGAATCTCCTCCTTGCTCCTCATGACAAAGTTAGAGCACCGTAATCTCGCGATGCGCGAACTAGCGCATGCGCAGTGTCGGCACAGTGTTCCTTGCTTGTGCTAGCCATCTCTTCACAGGTCTCCAGCCTCTCTGCCTGGATGCGCCCGGACATTTGTAGATAAGAACATTGTTTCTGTTTAACTGCTTATGGTATCATTCTAGTGGTGGTGCATCATTTAGTATCATTTAGCAGGCATTTGTTTGTGTTTGGGACCTGCCCCAGTGACATTATACACTGGTGGGCTGTATATTTGACATAGTCAATTGCTGTATTGCCTGTCAAGTCGTTATATTTGTACTCAGCTTATTATTGTATTCAACTTTGGTGTATTCTGCCTATTATGTGGGATCAACCGATTGCAGAGCTCAATATCGGATATATTCAGTTGTTGCACTTGTCAAGCAGGCCTATTTGTATTCAGTTTATTATCTGTATTCAGCTTATTTTCTGTATTCAGCCTAAGTGTATTCAGTCTACCATTTGCGATCATTGCGGCAATAGTTGTATTTAGCCCTTACAAATGTACTCAGTATATTAACTTTATTCAGCTTTAGTATTTTGTATAAATCCCTATTGTATCACACATCCCCTGATGAACCTTGTTTTACAGGTACGAATAAGGGTTTTGTTTGAGTACAAGGAATCTTTAGGGACAGGCCAGTCAAGGTTCGAGGACAGGGGATCCCTACCTTCAAGGGATGCCCCTGGGCACAGCAGCGGTCTTGAGGGCTAGATAGGGCTAGTCAGTATCTTTTTTCTGCCTTGTTTCCACCCCTGACCATCCTAACTAAGTATTGTCAGTACCAATGGTTGTAGTCCTTATCTTTGTTGTTTCTTGGTCTTCCTATGTTTATGGAATATCAGGTCCTTGTGTTTTTTTTTTATCTTATGTAACTTAATTTGATGTGGAAAAAATGTTTGTATATTTTTTCCTTGCTAACGGCTACTGTAATATCACTAGCAAATAATTCATATAAATGAATAAATATAAAAATAGATCATGTATGTTCTTTCACCCAATAAAAAAATAATAATAAAAAAAAAAATATATATATATATATATATATATATATTGGGCCTAAAAGACAAACTGCACATAGCAACCAATCACAATGCAGCTTTCATTTTGTACAGTGCTCCTGAAAAATGAAAGCTGCATTGTTATTGGTTGCAACAATGACAGTTTTTCTTTTACACAATTTTTAGAAATCTTTTTCATTTGTACAATATATTACAAATACTGCAGTAGTATCGCTGTGGTATATAATCACATGTGCAATTAAGCCTTTTTTCACAGTGTTTTTGCAGTGTATGCAGAGGTATACAACAGGAAATACTCCTGATGCATACCTTAAAGGGATTGGCTCTTCTCATAGGGGGCATATCCTGGTGTGTTGTTCCTTTGGATCTCCTGCTCCTCCATTCTTCTTTAAGCTAAGTGCATTTTGTTTTGCATTTTGTTGCTCGCTTGTGTGTGTTATTGTCTAGGACTCAGGGAGACGCTGGTTCCTTCATCTGGGGAGGAACTAGTAGTCTCATTCCCTGCCACCACTCCTACGGACTTCCAGGGTCTCCAGGGCTAAGGTTCAGATGTATGAGGATTTTCACCTACTGGGTCTACTCATACTGGCAGGAGTCAGGGTGAGGTCTAGGAATTCCTAGGAGGTCACCATCCCTCCCCCTTAGCTTTGAGGCCTAGACTCCGGTCTATTCCTTCTGTGTGTTATCTGGTGTTATCCCCTTCCCATTACCTGTGACACTATTTATCAACCGCCAAAAAAACGTCATTTTGTTTTTGTCAGTGCAGTGATGGATACTGTTTCTGCACTGGTTTGTCTTCGGAGGTGGCAGACCTCCACATGGCTGTCTCGCAGTTTCAGAGACCACAGGCGGCGGCTTCCAGCAGCGGGAACCAGGCCTGCCCTGAACCCAAGGTCAGTCTCCCGCATAGGTTTTCCCGGGGGAAGTGACAACATTATTCGGTTGAGGGAGTCGTTCAAACTATATTTTAGACTGCGTCCGAACTCTTCAGGGGCTGACAGTCAAAGAGTGGGGATTATTATTTAATTACTGAAAGGTGAAGCTCAGTCTTGGGCTTCCTTATTGCCGACCGGATCACAATCCCTCTGGTCGGCAGATTAATCTTTCAGAGCTCTGGGGCTTATCTATGATGACCCTGATCGGGTCTCCCTGGCTCAGACTAAGTTGCATGGCTTACGGCTGGGAGAGCATTCTGCAGAGTCCTATTGCTCTGAATTTAGGAGATGGGCAACTGATACTGAGTGGAATGACCCAGCCCTTCGTATTCAATTCTGTCAAGAGTTATCCGAGAACCTGAAGGACAGCTTGGCATTTCATGAATATCCAGAGTTATTGGAGGTAGCCATGTCTCTGGCTGTATGTATTGATAGACACCTGAAGGAGAGATCTAAGGTTCCTCTCGCTATGAGGAAGCGGCCTCTTCCAACACTTTGGGTAGGGAGGCACTTGAGCTCATGTCTGATGAGCCAATGCAGTAGGGGAAAGTCTCTCCTGGACCTGGTGATAAAAACATTAGGGTTAAGAAAAGACTGCTTTTTCTGTGGTAAAGGGAGACATTTTGTTAACGTATGTCCCTATGTTAAACGTGAAGGTGAAACGGAGAGAAAGAAAACTAATGTGTTTAGTCCTCTTCTCACTCTTGGTAGTGTGGGTGGGGAATCTGAGAATGTACTTTTGTCATTTACCGGAAGTACCTGATTTCTGCTGCCTGCCAAGGTGGAGCTAGACTCCAAAACTGTGGGAATTTAAGTATTGATTGACAGTGGGGCAGGGGTTAACCTAGTGGATCGCCAGTTTGTCCGTATGCATGGTTTGACAACAGGCACATTAGACAAAAATATTTCTGTGTTTGCAATTGATTCCGCTCCACTCTCACAAAAGTGTTTGTCACAAATGGTGCAGGACATTCGCCTAAAGGTGGGAAATTCCCATCAAGAATCCATTTCGTGTTTTGTGCTGGAGGGTCTGCCTGCAGCTTTGGTGCTAGGTTTACCATGGTTAACCAAACATAACCCTACCATTGACTGGAAAGCGAGACAGATTCTTGATTGGAGTGATATTTGCATAGACAACTGTCTTGGCACGTCACTTTCTGTTGTAGACACTAAAATAGTACCTTCTTTAATTTCATATTTTTCTGATGTATTCTCTGAAAATGGAGAACAGGAGTTACTTCCACATCGGGAGTATGATTTCGCCGTCAACCTTATTCCCTGAGCTAGGTTGCCCAAATCTCGGTTGTATAATCTTTCTGAATCTGAAAGAGTAGCCATGCGAGAATATATCACCAAGAGTTTGGCTAAAGGTCATATTAGACCATCCAAATCACCAGTTGCTGCAGGGTTCTTCTTTGTTAAAAAAAGGACGTAACTCTTAGTCCATGTTTGGACTTCCGTAAGCTTAATCGCATTACTGTCTGTGATTCCTATCCCCTTCCTTTGATCCCAGATTTGTTCGATCAGATTGTCGGTGCCAAGGTGTTCTCTAAGTTGGATTTGAGGAAGGGATATGATCTGGTAAGGGTCAAGGAGGGGGACGAATGGAAGACGGCCTTTAATACCCCTGAAGGTCATTTTGAGAATTTGGTCATGCCTTTTGGGTTGACCAATGCTCCTGCTGTTTTTCAACATTTCATCAATGACATCTTTCATCATCTGGTGGGCAGGTTTGTGGTGGTCGTATCTGGATGATATTTTAATTTATTCCCCTGACATGGAGACGCTTTAGAATCACGTGAGACAGGTCTTACAGATCCTAAGGGAGAATAAATTATATGCTTGGATAGGGAAGTGTGTATTTGAGGTTCCCGGAAGTGCATTTCCTGGGTTACTACCTACTCTCATCTCCGGTTTTTCGTATGGATCCGGAAAAAGTTTGTGCTGTGTTGGACTGGGATCGACCCGAAAATCTGAAAGCGCTCATGCGATTTTTGGGATTCACCAACTACTACTGTAAATTTATCTTGAATTACTCGACTGTTGTTAAACCATTAACAGATATGACTAAGAAAGGTACGGATTTCTCATTCGGGTCTGGTGAAGCATTACATGCCTTTTCAGCGGTAAAGGAATGTTTTGCTTCTGCTCCTATACTGGTGCAACCTGATGTGTCACAGCCATTCATTGTGGAAGTTGACACATCCGAGATTGGGGTTTGAGCAGTCTTGTCGCAGGGTCCTTCTCCTAGCAAATGGCGCCCATGTGCTTTTTTCGCTAAAAAAAACTCCCTACTGCTGAAATAAATTATGATGTGGGTAATAGAGAGTTGCTGGCCATCAAGTTTGTCTTTTGAGGAATGGCGTCATTGGTTGGAAGGTTGATTCAGAGGATCCTGGTCTGATATTAGCTGATGGGGTGGTTGTATCCACCCTTTATCCTGAACTTGAGGCAGAGGTGTTGGAGGTCCAGGGAGATGCACCTGATTCTTGTCCTCCACTGCACAAGGTGTTTGAAGAACATCACAGTACTGTTTTTACTGGACACCCTGGGAGCAGGTCCACAGTTGATCTCATTTCCCGGAGATTCTGGTGGCCAGGGATGCATAAATGTATTAAGGGCTATGTGTCAGTTTATGAGACTTGTGCACGTGCCGAGGTGATCCATACTCGGCCTTCAGGATCTCTATCCCGTCCCGACTCATTTGTCCATGGACTTTATCACAGATTTACGTAATTCCTCAGGGAAAACTGTGATCGCTTCAGCAAGATGTCACACTTTATAGCATTATCAGGTCTACCTAATGCTAAAACTCTCACACTAGCATTTCTTCATAACATCGTGAAACTACATGGTATCCCCTCTGATGTGGTGTCTGATAGGGGGACTCAATTTGTTTCCAGATTTTGGAAAGCGTTCTGTACTCGCCTGTGGGTCCAAATATACTGCATAGCCCTAGAAGATAGAGACAGGGCAGAGACAACACGCTCATCCTAGAACACGGATGAGCAGTGTCTCCAGAGGCCCAGCAGCTGGCTACCAACTAGACAGGGTACACAGCCGAACGGCAGGTAAGTACAACAAGGCAACAGACAACATATGTTGCCAACACTTACCTGCCGCCGAGATGGACCGGAAACACACTGTCTAGTTGTTTGCTTAAACTCCTCCAGGAAAGCAACCCCCTTCCGGAGGAGATACACCATAACACAAACCTCCAAACAAAGCCCACAACATAACAACATAGACCATGTGGGGAAGGGCACACAGAAGCATGCAGGAGACAGAGCAAGGGAAACAATATAACAATTAAGGGTGGCTCACACAGACTAATATTCTGCCAGGGAGCAGAGCTCCTACACAGACAAACAGACAAAACCAAACTGACCTCAGGCTCCACCACACCAACATATAAGGAGGCCTGAGGTCACACCCACCACATCTAGCACACCCACCTTAACCCTGTGCACACAAAACGGGGGAAGTGCACACATACAAGAATGTGTCAAGCATGCCACACCACATGTTGCCAGCGGGAACCGCACATAAGGCGACCAGGTATCAACCCACACATGCGGCAACCAGAAACGGAGCTGCTGGCAACATATGCCAGGACACCACACTAAGGGGAAAACAAACACACATGCTACAATCAACTGTGTTGCCAGTGGCAACCACACGTGAGGCTACAATGTAATGACCCACACGTGCGGCAACCAGAAACCTCGCCACTGGCAATCGCATGCTGCGCAACGAGCATATTGGTCCCATCCGCAGTTTGGCACATTTTCTGGTACTGAGACTTCTGGCATACCATAAGAGGAAAGATTTTTCTCTTCGTTGTCATCTATTTGACGGAAAATTCAAAACAATTTTTAAAAAAATGGGCAAAAAGTATAAATGTATGGCTGACAAAAGACGTATGAGTGGTCCGGACCTGAGAGTGGGTGATTCTGTGTGACTGTCCACAAGAAACATTAAGTTGAAGGTACCTTCTTGGGGCCAAGTTGGGGCCAAGGTTTATAGGGCCATATAAAATCTCTGCCATTGTTAATCCGGTTGCTTTTCATCTTGAACTTCCGCAGGCTTTAAAAATTCATAATGTTTTTCACAAATCACTGCTGAAAAGATATGTTGAACCTGCTGAACTGTTCTCCTTACCTCCTGCTCCTGTCTTGGTGGACAATAATCTTGAATTTCAGATTGCCAGGATAGTGAACTCATGAATTCTCCGTAGATTTCTCCAGTATCTTGTGCACTGGAAAGGTTACGGTCCAGAGGAAAGAATGTAGATTCCTGCAACCGACATTAATGCCAGTCGCCTTGTAAAGGCCTTTCACAGGGCGCATCCTGATAAAGAGGTTAAAAGATCTGAGAGACTGGTGAAGGTATCTGTTTTCATCTTGCAGTGTTGTTGTTTGATAATGACCACACCTCTTGTCAGGTGCAGCTTGTAGGTCATTACTGAGGCTCTATTTAGTTCTGACTCACACTGCTTACCATGCGGTTGATATTTCCTGCTGGAGTTGGTTGAGCTGGTGTGTTGTTCCTTTGGATCTCCAGCTCCTCAATTCTTCTTTAAGCTAAATGCATTTTGTTTCCACTTGTTTGTCTTGTTGTCTAGGCCTCAGGGAGACACTGGTTCCTTCATATGGGGAGGAACCAGTAGTCTCATTCCTTGCAACCACTCCTAGGGACTTCCAGGGTCTCCAGGGCTAAGGTTACGGTGTATGAGTATTTCCATGTTCTGGGTCACTTATACTGGCAGGAGTCAGGGAGAGGTCTAGGGATTCCTAGGAGGTCACCATCCCTCTCCCTTAGCTTTGAGGCCTAGACTCCGGTCTATTCCTTCTATGTGTTATCTGGTGTTATCCCCTCTCCATTACCCGTGACAGAGGGGCTGTCCCCGCTGCTCAAGAGGCTGCCCTCCGGCTGTTTGATTGACAGATACGGATTTCTGGGTGGCCCACATGCATTTCTCTAGCAGAGCCTCTGCACTTGCACTAGTGCAAGATTGTGAAGGCTGGACGAGATTTATGGCCCTGTCAATCAAGCTGCAAAAGGGACCCTCTTGAGCAGCAGGACAGCCCCTTGCTGCTTAAGAACTCTGTTTAATGAACAAATCAATTCATACAAATTCATTTGCTCATCTCTATTTGGTTCTTTTACATCTGACGGTGTTGCACTACAGTTTTCGTTTACTTCAAGGCTATCTATCCAGGTTTGGTAAACTGGAAGCGCTTATGATCTTGCACTACTGGATGCAAGTCGCATGATGCTTTTACGCTGGACAATAACATGTCTATGGTGTGATGTTCCTCTGATCCTTGTATTACGATTACCAGATACCAGCTTGGTTACTGGAAATCTGGAACTGTGACATTGTACTTATCTGCTCCAGCTGGTTCGTATGAAGCAGTGTGAGGATTGTTACAAAAATCAGTTTATGGGTCTATAGAACGTATTCAGCATTTGCACAGAAAAGTACCTGTAAACACAAAGTGAACATAGCCTAAGATAGTGTATATGCTCAATATCTTCTTATACATCATATGGTGGCCAATGAGTCATAATCTGGGAGTGTGTATGTTTTTCTGATTATTTTATGCTACAAGATGTTAAAAAACCATAAGAGCACTATTTTGGGAGTGTCTCATAATTAGGTGTAATCTCTATGAATATTCAGTGGGCAAAACAGATGCGCCAAGAACTTTAAGCAGAATGTGGTTAGTAAAAATGTAGTATTACAAGTTTATCCAAATGTATCTTTATCAGGACTCATTCATTTACTATTCCTTTTACTGGAAAGCGCTCACTACCGAGTATTTGTTACCTCCGTGCCTGTCTTCTTTCAGTCTGTCTTTATTTTGTTTCAGTGAAGCAGAAGAAATAAGTAAAACTATCAGCATGGAGGCTCCATGTGTGAAGACTTGAGATCCGTGCAGCCAACACCATTCAGCAGCTCTCACTGAACCCTCACCTCCTGTCAAACAACCCCAATCCCTGTGCGTGTGTGTATGTGCACAGAATGTTGATCAGGTATCAGGGCCTTTCTTCTAGAAAATCAGTGGAATGCTCATTGTATGGTGATAACTGCAACTTTCATCATCTAGTCGACAAACTATGGGAAAGTAGACATTTCTTATGAATGCATTGAATATAATTTTTTTTGCTTATGTTTAATAAATTAATATTTAAAACTGCCACAATGACTTTCTGTTACAATTTTTCATATAATAAAATGTGTCAAAAACATATAAAAAATACTTTCCAATCGCAACTATAATATTTTCAGGCATATGTGAGATTCCAAAAAGCAATCAGAGAATTGTTGTGTCTACCTTGCATATTTGGTTCCATTTTCCATCCCTCTACTGGTATCTGTAAATGAACATTTCCTTTCTCTCTATATATATGAAGTGGGCGGTTTCTTCTTGGTTTGATAACAGAGTCATACGGCATTCTGTGAACCAACCAGATAACTACCCTTCTCGTGCCCCTGCCTCCTCTTTCAAAGTATGAACATTAAGGGTTCATGCTCACGACCGTTGTTTTTGTCCGCATCTGATCTGTAGGTTGGATCCGGACCCATTAACTTCAATGGGGCCACAAAAAATGCAGACAGCACACTGTATGCTTCAAAGGAAACGAAAACCGGTACTCCTCAGTTGCTGTGGTATGATTCTTTATTCGCCACTCATAAAGAAAGTGACATATAGTCACATATGGAGCAGCAGAACTCTGCACCCACATCAAACAGTAGTGCCGCCCGATTATCTACAACAGCACACTGTATGCTGTCTGTATCCGTATGTCCATTCTGCAGCACCAACAAAAAAATAATACATGTCCTATTCTGGTTCGTGTTACGGACAAGGATAGGACAGTTCTATAGAGGGTTGGACGTTCCGATATCCGTGTTTTGTGGATCCTCAATTTGTGGACCGCAAAACAGCTATGGCCGTGTGCATGAGCACTAAGGGAGAGATACTGCTGCTGCATGACAGGGTACTGGTTATTGCCACTCGACCCCTAATTCTCATCCAGCTATACCCCCGTGCCCATTCCTACCTAATACCCTCCTCCTTCCCTCTCCCCCCAAATAAAACACCGACACATGGATGGAATAAATTGGCCACAGCAGCCTTTTATTTAACAAAACATACATATAAAATAACCCAACATTAACCTAACGCAGGGGAGGTCCTTGAAGCCTGAAACCTTGGAAACCATGCCGTTCACTCGCACCAAAATGGCCCCTCACACCTACCTCAACTCCACCTCCTGACTCCCCCCATCCACTCAAATCCCCCAATCCCTAACTTCCCAAGGGGAGGGGTCTCCCTAAACCACCCCCCATTATGGTCGCCTCCCCCCAGGCTGTGCCCCAAGTCCGGCTCCTCTTTCCTCTCCTTCTTATCTACAAGTTACTATGTCTTACTACAGATGGACAGTTTGAGAACTTAGGAAGTTTTTGAACATTGACAATCTACAAGTGGATAGAGCTGCACTGCAGACAGCAGCAAAGTGAGAAAATGAATGCTTATATCTGTGGGTAATACAATAAGAAATGGGTTTTTTTTTGTACACCATATTATTTATATCACATGGCACATGTTGTTAAAAACCCTAGCTTTGTGGACTGAAATATAATCAGTAATGACACTTGGATTCAAGCATTCAATGGTTACCACCAAGACACTGCTGAAGAAAAACCCCAAAACATTTACCCAAAAGTCCCAACCTATCCCCCATTTATACCCTTAAAATCTAAGGTTTTTCTGAGGATACCAAAATAATAAACAAAATACAGTTCTAATGTGTTTTAAGCTGACCATGATGGAAGATGAACACTTGATCATGATGATGGTGATGAACTGATGACTTCTAAAGTGATTGATGACTCGTATTCATCGTTGCAATATATAGAAAAGTGTTTAGAGGTTTCTTTCATATCTTCTCTCAGCTAATTTGTTTGTAAACTATGCTAAATGAGACCACACATACCACCGTAATTATCTAAATCTGATTTTAATTGTTAATACACCATTAGACCACTTCAGTTGAACCACAGTTTGACCATTATTAAGAGCTACAACAATAACACTTTAAGACATTAGAAACACATCACTCAAATATAATAATAACTGGAATTGTGTGTATTTCTGCTAAAATGGTTAAAGTTAATGAGGTCATCTCAAAATGTTCAATTACTGTATATAGTTCATTGCATCACTAACCTGTCATACTTTTGTCTTCTCAAACATAGGTCTTAGCTGAAAGGCTGCAGCAGTAGATATCATAGGCCTTATCCTTTGTGCCATTTTTTTTATTTAAGAAGACCTGTCACTATTTATAAAAACTATGAACCGAGTACCTAGGTACTTATTTCTTCTAGCCACCACTGGTCCCAGGTTACGACTCCATCCGTGGCGACTGAACAGCGTCAGAAAAAAGTAAATTACTCTTCCTTGAATGACGACCCTGGGTAGCCTCTCCCATTTCAAAGCAGTACTTTGAAATGGGAGAGGTACTCTGGATTATTGGGGCTTAAAATTAGGAGTGGCCATTTTGTTAAGATAAGTTACTGAAAAAAACTTAGTTATGATGAGCTGAACATCATGTAGTTCTGTAAGAATTGGCCCCAAAAAAATATGATTTTGATGACAGATGCTCTTTAACATGTAATGCACTGGACTTTGTACTAAATTAACAGTCTCCCATAGATAATAAAGTCCGGATGGTCCGCTTTTAACCTTGCAACAATGTTCCTGAATGTCCTTGCAGAGATAGCAGCTGCACACAGGTTATGCAGCTTCCTGGGCTGGTTGTCAGTGACAGCGGGGATCCTTATAGAGAGGGACTTGACTTTTTTTTTAACCATCCCTACCTTCCACTTCTCTGTATACACAGCACTCATAAGTCTTGTGTATACATATCACAAAGTGGTTATGCCACTTCCTGCTCGGTCTTATCGTTCACAAGGGTAACTGTGGCTCCTGGGTAACTGTACGAACTGCTGGGTCCTAACACATCAGTTCTGCAGTGAGGCTCTAGAGCAGGGATGGCCAACCTGCGGCTCTCCAGCTGTTGTAAAACTACAATTCCCACCATGCCCTGCTGTAGGCTGATAGCTATAAGCAGTCTTTGCAAGCTAGGAGTTGTAGTTTTGCAACAGCTGGAGAGCCGCAAGTTGGCCATCCCTGCTCTAGAGGCTGTATTCCCATGACACCCAGCCAGCCCCGGACCCAAGTTCTGACACTGTCAGCTGTGATTGCAAATAGGACTAACATGTCAGCCCCAATTACAGGAGAAATTAGCAGTAAAAAAAAATATATAATATTAAATGCCACTCAAAGGTCTTGTGTAAAGAATTACAAAAATTAAGGCAAAACAAAAACATTTAATAAAAAAATATCACCACTAGCCCATACCACAGCTTTTAACCCCAACCCCACTGAACGTAAGTACATAAGTATATATGCACTATATCAAAATAACTGTAATGGAAAGGGGACACAACGTAAAAAATTATATTCGTGGCACTTTGTGCTATTAAAAAAATTGAAAAAAAATGTGACAACCAGATTTTTTTTTTCTTAAAAAAAATATTAAAAGAAAAAAGATACTAAAAATCAAGTATAAAAAAAATCACTATACTGTATATCACCCAGAAAAAAAAAAAAATAACATTTTTTTTAACAACCAAGCAAATAAAATTTGTTATGGATATTAAAAGCACATTTAAAAAATGTGCTTAACCTCTTAAGGACACAGGACGTACCCGTACGTCCTGTGTCCGGTCTTTAAAGATGGTGCCCGCTCCTGCTCTATGCGGGCGCCTTAGCTGCGGGTGTCCGCATGGTTCCTATAGCAGACACCCGCTGGCAATGTCCGAGACCAGCAGCGATGCCGATCGCGTACATTTAACCCCTTAGATGCCATGGTCAATCCTGACCACGGCATCTGAGTGCGCACAAACCGAAAGTTTTACTTTCGGTTTGCGCTCCAGCTCCTCTGTGTGGCGATCGGAGGAGCCGGAGGATGCCAGTAGTAGCCTGGGTTTCTATGAATGAAACCCAGGCTGCTTTGTAGTATTTCCTATGGAGCCTTGCGCATAATAGGCATCATAGGATCCGTGGATCCGCAAAACACATATGGACATGTGAATGGAGCCTTACAGGGGGGTGATCAGTGACAGGGGGGTGATCAGGGAGTCTATATGGGGTGATCAGGGGTTAATAAGTGACAGGGGAGGGGTGTAGTGTGGTGCTTGGTGCTACTTTACATAGCTACCTGGTCCTCTGGTGGTCGATCCCAGCAAATGGGAGAACCAGAGGACCAGGTAGAAGGTATATCAGACGCTGTTAACAAAACAGCGTCTGATCTACATGTTTGATACTTTTTATTTTACATCTACAGCCTGCCATTGATCATCGCTGGCAGGCTGCAGTATAACTGCCAAGCCGCGATCTGCTGTTCACAGCAAATCTCGCCTCTCGTGAGATGACGCGCCGACGCGTCAAGGAGGAACAAGACTGCCGCCTGGACGCATCCCTGCGTTAGGCGGTCGGCAGGCGGTTAAAGGGTTAAAGAAAAAAAATGTGTCTGGTCATGAAGATGGTGAATGGCCTGGTCTTGAGCTGATTAAGGACTCACGAGCGTGACGGATTGGCTCCGGATGCGTTCAGGGTTCGTTCAGTGAAACTTGCACCATTTTGCAAGCAAGCTCAGTCAGTTTTGTCTGCGATTGCGTTCAGTTTTTTCAGCGTGAGTGCAATGTGTTTTGATGCGTTTTTCATACGCATGATAAAAAAACGGACGGTTTACAAACAGCATCTCTTAGGGTGGGGTCACACTAGCGTTAGGGATTCCGTTATGGCTTTCTGTTATAAACGGAAAATAACGGAATCCATAAGATGGAAGGACGGATCCGTTCTTCTGCCCATAGACTTGTATTATGATGGAATGCAAAACGGAAGCCTTTAAAAGGCATTCCGTTTGCTTTCCGTCCTAATAGAAGTCTATGGATATCAAAACGGATCCATCTGGTTCCCGTTATGCAAGACGGAAAACAAAGTCCTGTCGACAGGACTTTGTTTTCCATAACGGGACCCAGACAGATCCGTTTTGATTCCCATAGACTTTTATTAGGACGGAAAGCAAACGGAATGCCTTTTAAAGGCTTCCGTTTTGCATTCTGTCTGGGCATTCCGTTATTTTCCGTTATAACAGAAAGCCATAACGGAATCCCTAAAGCTAGTGTGAACCCACCCTTAGCAACCATCAGTGAAAATTGCATTGCATCCGCACTTACTTGCGGATGCATTGCGTTTTTCACTGAAGCCCCATTAACTTCTATAGGGCCAGGGCTGCGTGAAAAACGCAAAATATAGAACATGCTGCGTTTTTCACGCAACACCGAACTGATGCATGAAAAAAAAAATGCTCATGTCCACAGACCCATTGGAATGAAGGCTGGTTTGTTTAGTGGTGGGGTCATACATGCCTGAGACTATTGATACCAGCCACCTTCATGTTTATAACTTTTTTTTTTGCGGAGAATCACAGGATGGGAAATGTTAAAACACAATATTTCTCATCTTGTTTTTCCTGATGGCAAATGTGGGGTGCAGTTGTCTCCTCTCCCCCCAGACACATCATTTTATCTAATGTCTAAAGAGCGATGCAGACTGTAAGCTTGTTTTAAAGGAGCACCTAACCACAAAACCTCTAACTAGTTACTAATGTCATTGGTATGTATGTTTAGAAATGTATCTGCAGGTAATCAGAAGATGAAGTGATCTCGGGAACAGACTTCTTTCCTCTGGACACCGTCTGTCGTCTACAGCAGGCATGCTCAACCTGTGGCCCTCCAGCTGTTGTAAAACTACAACTTCCACAATGCACTGCTGTAGGCTGATAGCTGTAGGCTGTTCGGGCATGCTGGGAGTTGTAGTTTTGCAACAGCTGGAGGGCCGCAGGTTGAGCATGCCTGGTCTACAGTAATTGAAAATCATCAGAACCAGCTTCACATGTGATTTTATTTTGTATAGTGGATAGAATATAATTTAGGGAGAGTTGACATGTCTGTTTCATTTTCCATTCTTCTGATCCATTAGAAAAACAGAAAAAAAAAATCAGGATCCTGTAAAAAAAAAAAAACGGATCCTGTGCATCAGTTAACTGATGCACAGGATCCATTTTTTACAGGACCCTGTCAAAAAACAGATCCTTTTGCACTTTGGCATCTGTTTGAGCCATTTTGAGCATCTGTTTTTTAGACAGAAAATAGTCCTGCATGAGGTCCTTTTTTTTATGTAAAAAAAAAAAAAAAAAGGATCAAGACAGAAATACCTCAAATGGATGCCTAATGTGCAACAGGGTAGTTTTTTTTTTACAGGATTAGTGATTGACAGTCCTCCCTATAGATCAGGCATCCTCAAACTGTGGCCCCCCAGCTGTTGCAAAACTACAACTCCCAGCATGCCCAAACAGCCTACAGGTATCCGCCTACAGCAGGGCATTGTGGGAGTTGTAGTTTTACAACAGCTGGAGGGCCGCAGTTTGAGGATGCCTGCTCTAGAATGTGCATACAGGAATAGCTGTCAGTCACTGATAGGAACGCCTTCCTGACTTCAAAGCTCAGAACGAGTAGGAATTTAAATGAATAAATTGCAAGTTTTACTGGATGTTTTCCCATAAATCTATAATATATATATATATATATATATATATATATATATACTCAGCTCCTCCTGCTCTATAACATGGTGCCTGTAGCTTACATTGCATTTTTATGGTGACAGGTTCCCTTTAGGATAGGCCATCAAAATGTGATTGGTTGGGGGCTTACCGACAAAAACAAGTAAGTCATGTCCCCTTGATTTTTTTTATCAAAGCACAATGGTGGTTTCTGGCACTGCAGCTATGGTTCATTTAAAAGGGTTTTCCAGGATTTTGATATTGATGCCCTATCCTCAGGATAGATCATCAATATCAGATCGGCAGTCAGTTGGTTGAAGGGAGGGCTGCTCTCCGTGCTCGCCGTCTACATCGCAGGTGTAACTTCAAGCCATTCCATCCACTTCTATGAGATGGCTTGTTCCTATTCCATTTTAATTAATGAATCGGCTTGTAATTACACCTGCTCACCACTGCGCTATCGACGGTGAGCAGGTAAACAATGAAGGGAAGGCTGTGCTCACATGGAGTGCGGTTTCTCTTCAACCAGCTAATCTGCGAGGGTGCTGAACCCGTGCCAATCTAATATTGATGACCTATCCTGAGAATAGGGCATCAATATTAAAATCCAGGAAAACCCCTTTAAGTGAATAGGGCTGAGCTAAAGTACCAGGCACAGCCATAAGTATAGATTAATAAATGCATATTGAAGAAGTCAAACTTCTAGATCTGGTACTATGACACCCATTTATTCTACTGATCATGGCATTCTGGGGGTCAACCCACTAATGATTACTCATTCATGGACTATCCTAAGGATCGGTCTTTATGTATTTCCTAGAAAAAAATCTTTTACCCTATAGAAGTAATTGCCATCAACATGCATTTTATTTCCAAAGTGACAAAGAGTTCTTTCAATGTGTGTGCCAGCCCCCGTGTGAATTATAAAACTGCCTGGCACTCCTTCATGATTAGAAGAGACTCCGCACTTCTAAGGAAGAATGTTGTGCTGTTTTAAAAGCTGAAACTTATTGAGAAATCAGTACAGTCTGTTTTTGGACAGTAACTGCAGGCCAAAAGCAATTAAAGCAATTGAAATATTTCTGAAGTTGCTTCCAAGGTAAATAATCCTGAGCTCCGCTGCTGAATATTGCCTTTAATTCAGCAAAAGATCAAGAACATTTTATTTCCAAAACTGTAAGCTCGGTTAAGGCCCAATTAGGATCTGATTATGAAGAATTGACAGAATGACAAGTCTGGATTTCTCAAGTTATTCTAAAAGTCTTACAACATACCTTGCTATAGGATGGCATGATTGGTTACCCATCAGAAGGAGGCAGAATTAGTTGCTTTTAGGACAGAGGAATTATTTTAGCTTTGGTTATATTATTTTTAGTGTATTATTAATACACAATCTAATCTGGATAATTAATGTTGAAGGGGATGGAAATAGACACAGTGGTATTGCCCAAAAATTAGGACAACATAATGGTACACTCATACAGAGTGGTAGTGGTGCAATAGAGAACACATCACTGCACTGTGGCAAAGTCAACTAAAATACAGGCATTTTTGACACAGATTTCCCAGAGATTATGACAATGTGGAAGATTTAGTAAATTGAGTGCCCCAGAATTGTGATTTCATTTTCATTAGTGCCTTGTGCCTCATTTAGGATAGCTTCACATATACTGTAGGTTTTATGACAATTTTTGTGCAAGTTTATTTATTTTTAACCATAGTCAGAAGTCCCTTATACTTTTTATTCCCTCCAAACCACACCTTGCTTTGGCTTAGAAAACTGCCCCCAAAACTGAATTCACCCTTATTATGTGGTTTAGACACTAGAAAGAGTGTGATTTAAGAAGCATCAACATGTGCCAACATTTTATAGAATTTTGGCATAAAGTAAGCCAAGCAGTAGGTGAGGGCTCTGAAGTAATAGGGGATGTATAATGGTAGTACTGCTTCCTTTTTCATTTAATGGTAATTTGTCTTTGCAGCTATTTTTTTTTAAAACCCAGAAATCCCCTTTTGCTTCCATGAATTCCTTATCTCAGCCTTTGTTCCCTATTGAAATTCTCCCCAAAACTTACTCGGTCTCTGATGGTCTAAACATCTCTGTTGCCCCTGTACTTGTGTAGTGCCCTGGAGCAGGCGTACTTTGAAGTCTGGACATTTGCCTGTTTCCCTTACTCAAAATCATCAACTCCTTACTTTATTTCACTTTAAAGGGTCAACTTGCATTGACTTATACTATGTGATACTGTGTAACTGCATTGTATATGTATGTTGTCATATACGAATATCCTGCTCATTTCTCCTTGGTTACTTTCCATCATACAGTACTTCCTTTCTAATACTACGGCTACCATCATACACTTAATTTATTGACATATTTGCCTCCTTTCCAGGGGTCTTTCTAAATGTGTAATATGTGATATATGACTGTATCAAATAAGTACTAGCTGCACACAGAACAGTAAGTGGCGCTCATGGACCTAACACAGAAGACAAAATAAGGACAATCTTATTTATAAAGATTTCTGAGGTTGCATGAAATTTCCTAGTTTTAGATGTTCATTTCCCATGAGCCATTAATTCTGATTAATTTTATTCGAATGGCTCAATACAGAGTCCGAAGACTTTTGTGGTATTTTTGTAATTCACTTTGTTGTTTCAAGAACTCTTTAAAGACCTCTCTGGCTAATAGCTTTATGGACGATTCAATCACTTGACGGCAAGTGCTGGGAATCAAGTCTGATTTACTGTACACGCCATTTTCTTGTTGTTGTCTTTTTAACAATTAGTTGCATCACCTCGTCAAAGAAAATGAATTGCATCAATTTTTGTCCCTAGCTAAAATCTCTATTAAACGTCTCTCCTTTAATGCCCATTAATCCCCTTTCTTGTAATTGTTTGTTGCTCTTCACTTAAAGAAACAGGTGAGTATGCATAAAGATGATATTTCTTGAAATCCATAAAAAAAACAATCAGAAATCGTCACACCTTTGTAAATTGAACTGACTTTTGTGCAAGTGCCGTTACTCCACCGACCTTGCCACTTTTCCAATTCTCATCTTCTATGCCAGTTTTTTTACGTAGATTTCAGTTCAGGTGCACAGATTGCTGGATGCTGCGTATCATTGATAAATCAGACGCAGCATCCGGCAGCGCGTCTGGTTATCATAGCCTGGCGTATGCTGCTGGACTATGATAAATCTGCTCCATTATGTTTAGCAAGTCCTTTCTGATATTGTGACCATTAGGATTCAGGAAGATTGTACCTTTGGCAGATCCCTCACAAGTGACCACTGGTGACTCCCAGCACCAGTGAGGGCCCTATTAAAAAAACTCTCCATATCTAAGCTTCTTGGACCTATGTAAATGTGTGACACGATGATCATACTGAGGTTATAAATACATTGTCAGACTCAAAGTGGAGTATTTAATGGTGATAGTAAATTAGGATTATTTTTCTAACGGTCTAATAAGTCAAACGTTTGCAGCAGAGTTCAGTTAGATGGGTCACATAATAATGTGGATCATAGGATTAGGTAATGTGTTTCACTGTACAGATCTGTATTCTGAATGAGTTACATCAGTGAATTTCTGCAATGTCATTTTAATCCTCCCAAATCACTCTTCTGTCGTATCAATCCGCTACAACAGATGTTCCTATTTAAAGGTCAGTGATACTGGCTTACTCCCTTCATAACTAGGGGCACAGTGAATATTCTAATTGTAAATTCTGAGAACAATATATTACGGTGAAAGATTTATGATGAGTTATTTGCTACAGACAAAACTGTGGATTCTCATGGAATAAATCTGATGTCATTGGCTGTGTGCACATGAAGTATCATGAAAACAAAAACAGAATGGCGCAGGACTACAAAATGAACTCTAGACCCTCTTGTAGGTTTACTATAAGGTCTTGGGAACATGGCTGCAGTTCAGCTCTAAATTCTATGCAGCTTCTGTACTATATGTGTAGTGCCCCGACAATATATCACTGCCTGCAAATGGGTTTTCTGTGCCTTTCCTATAACAGGTCAAAAATGTGATTTATTATATATTCATGCATTCTGTATGTAATTTGCTTTAAGAGTTATTGGTATTAGCAATCCGTTCCTAGGTGGGACTATTTACACTCTCCTCATAGGCAGTGGTTACATCAGAAGTAGAGACAGTGGATGTCTAGACAGTGTACTGACTGAGTTGAGGAAAAGAAGACAGACCTGAAGAGAGCTAGCCAGAAAGAAAGCTTAAAGCTGGGGTGTCTCACTTAAGCAAATTGCATTAGATAAAGTTAATACAAGGCACTTACTAATGTATTGTGATTGTCCATATTGCCTCCTTTGCTGACTGGATTCATTTTTCCATTGTATTATACACTGCTAATTTCCAGGGGTTACCGACACCACTGCAGCACAGATATGAGGTGGCTGGGAGCTGCTGCTCATGCATGCCAATGTGTGCTCCCATTGTCCTGGTCACCAGAGAGGCAGGGCACTTTTTCCTATAGTGCAAGCACGGCCACCACTGCTGGATTGCAGAGGTGGCCTTAATGTGATGGAAAAATGAATCAAGCCAGGAAAGGAGGCAATATGGACAATCACAATACATCAGTAAGTGCCTTGTATTAACTTTGCCTACATGATAAATGCCATTTGCCTTTAACACCAGTCAAAGTGGAGAAAGAAAACATTGAACCCATTCTAGAGTTGAGAGGAGATGCGTGCAGAAGCTCTGTGGAGATACATTGCTTAAAAGAGAAGCTTATAGACGCCATAGCAGACGTTGGCCAGAAAGTGAGAGGCTTCCAGCCCTGAACAAGCTTAAAAAGGCAGATTCTGGATATATCCACCAAATTACATCCCACAGTGGAAACCTATAGTAACATTCACTGTGAGTATGGCAACCTGTAAAAAAAATGCAGAACTTAGTCTCAGGCAGATAAGTAACTGATTACAAGTGTGGTCTGATTATACACTGGGTCTTGCTGTAGGAGGGCATAGAACTGTTTCCCCCACTACCCTATAAACAGGTTTTCAGAGGATACATGTTGGTGACAAATTATTGACTGTTAGACGTTCCTCTAAAATGCACTCAAATACATATTTCCCAGTTGACAGACTTTGAGAGGGGGTGCATCATTGGACTGTGAGAAGCACACCATCTAGGCCATTGTGATTTAGCTATTAGTTTTTGGGAGCAGTGGTTACGTGGGGGAACCCACACACGGTGAACAGGCTCGGGATGGCCTAGACAGACCACCAGCAGAGAGGATCATTTGATCCACAGACAAGCACTAGAAGTCCCCACAGTTTCATTGTCCACAATTCAGACACGAGTGGCGCCTTCATTATACACCACTGTTGCAGCACCCATTACATGTTCTTCCATTGACAATTAGCCACTGTCGCCTTTTTTGCAGTGGACTGGAATTGTATTGTTTTAGCAACGTATCCAGATTCTGTTTGGGATCTGACAATGGTCAGGTTTGAGTATTATGCATGCGCAGTTGCAACATAGTGTTCCTTCCCTGTGCTGGCATCAGCCTCAGGGAAGGAACTGCACAATCTCACGCATCGCGAAATTTACAGCGATCTCACTAAAGCAAGGAGGAGATTCGGCGGATGCAGGCGGTGCTGGGCTCCTTCACATGGGGGCGTGGCTGGGCACCAGCAAGGTTAGTACAGCCCCTTGGGCACCTTCCCGGGTTAATTAGCATATCATTAAAATCATTTTTTAAGGAAAATAAAAGCATCTAGAGCTATTCTACTGCTATATTGCGGAAATGCTAGTGGCGATCCAGCCGTGCATGTCCGCAGCTCTATAGGGTCAAATAGCGTGACAGAATCCCTTTAAGTGCAAAAAGATGAACCAGATTTATCACAGTGGCCGATGCTGGATGATAATTCTGGTGCTCTTTTAGACTTTCTAGTCTAACGTATCAAAATGTATCATTTTAGCTTCGTTTTGCAGTGTCTTCTTGTTTTGAATTCATTGACCATTTACAAAATATTGCACGTTATTTGTTAAATTTATCGCACAAAAATACTTAGGGATTTTTCAGTCTGAAGTCGAATAATATTTATTTAAAAGATTCTCTCCGTTTTTGTACTTGGGACAAAAGTACACTTTTTGTGCTCAGATAGTTTAAGGATAGGCCATAAATATTTAAAGTGTACCTGTTGTTTCGGTTTATTTTTAATATAGTGTAGAGACAGGGATGTTAAATATTTTTTGTTATATAATGTATTAAGGTAAAGTGGATTCACAGTCGGTTTTATGTGTTCGTTAGAAAAAAAGGATACAAAAATGCAGCAAACCACGTTTTTGTATGCTGTGGAGTCCGGTAAAAAAAAAAGTATACTTTTTTTACAATGGAAAAAAATTTATACGTTGTTTTTTTACAATGGAACTCTATGGTGAATGGATGCCACTCTGTCTCAGGCACCCGTTTAATGTATAAGGTTTTTGTATACATTAAATGGATGGTAAAAACCTGATGTGAACCCACCCTAAGCTATTTATTTGGGTGTAAATGGTCATCTTAGGCTACTTTTACCTTAGCGTTTTTGCTGGACCTGGCAGGGTTAAGCAAAAACGCTTCCATTACTGATAATACAACCATCTGCATCCGTTATGAACAGATCCGGTTGTATTATCTTTAACCACTTTAGGACCGCCGCACGCAGATACGCGTGATCTCGGCGGTCCTTCTGTTCCTCCTAGACGCGCAGGCGCGTCATCTCGCGAGAGGCGAGATTTGCTGTGAACGCGTGCGCGTGCGTGCGTTTACAGCGACTGGAAGATCGGAAGTTATACTGCAGCCTGCCAGTGATGATCAATCGCTGGCGGGCTGTAGATGTGAAATACATTGCATCAAAGAGGTATATCAGACGCTGTTTTGTTAACAGCGTCTGATATGCCTGCTACCTGGTCCTCTGGTGGTCCCATTTACTGGGATCAACCACCAGAGGACCAGGTAGCTATGTAAAGTAGCACCAAGCACCACACTACACCCCCCCCCCGTCACTTATTAACCCCTTATTAACCCCTGATCACCCCATATAGACTCCCTGATCACCCCCCTGTCATTGATCACCCCCCTGTATGGCTCCATTCAGACGTCCATATGTGTTTTGCGGATCCGCGGATCCATAAAACACGGACACCGGCAATGTGCTTTCCGCATTTTGCAGATCTGCACATTGCCAGAACTATAAAGAAAATGCCTTTTCTTGTCCGCAATTGCGGACAAGAATAGGACATGTTCTATAATTTTGCGGAACGGAAGTGCAGACCCGGAAGTGCGGATCCGCAATTCCAGATCCGAGCGGGACAAAGTCTGTCCCCATAGAAATGAATGGGTCCGCAATTCCGTTCCGCAAACAAAATTGCGGATGTGTGAATAGGGCATAAGGGTCCCTTATCACCGCCAGTTAGTTAGCTACTTGTTAGGTAGCTAGCGCCCAGCCCACCGCACCGCAGTCACTGATTTTGGCAGAGATTTTTTCATCCACATTGATCGATGCGAATGAAAAAATCTGTGCCGTTCATTTTTTATTTTTTTTTAGCCCAGAGGCTGAACGAAACAAAAAAATCTCATAACCCGTATGCTCAATATAAGGAGAATCGCAGAAACTCCTAATGCTGGCCATACATGTAATAATTGCGGAGACCCTCAAATGCCAGGGCAGTACAAACACCTCACATGTGACCCCATTTTAGAAAGAAGACACCCCAAGGTATTCCGTGAGGGGTATGGCGAGTTCATGTAAAATTTTATTTTTTGTCACAAGTTAGTGGAATATGAGACTATGTAAAAAAAAATATATATATTGTGGTAAGGTGCAAGGTGTCATATGCGATGGCAGGTACGTGTCACCGAGGTTGCTGGCCTCGGTGAGGTGAGAGCCGGGTTTTTGTCTGCAGCAGCTAGTGCTGTTTGACTCTTTTAAATAGCATGGCTGCAAAGCCGATCCGGGCCGGCTCTTACTGCGAGCAGCTAAAGAGTAGGGTGGGTGGCTGCTCCCCACGGTCCAGTCCGAGTTTTGGGCTGGGTATAAAACACAGCCATCAGCTGTGTCTGGTGTGATTATCCTGGAGCCTGCTAACAGGGCTGAGGAGTTCTCTGTGCTGGAGGACGGAGCTCAGCAAGGTGGTGTTTCCCTGCAACCTGAAGGAGGAATCGCCTGCGGCTGAACCGACTGCTAGGTGTGAACCCGCACTTAAACCACCCAAGGTGACTGGACCCTGTGTTGGCCTGTTTTTGGTTTTGCCACATGATTTCTGTTGTGTGTGAACTGTCACCAAGAGACTGTTTTCATTTCTGGTGTGCAAGTGTGAATAAAACACTGTTTGATGCACAATCTGGACTCCTTGTTTTGCCTCTAAACTGCACCCGCACCGCTGTCTACCAGAGCGACTCCCCACATTTGGTGTCGGATGCGGGCATGCGCAGTGAGGCTGGCGTGAACGCCGAACTTTGTTTTTGCTGAGCAAAAGTGAATGTCCTATATTAAGCCGGCAAAGTTGCAGCCTGTGATCCCCGACAAAATGGAGGCGGCTGTGAAAGCCCTCATAGAGGCTAACGTGCAGCAGCGGGAGACCAACCAGCTACTGCTACAGCACGTGATGGCGTTGCAAGCGGCAGGAGCGTCCCACCGCGGCCCACGATGCCCGGAAAGCTGTCCGTGCCGCGATCCCTAAGATGACCCCCTCGGATGATGTTGAGACCTATCTGGCGGTGTTCGAGAAGGTGGCCGTGAGGGAGAAATTACCCCGAGAACAGTGGGCAGAGGTCGCCGCTCCGTTCCTGGCGTCTGGACCCCAGCAAGTATTTTTTGACCTCCCAGGTGACCAAGCAGCTGACTACCCGACTGTGAAAGGTGAGATCCTGGCAAGACTGGGGTGAATGTTTTGGTCCGGCCCAGCGGGTGCATCAGTGGGAGTTTAACCCGGCTGAACCCGCCAGGCCACAATACTATGACTTGCTACAACGGTTGCAAAATGGCTGCAGCCAGACATACTGACTCCCACTGCTATGCTCGACCGTCTGTTAGCCGATGTCTTCTGGAGGGCTTTGCCTTACCCTCTCCAGCACTGGATCGGCCAGGTATCGCCCACCAATGCCCTGGAGATGGTCGACCTGGTGGAGCGGTACGAGGCCACCAGAAACCTGCAGGGGAGTCTTGCTGGGAAGGGGTCAGTCAAACCCCGGAGGCCTCTGCCCCAGTTCCGACGTCCGCGACAGAGCGGCCTGCACGGAATATACCCCTGCGAGTCCGCCTCCCGTGGTATGCTGGAGGTGTCAGGAGCCAGGCCACATCAGGGCCGACTGTCCGCATCGGGATGAGCCGATGGAGGTGAACTACGGGGGTCGCCACTCCTTGTATGCACGGAAGCTGTGCGCAACTGGCACCCGTGAGGTGCAAGACCATAACCACCTGTGTCAGGTAGAGGTGGGAGATTCGCTGGCGGTGGCTCTGCTGGACTCCGGGAGTTTAGTCTCCTGGTAAGGGCTGCCCTTGTACGGCCTGTGGAGTATACTGGCCGTAAAGTCGGGGTCCTGTGCATCCACGGAGACCTGAAAGACTACCCCACTGCACTAGTGACTTTGTCCACAGCGGCTGGTAGGTGGACCCACGAGGTGGCTGTCGCTACTAAACTCCCACATGAACTAATACTTGGGAGGGACTTCCTCGGTTTTCCGGCGCTGTGGCCGGCAATAAAGGTATCTGAGGGACCCGAGACAGGGGTGACCCTAGTAGAGTGGCCTGATACCGCTGGAAGGCCAGAACCCTGGGAGCCCGAGTCTGAAGGGCCGGCGGTAGGGGTGACCACTGCTCCAGCGGTAGAGGGGGAGACAACCCCACTGAGTGTAATGGTGGGAGACACGGAGGACTTGCCACCGGGACCTGAGTTGGCAGACCTCAATGTCTCCGGGAAAATTTTGGGACCGCACAACACCGGGACCAAACCCTAACCAGGGCCTGGGAGAATGTGCTGGAAATTGATGGTAAACCCCAGAAACCAGGGGCTGAATTAATGTTCCCACGATTTATTGTTCTACAGGATATGTTGTATCGGGTGAACCAAGTCCGAGGTGAACCTGTTGAACAGTTGGTGGTGCCCACAGCGCATCGCAAGCTTGTCATGGAGCTTGCCCACCAACATGTTCTTGGGGGACACCTGGGGTGGCAGAAAACCCAGGACCGCATACTGCAGCGGTTTTATTGGCCCAGTGTGTTCAAGGAGGTAGAAAATTATTGTAAGTCCTGTCCAACCTGTCAGATAACTAGCCCCCAGCCTCATTTCCGTAGTCCTCTGGTACCTCTGCCAATTATTGAAGTACCGCTTGAGCGAATCGCTATGGATTTAATTGGGCCTGTACCAAAGTTCGCCAGGGGCCACCAACACATTCTGGTAGTTCTCGACTATGCCACTCGGTATCCGGAGGCGGTGCCTCTGCGACATACCTCAGCTAGGCTCATTGCCAAAGAGTTAATGGAGATGTTTTCCCGTGTGGGCCTGCCAAAAGAGGTTCTGACAGACCAAGGGACCCCTTTTATGTCCAAAGTAATGAAGGAACTGTGTAAATTGTTGCGTATAAAGCAGTTACGGACGTCCGCTTACCATCCGCAAACAGACGGTCTTGTTGAGAGGTTTAACCAAACTCTAAAAATATGTTAAAAAGGGTGGTGTCTAGAGATGGGAAGGACTGGGACCTGCTTCTGCCCTATCTCATGTTCGCAGTGCGAGAGGTACCCCAGGCCTCTACTGGGTTCTCGCCTTCGAACTGCTTTATGGCAGACACCCTCGGGGCCTGTTGGATATCGCCAAGGAAGCATGGGAACAACAGCCTGTCCCCCACAAAAGTGTCATTGAGTATGTCACCCAGATGCAGGAACGGATAGAAAGGGTGTTGCCGCTGGTCCGGGAGCATATGGAGGCAGCGCAACAAGCCCAGAGTAGGGTGTATAATCGTCAGGCTCGGGTACGGGGCTTCCATCCGGGAGATCGGGTTTTGGTTCTGGTACCCACCCTTGACAGCAAGTTCCTAGCTAGGTGGCAGGGCCCCTATGAGGTGATCGAGAAGGTAGGGGAAGTAAATTACAAAGTACACCAGCCAGGCGGCGCAAGCCGGAGCAGGTGTACCACGTGAATTTACTTAAGCCGTGGAAAGATAGGGACACAGCCGACGACCACAGCCCCGGCCAGGGCTTCTAGGTGAAAAGGGTCCAGCCCCACAGTTCGAGGCCTGTGAAGCAGTAACCACGGTAAAATTGCAGACAGCCTGTCTTCCAAACAAGTTCAGGAAGTCAGGGAGTTCATCAGTCGGAACACGGATGTGTTCTCGGACCTCCCTGGCCGCACGTCTCTCATCCAACATGACATCGCCACTGAGCCTCAGGCCAAGATCCGGTTAAAACCATACCGGGTACCCGAGGCTCGGCGACGGGCCATCGCGGAGGAAGTACAGTTAATGTTGAAGCTCAAGGTCATTGAGGAGTCGAAAAGTGAGTGGGCCAGTCCCATAGTCCTAATACCCAAGCCGGATGGGACGCTGCGGTTCTGCAACGACTTTCGCAAGTTAAATGAAGTATCCAAGTTTGACGCGTATCCCATGCCCCGAGTAGACGAGCTGGTTGAAAGTTTAGGACAAGCCCGTTATTTTTCCGTGCTGGACCTCACTAAAGGGTACTGGCAGGTACCCTTAACGGAGTCGGCTAAGGAAAAACCGCATTTGTTACCTCGCAGGGCCTGTATCACTACAAGGTGTTACCCTTTGGCCTGCATGGCGCCCCGCCACTTTCCAAAGGTTAATGGACATAGTGCTGCGACCACATCGTCGGTACGCCTCGGCCTACTTAGATGATGTAGTCATCCACAGCACCGACTGGGAAAGCCATTTACCCAAGGTGCAGGCGGTAGTGGATGCCCTGAGGAAAGCCGGACTGACCGCTAACCCAAAGAAGTGCTCCATAGGGTTAGAGGAGACAAAATATCTGGGATATATAATTGGGCGGGGAGTCATCAAACCTCAGGTAACTAAGGTAGAGGCCATTCGTAACTGGCCCCGACCGGTCACCACCAGGCAGGTAAAGTCGTTCCTGGGGATTGTAGGTTACTACATGAGGTTTGTGCCCCACTTTGCCACAATAGCAGCGCCATTGACAGACCTGTTGAAGGGGCGAAAGTCTGGGAGGGTTAGCTGGAGTGAGAAGGCGGAGGAGGCTTTCTCCGCGTTGAAGTCGGCCCTGTGTGGGTCCCCGGTTTTGGTGACACCCGACTTCAACAAGGAGTTTGTCGTACAGACCGACGCCTCGGAGGTAGGCCTCGGTGCGGTACTGTCGCAGGAGGTCAACGGGGAAGAACATCCCGTTGTCTTCCTGAGCCGTAAGCTCAGTCCCGCCGAGTCCAGATATAGTATAGTGGAGAGGAAGTGCCTGGCTATCAAGTGGGCACTCGAATCTCTCCGCTACTACCTGTTAGGAGGAGGTTCCGTCTGGTGACCGACCATTCCCCCTCAAATGGATGAGTCAGGCCAAGGAGAGGAATGCTCGGGTCACCAGGTGGTTCCTATCTCTTCAAAATTTCAAGTTTTCCGTGGAACACAGGGCAGGCCGCTTGCAGGGCAACGCAGATGCCCTGTCCCGCGTCCACTGCCTCACGTGTGTTCACCCCTCAGGGTTGAACAAAGGGGGGTATGTGGTAAGGTGCAAGGTGTCATATGCGATGGCAGGTACGTGTCACCGAGGTTGCTGGCCTCGGTGAGGTGAGAGCCGGGTTTTTGTCTGCAGCAGCTAGTGCTGTTTGACTCTTTTAAATAGCATGGCTGCAAAGCCGATCCGGGCCGGCTCTTACTGCGAGCAGCTAAAGAGTAGGGTGGGTGGCTGCTCCCCACGGTCCAGTCCGAGTTTTGGGCTGGGTATAAAACACAGCCATCAGCTGTGTCTGGTGTGATTATCCTGGAGCCTGCTAACAGGGCTGAGGAGTTCTCTGTGCTGGAGGACGGAGCTCAGCAAGGTGGTGTTTCCCTGCAACCTGAAGGAGGAATCGCCTGCGGCTGAACCGACTGCTAGGTGTGAACCTGCACTTAAACCACCCAAGGTGACTGGACCCTGTGTTGGCCTGTTTTGTTTGCCACATGATTTCTGTTGTGTGTGAACTGTCACCAAGAGACTGTTTTCATTTCTGGTGTGCAAGTGTGAATAAAACACTGTTTGATGCACAATCTGGACTCCTTGTTTTGCCTCTAAACTGCACCCGCACCGCTGTCTACCAGAGCGACTCCCCACATTATATATATAAATTTCCGCTAACTTGTGCCAAAAAAAAATAAATTCTGTGAACTCGCCATGCCCCTCATGGAATACCTTGTCACATGTGCTGTATTTATACTGCCCTGGCATTTTAGGGGCCCTAAAGCGTGAGAATCCAAATGCGTAAAAATGCCCTATGAGGTACTCATTGGAATTAGGGCCCCTTTGCGCATCTTGACTGCAAAAAAGTGGCACACATGTGGTATCGCGGTACTCAGGAGAAGTAGGGAAATGTGTTTTGGGGTGTATTTTTATATATACCCATACTTTGTGTGAGAAATATCTCTGTGAACGACAACTTTTTAAAAATTTTTTATACAAAGTTGTCAATTTACAGAGATATTTCCCTCACCCAACATGGGTATATGAAAAAATACACCCCAAAACACATTGCCCTACTTCTCCTGAGTACGGTGATACCACATGTGACACTTTTTTGCAGCCTAGGTGCACAAAGGGGCGTAAAGTCCAATGAGTACCTTTAGGTTTTACTGGGCTGCTCACAATTTAGCCCCGCCCAAAATGCCAGAACAGTACAAACACACCACAAATGATCCCATTTTGGAACGAAGACACCCCAAGGTATTCGCTGAGGGGCATATTCAGTCAATGAAAAATTGAACTTTTTGTCACAAGTTAGCGGAAAGGGAGACTTTGTGAGAAAAAACAATAAAAAATCAATTTCCGCTAACTTGTGCCAAAAAAAAAAATCTTCTATGAACTTGCCATTCCCCTTCTCGGAATACCTTGGGGTGTCTCCTTTCCAAAATGGGGTCACATGTGGGGTATTTATACTGCCCTGGCATTTTAGGGGTCCTAAAGCGTGAGAAGAAGTCTGGAATCCAAATGCGTAAAAATGCCCTCCTAAAAGGAACTCATTGGTTTTAGGGCCCCTTTGCGCATCTTGGCTGCAAAAAAGTGTCACACATGTGGTATCGCCGTACTCAGGAGAAGTAGGGAAATGTGTTTTGGGGTGTATTTTCACATATACCCATGCTGGGTGAGATAAATATCTCTGTAAATTGACAACTTTGTATAATTATTTTTTAAAAGTTGTCATTTACAGAGATATTTCTCACACACAGTATGGGTATATGTAAAAATACACCCCAAAACACATTGTCCTACTTCTTCTAAGTACGGCGATACCACATGTGTGACACTTTTTTGCAGCCAAGATGCGCAAAGGGGCCCTAATTCCAATGAGTACCTTTCCCTAGGTACACACCTAAGCGTTTTACAGCGCGTTCAAACGCGCTGTAAAACGCACAACATGTGAAAAGCCATGCTTCCCTATGGGCATTGTTTACATTTGGGCGTTTTACAGCGCGTTTGAAGGCGCTGAAAAACGCCAAACGCTGTCGCTTCAGCATGAGCTTCTTTGGGGCGTTTTAACGCGCCTATGGGCCATGCTAAAATAGTGGTGAATCGCGAGTATGATGCGCGTTTCTTAATTGCAAAAACACGCATCCAAAAACGCGCGATTCAGAAACGCTTAGGTGTGTTCCCAGCCTTAGGATTTCACAGGGCATTTTTACGCATTTGGATTCTCACGCTTTAGGGCTCCTAAAATGCTAGGGCAATATAAATACCCCACAAGTGACCCCATTTTGAAAGAAGAAACCCCAAGGTAATCCGTGAGGGGCATGGCGAGTTCACAGAATTTTTTTTTTTTGGCACAAGTTAGCGGAAATAGATTTTTTTTTTTTTTTTACAAAGTCTCATATTCCACTAACTTGTGACAAAAAATAAAATTTTACATGAACTCACCATACCCCTCACGTAATATCTTGGGGTGTCTTCTTTCTAAAATGGGGTTATATGTGGGGTATTTATACTGTCCTGGCATTTTAGGGGCCCCTAAAGCGTGAGAAGAAGTCTGGAATCCAAATGCGTAAAAATGCCCTGTGAAATCCTAAAGGTACTCATTGAAATTAGGGCCCCTTTGCCCATCTTGGCTGAAAAAAAGTGTCACACATGTGGTATCGCCGTACTCAGGAGAAGTAGGGCAATGTGTTTTGGGGTGTATTTTTACATATACCCATGCTGGGTGAGAGAAATATTTTGGCAAATTACAACTTTTTTATTATTTTTTTATACAAAGTTGACAATTTACAGAGATATTTCTCTCACCCAGCATGGGTATATGTAAAAATACACCCCAAAACACATTGCCCTACTTCTCCTGAGTACGGCGATACCACATGAGTGACACTTTTTTGCAGCCTGGGTGCGCAAAGGGGCCCAAATTCCAATGAGTACCTTTAGGTTTTACATGGCTGCTCACAATTTAGCCCCGCCCAAAATGCCAGAACAGTAAACACACCCCACAAATGACCCAAATTCACTTTTTTGCACCATAGTTTGTAAACGCTATAACTTTTACCCAAATCAATAAATATACACTTATTGGATTTTTTTTTATCAAAGACATGTAGAACAATAAATTTAGAGAAAAATGTATATAGAAATGTAGTTTTTTTTTAAAAGTGAAAAATGCATTATTGATTTTTGATTAATAGCAAAAAAAGTTAAAATGTCAGCAGCAATTAAATACCACCAAATGAAAGCTCTATTAGTGAGAACAAAAGGAGGTAAAATTCATTTGGGTGGTAAGTTCTATGACAGAGCAATAAACGGTGAAAGTAGTGTAGTGCAGAATTGTAAAAAGTGGCCTGGTCATTAAGGGTGTTTAAGCTAGGGGGCTGAGCTGGTTAACATACCCAAGACGGATCCGTCATGAACTCCATTGAAAGTCAATGGGGGACGGATCCGTTTCCTATTGTCAGAGAAAACGGATCCGTCCCCATTGACTTGCATTGTGGTTCATGACGGATCTGTTTTGCTCCGCATCCCAGGACGGAAAGCCAACCGCAGCATGCTGCGGTGTGCTCTCCAGTGTGAGAATGGAACGGAATGCATTTTGGTGCATTCCGTTCTGTTCAGTTACGTTACTACCTCAGTCCCTGAATCTGAATACAGGTATGTTCCTCTTAACTATCAATGACCATCACCCTGCCTATCTGACTAGTTATACACAGTAGTCTTCAGCACCCAGTAGAATTGAAGACTAAAGACAGCCTCTCCTTCAGAAACACTCAATTAGAGCTTTGATAAGAAGCACCAGTTAGACTTTAAGTCCTAGTCATCCCTTTTAACTTCTGTTATCCTTTATAGATGTACAGTTAATAGTACTATAAAAATTTACACCCTCCTCATTTTCAAATAGCTCTTTTTGCAGGCAGTCATACTAAAGTAAACATTTTTCCTTCAAGAAAATAAAGTTCTGGCAGGCAGACATGAGTACACAGGTCAGTTTAAAGTGGACGTTTCCCTGTAGCTGGCAGCCCATTGTATGTTGTGAAAATGTGAGAGGTAAAATGAAAATAAATGCAGATTCCCATGAGGCTAAGTTTATTACAAGCCTACTGTATGAACAGAAAAATCAGCATTTGTTGCAGAGTCAAGCAAACCGCAGTTGAATGATACCACGTCATAGTCACTGGCCAGGAAAAACATGAGCAGCAATAGTAGTCTATGTCTGCCCTCATACAAAAACCCCACCCAATTAAAATTTGCCATTTAGGGGAGCGAAAATACAGTATGTTACTAAAAATAGCAATGCTGTTTGGGGGGTTTAATCTTAATTCTAAGTAGTTGTCATAAATGTATTTTATAATGGAAATCAGTGAAAATGTTCGGATTCCTTTTGCCTCTTTGATTTATAGAATAGTTTCCTTCATCGACTTTCGCTAACTGACAGACCTAATGTTTTTCTGTGCTGCACACATAGGAATTTGGTTGAGGTTCCTTGACAGGTTCCTGAGAGGTCTTTGGCACAGATAAAGACTTGGCCATGTGTCAGACTAAGGACGGAATAAGTGATAGACTGTGCATGAAATGTGTCTTTCAGAAATGCTGTGTAGTAACGGGCAGCCAAGAGCGCAGCATTGAAGAAAACCTAGTAATGGGAAGGATCGTCGTCTAATGAAATACTATAAGTTGTGCTTCTTTATGTCTGCTACCTACGCCAATTACAACTCCAATTGTATGCTACTTACAGATGGAGCCAACACTTACAAGATACAATGAACATTTTCATTTGATGGGAATGTAAATATTTGTAAAACAAACAATGTGATGTCACAACTTGCTGTTTATATAGGTTTTTGTGTTGAGCGAACATGCTCGGCCGAACACCCCGTGTGCTCGAGCCCGATGCTCGAGTCTCCTCACCTACTAGATATCTCAGGTGGTCAACTGTCCGTCCAAGCAGCAAAGCATGAGGTGAAACGCATTCTTTGTATCTGAATAAGATTCTGAAGAAAAGGTACATCTCAGCCTTTCTACATAATATCTATTTTTATGGACCATGCTGGTATAACCTGGCTACCTCCTGTATATAATTATATATTTACGGCTGGTATAAGTTAGACATCTTCTTGTACATAGTGATATGGACCATGCTAGTATAACCTGGCATCTTCTGTATATTATTATATATTTACGGCTGGTATAAGTTAGACATCTTCTTGTATATAGTGATATGGACCATGCTAGTATAACCTGGCATCTTCTGTATATAATTATATATGTACAGCTGGTATAAGTTAGACATCTTCTTGTATATAGTGAAATGGACCATGCTGGTATAACCTGGGTATCTCCTGTATATAATTATATATGTACAATTATATAATTATATATAAGTATATAATTATATATGTACAGCTGGTATAAATTATATATCTCCTTGTATATAGTGATATGAAGTGTGCTGGTATAACCTGGGTAACTACTGTATATAATCATACATGTACAGCTGGTATAAGTTATATATCTCCTTGTATACAACCTGTGAGCCCAAGATGCATCCAGACATCCTCCCCATGCTGTTCCCGAACCATTTCAGTAGTGTTTCCATCAATTTCTGTCCTTTTCCTGTGGACCAGACACACTCCCCCTCTTCAGAGCAGGGGGTGCCTGGTTTAATGCTCTGGTTCTCCCATTGACTTCCATTGAACTCGGGTGCTCTGTAGAGCACCCGAGCATCCCGATATGTTCGGCCTGAGCACCCGAGCACTTTGCTGCTCGATCAATACTAATAGGGATGCTTGTCACTACATAGGCACTGCTTATCTCTTCCTGCAGAAGAGGCCCGTCACAAGATTTGTTATAGGATGTGCAGAGGTGGCTTCTTTTTGGGCCCACCTTAGCAGAAAGGTCCTTCACTGTACTAACTGACATGTAGTGCTCATTTTCTGTTTAAAAAAGAAGTTCTTCAGCAGCTGCAGTCTACTACAGTACTGTGCCCCTATTGCTGCAAAACAACATACAAATCTCAGATGCTGTAGTTTCAGATCAATCAGTGGTGGACAGGATGCTTGCATTACTCTTTAAAAAGAGGTTTTGCAGCAGCTGAGTGTACTATAGGGAATACTATTATTACTCTCTTACTAATTCCCCTTTCGTCCTCTGGCAGCACAGAATGGGTTAAACTGTCGTCTTCTTCTTTCTAGGACCGCCCACCTAGTCAAAAACAATTAAACAATTAATTATCCAGTGACATGCCCTCTAAATAACATCTCCCCTATAGCATTCCTGTGTTTTTTTTATGTTCTCTTCATGGAGCCCACCTAATGGTGTCTGTGGATACTATTAGCCCTTCATACCTTGTGGCAAGGTTTACTCAGGGCCAGGAGTGGGAATATCCATGTGTGTGCCCCTGGCTCCACTCCTCTCCGCTCCAGCGTCATCCCTGAAGTTCTTCTGAAACTTCAGCAGCGGGGTTTAGAGATTCGGGCGAACGCGCTCCTCTAGCCAGAAGTGGATGGCGAACTGCCAATTTTCTCTCGTGGAAAGCACAGATGACACGCAGGCGGCGCGTCTGACGTCATGGGAGTGCCGCCTCTCTCCCCGTTCGGTGCGCTCTTTCAGTTAAGTATATTACAGCGGAGGTAGCGGAGCTCGGTGCCCATTGTGCCAGGCAGCCGAGCTCCAGCACGTTAAAGGTACACAGCCTGTCTTTAACCAGGCAAAAAGCCTTCCTGACTCTCTTCCCTCTGCCTTTTTATACCTTACCTATTTGGTTCTGGGGTCTGTATTCCTCATATACCTCCTGCTCATTATGTATTGCAGATGTCCAGTTCTTCAGGTAAAGGGGAAAAGAGAAGCAGAAAAAGCAAACACAGAATGTGTGAATCCTGCGAGCAGCCCTTGCCAGAAGAATTCCTGCAAGATTTATGTGTGAGGTGTCACTGCGATACGCAGGAAAACTCTCACTTAAGGAAAGGGAAGAAGTCCCAAACTAGGGGGAACGCTTCAGTTTGAATTTCTTGTCTGCATCAGCTTCCTATGGATTACTCCTCCAATATTTGTGAAAATTGCACTCAACCTGAAGATGTTTCAGACATTGAAACAAACAAGATTATGTCTTTATTCAAGGCATTTCTTAAACAATCCAGAAAAAAGGGCACAAAAAAGTCATATATATCTCCATCCTCTTCTGAGCAGTCCCTTCGTTCAGAGGGTGAGGTCTCTTCAGATGCATAGTCTTCCTTCATTGAAGCCAAGGATCTTCACAAAGATTGCTATCATCATTGCAGTGAAACGTCGTCTTCAGGGGATTCAGATCTTCCCCTATCTATACGATTGGCTGGTCGTTGCAGAATCAAGAACCCTGCTTCAGCAGCATCTAGAGGAGACCATAAAACTTCTCCAGTCTACAGGATTTCTTCTAAATGGGGAAAAATCAGATTTAATCCCATCCACCTCCAAGGTCTTTCTCGGCTTCCTCATCGATACGGTGGCCATAAAGTTATATCTTCCTCCTCAGAAAATTACAGCATTAAAAAGAGAAGTGAAGACTCTAATATCTCTACGATCACCTTCAGTTCGAAGAGTCATGAAAACGTTAGGATACCTGACATCTGTAGCAGATGCTGTCCCTTGGGCAAACATCCATACCAGGGACCTCCAGCAGAACCTACTGCAAGTCTGGCGTCGCAGCAATTATCAATTGGGGGCGAGGCTAAAGTTGTACCCTTCCACAATACAGAGTCTCAGTTGGTGGCTTCAGACCAAAAATCTAACCAAAGGGAAGAATTTCCAATTTTTCTCTCCAACAGTCATCCCAACGGATGCTTCAGGTCAAGGATGGGGAGCTTATCTCCAGAACAGATGGGTGCAGGGCCTCTGGTCTCCCAAGGAGAAGATCCAGTCCTCCAACTACAAAGAACTCAAGGCAGTCTTGCTAGCTCTCCAGAGGTTCAAAACTTATGTATTAGGAAAGCCAGTGCTAATACAATCAGACAACCTAGCGACAGTTTTTTATTTGAACAAACAAGGCGGAACGAGAAGTGCCTCGCTACTACACCTTTGCAAGAGAATTTTTCATTGGGCAGAATTACACTTAACAGAATTAAGAGCGATGCATATCAGAGGTTGCTCCAATACTCAGGCGGATCTTCTGAGCAGGAAGACGATCAATCAGACAGAATGGGAGCTGAATCCAGAAGTTTTCAGAAGCATTGTAACCAGATGGGAGTGGCCCACTTGGGATCTGATGGCCTCGGCCAAGAACAGGAAACTAAACAGATTCTGTTCTCTAAAGGAGTCCGACAATCCAAACAGTTGTGGATGCCTTCTCCATGAGCTGGAGAGATCTGTCTGCCTACATCTTTCCCCCAGTGCCTCTCATTCCGAGGGTCTTGCGGAAGATAATAGAAGAGAAGCCTCAAGTGGTGATAATCATAACTCCTTTTTGGCCAAGGAGATCTTGGTTTCCCCTTCTTCTCCATCTAGCCAAAGGGGAATACTTGAAACTTCTGCTTCGTCCAGATCTGCTTCTTCAGAACAGTTTCTATCACCAGAACCTAGACCGTCTACATCTCACGGCCTGGAGACTGAAAGATCCAAATTAGAGAAGAAGGGCCTCTCTCAATCAGTTATAGGTACTCTTCTCGCCTCCCGCAAAGACTCTAACAAAAGATATGCTAAAATATGGAAAGAATTCAGTTCCTGGATGTCAGATTCCGGCCATGAAGATATTAATGTATCCTCAGTCCTACAATTTCTTCAAGATGGCTTTCAGAAGGGTCTCAAGCCCAATACTTTAAGAGCTCACATGACAGCCATAAACTCTATGACGGAGAATAAATTCCTTCATCACCCATTGATCTTCAGATTCTTCAAAGCAGTTAAAAGACTAAAACCAGTACACAGGGATCCTATACCAATTTGGGATCTCTCAATAGTCTTAAAAAGACTTATGTCAGCCCCGTTCGAGCCTCTACAAGAAGCAGACCTCAAATGGCTATCCCACAAAACTTTGTTTTTGACGGCTATTACATCTACCAAGAGACTGGGAGAACTACAAGCATTATCTTATAAACTCCCTTACTTACGGTTCCTTCCAGATGGAGTCTTACTGCGTACAGTACCTGTTTTTCTTCCTAAAGTTCCTTCTTCAGCCAACAAAAATCGGGAATCATTTCTTCCGGTCTTTCTACCTAGCCCGGTCAATGAGGAGCAAAATCTTCTGCATACTCTTGATATAAAAAGAGCCTTACAGATCTACATTCAGAGAACTCAGGATTTCAGAAAATCCGAAAACCTTTTTGTCCTTTTTTGGGTCCAAGAAAAGGACAGAGGCCTTCCAGAGACTCTCGCTAGGTAGATAAAATCCACAATTTCTGAAGCCTACTCGCTTGAATCCTTACCTCTCCCATTTCCAGTCAAGGCCCATTCCACCAGGGCCACAGCAACCTCCTGGGCAGAAATGGCTCATGTCCCGATAGAAGACATTTGCAATGCGGCATCATGGTCTTTGTCACTGACGTTTGCAAAGCACTATCGCCTGGACATCAATGCTAGGAGCTCAGCCTTTGGTACTGGGGTTCTGTCAGCAGCTTTGGGTGAAGTTCCCTCCCTTTGAGATCTATAAAAATCCCATTCTGTGCTGCCGGAGGACGAAAGGGAAAAGGGAAAATCTTACCTGGGATTTTACTTTCCTTGAGTCCGGAGGCAGCACAACTATACCCTCCCTAATAAAACTATTTTTTCTTGCATATATCTTGTGTCTGAGTCTATTTTTAAACACAGGAATGCTATAGGGGAGGAGTCATTTATAGGGCATGTCACTGGATAATTAATTGTTTAATTGTTTTTGACTAGGTGGGTGGTCCTAGAAAGAAGAAGACGACAGTTTAACCCATTCTGTGCTACCTCCGGACTCAAGGAAAGTAAAATCCCAGGTAAGATTTTCCCTCTTTTAGGCTAGTTTCAGACTAGCGTTCGGAAGATCCGGCAGCGGTATTTGTCCAGCAGATTCTTGGCATATTTGCTGGATTGCGACTGGATCTTTGCTTGTCCCCATTATAGTTAATGGGGCCGGATGGCATTCATGTAGCTTCGGGCAATGCCAGATACAGAGAGACCGAGCAGGCTCTTCCCTGCTGGAAAAGCCTGGCAGATCACTCAAACGCTACTGTGAAACTAGCCTTAGAAGAATATTAAAGCGGTTTTCCGGTTTGCATCAACATCCTTTTAAATAATCATTTATGCTCCTGTCTTCCTTTCTGTGCTGTGGTCCCATGACCATGTTAATGCAGCTCTTTTTTATTTCCTGTGATGTCATGTTCTTGGGGAAGATGTACATGAAAAAACTATAGTCATACCAGCAGGGCCGGCGCCACCTGTAAGGCGACCTAGGCAACCGCCTAGGGCGCAATTTAGCAGGGGGCGCCACCGGAACCCTACGATAAAAAAAAAAAAACCTGGTTGGAGGGAAAGTGGCGGCCGGATTGGCACCCCGCTCTCATGCTGCGCCGCCTGAGGGGGGTGCGGAGCATACCGGGTGACAACAGGGTGACACCGTACCGGGTGACACCTGGTGTGGTCGCCCCGCCCCCAGGCGCCAAATTGCGGGCAATGGGCATTATGCCCCCAGCCAATGCTGGGAGCCTGCAGCGAGCAGAGTCGCGGCAGCGGAGGAGGAGGGCCGGAGGCATGTCCCATCCCCTGTTCATCTGATAAGCGGCCAGCACTAGGCCGGCAGCCTATCAGAGGCCGGTCCAGGAGGCGCAATGACATCATCGCGCCACCTGAGCCTACAGTGCGGGACACATAAGGGGTCTACTGGCACATAAGGGGTGACTGCTGGCACATAAGGGGGGCTTGCTGGCACATAAGGGGGGCTACTGGCACATAAGTGGGGGGGGCTACTGGCACATAAGGGGAAATACTGGCACATAAGGGGGCTACTGGCACATAAGGGGCGACTGCTGGCACATAAGGGGGGCTTGCTGGCACATAAGGGGGGCTACTGGCACATAAGTGGGGGGGCTACTGGCACATAAGGGGGACTACTGGCACATAAGGGGACTACTGGCACATAAGGGAGCTACTGGCACATAAGGGGGCTACTGGCACATAAGGGGTGACTGCTGACACATAATGGGGGCTTGCTGGCACATAAGAGGGGGCTACTTACACATAAGTGGGGGGACTACTGGCACATAAGGGGGACTACTGGCACATAAGGGGACTACTGGCACTTAAGTGGGGACTACTGGCACATAAGGGGCGACTGCTAGCACATAAGGGGGGCTTGCTGGCACATAAGAGGGGCTACTGGCACAAAAGGGGGGGCTACTGGCACATAAGGGGGCTACTGGCACAAAGGGGCGACTACTGGCACATAAGGGGGCTACTGGCACATAAGGGGACTACTGGCACATAAGGGAACTACTGGCACTTAAGGGGGGCTATTATTATTGTTATATGGCCGCCTCTGTACTATTCTTATGTTAATAGCTTCCACTGTATTAGTATTATTATTTATACAGAGGGGGCCGTTATTATAATAATAGTACAGAGAGGGCCTTTATATTAATAATAATACAGAGCTGTGCTGCCATGTCATGGAGGGGAAGAATTGGGATATACCCTATATACCCTCATCAACAGTGCTGCCATGATAGGGCAGAAATATGGTATGGGTAAGGGTGGGTAAAAATTTTTGTCACTGCGGCGGGGCGGGCGTGGGTGAACGCAGGTGTGGGCGACCGATCAGGTCTGATCGGGCAAACACTGCATTTGGGGTGGAGGGCGAACTAAAGTGACAGTAATACTATTATAGATCCGACCGTGATCAGTTCTGATCACTTACAGAAGTAAGTATAAAAGTACAAACGCTGATTAGCACTACGCTAATCAGCGAATCGGTGACTGCGGTGCGGTGGGCTGGGCGCTAACGCTAACTACCTAACAAAGGGGCCTTAACTAAACTAAGACTAACAGTCAATTGTAGTGAAAAAAAAGTGACAGTTCACAAAAGTGACACTGATCACTTTTTTCCCTTTTACTATGTATTGACAGGGTGATCAAGGGGTTATTTGGGTGATGGGGGGTGATGTGTAGTGTTTTGTGCACTTACTTGGGATCTGTGCTCTGTGCTGGGTCCAACCGATGAAAAGGACCCAGCACATGGCACAGATCCCTTATAAATTCTCTATATTTATAAATAAAACCTAAATCTCCATTTTCCATAGGTGATTTTGAAAATCACCAGCCTCCCAGCGCTGATCATTGGCTGGCAGGCTGGTGACACACATCTCCTGAGCCCGGCGGTGCATTCCACTTGCGTTCCACCGGGCCCAGGAGCGCATCATCTCGGGTCTCGCGAGATGACGCGCCGGCGCGTCCAGGAGGAATAAACCGACCGCCCGCAGGACGCAATCCTGCGTACGGCAGTCGGCAACAGGTTAAAGAAGCACTCCCACAAAACTCTTTATTCTCTGACCTGTTAGAAAGGTCCATGATGTAAACTGTAGTGATGGTAATCTTTTTACTAGTAGTGACTGTATTTGTGAGTTATAACCTCCCTTCTGATCCTCAGCTGTGTCATGTGACCAGCACTCTGATTTCCAACTGACACAGGACAGGAAGTCAGTTACTTCTCTATTCGGTCCCATGAGACTGACAGTGATGCTCCCATTAAAAAAAAATAGAGAAACTGGCTTATTGTCCACAGATATGATGCTGTGTTATTTGGAAAGTCCTTTTGCTGGTCACAAGACAAAGCTGAGGATCAGAAGGGAGGTTATAACTCACTAATACAGTCACTTGTGAGAAAATTACCAGTTTACATCATGTACCTTTCCGACAGGTCAGAGAATACAATTTTTGTGGGAGTGCTTCTTTAAGTATCCTTTCAGCCTGCCGTCTTTGGTTTCTATATGGCTATACAATTACTTAGGTATTTCTATGCCATATATTATTTCCATTTATTCCTATTAGGGATGAGCGAATCCAAGGTACTACTAGGAACCAAACCCAAGTTCGGGAAATGGTGTTACAGTACAAATTAATTTATGAAGTTCCAAAAATGTTTCTAAATAGGATTGGCACTCTTATATGGATTGTAAAGTAATTTATTAAATAACTTCCTTCCAGCAGCATATAAAATATTCAATAAAACATCAAAACATCAAACAAAGCTATATAATAAAATAAAAAATTAATATGTATAGACCAAATCACAATAATGTTTTCAAATGTGCTGTATAATCTCCACCTATATATTCAATACTCAGATCCGCCCAGTAGTAGATGCTATATATCACAAAATTTAATTTGTGATTTTAGGTGTATTAGTACATTGAAATGCGCACTTTCAAAATGGTCATTCTACAGCACATTGGTCTAGAAAAAAACTGTAAAATTGCGTATATTTTGCCTACGGTTGTTACATATGCCCAAATTCATTGATTTAAATAGATGTCGGTTCTGAGTCCAACCTAGATATCTCAGATGGTTTGTAGTTATTAGATCAGATCTATATCACTGATATCTCACCATGATATTCAGATCAGACATTTATTTATTCTAGTGCTAAAAATGACAACAGTGGAAAAAGTTGCTTAAATGTTAATATTCACTTTGTACAAAGGAGGAGTGTAGACTTGATTATAAATCTCCTTCCTTCCTACTTATACACAGATGTACTTTGGTGTCCTTGAATAATCAATATATACGGCAATTGCTGGTACCAGTAGTTCTAAATAGCGGTACTTCTATTATAGTCCACCTGTATGTTACTCCTTTGTTCCTACTTATGCGCAAATATACTTGGTTTATCGCAGATAATCAATATGAAACACTTGCTGGTACCAGTGGTTCTATTTTGACATTATTGCCACAGTATTTCCACCTGCATAAGAATCCTTATCCCACATGTGTGGGCTTACCTTCGGGTCTCTTACTGTCCAATATTGCCAGCGGTATGAAACTCCTTACCGCTCACAAGCCGGCGTCCCGGCTGTGGTGTTGTGTAGTACAACATACGCTGTGTAGTCCGTGACTGTCTCGTCACGTATTGTATCTATCCGGAGGTCAGTGGCTCTTTAGTGGAGGCAGAGGTTTATGCAATTAAGTTGTCTGCAGGATCATTCAAGGTGGATAGTTCATTTTGTTTTCTTTTCCTAAAACAGTGCACTGTTCTCCAGCATAAAGGATGGGGTGGCAACGCAAAAATATACGCCAAACGCGTTTCGGGGACTGCTCTCCCCTTCCTCAGTGGCACTGATTAAATTTTGTGATATATAGCATCTACTACTGGGCGGTTCGGAGTATTGAATATATAGGTGCAGATTATACAGAACATTTGAAAACATTATTGTGATTTGGTCTAGACATTTTAATTTTTGATTTTATTATATAGCTTTGTTTGATGTTTTGATGTTTTATTGAATATTGTATATGCTGCTAGAAGGAAGTTATTTAATACATTACTTTATAATCCATAGATTGCCAAGGGTGCCAATCCTATTTAGAAACATTTTTGGAACACACATTTTTGAGGGGTGAAACAAATCAGGATTAGAGCACCTGCCCTGAGAGGGTGAGAGATTTTTAACAAATATCAGCTAAATTATGAAGTTATTAGTCGAAGTCTATCGAGACTTCGCAAAGCAATAACTTTGGCTCATCGGAGCCAATATATTGTAATACTGTACGGAGCTCCTGCTCCGTACAGTATTGGAACAAAGTTTTATGCGAATCGACTTTGGATGTTTCATCCAAAGTCGATTCGCTCATCCCTAATTATTATCAATTGTTTAAACTAAAGATTATAAGCTCAGGTAAAGCTGCAATGATCTTTTTTCAATAAAAAAAACACCCAGAAATTATAATTTTAGTATGCAAAACTAATTATAAATGTAACAAGTTTCAACAATTCATCCATAAAAGCTGATTGTCATCATTAACATTTATTGTTTGGACTAATGGGAATCTTATAACTGGTGACAACTGGTTGAGTTATTACTATAACTGTCGGAATGTTACTGATTAAACTTGACTATTGCATATCATCTCTTGCACAAGAAAATACATTGGTGACAAAGCAAAGACGATAAAAACATTATTTGCAAAGACTGGAGCAATTTTATATGGGGTAAATCGTTATGATGATTGCAAGTAGCTTACAATTTAGGCCCTTCATGATGGGTTGTCTCACTAAAGAACCCTTTTTGGAATGGAAACTAGCATAGCGATCCTTTCATATTAAATGTCAGGCCTCTTTAGAGGGAATCTGTCAGCTCAGAACCCCCTCCCAAACTAGAGTAAATGGTTAGTGTAAGTGGTGCTGAGTCTGGTTATGTAATTTTTATCTTCTAACTCATTTGGATTCTGACCTATGCTCCAACAAACCAGCAGTATAATACATTGAGAGGACTCCTGTGCTCACGTATATAATGGAGAGTACTCAACGAGGAGTCCTCCCAATGTATCTTACTGCTGGTTTGTGGGAGCATAATGTTGAGTATGAAGATAAAAATTTCATAACTGGACTCGGCATCACTTACACTATACATTGCTCTAGTTTGGGGGGTGTTTTGGAGCTGAATCCCTTTAAGTCATGGCAATAAGCTGTTGCCAAGGAAGTGGCTTTTGGCCAAACATGTATTGCATGGTTTGGTCAGGGCTGACAGAGCTGGAGGTGCTGTGTGAGCTTAATGAGGGGGCTTCAGTAGTGGCAATACCTGTGGGGCTTTGTTCCCTCCATAACAATTGGAAATATATTTTGTATCTAAACTTGTATCATTTGATGTCACACCCTCTTCATATTTTGGCACTTTATATGCACTTGTCCCTTTATTGGTTCTGCACGTAAAGACTGGACCTAATCAGGGGTAGATGTTAGGTTGTGGGAGGAGGGATGTGTAGGCATATCTTTACGCACCTCATGAATTGCTGTATTTAGTCGTTTTTAATGGGTTTTTGGATATTAATACAATTTTGTGATTTAATCATGTGATCTTGTTTATTTTTTTCATACGTTCCTTGTTATGGTTTAATGCAGTGTTTCCCAACCAGTGTGCCTCCAGCTGTTGCAAAACTACAACTCCCAGCATGCCCGCACAGCAAAAGGCTGTGCGGGCATGCTGGGAGTTGTAGTTTTGCAACAGCTGGAGGCACACTGGTTGGGAAACACTGGTTTAATGTATGAGTTGTGCACTCAAACAGCATCCTTTTTTTTTTTTAATATGTTTTGTGGTGCCCTCATTTTGTGACACTATCTTGAGGAGAGGTCATCAGTATAGAGAAAGATGAAAACCTCTTTAATGTCAGTACAGCTTTCAGAGAAGGGAGTTTGGCTTTAGAGCATCTGGGCAAGTTGGCACACATCTCGTGTTTGAATGATGGCTAAGAAGCCTGAACACATTTCCTGTACCTATAATAACACATTTTATGTTCTTGTTTCTGAAAACACATGGCCTGTTTCTGTTGCCATCACATGGTTATTTCTGGGGAAAAAAAGTAACAATGGCAAAAAACAAAAACACATTAAAAAATATTTTTTTTTTCATGCAGATGCAAAAACCAATAAATGTCTATGGGTTAAATAGCTAGCAAATGAGCCAAAACACGCCATACACAGATGGTGCTGGAATTTGCAAAAAATGCCATAGACCCGCAAAATAAGAAAGCGCAAAATAAGTGAAGAAAAACATCACAAATTACAGAAATGTTTGCACTGCATTTTAGAAATGACTATAGATTTACAGCTAATATCTGACAAAGCATTTTTTGACTTATAAAAGCTGCAAAAAGGTCATCAAAATGTGCTGTTTTTGCGGAAAAAAGTGCAAAACCAGCCTATAACAAATACTAATATTCAGATTAGAAATCCTTTGCTGTTCTTGTGCTAATGGTTCTGTGGTCCAGTCACTGGTGACACTGGTCAACAGGGAGCATGGATTTCAGCGATTTTTGTGCAGTATAAACCCTAAATGGTCTTTTTGCGTTATTTTTACATAAAGAAGACGCCACTGAAAATGTATGAAACTAATGAGATATAAAAAGCTATAAAACCAAAATGTAAAGAAATAATAACATTGTCAGTTCTGCTTCTGATAAGCTGTTAAAGCGCATCTGTCAGCAGATTTGTACCTATGACACTGGCTGACCTGTTACATGTGCACTTGGTCCCATGTTCATATGTGCCCGCATTGCTGAGAAAAATTGTGTTTTAATATATGCAAAGGGGTGTTGCTCTTACACCTAGAGGCTCTGCTCTCTCTGCAATTGCCGTGCCCTCTGCACTTGATTTAGAAGGCCGGGCAGTGAAAACATCATAATGCCTGGTCCTCTCAATTAGTTTTGAGCCATTCGAGCTTTGGATCCTAGATGCGAAGTCAATTTACTCCAAACTTTCTTTTAATGCTGTACAGAGGCGGGTCTCCGTACAGCATTAAAATGTATGGGCTCTGGAGAAGTGAGTTATTCCTGAAGTCTCAGTGAATAACTTCGGCCATCGATTTTTAAACTTTAAAACTAATTTAAAACATGAATCCAAAGTCGGCCTCAGTACTGATCGGTACCTTGGTACCTAAGCCAACTTCGGTTCAATGGTTTAAAATGGTTTTAAAGTTTAAAAATCTAATCCTGACGTTAGTCACCAAAGTCCCGCGAGACTTCGGGAATACCGAATTTGCCTCGCCAGAGCCCATACATTTGAATGCTGTACAGAGAAGTTTTGCTTCGCTCAACACTACTGTCAATCAAAGTGCAGAGGGTGCTGCAGAGAAAGATGAACCTCTAGGTGTAACAGCAACGCCTCCATTTCTCCTAGAGGCTCATGGAGACAGGTCCACTCCATTGCAGTATTTGCCTAAATGGCATGAAAATGTTTTGCTGTTATAGAGTCTAACAAAGAATAGAGTGACCTCCTATACAGTCCTACACAGCAAGCTCTGAGCAGACATTGGAGCTGATTAACTACTGCAATAATGGCAGAATTCTGGCACACATTTATTAAGAGTTTTAGACACTTTTTCTGTTGTGCTCAATAAGGGGGTGTGGCTTAGTGGGCCTGGCGGGAAAGGGGAGTGGCTGAAAATGCGACATTGTATGCCAGAATTGTAACACAACGTTCTGCCTCAAAGTAAGCCAATAAAGTAGTATAGAGTTAGACTAGACATTCTAAGACTATTTTAACATGGGAATCTGGGAAATTTCCACTGTGGGGTGGCCTCATGTGTCATACTGAGAGCTATTCATGGATTTAAACTAACTACCGTATATCATAGTGATTTATGGTTCTGTGAGTTCAGCTCAGCCAAGCCGTGGTCAGTCTGGGAAATGCAGCCATTAGCTAGACTATTTTTCCTCAACCACATTGGCACATGGGAAATTAGCCTAAAGGTTCTCTTGATTATAATTCAGCATCAGCCACTGGAATACATTTTTCTGCTGTCTAGTCCAACTCTTAGACAGTTGCCCCGTTGATTTAGAGAGTTTAGCTCTGAAGCCTGCAGAATTTTTAATACAGTTCTGGGTTATGATACAAGCTGTAAAGCTGTAGGGTGAGTAGAAGAGTAATTTCATGGTAATTATAAATATGGTGAGTTTTGTTTGATTCACAAACTATTCAAGGACTCTCAATATCTCCTAATATCTGGTGTAGTGGGTCATGAAACTAATGTTCTTCCATTCATTTAAATGGGAATTTTCCACAAGTGACTACCGTTATTATAGGAAATAATTAAGAAATGACCTTTCCGGCATTTGCAGACAGTGGCTCATTTGGTCTGTTCTGTCAACTCTTAAATTCCCCAATTCTCTATGTTATTGGATGACCGGCTGTCAAACTGTCAATGCTTTAATTGAATGAGAGCTTTCAGCGCCCTCCCAAGTGATACTTCCTTGTTTCCCTCCATTCGCTGATAGCATTTATCTGTGATTTGCAGGAGCTGCTTCCCATTATAACGCATCGTACAAAAAGGGTCAAATACAGGACAAGTGCCATTCAAACAAATGGAGTAGAACTGTCACCTTTCGATAAGAACTTGGCAGCTGCCGACACTGAAGTGGATATGCATAAAGTACGCAATTTACTAACATCATAAATTTGGTGCACATACAGAAAGGCAATGCTAAGCACTGTGCTGAAGTTCATAAATTAAATAGCCTGAAAGCCTTTTCGCTGTGTATGTGATAAGACAAATGCTGTTGCGGCATAATTAAAACCTATTGCTCACCACTGCATACGAATCCAAATTTTCTCGCGTATTTGTCTAAAACGCATTAAAATAAGTTATTGGAAAGATTACCTGTAGTAATAAATGTATTATTCATAATATGACATTATTTTCCTATGGAAAATAAAGACGTCAGGCAGAGTATACAGAACCCGGCTCTGGTAATGAATTGGGAACAGGGGATTCGTTGTAACACCATTTAGATTCGGGCACAACCAGATGTACGATCGGTTATGCTATGGGAGGTTTGCTTGCCAATGTCTGTCATGTGATATGATAAAATGTCATTGGATCTAGTCAGTGGCGTAACTAGAGTGTTATGGGCCCCAGCAGGGCCGGGCCGACACAGAGGCTGGGGAGGCTCCAGCCTCAGGGCGCTCCAGCGTCAGGGCGCAGGCCAGCTCCCCAGCCTCTGGGCGGCAGGCAGGCCACTGACCATGTCAGTGGCATTGCGAGGTGTGCGGGCCGCACCGGGTGACACCCGGACCCCCTGACCCAACAGCACTAGCATCCCCACTCACCCCCCGGCGCTGCACTGACTGTAGATGCTATTTCCTAGCCAGCTAAAGGACCTTCGATGATGTCATGCTCATGTGACCAGACTCCAGTAGGCGGAGCCAGTCTGGAGTCTGCAAGAAGCACAGTTGATTTCCTGGGTTTATGAGTGGAGCCAGTAGCAGGTGAGGTTTTCTGGTGGGTGTATGTGGGTGTAAGTAAACTCTGCAGGGGGCCTATAGAGATAGTCTGAGTCTGCAAGAAGCATAAGCCTCTGGGGAAATCAACTGTAATTGGTTTGCTGTAATGCTCTGCAGGGGGTGGGGTTGCTTTAATGCCTGCAAGGGGTGGTGGGGCTGCTGTAATGCTCTGCAAGGGGGTGGGGTTGCTTTAATGATCTGCAAGGGGTTGCTGTATTGCTCTGCAAGGGGATGCTGTAATGCTCTGCAAGGTGGGGATGCTGTAATGCTCTGCAAGGGGTTGGGGCTGCTCTAATGCTCTGCAAGGGGGTTGGGGTTGCTCTAATGCTCTGCATGGGGGCTGGGGGTTGCTCTAATGCCTGCAAGTGGGGTTGCTCTAATGCTCTGCAAGGGGGTTGGGGTTGCTGTAATGCTCTGCAAGGGAGGTTGCTGTAATTATATAGGGTATATGTGGGGCTATCTATGCAGTATTTGGGGTTCTGAGTAGTATATGGGGGCTGTCTATGTAGTATATTGAGGGCTATCTATGCAGTATATTGGGGTTTGCCTGTGTAGTATATTGAGGTCTGCGAGTATATGGGGGCTATCTACGCAGTATATTGGGGGTCTTGCAGAGCAATACAGCAACCCCCACCCCCTTGCAGAGCATTAAAGCACCCCGCAGAGCATTACAGCAAACCAATTACAGTTGATTTCCCTAGAGGCTTATGCTTCTTGCAGACTCCATACATTCCACTGGACCAAGTCGCTGCTGCTGGTGCGCCTGCCGGGCTGCCGGCCGCGCTGGAGGGAGTAGTGAGCACTTGGCACTGACTTACGTGCTCCCTCCCCGCTCCGCCTCCTGGCTCGGCTGCTCCGCTGCTCTGGTCTCTGCTCAGTCGCTTGCCTGACTGGCTGCGTACAGCCAGGGCCGGGCCGACACAGAGGCTGGGGAGTGAAGGGTTCTATTACTGAGCTATTTTATATGGGCTTTTTGAGTTACATCTATACATTTGTTTGCTTGGAGCTTGTGTGGAATGAACTTTGGACTGTAATGTAGCTGTAAAATGCTTACATGGCAGTCCAAGGTCTATATACATTAATATATCAGGAACATAGAGGTGAGAGAGTTCTCCAGGAACTGTTTTGCTGACACATAGCTTTGACTCTTCAGATAAGATAACAAATGTGTAGCTAAGACTCGTGTCTCTCTATCATTGGATAAATTTAAACATCATGTCATTGGACTAAGACTATATATGTTTCATATACCCAATAAACGTCAGAGTGGCATTGTATACCAGAATCGTATCGTGTGTCAATGCTGCTCTCCTAGCGCTAGAAAAGAATCAAATCAAGCTGAATACCGAAGTCTAGTACCAGGGGTACCAACTACCAATAAGAGGGGAAGAAATGAATATTCCTAACAATCTGGGGGCTCTGTCCGGGATCGAGAAGGTCATCCTCGGGTCTGGTGAGAAGAGACACCAATTTTGTCCTCTGGCCGATCCGAGGGCACTGGCCACGCCTCGGAGTAAGTACAGAGTTTTTGTTGTTTTTTTTTGTATCCGGGATACATAGATAGGTACTCAGGGAGTACTCCAGTATTGTGTCAGGGACACATACGATACAACTCAGGGAGTTGTATACAGTTCAGGGAACTGTCATAGGTACTCAGGAGTACCCAGTATTGTGTCAGGGACACATACGATACAACTCAGGAGTTGTAAACAGTTCAGGGAACTGTCATAGGTACTCAGGAGTACCCAGTATTGTGTCAGGGACACATACGATACAACTCAGGGAGTTGTAAACAGTTCAGGGAACTGTCAGATTAGGTACTCAGGGAGTACCCAGTATTGTGTCAGGGACACATAAGATACAACTCAGGGAGTTGCACACAGTTCAGGGAACTGTCAAGTTAGGAATTTAGGGAAGTCCAGTAACAAGGAAAGCGTACTTCAGAGGGCTTGACTTCACAGAAGGTTTCACAGCTTGATTTGATTCTTAATAAGATAATTATAGAAGTTTTGAATGATAAGTTGTTTGATAATTGTAGAAGTTTGCATGATAAGTTGTTTTGTCTAACATACTTATATATATATATATAGGGGAAGTGACAGGCTGGGTGGTAAGTGTACAGCTGTCCTCCCAAGACTAACATTCTGTTTTGCTATTGCTGTTTTGAATTCTGTTTGTAAGAAAATAAGTTTTGATAATGAGTAGTCAAACATCTAAGACAGAATGCCCTAAACTAGAACCAGGTGAATCATGTAAATAATATGTTGCCCGAGTCAGTCCTACAAATTATTATCTTGTTAACCCATGGGTAGATAATTTGGCAGGATGGACAGAGGCAATGGAAGCGGTAGACCCCTTTCCCAGGGAAGGAGATAATAACATATATCACATGGACATGGTCAAGGGTCTATGCTTAGGCGACACTGCCGCCTGGCTGTATTTTGAACCTGACCCTTTATGGGATATGTATTATATGCAGAAAGGAGGAGAACAATGGCTAGGGATAGCTCCCCACTGGTATGACCCCAACATGTGCAAAGGTTTAAAAAGATCAAAAGACGATAGAAAACTACATGAGATACAGACTAAGAAGGAAAATGATAAAAAACATCAGATGTATCCCCCACCTTCATATCTACATAAAATTAACTGTTTAGCGCTCAGGATTTAATAGCAGCCAGTCACATAATAGCAGGACACGCAGTTAATAAACAACCCACACCCTCAATTGTATCGAGATATAATTTAAGGAACAAGGGTTAAGTGGAAAAGGATAGTGAGATAAGGGGATCTGAGACATCCATGACTTTTTTGACGGTTGGTATTAAACTGATGAAAAAGGCCTTGGACATAGATGACCTTAATAAAATTATTAAACACTGCCCCAAGCCTACTGTGGCTCCGTCTGGCACAGTGGCTTATTTAAAGAAAGCCTGTAAAGGGAGAAATGTGCGAAAGACAGCAGGAAACTTTCATAGATCAAATGATAGAAGCCAAGACTTCCAAACCATGAATAACTGCTGTTATAACTGTGGACAGCAGGGACATTGGGCTAGACAGTGCACAACACCCAGGAGAGACACGCAGAATCAGGGAGCACACAGCCAACAACAGCCCATGACACAAAGGGGACAGAATACAGATAGACAGGGTACGCAGACTCAGCCCAGGTTCCCCATTGATTGAAATCATCAACAACCCTACTGACGGGGCCCGGAGGGAGTCACCCCAGCTTTCACACAGGTCACCACCCACTGGAAAGATACACCGATTATTTTGCTTAAAGTTGCAGTAAGGAAGGTAGGATTCATGGTAGACAGCGGCACCACCTCCAGTGTGTTTCACAAAGACATGTACAAGGGACTTGTTTGTGAAGTTGGACTTGGCAGTGACAGTAAAAATGACGGACTAAGTATTCACTCAGCCACCATGCCCATAGTGACCCCGGCTATATGTACTTTTGTTAGTTTACAGGACCACCCTGAGCTAGGAGACATAAACCCTTCACTATGGTCACAGGGCGACTATGACACGGGCCTGATTGATTGCACACCTTATCAAGCCAATCTTAAACCCGGTGCCACACCAGTGTATCAAAAGCAATACTCACTGTCCAAGGAAAAGATTGAGGGTCTACGGCCAATGATAGAAGAATTTCTGAGAAGAAATCCTCGAGGAGGTGATTTCACCTTACTCTACTCCCTATCAATCCTGTGACAAAGGCAGATGGTACTACCCGCTTTGTCCAGGATTTGAGGGCAATCAACAATCTCATTGTGCCCATAGCCTCAGTGGTTTCCTGATGTCACAACTCTCCTTTCCTCCATCCTCGCTGAAGCCGTCTGTTTAATAAGAGTACCATTTTGATTTTTCCTTTGAGGGACGTCAACTGACCTGGGGTAGAATGCCACAGGGTATGCTGATTCACCAGTTGTGTACAGCATTGTCCTCCAAGCCACTTTGAAACCCTGGCACCCCCCAAGGTTCCATCCTGATGCAGTATGTTGATAATCTACTGTTGTGCAGCATGTCAGTGGAGGCAAGTGTAAATGATTGTTGAAATGGTTGTCAGAATGTGGTCATAAAGTGTCGTTAAAGAAACTGCAGTGGTGCAAAAGCAGGTTGAATACTTGGGCTTTGTCCTCACACAGGGGGAAAGAAGAATCAGTCCCGGAGAATCCAGTCTATTGTGGGTCTGGTCACCCCACACCAAAAAGGAAATGCTGTCCTTTCTTGGTATGATAAACTACTGTAGACAATGGATCCCCGACTGTTCTTAATATGACAATATTTTGAGGCAAGCCACTCTGGAAGAATCCCCAGAGCTAATAAGATGGTCAAAAGGAATGTTGAATGCTTTCGATACTCTGAAATGTTCATTGATGTGTAGCCCAGGATTGGGCCTCCCTGATTATAACCTACCATTCCACATGTTTGCACAACAAAACTGTAAAACCATGGCGGGGGTACTCACTCAAGAACACGGGGAAAGTTGCGTCCTTGTGCCTTTTTTCTCAAAGGTAATGCCTGTCCCTGCACAAGGGATGCCGGCATGTCTACGTACTCTTGCGGCCTGTGTGATGATGGTGGAATTAGCCACACCCTTTACACTGGGACACTACACTGTCTTACATACCATACATGACGTAGTGGGACTACTCAGAGGTATTTATACGCAGCACATGTCAGCACAAACATTGTCAGGTTATAAAGTCCTTTTACTCAGTGATCCATCATTACAGATTAAATATGCCTCACATACGGCAGGACCAGCACCTATACTGAATGCATTACTAGGACTAAAAGGGACAGAAGACTTTTTACCAGACAAACATGACTGTCTCAAGGTACTCGAATACTGAAACCTCCCCAGACTAGACTTGTCAGTCACCCCATACCAGACGCACCAGAAGTGTCAGTAGACGGTTCATGTTCACGTCCACTCGATACCGTCTACTGTGCAGCATATGCAGTAGTGATGCTGCCAGATATTATCCTTGAGTCACGACCCGCTCATGTGCAATCAGCCCAAGCTGCAGAACTAATAGCACTTACAAGGGCATGTCAAATACACAAACACAAACCTGTCACAATATACACAGACAGCAGATATGCACACGGGGTAGTGTGGGACCATGGGGTAATCTGGCAACGCAGGGGTTTCACCACAGCTGACGGTAAGAAAATATCTCATTCCCAGCTTATAGATGATCTGTTGGCCGTCCTTCAGCTTCCCTAACAAATAGCTGTTATACATTGCAAAGCACATACTCGAGGAAAAGATTGGGTTTATCCTGTTTTGCAGAAAAATCCACACACTGGATTGGTCTGCAAAGAGGGGAAACCATGTATACCCCAGCACAGCGCTGCACTTTTCATAGCACATTTTTACGGAGTAGAGCACAACAGCATCAAAAATTTTCTTGTAGAATGCATGAATCGATCAGTTAAAGACAAACAGCAGGTACTTTTGAGAAATGGAAACAAACCCTACCTATTATATTGGCAGAAATAAGAATGACTCCTAATAAGAGGTTAGGACTGTCACCCGTTGAAATCCTCATAGGTAGGCCCTTTCCAACTCCTTGGGCAAATCACCCCCTAGTGGTAGAGGAAGGCGACATAGACCAGAATAGGGAAGAATATGTCACAAAACTGAAGAAAAAGTTGCTTGTAAGTTTCCCTCTCTTCCACAGGAACCGACGCACCCCTTCCGAGCTGGAGACACGGTGGTGGTCAGGATACTACGTAAAGGAAAAGATCCAAAGGAGCTGGCATTCGGACCCCCTACCACGGTGGTAGCAATCACTAGAGCGGCGATTCTCACAGAAGAGGCTCCGGTCTGGATTCATGCTAGCAGAGTGAAAAGGATCCCTGAGGTTTCTTCTCCAGTGTCCAACAAAGACAAAGAGCGGAGCTCAGAAGAAGCCTTGCCACAGGCTGAAGATGAAGACCCCACAATATATTGGGAGATTTGTTTGTCTGCTGCTGATTATTAATCTTTGTGTTTTCTTGCCAATCGGACTCATTACCACTTGTATTTATCATCCAGAGGAGATGAGTTTATTATGTGGTTCACCAAATAATCACACAGTCTCTAAAGGAGCTCAGGAGCAAGATCCAGTTGTTCCTGGCCCCTCATATTCTGAACAGAATAGTATAATCAGGATAGTGAAGGCCCTAAATGCCCTAGATTAAAGATTTACAGAGTCCACGAGACCTTACACAAACATGTGTTGTTACTGTATCCAATGTATACCCTCATTAGTTAATACATTTATGAGATGTAGGCGAGTCTCAGATACACCACAAGCTGCATACATTCAGGTACCTCAAGAAAACCCTGGGTCTCCAGAGGATTACTAACAATATTTACAGAAATATTTTGAAAGGAACAAAATGAAAAAACCAAAAATGAAATATGTAGATGGTTTTTAAGAGGGGATTGAAGGGTTCTATTACTGAGCTATTTTATATGGGCTTTTTGAGTTACATCTATACATTTGTTTGCTTGGAGCTTGTGTGGAATGAACTTTGGACTGTAATGTAGCTGTAAAATGCTTACATGGCAGTCCAAGGTCTATATACATTAATATATCAGGAACATAGAGGTGAGAGAGTTCTCCAGGAACTGTTTTGCTGACACATAGCTTTGACTCTTCAGATAAGATAACAAATGTGTAGCTAAGACTCGTGTCTCTCTATCATTGGATAAATTTAAACATCATGTCATTGGACTAAGACTATATATGTTTCATATACCCAATAAACGTCAGAGTGGCATTGTATACCAGAATCGTATCGTGTGTCAATGCTGCTCTCCTAGCGCTAGAAAAGAATCAAATCAAGCTGAATACCGAAGTCTAGTACCAGGGGTACCAACTACAAATAAGAGGGGAAGAAATGAATATTCCTAACAGGGAGGCTCCAGCCTCAGGGCGCTCCAGCGTCAGGGCGCAGGCCAGCTCCCCAGCCTCTGGGCGGCAGGCAGGCCACTGACCATGTCAGTGGCATTGCGAGGTGTGCGGGCCGCACCGGGTGACACCCGGACCCCCTGACCCAACAGCACTAGCATCCCCACTCACCCCCCGGCGCTGCACTGACTGTAGATGCTATTTCCTAGCCAGCTAAAGGACCTTCGATGATGTCATGCTCATGTGACCAGACTCCAGTAGGCGGAGCCAGTCTGGAGTCTGCAAGAAGCACAGTTGATTTCCTGGGTTTATGAGTGGAGCCAGTAGCAGGTGAGGTTTTCTCTTGGTGGGTGTATGTGGGTGTAAGTAAAACTCTGCAGGGGCCTATAGAGATAGTCTGGAGTCTGCAAGAAGCATAAGCCTCTGGGAAATCAACTGTAATTGGTTTGCTGTAATGCTCTGCAGGGGGTGGGGGTTGCTTTAATGCTCTGCAAGGGGTGGTGGGGGTTGCTGTAATGCTCTGCAAGGGGGTGGGGGTTGCTTTAATGATCTGCAAGGGGTTGCTGTATTGCTCTGCAAGGGGGTGCTGTATTGCTCTGCAAGGGGGATGCTGTAATGCTCTGCAAGGTGGGGATGCTGTAATGCTCTGCAAGGGGGTTGGGGGTTGCTCTAATGCTCTGCAAGGGGGTTGGGGGTTGCTCTAATGCTCTGCATGGGGGTTGGGGTTGCTCTAATGCTCTGCATGGGGGTTGGGGGTTGCTCTAATGCTCTGCAAGGGGTTGCTCTAATGCTCTGCAAGGGGTTGGGGTTGCTGTAATGCTCTGCAAGGGGTTGCTGTAATTATATAGGGTATATGTGGGGCTATCTATGCAGTATTTGGGGGTCTGCGCAGTATATGGGGGCTGTCTGCGTAGTATATTGAGGGCTATCTATGCAGTATATTGGGGGTTTGCCTGTGTAGTATATTGAGGTCTGCGCAGTATATGGGGGGCTATCTACGCAGTATATTGGGGGGTCTTGCAGAGCAATACAGCAACCCCCCCCCCCTTGCAGAGCATTACAACAACCCCACCCCCATTGCAGAGCATTAAAGCACCCTCGCAGAGCATTACAGCAAACCAATTACAGTTGATTTCCCTAGAGGCTTATGCTTCTTGCAGACTCCATACATGCCACTGGACCAAGTCGCTGCTGCTGGCGCGCCTGCCGGGCTGCCGGCCGCGCTGGAGGATGGAGGGAGTAGTGAGCACTTGGCACTGACTTACGTGCTCCCTCCCCGCTCCGCCTCCTGGCTCGGCTGCTCCGCTGCTCTGGTCTCTGCTCAGTCGCTTGCCTGACTGGCTGCGTACAGCGTTCACTTTGACCTGACGCGCTGTACTCAGTCAGTACTCAGTCAGGTCACAAGTGCGCAATTTGGAGACCAGGAGCAGCGCGGGCAGCAGCACAGCACTGTGTCACGACCCAGCCCAGGCCCCGGAAGGGATAGATCGTGAGATGAGTCTGCCCTGAAGTGAAGTGGGGGCGCACTTGGAAAGCTCAGCCTCTGTTGGTGGTGGACCTTGTCCCAGCCCTGCGTACAGCGTTCACTTTGACCTGACGCGCTGTACTCAGTCAGTACTCAGTCAGGTCACAAGTGCGCAATTTGGAGACCAGGAGCAGCGCGGGCAGCAGCACAGCACTGCGTCACGACCCAGCCCAGGCCCCGGAAGGGATAGATCGTGAGATGAGTCTGCCCTGAAGTGAAGTGGGGGGGGGGGGGCGCACTTGGAAAGCTCAGCCTCTGTTGGTGGTGGACCTTGTCCCAGCCCTGGGCCCCAGTGCAAACTTTGGATTGGGCCCCCCCCCCCATTTTTAACACTAAGCATTAACATGATTGATAATGCTCCGTTCCTCTCTGTGATCTTTTTTCTTCAAAATCACAGTGAGATAAAGTTGTTACCATGATTTTGTAGTAAAAAAATCACAGAGAGGCACGGAGCATTATCAATCATGCACAGGATCCGATCGTTTTAAAGATCCCTAAGCCCAATGCATGGCTACACTCACCCAGTCCTAATAAAATCTGGTCCTACCTCATCCAGGGTGTCGCTGGCGTCGGCGTGATGTCCACTGGATCCAGAACAAGGTCCCTGTGGTGGTAACATAGTATATAAGATGGAAAAGAGGACATCTTTCCATCCAGTTCGGTCTGTTTCCTACAAGTTGATCCAGAGGAAGGCAAAAAAAACTCTGTGAGGCAGAAGCCAATTTTCCCCACTTAAGGGAAAAAAAATTCCTTCCCGACTTCAAGCATGACAAAGGCTGATTTGCCGAAACGTTGCATCTGGATTAAACCACACGATTTGGACGTGCTGTCTCCATTTTTTATTTTTCACAAATTTCATTGCACCTTCTTAGGCAGAGAGTTCCATAGTCTCACTGCTCTTACCGTAAAGAATCCTTTTCTATGTTTGTGTACAAACCTTCTTTCCTCCAGACGCAGAGGATGTCCCCGCGTCACAGTCTGTAGAGAAAAAAAGAATAATCACAAAGAAGGGATGGTAACTGCTCCTGTGAAATCACCAGCAGGGGGCTGGCTGACTGAGCCATGCCAATGTATAGCAGAGTAATCTAAGACATTTCCCCTAAGTGCTACCACACAGTACTAATGCCCACCTTGTGGTCCCTAAAAATAGTTATGTCCTCCTTGTGGCCCCTCACAGCAGTTATGCCCTAATTTTTTCCTGTAGCAGTAGTTATGCCTACTTTTGTGTCCCCTCACAGTAGTTATGCCTAGATATGTGCCTCCCTCACAGTAGTTATAGCCAGATATGTGCCTCCCTCACAGTAGGTATGACAGAAATGTGACCACTCACAGTGGTTATGGCCAGATATGTGCCTCCCTCACAGTAGTTATGCCACATATGTGCCCCCTTACAGTAGTTATGCCAGATATGTGTGCCCCCTCACAGTAGTTGTGCCAGATATGTGCCCCCTCACAGTAGTTATGCCAGATATGTGCCCCTCACAGTAGTTATGTCCATATATGTGCCCCCTCACAGTAGTTATGCCAGGTATGTGCCCCCTCACAGTAGTTATGGCAGATATGTGCCCCCTCACAGCAGTTATGCCACATATGTGCCCCCTCACAGTAGTTATGCCCACATATGTGCCCCATCACAGTAGTTATTCCAGATTAGGTGCCCCCTCACAGTAGTTATTCCAGATTAGGCCTCCCCCTCAGTAAAGATGCCACTTTGTGCCCCCTTACTCTAGTTGTTGCCTCCCTTTTGCCTCCAGTCTGCAGCTTTATGGGGGAAAAAAAAACACATACTTACCCTCTTCCCTGTTGACCCGCTCCCACACTCATATCGGGCTGCTGGCTGTGCTGAAGGCCGATTCCCGGGCCTTCAGCGCTCCTCTCACAACTAGCAGCACAATGTGCGGCCAGCAGGGGGAGCGCCGGAGCTCAGAGGAACAGTGAAGCAGGGAGCGGAGAGGTCTCCCTGCTTCACTCTGAAAATGAACAGCCCCGCAGGGACAAGAACTGCCGGGTGAGTGGGTGCCCCCCCTTCCTTGCCTCTATGGTCCCTCTGCCTCATGCGGCGACTCATGTTTGAAGGGCGCTCTAACGGGGCCAGTATTCTCACTCTTCTTCATGCCGGGCCCCGTCAGAGCGCTCCTATTACATGTGAGTGCAGCGAGCCCCCTCCCCTCGCCTGGTCACAGTTCCACCCTCTGCGACTGCGATCGTTACGCCCCTGGATCTATTGGTAATTTATAATGTTCATTACCTGTGACTGCATTGACCATAATTCAAATTAAATAATTCTACTAATGTAATCTGACAGTTCCAGGCCCTTTTCAGTTATCTGCGAGAGGTCGCTTAGGTGCAACTTACACTGTCAGAGATCACCGCACACTAGCAGTGATGATCAGCTCTCCACCTACTGTGAGACTCAGAAACTCCAAACCCCCATTGATCAGCCACCGAATATAGCATTTGAATGGAGCTGGAAGCACAGCTGATCATGGGGGTGAACAGTTTCAGACCCCTACTGATTGGATATTAATGACCTATCCTGAGAGATGTACAAATATAACTCTGTGGGGAAAGAGGTCTAAAATGTGATCACATATTCAAAAGAAGATGCATGTAAACTGTCATGCTTCGTTGTGGGAGGGAAACCCACACCGAACGTAGGAGGGAAAGGGGTGAGGTGAAAAGGCCTGGAAACTAGGGAAAGAAGCAGGTCACCTCCTAGAGAAACTCTAATCAAAGTCCTGACTTACTGCAAGTATGAACTGACCCCAGAGGTAGGTGAGTTCATACCCAGGAACTTAAAGTCCTAATGCAGCGTCCCACATATGTGTGTAAAAGGGACACTTTAAACATCTGCCTATTTATATATTTATTTCCAATGTATGGTATTTCTCATTTATCAGGCTGGCAATGTCATTTCACCCATTTGCCCCTAGGTGGTGCTGGCGCCACTCATTTATCTAGCTTGGGGTGTCTAGCTCAGTGTATCAGAGAGCAGAGTCAGTGCTTCAGAGTAGAGTGAAGAAGAGAGGAGTGTTTATGGAGGAAAGAATCAGGCCCAAACCAACATGTAGCTGTTTTCCTTTCCTCTGGGCCCTGATCAAGCCTGGAGAAGACAAATATAGCAACCAAGCACCAGACAGTGAGTCTATGTATAAATATGCAGTAAGCCTATTGAGGATTAGAGCTGAATCCAGCCTATGGACTTCACCAGCACAAGTGCCTGAGAACAACTCTAGAAGTGCCGGGACACGTATGGACAATTAGTGCGCAGAATTGTCCTTTATCCACTACACAAGCCTTCCAGGACAAAGTGGAAAACCTAAACCTTTTAGGAGAGCATCCTGCAAATACTGAAGCAGAAGACTGATGCCTGCCACGAGGAAGATCGCCCTTATTGGATAGCTCAAGATAAGTAGAAACCAGCATATTTAGCACCAGAGTGTTATAGTTTGGATTTAGAATAAGTACAGAAGTCTTGCCTGTAAAGTGTCAACCTTAACCACTTCAGCCCCCCTAGCTTAAATCTTCTGCCGGACCCGCTGGTCTCGGCGGTGCATGCGCCGTCTGCCTTCATAGCAGCGCGATCCCGAGCCTCGCGCTGAGTGATCTGCATTTCACCAGCGGCCCGGCTAGAGAGGAGAGAGGTGCGCAACGCGATCTAAGCAAGGGATCGCGCTTCACTCAGCGCGAGGCTCGGGATCGCGCTGCTATGAAGGCAGACGGCGCATGCGCCGCCGAGACCAGCGGTCCCGGGCAGAAGAGCTAGTGTCAATCATAGGGATGAGAGGCGGAGTTAGGGCGGGGGAGTCGCATCCAGCAGTCAAGGAGGGTCTGCCTCCTTGACTTGTCTGGTGACTTCAGACGCAGCAGAGCAGGAGATTATAAAGTGATTTTTTCAGGAATATAAACCCCAGAAAAACGAAGAACACCTGTTTGGAAACAAGGTTACAATGATCTATAAGGTACAGTTAACAGCTTAAGAGGTAAAAAGCAGGTGACAGGTTCGCTTTAAACCCCCTTAATGACCAGACCACTTTTTACAATTCTGCGCTACACTACTTTCACGATTTATTGCTCGGTCATACAACTTACCACCCAAATGAATTTTACCTCCTTTTCTTGTCACTAATAGAGCTTTCATTTGGTGGTATTTCATTGCTGCTGACATTTTTACTTTTTTTGATATTAATCAAAAAGGACCGAAAGTTTTGCAAAAAAATGACATTTTTCACTTTCTGTTGTAAAATTTTTCCAATAAAACTACATTTCGATATACATGTTTCTCAAAATTTATTGTTCTACATGTCTTTGATGAAAAAAAATGCAATAAGTGTATATTTATTGGTTTGGGTAAAAGTTATAGCTTTTACAAACTATGGTGCAAAAAATTTAATTTGCGCACTTTGACTTTCTGAACACCTGTCATGTTTCCTGAGGTACTACAATGCCCAGACAGTAGAAACACCCCACAAATGACCCGATTTCGGAAAGTAGACACCCTAAGTTATTCGCTGATGGGCATAGTGAGTTCATGGAAGTTTTTATTTTTTGTCACAAGTTAGCGGAAATGGAATGTATATATTTTTTCTTACAAAGTCTCATATTCCACTAACTTGTGACAAAAAATGAAAATTTACATGAACTCACCATACCCCTCACGGAATACCTTGGGGTGTCTACTTTCTAAAATGTGGTCACTTGTGGGGTATTTATACTGCCCTGGCATTTTAGGGGTCCCTAAAGCGTGAGAAGTAGTTGGGAATCCAAATGCGTAAAAATGCTCTTTGAAATCCTAAGGGTACTCATTGGAATTAGGGCCCCTTTGCGCATCTTGGCTGCAAAAAAATTGTCACTCATGTGGTATCGCCATACTCAGGAGAAGTAGGGCAATGTGTTTTGGGGTGTATTGTTACATATACCCATACTGTGTGTGAAAAATATCTCTGTAAATGACAACTTTTTCCATTTTTTTATACAAAGTTGTCAATTTGCAGAGATATTTCTCTCACCCAGCATGGGCATATGTAAAAATACACCCCAAAACACATTGCCCTATTTCTCCTGAGTACGGCCATACCACATGTGTGACACTTTTTTGCAGCCTAGGTGCGCAAAGGGGCCCAAATTCCAATGAGTACCTTTTAGGAGGGCATTTTTACGCATTTGGATTCTAGACTTCTTCTCACGCTTTAGGGACCCTAAAATGCCAGGCCAGTATAAATACCCCACATGTGACCCCATTTTGGAAAGAAGACACCCCAAAGTATTCCGTGAGGGGCATTGCGAGTTCATAGAAGATTTTTTTTTTGGCACAAGTTAGCGGAAATTGACATTTTTTTTTTCTCACAAAGTCTCCCTTTCCGCTAACTTGTGACAAAAAGTTCAATTTTTCATGGACTCAATATGCCCCTCAGCAAATACCTTGGGGTGTCTTCTTTCCAAAATGGGGTCACATGTGAGGTGTTTGTACTGCCCTGGCATTTGAGGGTCTCCGCAATCATTACATGTATGGCCAGCATTAGGAGTTTCTGCTATTCTCCTTATATTGAGCATACGGGTAATGAGATTTTTTCCCCAAGAAATTACCCAAGAAAAAAAGCAAGCCTGTTTTACAAATGGGAGGCTAGTAAAGTACAGGAAGCCGCTGCGATTGATAAAAAAATATCAAAACTGATATATTATTTATATGACTCCTCATCATTTCTACTACTACACTCATCATTTGCAGCTAACGGTGCTGGCGTCACAAACACAGGGGCCCAGCCACCAAAGCACTCTAAACACCAAATACCATGAAGGGCACCTCAACCAACATCTGGCTGGTGTTCCCTGCAACCGAGAGTGCCCCAGAGGATTTAGTGCTGTCTTCCCATCCACTGCACGCCGGCTCCAAGGGACAACTTAACCGTGAGTACTACTATCCTCAGCACCTCATCACTAGTATGCTCACGCACATCATCCCCTAGGGTGTCCAGTCGCTGCACTAACTCACCCTGTAGGACCCTGGTACTAATATCAGGGCAAGAGACAACCTGTTCCTCCAAACTGTAGGACGAACAGGAGTCTCCCTCAGGCCTAAACACAAATGACAAGGAAAAGAGCAACAAAAGAGAACCCAAACAATAAACAAAAGGGGAAGAAGACACTTAACTTCAAATGGCTATGGAAGCACAGGAACTCCGACGAGATCCAAACACCAGCAATTCACAAGACTAAAGCTATAAACCGCACAGCATGGTGGGAGAAGCCACAATAAATAGGGAAGGTTAAATGACCACATAAACAACAACTGAGGCAAGGGGTGTGACCATTACCAGAAACAACACACAAATTGATCCAAAGAACCTGTCAGATCAAACCATGAGTTACCAGTCTCACTGATCTCCTGGCACCTGTCACGTGAACGTCCATGACATAAACCCTGTTCAGTCTTCCCGCTTGATCTTGATTGATGGCTCCAGCACTGTCACTGCAGCAGGAAGTGGCAGAGGACAACGTTGGAGCTGAACCACCAATCAAGACCAAGGGTTTACTAAGGAAGGAGAACCCATGCACTTACAAACTAGGGACCACCCACTGGGCACTTCAGACCACATTAGTATATATATCTATCTATCGATCTATCTATCTATGTGTATATATATATATATAAATTAGACCTATCTCCTCAGCCACAAAGGTATGTTTGAGTCCACTTCTCAGTAATTAGTTTAACTGGCAAACAGGAATTGACAGACTCTCTTCAACTCAGGTGGGGGGGGTTTATCATCTCACTTGTGCCTGAAAAGTGACGTTAAAAATTCGCAAACTATGGGCCAGATTTATCATTAGCTAAAGTCACTTTAATGGAGTGAAAAAGTCGCAAAAAAATGCGCAATCGGTAAAATTGCGCATTTTTTTGCGACTTTTTCAAGCTCTGAAAATATCATATAAGAGAATAGCAACCGGCACACTTACATCTCATATAAAGTGGAGATTAAACTCAATATGTTCCAATGTATTTTAATATATAAAAAACTATTTTTTTAAAAACACAAAGATAAAAATTGAAAACCGTAATGGTAATCCTGAATTCATATACCTAGGAGGATAACAAGTTCATAGTTAAGTCCATCATTCTAATTTACAACCTGTATCAGCATCCATTAAAGCAGCAGGAATTGCGGCAGCGAAGGCTTTGACAAAAACAGACGTAGTAAAAGAAGATTCCGATATATGGTTCCACTTATATAGTGAATGATTCAGTTATTGAAAAATTTGCAGGTATCCTTTTGGATGGATTCAGTGTATCATAATGTCCATATCATCAATTGCTGGCAATGGTTAATAGAGGGGTTACCAATCACAGCCTGGATATAACAATGTATATGTTCTGTATGAAGGTGGAGTTTAATGTGGTGTCCCACATTTGTTAACTTTCAATTCCACCGCTGTCTGTCCTCTAAGATAGTGTGTCGGCACTGTCAGAGCCAAAGGTTCCCCGCGCGCGTGCTGTATACAATCGCTTCGGCGTCCCACGTGGTGGTGACGTCACTTGCTTCTTCCTCTGAGTACAGCGGGCGCGTCCGGGATGACTGGTATAATCGCACTGCGGCGCTTTAACGTAGTTTGGAGCGTCTTTTTCTGGCCGGCCAGTATTGGTATCCTTAACTTAGTAAAGGGTGACAGCCTGGGGTCCCATACGCGTTTCGGGAGTATCCTCTCCCCTTCCTCAGTGGTATCTCCCGAGCGCGTATGGGACCCGAGGCTGTCACCCTTTACTAAGTTAAGGATATCAATACTGGCCGGCCAGAAAAAAAGACGCTCAAACTACGTTAAGTGCCGCAGTGCGATTATACCAGTCATCCCGGACGCGCCCGCTGTACTCAGAGGAAGAAGCAAGTGACGTCACCACCACGTGGACGCCAGCGATTGTATACAGCACGCGCTGCGGAACCTTTGGCTCTGACAGTGCCGACACACTATCTTAGAGGACAGACAGCGGTGGAATTGAAAGGTAACAAATGTGGGACGCCACATAAACTCCACCTTCATACAGAACATATACATTGTTATATCCAGGCTGTGATTGGTAACCCCTCTATTAACCATTGCCAGCAATTGATGATATGGACATTATGATATACTGAATCCATCCAAAAGGATACCTGCAAATTATTCAATAACTGAATCATTCACTATATAAGTGGAACCATATATCGGAATCTTCTTTTACTACGTCTGTTTTTTTCAAAGCCTTCGCCGCCGCAATTCCTGCTGCTTTAATGGATGCTGATACAGGTTGTAAATTAGAATGATGGACTTAACTATGAACTTGTTATCCTCCTAGGTATATGAATTCAGGATTACCATTACGGTTTTCAAATTTTATCTTTGTGTTTTTAAAAAAATAGTTTTTTATATATTAAAATACATTGGAACATATTGAGTTTAATCTCCACTTTATATGAGATGTAAGTGTGCCGGTTGCTATTCTCTTATATGATATTTTCAGTTTTCTGGTTTGGGCGAAACTATTAACATCAGAGCACCTTATTTCCAATCTTGCATCGGGTGTGCCACTTTCCAAGAATTTTTCTTTCAAGCTCTGCACTAAGCTCTCCAGTTTTGTGAAAGTGGGCGTGTTGTCTTATGTAAATGAATCTCTAGACAGATTTACTATTGCAACCATTTAAAAAGTCACAAAAAAGTCGCAAAAAAGTCGCAAAAAAATGCGCAATTTCACTCCAGTGGGGACCATGCTTATCTTATGCGACTTTTTAATAGAACATGCGACTTTTTTGTAAAGACGTGCTACTTTTGTAAAGCCGCTTACTGAAGGATAAACTGCTACCGTCAATCCACATTTATCACAGTATTAAAGGACCATTAATAAATCTGACTGAGCCAAAAGTGACTTTGGGCAGATGTAAAAGTGGAGTAAGATGTAAGTGTAATGATAAATCTGGCCCTATGTGTTTGCAACTTTTTAAAAAATTGGTGCATCTCTTACATTTTTCGTCACCCTTGCCAGTGCCACATTCCATAAAGGGGCGTGATAAGGGTGGGAAAGGGGTGTTGCCAGCCTCCCCAAAAGATTTAACTTCAGATTTAACTTCAGATGCATCCTCTTGTGGCGCAGGGGATATCAAGATCAGCGTAGAAAGTGCTTGTTTTGATAAATCTCCTCTGAGTACAATATGTAGCTCGAAATGTTAAAAAATTTACCTTAAAGAGTTAATCTGTGCAGAATTTTGGACCTTCGGGTTTGGAGGAATCAGGCACTATGAAAAGAAGCTATAATTCATCTATACTAATGCATGCACTTGAACCCCGAAAGTACTAAATAGGGGGTTGTAATGGAGAGTGCTACGTATGCTTTTAATTTCGCTTTGGCCAGTAAGCACTGCTGAGAGGGATCACTTGTTACACCCTGACACTCCACAGATTTCCCAATGGAAAATAATTATAAAACTAAATCAGTAAACTAAGAGACACTACCTATTTTCATCACTCCTGTTTCCACATTTCTTCATACTTTTCTGTTTACTCTGCTATTCGCTTAGATGGATAGGGTTTGTACTGTATTTAATTACTGTAGTATCAGAAATACGGGTGCCCCACACATCTGGTGTGAATTTAAATTTTTTATTTTTTTCTCTAGGTAAATTCTCCTTAGAGGCTGCTCATTTTTACTGAATGAAAATCTTAAAGGACTCATTTCTATTATAGACTGTCCAATATCTTACATTACATATCTTACATTCCTTATGATAGCCGTTGGTCGAAAGCTTGTCTTAAAAGGCAAAAGGATCTGGCAGTTAAAATCAAAAGTTAAGACAAAAAGATCTGGCATGATCCAAATCATATCTCCTACAACATCTGCTGTTGAGGAAGAGTCAGGAGACCCTCATGCACTTTAGATGGATTCCTGGTCCCACTGAAAATGGTTTTATCTATCTATCTATCTATCTATCTATCTACAGTGGAGAAAATAAGTATTTGATACACTGGCGATTTAGCAAGTTTTCCCACCTACAAAGAATGGAGAGGTTTGTAATTTTTATCGATGCAACTTCGGAGGGAACCAGCTACTAGATGGTTCGATTAGTCTTTCACTCAACTGTAATAGAGACAGAATAAAAAAAAAAATCCAGAAAATCACATTGTATGTCTTTTAAATAATTAATTTGTATTCATTTTATTGCATTAAATAAGTATTTGATCACCTACCAACCAGCAAGAATTCTGTCTCTCACAGACCTGTTAGTTTTTCTTTAAGAAGCCCTCCTACTCTGCACTCATTACCTGTATTAATTGCACCTGTTTGAACTCATTACCTGTATAAAATACACTTGTCCACACACATAGGCGTGCGCACGGGGTGTGTCGGATGTGCCTGGGCACACCCTAATAGGTTTGTCACCTCCGTGCTCACTGCAGTGCCCTCTGCTGATTCCCCTGTCTTTTATGCTGGCCACCGCCGCCCGCTGCACTGTAAATTAATTTACAATACCTGGCTGATGGGCGGCGGCTAGTATTCACATACGGGGTGGAATCCCAAACCTGGCTGAGGGAGAGAGAGAGAGCCGTGCGGTGCGTGCGGTGCAGCGCAGGCTGATTTGACGTCACGTCATGCTGCGTGCCCTGCACTCCTGCTAGCTGGTGAGGGGAAGGCGGCGGCGGCGCGAACAGTTACATGGTGATATGTGGATAACATTCAACTGGTGCCCACTGCCCATCTGCTCCAGTTACCGGTCCGGGACCGTACAGTGTTTAAATATAAAAAACAAGTATGTACCAATAACGTTAAACGCATATAAAAAAAGAAGTATGTACCCTTCTGTCCCACAGTGCTACCCCTCCTCTGCTGTCCCCTGTATTACCCTGATACCCCTCAGTTATATAATATATCTGAGGGTATCAGGAGTAAATATACAGGGGTAATATAACAAGGGGTATACCATCAGGGTACATGAGGGGTAATAGAACTGAGGAGGGCTAGGCTACTATCAGACATTATACAGGGGTAATATAACTTATATATTACCCCTCACCTCTGTGTTATGTCCCTGATAGCCCTCCTCAGTTATATTACCCCTGTATAATGTACTCTGATAGATGCCCCTTAGTTATATTACCCCCTGTATAATGTACCCTGATAGCCCTCCTCAGTCATATGTGATCCACAGATACCCCGTAACAGTGTCAGCCACAGATTCCCCCCATAACAGTGTCCTCCACAGATCACCCATAACAGTGTCATCCACAGATCCCCCATAACAGTGTGTCATCCACAGATCCCCCATAACAGTGTCAGCCACAGATCCCCCATAACAGTGTCCTCCACAGATTCCCCATAGCAGTGTGTCATCCACAGATCCCCCATAACAGTGTCAGCCACAGATCCCCCATAACAGTGTTATCTACAGATCCCCCATAGCAATGTGTCACCCACAGATCCCCCATAACAGTGTCAGCCACAGATCCCCCATAACAGTGTCATCAACAGATCCCCCATAACAGTGCCATCCACAGACCCCCATAGCAGTGTGTCCTCCATAGATCCCCCATAACAGTGTCATCCACAGATCCCCCATAACAGTGTGTCCTCCACAGATCCCCCATAACAGTGTGTCCTCCACAGATCCTCCATAACAGTGTCATCCACAGATCCCCCATAACAATGTATCATCCACAGATCCCACATACATACACACGCGTGTGTTTGGGCTTTAGGGTGCACACCCTAATGCAATAGGCTGCGCACGCCTATGTCCACACACTCAGTCAATCACACGCCAACCTCTCCAGCATGGCCAAGACCAAAGAGCTGTCTAAGGACACCAGGGCCAAAATTGTAGACCTGCACAAGGCTGGGATGGGCTACAGGACAAAAATAAGCAGCTTGGTGAGAAGGCAACAACTGTTGGTGCAATTATTAGAAAATGAAAGAAACACAAGATAACTGTCAAACTTCCTCGGTCTGGGGCTCCTTGCAAGATCTCTCCTTGTGGGGTAAGGATGATTCTGAGTAAGGTCAGGAATCAGCACAGAACTACAAGGGAGGACCTGGTCAATGACCTGAAGAGAGCTGGGACCACAGTCTCAAAGATTACCATTAGTAACACACTACGCCGTCATGGATTAAAATCTTGCAGGGCACGCAAGGTCCCCCTTCTCACACCAGCACATGTCCAGGCCCATTTGAAGTTCACCAATGTGATCCAGAGGAGACATGGGAGAAGGTTATGTGGTCAGATGAGATCAAAATAGAACTCTTTGGTATCAACTCCACTCTCCGTGTTTGGAGAAAGAAGAAGGATGAGTACAAACCCAAGAACACTGTACTAAACCATGAAGCATGGGGGTGGAAACATCATACTTTGGAGGGGGGGGGTGTTTTTCTGCAAACGGGACAGGACAACCGTATTGAAGGGAGGATAGATGGGGCCATGTATCGTGAGATTTTGGCCACCAACCTCCTTCTGTCAGTAAGAGCATTGAAGATGGGTTGTGGCTGGGTCTTCCAGCATAACAATGACCGGAAACACACAGCCAGGGCGACTAAGGAGTGGCTCCATAAAAAGCATTTCAAAGTCCTGGAGTGACCTAGCCAGCCAGTCTCCAACCTGAACCCAATCAAAAATCTTTGTAGGGAGCTGAAACTCAATATAGCCCAGCGACAGACCCAAAACCTGAAAGATCTAGTGAAGATCTATATGGAGCAGTGGGCCAAAATCCCTGCTGCAGTGTGTGCAAACTTGGTCAAGAACTACAGGAAACGTCTGACCTCTGTAATTGCAAACAAAGGTTTCTGTACCAAATATTACGTTTTTCTATTGTATCTAATACTTATTTCATGCAATGAAATGCAAATTAATTATTCAAAAATCATACAATGTGATTTTCTGTATCTATCTATCTATCTATCTATCTATCTATCTATCTTTAATCTAAAGTGGGCCAACCACCCAAAATTGCAGTGAAAAATTGTCTTCTAGAGAAGTGGTCCTTAAACTCCCAAGGAAGAGACTAATAAACATATTTGGGGTGGTTTCACTGTACTGCATATATTTGAGAAATCATCTACTGTATACAGTATATCTATCAAGTAAAGTAGTGCAAATTGGGGGAATCATTATATAACTGTAACTGCTTATCTCCATCAATCCATTGATCTAATGTGAAACACAATATTATTTTAAGCAAGTGTCTTATCAAAACAACTCATTTTCTGATTGGAGCCATCCTGGAGATCAACTGACCACAGTAGGCATGGCTTCATGAACCTCCAATGATTGAATGTCATTGTCAGAAGAAGTGAGTCCAGCCATACATGAATGGCTGTCCATGTAATACATGGGCAGGCTGGGTTCATAAGAACAGGAGCCATACTTTTTTCACAGCTCTTTGTTCTGGTTAACTGAGGAAGGTCCTGTGCTGTATCCCTCTATAATGTCCATATGCCCCCAAATCACATATGGAAACATTATCTTGATAACAAAACTTCTTTAATCAAGACATTTGCAATTTTTTAACATAACACAGATTTTGCTCTGTTACAAATGAAAATGATGACCTATGCATAGAACAAAATGTTTTATAACTGCTGGGTTAATACCTCACATATGTGCAGCATCCTGTCCTTATGTAGCCTGCAATCTGTCCTCAATAGGACCACGGATATAAGGAAGATGACATATGGGAAATTAGAATTAAAGGGGTATTCCCATCTCAATGATCACTGTTAAATCTGTTAATGATTTAACAGTGATTATTTTTCTAAATATATTTAATTAACTAATTCCCACCCATTACAAGAAAATTAAGCTATACTTACCTGATTGTTGTCTTCCGTATCCCCTGGTTACGGCCACCGCTCTTCTCTGGAATCCCAGTGGCCGCGCTTGGACAGAAGACTTCTTTTCTCGTGGCCGGGCCGCGCGCAGTCCTGAACACGCATGCCGACGCCGCGCAGGCGCTATGGTGACTTCTTCCTGGCCAGAATAGTATACTTGCCAGGAAGAAGTTCAGTCCAGCGCGCGGCCTGGCCGGGAGAAGTCTTCAATCAAGATGAAGCCCGCCCCCTGCCGAAACCAGGAAGAAGATGGCACGCTGGGAGCAGGTAAGTATGAACCCGCATGATGGGAATACCCCTTTATTTTTATAAAAAAAAATATATATATATTTAGCAACATTTATTCATTTATGTTTTATAGAAATATTCCTGAAAATTATATTACTCTGACACTAGTTTAAAGCCAAGGACTAATTTGGAATTTTGCAAGATTTGAAGGAAAAACTGAGAAGGAAAAATTAGGTTATGTTCACGTGTGGATATGTTTAATACATTTCTGTGAAAATCTGTCCAAAAGATTTGGCAGATTTGTTGCAGAAATTTCTGCCACTGTCCTATATAAATAGGACAGTGGCAGAAATTTCTGCAACAAATCTGCAACAAAACAAACCGGCACCTGTTGCTACGGCACAACAACATCTAAATTGTTATTTTCTGTACCTTGAGCATGGATTTCTGCAAATTCCATAAGTAATAAGTAATATATTTTATTATAATCTAACTCTGTTTTACACTTCTCTACAACTTTATCCCTCACCTGTTTGGTGTGTTCCTTGGTTTTCATGGCTGTAGTTTTTAAGCTGTAGTGATACTGAGAATACATTACACATAGGTGGACTCTATTTACTAATCAGGTGACTTCTGAAGGTAATTGGTCACACAGAATTTTATTCAGGGGTATCAGAGTACAGAGGGCTAAATACAAATGCACCCCACACTTTTCAGATTTTTATTTATGAAAAATATTGAGAACCAAATTTTGTTTTCTTTTCACTTCGCACATGCTTTCTACTTTGTTGGTCTATCTCATATAATTTTTATATAATACATTTAAGTTTGTGGATAAAAAAAGTGGAAAAGTTAAAGGGGTATGAATACTTTTTCAAGGTACTAGATATATATATATATATATATATATATATATATATACATAAATATACAGTATTTATTTTCAGGGTGTCTCAAAAGAAAGAAAACACCGACATAAAATGAAAACAGTTTGGAAGACATCTTGAATGCCGCCATCTTGGCTTCTTTTAGTGTAGGTGTGTCACACATGAAACTGGTACAAGAATTTCACCTGAAAAAAATTGTGTGCTAAAAGGTGATGTGAAGGATTACGTTACTGGAGCATATGTGTCATCACAGAAGATATCAACCAATGCCTCCTATCGTCCAACACTGCCAAACCCTTAAGCTCTTCAGGTCATACTGAAGAGCTCAATTGCTTTAAACATAGCACTGATATAGCATATGTGCTTCTCCACCAGTGAATTTGTAAAGTATCTGATCTGCCAGACAGATCTACCCATATCAGCTATTATTTAGAAGGATAAGGGTCTAGGAGTAAAAACAGCTCAGCCATGATCTGGTATGTTACAAAAACTGAAACACGTCTGGTGTGTTACTACAGAGTTTCAAACTACCTCTCAGAATGACATCAGCATGAAAACTGGGCATCAGCTACTTCATTAAATAGATTTTCAGCTGCACACAAGCTTAAAAATCAGCCCATACAATGGCAAGCATCAGCTTAAATGTAAAGCGCACCTTCACTGGACTATAACTTTGGAAATGTGTTCTCTGTGATGAAACAGGTTTCACTACCTGGCAGTCTTCTTGACCAATTTGGGTTCGGTGGACGACCATGAATGTACCTATTGGAATGCATAGTACCCACTGTCAAATTTTGTAGAGGAGAGATAATAGAATGGGGCAAGAGGTTCAGAGTTTAGGTTAGGCCTCTTCTTTTAAAGTGAAGGGTATTGATAATGCTACAGCATAGAAAGACATTATAGACAATTGTATGCTTCCAACTTTGTGGCAATGGTTTATGGAAAGCCCTTTTCTGTTCCATCACGACTGCTCACTGTTCACAAAGTGAGGTCCATAAAGACATGGAGTGATGAGTTTGGTGTGGAGTAGCTTAAGTGACCCACACATAGCCAAAACTCAAGGTCTCTGAACAAATTTGGGATAAATTGGAGCCGTGATTGAAAGCCAGATTTTCTTGTCCAACATCAGTTCCTGAACTCACAATTACTCTTTTGGCTGAATGGACACATATTCCCATAGACACAATGCAATATCTTATGGTACACCTTCCTAGAAGAATTGGAGGTTATTATAGGCACAAAAGGAACTACATATTAATGTACATGATTTTGGAAAGGTGTTGTTCAACAAGTTCATGAAGTTGTGATGGTCATTAGTGATGAGCGAATTTTTCAAAAGTTCGATTCAGCTGGTTTGCCAAATTTTGGTAAAAATTAGCTTGATCTGAATTTACTTGCGGCGAATCGCGTTAAAAAATGTCTATTTCCAGGCTGCATAGAGCTTTTATAGGGGTGTAGAACACTGTGCCTTGCAGTAACATGCATAGGGAGTCTGCTGTCATAGTGAAACAATACTGTGAGTCAGTATGACAAGCACATGACAGGTAAAAAAAGGGGGGTCAGTCAGCACGTCCCTGTATGCAGGTGCACGTAGCCATGGCAAAATATACATACAAACACAGAAATGCAACAGCACTCTGCAACCAGCACTCTGCCCTGACTCTATGCTAGAAGTTAACAGAGGCGTCAGTATACATTTTGATCAAAAAGTAATAAGCCACTCGTCGCGCCAAGGCCACCTCTATGAGTGGTCCTAACTCTAAATCCTACCTGTTATGGGCCATGACAGACACATAAAATCCAGGGAGTGAGGGCCCAGCATGGATTTTATGTGTCTCATATAAATAAGAACCGCGCTGCTTTCAAGAAAAACTCCGGACCCCTGGATAGTATTCCACTTCTCCTGGCCAGTTTTCTGTTTGGCCAAAAAGCCACACCGATGCCTCCTGTGTGATAGAGAAATCCCACAATAGTAAAGCACCACCAACAGGGTGGGAAAGCCGCAGGTGATAAAATACTCACAAAAGCAAGTGTATCAATGTAGCCAAAATGGTTAGGAAACACCGCTCCGGCTTCTAAGCTGTTCCTGATATATATCCTTTGCAGCACTCCTTCCCCTGCCGTGTTTATCAATAATAACCGGACATAGTGAAGCATTGCCTCAAATACATATACAAAGCACTTTATTGTACTTACTAGATGCTGGTCACATAAAAGCAGTAAAACAAGGAACAGCTGAGAAGCCGGAGCGATGTTTCCTAACCATTTTGGCTACATTGATACACTTGTTTTTGTGAGTATTTTATCACCTGCCGCTTTCCCACCCTGTTGGCGGTGATTCACTATTGTGGGATTTCTCTATCACACAGGGGGCAGGAGAAATGGAATACTATCCATGTGTCCAGGGTTTTTTCTGAAAGCAGCGTGGTTCTTATTTATATGAGATTGGACTTGTGTCGATATATTTTACTTTTGGACGGATTTTATGTGGCTGTCATGGCCCATAACAGTTAGGATTTAGCAATAGGACCACTCATAGAGGCGGCCTTGGTGTGGTGAGTGGATTATTACTTTTTGATCAAAATGTACACTGTCACCTCTGTTAACTTCTAGCATAGAGGCAGGGCAGAGTGCTGGTTGCAGAGTGCCATTGCATTTCTGTATTTGTAAGCACATGACAGGTGTCGCTCTTAGAATCACTGTATACTTCACTTATTTGGGTGGTCACGGGGCCAAAACTGACCAAATAACTCAAGTATCAACTCAGCCTTACAGGTAGATGTTAGCATCAAGAAGCACACTCCTTTTACACCCTTGTCAGCTGATTCCACATAGATGTCTACAGAACCTGTTCTATCAAACTCTTATACAAGTAGTGCCGCCAACAGAGGGGAGAGGGTGTCAACAGTAAGTTTGTGTTGACGTCACTGATTAATTTTCCCCAATCTCCGATCCGTCACCGTCAGAACAATTACCCAGAAAAAACAGATCCTCTCTGTGAAGCATACGCATTTACTCGGTCAGCATTTGCTCAATAATCCATCAGTATTGCTAAAGGCAAAAAAAAACAGGAGTGGATATTAAACAGAGATGACACGTGAATGGAATATTTACATGTCTTCTGTGTTTTCTACCCACTCCTGCTTTTGGCTACCTAATCATAAGCCAATTCTGATGGGACCATACAGCCCTTAAAGCTGCTGCACAGACAGGATACGTTATGCGTCTTATTTTTCCTTCCTTCTGACAAATCAGAAGAAGTTTCAAATAAAAGATGATGTCAGCATAACCAAAAGCCAAAATAGTGGAGCAGTCATTAAGTGGGAAGGGTGGGAACAGCATGATAAGTCCACAGAATGGACTTATGACATAGTGGTGAGAGATGACAGAGTCTGAGGGTGACAGCAGCATGAGGAGACCATAGAATGGCACAATGACAGGGTCTGGAGGTGGCAGTAGCATGAGGAGACCACAGAGTGGCACAATAACAGGGTCTGGAGGTGGCAGCAGCATGAATAGGCCACAGAGTGGCACAATGACAGAGTGTGGAGGTGGCAGCAGCATCAGGAGGAGGCCACAGAGCTGCACAATGACAGAGTCTGGAGGTGGCAGCAGCATGAGGAGACCACAGAGAGGCACAATGACAGAATCTGGAGGTGGCAGCAGCATGAGGAGACCACAGAGCAGCACAATGACAGAGTCTGGAGGTGGCAGCAGCATGAAAAGACCACAGAGCGGCACAATGACAGAGTCTGAAGGTGGCAGCAGCATGAATAGGCCACAGAGTGGCACAATGACAGAGTCTGGAGGTGGCGGCAGCATTAGGAGGCCACAGAGTGGCAAGGTGACATACTATAGAGGTGGGTGGCAATACCAGTACCCGCTGAAGATGGTGGGTGAAAGAAGGAGCACTTGGCATCAGATTTGTGGCATCAGGCCGGGTAACAACATCAGAATAGTAGCTGAGGTAGGTAGCCAGAAGAAACCGGTCTCTTTTGTCAAAGTGTTGGTGTGGCACCATGGATGATTTAGTCTGATGCATCAGGCATTGGTGTGTGGAAATCCTGGCTGATCCAAGCCTGATTCATCTTGATGCAGTGTCCCACTATGTGCTATATGTAAACTCTTGCTAAATGTCATATCAAATGTATTGTCATATCATGCTGTAATTCCCTTTAACAGGCTGGCAGTGTCATTTACCTTTATTCGCCCCTAGGTGGTGCTAGCACCACTTATATATATAGATAGCTGGGGGGGGGGGGGGGGTCAAGTCAGTGTGTGTGTTGAGGATGAGAAGGAACAGAGGAGTAAGTTAATGGAGGAGGTGAATCAGAGCAGTCCACAATGTAGCTGCTATTTTAGCCCCTTGGCTCTGGCCAGGCTAAGGGAGTATAGAGAACACTATATTTGCTGTTTAAATTTTTGCCTCAGGCAGCAGAAAGAACAGCTGCTCTCCTGTCTCTCCCTTGACACAAAGCACTGAGGGAAGGGGGGCCCAAGCTGAAATCTTGCACCATGGCCCATAAGCCTTTAGCTACTCCTCTGTGGTCAGATGCTGTGGAAGAAGATCATTGTCAGGATCACGACTTAGACTCAGGATGGGAGCGTGCAGGATCATGCTAGGCCTTTCGATGTCAGGTCTCCATCATCCAAATCTAACCGATTTTTACCTGCCATCACTCGTCCTATCTGGCTGATGAGACACCTTGCATTAAACAACACACAAGTATACTCTAAGACTCACTATGCTCTCTAGCATTCCCAGTGTCAATACACCAATATTGGCAACACTTTTTCTAAGGTCATGGCTTTGTTTGAACACAAGTAGGCTCCTATTACAGTGAAGATTTAATATAAAAAAGGACAGTGCGTACAAAAAATTTGGTTATCATAAGAAAATACAACATAAAATATACAAACATATAATGCAAAAAAACAGTTTGGAAAATAAAAGGCATAAAAACAGAACTTAATACTTTACGTGATGGTTTGTTAGGTAGTTGATCCCCAAAGAAATTACAGTTTGCTGCAATACATACAGCTGTTAAAAAGGATCTGCAGGCCCCCCATGAGCCCCCTGCCTATGATGCAAGAAAGACCAGTGAATATGTTAATATGTTTTTTGACGATGTGTTTTTAACAATATCTGCTGAACCCAGTTCTCTGCCTCAAAGGCCTCATACACACGACCGTTGGTGTTTTGCGGTCCGCAAACCGCGGATCCGCAAAACACGGAAGCTGCTCTGCGTTCCGTTCCGCATTTTGCGGAACGGAGCGCAGCCCATTGTAGAAATGCCTATTCTTGTCCGCAAAACGGACAAGAATAGGACATGCTCTATTTTCTTTGCGGGGGCACGGAACGGAGCAACGGATGCAGACAGCACATGGAGTGCTGTCCGCATCTTTGGCGGCCCCATTGAAGTGAATGGGTCTGCACCCAAGCCGCAAAATATGCGGCTCAGACGCGGACCACAACAACGGCCATGTGCATTAGGCCAAAGTCTTTCTATTAAGATATCTTTTCTTGTGGGCCTCCTAGCAACTTCGTATTACCTCCATCCAATCCTTTCAAATGTTCCTCAGACATGCATACCAAACATGAAGGGAGTAATGGCAATCTTGAGTGAATTCTTTGCTCCCGGGTTACTAGGCTGTGATCAATTTGACTTCGGTACAGTAGAAGCAGATAAATGGCCTGAGTTCTCACGAGGAAGCACGCTGCCTAAATATGGATTAGGCGACGTATTTCTTTGATGAATAACGGATTGTAGAGGTCTTATATATGACCTCGGCTGGAGAGGACGCTAGCCTTTTCACAACCTGTCTAATGGCTCTGTCAGGTCTATGAAGGTTTTGTGCAGGATACTAACACTATCTCTAGGTTTTATATTAGGGCTTTCTGGTCTCTGTGAAGTGGTTCCATTTTACTGATTTTATTGCTGCAATCTCCCAGCCTAGCTTTGGAAAGGGGACATGGAGGATGTTATAACCCATTACTGAAATGTCAAAGGAGGGGTGACAACTCCAAAAATCATTCTGATAGCCATATCACCACAATCATTTTTAGCAGATTATCATTTCTCTAAAGCTTTATGATATTTTTATGACGATACATTGTAATGTTCACTCTTTTCACAACTGTTGTAATTTACAGTGTGTCCCTGAATTTAATCAGGTTGAAACCTTGTATGCGCTAAATATGCTGCAATGTATTTTTGAAAATTAAACCAGGGGGTCTCCTGCATGTCAAGAGCGCAGCCATCAACCAGCCATAAATTTATGTCTTTTTAGAACACGGTTCATCTCCTCAGTCTTCTGCTGCCATGTCATGTTATTGATTTTATTTACAGCATAAATTACAGTGACACAATGTTTTTTTTTAGGTATTTGTTATGTTTCTTTAAGATGACTACATTGTACAGTTACACTTTTAGATGAGCTTAAACTGAATATATTTAAGCAAGGAGTAAATTCAAATAAGACCCCATTCAGTCTCTGTAGCAGCAGTTTTAAGGATGATTTCTTGGACCTCTGGTGGCAGTGTCCTGATGATAGCCCTGCTCTGTGACTCTGATGGTTGCAATTGCAGTGTTCATATGGGTCTCTTCTTCGACCACCTCTCTGTTTATCTTCTATATCTGTACCCTTGGCAGACCCATTCTTTCTTTTGGAAAGTTAGTCTCTGCCTTTCACCCAAATACACCTGTCCCTCTTGTTGATGACCTGATAAATAGAACTTCAGTAATCAATGTACTATATTGCTCTGGAAATAATTTGGTTTCTCAATCCATTTTTTTTCTCATTACTCCTTCTTTTCTTTTTCTGCTTATCCCTGTCACTACCCCTGGCCGAAGTAAGGGACCTCTCTCTTGTTTCCTAACTATAGGTTTATGGACATATAAAAGTTTTAAGACTCTAAAGAGGAGTCTTCGATTAAGATAAATGTATATTTATTTTTCTTGTTCTGAATAGTGGCAAAATACTAATAAAACTTAACAAAAGTAAAAAGAAACCCCAATGTGTATTTTATTTTATGATTTGATGCAATTTGGACCTTAAAATGTCCATATTCAGCTTACTTTTGTGTTAATGTGGAAATGACAAACTATTGAAATATATAGATATAGTTATGCATGAAAAATGTATGTTTCACGCCATGAACTATTTGACTCTTCGGGAGGTATTTTGTTTTGCCTTTACATATTTAAAGATATTTACATTGGTGGCATGTAGTTCCTTTACAGTGCCATAAACAAATGGCTGTTATTCTGCTACAATGACTGGAAATGTAGTCAGCTCTGATCCCAGTCATTTATCCCCTCTGATCGGTTAGAAAATCCTGAGCTTGGCACCAAAATGGTTTCACAGAGGGGCTTCCTCTGTAATCCTACTTGCATCCCCTCTACTTGAATGTGGTGTGCCAATGGATTGCTATGGCAGCTGGGGGCCAAGGACAAGCCTTTAGGTCTACTATTTGACAATGCCCAAAATACAGTAATACACCCTTACACCTTGAATAATGTTTTATTATGGAAAAGATGAAGATAAAAAAACTATAGATAATTAGTATTGCTGCATGTATAATGACTATAAAGTTTCTCCGGTATTTTCCTATTTATCCTGTATAACCTATACAATGACTTGACCTAACAAGAAGGCACACCCAAGAGAATCAAACAAACCTACAAAAAACAACGGTGCAAATGCCGATAACAAAAACAACCACAAAGAGTCAAAAAAATATATCCTTTATTAAATACTATTAAATACATATATGAATGTTTAAAAATAGAGGAATCCGCATTACAGTGGTAAAGAAAATTATCCTGTGAGGGACAAACTCAATGCAGACAAGTAAACACACACTATTGTATAAGGTGTAGCTGCTGGACAGGCATAGATTGAATTTGGGGAAACCAAAAATAACAGGATCCAAAACGGACTGCAACAGAAAAAAAAAGGCCAAGTAAGTGGAGTATCTTGTTAAAGCTATATCCACGTGGCTACCACACCTAAAAACAATGGTGGAATTGGTCTTTTTTTTTACAATCATCCCTGCAAAACGATGCATAAAAGTTATCCACTATGTTATGTGCACTGCAAAATGGTGTCGCTAAATAATATACCGTAGGTCATGGCTACATCTATAAAATAATAAAAACATGCATTGCTTTCAGAATGTGGACATAAAAAAATACATGTAAGGTTCTAGTAGACAGTTATAAAAAGCATCATTTTTAAAATATAATATAAATGAGAGAAAATGACTTATTTTATTAAAATTCTGGTGAAATGCAGCCGAGCTAAACTTGATGGTTAACGCGTTAAGTAAAGAGTGGCAAGAAAAAGATAACTGACTTTTCAATGGATTTCAATGGATTTTTTCACCAGATAACCAAGATAACACTGTGAATGTGTTATCAGAGTCAAGTTTAGCTCGACTACATCTGTACAGTAATGGTGACTGACTGAAAAGACTGGAAAAACTTGTGTTGAGTAAGTGCTAGTCTGTTGGAAGAGGTGCCTCTCTTGTTTATGGTATATTCACACATGCTGGCGTGTGAGTCTGAGAAACCTGGTCAGTAGTTAAACATCTGTGCTGGAGAAAAGCAATTAGATGGTGTTAGTCTGGAAGGTGATTGATGACATCTTATTTTCCATTTCTCAAGGACTCATCGGTTGAGGACTCGGAGTTGTAGATAGCTTTGTGGAAAACGCAAACCACTAGTTTGTGTTAGGCTGAAAACAGTGATTGAATTTATTATTCATTTAATCTATGAATGATTAAATATCAGTCTTACAGCTGTATTACAGCAACAGATTATCTAACAGATTTTCTCACCAATCATTGGTCAGATGGACTATTGGAGCTGCTGTAAATTTCAATCACTATTTAGGCCAGTTTCTACTGGGGCCCCACTCTTACCACACCCCCTTTTCAAAAACTGACAAGGAAGGAGTAAAAATGGTAGTTGAAAATAAAAAAGTCACAACAGCATTTAAAAAGTTTCAAAAACTGGAATTTCAGAAATTTTTAATGTAAAAAAAAAAGACGTAAGGGAATGATAAATTCCTCCCTAAATTTTACAACCAGTCAATGTTAGCACTCGCACTTCTATAATCCGTAAGATCTATGACTTCCGAATAGAAGAACTGTGTTTTGTACCCTTGGCTTTCCTCGTCTGTAAGGTGATTCCTGTCCACTTGGATGGCAAATTGTAAACCCCATGGTTCTTTGGTCTTGACTTTCCATTGCTGTCTCTAACTTGTGGTTGCCCTGCATGTGTTGTAGGCATTGGCAACTAACTGGCTCAAGAATATTTTAGACAAGCAAGATGTTCTGCTATTATCATTCACCCCTAGACCACCAGGCATATTAATATTGGCCATCACATATCTAAGGATATGAATATCTTCACCAGTGATTACTGGATGACTGAATGTAATGGGTAAAGAGTTACTGGGCCAACAGGGATTACTGGATTAGGGATTTAACCTTTTGGATCATTACAAAAAGGAATAAATCCTGGACCACTATGACTAACTGCCCATTTTTGCTCCTTCCTCTCTTTTTTTATTTTTATTCATGCTCATTAATAAGTGGAGTCCAGATATATGGGCACACTCATATTCATGCTCATTAATAAGTGGAGTCCAGATATATGGGCACACTCATATCATATCAGTGATTTTAGACCCATTGCATGCACAATCCACTTTAGGGAGCTACTTAGTATTGGAATTCAAAGACCATGTATATGGTTTCCTACTATTGACTATATACCTTGACACATTCAGTGTTTTTTGTATAAAGCTGCCAATATGGACCTCACCAATTTCCCACTACTCCCATTACAATGCTGCACAGTTCAACACTGGTCTTTACTTCCTGGTCATGTCTCAACACAGAGACCATTTTCTGTGTGTCGAGACAGGACTATGAAGTAGAAACCAGTGGGGACCTGGGCATCAGGGGCGTAGCTATAGGGGGTGCAGAGGTAGCAGTCGCTACCGGGCCCAGGAGCTTGAGGGGGCCCAAAGACCCTTGTGCCGCATAAGAAGACACACAAAGCACTGAGGGAAGGGGGGCCCAAGCTGAACTCTTGCACCAGGGCCTATGAGCTGTTAGTTACGCCCCTGCTGGGCATCATTGGAAAGAGAGTGGCGGGGGGATCAATATGATAAATAATGGTACTTTGGTACTTTTATCTGTAACCCACTCTGAGCCAGCTGCCACCAGTTCTTTTCCATGGGAATTCCCCCTTGCGTTAACCTGTTTAGCATGTTTTCAGACTGGTATGGTTAAACTCATGGCTGCTGGTGGTAACTAACTGCATCTTTAAAAACAAATTGCACTGTAGGCTTTTTTTTTTTTAAATAGTTTAAAAAAATAGCTTTTTAGTGACAAATGCCTGTCGGTGTGTATACATACACCTAGTGTGATCCTCCTTCTCCATCTGAATTTTGAGAAATTCACCCAAATCAAATTGGCAAAAATTTGGATTTGGTAGTTTTATATAGAATTTTAATTGGTCTGTGGTGGGTATATATCTCTGTGTGGCAGTGCACAAAAGCTGCTGTATAGACTTTCTGCACAGGGCTCTGCTGTGTGCATGAGCCCTCAGATTTTTTAGCATATACGAAGCAGTCTCCTTACTACACTGAAATTCACCTTTGTATCACTGTTTACTTCTGAATAATTCAGGAGGTTTCTAGCTGCACAGATTTTACCTTGGATTCCTTTCTCTCTATGTTCATAGCTGAACAACTGGTCAAATACCCTTCATGAAAACATGGTACATTTTACGGATCACCGGAGCTTACTCATGTGTAGTTCTTTCATTTCTCTATGATATTCTTTATGTTTTTTATTTCACTAGTCAGTAAAATGGCTAATTCCAATTAGAATTATGAAATGAACTTGAGAATACATGCCTCTGCAATGTACAAAAATTATTTCAATATTTCAGTGCATGTTTTGTCATGGTGTGTTTATACAGTAATTGCTTTAATTGTATGGTATGGAATATCGGCCCCACACAGCGAAGAGATGTGTTCATTTTAGGATTCTGGGGAGAGATCCAATACATATCTTGCATACTATTTTTTATTTTTGTGTGTATATTTTTGAGGTATTAGCAGTGGCGTACATAGAGAAGTAAGGGCCCCATAGCAAGGGTGAAACCAGGCCCCCCACACAGGACAGAAGAGGGGTTTCACCTAAAACCCTTTCAATGACCCTTGGGCCCTTTTTCGACTGCTTCATTTGCTGAAAGTTGTTCCTTTAGAACAGGGGCCCACGCAGCCCGTGGGCCACATGCGGCCCTCAGAGACAAAGTTTTTGGCCCCCGTCCTCCTGGACAGAAACACAGATGATCATGCGATGGTCTGGCGCTGTAGCAGGAGCAGGTCTGCTCCCGGCTGTCAGTGAAAGTGGGGGAGCAGAGGAGAAGGCAGAAGCGGTGTATCAGCGCTTCTGCCTTCTCCTCAAATAGGTGAGTGGTGCGCTATGCAGAGTGGACCCGGCTTGGGGGCAGAGGAGCGCAGAGCTACAGGGTCAGGAGACCCTGCTCAGCCCCCACAGTAGGCTGGTTTTGCCTGTAACTGGGGCTCCTTGGCAGTGCATGGCCATGGTCACATACACTGCTCCAGTCAATGACTGGTTTCAGTGGTGACACGCTGCTTGTGGCTACATCACCCCTGAAGCCAGTCATTGGCTGGAGAGGTGCATGTGACTATGCACTGCCAGGTGAAAACAGTGCGACGACCGGAAGATGGAGGCAGCAGTGGAAGTGCAGAGGACCGAATTGGCGGGAAGCAGGTAAGTTTAACTCTTCAGTTTCAGGGGCCATGCTGCAGGAATGTGTTAGAAATTCATTTTTACTAGGAAATCCCTTTAAGCCCCTAATACATTGTGAGATATTCAGGTCAAATACTGGGAACAAGTCATTCATGATAACCGTCCCCAGTCACTTTACATTGGCCTGCGTAATAGGCTGATGCAAATGAGCGCCGATCAACATTCTTTTATTTAAAGAATGCGGCCCCTTGAAATAGAGCGATGTGACAATGCGGCCCTCAGACCAAAAAAGCTTTTGCACCCTTGCTTTAGAGGGTAGAGTCCTGGCCAAGTTTTCACCTCCAGAAGAAGAGGGGATGATCCCAACTAGGCCTCTTGCCCTCGGCCCCATAGCAATCACATAAGGTAGTTACGCCTCTGAGTATTAGGCATGTTTTGGTTATGACAGTAAAAATATAATGTACATAAAAAGAGAAAGTATATATATATATATATATATATATATATATTGTGCATTTATAGCACACAGATTAGCTTAAAGAGGACCTGTCACCTCTCCTGACATGTCTGTATGTCATGTCTCCATGCAACAAAAATTCTGACGTGTCTCCATGCTACAAAAATTCTGGAGCATCTGTTCTTATGACTCTATGTTGTCATTTCAGGCCTACTAGAAGTTTCCATCAGTCTGCAATAGTGTCCAACTGGGTGCTACATGTTTGCAGACTCATGGAAATGTATTTATACATCTCTACTTGGAATAATAGAGGAATAGCTAAACCTAGAGCTATATGAAATGATTCTCCAGAATTGTTATTTCATGGGAAATGTTAGAAGTTACCAAAACAAACATGTCAGGGGAGGTGACAGGTCCTCTTTAAGTGTATGAAGAACAATATCAGCTTATTCACATACTTCCTTCTATCTAATAGGAGGAGCTACAAACAATCCCGTGTAACATGTTGATGGCCCCTGGCACAGCAGATAGAACTTCCTGTCACAGTTCAATGCAACACCTGGCTGCTAGGCAAACTGAAGTCAAACAACCTGCATAATACACTAGGGGTGAGCTGATGCAAGTATAGTCTGTCCCACGCCAACCACAATGTCTTTCATACCAGTCACAATCTCAAGTGCCAACCAAAGTGCCCCATAATACTGCATGTTGATTCAGGCCCTCCTCTTCTATAAGCCTATAAGGAAGCCTTGGACTTCTTACAAAGGCACCAAACAATCTGCAAACAGGAACTTAAGAGGCACTTAGTAAAGGCCATAAGAAAGAGAGATACAATTTGGAAAATTCACCACTGCCCATAAAGATTAAAACAATGGTCCTTAAGAACCATAAGCTTTAGTTTGGGGCGGGGGATTATGGTTTATTGTAGTCTTTCTTAAATCCCCTGAGGGTCGACATGGTTGAGTTACATTATTATGACCACTTCCTACTTTTGATGTCAGCAGCATGTGAAGGAAGTCACGTATGGTGAGCTGGCTTGGTGGGTATATAAGGTGTATGATAGGCTGTCACACATATCCCTCGTCGCTGTCATGGGTAAAAGGGGAAATTTATCAGAATTGCAAAATGGGATCATTATTGGCTTTCGGGCCAAGGGTGGCATTATTTCTGAAACTGTTCAGTTTGTGAGATGTTCTTGTGCTGCTGTGAGGAAAGTGTAAAGCGAGTGGACAAATGGCACCATTGTGAATAAGCGACATGGAAACCTTGGAGCACCAGGTGCCAGTGATATGAGAGGTGAATGTAGGCTATAAAGATGCCCAAGTGAAAACCAACAAGCTACAGTGGAGCAGCTCACCATTAAAATGAACCAGGGAGCTACCAGACATGTGTCTTAAACAACACCTCAGTGAACCCTACTGCATAGGTGGCTCTGAAGCAGATACATGGTCACTGCACCTTTGCTAAAAAGTTGCATCGGCAGATTTTGCAGCAATATTGGAATTGAACCTGTGCTGATTGACAAAAGGTTACCTTCTCCAATGAGTCCAATGATGGATGTTAGCGTGTCAGACGAGAAACATGAGAGAACAAATACCCTGAAACCATTGCTGGAAGAGCACAAGCTGGTGGTGGCAACATTATGGTCTGGGGAATTTTTTTATGGCATTCTCTGGTCTAACTTATTCATGTGGAAGGCTCTCTCAACTGATTTGGGTATAAATCCATCCTTGCAGATCAAGTACACTTATACATGCTGATTGTCTTTCCTGGGGCAGATGGGATCTTCCAGGTTGACAATACGACATGGCACTCAGCTAGAAATGTCTGACATTGATTGGAAGAGCATGGCCAAGACTTCCAAGTACTATCATGGCCCCATGATTCCCCAGAGTATAATCTACTTGAGTATCTATGGGACCATCTTGATCATCTTGTTTGCTAAATGGGTCCTCACCCATGCACCTTCCAGCAGCCATGGGATGCACTGCAGTGAGCATAGCTCCAGATAACAGTGACAACCTACCAGGACCCTATCGAGTCACTAACCGACCATCTTGCTGCTGACTATGCTGCATACAGAGGTAATAATGTAATAATGTGACTGGGATCTGGTTAATTGTATACATTATCAAAGAGATAAAAAACTCCCTTATGTTTTATATTTAGAGACATTTTTTAAGGATGTGCAGTGAAAGACATTTCTGCTAGTGGTTCTTTTGACATTTGATCTTTCCATTCATTATGTCTCTTTTTCATTGCGTTTATTCTTTTTTTACTATAATATAGATAAGGGCATTTGTATCTACAGTGTTAAGAAAGCAAAAATTCTGTATCGTCTATGACTTACCATACTTGAAAGACACACAAAACCCCTTTTGAAACACAGTATTCAAAAGTGTCTTAGATGTCATAATAAACCTCAGAAATGTCTTGTCTGAACATGTACCACTCTATTCACAACAGTCTATTGGACTGATAAATCTGACCTTTAGACATCGTGCACACTACAGAGCCATGTGTTCAGAGCCTGTACAGTGACACATGAAATCCTTATCGGCACTACTGCAATGCTGCTTGCATATGGCACTGTATTATGAAAGCCTCCAGCTCCATGCTGTGAAACAGGGAACATTTTTATAATAGAAATGTTGATATTTCTAGTTCTCCAACATCCAACAAAGTTTTTTTAAAACATTCAAACTGTATTGGAATTTTTTTTTTAAAAAGTCTATGAGTACGTTCAAAAGAAATCTTCTAAGGGATCTAGTATACATTGTAGAGCTAGGACTTGCAGTCTACCGTTAATTGCTGCATTTCGTAGTAAATACATGTGAAGCACATAAAACCCATGTTCACCTGTCCTTGCTGACAATTTATAATAAACAACTGGTGGTCACTGTGGCACGCCTGAACTGTATAAAAACCTGCTAATGCATTTTGAACCATTGCTGGTTCCTAGATATATGACTGTAACTACAGACACCACAGCTAATTGAAGAGGAAACTTGTTGATAAGTGAGCAGTACGAGTCTCCTACTGTTTTCTTTTTAACTCATCGGGCATCCTGATATCCATAATAAGGTTGGGGACTGGCTTTGCTCTCAACAAAGATACTTTTTGGATCCTTACTATTGATTCAAGAACACGCCATTATTTAAATTTTAAAACAGACCTTATGTATCTATAACTAGGAACCATCAATTAACTCAAAATGTCTAAGCAGAATTGTTGTGGATGTGCAAAGTTTGAAGAGAGTCTTTCAGGTGCTAAATTGTCTTTAAACTGACCACAATGTCTGATAGGGCTGTACACGTAACTTTTGCTGCCACATGTGATCCTGCAATCTGGAGAAATTCGTGTTTTAATCCATGCGCAAATTAGCTAATCAGCTTACTGAGAGCCGGCCATTTGTTGCTCCATATCTCCACCATGTTTGCCTCCTAGTTCCTCCTTCTTGATAGACAGGCTCAAGCTTCCACAGCATCGTGCCTGGCCTTGAATTCCCACTCTGCACTATTGCTTTAAACCTTGACATATGTGCAGCACTATACATTAAGCCCAGGAAAGACGACAGTACTGAGCATGTGTTGAGGTGTGAAGTAACAGTGCCAGAAGCCTGGCCATTTCAATCAAGCTAGAGAGGGAGGCACTGGGAGGCAAAAGTGGTAAAGTTATGCTGCACAAAGTAGGTTGGGCTCACCCTTGGTGCACTGAATAGCTATTTGCATGTTATTCAAAACATTAATCTCTCCAGATTGCAGGATCACATTAGGCAGCAAAAGGTAGGTATGTATACATACTGTACCAATATGAAGAGCCTGCCCTACCAAGCATTGTGGTTAGTTTGAAAGCAATTTTAACAGATTTAAAATACTTTTCAAAGAAAAGTTAATCTTTTTACAAAAAACGTTAATGGATTCTGGAGAACTGTAAGTATTAAACGTTTCTACAGGGTCATTCCATTTCCAAGGAATCGTGTTCTCTGTACACAAAGAGTTACATCTGATATTGTGAACCTGCAGTTTTAAATAGTGTTTGTGATGTGATCTTTTTTTCTTTAGTTTTCACTTTTTTTTATGTTGGATCTAAGAATAAAAAAACACCTCAGTATGCCTCTATATGCACTCTGAAGGATACGGAGTAAAATATTGCCCCACAAAGCATTTTGACTAATGTATTAGTAAGGGGGAGTTTACATCACTGTCATTTTTCTGTTCTTCTGATCCGAAGAACAGAAAAATTAAGAAAAAAAATGGCTGCTGTAAAAAAAAGGATCCTGTGCATCAGTTATGCATCAGTTGGCATTCGTTTGAAAAAAAATTCCTGCATGCATACATGCCGCACAGCAATCCCAAACCGGCAGGTTGTTCTGGCAGAGTAGTGCCTCTTGCCCAATAGTGCCTCATGCCTATGGGACACCATTGATTATAACTGGAACCGGAGAGAAGCCAGATCCCCACTAGTTCCCGTTATATTCAATAGGGCAAGAGGCACTATCCTGCCATGCTGGATCCAGAGAACTCAGCAGGCTGTTCTCTGCCAGATTGCTGTGCTGAATGTGTGGAAGTAACCTGTGGATTTGTGTTTTATACCTGTATGTTTAGTAATTGTGTTTTATTTACCATTTATGTTTATTTGTTGTGAAAGCAAAAGAGAAAATGGAAAGTGCAGCTATAGTATACAGGGAGTGCAGAATTATTAGGCAAGTTGTATTTTTGAGGATTAATTTTATTATTGAACAACAACCATGTTCTCAATGAACCCAAAAAACTCATTAATATCAAAGCTGAATATTTTTGGAAGTAGTTTTTAGTTTGTTTTTAGTTTTAGCTATTTTAGGGGGATATCTGTGTGTGCAGGTGACTATTACTGTGCATAATTATTAGGCAACTTAACAAAAAACAAATATATACCCATTTCAATTATTTATTTTTACCAGTGAAACCAATATAACATCTCAACATTCACAAATATACATTTCTGACATTCAAAAACAAAACAAAAACAAATCAGTGACCAATATAGCCACCTTTCTTTGCAAGGACATACAAAAGCCTGCCATCCATGGATTCTGTCAGTGTTTTGATCTGTTCACCATCAACATTGCGTGCAGCAGCAACCACAGCCTCCCAGACACTGTTCAGAGAGGTGTACTGTTTTCCCTCCTTGTAAATCTCACATTTGATGATGGACCACAGGTTCTCAATGGGGTTCAGATCAGGTGAACAAGGAGGCCATGTCATTAGATTTTCTTCTTTTATACCCTTTCTTGCCAGCCACGCTGTGGAGTACTTGGATGCGTGTGATGGAGCATTGTCCTGCATGAAAATCATGTTTTTCTTGAAGGATGCAGACTTCTTCCTGTACCACTGCTTGAAGAAGGTGTCTTCCAGAAACTGGCAGTAGGACTGGGAGTTGAGCTTGACTCCATCCTCAACCCGAAAAGGCCCCACAAGCTCATCTTTGATGATACCAGCCCAAACCAGTACTCCACCTCCACCTTGCTGGCGTCTGAGTCGGACTGGAGCTCTCTGCCCTTTACCAATCCAGCCACGGGCCCATCCATCTGGCCCATCAAGACTCACTCTCATTTCATCAGTCCATAAAACCTTAGAAAAATCAGTCTAGAGATATTTCTTTGCCCAGTCTTGACGTTTCAGCTTGTGTGTCTTGTTCAGTGGTGGTCGTCTTTCAGCCTTTCTTACCTTGGCCATGTCTCTGAGTATTGCACACCTTGTGCTTTTGGGCACTCCAGTGATGTTGCAGCTCTGAAATATGGCCAAACTGGTGGCAAGTGGCATCTTGGCAGCTGCACGCTTGACTTTTCTCAGTTCATGGGCAGATATTTTGCGCCTTGGTTTTTCCACACACTTCTTGCGACCCTGTTGACTATTTTGAATGAAACGCTTGATTGTTCGATGATCACGCTTCAGAAGCTTTGCAATTTTAAGAGTGCTGCATCCCTCTGCAAGATATCTCACTATTTTTGACTTTTCTGAGCCTGTCAAGTCCTTCTTTTGACCCATTTTGCCAAAGGAAAGGAAGTTGCCTAATAATTATGCACACCTGATATAGGGTGTTGATGTCATTAGACCACACCCCTTCTCATTACAGAGATGCACATCACCTAATATGCTTAATTGGTAGTAGGCTTTCGAGCCTATACAGCTTGGAGTAAGACAACATGCATAAAGAGGATGATGTGGTCAAAATACTCATTTGCCTAATAATTCTGCACTCCCTGTATAGATTGGCATTTTTGCATTAGCGTCTTAGTAGCAATCAGTGTTACTTTATCAAGTTTTACCATCAATTTCTAGATATTAAACAGGAATATTATCATAGTATTAGTAGTATTATTGATGGATCCAACAGACACCAAAATAACATTTTAGATGGCATCAAAGGTAATTCTACATAGTAGTGTAAGATATGCCCAGTGCTTGACCCAATGGATTGTTTGACATATTATGACAGTTGATGGTGGATGTCAAAGTTCATGCCGTGTTTTCCTAGTAAAAGAATGCATGTAACATCTGAAAGTATATATAGAGAAAGGTAGAGATCCCTTTGATCTGCAAAGTATACATTTGCCTTCTACCATTCCATTCACAAAGCGTATGTGCTTTTTCACCATATTCATGTGATGTCTAAAGAACGGGCCCCGCTCTTCTATACACATGCTTGTCTATTCAAGAACATTTACTCTTGCTTTTATATTCAGTCAAGGAGATATGACTGCCAAGTGTCAATACCCAACAGCATGACTGGGCTTATAAAGAAAGAAATGTATGGAAAGTGATTGTCTAAACAAGAAGTAACCAGTTAATCAAACACAAGATAATCTGGAGTGCTGACTGACAGGGCTGCACAAAGCTTTATATATCTAGGACAACCAATGTACATTTTTGTCAACCCATCAGGAAATGTCTCTGAAGAGCTGCAGGTGTTGTTATGTACACAGAAAATATCGTTGCTTGCAAAATTTGAATGAATAGTGCTATATGGTGACTCAGTATTTGCACATTGGAGGGTTAACCTGAGGCAGAAAGCTGTGACTTACTAGTCAGAACCACCATGGTAAGATGACCACACATGACATCTCACTTAATTGCAGCTCCTGGGCCGTACTTGCCATGTAGAATTTTTGAAACTTGTGCATTCTCATAGCTGATTGGCCCTCCACAGGCACCACGGTCAAGGAGAAGAAGGGATCTTTCATGTTCCAGAGAGCTGCTCCTAACTTGTGGACCCAGGGTACTCACACATTACTATACCTGAAGAGCAATCATTTAAATGACCAAATGTTCGATTTGCAAAGGAATTGTCTCCATGGCACAACTTCTATCAGCTGGTCACCTCAGCTCCTGCTCCCAGCACCTCCAGCAAGCAAGCAGCCAATTTCACCAGGGGAAGCCATAGACAACTAAAGAGTTCCCCGGAAGCAGTAAATGCAGTATTACATAATGGTCTTTCTGTTGAACAGCTTTCCATTGTGGCTCATAAACATGGGAAGTCCAAAGCTGTGGACCCACCTTTTATCATATTATAATGCAGAAATTTGTGCCAAACACACTATGTACCCTTAATTCAGGTCCAAGCTTTCAAATTGCTATTAAGCTTATTGAGGTACAGGTTCTCATTGAAGAGACTCAGCAGATATATGGAGACTTATTTTTCAAGTATTGCTTCATGGGAAAGAAGTATGCAACTTAGTCTGTCGGCCAAACCAGAAACTCCTCCAAAATTAAGAGCAACCCAACTATTGAAAGCAGTCTCAGGGTTCCTGCCGCTCATAAATACAGAGCTGAGTACTGGTTGCTAGATGAAACGTCTTTGGTACAGCTGGTGGGAGATGCTGGTTCTTTCTTCTATAAGAACCAGTAGCCCCTGAGCTGCCTCAAAGGCATTTCATCCACCCAGCTTTTTTTTTTTTTTGGTGAAGCATACATAATCTTACTTAGTTGACTACACATGAGCAGAGCTGGGTATGGGTAGTGCTATATTTACTGTGTAGTTAAACACTAGATTTTTTCAAATAAATAGCGGAGAAGGGGATGTAACAGAGCCTTATACAGCCATGGATATAAGCAAAATACAGCAGTGAATATGAACTGGGACTGAATCTCAGATTGCTTATTGATGAGTGGATTTGGGAAATCTGAGCCATGTTTTGGCATCAGAAGCAACATTCATCATTGCTGTCATTGTCAAGTGGAGGAGTTATCCTGAGTGACTAAGAAGTGGCCGCCAAACTGGGTGACATATTCAGAACCATCAGCCATAGGAAAAGCAGTGTAAACTGAGCTAAGACTATTGATATTCCACTTAGTAATGTAAGTTGTTTCCATTTAGGAATCACCATTGTCTTATTAAATATGTCTCAACAGACAGTGAATGTAGAACAACTTTCTCTGTAATACTCATATACCTTGGATTTATATAGACATACATGACTAAAACTAAGAATTAGGAACTTTAGTGGGAGTCGGGTATGACACTGTACTGCATTTGTATTGAACTGCATAGCTCTGCCTCTCATGAGCTGTGTGAATAGAGTCGTATTGCTTGTATGCAACTCATCCAAGCAGTGTGTTGTATGGGTCAGTGTGTTTATAGCAATACACATGCTCGCCATTCAAGCACTAAAGTTTGAAAGAGAACCTGTCAATAAGGCATACTAGTGTCTTCTGATATGTCAGTCACAGAAAGGAAAGCTGGAGGATCCAGCCATCAAATACATATTTTCAAGATGGTTAAGGTATAGAGTATTATTTCTCTGTATTATTTTTAAAAATCGTATTGCCTATGCTGCACATTCCTGAGTCTTCATGACAAGTTCCCTTTAACCACTTGCCGCCACGCTAACGCCTGAGATTTCACATGAACGCGCGCGCGGCGTGCGCACGCGTTCATGTGATCGGAGCCGGGACAACTGAAACTACAGCCTGCCAGTGCTGATCATGCGCTGGCAGGCTGTAGATGCGGAAAAAACAGCATTTAAATCGCATATCAGACGCTGTTTTGTAAACAGCGTCTGATATGCCTGCTGTCTGCTCGTCTGGTGGTCCCTTTGTTTGGGACCACCAGAGGAAACAAAGGTAAAGTGCACCAATCACTACACACACCCCCCCACCCCCATCACTGATTAACCCCTGATCACCCATGTCACCCCCTGATCACCAATGTCACCCCCTGATCACCCCTGTCACCCCCTGTCACTAATCACCCCCTACAGGCTCATTCAGACGTCCAGTATGTGTTTTGCGGATCCATGGATCTGCGGATCCATGGATCTACGGATCCGCAAAATACGGACACCGGCAATGTGCTTTCTGCATTTTGCAGATCCGCACAGAACTATATAGAAAATGCTTTTTCTTGTCCGCAATTGCGGACAAGAATAGGACATGTTCTATATTTTTGCGGAACGGAAGTGCAGACTCGGAGCGCGGATCCGTAATTCCGGATCCGAGCGGGACAAAGTCTGTCCCCATAGAAATGAATGGGTCCGCAATTCCGTTCCGCGAACAGAATTGCGGACGTGTGAATGGGGCATAAGGGTCCCTTATCACCGTCAGTTAGCTAGCTACTTGTTAGGTAGCTAGCGCCCAGCCCACCGCACCGCAGTCACTGATTTTCTTCTCACGCTTTAGGGCCCCTAAAATGCCAGGGCAGTAGAAATACCCCACAAGTGACCCCATTTTGGAAAGAAGACACCCAAGGTATTCCGTGAGGGTCATGGCGAGTTCACAGAAATTTTTTTTTTTTGGCACAAGTTAGCGGAAATTGATATATTTTTTTATTTTTTTTTTTTTTTTACAAAGTCTCATATTCCACTAACTTGTGACAAAAAATAAAATTTTACATGAACTCACCATACCCCTCACGGAATACCTTGGAGTGTCTTCTTTTAAAATGGGGTCACATGTGGGGTATTTATACTGCCCTGGCATTTTAGGGGCCCTAAAGCGTGAGAAGAAGTCTGGAATCCAAATGCGTAAAAATGGCCTGTGAAATCCTAAAGGTACTCATTGGTTTTAGGGCCCTTTGCACCCAGGCTGCAAAAAGTGTCACTCATGGGTATCGCCGTACTCAGGAGAAGTAGGGCAATGTGTTTTGGGGTGTATTTTTATATATACCCATACTTTGTGTGAGAAATATCTCTGTAAACGACAACTTTTTAAATTTTTTTACACAAAGTTGACAATTTACAGAGATATTACTCTCACCCAACATGGGTATATGTAAAAATACACCCCAAAACACATTGCCCTACTTCTCCTGAGTACGGCGATACCACATGAGTGACACTTTTGCAGCTAAGATGCGCAAAGGGGCCCAAATTCCAACGAGTACCTTTAGGTTTTACATGGCTGCTCACAATTTAGCCCCGCCCAAAATGCCAGAGCAGTAAACACACCCCACAAATGACCCCATTTCGGAAAGTAGACACCCCAAGGTATTCACTGAGGGACATAGTGAGTCCGTCTGAGATTTTATTTTTTTTGCCAGAAGTTAGCAGAAATGGAAACTTTATTATTATTTTTTTCCTCAGAAAGTGTCATTTTCCGCTAACTTGTGAAAAAAATGAAATGATACATGAACTCACCATGCCCCTCCGTGAATACTTTGGGGTGTCTTCTATCTAAAATGGTGTGATTTGGGGGTATTCATACTATCCTGACATTCTAGCACCTGAAGAAACATGACAGGTGCTCAGAAAGTCAGAACTGCTTCAAAATGCAGAAATTCACTTTTTGCACCATAGTTTGTAAACGCTATAACTTTTACCCAAACCAATAAATATACACTTATTGGATTTTTTTTATCAAAGACATGTAGAACAACAAATTTTGTGAAAAATTTATATAGAAATGTAGTTTTTTTAGAAAAATTTTACAACAGAAAGTGAAAAATGTCATTTTTTTGCAAAAATGTCGTTACATTTTTATTAATAGCAAAAAAAGTAAAAATGTCAGCAGCAATGAAATACCACCAAATGAAAGCTCTATTAGTGAGAAGAAAAGGAGGTAAAATTCATTTGGGTGGTAAGTTGTATGACCGAGCAATAAACAGTGAAAGTAGTGTAGTGCGGATTTGTAAAAAAGGGCCTGGTCACTAGGGGGGTGTAAACCTGTGGTCTTCAAGTGGTTAAAGTAAGTAATTTACAAATTTTTAAAATTCAAAATGAACACTTAGGTTATAGTATAATCACAAGTAGAGGATACACTGCATATTTTTCATCACAGAATCCGTGAAAAAAAAAATCAGCGCAGAAATTTACTTGAAGTGTGCATTTTAATACTGCAGATTTACAATTGTTTGGGTGAAATCCATTGCAAATCCACAGCAAAATCCCTGAAAAGTCTCTGTGTCACATGTGCATTCTATTGTGGATTTGTCATTGTTTTTACCACAGGATCACAGAAAAATCTATGGCAAAAAAATATGCCCCATATGGCTGTGGCCTATGGAAGAGATTTAAGAAACAGTTGCCGACAGCAATCACAACACAATTTTCATTTTGTAATCTGCTTTAGAAAATTTAAAGGCGCTCAGAGATTGGTTTCAATGGACAACAAAGACAGTTTCTCTTTTAGACTGTTTCATAAATCTGACCCAAAATGTTCAGATCATAGAATGTGCCCCTCTGACCTCATAGGGTCATTGCATTCATAGGCTGGATATCTATAAGAGGACAATAAAACTTTCACACTCCTTATCTATAATTGCTACTACACTTTACTGCTACAACTGTTTGATTACTCCTCCACTCATATTGATTTGCATAAGGCCTTATTCACACGTCCATTGTGTTTATGGATCCGCAAATTGCAGATCCATAAACACACCCGGCCGGCAGCCCCATAGAAATATTAGGACGTTTTAATTAAGAATTTTAACTTTTAGTTTCTCAAACAGCTTTTACATTAATTGGCAAATGGTTGCAATTGTGTACATAGACTTTTAAGTGTCGTATTTTTGTGTAGTTTATACTTTATGTAGGTAGCTGTTTTAGATGCTTAAGTATTTGTGTGTGTATGTGTATCTTGGGCATGTACTATAGAGCAAGAATAACACAGATCACACTTAAAAAAAAAAATACATGGTTTGTTTTCCTTGTTGGTATAAAAATAAGAATACAGAATAATACAATTATAATAAAAATAAAATATGTTGGCTGCATAAAGAGCTTAATATCTGCAAACAGTTGCTTAGATGATAGCTGAGAAATATGACACTACTAGAAATTCAAAACAGGGTTTGGAAAATGAGTTTTGCTGGGGCATCTTACTGAGCTGCTTCCAAATACTAGAATGAAATATGCCAGGCTGTTTAAACAATAATTACTAAGCCCATAAAATTGTAATACTGAGAAATGCAGGTAAAAAGGTCATGGGTAACATTAAATCTTATATTCTGGTTAGGTATACACAATGCATTTTCATTTCCGTCAAATCTACAGGACTATATAAAAATGTTATAGTAAGTTTTTTTTTTCCCCAGCATCTGGCTCAACCACATTTAGGCTATACTACAGTATTTTATCAGCTGTGTTCACCTTTGTGACCATTGTTTGTATTCTAATGCATCTAAAATAAAAAGTTGCTTTGAAAATATCTTAATGTAATATTTAGACACAGAATATTAGGAAATGTAAAGGGTTACTGTGCTTTTAGAAAACATTTTATATTTCATGTCACCTTGCTCTATGACATCAAAGTGAGAGTGACCCTTAGTCTTTCTACTTTCTGTCCTGCAGCGAGGAGAAAAAAGTGCTAACTGAGCGATTGTCTCCCTTCGTTCTAGAGATTGGTGGGAGTCCAACTTCTACTGATCATAATAAACTTTGATAAGTCCCTATAACATATCAAAAGTTTTCTATAAGCACAGTGATCCTTCAAAAAAATATATATATATCAGGCCCTGGCATTTTTGGAAGGTTTTGCTCTATATTGCAGCTGCAGCCACCGCCCTTCTCCTTTGATGTCGCGTCCTCCTCAGCACCCCTATCTAGTTCCTGCTGTGACTGAAAGGATGAGTGAGCCCTCCATTCCGCAATGTCATCCTCTTTGTCCTCAATAATAATGTTACACCTATAGGAAGTAAGGGAGAACTGTGTCCTATAGCTACTACTACCACTTCTACTACTATTGGCTAAACGGCTGGTGCTACTACTACTGTTTACACTACTACCTACATTCTGCCTTTTGGATGTATGGGTCTTTCATTTTACAAGCTTCCACCTACCAGACATTTAAATATAAAGGCACAGGTTTGGTACACAGATTGTGAAATTGTACTAACAAAATTGTGTTTTTTTTCGGTAATTTACAGGGTGAGGCAGAATAAAATGTCCCTCCCCTTCTACAAACACACTACACACTGGTATTGACAATTCCCAATGGTAATACAATGCATTGGATAAAACTTCTATATTAATGTAGTACAGTATAATGTGTCCACTAAAACTTTGACATAATACAATGCATGGTACGAAACTGCTCTGACAAGGCAGTTATTACAGCACAATTTGTTCACTAAATCTGCAGGGTATCTTGAGGCCATACAATGCATGGGATAAAACTGCTATATTAATGCAGTTATTGTGTACAACACGGTATCTTGACACAATTAAATGCATGGAATTAAACTGCCATATTAATGTAGCCATTACAGTATAACATGCTCACTAAAACATTGACGTAATACACTGCATGGAATTAAACTGGTCTATTAATGCAGTTAATGTGTTCACTAAAACGGCACAGTATATTGATGCAATACAATGTGTGGAGTGAAACTGCTATATTATTGCAGGACAACATATTCACTAAACCTGCATTGTATCGACTCAATACAAAGCATTTGCAGCAGAATGTATTCTATTGACATTGGTACTTGAGTTGTTGGCAATAAGCTTATAAAACACTTATGATATGTAACTGTAGAAACTTGAGGTTTTTTTTTACAAAAAAATGCTGTCTGACTGTTAAGTTACAAAAAATTATGTTTCTTGAGGATTTTGTTGATTGCAGAATTTGCAGTGCAACGTGAAATTCTCAGTTGCCAGCAGCTGTATGAAAACAGTATGAATTACAGAACTGTGAGGGACCAGTCCCTGCCCCCTGTTCTTTCCCTGATAAAACCCTGACTTTTCTATCTATTGATTAAATCTATCTAATAACATATTTCTCTATACTGTTCCTATACTCTCCCTACCACACCTAGAGTACTATCTTGTGTCTGGAATTGCTTTTTGGCAGATACAACTAGAATACATGCTCTTAGATCACAAGCTACACTCACAATGGTATCTCTCCAGGCCAGAGGCTGAAGGGCCCTCCAAAATCCTGCCCCTGATTAGCTTACAGGCTGCCAGCCTCTGAGCCAATCAGGGCAAGCCCCTCCCTCCAAGGGTCATGTGATCCTCCATCTTCATCCTCACTCTCATTTTCCCTGCCAATTTTCCTTGTCAAATGGCTCGGGCACCATTTTGCAGCATTCGTCTGAAGTGAATTGTCAAAACTTTGGATTCATTTGGTAGCAACATTTTTGTGAAATTGATAATAAAATTGATTCATTTAGAATTGATCATCTCTAATCTATTGTTTTCTTGATAGGCCTAGATAAAGATGCCTACAGTGTGATGATGCTCTAATTGATGCACTCATCCCTTTCACTCTCTGCTACTTATGAATAGTCTAAGTAAGAAAACAAGCAAGGCTGTTTGCCATCCTAAAATTAAAAAAAAATAAGGAAATATTAGAAAAGTGCTATTTAAGTTTATCTTTAATATAGTTTAGGGACAGGGATGTTAAATATTTTGGTAAAATACTTTATTGGGTAGAGATGTTTCTCCTAGAAAAATCTGTCTTCAGTCTGTAGAAGACGCCTGTGTGTAACATGCAGAACCATCCAGCTGCCTCTTGTCACTACCTCAGTCCCTGACTATGGACATGCGGCCTAAATATCACTGCCCATCACCCGCCTGTCTGACTTGTTACACACAGGCATCTTCAGTGCTCAGTAACACGCTGAAGACTGAAGACAGACTCTCCTTAGTAATGCTCAGTTACAGCTTTGATAAAAGAATCTTTAAACTGAAATGACAATTACACATCTAAAGGGCATCTGTCAGCAGATTTGTACCTATGACACTGGCTGACCTGTTGCATGTGCACTTGGCAGCTGAAGGCATCTGTATTGGTCCCATGTTCATATGTGTCTATTCTGAACTTGAGCTATTTTGCAAAGAAGAGTGGACAAAATCTTAGAGTCTAGATGCACAAAGCTCGTGGAGACATACCCCAAACGACTTGCAGCAATAATTGCAGAGAAAGGTGGTCCTACAAAGCATTGACCCAGTTGGGCTGAATACAAATGCACACCACACTTTTCTGATTTTTATTTATTATCCCAATTTTTAACAAGCTTTGGGACATGACAAGGTAAAATAGCCAAGCCAAATATCAACCCGTAAACAGCTGAAGATGGATATTTGGCTTGGCAATTCTCACTTGTCTTGTCCCAAGCTTGTTAAAAAGTTCTACTTTTATTCATAGGTAGCCTCTTCCAAAAGGTGGCATTAGCAAGATGGTTCTCTTTCCCTGGGAGATACCTATTTGCATATTATTTTCCCATGGAGCATGGTCAATAAGTCTCCTTAAGGAGAGCCAGTACCCTGCCTAAGTAACAGCCTGTCAGTATTTCATGTTGACTGTGGTGGTCCCAGTGGCGGATCCAGAGCCTGGTCTCGGGAGGGGCACTTCCAGATTGTGAGGAGAGCACACACTGTACTCTCCGCATCCGCATTTCCGGAGCGCGCGGCCGATCTACCGATCTGCGGCTCCGCAATAATATAGAGCATGTCCTAAACTTGTCCACAATTGCGGATAAGTATAGGCATCTCTATGGGGCTGGCGGCAAGGTGTGTTGCGGATCCACAATTTGCGGATCCTTAACACACTACCGACGTGTAAATAGCATTGTGTTTTTCAAGCATATAAAATTTTAAGCTATTCCATTTTCCACAAATGTTGGGTATGTACAGTATACAAGTCTAGATTCTGCACAGAGCAACTTTTATAACATATTTTGCTTATTCCCATGTGAGCTGGAGTCCTAGACTGTGTAAAATTTACACGGTCCAGGACTCCAGCTCACAATGGGTTAAATTAAGCAAAAGAGGTTATAAAACTAGCTCCCAATGGAAGCACATGCACTGTGCAGAATCTAGACTTATATTGTATACTGCATAACCAACATTTGTTGAAATTGGAATAGCCTAAAATTCTTCATTTTTTACATTATACTTAGGATCCGACTGAACTCACCTCACAGTCCTTAAGTTAAGCGCGGGCGGCAGCAAGATGACGCAGGAGCTCAAGCGGGGCAGGCATCTTACAGCAGTGGCAGTGCTCTCTCCACAGCTCACACTGACTGCGTGCCGCCCAGCAACTCCACTAAACCACTCCCACCCTCATTCTCCTAGTGTGAGCCGAGTCTGTGTGAGCCTGCACGCAAGGCTCTCTGCTCTGCCTCCGCTCCCAAGTCCCGACAGGCTCCGCCCCTCACTGGCAGTTAACCTGGCCCTACGGCGACGCACGCACCCGCAGCAGCACAGGAGGTATGGTAATCTATAGTGGGTGCGTGCGCACCGCGGCAGCCAGGAAGGGACTGGGAGGGATATCATTGGAATCTTTATCTTACATTCTCGGGGGCAATTGCCCGTTGCCCCCTGGATCCGCCAATGGGTGGTCCTGACAGAATGAAGCTCCTGACAGGTTCCCTTTCAAGGGGTTCTTCAGAACTATAACATTGATGTCCCCTCTTTAGTATATAGATCATCAATGTTTACATAGAGGTCCTGGAGGTCAGACCCACCAGCCAAACACTGATTGCCGATTAAGACGATTTGGGCAACCTTTCAATGCCTTTCCAATACTCTCAAGCTTCTGTGCCAATGTAAACTGTGAAGGGACATCCTAAGGAAAAGAGTTATGGGCTAAATCTAAGGTGACGTGTTCCACAAATCACATATATGGCCCTAGCCTTCTTAATTTTTTTATTTCAGAGTGTCAAAAGGTATGCAAAACACAGTATTGACCTGTTAACAATACCGGCAATGTAGATGTCTATAGACTTTTTTTTACTGTTGCAGAAAAACCATAATAATCTGTTCAAATCTTATCCACAAATAAAAATGCTCGTAATTGATTACATAATGCTCTATATTAGACGCTTACTTGAGTTCAGCAACTATACTGTTAACTAAGGCTGACACCCTGTGGACATCTCAGGTAAAAGCAACATGTGGCTCAAGAACAGTAGCCCTCTGGTGGTCACATACTAAATCAGCTAAAAAACAAGTAAAATGCAGAGCATGCTCTTCCATTGTCATTAGTACACTACAGTGGTATGCACAAAGGTGAAATACGTATAGTATAGTGTTGAGCGCGAACATTCAAATAGCGAATTTTTATCGCGAATATCGGCACTTTGCTAATTCGCGAATATTTTGAATATAGCGCTATAAATTCGCTATTTCGAATATTCGGTTTTTTTTTTTGTTTGTTTTTTCTTTCCCACTTCCCAAAAGTAGTTCTTACCTGTCCTGAGGATTCCTGGCTTCCTGGCTGCTCCAGTCAGTGCCCGTTGCTGCTTCTGCCGACTTCCGTGCTCATGGAGCGTCCCCATCACCATGGGAACGTCTCCATATACTAAAATGTACTGTTGGATTTGAGAATTAGTAAACCATGTCTGTTGAAATCGCAATGCGATTAATTCAAGTTATATTAATCGCATTGCGATTAAAACTTAGCAGTATACTGCTATCTTACATATTAGGCTAGAATTAACGAATATGGAATATAGCAGCAGTGCTAAGTAGAAATCGCAATGCGATTACTCCAAGTTATATTAATCGCATTGCGATTTCAATTAGCACTGCTATATTCCATATTCGTTAACTTCGTTAATTCTAGCAAGCTGACCCATTATAAACCCAGCTCTAAGTTGAAATCGCAATGCAATTAATGTAACTTGAAGTAATCGCATTGCGATTTCTACTTAGCACTGCTGCTATATTCCATATTCGTTAATTCTAGCCTAATATGTAAGATAGCAGTGCTAAGTTGTAATCGCAATGCGATTAATATAACTTGAATTAATCGCATTGCGATTTCAACAGATATGGTTTACTATGGTTGCTAAAACGAAGATGGAGAATACTTCGTTATCTTAGTTTTGAGGAATATGACGAATACATTCGTCATATTCGCTAATTCTACCAAGCCAACCATAGTAAACCAGGTCTAAGTAGAAATCGCAATGCGATTAATTCAAGTTATATTAATCGCATTGCGCATTGCGAATGTAATTCTCAAATCCGACAGTACATTTTAGTATGGAGACGTTCTTAGCTTGGTAAAATTAGCGAATATGACGAATGTATTCATCATATTCCTCAAAACGAAGATAACGAAGTATTCTCCATCTTCGTTTTAGCAACCTATTCGTCAACTTCGCTAATTCTAGCAATCAAATAGGAAGGTTGACTATAGAGACAGCTGTGTTTAATTCGCTATGCGATTAGATTATTATAATTTTTTTAATAAATAGAATAATTATAATAATTATCAAGTAATATAATTATTCTATTTATTTAAAAAAAAAGCAAAGTAATATAATCGCATAGCGAATTAAACACAGCTGTCTCTATAGTCAACCTTCCTATTTGATTGCTAGAATTAGCGAAGTTGACGAATAGGTAGCTAAAACGAAGATGAAGAATACTTCGTTATCTTCGTTTTGAGGAATATGACGAATACATTCGTCATATTCGTCATCTTCGCTATAATTCTAGATATGAAACCAATAGGAAAGTAGCCTAAGTTAAAATCGCAACACATTTAAATCGCATATTAATCACGATAACTAAAATAATGATGAATATTCGATTTCGACGAATATTCTTTCGAATATTCGCGAATTTCGTCGAAATCGAATATGGCACCTGCCGCTCATCACTAGTATAGTACAATGAGTTGCCTTTTGTGTGTGTCGTACAGCCAAGTATTATTACATTTTCAGCACTCAATATAGGATGAGACGTATCATAACTGGTGCAAAGGAAATCTAGCTCAGTTGTCCATAGCAACCAATCAGATTCCACCTTTTGTTTTTCAGAGGGCCTCTGAAAATTGAAAGAACCAATCTGATTAGCTGCTTTGGACAACTAAGTCAGATTTCCTTGGCACCTGTTTTGATAAATTTCCCCCCTAGTGTCTATTCAAATATTCACATGTCCACATATGACTCTTTTCAGTCCCATAGGTCCCTGTGTATACCATATAAATCCTTGAGCATATTATTTTTAGAATGTTTTGGTCAGATGTTTCTACAGTATACTGAAGGATAATTATCAGCATTTCATAATTAACCCCCCACACTTTTCTTGACAAATGCATCATTTCTACAAAGATTTCTTAGACTGGTGTAAAGAAAAACTGACTGTGTTGCCCATAACAACCAACCATATTCCACCTTTCATTTTCAAATGGAGCTCTGAGAAATCTCTGAAAATGAAAGGTGGAATCTAATTGATTGCTACGGGCAGCTAAGCCAGTTTTCATTTTCACCAGTTTGAGAAATCTGCACTTACAGATGCCATATTTGTAAGCAAGCTCTGCACTGGTGGTGACCCAACCCTGTATGTCAATCCTCTTTAGGAGACAATCCTGGTACTAGCATCCTGAAGTCTTCTTCACAGCAATTAAACCTCTGTCCTTGAAGGTCTTGAGCCGATAAATGGTTAATTTAGGTGAAATCTTACAAGCAGCAATGTCCTTGCCTGTGAAGCCCTTATGATGTAAATTAGTAATGACTGTGAATCTTCCCTTGGAGTTAACCATGGTTAACAGAAGAAGACAATGATTTTAAGCCCCCTCCTTTTAAAGTAACCAATCTGACCAGAGTAACCAGAGTGATATCAGCTGCCTTGTGCTCATTAACACTTTCTCCAGAACTAACGAGAAGATTGCTGAAATGATGTTAGCAGGTGATTTTGTGGCAGGGCTAAAATGCAATGGAAATGTTTAATTGCAACAATTGCTACCATCAAAACTGAAGTAGCAAACTATGTGAAAAACAAAATTTGTGTCAATCTCAAACCTTTTGGCCACAACTGTATGCTGGTGGGACCATGCTGTGATTAGTGATGAGCGGTAGGGGCAATATTCAAATTTGTGATATTTCGCAAATATATGGGAGAATATTCATCATAAATTCGCGAATTTGAGAATGTGCAATTATTTTCTTGATTGTGAAAATCAGCAATGTAATATGTGCGTATTGCACGTGCAATACAGGCGTGGGTCACTATTGCTACATTTTTAAAGCTGCTAGAATTTCCTGAGACTGGAGAAAATGTTTGGCACGACAGAACATTACAATAGCTTTATATGCAGATAGAGTGCTCCGATATATATTCGCGATTGCGCAGATCGTCAATTAATGATGCGCATATTTTTGCGCAATACATGCAACTTTACAGTTTAGCAGGTCTGACTACATATTAGTGATTGACGCACTACATATTGTTGTGAACTTGTGACATCACAGCACTATGTCTGTAGCATGTATGTATTGACAGCAGAACCTATGACACTGCCTAACACCCTGCACTGGAACCTATCAGCTACACTATATCACAATCTAACCTACACTGACTATCTCCCACTAACTATGTGTATTATATATATAAGCTAACTAACTAACTAACTAACTAACTAACTAACTAACTAACTATTGTAATGTGACACAGTAAAGCACAGAGCACAGCAATAACACTGCTGTCTGTCTCGGAACTGCAAAAAACAGCAGAAAATGGCTGCTGGGGAGGTTCTTATCTAGTAAGGGGTAGGCAACTTTCCTATTGGGTGCTAGGGATGTTGCTAAGCTCAGACAAAGACATTACAGCCTTCTAATTGGTCTACAAGCAAGAAGCAGGGAGGGATAATGGGTTCAGAGGAAAAAAAATCTAGAATATTCACGAATACGAATATATAGCAATGCGAATATTCGTGCCCAACACTAGCTGTGATGCAACAATGGGCCCCAAACGCCAAGCAGAAGACCAACCAATCACTTTCCACTAGAATTTTTTTCATGAGTTAATATACAAATAATCTAATAAACCCTACTAATTATATAAACATTGGGGGCCATTTATTATTTATTTATAATGCCCCTCAAAGTGCCCGGGCCCCTCATACTGGTTATACTTACTCCCCGGGACCTGCGTCGCTCCTGCACTATCGCATAGATCAAAGCATCTGACGACGGAAGGGGGGGCAGCCAATAGCAGGCAGTGATGGGAACGAGCCTCCCTAGCATCGCGGGTGATGCTAGGGAGGCACGTTGCGCCATCTGCACCTGAAATACACCTAATATAAGCATATTTCACTATAGTAAATGACCCTTTATGTGTGCATTTATGACAACAAGTGATATGATGTAAAAAGAAGTGGACATGGAGATTTTCTGTATGCTGCAGATGGTGGATGGTCCTAATTATATTTTCCTCTAACACTACGCATAGAGCTATGTTTTTATCTTTACTGCAGTGTGCTAATGAGTTAAAAGGAGGAAGGAGCAAACATTAAACTACTTATGGTGCATATAGATCTGTATATTTAATTGTTATGCTGTTATAACTTGTATTTGGATGTACTGTAAATTGCGTTTTTCGATTTTCATTATTCAGTGCAGAACAAAAAAAATGCTTGAAGTGACCACCAGATGGCGATTTTTCCAGTCTACATTTTCTTTATAGACCAAAAATAATAGCTGAAATAAAAAAATTACATTATAAAAACTACAAATATTTTGCTTCTGAATGAGTGAATTTAAGCCTGAATAAAATAATTTAAGGAACTATACAGCATTAACCCCATCATGAAGTTGTTACTAATTTTCCTAAACATGAAAAAAAAACTACCCTTCCCATAATCTGCACCACTCTCCTCTCCTCTGGTTACTTGATGGGCATATGTCTTTATTCAAAAATACTATGTAAAGGGGAGAGATCATACTTTTGTTAAAAAAAAATAACTGGGAAATCAAGACTATTTCTGGGATAAGTTGTTTAAGCTTCACACTATGTATATTATCTATAGTAAACCACAATGTGGATTCCATTGACTGCAATGAAGACGGCATTATTCAGCTGAGTCTGAAAATGTGATAAGCTCTTCTCTGGACATAAAATATATTGTCACTTCTGTCATCTGACATTTGAAGCCAGCAATACTTTAGATGACATAGCGCTATATATAAATCATGAGATTAGGCCTGTGGGTGTCCACCAAAGGAAAGGGGGTCTCAGGTTCTCACTGAGGCCTCTGACATTCCATGTCATACATTTAGAATGGCCGTATATCATAGCAAACATACAGGAATGCTATCACAGCAGGGGAAAATCAGCAGAATGTTGTGTATGTGCAAGAGGAGTAACCAATTCACCTCAAATGTATATTGTAAACTGCAGAATATCTAAAAACAAAATTATGTATCCTTGACCTTGACCACCTACAAGTGTTGCTTCTGCTGAATTTATCACACTAGTATAGCTAATGTAATGAAGAATATAACTGGCCATTTGTGTAAATCAGGGTAGCAGTGGGATGTAGTGGTAGGCAAACATTAGGGCTCAGAAGCAATAGGGCATTTTGTGCCACCTCCTGGGGCCTATGGCTTCCCAAAACACCCATCAACTTTCCTGGGCTGTTCTAAGCCAAAACATCTGTTGCATGGACATTGGATGCCCCACGTTTGAATACTGTGCAGGGTATGGAAGCCAACCAAGCATTGTCATTCACTCTCATAAGCTGCAGGTCACTAGGCCTGAAGCTTATGAGGGAGTAGAGCGGTGCAGGGGGTCGTGAAGCAATGACATCATCATGACCACATACACCGGGATGCAGACAACTCAGGCCACAGGCCAGAAGAGGCCCATGGCCTGCATAACAGATGGCAGAAGTGTGGTGCAATACAAGGGGGCATTTTAAACACTGGGGGCTCTAGAAGGGGACATTAGAGCTACTGGTGCGGTGGCCAGGCCGCAGGCGCAATATGTGTGAGTTATGGTGGGCCGATGGGGGTAGTAGTATTACTCACAGTTCTGTAGCTCACTGGGCCAGGGTGCAGTGAAGGGAAGGACAGCACAAAATCCTTTGGGGCACTCTCCATTTGTCCAGGGATTCCCAGCCAGATAGTAGTTGAACCAACAAGAACTTTACTTGAAATATTTGCCTTGAGGTAGATAACATCCACGCAAGTAATGCCTTGGTACATAAAATGGAGGTGAGCTGCAACTACAAACAACAGGCACAGTGAGGCAGTGGTATGCAGGTTCCTACTCCATCTGATAGAGAGGGTGATACTTTTACTTTCCTTATCTTGCTCAACTTGCTCTGAAACCTCAGCCTTTTGGTACTTTGGATCTTCTGAACTAAAACTTGGCAACCAACAGGGTGGTCCCCCTAGCGACAGTCATCTGCACCATTATTTGAACAGGTTGCTTCAATACAATTAATCCACTTCGTCTCTGACTCCAGGACAGTGGAACTACAAAAAGGAAGGGATCCAGTAGTCCTTGGGCTTGGTCTCCAATCTATCTTGCCCTTCTCCTGGGGAGTAGCCAGGGGCACACAGGTTAAGTTACAGGCTTTCCTCTCCTAACTTCCTCCTACTCCTAACTCAACTCTCAACTCACTTCCTATGCCTGCCTCTTACTATATATATGATATGACAGCTCCACCTAGTGGTCAAAGTGTGTAAATGCAGTTACCAGCCTGCTGTGAGGAGTTTGCAGCTATTACAGAGAAAATAGACAATGGCATAAGATGACATACACAAAAGTTTGAAGTGTCTCCTTTTCACACAAAGTGGGACACTGCATTGGTGGCACTACAGGTGGCAGGAGAAGGTGGACCAGATGGATAAACAGCTGGGGGGCCTCCGTCAGGGCAAGGGACTTATGGATACAAATGGAAATGGATAGGCAGAAAGTAAAGACATAACACCATGTGAACAAAGCCAAGGAACAGCCACATAACTTATTGCTGTTACATTGATTTTATTGTTATGTGCATATTATTTTTACTAGGGTTTAAGAAAAACATTTTAGCATTGTGTAAATGTATTATATGGCACTGTGAGAAACTAGGATCACTTGAAAGGGTCCCAATGTCCACAGAATTTGGCCATTCCGCACACCGCACAGCCAGTGTGAAGAAATAAAACAGCAGTGGTGGAGACTTGTCAAGTGATTGAATCACAGATAAGAAGTTGGAACTGTGATTTTCAGATGCTTTTTCTGAATTTCAATGAGGCTCCAGTGCTCTACTGGTTATGAAAGAAGGGAAGTTAAAAATCTGGACAAGCTTTCATTTCTGCAAAAGGTAACAGAGCTGTCTAAGCACTAAAATTGTGTTAGCAACTTTATATTGGTACTGAGTGCTGTTTTGGGGCATCAGTTAATTTTTTATTGGGTTTGTATGTGCTTATTTAAATTTGGCACAATTTTTTTTAGGGTACTTTCACACTAGCGGCATGGCTGTTCCGCCATGCCGCAAGTATCTGTGTGCTGCCGTGCTGCCTTGCTGCCGCTCCGTCCTTATTGACTATAATGGGACGGGGAGCTATGACACAGCACAGCAGTATACGGCCGCGTTCATACATGATCATACATGAGGGGTACAATGACGGGGGGGGGGGGGCAGTGCTATTGCAGCTCCCTGTCATTGCACCCGCTACTTACAAAAAAATGCGCTTCATGACAAAGTAATTTGTCAAATAGGCCGAATCGAAAGTTCGTTTATGTCTCATTACAATGTTACAGCGAAAGGATCAGCTTATTGGGCAAAACTACAATTGCAAGGAGACTCTAGTACCCAGTCGGGCCTGTAGCCTTGATACAAAATGAGGTTGGGCATGCAGGCATAGAGGTTCCATATGGTATCCTGCCCACAGATGTTGCAGATGAGCCTGTAGATCCTGCACCCTTGAAAGTTTTTAAAGCTGACATCTAGCTGGCTCCATAAATGCCTGATTGGCAATAAATTTGGTGATTAGGCTCACCAAAGAACTGTTGCAGAAAAAACCCCTGCTGTGTCTTGAGCATCATCCTGCTAAGAAATGCCAGTTGGAAGCCCTGCCATGAGAGGCAACACTTGTGGCTGCAGGATGTCCTGCACATATCACTGAGCTGTTAGTGTTTCTCGTATCACTACTAGACCAATTATTGCATTCTATGGCTCCCCAGATCATCATACTAGCAATTGGGCCTCAGAAAAGACAGGATTCAATTGCTAACGATGAGGCCTGCATACTTAAACATGATTGTTGTCGGATCCCAAACAGAACCTGGATTAATTGAGACCATACAGTTGTAGTCCATAGCAGTCAAGGTTTCTCATTCATGACATCACCACAAACTAAAGAGCAGCAGATTGTTGGGAAGGAAACGTTCCTTCCTGAATACTCCTGCTCATTAGTGGAGGAGAAAACTGCATTTACATGCAGCGATCTCCTCCACAGTATGGGGAGTAGTGACTGGCAATGCTATCGCTCGTCCCCATACTGATTGTTCTTTGCCAGCAGCAGATCATGTTTACATAACACTTTCTGCTATCAGTACACAATAATTTTTGTGTGCGCACAAACGATCGAATTACCAGATGAACAAAATGAATGCTCGTTCGTTGGGTAATCGGCAGTACATTAACACCGTCAGATAATCGCTAATGAGTGTTCCTATGAACACTTATTAGCGATTATCTTCCTGATTCTTGACCTGTGTAAAGAGCCCTTTATGTGATGGTGGCTGGCTGTCAATGGCAGGACACGTAGTGGGCACTGTGACACCAAAGTTCTTTCTGCTAGGCGTCTAAAGGTGTTCTGGGCAGAGACAGGAGTGTGTAATGAAGGTGCCATCTATGTCTGGTTGTTGGACAACAAAACTGCGGGAGCTGCTCATGCTTGTTGGTGGATTAACTGATTCTCTTTACTGGTGGTTTGTCTGAGCCATCTGGAGCCATTTCTCTATGTGTGAGTGCCCTCATGTTGAATCGATCATCCTAATTCTATCAGTCCAATGATGTACCTCTTTACAAAGTCTTTCAACTGGTTAAAATGTCTTCGAGGGTGTCGTAGAGTCAAGTCTAGCAGTCAATGATCTTTCACCAAGTGGTATCCTACCGAAAAGTAGCCTCTGAGATATTTCTATAGGGCAGCAAGGGAAGCACTCTTACGCCCCTTGTGGAAGACCCAGTGTTTAATCAAACCACACCTGTAATAATATGCATATTTGCTTTAAACATAACTGCATGCAGAAGGTTTGCAGCAATCTGACATTTCTATCTACGAGTGGGGTAAAATAAAGGGGTAAAATAAAGTCTGCCTTGTGGACGGAGTGCAGCAATTTTTTTTCTTTTGGCAAATTCAATGTTGCAAATGTTTTGAGTTTAGCCATCATTTTGACAAATTTTCTTTTCATTACTTGCAAGAGCTTACATGGCGTGATTGAAGGTTCATATGTTAATCTAGACCATTACGCCAATATTATTCCTTGTTGGTCATGGCAAATACATAAAATATTGTCAGTAATTTCTAAATATGTAAAGCAGTGAGGTGGATGTGTTGTTGATATTTTACGGGGAACCTAAAAACCACAATGGCATCGAAGTGGGATATTTTCAACATGCATCAAGGGAAAGTTTCTAGGGATTTATAAATTGACCATCTAAAACTGACATGTATAATAGAGTGAGGCATGAATTTACTGCCTTTCATTTCAGTTACCTCTTGGCAGAATTAAAACAACCATGAATAAAAAGAATTAAGATCTATCATCACCCAATAAAAGAAATCATGCAGGTTTGACGATAGTCTTATTTCACATTCATAAACTACATTTCCAATTTCATATTTTTGGTGGAACAGCTTTGGTATTTACAGCCTTGTGTAGTCACTTCATATAATTTTATTCATCTCCGGCCAACTAGCAAACAGAAAATTTGGACTAAACGGAAATGCTGCACTGAGGTATTGTTGGTAATACTAATAGTGCCTATATGCACTTCAATAATGTGTCCAATTCAGCGATTTCTCGCTCAGGTGACTATTTGCCACTGGTCTTGCACAAATCAAGCACTGTCATGTGGGTTCACATGTGGAGATTCCTTAATATTGTGACACCAAAGTCTAGTCTGGTTGGTTTAATTGCCAGATCATTGAGTGATTGTATTTACACACAGCAATTTGTGGATTATAGGGTAAAAAACGTACGCCCAGCAGTGTGTTCGGTGACGTCACCGGCTCTGATGGTTGTGCTTTAGCGCTGCCCTAGCCGTTTTACTGGCTAAAGCCCGCCCATCAGTGCAGGTGACGTCACCGTGCTTCCTGGCAGCCCCATGGAGAGCTAGGTTCGTCACCGGACCTCCTGAAAATGCCTTTGCCCCGCACGATTTAGCGCAGGGCAAAGATGAGCATCGGAGCATGGACTGCTCTGATGCTCCTGTCAGAGGGGCTGCCTGGGTGAAAATGGAGGTATGTCCGGTTTCAGCTCTAAACCCAGACAATGCCTTTAAGTCCTTGAAGTCTCTCCTGATATGTTTTATGTTTTAGAACCTCTACAATTTTGGTAAGCCCTCTTTGCACCCATTCAATGTTATCTATATCATTTTGTAGGTGGGGGTCTCCAGAATTGGACACAGTATTCCAGATGTGGTCTCACTAGCGCTCTATACAGTGGCACAACAATCTCTCTCTTCCTACTGGTTACACCTCTAGCTATATAGCCAAGCATCCTACTTGCCTTCCCCTGCTGCCTGCCCACACTGTGCACTCATTTTGAAGCTGTCTGATATCAGGACCCCTACAGCCTTCTCTTCTGAAGTCTTGGCTTCTGTCAATATGATAGTCAGACTGAGGGTTCCTTCTCCCCAAGTTAATTATTTTTTCATTTGAACACATTGAAGTGCAGTTTCCATTGTTTGGACTATTTATTCTGAAAAGCTAAATCTTTTCCCCTTTTTACTAGTATATCAACCCTATTACACACTTTTGTGCCACTGGCAAGCAGGAAAATCTTGCCTACCAAACCTTTTCATAAACAGACCCGTGAGGTCCACCATTTGTAACTTGTCTATTTTCAGAATGCACACCGTCAGTCAACTGTGAATTAACTGAACTATCCAAGGGTTAAGTTCAATCTTCAATAATGTATCTATCAGTTCTTTATGTGGCAAAGAATCAAAGGCTTGCTGAAGTCAAGGTAGGCAATATAAAATTGACTTGATCTGCCCGCTGTGAATCCATGCTGTTTTTGATCCAACAAGTTGTTGGTTTTTAAGTGGTCGAACCAGCCAGATATGCATGTAGGTAAATAGTATTAAACAGCATTTAGGTCTAGTGCAGTGAAGGTTATTGTCTGCCTTCCTGGTGCAATATGGCAGGTAAGTTAATGCTGCATACCTGGGATCCAGTAGGTTACTCACCTTTCCAAGTTCTGTGGTTGTCCCAGCTGTAGCTCCCTGTTTTCTTCCTGTACTTATCATAGAGCTGATTACAGGGAGGGGATAGAAGGGACTGTGCAGCTGTAGCTGTGATTCAGGAGCACCCTGCCCGATCAGCATTAGTGTGGTAAGGAGGCCTGTGGGAACACTTTTTGATCACTTTTTATTCCCTTTTGTGGTGGTGAATAAGTAAAAGCAGCAATTGTGGCTTTTTGTTGTTGTTTTTTTACAACGTTTACTGTACGGGATAAATTAGAAGATACTTTCGTATTGCTGGTTGTTATGGATGTGGAAATACCAAGTATGTGGAGGAGATTTTATTTTTGCAATTTTTCCTTCAAAAGTGTTTTTTTCTTGGATTTTTTTAGTATATTTGTTACATTTTTTTAAAACATTTAATAGTCCAACAAGGGGACTATAACAGGCAATCTTTTGATCGCTTCTAAAATACATTGCACTATTCCTGTAGTGCAATGTGTTTTAATGTCAGTGCTGTACTGACATTAGCTAGCAGAGAGGTGCAGCCTGCAGGGACACTCTGGAGGCAGGCATGGGACCTTCACTAGGCCCTGACCTGAACACACATCAGCACCCCTCAATTTGTGGGGTGCTGATGGGAGACACAGGGACTAAAAGGGGTATTGACTTGTTGGGATTAAAGGTCTGAATACACTGATTATTCTAGACATTATTTACCGTGATGCCTTTTTCAAGTGAATGTATCAGAAAATGGGCACCGTCTGCACCTCCCCTGCCACTCCCTAGTCTCTGTATTTGATGCTGTAGTTAATGAATTGCTACATTCACATCTGAATAATCAATAAAGAACGCATCGTCAAAAACAAGTTTCGTGTGGTGAGTGCCGTCCCGGCTATTCCTTCTTCATTACATACATTTTATGCATCGTCTTTACTTTTGGGACTGAGCACCATTGGAAGCGATCCTTGCATAGGGAGTGAGGGAGTTGCCCGCACATATCACAGCTGAATATAGGGTGTATCTCTGAGTGCCACAGAACAATTCTCTCATTTTGTGCTACATTCACATCTGATTGCTAATTCCCATTTACTGAAGTTGCCATAAATCGCACAAACCCTGCTGCACTGTCTATACAGACGAGGCAATAAGGGTGCCGTCATACGTGGCAGAAAAAACATCTGCTAGAATATATGTAGGTGGGTGTGGATTTAGATTTAGATTTTTATGTGTGGATTAGGATGCAGATTTGTTTGTAAATTCTGATGCAGATTTCTTACATTCGCTACTGAAATTATGGAAGATATTCTGTGTTAGAAAAGTCGCAGCACATCGTTATTACTCAACAGAATGTTATTCCACAGCAGAACACAGGGCAGAGAATTTACATTTTCAACTCCATAGGATCGCATGGGGACATCTTTATGCTGCAGATTTTTTGGCGGATTTTTCGTCCATTTCGTCTTAATTAAAGTAAAATATAAAAAAAATGTATATTCTAAAAACACAACAAAGCATTTCAGCTCATGGCTGATACAATACATACCTTCACCACTAATGGCACAGATTTATACATGTATTTAAATTTCCAAACATTATAAAATGGAAGGGGGTGGTATCCTTATCTCATTTATGGTATATCCTGTCAGTGGTGTAACTAGAAGAAATTGGGCCCAACAGAAAATTTTTGAATGGCTCCAGCAACTTCTTTGCGAACCTGTCCTCCCGTGCAACCCCCACTCCTGTGGCTAGTCAAGATCACTCTCTCAGACGAGGTCCGGCAGTCACTCAGTTCATTTCCTACAGTGTTTCTGTATGTAATGTCATTTTTAGAGATGAGGGAATTTTTCAAAAATTCGATTCGGCCGGCTTGCCGAATTTTTTGAAAAAATTTGTTTAGATCCAAATTTATTCGCCGTGAATCGCGTTAAAAAAACATCTATTTTATGGTTTAAGAGAGCCTTTATAGTGGTGTAGAACACTGTGCCTTGCAGTAACACTCATAGGGAGTCTGCTGTGGTAGTGAATTAAAACTGTGAGTCAGTATGACATGCAGATGACAGGCATCACTAGTCACTGGACACTTCACTTATTTGGGCAGTCACGAGGCCAAAACTGACCAAATAACTCAAGTATGAACACAGCTTTACAGGTCTATGTTAGTGCCAAGAAGAAGCGCACTCCTTTTACACTGTCGTCAGCTGATTCCACATAGATGTCTACAGAACCTGTTCTATTAAACGCTTATACAAGTAGAGCCCTCCGACAGAGTGGACAGGGTGTCAGCAGTAAGTTTGTGTTGACGTCACAGATTATTTTGCTCTTCCTCTGATCCGTCAGAACAATAACCCCCACAAAACGGATCCTGTCTGCTGAGCATCCGCCTTCACTCGGTCTGCATTTGTTCAGTAATCCATCAGTATTGCTAATGCCAAAAAAACTGGATCCAAAACAGAGATGACACATGAATGAGGAGACCACAGAGTGGCCCAATGACAGAGTGTGGAGGTGGCGGCAGCCTCAGGAGGAGGCCACAGAGTGACACAATGACAGTGTGGAGGTGGCAGCATCATCATCAGGAGGCCACAGAGTGGCAAGGTGACTTAGTGTGGAGGTGGCAGCAGAATCAGGAGACCACAGAGGGGCAAGGTGACATAGTGTGTAGGTGACAGATGCATCAGAAGACCACAGAGTGGCAAGGTGACATAGTGTGGAGGTGGCAGTAGCATCAGGAGTCCACAGAGTGGCAACCTGACATAGTGAGGAGGTCGCAGCAGCATCAGGAGACCACAGAGTGAACCGGTGACAGAGTGGCGAGGTGGGTGGCAATGCGAGTACCAACTGAAGATGGTGGGTGAAAGAAGGAGCACTTGGCATCAGATGTGTGGCATCAGGCGGGGGCAGCAACAGAATAGCAGCGGAGTAGCGGAGGCGGGTAGCCAGAGGAAACCGATCTCTTTTGTCAAAGTGTTGGTGTGGCACCATGGATGATCTAGTCTGATGTATCAGGCATTGGTGGGTGGAAATCCTCGCTGATCCACACCTGATTCATCTATTAAAAAGTCAGTCTCTCCACATTTTGGGTGGAGAGGCAAGTTCTTCTTGGGGTAACTTTGGCCCCCGCCGCATTAAACACCCTCTCTGATGCCACACTACTGGCCGGGCGGGACAGCTTTTGCAGGGAAAACTCTGCTAGTTGCGGCCACAAATCCAGTTTGGCTACCCAGTAGTCCAGTGGATCTTCAATGTGGCAGGGTACTGTCCAAGTATGCCACCACCTGCTGTTGCAGGTTCTGCTTCAGGTCTAGCAGCTGCTGCTTGTGAGTAGTTTCTTCAAATAGGAGGGTGAAGAAAGCTGCTCAGCACAATTCTAGACTCAAGTTGCTGCTGATGGAGCTGGAACTGCTCCACCCCCCACTAGCCATGGCAGAGGAACGTGAGCGCTAAGGGCCCCCCCCCCTGTCAGACCTGCCCAGGCAAATGAGGTGCAGAACTGTGTGACACCGCCATGCCTTGCACATGTGGTATGCTGGAGGGGCACTGTGAATTGTTCCTGCAGTGGAGGCTGAGGACACGGTGGAGGATGAGGAGGCAGAGGCGGACATTGTTGCAGGACTAACGGCATGAGAACGTGGAGGCGGAAGCGGCATCAGCTGGAGGAGAAGAGGGGAGGTTGCAGCCACTAATGTAGGTGGCGGCGGAAACCCTGATGGAAGTAGGGCCCGCAATCCTTGGCGTCAGCAGCACCTGTGCCATCCCAGGGTACAACTCGCTCCCGGCCTCCACAATGTTCACCCAGTGTGCCATCAGGGAAATGTAGCGTCCCTGGCCAAAACACTTGTCCATGTGTCAGTGGTTAAGTGGTACTTCCCAATAACTGCGTTGGTCAGGGCACGGCTGATGTTACAGGACACATGCTGGTGTAAGGCTGGGACTGTACACCGTGAAAAATAGTGGTGGCCATCAGGCTGCGGAAAGCCTCAGTGTCCACAAGCCTAAATGACAACATTTCCAGGGCCAGCAATTTTGAAAGGTGAGCAATTGGTGCTATGGCTTGTGGGTGGGTGGCTGGGTAATTGCGTTTTCGTTCAAAGGCCTGGGGTATAGACAGCAGTACGCTGCGCTGGGACACAGAAGTGGATGTGCTAGCTGATGGTACTTGCAAAGGTCCAGGTACATGGCAGGAGGCATGTCTCCTCTTCCCCGCGTCTCTTCTTCGCGTCTTGTACAGGGGATTGGCCAGCACATAACACAGGGGAAGAGAAGGCAGTGGTGTGACCCGCAGACACTTATTGTGGAACCAGGCAATCGGCCCACCTATTAGGGTGCTTTGATGCCATGTGGTGGATAATGCTGGTGGTAGCTAGTGTTCATGCCCCTGCTCATTTTGGTACGGCACAGTTTGAAAATGACAATTCTTTTATCATCTGCACTTTCCTCAAAAAAGGGCCAGACTGCAGAACACCTACCCCTTGACAAGGGAGATTTCCACAATGGGGTGCTCCGGGAACAGTTGTGGGGCGGTTTGGTGTGGCCCGCCTTCTCCCTTTTGCCACCCCACTTCTTCTTCCAGCCTGTTGCGGTGCTGCGGATCCCTCCCCCTCTTTACTGCTGTCCTCGCTCGGCTTGCTACGTTCCCAGGTTGGGTCAGTGACTTCATCGTCCACCACCTCCTCTTCCACTTTCTCACTCTGGTCATCCTCCTGACTTGTTGACCTAACAACAACCTTAGTTATTGACAACTGTGTCTCATCATCATCATGAACCTCTTGAGACACTAATTGTGATTGACTTATTGGCAACTGTGTCTCATCATCATCATTATCCACCTCGTGAAACACTAATTGACGTTCCCCACCGTCATCTTCTTCTGACTGTGGATGCTCAAGAGTTTGGGAATCAGGGCACAAGATCTCCTCATGTCCCTCTTCAAGGGGGCTTGGTGAGAGGCCCAATTTAAGCAATGGCGATGAAGAGAGCTCATCGGAATATCCGAGTGTGGGATTACTTGTTTGCCAAGACTCTCCATGGTGGGAGGAAGGAGGATCAGGGTGAGGATTCTGTTGACCAGACTCTTGGCTATGGAGACTGGACTTTGTGGAAGACAGGGTGGTGCTTAACCGACTGGAAGCATTATCTGCTGCAATCCAACCGACCACCTGGTCGCACTGGTCTGACTTCGAGAGTGGAGTCCTGTGCCGCCCTGCAAACTGGGACATGAAGCTAGGTATCGTGGATGAGTGTGTTTCTTGTGTTTTGGCCGCAGGCACAGTTTCATGGCCCCCAGGGCCGCGGCCTCTGCATCCACCATCAGCAGCATGGCCACTTCTCTGTCCCTTACTGCTCGCCTTGCACATATTAAATGGTATATATGCTTGCAAGTATGTCACACATACAACAGGGCAGGTTTTGTAAGTGTATGCGCAAATAAAGTACACAGAATGTCACAGATATTTTTAGGATGGGCACATGTTATACAGGAGGTATAGCGCAAGTAATGTCACTGTCACCACGGGCTTATAAAAAATTACACTAAATGAATGTCACTGATATTTAGGATGCGCATACGTTATCCAGGAGGTATAGCGCAAGTAATGTCGTTGTCACCACGAACTAATAAAAAATGACACTGAATGAATGTCACTGATATTTAGGATGCACACACGTTATACAGGAGGCATAGCGCAAGTAATGTTGCAGTCACCATGGGCTAATAAAAAATTACACTGAATGAATGTCACTGATATTTAGGATGCGCACACATTATACAGGAGGTATAGCGCAAGTAATGTTGCTGTCACCACTGGCTAATAAAAAATTACACTGAATGAATGTCACTGATATTTAGTATGTGCACATGTTATACAGGAGGTATAGTGCAAGTAAAGTTGCTGTCACCACCGGCTTATAAAAAAATTACACTGAATTAATGTCACTGATATTTAGGATGCACAAACGTTATACAGGAGGTATATTGCAAGTAATGTCGCTGTCACCACCAGCTGATAAAAAATTACACTCAATTAATGTCACTGATATTTAGGATGAGCAAACGTTATATACAAGAGATGTAGCGTAAGTAATGTCGCTGCTATCAGCAGCAAAAAAATTAGACTGAATGTCACTGATATTTCGGATACGCAAACGTTATACAGGAGATGTAGTGCAGGTAATGTAACTGTCCACAGCGGACACCGTCTACAGAAAAAGTACACTGGATGTCACTGATATTTTTAGGCTGCGCACACATTACACAGGAGATTTAGCACAGATAATGTCTCTGTCACCAGCGGCGAAAATAATTACACTGAATGTCACTGATGATTCGGATACGCAAACGTTATACAGGAGATGTAGCACATGTAATGTAACTGTCCACTGGGGACACTGTCTACAGAAAAAGTACACTGGAAGTCACAGATATTTTTAGGCTGCGCACACGTTAGACAGGAGATGTAGCACACATAATGTCACTGTCTGCAGCGGCCAAACAATTGCAAGCTATTTAGCGAAGGTTGCACTAAAAATATATATTGCTGCAAGATATAACTATAGTCCTTAAAGGACTTTTGGGTCTCTAACAAGTTTTAGCAATTTAGTGCAGGTTGCGCTAAAAATATACATTGCTGCCACACACAATAGTCCTTAGGCTACATGCACACGACAGTTGCTTTTTGCTGTCCACAAATCGCGGATCCGTCTTCCTTTTTTTTCACATCCACATCCGTTCCATGTGTCCACAAATTTTGTAGGATGTGTTTCTGTATGTCTTCCTTTTTTTTTGCGGATCTGCAAAAAAAACGGAAGGCTTAAACCAGTTTCTTAAAGTTCCTGTACAAGTGCCCTGGTTTCCAAGCAACCATCCACAAAAAAAATGGATGCGGATGACAAACAAATGGCTTCCGTTGGTCATCCGCATTTTTTGCGGACCCATTGACTTCAATGGGTCCGCAAACCGTTTTTTGTGGACAAGAATAGGACATGCCATATTTTTTTTGCGGACGCAAAATGCGGACAGCGGGCGCGGACAGGCAATGGAAGAGGCATCTGCATTTTTAACGGATCCATAGAAATGAATGGTAAACCATCGGATCCGCAAAAAAAGGAAACGAAGGCCGCAAAAAAACAGTGCCGTGTGCATGTAGCCTTAAAAGGACTTTTGGGTCTCTAACAAGTATAAAAACTAAAATACTATTTGACTCCCTACACTATCTCTCCCTTCTACTCTACAGCTCTCCCTGACTAAGACTGAGCCGAACACGTGTCACACCCGATGACGCGTTCCAGCCAGCCAATTATTGTAATGCCAGCAGCCAACATGGCTACAGCATTACAGTGAATAGCAGTCCTTACCTGCACATTTATTGGCTGCGTAGCAGCCAACAAACGTATGGGGAGGAGATTCGAGCATCGTGCTCGAGCACACAGGGTATTCGGCCGAACACCACGATGTGCCAAGCATCGCGATCCTCGAGCCGAACTAGTGTTCGGCCGGGCATGCTAACCCAACACTATTCCCCACACAACGGCTACTAAGCCCTTTTTTCCCACTAATACAAGCCAAAAAATGCTTTAAAACATATAACTGCACCGCACAAGGGCAAATAAGACGTAGAAATATTTTCTTGTAATAAAACCTATTAATGGCTGTATCAAACAGCACTTGCACCCCAATAACAAGAACGGTTTGTGGAATTACAAAGCTGTATAATGGCAATTTGGGTGCCCAGTCAGTGCAGCAAGGTGTAATGCGATTGTTCCTATTACCCAGGCTGTAACTTCCCCTACTGAACCCTGTTCAACATAAATGCTGCGGAATGATTCCTCCCTATCCTTTCCCTGCACTTTGAATAATCTTTCCCTGCACTTGTAAATCTTTTTTTAGCACAATTAAGTTTTTTCTAGCACTGTTCCTATTGCCTGCTGATGTCTCTCCCTGCACTAAGTACCCTGGAAAATGTGAAATACTTGGTAAACCAGCTCACCTGCTGAAATATATCCAAAACAACTTGTTCCGCTGTAGTGCACGGATCATTCAAGCAAAGACTTGTGTGGTATCTTGAGTCAAGAGAAAAGGAATCCAGCACTGGAATCACAACTTGAAAACACCAATATTACCTTTATTCCATTGCAAATAAAATACAAGTGACAGCTCTGCCTTAACACATGAAAACACTTCCGGTCTACGCGTTTCAGACACACCTGTCCTTAATCATGATTAAGGACAGGTGTGTCTGAAGCGCGTAGAGTGGGAGCGTTTTCGTGTGTTAAGGCAGAGCTGTCGCTTGTATTTAAATGCAATGGAATAAAGATAATATTGGCTTTTTCAAGTTGTGATTCCAGTGCTGGATTCCTTTTCTCTTGACTCAAGATACTACACTGGAAAATGACAGAATCCAAGATGGCTGAGGGTATTTATAGGGCTGTGACATCACAGTGCTGGCTGCTGATTGGCTGATTGGCTGCATGCATGGCATTATGGGTGATCCCGCCTTCCAAGAGTTCCTTGCTCCATGTCCTTACACGTACAGCAGCCATTTTAGGAAAAAATATGATTAGTTACACAAAGCATGAGGAAATTTGGATTCGGTGCGAATCGAATAATTCCTCAAATTCAGATCAAATTCCATTTCGTCAGCTTCGATTCACTCATCTCTACTCATTTTATAATACTGTTAAGGGGACCCTAACAATAAAATCTTTTATTCCTAATCCTGGGTGGGTCCCTTTTGAGTTCAGGCCCCAAAGCAGCCACTTCCTTTGCTTCCCCTATAACTATACCCCTGTATGCTGTAGGTATGTCATTCAGTAAAGATCAGAATACCTCATTAGTATTACGGGCACCCTGTGTACGGCATGGACTTGTGTGTGCAAACGGATACACATATCCATGCAGAGGTCTGCCAAAAAATCTCAGCCTGCAGACTGAACCGCAACAAAGACCACATTACACAGTTAAACTATTTTCTGTGGCCAAATAAGCTCAAATCCGAGCAATCCCTTGACATTTTTGGAAAGTTTTGAGAACACTATCGATTGCAAATGATTGTATTTTAGTGTTTTATGCACAGAGAATCTTCATATTACAAGCAAAATAAAATGTGTGATGAATTAGTTATTTCACACTCAAGGAGAATAATACAGGGAATTCACAAAACATCCTAGTGTTGAGCCAACAATGCACTTAAAAAGTGTTTTCAGTAAGAGTTCCTTTTCGCCTGAGTGATCTCTTCTCTAATGTTTAGTTAAAAGAGATTGTTAGCTAATATTAGACCACATGCATTTGCTGGGAATACTAGATCATTATAGAAAGTAACGTGATATATTTCCTGTCTTAATCTCTTGTAATCAAGTTTATTTGTGCAGCGAATGTCTTTTCTTTTACAAAGATGTCAAACGAATCCTAATTTCAGCTAATTCGGTAATATGACACATTCTTCTCAGGGAAACACGTTCCAATGAAAACGACAAACTGCTTTGATAATATTGCCACTGAAATATGAAGTTCTTCCAATTAGACTGTCATTCTAAATTATTTTGTCAAGCCCCCAATTAATCTGAAAATTTTATAAAATAATATTCCAGCCCCCAAAATCCTGACAGATTACAGGAGTCTGCACAGGGTTTGTTAATAGGAATAACATGTGTATGCCTTTGTTAGGAAGCTAGGCAACACATATGGAGATGGTTAATATTTCATCTTCAGATGACATACTTAATACAATATTTTCTCAGCATTTTCAAGCGTCTTTAATTTCAAAATTTCTGTTTTGTTAATGTCAACATTCAGTACATGTTACAATTTCAGACTGGATCCAATTTTTTCTTCTACACTAAGCTAATAGATTTCAACCTTATGAACCCCTAGACATACTGTTCACTTCTATTTGTTTTCAGTGATACATAACTGAGAAGCTGCAGGTTAGGCTTCAGCTAGGAACTTCAAAGCATAGGATGAGTGGGTATGGGTTACATTTGTCCAACCACAGCAGGAATTTGAGGAGACTCCACATTTAGTTTAGGAAATCTTAACAACCCAGTGTCAACAGCTAATATGCAACTATAATTTGTCAGTCCTATCATCTTACATTGCTCCAGGTGGAAACATTTCTACTCCAACTCTACAGAAAATGTCAGTTGATAAGATATGGAGGTATATCTTATTTAGGCTTTAATAAAGAAACATTGTTTCTTATCTCAATGAGTACATGTTTTTAGAAAACCACTAACAGCCATTTTTGTTACACATAAATCCCAGTATGCTTTTCCCCTCAAGCTGGCCATACACATTGGGGGGCCTCTCCCCCGATAGATGATGTCATGGGCAGATAAGGATCGATATGTTGGATTTTAACACTTGATTATTTTTGTTCTTGGAGAGATACGCTACTGCCAGAGGTCGAATTGAGCATGCTTATGTATGAAATGATCAGGAAAGATAGCTTTTGGCCAAGTTATCTCCTGTACGGCCAGCTTAATATTTACATGATAAGCTAAATTTTGTTTATAAGCGAATAGGTGAAATATACAGAGAAACTTTTTAAATGACACTCTCTGTTAGCTATATTGTAGCCAGTTTACTGGAACCAGCTTGTTATTGGTTTCACAAACTTTGTCATGTTAGTTGGGCATTCTGTTTCACAGGAACAATTGGAGTAACATCGTCTGCAGTCACCTTCTCTAAAATGCTCAAAAGGAGGGAATATTTAGTAGATCAAAAGACTCACTCATGGAAAGATGCAATAAAGGGAATGGAAGACATACATCTAATGAACCCTCTACTCAAGAAAAGGTGCTGAATATTTTAAACAGGCATCCAGAAAGGAAGCACCCTGTAGAAAGACAACAATCCTCAGAAATGGACCATTCCAGGAAGACAGAAGAGATTGATAGACTTAGGCTGGATGCTAAAGAGTAGCAGTGTTCTCTGTCAATGTCATTGTTTACTTAGATGCCTTTCAGGAAAGACATGTAATGGCTTATTCAAGATTTTTCTTCTTTTTGAAAAGCTAAATAGTTTGAAAGATAAGATGCTGCAAAGAAAATATGTATAGGTAAGCTATCCAGGAATTTAATGTCTGAGCTTTGAAATATGACTAGGCATATTAGCCAAACGAGACAGTTTTTTTTCTCCTTTTGGAGTAGAGCTAATTTGCATACTTTTCCCATGGAGACTTCCTACACCAGCTGGATTACCACAAGGAAAGTCAGTACTTTAAGAGTTAAACTTTTGCTTGAATACCATGACCAAACTTGAAAAGAATGTGCAAGCCAGAAGAAGGCATACTGTCATCTTATCCCTGTACAGTAACTATCTAGACATGGTTGCATCCAGTTTCAGTAGAGTTATCTTTTTTTTTTTCTGTGGGCAGCACTTATGAGTTAAATACTTTAAAGATCTCAGGGAAGCGACAGAGTAAGCTCTCTCCTTGGCCCTTCAAATTAGACCTGACATAGACCCAACTGCCATAAAAAACCCAGTTTGTGTTGTGTAGAGTACCAAAAAGATAGTGCTCAATTTTTTCAGCTCACTTTGATTAGAAGCTGAGTCACTAAATAACCATGGCCTGATATCTGGGGCAATAGGACTGAACTATTAAAACACTTGTCAAAGAACTTGTACATGACTGCCAAAAATACATCCACCATAGAGCACTGTAGTGGGTACAAAACACAGAAGCATGCAAATATTCCATTCACGTGCCATCTCTGTTTTGGATCCACTCCTGTTTTTTTTTTTGCATTAGCAATACTGATGTATTACCGACCAAATGCTGACCGAGGAAATGTGGATGCTCAACAGACAGGATCTGTTTTTTGGGGGTTATTGTTCTGATGGATCAGAAGAAGGGAAAAATAATCAGTGACATCAACACAAACTTACTGCTGACACCTTCTCCACTCTGTCGGGAGCTCTACTTTTATAAGTGCTTAATAGAACAGGTTCTGTACACATCTATGTGGAATCAGCTTACGACGATGTAAAAGGAGTGCGCTTCTTCTTGACGCTAACATTGATCTGTAAGGCTGAGTTCACACAAGTTATTTGGCCAATTTTGGCCCTGTGACTGCCCAAATAAGTGAAGTGTGCAGTGATTCTAAGAGCGACGCCTGTCATCTGCATGTCATATGGACTCACAGAATTATTTTACTACCAGAGCAGACTCCCTATGCGTGTTACTGCAAGGCACAGTGTTCTACACCACTATATAAGGCTCTCTGAAGCCAGGAAATAGCCGTTTTTTAACGCAATTCATCGCGAATAAATTCGGACCAAAACAAATTTTTCCCCAAATATTCGTCGAACCTGCGAATCAAATTTTTTTTTAAACTCACTCATCTCTAACAGTGAAGAAATGTGTCTTTTTTGAGCTTCCTAAAAATGTCTTAGTACTTCATTACTAGATAGAGAAGTACATGGTTAAAGTGCCACCAAACGTCTTTATCCTTTCTGTACCATTAATTCAGTGGCAGATTTATCTTCAAAAGCATACCTGAGTCTTCAAAAAAAGTTTGCAGAATAGCTGTGATTCTTTGTACAATCATAATAGTGAAGAAATGTGTTTTTTTTGAGCTTGCTAAAAAATGTCTCTTTCAGCCATATTATTTCCTGTTTGAGCTGCACAGCTAAATGCATTTCACACACAAGCGGGGAGTGTCTCCCTTCTGTGAAATCTACCAGCACTGTACTGCTGTGACATCTTTTCCCTTACTTCCCACTATTTTGTTTGTTTTCAGCTCTGGAGCTCAGAGAACAGATAAAGAGGGGGAAATAAGACTTGCAGAAACATAGGAGGATTCTATAATCTTCGAAAGTATAGAAGTAGTTATTTTATCAGGATCAGGATCTTGCTCTTACCCCCATTTCCTGTGTCTCTGTTACCAGGGACGGATCTTGCCTGACACCTTTCAGTAGACTAAAAATTAGGTGGAAGTGAGACCCCTAGTGGCCAAGGCTTTACAGCTTTTTTCAGCTGAATCTAGAAATATTTTTTAAATGAAGTGATTTAGAAATTTGACAATTACACCATTCTGTATTAAATGAAATTGTGTGAAAGTACAGTGACTCTTTAAGCTGAAGTACTGAAAAATCAGAGGTAGACTGGTTTCTAAAGATGTGTTCCCTGACCGACTTATTGTAAAGACTGAGGTTACCAGGAAGTCTAGGAAATGATTGCCACTTTGTTGTCTGCAGAAAGAGGGGAAATTGGGCAACGGTTAAGCACTGGCATTCCTCATCCTACAGTGATATTTATCACATTACATATATTTGCTCAATAAATGGAGAAAAGACCCTATTTAAAGGAATGTGTAAACAGGGCACAACTTTTTTTTAGAGGCCAAGAATTTGATCCAAGTTTTGAAAAATTCCACATTGTGTAATAAAGGTTTAGCTTTAACGTGATTGCTGAATTGCTTCTAAATTGAAGACATATGTCTAAACACTGCATTGCTTTCTAGTCCAAGATGGTGTCCGTTCGATTTTTGATCCACTGGGTTCACATTCAGCTTTTGCTGTGTTTGACGCACTTGGTGGAGCTTAGTATATTCTGCGCAGAGTGTGATTACGTGCATTATAAAGAAAAAGATTAGAAGGCTAAAGTGTAAGTTCCTAAGTGATTTTAGAGAGATTTGTATGTATTATTCAAACTCGGTCCCTTAGGCCGGATGGAAGTGTTGCCTTAAAGTCAATGATATTCACCTTTACAATTCAACAGCATATGCTTTCATTTTTGCACCTACGATTTAGCATTAAGAAAACCATAACCTCTCCTCCTTGTTTGTCCTGAAAGCATTCCAGGATTGTTAATTATACGTTGGATGATTACCATACCGTATGCTGTTCACTTTTAATTTGTTTGACCTCATTGTTTTGTGAATAATGTCATTGCAGGCTTCACTCGAGCCTCAAGAGTTGCTTTAAACTGAGACATTATTTTAGTAAGTATGACTTGTAAATCTGATCCCTTGTATGGCAATTAGCTTTAAAAACACTTACTACAGGTTTCATATGTTCTTTTTCTTGTTAAGTGAACAGTACCAGCTTTCTTTCCTTTTTGTGACTCTTTACTTTCATGTAGTTTTTTATCAGAAATGTCAAGATCCAGAAATGCTGATCCATCAGGTATTACCACAATATAAATTATTATTAACGTACATAACACAAATTGCAAATCGATTGTTTATTCTATTTAATTTTTTGGTATAGGATTTTTATTTTAGAACCAACAGACTTACCCTTACAGGTAGCCATCAAACCAGATAGACCTTCAAATATAGTGTGCATATTTTTGCATTACAAAATTAATGAGATCTATTGAGATATGACTGGAAAATAGTTAATAGTAAGAAGAAGAAGTTGCAACAGTGTATTCAAGGGTTTGTAGGAATGGAATATTGATGACCTATCCTCAGAATAGGTTATAAATATCTGATTGGTGAAGGTACAACTCCTAGAACCCGGGGCGTAGCTAAAGGAGGTGCAGAGGTAGCAGACGCTATCGGGCCTAGGAGCCTGAGGGGGCCAAAGACCCTTGTGGTGCATATGAAGACACCAGTATTATAGAAAGTGCATGCTGGTCAAGTTACACCTCTGGCTGGAGGGAAGAGGGTAGGTCACCAATTTGGCATGGGGGGGGGGCGTTTCAATTTTTGCCTCAGACAGCTTGAAGGTGATGTGCTTCCCTACCCCTGGCCACAAAGCACAGAGGGAAGGGGGTCCCCAAGCTGAACTCTTGCACCAGGGCCCATGGGCCTTTAGCTACGTCCCTGCCCAGAACCCCTGCCAATCAACTGTTTGAAGAGGCTGTGGTTCTCCAGTGAGCATGCGGTCTCTTCCTAGGCTAGTGATGTCATGTTGTCACATGGCCTATGTTTAGTATAATCCTATTAAAATGAATGGGCCTGGGTTGAAATACCAAGCACGGCTACTATACAATGTCTTGCCTGGCATACTGTAAGGAGGCCTCTTCAAACAGCTAGTTGGTGGTAGGTTGTGCCCACCGATCAGATGCAGCTATTATCATCAATATTCTACTCATTGGTAAACCCCTTTGAACATTGCATCGTGTTCACCGTATCATCGGTTTATAATGGAGCCAAGACAGTTTTGCTTGATCCATTTGCAAATGGATACTGATGAATCCTGAATTCTGTTGGGGATGCTGGAATTTTTGAGCAGCATTCTAGACTATTTTAATCATCAAAGACACCGGAAACCTTTACAGAATGACAAAAAATGACAGAATGAAGAAAGCCTTACAGATAGTTACGATTAAACTGGTTTCCCAGAAATGACATTTATTACTTATCAACAGGATAGGTAATGATTGTCTAATTTTTTGGGGGTCCCACCACTGGGATCCTTACTGATTAACAGAAGTAATGAGGATTCCTCCTTACTGCACCCCGTGCAATGAGGAAGAGCTTAAATGGAGCTTGTTGAGCATATACAGTACTCTGCATTCACTGCATTCAAAGTCTATTGAACTGACTGAATGAAAGACACGTGCCGCGCTGGACTATTTTTGTCAGGGCCATAGACTTTGAAAGGAGCTGCTCTATTCAAACTCTTTCTTAGGCTATTTTAACACTTGCGGATCCGGAAATCCGTATGCAAACAGATTGTATTTGCATCCGGATCCGGATGTGGATCCGGCTGACAAATGCATTGAAGCACTGGATCCGTCTCTCCGATGTCATCCAAAAAAACGGATCCGCTATTTATTTTCAAAGGTCTGCGCATGTGCAGATCGGGAAACTGGATCCAGTTTTCCTGAACACTTGGTAACGGATCTGGCATTAATACATTTCAATGGAAATTAATGCTGGATCCGGCATTCCGGCAAGTGTTCCGGAATTTTCGCCGGAGAAAATACAACAGCATGCTGCAGTATTTTCTCTGGCCAAATACCGTAAAGGGACTGAACTGAAGAAATCCTGATGCATACTCAACGGAATGCTTTCCATTCAGAATGCATTATGATAAAACTGAAGTGTTTTTTTCTGGTATTGAGCCCCTAGGACGGAACTCAATACCGGAAAACTTTAACGCTAGTGTGAAAGTACCCTTACTGGTAATAGGTGATAAATATTGATTCTATGAAAACTCTTTAAAGTATGCCGTATGTATTCAAACTGTTTAAACCAGGGGTGCATAGCCTGCGGTTACAAGGGTCACATATGGCCTGCAAAACCATTTGGTGCTGCCCCAACAATCTGGTCACAGACATGCTTGTTTGTGTTTGGTCGCCGTTCACATGTATTTTACACGTTAGATAGAAGACTGGCATGTAGTGTGGGAGCAGTAACAGGTAATGGTGCACTGTGCCTCCCTCTCTGGGATCCACATACAGTATTTTGGCAGAATGAGGTCTTATGATTCCTGTGTGACACTCTAGTAAGTAGTAGATGAAGGGCATAGGTGGCCATGCCTCTGTGCTTCCTTCCTTCCTGCCTCCCCCTTCATCCCTTCTCTCCATGTGTTATATATTATTAGATGAAGGGCATGAGTGCCCGTACATGTGTGCTTCCTTCCTTCCAGCCTCCCTCTTCACTCCCTTCCTTCATTTCTTCTTTCCTTCCTTCTTTTTTCCTTGCACCCTCCCAACCTGCCACCCTTCCTTTCTTCCTTCCTTTGTCCTAATTTATGTAACAAGATTGAGTTATTCCTTATATTGGTAAGATAGCTGTCTTATGTTACAAATACAATATTATTGCCCAATAAACATGATATGCCAAGCATGTTTGTTAACACAGGCACCAGACCCAATTGTGACTACCTCTATATCCCCACTGTCCATAAGAATGCACCCATTTGACAGTATTAGGTTCAATGATTTTTATATAAAATAATTTGATTATTTTCCTAGTATGCCTGTAAGACTGTTATATTTTATTTGCAGCAGTTGTTCCCATGTTTTGGCTTATTTATGTAACAGATATGAATTTTCACATTGCTTCATATTCCATAGTACTAATGTACAATTTATGTCAATCTGTTAGCTGCTTGATATCATTTACCATGAGAATGTTATAGAAAGCAGTGGAGAGTTTAAGCTGACAGTGGTGTTGAAAGGTACTGGTCATTTCCTATGCCTGAATATGCCTTTATAAACATCTGCAGGAGTTCTAAACGATGAGACTTCACAGCCCACAAGTCAAGATGAGATCCCCAAAGTACAATGCTTCATATTTAACCTCGACCAGGTGTGTTATAGAACATGCACAACATTCCAGAAAGATCGGACATGCTGCTTTGGTCTGTGGAGGTAGCACTGGTTTTATATTTCTTCTGTTTACTTACTTTTTTCTCAATACTCCCAACTCAACTTTCATGACCTTGCTCTTTCTCCTAAGCACATTCTTTATTTCTCAAATTCATTCCTCCTTTTTTTTTTTTACCGTAATCTTATTTTTATAAGTATTACATTTTTTCCGTTTTCCCAATTCTCATAACTGGCAAACCTATATAATAATAATTTGTTTAAATGTCCACAAATCAACATTAGTCATACATACATCGTTATGATGTTATTAACCAGTTATAGACAACACACCATATACATATGTCAAACAGTCCAGGTCCTGAAGTGTGTACCTATTTAAGGCTTAGGTTATAGCTGTCTGTTCGAGTGATCGGACAGCTGAATATTGGGTCCCTTACAGTGAAAGACCGTAGAGAGAAAACCACTTCTGTCTTCTCTTACAGTACACAGCACTCAATGAGCACCGTGTAAAGAATAAAGGCAGCTAATGGGTCTAAGAAGACCCGGCACAGCCCTAGCAGTTACAACTGTCACCATAGCTGGGCAGATAATCATTGTACGGTGACAAAAATAAATTAATAAAAAGTATTAATAAAGATGCCTACCTGAGGCCTTCTATGACCTTTGACGGACATGATATGAGTAGAGATGAGCGAACATTTAAAAAAAGTCCGTTGTTCGGCGTTCGGGTGGTGGTAAGTCGCGCATCCCGTTATGGATTCCACTATAGCGGCATATGGAATCCATAAGGGGCGGCTGCCACCAACCCGAATTTTTGCACAGCTGAAGGACCTGGGGTGACGTCACTGTCATGTGATCAGTGCAGGGGGCGTGGCTCAGCACGGGATCAAATCCCGTGCTGAGCCACGCCCTGCACTGATCACATGACAGTGACGTCACCCCAGGTCCTTCAGCTGTGCAAAAGTTCGGGTTGGTGGCAGCCGCCCCTTATGGATTCCATATGCCGCTATAGTGGAATCCATAACGGGATGCGCGACTTACCACCACCCGAACGCCGAACAACGGACTTTTTTTAAATGTTCGCTCATCTCTAGATATGAGTATAAAAATGTAAATTTAAAAATGAATAAAAAAAATAAAAATAAGCAAACAAACAATTGCTGCCACAGTTAAAAATGTCATAATCCTGAAAATATCCTGAAACTCATTTCAGGTCCAAATCTATCAATTTGGATGTCAGACTCGATTTGGTCTCAATGATTGTGGTCTAATCGAAAGTGCCTGATTGCCCTAAAAAGTCATGGCTTAAACGGCACACGACCCCTGCCCAACCTGATGTTAACAAGTGGGATTGAACTGCGTTAGTGGCAGCTGGGGACTGAAGGAGTAAGAACCCACCTAGTGGTAGGGAGCAGGTAAGTATGCATCCCTCCACAAGACCAGTCTTATTTTGTTTTTTGCATTTCTTTTATTTTTTCCTTCTCACATTCCAAGAGCTATAAATTTTAACATTTTCTATTTACATACCCATATAAGGGCTTATTTTTTACTGGACAAGTTGTATTTTTTAATGGCACCATTTAATTTACCATGTTCCTTATTGGAAACATTTTCTTTCCATCACCATTTTCTACTATATGATCTTTGTTATTTTTTTTTTTTGAGGACAAGGTAACCAAAAAATGGTTAGTTGCATGTTTTTCTTTTTCTTTTTCTGTTACAGCACAAACCGCGTAGGAAAAATATACCTATTATGTTTATTTTTTGTTAATTTTTATACGTAAATTAGGAAAGGGGGGGGTAACTTCAATTTTTATTTTTATTTTTTTACGTTTTATTCCCCTTAGGGGGCTAGAATATGCAATCTCCTGCTCGCTTATCCCATAGACCACAATAAAATGGTCTATGAGATCCTGACACTCCTCTTGCTGAGCCGCCCCTCCCACACCGCCTTAGGCCTCTTGCACATGAACGTATGGCTTTTTCAGTGTTTTGCGGTCCGTTTTTTTCGGATCAGTTTTTCCGTTTTTTGCCTCCGTTGTGTTTCTGTTTCCGTTCTGTTTTTCCGTTCTGTTTTTCCGTATGACATATACAGTATACAGTAATAACATAGAAAAAATTGGGCTGGGGTTAAAATTTTCAATAGATGGTTCCGCAAAAAACTGAACGGATACGGAAGACATACGGATGCACTTCCGTATGCTTTCCGTTTTTTTTGCGGACCCATTGACTTGAATGGAGCCACTGAACGTGATTTGCGGACAAGAATAGGACATGTTCTATATTTAAACGGAACGGAAAAACGGAAACGACATACGGAGACACTTCAGTATTTTTTGTGGTCCCATTGAAGTGAATGGTTCAGTGTACTATCAGTATACTGAACTGAAAAAACTGCCAGTATACGGTCCGCAAAATACTGTCGTGTGCAAGAGGCCTTACACTCAGTTAACCAGAAGGCCTAGGGCTGTCATGGTGACTGATCGGAGCCCCGCAATTTTGCTGTGGGTGCTCCAATCAGAAGGCAGAGGAAGCCCCTTCCTTCTGCCTAACCCAAAGTTGTCATGGCCACTATTGACTGTGGCATCTGAGGAGTTAAATTACCGGGTTCAGCATCATCACTGATCCCGGTCATAGTGGCCAGGTGCCTGCTCTATTATACTTGCCATGTAAAGATTAGGCTCAGCGCAGCAGCCCGCTTGATACAACCAGTTATGCATAATCACGTACATGTACGTGATTATGCGGTAAAGGGTTAAACAATTCCCAAACATGTTGTGTAGTGTCCCAGTAGAACTCTACTACTGGCTAATGAGTATATCTTACCCATTTTCTAATGTGTTATGATGTTTTGTACTGTTTTACTTTTGTTTGCAGAGAATTACTGTACTATAAGGTTAAGTGTGTATTAGTAAGGTGGAAGCAGGTTCCTATTAAAACCTAAGAGATATTTTTGTAGAAGGAGGAGGGGTTAAAGCTGAGACAGGCTTGTCTGTCCATTTCCACTAGTCTAGTCTAGTATATCAGTGAAGTGAGTTGATTTCAGTTAGTCCTGACTGTTACTTAGTCAGCAGAGTCCAGTGTGGCTGTGCGCACCTGAAAGAGAGTGCAGTGGGCATTCTGTGAGGAGAATGCATATTTGCCATGGACCTCATAGCTTTGACTGGATATTGGCTTTCAGTTGCCCTATCATATGTCTGCGACTTGCATTGCTACTCATGAATCTGCAGCTTGCTTCCAGGAATTGCAGAAAGCATTGGAAATGTATGCACCCCTCTGCTAGAACTGCAAGGAATTGTGATTTGAGGAATTACATTTAAGAGGACATTGGAAATAAGAGAACTCTGCTTCAGATCAGCAAGAACATTGTTTGAAACTGCTTTGCTAAGACCGTGTGACTCCATTGTGCGTATGCAGTAATCCAGACCTGGGGGTATCTGCGATTGATTGTTTGCTATGTTATGTATTATGTTATTTTCTGCCCTGTACACCAGCAGGAGAGGTATGGTTGACAGGGACGGGGTTAACCATTCTGTTCCTCTACTTTTAGTAGGAGTGGGCTGGTCCTGCTTTCTGCCAGGAGAAGGAGTTTGAGTGCAGACAGAGTGGAGTAGGGAAGTGCATGCCAGAGCTCCTTCTCCATCTGACCTGATCCAGTTCCCCTATGAGACCGCTACTCCAGAGAGATTCTTAGAACCAAGATTGTTTCCATCATAGAAGTTACAGTTTGTTAGTCAACGGATAAGAGAGCAGGCCACCTCCTAAAGTGTCCCTTTACTGGCCCTGGACTCCTACTGCATGAGCCACCTCAGAGGGTAAGGAGGCTCATGCCAACGAACCTGGGGCCCTGACATCCCTGTCTCGCCCTAAGACGAAATGAGGGCAGAGACCACCTGCTCATCCTAGACCAGGGATGAGCAGGCATCTCCAGAGGCCCAATAGCAGCCGGGGACCAGACAGTGTACGCCCACACGACAGGTAAGTAACAGAGCAAACCAAAATCCACAAAACCCACACTTACCTGCCGCACTGGAGATAACGAACCAGCACCAGGATCGCCTGGACCCCATGCGGACACCAGAATGCATGGGGCCTCCAGGCAGGGCAGCACACAGTCTACATTTTTCTTAAACCCCTCCGGGAAAGCAACCCCCTTCCGGAGGGCAAACCCACACCATAAACATACACCAGGTGGGGAAGGGCAAACAGATGCACACTGTAGGGGAAACAATATCTGTAAACAATATGACAAATAAGGGTGTCTCACACAGACAATACAGGTGAAACAACCAGCAACCTCCAGCACATGCTCACACCAGGGCTGGCGACAAACAAAACTGACCTCAGGCTCCAACACACTAACATATAAAGAGGCCTGAGGTCACACCCACCAAACCCAGAACACACATTAACCCTGTGCACACTGTACCCAGGGAAAGTGCACACAAACAAAGGGGAATGTCTCGCATGCTCTAAAGCACAAAGTTGCCAGCGGCAAACGCACGTGAGGCTACCAGGTAATAGCCCACACGTGCGGCAACCAGAAACCATGCCGCTGGCAAGAGCATGCGAGACCCTAGATCCCGAGCTTACCACAGGTTGTGGCACACATGTTGCCAATGGCAACCGCATGTGAGGCTACCGCGTAATAGCCCACACGTGCGGCTACCAGAACAAAACTGCCGGCAACAGCATGCCACCAAACCAAGTCACGACCTCACAACAGGTCGTGACACTCCCACCCCTCAAAGCCCCCCCCAAACGAAACGGGGAAGTTGGTGGGGCAAACAACAAGGGGAGGGGGGAGGGGCAATGCCAAATGACCGCCGGTGTCTCCCTCCTGAACTGCCGCCAACAAACCTGGACCGAACCAAGGTCCCAGGCTGCTGACCGCAGAGGCAGTCGGAAGGAGACCACCTGTGACACTGCCAGGGAGGTGCCTGTCTCTTCCCCCAGAACTGCCGCCAACTAACCTGGACCATCACCTAGGTCCCAGGCAGTTGACTGCAGAGGCAGTCGAGGGAAACCACTGGACACCTCGTCCAACTCAGGGGGAAAACTCCTGCTCCAGGTCGCTGCCTGCAGACATTCCCCAAACCCGCACCAAGCAGGTATACCGTAAGGGAATGCTGACAACAGCCGACCAGAGCGAGGAACCCAGAGAAGGACGAGGAGGCACCAACATGTACACGGTTAGCAAGGTGGCGGGGAAAATGCCACCAACCGTGCCGTTAACGGTAACCCCGCATGAGCGCCAGAAAATAGCAGGCGACACATATTGCACCCTCTTTCGAAGGCAGGAAACTTCGGAGCCGTTATTTGTTATAATGTCATGGTGGGGAGTGGGGAAAACCCCCCACCGTGCAATGTCTGCGGCTACTATGCCGGAATGCAGGGATAAGGGAGCAGGCCACCTCCTGACGAGTCCCTATGACTGCCCCTAGACTCCTAATGCATGAGCCACCTCAGATGGTAAGGAGGCTCATGCCCACGAACCTGGAGCCCTAGAAATCCCTGCATAGCCCTAGAAGACAGAGACAGGGCAGAGACCACACACTCTTCCTAGACCACGGATGAGCGGTGTCTCCAGAGGCCCAGTAGGGGACAGTGGCCAGACAGTGTGCGAACCTGCATGACAGGTAAGTGAACAGGGTAATACAACTAATCCAACATACCCAGGCTTGCCTGCCACAGCAGAGATGGAACCAATACCAGGACCTCCTGGACCCCCATGCGGACACCAGATGCATGGTGGAGATCCTGGCAGGACAGCACACAATCTAGACTTTGCCTAAACCCCTCTGGGAAAGCAACCCCCTTCCGGAGGACACACTATAACACAAACCTCCAAACTAAGCCCACACCATCACAACATACAGCGGGTGGGGAAGGGCAAACAGATGCACACTGGAGGGGAAACAATAACCGTGAACAATATAACAAATAAGGGTGTCTCACACAGACAATACAGGGGAAACAACCAGCAACCTCAAGCACATGCTCACACCAAGGCTGGAGACAAACAAAACTGACCTCAGGCTCCAACACACCAACATATAAAGAGGCCTGAGGTCACACCCACCAAACCCAGCACACACATTAACCCTGTGCACACCGCATCCAGGGAAAGTGCACACAAACAAAGGGGAATGTCTCGCATGCTCTAAAGCACAAAGTTGCCAGCGGCAAACGCACGTGAGGCTACCACGTAATAGCCCACACGTGCAGCAACCAGAAACCATGCTGCTGGCAAGAGCATGCGAGACCCCAGATCCCGACCTTACCACAAGTCGTGGCACACATGTTGCCAATGGCAACCACATGTGAGGCTACCGCGTAATAGCCCACACGTGCGGCTACCAGAACAAAACCGCCGGCAACAGCATGCCACCAAACCAAATCAGTATCACACAGTGGACACTTATATCCACAAGTGCCTGCAAGTGCCATTTAACTGCCACATATCAAGCCATCATACCTCATCATCTGGTGACAGGCATAGAAAATGATCAATGAGATGAGCCTGCCAGCTGGTCACCTTCCCTGCCCATGCCACGCCCACTTTTTTAGACCTTGCGTGAGTGGGAAGAAGACGCAGATTGCGGCGCAACTAGCTGAGGGAATTTTTTATCAGATTCATATAGAATCTGACAGAAAAGAAGTAATGTTATGCTTCATTGGATACCGTATTACAAAGCTATACTTAGAAGTATTTATCTTGTGATGTTATCATCAGAACATGGTGCTGTATATGGCAAGAAACTGCATATAATCCCAATGTGCAAAGCTTCATTGGTTCCTCATTACGCCATATAGTCTTTGTGCACAAGTTAAAGGGAGTCTGTCAGCAATTTTGACTATGCTTAAGCTACAACCAATTTGCATGCACCACTAAACGAATTTTAGCGATGCATGCACCATCGCTAGTTCTTTAAACAGTCATATACCAATATGCCAATACTTGCAATAACTGCACATGACATACATTAGTCACGGGTTTTTGCTCTTTAAAACAGCAGGCACCCAGTGGCTATAGCGCCCGATCCATCCTTGGCGGGGAGTCGGAGCACGTGGTTACATTTGACCATGGCATCTAAGGGGTTAAGTGTATGCAATCGACGTTATTGTCGATCGCATATATTAATCCCGGGTTTCTGCTCTTTGAAACACCAGGCACCTGGCGGCTACACCGTCCAATCCACTCGCAAGCAGACACCATTTTTAAATGTTCGGCTGCCAACATAAGTTTACGTGAGTCAGTGGGGAAGGGGTTATGTTTTTAACAGGTTTTTCTCACTCACATTTATCCACAGGTTCAGTTATAAATGCTAGGTTGCTGGGCCCTACAATTGGGGCCATCACTAATCATTTGAAGTGGGATATCAAGTTCCCCTTTTCTTAACAGCATATCCATGAAAGCAGCACCCCCTTATCACAGATGTGCTAACTCCGTAGCAGGTTCCTTATCAATCTAACATTTTTCATCTCTCCTTTGGATAGATGATAACATTTGTTAGTGGATAAATAAAGGTAAGCATGTATTGTATACATGTTCTTAGGCCCACCTGTATCCAGCATGTGCCAAAAGAGTGTCTCTTTTAACATATGCAGGGTCAGTATGCAACAGTATACCATTTTTTTTTACTTTACAGAAAAGCATAAATTAGTTTGTTTTCCTTTGTAAAAGGACACCGTGCAAAAAGTACCGTAAACTCTGCAGTATATTTTGTTTTACAATGGGACACTATGGTGACATATGCCACTGTATGCCTACTGTATGTTGTAAGATCGGTTGAGGCCATCTGGAGGAGGTCTGGTATACATTTGGAGATTCCCCCAATGTACTGTATTAACCTCCAACTTAGGTTCAAAAATAAAATATGGACAGTGTCTAATGTTCTTTTATCAACATGTCTCAGTTTTAACTTAACTTACAATAACCCAAAACTCAGTCCATAGATACCCGTCAATGGAATTTACCATCTATTTCAAATGGTCCATTTAAAAATATTCCCAGGTACCTAGCCATTACTTACAACTCCTTAAGAAAGATTCCTGAGAATGAAGTACACTTTGATTGAACTGTATTGGTCACTTCATCATATACACTATATGGTCTAAAGTATTAGGACACAAATGTCTGAACTCAGGTGTTTCATTGAGTCTCATTGTTACAGGTGTATAAAATCCAGCCTCTAGCCATGCAGTCTGCCTTTACAGACATTTATGAAAGAATGGGAAGTTCTAAAGAGCTCACTGAATTTCAGCATGGTCCTGTAATAGGATGTCACTATGAGCTGTTATTGGTATTATTGTAAGGCCTCATGCACACGATCCTATGGCTTTTTCAGTATTTAGCGGTCTGCAAAAAATAGGGATGGCGTCCGTATGCATTACGTTTTTTGCGGAACGGAACAGCTGGCCCCTAATAAAACAGTACTATCCTTGTCCATTATGCGGACAATAATAGGACATGTTCTATCTTTGAACGAAAAGGAAAAACAGAAAAATGGAAATACGGAAACGGAAGGCATACGGAGTATCTTCCATTTTTTTGCAGATCCGTTGAAATGAATGGTTTGTATACGGTCCGTATACTGAACGCAAAAAAAACTGAACGTAAACTGGAAAAAAAAAACGTTTGTATGGCAAGCCCTAAAGTGGAAGCGTTTGAAACTACAGCAACTCAGCCATGAATTGGCAGACCAGCCACGCTAGAAGCATGGTCTAGACAGTGCATCATGGGGGGCATGACAGTGCCAAAGCCCTAGAGGACATCGCTGGAGCCCAGATGGGTAAGTTGGCAACAGTAATGGTGAATTCACTAAAAGAGTTTGTAAGGGGCCTAGATACATTTCTTGAGCATAAAAATAGTCATAAAAATCTTTTTTTTTTAGAACCTTGGAGAAATGTTGTTTATCCAGGGAGTTATTCTGATTGCCAGATTGGAGTCGGGTAGGATTTTTTTTTCCATAAAAAGAGGCAAATTGATTTCTTCCTCAAGGGTTTTTTGCCTTCCCCTGGACCAACTTTGCAGGATAATACTGGATAGATGTCTTTTTTCAGTCTTTCAGAGTATCTTTCAGAGTATATTATGTGAAGCATGTCTCTGTTAACAAAGTACTTTGGATCTGAAATTCTCTGCATACAATATTTATATGTTCCAGAAAATGTACTAAGCATGCTGAAACATGTTTTTTTTCTGACAATTTAGAAATATCATAGCAATTTTTTGGGGTAGCCAAAATAACATTCCTATGAAAAAATCCTTTCCCATCTGCTAAAAAAAATACTTTTTATGTTTTTCAAAATAATAATTTCTAATAATATCATGCAATCGTTTTAGAAATGCTCAAAAGCAACAGACTTTTGATCGAATTCCAGCAAAAGCTGTGTGGCTGAAAAGTATACTTAGAATTTAATAAAAAAAATATCCATGGCTGATAGTAACACAAAGTGAAAACCATGCAATTACAATCAAGCATCATTAAAAGCTATTTAGAAATTATTTACAACGGGACTCTGAAGAAAACACATGTACTGTACATTACCCCTTTTACTAGCATTGTTTATTGCAATGTAGATACAATTAGTAGCTTTTGATCTCGGCAAGCCTAGTGACTCCATGTACTTTTAGTGGTTTTCTTTTTTTTAAGTAGCTTAATATATTACTTCATGGAATATCTATTTGGAACAGTAATTCTTTTTTTTTTATAACAATGGAGCCAAAATTCAACTTTCTATAAAATATTTCTTAAATCAAAGATGGGTTTTTCTTTTCATGGTGCATTCTGATGACATAGAAATGGCTCCCATCCAAATATAAAAGTTCACCACGAAAAAAGATACAAAAATAACAAATAAATGTGAAGCTGCACTAAATATTAACAATGGTTCTCACGCAAATACTATATGGTTGATAAATGGCACTTCCATAGTGACTAGAGATGAGCGAAGTTTTGAAAATTCGATTCAGCAGCTTCGCCAAAGTTCCACAAGAAATTCGATTAATTAATTAATTAATTAGTCATGAATCGCTATAAATCAGGTATACCCAGGCCAATCTAACTATAAGTGACTTTGGCCTGTATTACTGACGCACCGTAACTCTACAGCTAACAGAACTGAATGAACTAGGAATATTGGTGCACTGCACACTTATGTACACAGCAGTTAATTAGACCTGTCTGTAATACTGATGGCACAGTAACTCTACAGTTATTAGAATGGAGTAGCTATGACTCTTGGTGCAATGCACAGTTATGTACATGGTGACAAATTGTAGCAGAGTCTGTAGTTCGGCAGTCTCCTACATTCTCCCTCCACCCACCCTGCACTCTCCCTGCTCTCTCCCTGCACTCTCCCTCTCCAATATGGTCTTACACTCTCTGTCAACAGTTTGCAACAACACTGTCCCTAGTGCATGAGCACCTTGTCACGTCTCTCCCTAGGCTCAGCTAACATAAAAATGGTGGTGAGCGCGCAGGATCAAGGGTTTTATAGGGCTCTGCCTAGCCGTGACATCACAGGGGGTGGATACCTGCAGATTGGCTGGCTACACGACATTATGGGTGATCTCGCGTTCCTGGGTTTGTCTCCTCTACACTTACTTTTACTTTCTAACACATGCAGCCACCATTTTAGGAAAACTGATTCGTTACCATGAAGCGTGAGGAAATTCGGATTACAGATGTAGCATGGTTAGCACTCCTTTTTTCTGAGATTTTTGAGTTTGGTTATCTAATCTAAGCAAACACCTTCAATTGCTTGTAGTTTAGAATTAAAGTTTTCCTAAACTTCAGACCGAATTCCGCTTCGAATGCTTCACTTCGCTCAACACTAATATTGACAAATGCGCTTACTCTTTTGGAACTTAGAACATGTTTAAGTAATAGTGGTTAGTGTAACTCTTACATACTAAAAGGTGAAAATGGCAAATGAAAGAACACAAAGGCAGGCGCTTATAGGGTAAGTATGTTTAGGCCAATTGTCGGTGAATGAGAGAGAAAATGCTCACCTTCTTTTCTTGTGGAAAGATGAGCACAACACAATTGCATGCGTCAGAATAATCTCTGAAGGCTGGTGCTGTCGATGTCATCAAGTTCCTCACTGTATGGGGCCAACCCTCAGGAGGTGGAAGTAAAATGGGATTCCAGCAGTTCAAGAAATTTCAAGTGTGCTGTTGGATAGACATCTTCTCAGATGTGTGTATCAGGAAAATTGATAACTTTTTTTTTTTTTTTAAAGAACAGCCCTATGACAGCACATTTCACTTATCTGTGTAAATCGCTGTTTAAAAAAATGCATTGGTGTAATTCAGACTGCAGCCATAGAAAAAAATATGATGCAGATATAGAAACGAATAAAGAGTGTGTTAAGCAAACTGCTAGTGCTAATAATCCTATATAAATATTAGCATATGACTTGCAGGCTGATATAGTCCATTTAAGTAACTATTTATTGAATTATTTTGAACTATTTTGGCTTGATGTGTCGAAATTGTGATCAAATTAAAAAGCTTTTCATGGAGGGAAGGTCACCCCACCCCCCACCCAAACATATTTAAATAAAAAATTAAATTCTAGAGATCTGTCTCAAGTCCCAAGCACTTGATCTATGCGAGTATAAGCACAAAATTTCAATGTTGCTTGGTAGTGCTATTCTTAAAATGAAGGTGATCATTAACAGGAGGTAGGGAAGACAGGAGCCAGAAGCTGGCATGGATGCCAGGGATATTTTGCCACTTAAAGGGTTTCTGTCACCAGGATTACACATTATAAGCTGTCTGACATTAGCTATGTGCTAATGTCAGATCAGCTTGATAATGTGCTTTATATGTATTTCTGATGTATATTTAGGCTAAAAAACATCTTTTTATAATATGTAAATTAGCCTCTAGGAGCCCTAGAGGCTCTGTGCGCCAACCTGCTGCCACGCCCCTTCTTTCTTTGATTGACAGTGCCGGGCAGCGATCCTCTCCTGCCTCCGGCACTGTCTCCCTGCTAAATCCTGCGTCGCCGCTCTGTATTCGGCACAGGCGCGGTGAGCTGAGGACAGCAGTGCCGGAGGCAGGAAAGGATCGCTGCCCGGCACTGTCAATCAAAGAAAGAAGGGGCGTGGCAGCAGGTTGGCGCACTGAGCCTCTAGGAGCAGGGGCAACGCCCCCCCTGCTCCTAGAGGCTAATTTACATATTATAAAAAGACGTTTTTTAGCCTAAATATACATCAGAAATACATATAAAGCACATTATCAAGCTGATCTGACATTAGCACATAGCTAATGTCAGACAGCTTATAATGTGTAATCCTGGTGACAGAAACCCTTTAAGTAGTTGTCTGCTTTATTCTCCTTTTTTGGGTCAAAATTTTGGACAATTGAGAAACCTGTAGTGCATGAGTTAGGACTACTGCACAAAATGTTGTAATAGTCTAGCCAAATGTTGTTCTTTAATCTTCATAATGATCAAAAAGCTCATTTCTGGTCTCATCAAACCGTAAATCCTCTAATTTCTCTATTTGATTTCAGAAACTTTTTGCATCCATTGAGTCCATTGCATCTATTGAGTCCATTTAAGAAGCCTATTGATCCTCTGCCACCATACAAAGCTGTATCTGAGGTACAGGAGGCTAGGCACCTACCCCACTCTTAAAGTTATACTTAGTTGGAGTTGGTATTCTGGAGATCCATGGGGGTCTTCATACAGGTTGCTCCTATTCAGGTATCAACTAAAGGTTCTATGAGAGAAAGTGTCCATTTGGCTGATAATTAAAATCAAGAGGATAGATAGCAAACTAAAAAGGAGTCAGAGGCTGGCATTGATGGCCTAGTCTGTGCTGGGGTATCATGCCATTGATGAACTGTAGAGATTTGGTTGTATGTGATCAGAAAAGGTTTTACTATTAATATTACTTTAGTTGTATAGTTAATACAATAAATACATTAAATGGTTCCAACTTATACAGAGAACTGTGATTCTTTGCTAAGACCATGGTTAGCAACAGGATATTTTTTACTTGTGCCAACCATGCATCCTTGTATAAAGTCCAAGTCCCCATGTAGCCCTAGTCCTATACAAGCATGTCAGTAATATTCTCAGTAATATTACCCCCCTATGTGCTGGTGTCAACTCAGGCATGTTTTCTAACACTAGCACACATAGGTACATTAGTATTCTCTTTAGTGTTCAGTAACTCATAACCACTTCCCAGCTTACTGACTGGCTCCTAGTGCTATTTTTCTGCGCACATAGAACTGACATGAGCGGTCAGCGCTGCAGAATGCAATGCCATTCCTCGCTTCCAGATTTAACATATGATTAAGCCCTATTTCTAATTTTTATGTACTTTGTGTCACTTTTTTACATTGATGGATGCAGTTCCTCTTCATTTATAATATTACATAGAAAGAAGAATTGTAATATTTGACAAGAAACGATAATAATGCCGTCTAAGGGGAATTTTTATAGAAAATAACAAATAGCTACATAACTAGTGTTGAGCGAACCCGAACTTTGACGAAAAAGTTTAAGTTCGGTGTTCGGGCTTTTAATAAAGCTTTTAAAGGCTGCAGGGTAGCCAATCAACAAGCTTTTAAGCTGTCGGCACTTAGAAGCCATCACAGCCATGCCTAGTAATGGCATGACTGTGATTGGCCAGTGCATTATGTGACCCAGCCTCTATACAAGCTGGATCACGTGTAGCACTGCCCATCAGCTCTGAGTAGTGCAGGGTCAGGAAGCAGGCAGCTGAAGCGAGGAAGAGTGTTAGGAATCTGGCTATTTGTTTTGTGGGTGACCTATAATGATTTTTTCTGGGTGCAATACACAAGCTTTGCACCCCTGACACAAAAATATAATAATAAATCTGGCTGTTAATTCTGTGGGTGACCTATAGTGATGTTTTGTGGGTGCAATGCACCATTTTTGTACCCCTGACACATAAATATAATAGTCAATCCGTCTGTTAGTTCGCCGGTGACATATACCCCTTTTTGTTGTGAGATACACGTGCACTGCATATGTGACAGGGAAATTAATATAGTTAATCTAACTGTTAGTTCGGTGGGTGACATTCCCATTATTGGTGTGCGGTACACCTGCACTGCATACATGACAGGGAAATTAATATAGTTAATCCGTCTGTTAGTTCAGTGGGTGACATATTCCCATTTTTTGTGTGAGGTACACCTGCACTGCATATGTGACAGGGAAATTAATATAGTTAATTTGTCTGTTAGTTCGGTGGGTGACCTCAAAGAATGAAGAGAGCATCAAATGAGGGACGTGGCCCTGGTCGTGGTGCTGCTGGTGCTGATGGAGCTCCTGTTGCAGGGAGAGGAGGTGGTCGATCTGTGCCAGCTACACGCCCAAATAAAACACCTTCCTCAGGTGCACGTAGGCGACAGGACGTTCAGCTTCATTTTGTTGGCCCGAATACCGGTGTATGAATGGTGAGGCCAGAAAAGGTACAGGCGGTATTAGATTGGTCGGCTGACAGTGCCTCTAGTTCCTTCAAATTATCTCCCATCCTGTTCCCTGCTGAAACCGCAGTGTTGGCACCTGCAGCCCATGGGCATCTGTCTTTCACCTCACCCCCTTGCAAATCAGCCACGTAGTCTGAGCCCCAAGTCATGCAGTTTTATGCTTTTTGATGACTCTGCTGGCGGGGTTTCAGTGGGCCATCCACCTAGCCCTGCCCCAGAAGTGGAAGAGATTGAGTGCACTAATGCCCAACCACTTATGATTCAGGATTTGGACATAGGAAGTCCACCACAGCACGTTCCACTGGTGCCAACTGCTGCGGCTTTCTGCCGTGTGCAGACCGGCAAGGAGGGCAGGGGTGAAGAGTGGGTGGAAGATGATGTGGAGGATGATGAGGTCCTAGACTCCACAAGGAATCAAGGTCATGAGAGTGAATTGTGCAGTTCGGAGGAAGAGGTAGTGGTCACACAGTGCCAGCAACACAGCAAAATAGGGAGCAGGGTGCAAAAGCAGAGTGGCTGTCCGCTAGCCAGTATGCCTGCTACTGCCCACTGCACCCAAGGACTAAGCACACCAAAGCCAGCTTCAAGGAGTTCCCTGGTGTGGCAGTTCTTCAAACAATGTGCTGATGACAAGACGCGAGTGGTTTGCACGCTGTACAATCAGAGACTGAAACGAGGCATAAATGTTCTAAACCTGAGCACCACTTGCATGACCAGGTATCTAAATGCAAAGCACGAGCTGCAGTGGAGTACACACCTGAAAAACCACAAAAGATCTCAGGCTCCTCTTGCTTTCTCTTCTGCTGCGGTCTCAGCCTCTTTCTCCCTCTCTGGAGTGACAGTGGCACCTGCCACCCCACAAACAGAGTATGTGGTAGAAACACCACCACCTCCACCACCGTCACCCAGCATGTCCACACTCTCCCATGGAAGGGTTCAGCTGTCCATTCCCCAAACACTGGAGAGAAAGAGGAAGTACCCCCCTACCCACCAGCAATCCCTGGCCCTGGCATTTCAAAATTTCATGGACTTTGAAATGTTGTCATTCCATCTGGTGGAGACAGAGAATTTTAAAAACCTTATGGCGATGGCTGTCCCACAGTACATGGTTCCCAGCCGCCACTAGTTTTCCAGGTGAGCCATCCCTGTCCTGCACAACAAAGACAAAATCAGGTGTGCACTGTGCAATGCCATCTGTGGCAGGGTCCACATAACTACTGATACGTGGACCAGTAAGCATGGGCAGGGACGTTATATCTCCCTAACTGAACACTGGGTAAATGCAGTGGCAGCTGGGCCTGAGGCAGATAGCAGTTTGGCGCATGTCCTTTCGCCACTGAGGATTGCAGGACATTTCTCATTGCCTCCTGTTGCCTCCTACTCCGCTTCCTCCTCTACCGCCTACTCATCCAGTCAGAGTAACACCTTCACCACCAACTTCAACTCAGCCAGGGGGAAACGACAGCAGGCTGTTTTGAAACTCATCTGTTTGGGGTTAAAACCCCACACCGTGCAGGGGCTCTGGACGGGCATGGAACAACAGACCAATGAGTGGTTGGTGCCGCTGAGCCTCAAGCCTGGTCAGGTGGTGTGCGATAACAGTCGAAATCTCGTAGCAGCTCTGGGGATAGCCGGTTTGACGCACATCCCTTGTCTGGCGCATGTGCTGAATTTGGTGGTGCAGAGGTTCCTGAAAAATTACCCCGATATGTCAGATCTGCTGCAGAAAGTGCAAGCCGTCTGTGCGCGCTTTCGGCATTCTCATCCTGTTGCTGCTCGCCTGTGTTTACTGCAGCGTAACTTCGGCATTCCCGCTTGCTGCCTCATATGCGACGTACCCACAAGGTTGAACACCACCTTGCACATGCTGGAGAGACTTTGCGAGCAGCAGCAGGCGATAGTGGAGTTTTAGCTGAAGCACGCACAGGTGAGTCGCTCTGCGGAACAGCACCACTTCACCAACGACTGGGCCTTCATGCGGGACGTGTGTGCCGTGTTGCGCTGTTTAGAGTACTCCACCAACATGGCCAGTGCAGATGATGCAGTCCTCAGAGTTACTATCCCACTTCTATCTCTCCTTGAAAAAACACTTTGGGCGATGATGGAAGAGGATGTGGCACAGAAGGAAGAGGAGGAGGAAGAGGGATCATTTCAAAGGTTATCAGGCAAGTCATTCACAAGTGGCTCGGAGGGTTGGTTCCTGCCCCAACAGGCCAGGTACACAACTGTCCAGCCAGGGCCCAGTTCTGCAGGATGAGGAGGAGGAAAGGATGATGATGAGGAGGAACCGTGTTCACAGCAGGGTGGCACCCAAAGCAGCTTATGGGCATCGATGGAACATGGCTGGGGGTATACAGAGAACACAGACGATACACCTCCCACAGAGGACAGCTTGTCGTTGCCTCTGGGCAGCCTGGCACACATGAGCGACTACATGCTGCAGTGCCTGCGCAAAGACCGCCGAGTTGCCCACATTCTATCGAGTGCTGATTACTGGGTGTCACGACCCGCGGTGGGGTTGTGAGCCATGTGTCTACATGCGGTTGCCATTGGCAATGCATATGTCACAACTTCTGTTGAGGTTGTGTTTGTCATGACCCGCGGTGGGTTGTGACTCTTGTTTTACATGCCGTTGCTGGCGGCAACTGGTATGTCACGACCTGTGTTAAGGGTTGTGTTCCTCTGTCTCGCATGCTCTTGCCAGTGGCATGGTTTTTGGTTGCCGCGTGTGGGGCTATACGTTGTAGTCTCATGTGCGGTTGCCGCTGGCAACTTTGTGTCTAGAGCATGCGAGACACTCACATCTGTGTGGTGTGATTTTTCCCTCTGTGTGGTGCACATGGGGTTAATGTCTTTGTGCTAGGTGTGTTGTGCACAGAGTTATTGGGGGTGTAGTGGGTGTGACCTCAGGCCTCCTTATGTGTGTGTGTTTGGAGCCTGAGGTCAGTTTTGTTTGTCCAGCCACAGTGAGAGTGTGTGCTGGAGCTTGTTGTGTGTTCCCACTGTTATATCTGCGTAAGCCACCCTTATTCGTTATATTGGTTTCATTGTCCATTGTTTATCTTGTCTGTTTGGTGTATCCCCTCCAGTGTGCTTGTTTTGCTCATCCCCACCTTGTGTTGTTGTTATGGTGTGGGTCTGTCTGGAGTGTGGTCGTAGTTGTTTGTTGCTCCGGAAGGGGCTTGCTTTCCCAGAGGGGTTTAAGCAAAGACCAGATGGTGTGCTGCCCTGCCAGGATATCCCCCATGCATCTGGTGTCCGTATGGGGGTACAGGAGGTCCTGGTGCTGGTTCAGCTTCTCCAGTGCAGCAGGTAAGTGTGTGCTTTGTGGATGTGGCTTGCTCTGTTACTTGCCTGTCGTGCGGGCGTACACTGTCTGGTTCCCGGCTGCAGAGGGGCCTCTGGAGACTCCTGCCCATCTGTGGTATTGGATGAGCAGGTGGTCTCTGCCCTGTCATTATATCCAGGGTTAAGCAGGGATTCTTAGGGCTCCAGGTTCCTGAGGTATGGGCCCTCCTACCTTCAAGTTCGGCCCATACAGTTAGGAGGCCAGGGCTCTATAGGGATGCTTCAGGAGGTTACCAGCTCCCTTTTCCTGCTATCTGTCACAGCGGCCGCGGACGATGCACAGTGGGGGGTTTCCCCCACTTCCCGCCTTGACACTGGGTGGCCACCCTGCTGGATCCCCACTACAAGGACAATGTGCTGTCCTTAATTCCGTCACTGGAGCGTGATCGGAAGATGCATGAGTACAAGCGCACACTGGTAGATGCTCTGCTGATGGCATTCACACCTGACAGGGGGCTCAGTGGAAGCATAAGGGGAAGGCAGAGGAGGAAGAGGAAGAAGTCGCCAATGCAGCTGGAGCACCGCCAGCACCTCAGAAAGGAGGGTTAGCATCGCTGAAATGGGGAAAAGCTTTGTCAGCACACCACAACAACCGGCACCACCAGCTGATATGGAATGTCTTAGCAGGAGGCAGCATTTCAGGAACATGGTGGAACAGTACATGTGCACATGCCTACACGTGCTGACGGATGGGTCTGCCCCATTTTACCTCTGGGTCTCCAAATTGGGCACATGGTCTGATCTTTCCCTTCACACCTTGGAGTTACTTGCCTGCCCTGCAGCAAGTGTATTGTCCGAACGTGTGTTTAGCATGGCAGGGAGGGTAATCACAGACAAGCGCAGTCGCCTGTCCACAGCCAATGTGAACAAGCTCACGTTCATTAAAATGAACCAGGCATGGATCCCAGAGGACTTGTCCGTACCTTGTGCTGAGTTGACAAGTATACCGATTGTTATACTACAGAGCACTTTCTCTTTGCATTCTCTTTTCCCAATATCCCAATGTTTTGGGGTCTTTCCAAATGTATAAAAAAAAATAATAAAAAATAAAACAACAACAACAGTGTTGGCTACCTATACTGCCACGTCCACCGCCTCAACCTCCTACTCCATATTGACCTTCGCCTCCTAGTTCAAGATTTAATTTTTATTTTTTTCTATTCTGTTATTTTAAGTCATTTCCCTATCCACATTTGTTTGCAGGTCAACTGTCCTGCTCTTACCCCCATTTTGCTTCCTTTTGCAGCCCTTACTACAACTATTTTACAGCCATTTTAGTGCACCAAAGTTCAGGTCCTCATTGACTTCAATGGGGTTTGGGTTCGAGTTTGGGACAAGTTCGGGTCCCGAACCCAAACTTTGACCTGAAGTTCGGCCGAACAGGGTGAACCTGAACATCCACTGGTCTGCTCATCCCTATACATAACATAAAATTCTATGGCTATTGTTAATTTTTATCCAGAGCATTTTATCTTAATTATCTGAAAGTTTCATGCTTCTTCAGGTCAGTGTATTACATTATTAATCTCCTGTCAAAGACACTGGAATTAAAAACATATGGAAATGTATCTTTGAAGTTTTTTTTCCTTAACCAAATTATAATCTTTTACAAAAAAAGTATACATTTTTTGATGCTACATCAAAGTCTATAAAACAAAAATCTTATTTTGCAAATTTAGAAAGTGCAAGGGACTGATTTGGGTATTAGAAAATAGGAGAAGTGGTGCAATCAAGTATCTAGCGACCACTCCTCTTGGCACTTTTAGCAGAATACAAGCTCAGGGGAATTTGAGGAATTTGACTTCCACAGGACTATTCTCTCATATTCACCTTTATTATTGTATACAGTCATGTGAAACATTAAAGGGGTTTTCCCATCTCAGACAACCGGGTCATATCCCTAGGATATGCCACCATTGTCTTATAGGTGCGGGTCCCACCGCTGGGACCTGCACCTATAATAAGAACGGAGCAGGGAAATGAACCGAGGGCACACTGCGCATTCTCAGTCGCCCTCCATTTATTTCTATGAGGCCGCCGAAAATTTCCGTCTGCCCCATAGAAATGAATGGAAGCATGGGCCACTCATGCGTGGTGCGCTCCCATTCACTTCTATGGGAGAAGCGCTTGGTGGTGGACGGACGCCAGGAAATCCGGGGTCCTCCAGCCACAGCGCTCCTAGCTTTGTTCTCGTTGTAGGTGCAGGTCCCACCATCAATATGCCCCCATTGTCTGAGATGGGAATACCCCTTTAACAACACTCTATGTGAAAAGAATGTTTTACAGTTTTTTAACATGTGGACATCAGTGTTTAATCTACATTCAGACAGTATGTACAGATAAAGGTGATGTAATTGAACAAAAAACCATAACATAGTAACATAACAGTAGCTATTGCCTGTAATATTATTACACTCCAGAAATACATCTAGTCCCCTCTTGAATTCCTTTATTGTACTCACCATCACCACCTCCTCAGGCAGAGAGTTACATAGTCTCACTGCTCTTACCGTGAAGAATCCTCTTCTATGTTTGCGTACAAACCTTCTTTCCTCCAGACGCAGAGGATGTCCCCTCGTCACAGTCCCAGTCCTGGGGATAAATAGATGATGGGAGAGATCTCTGTACTGACCCCTGATATATTCATACATAGATATTAGATCTCCCCTCAATCGTCTTTTTTATGAGGTGAATAACCCTAATTTTGATAACCTTTCAGGGTACTGCAGTTGCCCCATTTCAGTTATTACTTTAGTTGCCCTCCTCTGAACCCTCTCCAGCTCTGCTATGTCTGTCTTGTTCACAGGAGCCCAGAACTGTACACAGTACTCCATGTGTGGTCTCACTAGTGATTTGTAAAAAGGTAGGACTATGTTCTCATCACGGGCATCTATGCCCCTTTTGATGCAACCCATTATCTTATTGGCCTTGGCAGTAGCTGCCTGACACTGGTTTTTACAGCTTAGTTTGCTGCTTATTAAAATTCCTAGATCCTTTTCCAGGTCAGTGTTAGCGAGTGTTTTACCATTTAGTATGTACGGGTGACTTGCATTATTCCTTTCCATGTGCATAACTTTACATTTGTCAGTGTTAAACCTCATCTGCCCTTTCTCTGCCCAAGCCTCCAATCTATCCAGATCCCTCTGTAGCAGAAAACTATCCTCTTCAGTGTTAATTACTTTACACAGTTTAGTGTCATCTGCAAAAATAGATATTTTACTGTGCAAGCCTTCTACAAGATCATTAATAAATATAGTGAAGAGAATAGGGCCCAATACTGACCCCTGAGGTACTCCACTAGTGACAGTTACCCAATCTGAGTGTGTACCATTAATAACCACCCTCTATCACTCAGCCAGTTACTTACTTTTCTATCACTCAGCCAGTTACTTACCCACATACTGACATTTTCTCCCAGTCCAAGCATTCTCATTTTATATACTAAGCTTTTGAGGTACAGTGTCAAATGCAAGAACCTGATTTTTTTTAGTAACTTGCCAAACAAAAAATTACAGATCCATATCAGTAGTTTCAACAGTCCAGCTCACCTGAAATTCCGTCGTGCACCTCTACTAAGAGCCAAAGCGGCTAAACGTGAGTAAGAAGGAGAAGGCTGCTCTATGTCCTGTTCTGTTCTATATATGTGCAAGATTTTGGCAATAAAGAAATGCTGAAAATAGGACCTTTCAGTGCCGGACCATCTTTACTTTTTCGAAAAAATTACAGATGTCATGTCCTTTTGGGGAAAAACTATCACTGATACACTACGATTTGCTTCAAAAGAACACCACAAAACCAGCACATGTAAATATACCATTAGCCTACTTGCACAAGGTAACACAAGGTTTTTTCTGCGTAGATTCTTGTGCAGAAAAAAGTTAGCTTAGGCTACTTTCACATTAGCATAAGTACGGTCCAGCAGTCTATTCCGGCAGGGGAACAGCCTGCCGGATCTATACTAATGCTAGCCCATGTGTGCTGCCGGAAGTCGGCTCGGGCCCCATTAACTGCAGTGACTGCATCTCCCGTCCGTCCCCATTATAGTTAGTGGGGCCAGAGAGGACTTCCGGCGGCACACATGGGCTACAATTAGTACGGATCCAGCAGGGGAACAGCCTGACGAGCCCTGCTAACGCTAATGTAAAAGTAGCCTTAATACAGTACCAGCAAATCTCATGGACACTTTAATTTCTTGTTCTCAATGGAAATTAACCTGCTGTGTGATTTAGAAATCTGCAGCTTGTCAATTATGTTTGTCATTTTTGGTGAGGATTTCATCCTTTTCTAAGGAAGGATGAGATCTGCGACAAAACCGCATTAAATCTGTAAGAAAATCTGCGAGTAATACATGCAGCTTTTGGTGCAATTTTGGTGTGGAAACTCACAGAAATCCTTACGGAAATTCATGTGGATCTTCTGCATGTCGACCCGCACTTGTGTGCAGGTAGCCTAAGGTAGCCTAAGGATGCCCTTATATATGAATGTTTTTGATGCATTTTTCCAAAGTCAATGATGTCATTAAAAAAAAAAAGAATTAAGGTAGAATCTGTACTTTATATTTTCTCTACCTTTATGAACTTGGTTTTAGCTTCACATAAACTGCATCAGAAACTCTAAACAAAACATGATTTAAATCTGCACATGCATGGACTTACTCACACACCTTACAGGGGTTCTCCAGGATTTTTCTACTGATGGCCCCTGCTTAGCATCATAGGTCATCAAAATATGAATGACAGAGGTCCGACTCCCTGTACACCTGCCTATTGGTTGTTTTTCAGTAGCTCTGGCACCAGAACTAAGTGTTGGAACTACACAGCTTTGTGCTCTGGGTAGTGGAAGAATCTAGTTACTGCTATTCCTCTCCCACTGAAGTGAATAGGAGCAGAACTGCAGTAAACAGCTCTGTCCACTACCAGTGCACCCATTGATCAGATATTGATGACTTATCCATATTGGCCATCAATATAAAAATCCCAGGGAAACGTTAAAGATGGTGTCTGGAAGCATGAGAAAGCCACAGATCTCTAAGTGAAAAGTATCATTACATTCACATGAGCTAGTCCTACAAGGCATTGTGCCTGTTTTAACAGTTAATTTCCTTGTCTAATAACATTCTAATCATTTTCACCTGATTTCATCCACTTGATTCTTATTAAAGCTTGGGCTACATGATGTATTATGTCAATTTATGTGACATCAAGTCTCAGAAAAGTCACAAGTCTAAAAACATTAGTGCGATTTGTCTGCACCTTACTTTTGCGAGACTATTTTAGAGCTGTGATTTGGCTATAAAAAAAGCAGCCAAATTGAAGAAAAGTTTCAGTTGCGCATGACTTGCATTGTGTTATTGATGGTAAAATTGCTTGTGACTTGTGACCAGTGTGCATACGTCTTCATTTAAAAGAAGGTACACAAATCTACATGAAAAGTGTGAGGGGGGTAAACCTTTGCTGTCCAGAATGAACATCAGAGCTAGACGAAAGTTTTCAAAAGAACACCTAGACAAACATCAAGACCTCTGGAGCAATGTGCTCTGGCCAGAAAAGACAAACACACATTTTTAGACAACAGTGGCATAAGAAATGTTTGGTGAAAAACCAAGCACAATATTTTAATAGATATAATCTCATCCCAATTTTAAAGCATTAGGAGATGAGTGTATGGGCAGATCACAATCCTAGAATCCCCTATGAATATATTGTTGCAGCAGAGGATGTTTGTGTATAATGTGAGACCATCTTTCAGAAGATTTAAGCTTGGCTTAAAGTTGATGTTAAAATATGACATTGTCCTCAAATATATGAGCAAAACCAGCAAAGAATGGAAAAAAGTGATGATTGTAATAAAAAGGTCTGTGCATGCAAGAAAACTTTGCACAACTGAAAAAATCTCTATGGAGAAATAGAGAAAATGGGTGGTCTATGATATCCCCTGCTCTATCCCCTGTACCTAATTTATGACGAGGTGAAGGCCTTGTCATAAATTAGGTGAATGCTCCGGCAGCTTGGAGGTGGCGTACATTTCAGTCTTCCTTTACACCAGAAAACTGGTATTAAAGAAGGTAAATATATTGGCCCGTCTGGCCCCACCCTTACCATGCCCCTTCTTGGGAATGTTGGGAGGGCGAGGTGCAATGGCATTATGACTTTTTTAAGTCAGAAAACTGCTATTAGAGGAAGATATATTCCCCCAATATTTTCCAGTGGACACCAATAAGAAAAATTATATTTTCATTTTGGAAAAAAAAATCAGTTTTGCTGCTACATACTGACGCTTGTTATTCTACCAGGTGGCCCACAAAAAAATAGCCCTTCTTCAGTGAGAGTATGACATGATGAATGAACAAGTGAATAGTTTTTTTTTTAATTACCCACAAGTCACAAAAGATGCTGAAAGTGGTCCCTGTTCACGTCTATGCATCTTTGGGCACGTCGGATTATGTTGGCCGATACGGCTTGCAGCTCTTCACCAGTGATGCTGCATATGGTGTTTGTGATGTTTTCCCTCAGTTCACCCAGTGTACGAATAATGTTAGCATACACTTTCTGTTTTAAATTTCCCCACAAATAAATATGAAAGCTGAACTCTGATTGAATGCTATGGACAACTAAGACAGATTTACTATTAGGCACTTTGATTTGGAGATATTGGAGACGAGCTACTTTTTTCGTGTATTACTGATTATTTATAGTGTAAATGGTAATGACTAGATATCAATCTTTATTAGCTCTGCTATAAATATATCTCAAAATATGAGCCCATTTTTGCAAAAAATCTCATTGGGAGGGTCGAGGTGGACCTAGAATATTACGTTTAAGCTGTAGTCCCAAAGAATTGTTTTAATTTATGTTAGTTCTGAATGAACCTAAAGATCTACCTTGAATTTATTGCTCTGGAAAACCATAAATATCGTCTAGAATCATTATGCCAAGACCTGAAATGTGATCCTGCCCAGTTCCCAATCAGACAGCCATCTGGAAGATGAAAGAAGTCTATTTTGGTTTCAGAATGATCCAGACCCTAATTTGTAGTAACAGTCTTAACAGCCTGTTGCGGAGACATTAACCAGAGTCTGTGCTCCCTTATTCAATGTTGGTGCACTGTTTGCTGTCTTAAAACATTAGCAGCAAGTACAACCATGCATTTCTTCAGTCTGCAACTCTCAAATGGCAAATTCCAAAGGGTCTCACACATGTAGCCAGGAAACTCTAAATTGCTAGTAGAGTAAATCATCCTTGGCCCCAATAAAATGGTCACTCAAAAGTCAATGGACCATAGTCTGTTTAGTTCATGTATTGCTATTATTCTGGAAGGCTGACATTTGTAGACACGTTTTTTAAGTTCAACTGGACCCAAGGATATCTCCTACTCTAAAGCTCTTATGCCCTTTTATAACAGTCATGAAATAAAATATTTTATCATATATTAATTGACAACAGTTGAAAATGTTAATAAGGCAGGGAACTTCAAAGGAAAGTAATGAGATAAGCAATTTGTCCTTACATCAAGCAAACTAATTCATTCCTGAATCCAAATATACTAATTGGAACAGGTAGGTTTCTGGACCAGTTACCCATATTAAAGCAATCTAATATATTGATGTTATATTTTTAATATCCGGTCTGAAATAATTTAATATATTGAGAAACGTTTCGGTTTCTGCACTTTTGAGAGCCATCTGTCTGGTCTGTTGCTGGGAAAGCTGGGTTTGAGTTTGCTGAGAAGTTTCAGCAGCGTGGGCAGCAGAATAACGCATTTGATCAGCCTGCAGATTGCCGTGGAGCCTCTACAGCTCAGATGCAGCTTTCCTCCTGGCCATTGGACACTTCCTGACAATTGAGGGAGCTCTCTTTGCTGGCATCTTGCAAACTAAAGTTAACTGTCTGTTGACTTATTCTAATATGCTATGTTTAGATCCTGAAGATATAGTGGTTGGCTTAGAAGCCAAGTCCAATACACTTTAGAAATGTGAAATTCCATTTAAGGCTCCATTGGACTTGGTTTGACTTTTAAAGACTTCATAGTGGGTCCAAAGGATTTGAATGAAGTCTAGAAGATCACCTGGTAGCTGTCACCCAGTAAAGAAGCACACTAGTCTACTGCAAACCCTGACTCTCTACATTTATTTCTTATTGGACAATTGCACCACTCCTTACAACCCCATCTGGAGAGCAGCAACATATGCTGATGCCTCAACTGTGTCTGGAGGAACCAGCGAATCATTGGGACCATCCCAAAACCGACCACTGCACCATCAAATTAGAAGCTTTTGATTCTAGAGACTGCACCAGACAATGGCTGATTTAACACATGTGTAATATGGGAAATACTGCAGTCTAATGACCTGAACTGTATACACTACAGTGCTGTATATGTAAATACACAAAAAATGACAGAATACAAAGTGGAATAAACTGTCAGCTTGCATGCAGACTATATGGCATATCCAATATGGTTGCCAATGCGAAGAGATTAGAAAGAAGATGGAGACATTGTAATTGTGGCTGGAGATAGCTCTATACTGACACTTCTACTAAGGTCCAATGACATCCTGCAAGGTCTGGACCTTCATGAAAACTTTCCTAGACACCTTATTTACCTATGTTTCAAACTTGGGGTCAAATGGTTTAGGCATTTTGATGCATATATAAAACAGACATTCAATTTTATAGTAAATATTATGGGACTTATAACAAGCTCAAATGGCTAACATTTGGAGATCGCTTCCCTTGAGTTCTTCTACTCTCACAAGATGTGCCTGATCAGATAAAGATATGTCTAATGGATTTGCCGTATAACTGGAACCATAACCCCCCCCCCCCCCCACCCCCCAAGTTCTTCCCTCTTTTCTTCCCTGTCTCTTCCTTTCCCTACACCCACCCTCTTTTTTCTCTCGTTATAATGTGTTTTTCATGTCATCACAGAAAAATAATTACCTATTTTCTTCATGTCTTTTATTGCTTCATGAGAACAACACGTGTTGATTTTTCTTTTTTTTTCATTGGTTGCGAATTTTGCAGTTCTCGCTTCTTTGGCTGTTTTAATTTTAGCCTGTTTGAAATGAACATGTAACGCAGACAACCATAACTTCTTAGTTAATACCTGAGATTTTTGAATTGTTTGATTTACACCAGATGTCACTCTCTTTATTTTTAGCATATGGTTATGCTGTAAATTTTTTGGTGTTTTCTGCTTTCCCCATATTGATGACCTATCCTCAGGATGTAATGTTCTTTGTCCCCTCATGATACCCACTTATATATTTGGTCCGAATTCCCCTACCACCATGGCTACCTGTGCCCATATCAACACCACCACCATGGCTACAAGTGGCAATACTACCATCTCCAACAAAGGTATGCATTTTAATTATGTCCTCCACCTCCATCTGATCCTCCATCTCATCGCAGTCAAAATGCTGATGGTTCTCAAACAACTAATAAACAGGAACACTATCTTGAAAACCTTTATTTGCACCAAGGGTGCTGTCTCTTAGGTGAAAAGAAGGCACCCAACTAGGAGTGGTCAGTGAAGACAGAGATGATATGAAGAAATGCTTCTGTGAAGGTGCAAATTAACTGTATAGGAAGAGGAGCACAAGGAATGCTATGAACACTGGTTCAAAGTAATGGTGTCATAATCGGTGGTTACATCAGGATCTGTAAAATGGTGGCAACTATTTTGAGCAATTCACGTGAGACAAATCTCAAAAGTTTTGGATCTGCTGAAAACTGAAGCCTTTAGGAAACTGGTATTGGTTTATAGCAAAAAGAACATCACAGGGAAATTGGTAATGAATTTGATTTGTTTAGAATTAGCGCATCCCTACTTTCTGTGCAGTTGGCTTTTGTATGTGTACATTTAAAATAAGATTGTATAGGACAAGATTGTATGCATTTTTAAGGACAGGCATCACATAAGGTCCGGGCTGCTTCAAATCCTGTCTCTGTGATACGGACAACCATGCCCCAGGAGGGTCAACCTCCCAGTAAAATATTTAAAACATTTTCATCATGTCCCTCTAGGCTATTTGTAAAGCGCCTCCTAAGCCAGTGTAAGCCCTGTTAGGCACTGATGTGAATGGTGACAATATCTGTATTTATCACAGTGGTTAAGGGGTCACTAACTTTTCAAAAAACGTTTGATATGTCACAGAGATATATAAAATCTTTAGATAGGTGGGGGTCTGATTGCTGAGACCCCAACCTATCTGTAGAACGAGGGGAGGGAAGTGCACACATATCCAGTTTCTGTTTCTTGCAGTAGACTGGCTCAATATTAAGTCTATAAGCATGTCTTGATTCCATCCTCAGCAGGCAAGGAGAGAGAGCATGACGTACACACGCTTCTCTCCCGTCGTTCTAGAGATTAATGGGTGTTTTAGAACACAAACCACCACCAATCTAAACCTTTCATATGTCTCTTATGATATATCAAAAGCTTTTTTTAAAGTTGCGATCATATGTGTACACGTGATAATACAATCGTTTAATAAGATAATCTAAATAAAAATAAATAAAAATGATCTGATTAAAAGCATAAAACACAACGTATGAAATACAAATCACGTAGTTGGCACAGTCCCTGTTCGAGGGCTAGGGATAAGTGGAAAAGGTAGCCAAAAGTCTGGTAGGAGACAATTGGTAAGTCCCAATAGGTGAAGCCGTAGCGAGCTGGATCAACAGTCCAATATATATCTCATACCACTCTAGTAGTAAAAGCACTGTGGTGTAGAAAAGAAGAAGCGCCACTTAGGCAGGTACCTTACCGCTCTCCTTGGATCGCTGTTCCACTTTCTGATTGCCGACCGGACCGAGCGCGGCGTCCCGTGCTGGTCTCTCAGTCTAGCGCGGCGTCCCACGTGACCGGCAGCATTCACGTGACTATGATGTCACAAGGAGAAGGTGGTTTTATTGCAGGTCCTTTGCTGGATGATCAAGGATATGGATCGCTCTACTAGGATATAAGCAAAATTAGCTCCTTAGATGTTCCAATTGTAAAATGGATAAGGAATGTCTCCGGAGACTATAAATTGGAGCACTCTGCAGGACACGCCATACGCGTTTCGGGGTATACGCCCCTTCAGTGGTAGTCACTAATTTTGCTTATATCCTAGTGGAGCGATCCATATCCTTGATCATCCAGCAAAGGACCTGCAATAAAACCGCCTACTCCTGTGACATCATAGTCACGTGCATGCTGCCGGTCACGTGGGACGCTGCGCTAGACCGAGAGACCAGCACGGGACGCCGTACCTGAAGTGACTTCACAGACATGCACAGTACAAACTATGGCCCATCTTTTAATGCTCATGTCCTTCAGAGCCTTACCTGTTGGGCCTCCCTGATTCCAGACTGTGACCTCCCTTGCCATGTGTCACTGGGAGCTCCTCATTGGTTTGAAAACCAAAAAATCGTCTCTACTGAGCGTTTCTACAACTCATTCTAATATATGTTAAGTGATTCATTCCAGCTCTAGGGTTTGTTTTTGTTATAAGGTCTGTGGAGCTGTAAGAAACTGCACAGGTTGTGGAAAAGATCTCTCAGCTTACATTATATATCCCATATGCCAGCTCTTAAATTTTACCATCATCAAATACCTCTGAATGTGGAAATCATCTGTCAGCGTATATTTAAAAAGTTGTCTGATATCTTATTCAATAAATATACTACCATGAAGAATTATATTACAACTTCCTTGAAAGTCAGTGCTGCGGTCTAGGCTTTCCATCAGTTTACAGCTAGTGTTGAGCGAACAGTTCGAGCATAGTTCGGGTCCGTTCCGAATTTTGGGGTGTTCGTGACACGGACCCGAACCCGAACTTTTTCGTAAAAGTTCGGGTTCGGGTTCGTCGTTCGGCATGTATTTTGGCGCATTTTGAAAGGCTGCAAAGCAGCCAATCAACATGCATCATACTACTTGCCCTAAGATGCCATCGCAGCCATGCCTACTATTGGCAAGGCTGTGATTGGCCAAGTGCAGCATGTGACTCAGCCTCTTTATAAGCTTGTGCGCACGTCGGGACGTGCTCACTCCCGATGTGAATAGAACAGGGATAGACGCAGCTGATGCTAGGGCGAGAATAGGCAGGGATAATTGAATAACTGGAAGCAAATTTCTCTCCTCCACCTGTGATTCATCTGAACAACTGCAGCTGAGCTGCTTTTTTGATAGGGATTGGCTATTTTTAGAGTGGCCAGAGTGATTTTTCCATCCACATGTACCTGGGCTGACCGCCGGCCGCCATTTTGCGACTTGTAGTGCTGCAGCAGAAGCTGCCACAGTGTGCATTCCAAAGCTCCAAACAAGTCAGACATCTACACCTGGGATTCAGACCAATAGCGATTTAGCAGCACAGTCCAAGGCTATTTTTTTAAAGGTTGTGCAGACCATTTTGTGGCACATGTTACTGGGCTGATAGGCGGCGGCCATCTTGGGACTAGTGCTGCAGCACAATCTCTCCCAACGTCCATTAATCACTTGTAATAGTGGTCTGTGCCATAGAAATCCTACATCAGGGACTTGGGTGTGCTTGTGTCACCCCTACTAATACCAGTCCACCTGTAATCCATACAGTGAAAAGCCATAAAGTATTCCAGTGAGGGAATTTTTTTTATTTAAAAAGGCCAAGTTAGTTTATCTGGCGCTCAATATACTAGATACAGTTAGGCTCATGCGTTTCATACATCTGGAATTAGCAAACTAATGTGCTGGGGTTGGGAAAACATATATGTACCCATACTAGAATCTGTCAAAGAAAGCGGTACTCACATATAACAGTCATTCCATCTGTAATCCATACAGTCAAAAGACTGAAAGTATTCCAGTGAGGGAATTTTTTTATTTAAAAAGGCCAAGTTAGTTTATCTGGCGTTCAATATACTAGATACAGTTAGGCTCATGCGTTTCATACATCTGGAATTAGCAAACTAATGTGCTGGGGTTGGGAAAACATATATGTACCCATACTAGAATCTGTCAAAGAAAGCGGTACTCACATATAACAGTCATTCCATCTGTAATCCATACAGTCAAAAGACTGAAAGTATTCCAGTGAGGGAATTTTTTTATTTAAAAAGGCCAAGTTAGTTTATCTGGCGTTCAATATACTAGATACAGTTAGGCCTGCGTTTCATACATCTGGAATTAGCAAACTAATGTGCTGGGGTTGGGAAAACATATATGTACCCATACTAGAATCTGTCAAAGAAAGCGGTACTCACATATAACAGTCATTCCATCTGTAATCCATACAGTCAAAAGACTGAAAGTATTCCAGTGAGGGAATTTTTTTATTTAAAAAGGCCAAGTTAGTTTATCTGGCGTTCAATATACTAGATACAGTTAGGCTCATGCGTTTCATACATCTGGAATTAGCAAACTAATGTGCTGGGGTTGGGAAAACATATATGTACCCATACTAGAATCTGTCAAAGAAAGCGGTACTCACATATAACAGTCATTCCATCTGTAATCCATACAGTCAAAAGACTGAAAGTATTCCAGTGAGGGAATTTTTTTATTTAAAAAGGCCAAGTTAGTTTATCTGGCGTTCAATATACTAGATACAGTTAGGCCTGCGTTTCATACATCTGGAATTAGCAAACTAATGTGCTGGGGTTGGGAAAACATATATGTACCCATACTAGAATCTGTCAAAGAAAGCGGTACTCACATATAACAGTCATTCCATCTGTAATCCATACAGTCAAAAGACTGAAAGTATTCCAGTGAGGGAATTTTTTTATTTAAAAAGGCCAAGTTAGTTTATCTGGCGTTCAATATACTAGATACAGTTAGGCCTGCGTTTCATACATCTGGAATTAGCAAACTAATGTGCTGGGGTTGGGAAAACATATATGTACCCATACTAGAATCTGTCAAAGAAAGCGGTACTCACATATAACAGTCATTCCATCTGTAATCCATACAGTCAAAAGACTGAAAGTATTCCAGTGAGGGAATTTTTTTATTTAAAAAGGCCAAGTTAGTTTATCTGGCGTTCAATATACTAGATACAGTTAGGCCTGCGTTTCATACATCTGGAATTAGCAAACTAATGTGCTGGGGTTGGGAAAACATATATGTACCCATACTAGAATCTGTCAAAGAAAGCGGTACTCACATATAACAGTCATTCCATCTGTAATCCATACAGTCAAAAGACTGAAAGTATTCCAGTGAGGGAATTTTTTTATTTAAAAAGGCCAAGTTAGTTTATCTGGCGTTCAATATACTAGATACAGTTAGGCCTGCGTTTCATACATCTGGAATTAGCAAACTAATGTGCTGGGGTTGGGAAAACATATATGTACCCATACTAGAATCTGTCAAAGAAAGCGGTACTCACATATAACAGTCATTCCATCTGTAATCCATACAGTCAAAAGACTGAAAGTATTCCAGTGAGGGAATTTTTTTATTTAAAAAGGCCAAGTTAGTTTATCTGGCGTTCAATATACTAGATACAGTTAGGCTCATGCGTTTCATACATCTGGAATTAGCAAACTAATGTGCTGGGGTTGGGAAAACATATATGTACCCATACTAGAATCTGTCAAAGAAAGCGGTACTCACATATAACAGTCATTCCATCTGTAATCCATACAGTCAAAAGACTGAAAGTATTCCAGTGAGGGGATTTTGCTTATAAAAAATAATATATTTCATTGTGGTGCGAGTTGAATCGCAACAATGAAGAAAAATACTATTAAGGGACGAGGACGCGGTCGTGGTGGTGTCCGTGGAGCCTCTGTTGCTGGTAGAGGACGTGGCCGTTCGGCCCCAGGCGCACACAGTAGGGAACGAACTCCCTCAACTAGCCGGCAGAATGTACCGCAATATCTCGTGGGGCCCAATGCCGCTCTTAGGATGGTAAGGCCTGAGCAGGTACAGGCATTAATCGATTGGGTGGCCGACAGTGCTTCCAGCACGTTCACCACATGGTCTTCCACCCAGTCTTCTGCGGAAAGCGCACAGGTGGCACCTGAAAACCAAGCCCATCAGTCTGTCACATCACCCCCAAGCATATCAGGGAAACGGTCTGAGCCACAAGTTATGCAGCAGTCTCTTCTTCTGTTTGAAGACTCTGCTTCCAGGGTTTCCCAGGGGCGTCCACCTAGCCCTTCCCCAGTGGAGGAAGACATACCATGCACTGACGCACAACCACTTATGTCTCCAGATGAAGAGGACATGGGAATACCACCACAGCAGAGTCACCGACTCTCTGATGATGACGAAACACAGGTGCCCACTGCCGTGTCTTTTTGCAGTGTGCAGACTGAACAGGAGGAGGTCAGGGAGGGAGACTGGGTGGAAGACGATGCAGAGGACGATGAGGTCTTAGACCCCACATGGACTGAAGGTCGTGGCGATGACTTTCACAGTTCAGAGGAAGAGGTAGTGGTGAGACCGAGACAACAGCGAAGCCAAAGAGGGAGCAGGGGGCCAAAGCAGACGAGCCGCCGCCCCCAGAGTTCGTCTGCTACTGGACATCGCCAACAGGGACCCAGCGCAACAAAGGCAGCTTCAAAGAGTTCCCTGGCATGGCACTTCTTTAAACAATGTCCTACCGACAAGACCCGAGTGACTTGCACGCTCTGCCATCAGAGCCTGAGGCGAGGCATTAACGTTCTGAACCTCAGCACAACCTGCATGACCAGGCATCTACATGCAAAGCATGAACTGCAGTGGGGTACACACCTTAAAAACCAGGCACTCGCTGAGGCTCCCCCTGCTCCCTCTACCGCTGCTGCCTCGGCTTCCGCCTCGAGAGGAATGTTGCCACCTGCCGAGCAGCAAACAGAGGATGTGCCACCGACACCACCACCACCGCCACCGTCAACTAGCGTCTCCACTATATCACACAGCAGCGTTCAGCTCTCAATATCTCAAACCTTAGAGAGGAAGCGCAAATTCCCCGAGTCACCCTCGAGCCCTTGGCCTGAACGCCAGCATTTCTAAACTGCTGGCCTTTGAAATGCTGTCATTCCGGCTGGTGGACACAGACAGCTTCAAACAGCTGATGGCCATGGCTGTCCCGCAGTATGTGGTTCCCAGCCGCCACTACTTCTCCAAGACAGCCGTGCCTTCCCTGCACATGCAAGTGTCCAATAAAATCAAGTGTGCACTGCGCAACGCCATTTGTGGCAAGGTCCACCTAACCACAGATACGTGGACCAGTAAGCACGGCCAGGGACGCTATATCTCACTAACTGCACACTGGATGAATGTAGTGGCGGCTGGGCCCCGGCGGACAGTTCCTTGGCGCACGTCCTTCCGCCCCTAGGATCGCAGGGGCATCATTCTCTGCCTCCTGTAGCCTCCTCCTCCTACTCGGCTTCCTCCTCCACTGCTTCCACCAGCTCATCCGGTCAGCCACACACCTTCACCACCAACTTCAGCACAGCCCGGGTAAACGTCAGCAGGCCATTCTGAAACTCATATGTTTGGGGACAGGCCCCACAGCGCAAAGGAGTTGTGGCGGGGTATTGAACAACAGACCGACGAGTGGTTTCTGCCGGTGGGCCTCAAGCCAGGCCTGGTGGTATGCGATAATGGGCGAAATCTCGTGGCAGCTCTGGGACTAGCCGGTTTGACGCACATCCCTTGCCTGGCGCATGTGCTGAACTTGGTGGTGCAGAGGTTCATTCACCACTACCCCAACATGTCAGAGCTGCTGCATAAAGTGCGGGCCGTCTGTGCGCGCTCCGCCGTTCACATCCTGCCGCTGCTCGCCTGTCTGCGCTACAGCGGAACTTCGGCCTTCCCGCTCACCGCCTCATATGCGACGTGCCCACCCGGTGGAACTCCACCTTGCACATGCTGGAGAGACTGTGCGAGCAGCAGCAGGCCATAGTGGAGTTTCAGCTGCAGCACGCTCGCGTCAGTCGTACTGCCGAACAGCACCACTTCACCACCAATGATTGGGCCTCCATGCGAGACCTGTGTGCCCTGCTGCGCTGTTTCGAGTACTCCACCAACATGGCCAGTGGCGATGACACTGTTATCAGCGTTACAATACCACTTCTATGTCTCCTTGAGAAAACACTTAGGGCAATGATGTTAGAGGAGGTGGCCCAGGTGGAGGAGGAGGAGGAGGATGAGGGTTCGTTTCTAACACTTTCGGGCCAGTCTGTTCGAAGTGGCTCAGAGGGAGATTTGTTTAAGCAGCAGAGGACAGGTTCACAAGTCGCCAGCCAAGGCACTGTACTGGAGGACGAGGAGGATGAGGAGGTGGAGGGGGACGAGGATGACGCAAGTTCACAGCGGGGTGGCAGCCCAGGCCCATCACTGGTGCGTGGCTGGGGGGATACGGTGGACGATGACGATACGCCTCCCACAGAGGACAGCTTGTCCTTACCCATGGGTAGCCTGGCCCACATGAGCGAATATATGCTCCAATGCCTGCGCAACGACAGCAGAGTTGCCCACGTTTTAACGTGTGCAGACTACTGGGTGGCCACCCTGCTGGATCCCCGGTATAAAGACAATGTGCCCACTTTAATTCCTGAACTGGAGCGCGACCGTAAGATGCGCGAGTACAAGCGCACGCTGATAGAGGCGCTCTTGAGAGCATTCCCACATGTCACAGGGGAACAGGTGGAAGGTGAAGGCAGAGGAGTGGCAAGAGGTCGCCAACGCAGCTGTGTCACGGCCAGCTCATCTGAGGGCAGGGTTAGCATGGCAGAAATGTGGAAAGGTTTTGTCTCCACGCCACAGCTATCTGCACCGACACCTGATACGGAACGTGTTAGCAGGAGGCAGCATTTCACTAACATGGTTGAACAGTATGTCTGCACACCCCTCCACATCCTGACGGATGGTTCGGCCCCATTCAACTACTGGGTTTCGAAATTGTCCACGTGGCCAGAGTTAGCATGTTATGCCTTGGAGGTGCTTTCCTGCCCGGCGGCCAGCGTTTTATCTGAACGCGTATTCAGCACGGCAGGGGGCGTCATTACTGACAAGCTGACCTTCATAAAGATGAACCAGGCATGGATCCCACAGGACCTGTCCCTCCCTTGTGCAGAGTAGTCCTTATTAACTGCCTAAAACATGTCTTGTTGTGCTACGGGCCACTTCTTTATTTGATACAAATTTTACGAAACCCACAGTTGAATGAAACTCTTCTCTGTCTGGGCGCCGGGGCCTAACCAGATGAAAGTGGCCGGTTAAACTAACAGGTGACATGAAGCCATAACCTCTGCCATGCTACCTCTGTCTTCTGTCTGGGTGCTGAGGCCTAAGTCAAATAAAGCGGTCTTCTGCTGTGCTGGGGGATATGAAGCTAATCTCTGACCTCTCTCCTCTGTCTGGGTCCAAAGGCCTAAATCACTGAAAGAGGCCTTCTCCTGTGGTGTGTGATATGATGCCAGAATATGTGCTGTGGGGCCTCTCTCCTCTTCCTGGGTGCAGGGGTCAAATAAACTAAATTGTGGCCTACTCCTGTGGTGGTTGATATGATGCCTGATTCTCTGATGTGGAACCTCTCTCCTCTGTTTGGGTGAAGGGGTCAAAGTAACTAAATGGTGGCTTCTCCTGTGGTGGCTGATATGATGCCAGAATATGTGCTGTGGGGCCTCTCTCCTCTTCCTGGGTGCAGGGGTCAAAGTAACTCAATGGTGGCTTCTCCTGTGGTGGCTGATATGATGCCAGAATATGTGCTGTGGTGCCTCTCTCCTCTTCCTGGGTGCGGGGTCAAAGTAACTCAATGGTGGCTTCTCCTGTGGTGGCTGATATGATGCCAGAATATGTGCTGTGGTGCCTCTCTCCTCTTCCTGGGTGCGGGGTCAAAGTAACTCAATGGTGGCTTCTCCTGTGGTGGCTGATATGATGCCAGAATATGTGCTGTGGGGCCTCTCTCCTCTTCCTGGGTGCAGGGGTCAAAGTAACTCAATGGTGGCTTCTCCTGTGGTGGTTAGTATGATGCCAGAATATGTGCTGTGGGGCCTCTCCCTCTTCCTGGGTGCAGGGGTCAAAGTAACTCAATGGTGGCTTCTCCTGTGGTGGCTGATATGATGCCAGAATATGTGCTGTGGTGCCTCTCTCCTCTTCCTGGGTGCAGGGGTCAAAGTAACTAAATGGTGGCTTCTCCTGTGGTGGTTGATATCATGCCTGATTCTCTGCTGTGAAACCTCTCTCCTCCATCTGGGTGTAGGGGTCAAAGTCTTTCAAAGTCGCCTTCTCCTGTGCTGATTGATATAAAGCTGATGGTTGTGCCATCTGACATGGTTGCCAGGGTCTGATTCAATGGGGGCCTACTCCTGTGGTGGGTGATCTAAATGCCTGATTCTCTGCTGTGAAACCTCTCTCCTCCGTCTGGGTGTAGGGGTCAAAGTCTTTCAAAGTTGCCTTCTCCTGTGCTGATTGATATGAAGCTGATGGTTGTGCCATCTGACATGGTTGCCGGGGTCCCATTAAATTGGGGCCTACTCCTGTGGTGGGTGATCTAAATGCCTGATTCTCTGCTTTGAAACCTCTCTCCTCCGTCCGGGTGTAGGGGTCAAAGTCTGTCAAAGTCGCCTTCTCCTGTGCTGATTGATATAAAGCTTATGCTTGTGCCATCTGACATGGTTGCCGGGGTCTGATTCAATGGTGGCCTACTCCTGTGGTGGGTGATCTAAATGCCTGATTCTCTGGTGTGTAACCTCTCTCCTCCGTCTGGGTGTAGGGGTCAAAGTAACTAAATGGTGGCCTACTCCTGTGGTGGGTGATATGATGCCTGGTTCTCTGCTGTGGGACCTCTCTCCTTTGTCTGGGTGCTGTGGTCAAAATAATAGTAAGTGACCTTCTCCATTGGTGGGTGACTTGAAGCCTGATTCTGTGCTATGGGACCTCACTCCAATTAATATTGTTTAATTTTTATTTATTTTATGTTAACTCATCATTTCCCTATCTACATTTGTTTGCAGGGGATTTAACTACATTTTGCTGCCTTTTGCAGCCCTCTAGCCCTTTCCGGGTGTGTTTTACAGCCTTTTTAGTGCCCAAAAGTTCGGGTCCCCATTGACTTCTATGGGGTTCGGGTTCGGGATGAAGTTCGGGTCGAGTTCGGATCCCGAACCCGAACATTTTTCGAAAGTTCGGCCGAACTCGTCGAACCCGAACATCCAGGTGTTCGCTCAACTCTATTTACAGCCTCTTCAGTCTTTTTAATTGTAACTTGTCCTGTGCCTTCTCCATTTGGCCCTTCCTGTCTTTTCTTAAAGGAGAATTCCTACAAATGTAGCAAGATAAGAAAATAAAGATTGCGGACCTCACCACTTGAAAAATTTTCTTTATTCCAAAATAACGGTTAAAAATGTAATGGCGGTACAGTTACATGCACTCACACTTCCTCTGGGCCTTGCATGCTGCAGGCGGTTACTACCAGGTGAGTTATACTTAAGTGAGATTACGTCATGCTGTTAACCATTTCATTACCGTCACACTAAAAGCAACAATGCAGTTAATATCAAGGATCGAAAATTCATAAAAATACAGACATGTCATTCTTGTCATTAAGGCCTAAGGGTCCTATAACATTCGCTTTCATGAATAATGTAGCTTCCTTTCTAAGTAATTCCTTATCTCAATCACCACCTACACTTGATAGATAGACGATCTGCAAACCACAACATATGTGAGTCTCTATTGTGAGTCTTTTTTAAATAGATCTTTATAAGTCAATATGTAGGTTACATCTACGCAACGTTCATTCAACGTCTGTGAACACGTACAATCATTGTTTGTCATTAATGAATTGCCTTATTTAAATGTGCATTGTGTGCATTCTTGACGATAGAGAGCCCTGTGCAGGCAGGCTTATCAATAATTATACGATCGAGAAAAAAACAATGATATGATAATCCTTTAAATGCTAGTCGTCTGCTAGAACATTCGATCAGTAGTCGCTCGTGTTGGTGATCACTTAAAGGATTATCTGCTCACCTAAATCCACCTTTACAGAGGTTTCTTCTTTAAAGGGTTTATTAGACTGACATATTTTCTGGCAGATGATCGCTAATGAGCGTTCCTATAAACACTCGTTAGCGAAGTAAATGAAGTGGTGGCCACGCTTGTATGGTGCACTTCACATTCATTTCTAAGGGACTTCTGAAAATAGCGAAGCGCACTGCACAAGCACTGCCACCGCTTTATTTATCTCTATGGGGCTAATAGAAATAGCCAAACCAGCAGTCGGCTATTTTCGGCACTCCCATAGAATGAATGGAGGGTGTCCGCTATGCCTTCAGTGTATGAGATGACACAACCCCTTTAACAGTGAATTTTCTGATAACAGATCCCCTTTAAAATGCCATAAAAGCAACATAGCCTATTTTAAATTTTCCTGTCGTCTAATCTCAGCTAATATTGACCACTCGGAAAAAAAAACACACAGAAAAGCACCAGGAAAAATGCTGTGTTGTTCCACAGAAACACTATATAAAAAACAAACAAAATTATAGTAGTGGCTGTAAAAGTCTTGTACCAAATCATTCAAGGACAGCATTCAAGCGTGTACCATTATGTTACAGAAAGTCGATACATGATTGTGCGCTACCTTATTGGACAGGACATGGGCCCAATAGAATCCCCTTTTTGGGAAAAAAAGGAAAACTTCTCAAATGTATTTATTTTCCAATGTGTTTGAATCAGCTAAAACAAATATGGACCATAAGTAAGATGACTGAGGTAGGGACAAGGGCCCCAAGCCATAATAAATATGAGATGTTATCAGAATAGTAGCTAGGTTTTCTTGACCCGATGAAAGATTCAGTTGGATGCCAATATCTTATATTTCAATAGTAGAAAGGTTTATTTGGGCCCCTAGGCATATGGCGCAGATGGCCCACCAGGACCCAGAGGGCGGTGTGAGCCATATGCCAGGGGGTGCCAAAAAGTTGACATAAAAAGTAATTTCCCTACAAACTGCTAATGTAACATAACCTGATATAGTCTCCTCTGCTTTCCATAAAGTGCACAATAAAACATCTCTGAAGTAGAAAGTAATCTAGGCTGCAAATCTGAGTTCCTAAAGAAACTTCAGCTACTGTTTAACGTAACTTCCATTCACCCCAAGGATTTATGTTCGCACTAGCATCTACATTAATAAAACGAATGTGACTAATCATGGCCTACAGGCAAGTTGCTAAATAATAACCTGGATATGAGAATTTATCATCGTGCAAGACGTGTGTGGGCAGACCATATTATTTAGTGACCTGCATTGCCCTCACATAATGATCAAAATAAATCAAATATAATTGCTATGTGAGGAGGTTTGTATGTAGAGATGTGCTAGTAATTAATGACAAATAATTTAATGCTGTATCACTACTTAGACTTCGTTTTTTGTGTTGCTGATCCAGATAGGCCTTAGGATAAGACTTAAAAGCTTGACTTATAACAGTAATTGCCAAACATGTAATATAAGTGAGACAGCACAGAGTACCACATACATCTGAGGATTCATTTTTTTAGGGTGCCTTGAATGCGCAATACAGTTTGGAAGAGTTTTATGGCTTTTTGTCTCTCTTGTGAAAATTGACACAAAAAGTGGGTGCGGAAAGCATAGTTAACATCACATTTATTGAACAGAACTAGTAAAAGAAGCATACATCTAAATTGTTTCTAATGGCAGGCAGATATTTCCAAATGTACCACATTTATTAAGAGGATTTTTTTTAATATACATTAGGCACCATTTCCTCTATTTTAACTTTTTTTTCAAATACATTGGCACAAAATGTGCCATTATTAATAAATATGGACCAGTGTTGCCAGGATGTCTGCTAAGACTAATGGCAGACTAAGAATTTGGCCATGTAGGGCTTCCCCAAGGATTAGTATCAAACACTTTTAGCTATAATTAGTACATATTAACTGACACAGTGATTTCACATCATGCACCATGCTCAGTGCCAAGAAAGCAATATTCTTAGAAGCCTGTTCTATGGGTTTTACTACTGACATTGATGACACACAACATTTTAAGGATGATCATTTCAATAAAGCCTAATCTACACAAAGATGACAAGTGTACAGAATCTTCTATTCACTTTTGTACATGAATATAACTTAAAAAAGGTAATTAAAAGAGTGTCCTTCTAAGTATGACCAGTGGGGAAGAGTGTATTTACTGTGGCAGGCGGTCTCCATCAATTCCACTAACTATGGATAGGATATATGTTGTTAATGTGAATAGTCCTTTAAAGCAGTTATCCAGTGCCTTTACATTTGTTTTATATATGGCTCAATGTTGGTTAAAAAAGAAGCCATAATCACACTCATCAATCCCCGCCAGGACCAGACGGGGGATCTGTTAGGGTGAATATGATGAAAGAGCAGTGGAGACCAGTAAGTATCCAAACAGCACTAGCTACTTTCTGGTCCTGGCTTGTGCAGTACCCCAGTACAGGGGATATCTGCAATGTGTTTCTAATGTAAGATAATGTTATCCAATGTAGGGTATACTCAGTATGTTTATCCATGGTGTAGGCATTGCCAGGGCTAATCCTGGCTCAGCCCTCTTAGGAGGTTTCTAGGTGGTGGCTGGCTCCACCCGAGCTCTAGAGAGGTCTAGGGAATCTGAGGGAGATCTTGAATAGGGTAGGGAGCATTCACTATGTGCTCTTCTCCTCAGGCCTTCAGCTTCAAGAATACAGAGACTAGCAGATCTCCGTAGGATCCTCTGCTTCTGCTATAGCAAAAGAGAAGGAGAGACAATATTGGAGAATCTGCATGGCCAGACAAGGATTAAGTCAGCAAGGTACACATTGTAAAAGTTTTCAGACAGAGAGCGAGATATTATGCTCTAAAACAATTTGACAATTACCGTATATAAAGTACCTTCAAAAACTGGAACTTGGAACAAAATGTCACTGTATATTTAATGGTATCTTCAGTGGCGTAACTAGAGTTCTACGGGCCCCAGAGCAAACTTTGGATTGGGCCCCCCCATTATAGGTTTGAATTTTGCCCCCTCCCCCTCTGTATATATTTCATTTTGCCCTCTCACTCTGTGTATATATATCATTTTTCCCCCTCTGTATATAGTTGAATGATTGCCCACTCTCACTCTGTATATATTTAATTTTGCCCCCTCTCACTTTGTATATATTTAATTTTGCCCCCTCTTACTTTGTATAGTAAAACAGTAACATAGTATATAACACCGAAAAAAGAAATTTGTCCATCCAGTTTGGCCTGTTTCCTAAAAGTTGATCCAGAGGAAGGCAAAAATCCCCTGTGAGGCAGAAGCCAATTTTCCCCACTTAAGGGGAAAAAATTCCTTCCCGACTCTAATCAGGCAATCAGAATAACTCCCTGGATCCACGACCGCTCTCTAGTTGCTATAACCTCTAATATTATTACACTCCAGAAATACATCCAGTCCCCTCTTGAATTCCTTTATTGTACTCGCCATCACCACCTCCTCAGGCAGAGAGTTCCATAGTCTCACTGCTCTTACCATGAAGAATCCTTTTCTATGTTTGTTCACAAATCTTCTTTCCTCCAGACGCAGAGGATGTCCCCTCGTTACAGTCACAGTCCTGGGGATAAATAGATGATGGGAGAGATCTCTGTACTGACCCCTGATATATTTATACATAGTTATTAGATCTCCCCTCAGTCGTCTTTTTTCTAAAGTGAATAACCCTAATTTTGACAACCTTTCAGGGTACTGTAGTTGCCCCATTCCAGTTATTACTTTAGTTGTCCTACTCTGAACCCTCTCCAGCTCTGCTATGTCTGCCTTGTTTACAAGAGCCCAGAACTGTACACAGTACTCTATGTGTGGTCTGACTAGTGATTTGTAAAGTGGTAGGACTATGTTCTCATCACGGGCATCTATGCCCCTTTTGATGCGACCAATTAGCTTATTGGCCTTGGCAGTAGTTGCCTGACACTGGCTTTTACAGCTTAGTTTGTTGTTTATTAAAATTCCTAGATCCTTTTCCATGTCAGTGTTACCGAGTGTTTTACTATTTAGTATGTACGGGTGACTTGCATTATTCCTTCCCATGTGCATAACTTTACATTTGTCAGTGTTAAACCTCATCTGCCATTTGCCAAAGCCTCCAATCTATCCAGATTCCTCTGTATATATTTTATTTTTCCCCCTCTCACTCTGTATATATTTTGCCCCCTATCACTCTTTATTTATTTGATTTTGCCCCCTCTCACTGTATATATTTGATTTTGCCCCCTGTATATAGTTAAATGATTGCCCCCTAAATGATTAGATTTTTTTGTCCGCTCTGTCATATATATATACTGTTCTGTTCTACTCCTTTTTTGCTTGCGCAGTTAGTTGAGAGCACATCCCATCATACCTTCTGCTGCACCATGTCATCACGTCATCCTGTCATCCCGCGAGACCCGTGACCTTCAGCACCGGATCTCGCCGACATGACATGATAACGCGGCAGTGGCGCAGGAGAGGGTACGTGCCCGCCACAGGTGGCAAGAGATCAGTGAGACTGGCAACACGTGGTTTGATCTGACATGTTTTCCGTTTGGATCAAATGACATCTGTGTTGTTTGTGGTGCTTGCTACACCTTCTTTCCCCATGTGTGGCTATTATGGTCATTTAACCTTCTCACTCTATTGTTGTTTCTCCCACTATGCTATGTGGTTTATAGCTTCAGTTTGAGTTGTGAATAGCTGGTGTGTGGATCTCGTTGAGTTCCTGGTGCTACCATAGCCACTTGAAGTTAAAGAGGACCTTTCATCAGGGTAATAAATGTGTACTAAGTATGCTGAAATGTAGAGTGGCGCCCAGGGATCTCCCTGCACTTACTATTATCCCTGGGCGCCTCTCTGTTCGCCCGGTATCTCCTGGGACTTGGTTATACTAGGAGGAGCCTAGTACACTTGGTTATAGTAGGCGTATCCCATGCTGTAGCGCTAGCCAATCGCAGCGCACAGCTCACAGCCTGGGAGAAAAAAAAACTCCCAGAATGCCTGGGATACGCCTACTATAACCAAGTGATACTAGGCTCCTCCTAGTATAACCAAGTCCCAGAAGATACCGGAGCCTATACCAGGCGAACGGAGCGGCGCCCAGGGATAATAGTAAGTGCAGGGAGATCCCTGGGTGCCGCTTTACATGTCAGCATACTTAGTACACGTTTTTTACCCTGAGGAAAGGTCCTCTTTAAGTGTTTTCTTTCCCTTTTGCATTTTGTTTGTGTTATTTTGTGTGTTGCATTTCCCTGTCATCTGTAGTAAGGCCTGAGGGAGACTCCTGTTCATCCTTACTTTTGGAGGAACAGGTTGTCTCAGTCCTGACATTAAGGTACCTTCACACTGGCACTTTTCTTTTCCGGCATAGAGTTCAGTCGCCGGGCTCTATGCAGGAAAAAAACTGATCAGGATTATGGACCATGCACTCTGAATGGAGAGAAATCTGTTTATTATGCATCAGGATGTCTTCCATTCAGTATGTGAACGTTTTTTGGACGTTGACAAAACCGCAGCATTTTATCTTCGTCCTGAATTGCCGGAACACATGACGGAATGTCGGATCCTGCATTAAGTCCCATTGACTTACATTAGTGCCCGATCCGGCATTAAGAAATGACTGAAGGTCGGATCCGTCCTTCTGGTCTGTGTATGTGCAGACCTTTTAAAACTGTGAAGAAAATACAAGACAGATCCGTCTATCCACATGGCAAACGGAGAGACGGATCCGCACTTGCAATGCATTTGTATACGCATCCGCAAGCCAGATCCGTCTACAAATGCTTTCAGTTGTCATGGGGTATGCCTGCCGGATCCACACACCGCAAGTGTGAATGTACCCTTAGTACCAGGGTCCTATAGAGTGAGTTAGGACATTAGGTATTCCTGTGTATGAACTCACCTACCTCTGGGGTCTGTTCATATTTGTAGTTAGTCAGGACTTTGATTAGGGTTTTAGGAGGTGTCCATCTCTTTTCCCTAGTTTCCAGACCTTATTTCCTCACCCCTTTCCCTCCTATGTTGCTTAAAGGGGGCGCTTAGTCATGGGCTTTTTCTCTGCCGACCGTATCGCAGTCTCTCCGGTCGGTGGATACATTTTACACAGCATGAGAAATCCACAGAGTGGTCCTATGACATAGTGGTGAGGTAGAAGCAGCATGAGGAGACCACAGAGTGGCCCAAGGACAGATTCTTGAGGTGGCAGCAGCATAAGGAGGAGGCCACAGCGTGGCACGATGACACTGTGGAGGTGGCAGCATCATCAGCAGGTCACAGAGTGGCAAAATGACCGAGTGTGGAGGTAGCGGCAGCAACAGGAGGAGGCCACAAAGTGGCACAATGACAGTGTGGAGTTGGCAGCAGCGGCATCAGGAGGCCACAGAGTGGCACAATGACAGTGTATGCCATGTACCGGGGTGGGCTCCCCAGGATACAGCGAAGTCATGAACGAGGAAACCAACACCGACACCAGCTTGTGCAAAACAGAACTTTCTTTACTGAAAGATATAGCAATGAACACAATCTCAAATATGGAGCAAAGTAAATGACGTTACATACACTCAGCCACAGCTAAGAACCCCTGTGCTGCAAAGCAAGATGCCCCCCTGGTGGAAGTTTGCTATACTTTACCTACTGGGGGGTACTAAAACTAGCCCACCATACCTGTTATTACCCTGTTGACGACACAAACGATTGAGTAAGTGCGTAGTAAGGGGTTATCTGGGGTGCAGCACAGCAGTTTACAATCTTATCAACTCTAGAATACCTCCCCTCCCATAACTAGTCCAGGAACCCATATCAGAGTATTGTTCCTGAGCAATGCGCTGGATTAAATTGAAGTTGTCAGCTTTCAATTGCGCAATGTCTCTTTTAATTATGGAGTCATGGAGTCCTTGGAGTAAACGTGGCAAACACTTCTGGCCTTATATAACTCAGAGTCCCTATCTAACTAACTAACAGACCTAGCCTCAGTCTCTTAGGTGCCAATCTGCAATTTGCTGCGTGCACGCTTTTACTGACCCGGGTCTTGTTCTGTATCTGATGATGTCTTTAAACTGAACAGCAACAAGTCTCTTCAGCAAACATGAGGTCCTGCAGGATAGGCAGCGTTTCATTCCAAAGTTCCTAACAGCCTTCTTGGAAACAATCCTTTGACTCTGGACAGGATCTGGGTATGGGACAGTGATCAGTCCCTCCCTTCTACGACTCCGGCCACTCCAGGACACCCTGACGCCTGGATGCAATTGAATTCTGTTCACACACAGACCATCTCTGTCCCTCTAAAGATGGATGCAGCTCCAGCTTTTGGGTTCTTGACCTCGCTCTCAAACTCCACCTCCCATGAATATTAAAACACTTGCAATATCTTAGCTGTGTTAAGAAACAGCGGCATCTTGTGGTTCAAGAGCAGAATGACAGTGCTAATGAATCAGTATGCACATACACAGTATTCAGACAATGGTGACTGTTTCTCCATCTCACAACAGAGTGTTGAGGTGGAGGTGGCGGCAGCAGCATCAGGAGGAGGCCACAGGGTGGCACAATGACAGTGTGGAGGTGGCAGCAACATCAGGAGGCCACAAAGTGGCACAATGACAGTGTGGAGGTGGCAGAAGCAGCAGCAGCAGCATGAGGAGACCACAGAGTGGCACAATGACAGAGTGTGGTGGTGGCGGCAGCAGCAGCATCAGGAGGAGGCCACAGAGTGTCACAATGACAGTGTGGATGTGGCAGCAGCATCATGAGCCCACAGAGTAACAAGGTGACGTAGTGTGGAGGTGGCATCAGCATCAAGAGACCACAGAGTAACAAGGTGACATAGTGTGGAGGTGGCAGGAGCAGAAGCAACATGAGCAGACCACAGAGTGGCACAATGACAGAGTGTGAAGGTGGCAGCAGCAGCATCAGGAGGAGGCCACAGAGTGGCACATTGACAGAGTGTGGAGGTGGCGGCAGCATCAGGAGGCCACAAAGTGGCACAATGACAGTGTGGAGGTGGCAGAAGCAGCAGCAGCAGCATGAGGAGACCACAGAGTGGCACAATGACAGAGTGTGGTGCTGGCGGCAGCAGCAGCATCAGGAGGAGGCCACAAGGTGTCACAATGACAGTGTGGATGTGGCAGCAGCATGATAAGCCCACAGAGTAACAAGGTGACATAGTGTGGAGGTGGCAGCAGCATCAGGAGACCACAGAGTGGCAAGGTGACAGAATGTGGAGGTGGCAGCAGCATCGGGAGACCACAACGTGGCACAATGACAGAGTGTGGAGATGACGGTAGCAGCATCAGGAGGAGGCCACAGGTTGGCACAATGACAGTGTGGAGGTGGCAGCAGCAGCATCAGGAGGCCGCAGAGTGCCAAGGTGACATAATGTTGAGGTAGCAGCAGCATCAGGAGACTACAGAGTGGCAAGGTGACATAGTGTTGAGGTAGCAGCAGCATCTGGAGTCCACAGAGTGGCATGGTAACATAGTGTGGAGGTGGCAGCAGCATCAGGAGACCACAGAGTGGCAAGGTGACATAGTGTGGAGGTGGCAGTAGCATCAGGAGACCCCAGAGTGACCTGGTGACAAAGTGGGGAGGTAAGTCGCAATACCGGTACCAGCTGAAGATGGTGGGTGAAGGAAGGAGCACTTGGAATCAGATGTGTGGCATCAGGTGGGTGGCAGCATGAGAATAGTAGCTGGGGCAGGTAGCCAGAAGAAACCGGTCTATTTTTTCAAAGTGTTGGTTTGGCACCATGGATGATCTAGTCTGATGCATCAGGCATTGGTGGGGGGAAATCCTGGCTGATCAACGCCTGATTCATCTTGACAGAGGTCAGTCTCTCCACATTTTGGGTGGACAGGCAAGTTCTTCTTGGGGTCACTATGGCTAAACGCCCGCTCTGATGCCACACTACTGGCCGGTTAGGACAGCTTTTCAAGGGCGAACTCTGCCAGTTGCAGCCACAAATCCAGTTTGGCTGCTCAGTAGTCCAGGGGATCTTTAATGTGGGGTGGCAGGGTGCTGTCCAAGTATGCCACCACCTGATGGTTCAGGTCCTGCTCCAGGTCTACCTGCTGCTGCTGGTGAGTAGTGTTGATCAAACCCGAACTGTAAAGTTTTTGGTACTCGGACCCGAACCCGGACATTTTCGCAAAAGTTCGGGTTTGAGTTCGGTTATTTCTTGGCGCTTTTTGAAAGGTTGCAGGACAGCCAATTAACAAGCGTTTCACTAGTCTGCCCTTAGAAGCCATCACAGCCATGCATACTAATGGCATGGCTGTGATTGGCCAAGAGCAGCATGTGACCCAGCCTCTGCTCTTCTCAGTGTAGGGATAGGATGCTGCTGCTGTGAGGGAGAGATTAGGGAAGAATTCTGCTGAATTTGGTGGTGTTCAATCTTCAAACTACAGAGATTATTGAGGGTTCTATGCTACATTTTTTGTACCCAGCCTTGAGCCCAGTGACACTGAAAAATCAGTTTTAATTCATCTGCTAGTTCGGTGGGCGTCGGCGGCCATTTTTGTAAGTGCAGTGCCCTTGCAACTGCATGTGAACTGCATGTGTGCCAGGGACATTACTTTAACTCTGTTCTGGTAGCACAGTGGAGGAAAAATTCCCTTTTTTGGTGTTCAAGTACCCCTGCGGCTTGCAGTGCATACCTGGCTGTGAAAACTATTAAATTAAATTAGTCTGTCACATTTTTTTGTGACCTAAGGCGATTTTTTATCTGTCTGCAACAGGCACTGCATATCTGACAGTCCAATAAAACCGCTAAATACTGCAGTTACCTTGCTGATATAAAAAAGCACACTTTTTTTGCAAGATAGTAAATCTACGGGCTATGCTGTTTTCTGACAGTCCAATTAAACCGTTACATACTGCAGTTACATTGGTGCTATAAAAAAAACCCACACTTTTTGTGCTAGATAGGTGACAGGGATGTAAATTTGTAATAATCGTCTGTTCCATTAGTGGGTGACATTTTACCAGTTTTAAAAATAATCAGAAGGTTATATAGTTTGAGCACTCGGATACGGGCATAGGGAACAAATGTCATAGATATAGATAAAACATTTAATAAATGCCGAAATAATACAATGCAATATAAAAGCTCTTACAGGATTAATAAATAGCAACAAAAAATAAAACTCCAGTTAGGAGGGGAACTAACTCATAAAAGTCTGCTCAATATATGTGAAAAGCTTGCGCTTGTAGGTAAATACCTTGGAAAATGAAGTCCAATGGAACTTTAAACAAGCCAATACATATAAAACACCATGGATGTACACATTAGTTTTAAAGCAGCCTACCAGCTAAAGCGACCCACAGCAGTAATTAAATCCAAACAGAATTCGGCCGGTGTGGTGCGGCAATGTAACCCACATGCCAAGGCGTCCCACGGCTATGTGAGACCGACACCACTTGTTACCTGTCCCGAGGTCTTAAGGTGAAAATCCCGTCTTCACAGTAGATGGAATGTCCTGCTGTTACGGGCCCAAACGAAAACCACACAAAATGAAGGAAGCAAATGCTAGCTGATGACAGGGACGTAAATTTGAAAAAATCGTATGTTACATTGGTGGGTGACATTTTGCCAGTTTTGCCGTATACAAACCCCTGCTCTGCATAGGTGACAGGGAGGTAAATTTCTAAAAATCATCTGTTACATTGGTGGGTGACATTTTGCCAGTTTTGCCGTATACAAACCCCTGCTCTTTATAGGTGACAGGGAGGTTACATTATTGGGCCACAAATTACCCCTGCACTGCATACTTGACTGGCAAAAATATATTCAGTAAATTATGCGGCCTTCAGATTGTTGGGTGATCTGTACCCCTTCTTTCTTTCTTTTTTTTTATTAACTTTTTATTTTTTCCAAAGGGAAGCTATGGCATACAAAATACTTAAAAACACATTGCACCATTATAACACTGCACTTCAAAACATTCACTTTCACTAATTCTGACCCGTTTGCGACTCCATATTAGCTCATTAAAAAGACTCTCAAGTTTACTCAAGAACATATCTTCGATCCATATTGGACTTGAATTCAGTACATATAATAACATTGGTAAAAGAGTCATTTTAATACGGGCTATACGGTTGATTTGTGACAAGGGAAGTTTTAACCAGGTTCTAATTTTATCCTTAACTTTATTTACCATTGGGGAGATATTCAACTTCGTGTAGTGCTCCAGTTTAATCCCAATATAAATACCCAAGTACAGTAAAGAATCGGCTGGATCCAATATGCTAACTTTGCAGTTATGTCCTAGAGGGACCGGACGTTTTAAAGGCAGGAATTTAGATTTTTCCCAGTTTACTTCATTTACTTCATAACATAACAGATGTCCAACCAAGCCATGCTAAACACACGTTCAGACAATACACTGGCAGCAGGGCAGGCATGAGCGTAGCTATAGGGGGTGCAGAGGTAGCAGTCGCTACCGGGCCCAGAAGCCTGAGGGGGCCCAAAGACCTTTGTGCCACATACAGTAAGAAGACACACAAAGCACTGAAGTAAGGGGGCCCAAGCTGAACTCTTGCACCAGGGCCCATGAGCCGTTTGCTACACCCCTGAGGGCAGGCCAGCACCTCCAAGCCGTAAAGGTGAAGCTGAGGCCATGTCCCCAATTTGGAAACCCAGAAGTTGAATGCGGCAGACCCAGTGGGGTAGCTAGAAATGACTGGGCCCAACAGCAAATTTTTGAATGGAGCCCCCCTCCCCCAGTAATTTTTTCGCAACCCCTTCCATTTTATGCCCCATTCCTGTGGCTACTAAAGATCGCTCTCTCAGACCAGGCCGGCAGCTGTTCCATCCGTTTTCAACACTGTCTATACTGCCACTGTATATAATTTAATTGTATAATACTGTTGAGGGGTCCTGACAAAGTCTTTTAGTCCTCCTCCTCCTGGATGAGCCCCTTCTGGGTCAGGGCCCCAAAGCAGCCTGCTTTCCCTGCTTCCCCTGTAGCTACGACCCTGGGCAGACCCATCAGTCAGTACGTGTTGGCATGTGCACAGATACTATTCCACAATTTTGCTGAAATGCTGCCTCTTGCTAAGACATTCCATATCTGCTGGTGGTGCTGGTTGTTGTGGCGTGGTGACAAAGCTTTTCCACATTTTGGCCGTGCTAACCCTGCCTTCTGAGGTGCGGGCGGTGAACCAGTTGCGTTGGCGACATCTTCCTCCTCCTCCTTTGCTTTGGCCTTGTGCTTCCACTGAGCCCCCAGTGTCAAGTGTGAATGCCATTAGCAGCGCATCTACCAGGGTTAGCTTCTTCCGATCACTCTTTGGTGACGGAATTAAGGACGGCACGTTGTCCTTGTAATGGGGATCCAGCAGGGTGACCACCCTCCAAGCCCCTTGTATATGACTGGCCCTATAAGTTAAGGGTAAGGCATGTATATAGTTTGGTTTGTTTATTTAGTTTATCTGAATTATAGTTATTTAAATATGTTTATAAGTAAATTTGTAAATAGTTTGTGAATGGGCATTAATAAGTGGTTTGAGTGGAGGGGGGGGGGTGTAGGGTACCGGCTGGTCACGTTAATTTTCTCTTTTTGAAATGTTTCTTGTATAGTTTTTTTTACGATGTATAATAAAAAAAAGTCCTGATAACCGTGGAAATGTTACCCAACATCTAACTAACAAATTTAATAAAGTTATTTGCCTGTCACATCTGCAGCTCAGGCCGCAAGGGTCCTTGAGCACCAATAAAAGGGAATTCGTCCCACCACAATCTAAGAGCTGGATTAACTGAATTGATTTTTACTGTCACGTGTTCAGGAATTTCTGCACCACCAAATTCAGCACATGCACCAGGAAAGGGATGTGTGTCAAACCGGCTAGGCCAAGAACTGCTACGAGATTTCACCCATTATCACACACCACCAGGCCAGGCTTGAGGCTCAGTGACACCAACCAGTCATCGGTCTGTTGTTCCATGCCCATCCACAGCTCCTGCGCGGTGTGGGGTTTGTTCCCCATACAGATGAGTTTCAGAACAGCTTGCTGTCGTTTCCCCCTGGCTGTGCTGATGTTGGTGGTGAAGGTGTTTTGAAATCCTGGCATTCAGGGCCAGGGATCGTGGGTGGGTAGGAGGGCACTTCCTCTTTATATTTCTTTTTCTCTCCAGTGCTTGGGAGATGCTTGCTGACGGTGAAAGATATGGTGGCATTGCTGCCACATCCTCTTTTTGCGGGGTGGCAGATGCCCCTGTCACTCACTTGTGCTAAGGTATAGAACGTTTATTTTTAATTTATGTATTTTATGTTATTTTAAGTTGTTTCCCTATCCGAATTTGTTTGCAGGGCATTTGTCCTACTCTTACCCCCATTTTGCTTCAATTTCCAGCCCTCTAGCCCAGGGCTTTTTTAGAGCCATCTTAGTGAACCAAAGTTTGGGTCCCCATTGACCCGATGGGGTTCGGGTTCGAGGTTAAGTTCGGGTTCCCGAACGCGAACTTTGGGAGAAGTTCGGCCGAACCCGGCAAACCCGAACTTCCAGGTGTTCACTCAACTCTACTGGTGAGTAGTTTCTTCACTAGGCGGGTGAAGAAAGCTACTTATCAGCGACTCTAGACTCAAGTTGCTGCTGATTAAGCTGGAACTGCTCCTCTACCCCCCCCCCCTTCCGCCACTGCAGCCATGGCAGAGGAAAGTGAGCGCAGAGGGCTCCCCGGTCAGGCCTGCGAGAGGATGGACAATGACGCAGATGGGCAGTGGACAACTGACTACATAGGATGTTTCTGTAGTAGTTCAGTTTCTCCTCCCTCTCAGCGGGTGTAAAAAAGGCCACCATTTTGGAACGGTAGCGAGGGTCCAACAAGGTGGAGAGCCAGAAGTCATCCCTCTGCAAGTGAGCATGCATCGAGCCATTTATGCAAGTGACTCGGAGGAACTCCTTGCCTCCATCTCCACTGCATACTGCCACGGTGTGTCTGGGTCCTCTGCCTCATCTTCCTCATCGCCCTGTAGCTGCTCTGGCTCCTTTTCCCCTGTTACCTGTGTAGAAAAACCACCCGTTTCGATACACATTGCTTGTGCTCCAATGTCCTCCTCCTCTAGTTCATCCCCCATAAGTTTCATGTGGCCGTGAGATCTAGACGCCACTTCTCCAGTCCGCTGAACAGCCAGATTTACCAGCATTTGTTCCAGGACATGAAGCAGTGGAATTAAGTTTTCATCCCGTAGTCCTGGCGACTGACAAATAACGTAGCCTCCTCAAAGGGCCTGAGCAAACGGCAGGTGTCATGAGTGAGCTTCCACTGGCTGATATCGACGTTACACAGGAGAGTACTCCTGTCCACTTGGATCATCAAGAAATCGTTTATGGCCTTTCTCTGTTCGTATAGTCATTCCAACATAGGGAGGGTGTAATTCCAACGGGTGGAAACATCGCATATCAGCCTATGCTGAGGGATGCCGTTCTGCCGCTGCAGCTCAAGGAGGGTGTACGAGTGGCTGAAGTGAATGCAAAGTTTCCTGGCCATTTTTAGGATGTCTTGCAGATGGGTGGAAGACTTTAGGAAACGCTTGACAACCAGATTTAACACGTGTGCCATGCAGGGCGCATGGCTCAGCCCTCCTTGACGCAGTGCCAACACTATGTTCTTCCCGTTGTCAGTCACCATGGTTACGATTTTGAGTTGTCACAGAGAAAGCCAGTATTCTATTTCTTGAAGAAGGACACGGAGCAGTTCCTCCCCTGTGTGACTCTGTTCACCCAAGCAAACAAGGTGCAGAACAGCATGACACCGCCATGCCCTGCACATGTGGTATGCTGGAGGGGCACTGTGAATTGTCCCTGCAGTGGAGGCTGAGGACATGGTGGAGGATGAGGAGGCGCCTCTGTACATTGTTGCAGGACCAATAGCGTGAGAACGTGTAGGCTGAAGCCTCGTCACCTGCCTAAGTTGCTGGTGTGGCTGTGCAGGAACCACATTCACCCAGTGGGCCGTAAAGAACATGTATTGTCCCTGACTGTAGTTAAAGCTCCACACGTCGGCCCTGCCATGCACTTTGGCAGACACTGATAGGCTCAAGGACTGGCCCACCTTCTGTTCTACATACGTGTGCAGGGCTGGTACTGCCTTTTTGGCAAAGAAATGACGGCTTGGGACTCTCCACCTCGGCTCGGCACAAGCCATCAGTTCTCTAAAAGGTGCAGAGTTCACCACTTGGAAAGGGAGGGACTGCAGCACCAGCAACTTGGCCAGGAGAACATTCAGCTTCTGCGCCATTGGATGAGTGCACACATACTGTTGTCTCTTGGCAATCGCTTTAGTGATCGATTGCTAACGGAATGACTGCGAGGAGTAGGAGGAGGAGCAGGAGCATCAGAACCAGGAGATGATAGGAAGGACAGACAGCTCCCTTCGGCTGATGTGATGGAGCCTTGACTGCCTGAAATCGGGTGTGTGCCACTGGGTGATGCAGCGGTTGCTGCAGCGGATGGACTACCACATCGGAGCCAAGGTTCTCCCAGGCCACTTTTTGGTGAAGCTGCATGTGTTCATGCAGGGCCGTGGTGCCAACATTGGCACCCTGCCCATGCTTCACCTTCTGCCCACAGATTCTACAAATGGCGATGTTCACCTTCTCCGGCGGCTTAACATAAAACTGCCACACCGCCGAGTAGGCGATTTTACCCCAAACACTCCGCACTGACTGACCACTACCGCCGCTGCTTCCGTAAACCCCTGCTCCACTACTTTCGGGGCAGGTAGGTTTCTGAAAAGCAGGTAGCCTACCCCGGAAACGTTTGGCTTCTGACCTCCCACTGCTGCCACCCTGCTGACTCCTGGCCACGCTAGCGACTTGCTCTTTCCGCCGCTGCCTCACGGGAAAGCTGCCACCCTCTTCTCCCAATGATGACGAAGCCCCTAATTCACCCGGCTCCCAAGTGCGATCAGCTACATCATCATCATTGTGTACTGTCTCTGGGTCAGGAGTCTGATCGCTCGCAACACCAGCTCCCACGCCACTCTCCACATCACTACTTGCCCGCCTACTGGAGGAAGCGGCAGATGTCTCCTCCTTGGCTGTCCAGTAGCTGCTGACAGTCCTCTAGTAGCTCGCTGTATAGTGGAACTGAGCCCAAAGCATATAATACTTCCCTGGCTGAGGGAACAGAAAAGAACAGAGGCAGAATGAGGACAGCTGAGGGCACAGGGCCTGCTCCTGGGCCATGCCAACTAAGGGTTGTGTCTGACGAACCCACCGACTCTTGGCTGGGGATGTCTAATGTCACTTGTGTCACGAAGTGGATGACCAAGTCAACCAATCAAGAACCGCTGGGTTGACACGACCGCTGACACCGGGAGCTCAGGCCTCTCGCTGCGACTCCTGCTGCAACGCTTTCTTACTCTGCTGCAACCTGTGCCTGCCCCAGAAACATTTAGGCCTCTGCCACTCCTGGCACTTCTCTGTATGACATACTGTTAGATCAAATAAATAAATAAAAAGGAAATTAAAACACCCCCAAAAAGTCTGTAATTTTCTCACTTTACCACACAACGGATAATAAGCCCTTTTTTTTCCCAGTAATACACGCCAAAGATGGGCTTTAGAACATATAACTGCACTGCTGAATGGCAAATAGGCCCTTATATTTTCCACTTAATCACTCCACAAAAGGCTTTAGAACATATAACTACACCGCTGAACGGCAAATAATATATTTTTTTTTGCCACTAATACATACCAAAAGGGATTTAGAACATATAACTGCACCGCTGAATGGCAAATATATGTTTTTTTGCCACTAATACAAGCCAAAAAGGGCTGTAATTTTCTCACTTCACCATACAAATAAGCCCTTTTTTCCACTAATTTAAGCGAAAAAATGCTTTATAACATATAACTGCGCCACACAAAGGGCAACTAAGACGTAGAAATATTTCCTTGCAATAAACCCTGTTAATGGCTGTATTAAACAGCACTTTCACCCCAATAACAAATTCAATGATTCGATCATCTCTAATTCCCTTTGACATGGTCTCGGATCGTGGGACTCAATTTGTGTCCAGATTCTAGAAGGCTTTCTGTATTCGGCGGGGGGTAGTCTTTTTCCTCTGCTTTTCATCCTCAGACGAATGGACAGATGGAACACACTAATCAGAGTCTGGAGACTTACTTAAGATGTTTTGTCGCTGAGAACCAGGAGGAATGATCCTCATTTTTGTCTTTGGCAGAGTTTGCCATAGACAATCGTAGACAGGAGTCCACTGGTAAGTCTCCATTTTTGGGGGCATACGGGTTTCACCTGCAATTTGGCACATTCTCTGGTTCGGATACTTCCGGTTTCCCTGAGGAGGAAACCCCACACCCCTTTCCCTCTTATGTTCGGTGTGGTGTTTCCCTTCCACACCCAAATGTGACAACTACTGTATTTCAGTGCAGTTGGGGCTGTGGGATCTCAGCACATCTTGGGCAAACATATGCTAATAAGACACTCTTGTAGGAAATATGTTGCCCTTTAAAGTCTATGGACACGTTGATGGGAAATTATTTCAGTGTATAGACAGACAATAGTATCATTAAGCCTTAATGTTTTCACCTTGGTGGGTTGGTTACACTTCATTATATACTTATAGAGTTTTTCCCACAAACAACTATTATAATCTATACACAAAATAAATGATAAATGGTAGATTGCTGGGAACGCTATTGTAGACACCCTCAGTGATCAAAAGAATGGGTCTCTCAAGACGCCCTTACTGATGAGGTGCTAATCCTTACAACTTTATGGAAGTTAGTAGTTACTGTACACAAACAGCTAACTTTGCGTGCAAAAAACTTAGAATCCCAGGAATTAAGAAAACTAAAATACTTTAAATATTACTTTATTCTAAATATATTCCCAAAAAGCATTTCATTAGTTATAATGGCTCATTTTATCTATAGAGCGATCATCAGGGGAAATAAAATGGCCACTGTCCTATTAGTACACACAAAACCTGTCCTAGTCACACAGAAGAACAAGTTACTTCACAACACTGAGCTAATGAGCTGCCTCATCTTCCTCTCTGCTCTACTTGTCAGGGATTATGATCCTCCTGAATACAGCTGATAAGATCTTTGGCTGAATCTCTGTGGGAATGGAGTTCATGAGTAGACATGAAGTACAGAGATGATGGATAGGACAGACTGTGGTAATGGAGACTGCATACAAGAGCTGCTGCTCATTACCACATCCTCACCCTCCTCTCTTCATGTCTCTTTATAAAGTCAATATCTCCATTTGGCTAAGATTATATTAAACTGTATTCAGGATCATAATTCCTCACAAGTAGAGCAGAGAGAAGGCTGAGGCGGCTCTTTAGCTCAGTGTTGTGAGTTAACTTGTCTTGTTGTACAGGTCCTGTCTAGGCTTTTGTGTGTGCTAATAGGACAGTGACCATTTTATTTCCCCTGATTTCCTCAGACGAAAATAGCCATTATAACTAATGAAAGGTATTTGGGAATATATTTATAATAAAGAAATATTTAAGTATTTTCAGTTTTATTTTCAATTGTATTTTCTTAATTCCCAGAGACCCCCTTTAAATATATTTTGGTGATAGCCCCAGATAGTACTGCCTCCTTAACTGAGTCCCTGAGTGTCTGCAGTGTATCTCATTCATTCATTCATACATCACATGCAATTAATGCATGGCTAAAATTTTAATATGAATATTTCAAAAAGTCAGTGAATTACACGGGGTGAACTGACGGGTGTTTTTTAAACCTGAATCTGTGATCTATTTAAGCCAGAATACTTATCAGGTATATGTGTCAGATTTTTGGTAAACTTTCCTAAGAAAAGGAATTTTGAGAGTCTCAAGGTTTTTTTGTAATTAATTATGGTATGAGTATGAAAATATAGAACTGACAAATGTTTGCATGTTATTAATATAGACTGCAATTTTCAGTGAGTAGAACTTTGATTAGTCAGATTTGGAAAATAAATAGGAGAGCAGCAGGAGCGCACAGTTGTTACATCCAGAAACCCCAGCTGCTGCTGATAAATGGAAATCATTTTAAAAAGAAAGGTCTTACATACAATTGGCAGAAGATAAGAGACGGATACTGCAGATTATAATAAGACTGGGCTACATTTGGAACAGTAGTTTGAAACTGGAAAATAATGTTATTGTTGCTGCAGAGTACATGGCCTATTCTGGGGTCACCTTTTAACCCATTTATTGAGAACCCACTGAATGGTGACTGAGCTCGGGAGCTTGATTGTTAGATTAAATCTTAATATTTTTATTAATTAAGAGACTTCAGAATAGTATACATTTAAAGGGAATGTCAGCATCATAATAAGAATGCTTCTCATTGGTCAAAATTATATGTCTCCTGCAGTCCATTTATTGTCTTAGTACATGCATGGTATGGATAGATGAAATGTTTTTTTCTGGGGAAGAAAGAGGTCCAGATTAAGGCAGGTTTTTCTTATCTATTCCAGACATAAAATATATATTACCTGTTAGATAAAATTTGGTATAGCTAGTGAAGGAGTATTGGGAAGTTCCAACATTTTTCTCATCTTTTGGAGTCAGGGCACTTAGTGTTATGTATCAGTGAGTGTGGACCCTGCAGTTTGGAGTAACAGAAAACGCACCATAAATCAAACAAAATCGCAGATACAATCTGAACAGTCACTTATATTGATAATGTGATTTTTAGCCAAACTTGACTGTAGGACACATGGCTGGATGGATGAGTATTGGGAACTTCCAAATGTTATTTCATCCTTTGGAGTCAGGGTACTTAGTGTCATGATAAGTGAGTGTGGACCCACTGTGCCAACTAACTGGTTTGTCTAGTGGTCTCCTGGTATTCACCCTTTAACCTCTGTACAGAGATCTGGATTTCACTTTAGAGCAGCAACCAGACTGCTACCTCTTGGAATAGTCCCAGTATAGTTGGCAGCTGACCAATTGGGGTTAGGGACTCTAGTGCAATCACCATAAGCTCTTGGCACAGAAAACGCAAAAAAAAAAAAATTTAACCAAAATTGCAAATACAGTCTGAACAGTCACTTATACTGATAATGTGTTTTTAGCCAAACTTGACTGTAGGAAACTTGGCTGGATAGCTGAAAAGCAGGAAAACTGCACCACAATTGCAGAAGCAGTCTGGATAGTCTCTAATACCTGAACTCTAGATAATGGCAACAATGAACTGGAGACAAAAGGAGAGCTTGTAAGTGGGGTAGTGATGAATGCAGGAACAAAGCAAGCAGGAACCAAGACTGTAGCACAGACAGGCAGACAGATAGGACACAGTAGTACACAATTATAATTTTATATAGTTTTATAAAATAGTAGACACTTATAGGTGGAGGAAATTCTGCATAAGTCAGGTATCACAGACTTATTTGTGGGAAGCAATCTGGGGGAATTTGAAAGCATCTATTATAGTTTTTATTACTATGAACTCTGTCATGCGGAAATGTGTAGACTGAATAGAGAGGGGTTTAGAGTTGTTCACATTTAAACTTTTGAATTGTTGAACAGTTTAAAAGTTAGGAAACATTTTCTTTCCAAATGCTATAAGATAAAATTCAACCAAAAATAAAGCAGATATGCAAATGATTGCTGTTGTCCTAACATTCAATAGTATACCCAAAACATAATATTAGGCTCTAAAAAATAACTTTTAATAATTCATTAAAATTGTAGCACAAAAAGTAAGTATTTATCAAAAAACCGCAACTTGGAGAGGTCCCTAGAATTTAATAGAATATCCGGTACGAGTTAGGGATAGGGGCTGCTAATGCTAGCCCTATTACTCCCTATATATCTAGCTCAGCCCGGAGAAGACCCCTGATGATGGGGACCCACCGTCCTCGTGCCTAGGTCCGAGCAGACCCTATCAAGGCCCTCCACCATCTATTCACCATTAGTACACAAATATTAAACGGGTAACCTGATATCAGTTTGTAACAGGCCACTACACCCCTTCACCCCGACGCATTTCCCCAAATTAATGGTTCTTCAGGGGGTTAACAACATTGGTGCTGAATAAAATACTTGCATGAGTCCCAATTGTGGAGTTGGCAGCTCATACATAGGAACAAGCATATAATTCAAATATCGAATATATTGAATATAATTTATAGAATGTATTACTCTCTCAAATCAGACTCGGAGAGGTCAGAACTGCTGTCCACAATGCTTTCAATTGGATGCATCATATTATCATATCTTATGTCTAGGCCTACATATATCAGAATACTGGAATCCAGTATATGATATGATTAATATTAGATATGCAACTCAGCTATCTCCTGAACTCTTCAGAGGGATTGTTGGCTGTATCGTCGAATTTAGGTGCCCTATAAATTCCAGAAATTGAGTTCAACCACAGTTCATAATTAGTGAACTATTAAAGGGGTTATCCGAGACTAAAAAATGTCCCCCATCCTGTATGCCCGGACCCCTCACACTGAAAATACTTACCTGACTCCTCGCTCCCTGAGTCACTCCTGGTCCCCGCGCCGCCGCTGCTGTTTCTCCCCGTGCCATGTTGGGGGTGGGGAGCAGCCAATGACAGGCGGTGATGGGGATGAGCCTCTCTAGCATCGCGGGTGATGCTAGGGCGGCTCGTCCCTGTCCCCACCTGCCATTGGCTGCTCCCCCCGACTCCAGATGTTTTAATCTGAGCACGGGGAGAAGCAGCAGAGGCGTTGCAGGGACCAGGAGTGGCACAGGGTGCAGAGAGCCAGGTAAGTATATTCATTGTGAGGAACCCAGGCATATCGGGGACATTTTCTAGTCTCGGATAACCCTTTTCAGTTTGAGAAAATATGGTCCTCAAGGAGAAACCAGGTGATAAACTTTAGGAGGGAGTGATGCCATTGGATATGATTTTAGGACACTGTCTCCTACTTTTTCTTTTTTTTCTTCCCTTGGCCTGGACTCTTTCCTAATTGTTGCATAGGATTTGACATATTTTGTAGACCTATGGCTATGATATTTGAATCTGTGCTTGTATACTGTAATGAAATGGTTAATAAAGTATAAATAAAAAATATTAGAACACTATTAAGTTTTGTTTCCGAATCTAAATAATCTAAAATTTTGTGTTTAATAGTATCTTGAAGTATACAGAGCTCAACATTCCCTGCATAGAAAAAGAGTTGTCATAAAATTCTCCTCACTATGGGCAGTCACCAGTAGTATTCTGTTTCTACATTTTGGGGTTTGCCAAGATTTTGTCAAATGAGGCATGGGGCAAGGGACATTGTAACAAACAAACAAAAACCATACTTTTGAAATATCTTGTGCCACCACTTTGGTCCCCTCCAGCACCTGCAACCTGGCCTCAGTGATGACGTGCCTTTCAGTCAGGGCCAGATTTATGCTTCATTACGTCTTTCGCAAAATCTTCCTTTGGTGCCCTCTCCTTTTGGTGCTTTGCTTAGATGTATGTTTTTTTTTTTTACTTCATATTCCCTGGGACACATTGATTCATCCATTTCTTCCCCCATGACAGCATATTGCACACAGGATCACATAATTACCATCTGTAGTAATGAAGTGATCTTGCATGAAATATGCTGTCAAGTCGAGCAGTATGACTGCGCCCCACCCCTTCATCTCCTTAAAGGAAATGTGTCACCAAAAATGTTATCTGCCAGTTAAAACCAGATAGTAATACATATCCTTTTTTACTAATCTGTTTTTACTTTCTTATTCCAGATTTCTTTATTCTATTTCCTGAACATGACTTAGGGGGGGCGTCTATCTTGCCTGAGTGTCACCGCCGGTTCTGGGAGATGGTCGGTCAGAGGTTCCTCCCTGTCTTGTGTATGACGTTCCTTGTTTTGGTTTCACTTTGCTCAGTTCCTTTCTCTCCCTTAGCTGCCTCTTATCTTTGATTAATTGGTTTGCTTTATATTCTCTCTCTTACTGCTCCTCCTTGCGGTTTATATTACTTCCTGGATGAAGTGTGTGCTGCTGGAGGCTGCAGTAGTTTTGCTCTAAGATAAGTGCATTCCGTTTACTTTGTGTTTTGTTTGCTGGCTTGATTCTAGGTGACCCTGACTCCCTCCGTATTCTGTGCAGGGAGCCGGTGGCCGTTCCCCTCACTACTATAGGGAATTCAGGTGTCATTCAGTTATAGGTTTGAGGGCATGTATCTGTCTACCACCGGGACTTGTACATGTGCACAGTAGTTTGGGAGAGTTCTTAGGGATTTATAGGGCCCTCCTATGTTTTCCTTAGTTTGGGATCAAGCCAGCCTGTCGTTATTTATCAGTTCCTGCTAACTGTCCTCCATCCTTGACACTGAGCTGTTCTTAACAGCATTTAGAAAGCATTTAAAAAATTGCTTTACGGCAGCCCCATGGGCCATGGACACAGTGACTTCTATGGGACAGTTTTCTTGGCATGTTTTGTGCAGAGGTCATCGTACAAGGAAAGAATAGATAAGCTCTGACCAGGGGCGTAGTTAACGGCTCATGGGCCCTGGTGCAAGAGTTCAGCTTGGGCCCCCCTTTCCTCAGTGCTTTGTGTGTCTTATTATGCTTCACAAGGGTCTTTGGGCCCCCTCAGGCTCCTAGGACAGGTAGCGAGTAGCGACTGCTACCTCTGCACCCCCGATAGCTACACCCATGGCTCTGACAATCACCTATTGTGAATTGGTGGACCCTGTCTTATCTATACACAGAGGAGATATAATTACAGGAAGGATTAGAATGTCAGATAAGCAAGTAACTCTAGTAAAGTGATCTGTACAGACCAAGAAGTGGCAACAATTATTAGTCATAGTGGCTAGTGCAAAAACAGCATGTTTTTTTTGTTTAAATATAAAAAGTGACATGGAAAATTAAAAATAACCATCAAAAATTATTAAAAAATCTGTTAAGCATAAAAAAGTCATTTAAACAGCAGGTCATTTTATGATGACACATTCCCTTTAAGCAGCTGTACAACCCGTGCTAGTCACATTCTTGGATGAGTTGCTGAAGGCCATCATTATACCATTCCATGAGGACCTCTTTAAGGTTTCATCAAGGGACAACTTCATGCATTTACTCTTACAACCTCATCGATGATGCTGTTCAAGTCCACTAGGTTTAACGCAGGGGAAGCCAATCTCTCCTCAGTGAGGAGAATAATACTCAATCATAGGTGAAGAAAGGGTTTTATTTTTTACATTTTTAATGGTAATGTTTTTAATGTTTTCAGTCCCACGGATACATTGATCACTCTTATAATACACTGTGATGTGGTGATAAGGGCAGCCCACTCCTTCCATAAAAAGAAAACCACTAACTATACATGCCGGGCAGCACTGACTGCAGCATCTATAGGGTTAAATTGCCAGGATCTGAGTTACCTCCCATTCCAGGTGTTCCAGTGGGAACCCAGCTGGCAGTTGTGGCTTGGCTTCTGCTGTAATCATGCTGTTGTGCCTCCATGATCCCCTTGACACTCGTGTATGACATTTTGCAGGAACTTCTTACCACTCATGACGTATCACTTATATATCTGCCCTGTTAGGCATTCCACTTGAAACAATGACCACTTGCAGCCTTAGCCTCTCTTCTCTGCCCAACTGTCTCCGGCACATCACACAGCAAGTACAATAGTTATGTATTGATTTAATAATAACTTTCTATAGATTAGTGTGGTCTACTACGCTATTCTATACTGTTTGGTATACTAATATATCGTGATGATGCTCGCTTATAAAAAAAGCGGTTGTCCAGTATTACAGAAGTGTGGTCGTATATGATGCTCGCTTATAAAAAAAGCGGTTGTCCAGTATTACAGAAGTGATATCGTATACTGTCCCTACGGAGACTAAAAGGCATTTAATGCCAGCTGGGCAAAAAGGGGACACTAGAGAGAAAGCTACTTGAGGAACACTGAATGGCAGATGGGCTCTAAGTTAGCACTAAATCTGGTGGCCATTTATTGCACTCTTTAGCACCCAGTTGTCCCATCCAATCAATTTAAACCCATAGTAGATGTTTGACCTGCAGCCTGTTCCCTGCTATACTTTCAACCTGAAACAATGGCCAATTGCAGCCTATGGCTCTCTTCTCTACCCAGTTGTTACTGGCACATTGAAAAGAAAGAGACATGTACAGTGTCACTCTTCAGTGTGGGAGGGAAACACCACACCGAGCATAGGAGGGAAAGGGGAAACAGGGAATCAGGCCTGAGAGCTAGGGAAGGAAAATGGACACCACCTAGTGAAAACCCTAACCAAAATCCTGACTGATTACCAGTATGAACAGACCCCAAAGGTAGGTGAGTTCATACGCAGGAATACCTAGAGTACTATCAAGCCCTATAGGGCCCTGGTACTAATGGCAGGGACGAGACTACCTGTTCACCTCCTCCTCTTGCATTCTTACTACTCCGGATCATCATGCCATTCTATATCAAGAGATAAGATACCAAACTGGCGGGCGCTGTTATGCTACAGTTGTCTCTCATGCTGCATATGGAGTCAGACTAAGGAGCTCTTAGTCTGACTTCATATGCAATCTGCTACATCAGGTAAGTCATCACAGTGGGGGCAATGGCCAGGACAGCTAACATGCCAAAAAGTAAGTTGCACCCAACTCACTGTCACCCCCATGTAGTCTAGCAGCCACCCATGCATTCAGTCACAGAATTGATGAATATGACATCATCAATTGTACAAGCCCAGCAGGTATTGAAGCAGCCAGAACCAGAGCTGCAACATTTTAAAGACAAGTAAGGTTTTGTTTTTTGTTTTTTTATACTGCCTCCCGTGCCCTGCCTAATTTTACAAAATGTTGGAGAATGCCTTTAAACACATTAATAGAACTGTAGTACGCTTTTAAGCTCCATTTAAAGGCAGCGTTGGCAACCAGAGTTTTGTCTTGAACAGTGGTGTTTGTAAGTTTGTGGACCCTTCAGAATTTTCCATATTTACAGTATATATTCCTAAATTTATTTATCTATATTTTCTATAGAATTTTCAATATTTAAACATGCCTGTGATAAACACACATCTATCCTAAGATAAAAATAAATAAATAAATACAAAGAAATAATACAAGGGCTCTTATTTCTACCTGTTTTAACCCCTTAAGGACCGGGCTCATTTTCACCTTAGGACCAGGCCATTTTTTGCAAATCTGACCAGTGTCACTTTATGTGGTGATAACTTTAAAACGCTTTTTCTTATCCAGGCCATTCTGAGATTGTTTTTTCGTCACATATTGTACTTCATGACACTGGTAAAATTAAGTCGAAAAATTTCATTTTTATTTATAAAAAAATATCAAATTTACCAAAAATTTGGAAAAATTAGCAATTTTCCAAGTTTCAATTTCTCTACTTCTATAATACATAGTAATACCGCCCAAAACCACTTCATGTATCGATCATTTTGGGAATGCCATTTTATTTTTTGGGGACGTTACAAGGCTTAGAAGTTTAGAAGCAAATCTTGAAATTTTTCAGAAATTTTCAAAAACTCACTTTTTAGGGACCAGTTCAGGTCTGAAGTCACTTTGTGAGGCTTACATAATAGAAACCATCCGAAAATGACCCCATTCTAGAAACTACACCACTCAAGGTATTCCAAACTGATTTTACAAACATCATTAACCCTTTAGGTTTTCCACAAGAGTTAATGGCAAATGGAGATAAAATTTCAGAATTTCGATTTTTTGGAAAATTTTCCGTTTGAATCCATTTTTTCCAGTAACAAAGCAAGGGTTAACAGCCAAACAAAACTCAATTTTTATTGCCCCGATTCTGTAGTTTTCAGAAACACCCCATATGTGGGTGTAAACTGCTGTATGGCCAAAAGGCAGGGCACAGAAGTAAGGGAACGCCATATGGTTTTTGGAAGGCGGATTTGGCTGGACTGGATTTTTGACACCATGTCCCATTTGAAGCCCCCCGATGCACCCCTAGAGTAGAATTTTCAAAAAAGTTACTCCATCTAAGAAACTACACCCCTCAAGGTATTCAAAACTGATTTTACAAACTTTGTTAACCCTTTAGGTGTTCCACAAGAGTTATTGACAAATGGAGATGAAATTTCGGAATTTCTATTTTTTGTTACCTAGCCTCAAAAAAAGTGTAATATAGAGCAACCAAAAATCATATTTACCCTAAAATAATAGAAACAAACCTGCCACCTTATCCCGTACTTTCCAAAATGGGGTCACTTTTTTGGAGTTTCCACTGTAGGGGTGCATCAGCGGGGCTTCAAATGGGACATGGTGTCAAAAAACCAGTCAAACAAAATCTGCCTTCCAAAAACCATATGGCGTTCCCGTTTGGCCATACAGCAGTTTACGCCAACACATATGGGGTGTTTCTGAAAACTACAGAATCGGGGCAATAAAAATTGAGTTTTGTTTGGCTGTTAACCCTTGCTTTGTTACTGGAAAAATTGATTAAAATGGAAAATTTGCAAAAAAATAGCTATTTTCGGACCGTTTTTATTTTTTGTTATTTACATTGTTGAACTGACAGGTTAGATTGTGTGCTATTTCTATAGAGCAGGTTGCTACGGACGCGGCAATACCAAATATGGCTACTTTTTGGGGGGTTTTGTTTCAGTTTTACATAATACAGCATTTTTGAAAAAAATGATTTTTTAGTGTCTTCACATTCTGAAAGCCATATATTTTTTTTATTTTTTGGGCGACTGACTTATGTAGGGGCTCATTTTTTGCGGGATGAGATGGTGGTTTGATTGGAACTATCGTGGGGTGCATATGACATTTTGGTCGCCTGCTATTACACTTTTTGTGATGTAAGATGACAAAAATGGCTCTTGACACCGTATTTTTTTAATTTTTTTTTGTGTTCACCTGAGGGGTTCGGTGATGTGTTATTTTTATAGAGCAGGTTGCGACGGACGTGCCGATACCAAATATGTATACTTTTTATTTATTTATTTAAGTTTTACACAATATTATCATTTTTTAAAACAAAACAAATCATGTTTTAGTGTCTCCATAGTCTGAGACTATTGGGGGTGATTGTCCTATGTGGGGTATCATTTTTTGCGGGATGAGATGACGGTTTGATTAGCACTATTTTTGGGTGCATATAACTTTTTGATCGCTTGCTATTACAGTTTTTGAGATGTGAGGTGACAAAAATGTTTTTTTTTTACATTGTTTTTATTTTATTTTTTTAACAGTATTTACTTGAGGGGTTAGATAATGGGATATTTTTATAGAGCAGGTTTTTACGGACGCGGTGATACATAATATGTATACTTTTTATTTATTTATTTTACTTTAACACAATAATAGCATTTTAGAAAAAAAAAATTATGTTTTAGTGTTTCCATAGTCTGAGAGCCATATTTTTTTATTTTTTTGGGCGATTGTCCTATATAAGGACTCAGTTTTTGCGGGATGAGATGGCGGTTTTATTAAAACTATTTTGGGAGGCATACGCCATTTTGATCACTTGGTATTACACTTTTTGTTATGCAAGGTGACAAAAAATGGCTTTTTTACACCATTTTTTTGTGTTTTTTTTTACGGTATTTGCGTGAGGGGTTAGGTCACGTGATATTTTTATAGAGGAGATTTTTACGGACGTGGCGATACGTAATATGTGTAGTTTATTTGTTTTTTTTTTATTTTTATTCAGTGATATGTATTTTTCTTATTTTTTCACTTTTTTGACATTTTTTTGACCCAGACCCACTTGGTTCTTGTAGATCCAGTGGATCTGGTGTCTATATAATACAGAACAGTACACTATATAGTGTACTGCACTGTATTTATTTACTTTTCACAGTCTGGTCAGACTTCTGCCTTTAGCAAAAGTCTGACCAGAGTTACTATACCATGGTAAGCAGGACGCTTCTGAAAGCTCCCTCCATGTTAACACCTTCTATACCGCGGTCCATACGGACCACGGTATAGAAGGGGTTAAACTGCTGACATCTGCAGCACAGATGTCAGCAGTTTATAGCAGGGGGTCAGCAATGTGCTGACCCCTGCTATTACCCACTAGACACCAGGGAAATGGATTGAAAGGAGGCGGGCGGGGGATCGCAATTGCGATCCCGCCTGCCGCACCGCCCGCCTCCCGCGCCGCCCACCCGCAGCAACGCCCGCAATCCCCCCCCCCCCGGCACCGCCCGGGGGGACAATAAGATGGCGGGGTGCAGGGGGGGGGGTTAAAATTTAACATTGGGGGCATATTTTAGTCTCTGATCCCCGCGGTCACAAACCGCGGGGATCAGAGATCGCACATAGCGCAGCAAACCGCAGGTCTGAATTGACCTGCGGTTTGCTGCGATTGCTGACATGGGGGGGTCGCAGGACCCCCCTGGACATTGTGCCAAGATGCCTGCTGATTGATTTCAGCAGGCATCTTGTTCCGATCACCGCCACGTGCGCAGCGGTGATCGGAACTTCTCAGGACGTACATGTACGCCCTTGGTCCTTAAGTACCAGGACGCAAGGGCATACATGTACGCCCTTCGTCCTTAAGGGGTTAATTGATCGGTTGTCAGCCATCTTGGTGGATTTCCCATCATGCCTCTGGCATGAAACAGAGGAGGTAAAGTCTCTATCATTTACTGTCCTATCTGAGGGTTGTAAGTGATTAATGTATTTTTTAAAATGCAGCTTCAGCCTGTCTTCACTGCCACCCTGCTTGTGAGATAGGCTTCTTTCTGTTAGTTTTTACAAGTTAGAGATTGGGGAGACTAGTGTGAAACTGCAACACATAGAAATACTCATAGTCAGTGGGACTCAGTAGTGTTGAGCGCGAATATTTGAATCGCAAATTTTAATTGCGAATATCGCCACTTCGAGAATTCGTGAATATTTAGAATATATTGCTATATATTCGTATTTGCGAATAGTGTTGATCACGAATATTCTAATCCCCAATTTATTGAGAATTTATCACGAATATCGCCACCTAACATCCCTAGCAACCAATAGGAAATTTGCCCACCCCTTAGAGTTGATTGTGAATATTCTAATCGCTAATTTTTATCGTGAATATATTACATTGCCGATTTTTGCAGTCAAGTAAATAATGAATGGAGATCACGAATTCTCAAATTTGCGAATTTATGGTGAATATTCGCAAATTTGAATATTGCCTATGCCGCTCATCACTATGAATAAGGGAAGTTACTCTGATGTTAATCATTGAATGGACTTAGTGGTGGACTGGCCATAGACCTTTCTGGGCTGATGCCCATAGGGCCACCCGAGCTCTCGTCACATCCGCTGGCCGAGCACATACTACTGCGGGAACTGTAGGAGTCATTATTAGAGGAAGTCCAGGAAGCATGCTGAAAGTAGGGCTGGCTTGGTATTGTGGCCCACATCACACCTCATTACTAATATTAGAGATAACTAGAGGAGGATGAGGACAGAAAATGGCAGCTATTGATAGCCACCACAGACGGACAGCTTCTAGGGAGGAATTTTGTGCTGCACTGTAGTATTTGGTTCTGTGGGATGGTATTTTGCACTGTACTATGGTATTACTAACCCCGCCGCTTCTAGTGGGCTTATCTACTTGTACTGCCCCGCCTTCTCTCAATTTGGACATCTTGTTCCTTTCCATGAACAAGATACAAGAACTTTTAAATTAAGTAGATAGCAACAGATTTTTGTATGATGTATTCATGTTAATAGATATTATATTCCTTTGATTAAAGGCTATGTACACCTTTGGAGTCAATTATTTTAATGATTGCATTTAACTTATTTTTGGCTAAAGATTACATTTTCAATTAGTCTTTAACTCTTTATAAAAAATATTGAGTCGTTCAGGCACAAAGGGTTAATTGTTTTTCTAACTGTGTGACTGGTACTTTCACTTTGTGAGGTCATCTAATTACCTATATTTCTAAACTACTGATGATAGGTCATAATCATAAACACTTATTTAAGTCACATTCTTATCAGTAAGATAGGGATTGAGCTTTAATAAGTGTTTATAATCTGAGAGAGCAGAGATAAGAAGTCTCTCTGCTCCTCAGATGACGGAAAGGACAAAAAATCCACAGGCTGCTAGTAGAGCATCTCAGCTCTGTACAGAACAGAGGATTCCAAATTGTCAATAAAGACCAATCTAAACAATGATTTTTAGCTCAAAATAAGTATTATGTGATAATAAAAAACAATTGCCCCCAAAGGTGTACATAGCCTTTATTAGAAATGAGCGAATGTTTAAAAAACTTCGATTCGGATGGTTAGTTGAATTTTTCGGAAAAATTTGCTTCGATCCGAATTTATTTACGGCGAATTACATTAAAAACGGCTATTTCCGTGCTGCAGAGAGCCTTTATAGAGGTGTAGAACACTGTGCCTTGCAGTAACATGCATAGGGAGTCTGCTGTGGTAGTGAAATAATACTGTGAATCAGTATGACTTGCAGGTGACAGGGGTCGCTCTTAGAATCACTGCACATTTTATTTATTTGGGCAGTCACGGGGCCTAAACTGACCAAATAACTCAATTATGAACTCAGCCTTACAGGTAGATGTTAGCGTCAAGAAGAAGCGCACTCCTTTTACACCCTCGTCAGCAAATTCCACATAGATGTCTACAATGTCTACAGAACCTGTTCTATTAAACGCTTATACAAGTAGAGCCCCCCTGACAGATAGGAGAGGGTGTCAGCAGTAAGTTTGTGTTGATGTCACTAATTAATTTGCCCTTCCTCTGATCCGTCAGAACAATAACTCACAAAAAATGGATCCTGTCTGTGGAGCATATGCCTTCACTCAGTCAGCATTTGCTCAATAATCCATCAGTACTGCTCAAGCCAAAAAAAAACAGGAGTGGATCTAAAACAGATGACATGTGAATGGAATATTTGTATGCCTTCTGTGTTTTGTACCCACTCCTGCTTTTAGCTACCAAATCATAAGCCAATACTGATGGGACCATACAGGCCTTACAGCTGCTACACAGACAGGATCCGTTGTGCGTCTCATTTTTTCTTGCTTCTGACAGATCAGAAGAAAGGTCAACTAAATGATGATGTCAGCCAGGCCGAAAGCCAAAATAGTGAACCAGTCATGAAGTGGGGAGGGTGGGAACAGTATGGGAAGTTAACAGAGTGGACCTATGACATAGTGGTGAGGTGGAAGCAGCATGAGGAGACCACAGAGTGGCCCAATGACAGTGTGGAGGTGGCAGCAGCATCAGCAGGTCACAGAGTGGCAAAATGAGAGAGTGTGGAGATGGCAGCCGCATGAGTAGGCCACAGAGTGGCCCAATGACAGTGTCTGGAGGTAGAGGCAGCAGCATCAAGAGGAGGCCACAGAGTGGCACAATGACAGAGTCTGGAGGTGGCAGCAGCATGAGTAGGCCACAGAGTGGCACAATGACCGAGTCTGGAGGTGGCAGCAGCATGGGTAGGCCAAAGAGTGGTACAATGACCGAGTCTGGAGGTGGCAGCAGCATGAGTAGGCCACAGAGGGGCACAATGACCAAGTCTGGAGGTGGAAGCAGCATGAGTAGGCCACAGAGTGGCACAAAGACAGAGTGTGGAGATGGCAGCAACATGAGTAGACCACAGAGTGGCACAATAATAGAGTCTGGAGGTGGCAGCAAAATCAGGAGGCCACAGAGTGGCACAATGACCGAGTCTGAAGGTAGTGGCAGCAGCATCAGGAGGAGGCCACAGAGTGGCACAATGACTGAGTCAGGAGGTGGCAGCAGTATGAGTAGGCCACAGAGTGGCACAATGAGAGAGTCTGGAGATGACAGCAGCATGAGTAGGCCACAGAGTTGCAAAATGACCGAGTCTGGAGGTGGCGGCAGCAGGAACAGCATCAGGAGGAGGCCACAGAGTGGCACAATGACCAAGTGTGGAAGTGGTGGCAGCAGCATGAGGAGACCACAGTGCGGCACAATGACAGAGTCTGGAGGTGGCAGCAGCAGGAGTAGGCCACAGAGTGGCACAATGATCAAGTCTGGAGGAGGCAGCAGAATCAGGATACCACAGAGTGGCAAGGTGAAATAGTGTGGAGATGGCAGCAGGAGACCACAAAATGGCAAGGTGACATAGTGTGGAGATGGCGGCAGCAGCAGCATCAGGATATCACAGAGTGCCAAGGTGACATAGTGTGGAGATGGTGGCAGCAGCATCAGGATACCATAGAGTGGCAAGGTGTCATAGTGTGGAGATGGCAGCAGCAGCATCAGGATACCACAGATAGGCAAGGTGACATAGTGTGGAGATGGCAGCAGCAGCATCAGGATTCCTGTCACGGTCCCTCCCGTGTCAGATGTCAGGAGATCAAAGAGACTGGTGGAGTGTGGAGGAATCTAACTGCCTCTTTGATTACTCTTGATTCAGTGTTGTTAATAATGACCACATCCCTTGTTTCAGGTGTAGCTAAATAGTCATTACTTCTACCCTATTTAATCTTACCCCACCCTTCTGACTGTGCAGTAAGATAGCTTCATTTGGTTTTGGAAGAGCTGGTGTGTTGTCCTCTTTGGTGGTCCTGCTCGTCCATCTCTACAGAAGTTAAGTGTTGCGTTTGTTTGTGTTTTGTTTTCTCTTCCTTGTTGGTTGTTACTAGGCCTCAGGGAGATGCTTGTTTCTTCATCTGGGAAGGAACGGGTTGTCTCAGCCCTGCCAATATCCATAGGGTTATTTAGGGTCTTCAGGGTCCCAGGTTCCAGGGTATGGGCATTCTTACCTTCAAGGGGTGCCCATACAGTTAGAAGTCAGGGCCAGGAGTAGGGTTCTCTAGGTGGTGAAGTTTTCCTTTCCCTAGCGTTGAGGCCTAGTGGCTTTCCCATTCCCTCCTGGTTGTCAGTGTGGTGTTTCCTCGTATACCTCATCCGCGACAATACTACAGATACAGAGAGGCAAGGTGACATAGTGTTGAGATGGTAGCAGCAGCATCAGGAGACAACAACATGGAAAGGTGACATAGTGTGGAGATGGCAGCAGCAGCAGCATCAGGATACCACAAAAAGACCCGGTGACAGAGTGGGGTGGTGGGTGGCAATACCAATACCCGCAAACAAATGTGGGTGAAAGAAGGAGCACTTGGCATCAGATGTGTGGCATCAGGCGGATGGCAGCATCAGATTAGTAGCTGAGGCAGGTAGCCAGAAGAAACCAATCTCTTTTTTCAAGGATTGGGTGGGACGGCATGGATGATCTAATCAGATGCATCAGGAATTGGTGGGTGGAAACACTGGCTGATCCACGCCTGATTTATCTTGACAAAGGTCAGTCTCTCCACATTTTGGGTGGACAGGCGAGTTCTCCTTGGGGTCACTATGGCCCCCGCCGTACTAAACACCCGCTCTGATGCCACACTACTGGCCGGGCAGGACAGCTTTTCCAGGGCAAACTCAGCCAGTTGCGGCCACAAATCCAGTTTGGCTGCCCACTAGTCTAGCAGATCTTCAATGTGGGTTGGCAGGGTGCTGTCCAAGTATGCCACAACCTGCTGGTTCAGGTCTGGCTCCAGGTCTACCTGCTGCTGCTGGTGAGTAGTTTCTTCACTATGCGGGTGAAGAAAACTACTCATAAGTGACTGTAGATTCAGGCTGCTGCTGATGGAGTAGGTACTGCTCCTGCCACCCCACCCCTCCCCAGCAGCCATGGTAGTGGAACGTGAGCGCAGAGAGCCCCCAGTCAGACCTGCGAGAGGATGGACGTTGGCGCAGATAGGCAGCGGCCAACTGACTACATAGGATGTCTCTGTAGTAGTTCAGTTTGTCCTCCCTCTCAGTGGGTGTAAAAAAGGCCCCCATTCTAGACCAGTAGCGAGGGTCCAACAAGGTGGAGAGCCAGAAGTCATCCCTCTGCCGAATGGTGACAATTCGTCTGACATTACACAAGCAAGTGATCATGCAGCAGGCCATTTGTGCAAGTGACTTGGAGAGACTCCCTGACTCCTTCTCCACTGTATACACAGTGTGTCTGGGTCCTCTGTCTCGTCTTCCTCATCGCCCTGTAGCTCCTCTGGCTGCTCCCGCTCCTCCTATCCTGTCAGCTGAGTAGAAAAACCACCCATTTCGCTACACATTGCCTGTGCTCCAATATACTCCTACCCTCTATCTCCTCTTCCAGTTCACCCCCTACAGGGTTCATGTGGCCGTGAGATCTAGGCGCCATGTCTCCAGTCCCCTGACCAGCCATTGTTACCACCATCTGTTCCAGGACATGAAGCAGTGGAAAGACGTCGTTCATGCTGTAGTCCTGGCGACTGACAAATAACGTGGCGTCCACAAAGGGCCTGAGAAAATGGCAGGTGTCATGCATGAGCTGCCACTGGCTAACATCGAAGTTACACAAGGGAGTACTCTTATCCGCTTGCATTATCAAGAAATCGTTGATGGCCTTTCTCTGTTCGCATAGTCATTCCAACATATGGAGGGTGGAATTCCAACGGGTGGAAACGTCGCATATCAGCCTATGTTGGGGGATGCCGTTCTCCTGCTGCAACTCAAGGAGGCTGTGCTTTGCGGTATACAAGTGGCTGAAGTGCGCGCAAAATGGGAGATTTTTAAAAGCATTGTAACATCTAATTGTGAGAGGTACATACCTTATAGGAATAATAGGCTAAGAAACAATAAGAAACCAATGTGGATAAACAGAACCGTAAAGAAATCAATAAATGACAAAAAGAAAGCATAAAAAATCACTAAAACAGGAGGGGAGCCAGGAAGCACTGATAAACTATAAGGAAAAAAATTGAATATGTAAAAAACTAATAAAAATTGCCAAACTAGAGGCCAAAGAGAGTAAAACTAACCCTAAAATGTTCTTCAATTATATAAATGGTCAAAAATATAAATCTGAAGGAGTCGGCCCTCTACACAGCAATGAGGGGGGTGTTGCAGAGAGCGACGAGGATTAAGCAAAGCTATTAAATATATTTTTCTCCACTATATTCACTGAGGAAAATAAACTGTCAGATCAAATGCAAAATGTAAAAGTAAATTCCCCATTAAAAGTGCCCTGTCTGACCCAGGAAGAAGTACAACAGCGACTTATAAAGATTAAAATAGACAAATCACCAGGACCGGATGGCATACACCCCCTTATCCTAAGAGAATTAAGTGATGTCATAGCCAGACCTTTATTTCTGATATTTACGGACTCTATACTGACAGGGAATGTTCCACAGGATTGGCACATAGCAAATGTGGTGCCAAAATTCAAAAAGGGTCCAAAAACAGAGCCTGGAAATTATAGGCCGTTCAGTTTAACATCTGTTGTTGGTAAACTGTTTGAAGGTTTTCTAAAAGATGCTATCTTGGAGTATCTCAATGAAAATAAGCAAATAACGCCATATCAGCATGGCACCATGAGGGATCGGTCATGCCAAACGAATTTAATCAGTTTCTATGAGGAGGTAAGTTCTAGACTTGACAGCGGCGAATCAATGGATGTCGTATATCTGGACTTCTCCAAAGCATTTGACACTGTACTTCATAAAAGGTTAGTATATAAAATGAGAATGCTCGGACTGGGAGAAAATGTCTGTATGTGGGTAAGTAACTGGCTGAGTGACAGAAAACAGAGGGTGGTTATTAACGGTACACACTCAGATTGGGTCACTGTCACTAGTGGAGTACCTCAGGGGTCAGTACTGGGCCATATGCTCTTCAATATATTTATTAATGATCTTGTAGAAGGCTTGCACAGTAAAATATCAATTTTTGCAGATGACACCAAAGTGTGTAAAATAATTAACACTGAAGAGGACAGTTTTCTGCTTCAGAGGGATCTTGATAGATAACTATATACAGGGGGCAAAATCAAATATATACAGAGTGAGAGGGGGCAAAATCAAATAAATACAGAGTGAGAGGAAGCAAAATAAAATATATACAGAGTGAGAGGGGGGAAAATAAAATATATACAGCGTGAGAGGTGGCAAAATAAAATACATACAGAGGGATCTGGATAGATTGGAGGCTTGGGCAGAGAAATGGCAGATGAGGTTTAACACTGACAAATGTAAAGTTATGCACATGGGAAGGAATAGTCACCCATACATACTAAATGGTAACACACTTGGTAACACTGACAGGGAAAAGGATCTAGGAATTTTAATAAACAGCAAACTAAGCTGTAAAAACCAGTGTCAGGCAGCTACTGCCAAGGCCAATAAGATAATGGGTTGCATCAAGAGGGGCATAGGTGCCCGTGATGAGAACATAGTCCTACCACTTTACAAATCACTAGTCAGACCACACATGGAGTACTGTGGACAGTTCTGGGCTCCTGTAAACAAGGCAGACATAGCAGAGCTGGAGAGGGTTCAGAGGAGCGGCAACTAAAGTAATAACTGGAATGGGGCAACTACAGTACCCTGAAAGGTTATCAAAATTAGGGTTATTCACTTTAGAAAAAAGACGACTGAGGGGAGATCTAATAACTATGTATAAATATATCAGGGGTCAGTACAGAGATTGTTCCCATCATCTATTTATCCCCAGGACTGTGACTGTGACGAGGGGACATCCTCTGAGTCTGGAGGAAAGAAGGTTTGTACACAAATATAGAAAAGGATTCTTCATGGTAAGAGCAGTGAGAATATGGAACTCTCTGCCTGAGGAGGTGGTGATTGTGAGTACAATAAAGGAATTCAAGAGGGGACTGGATGTATTTCTGGAGTGTAATAATATTACAGGTTATAGCTACTAGAGAGGGGTCGTTAATCAATGGAGTTATTCTGATTGCCTGATTGTAGTCGGGAAGGAATTTTTTCCCCTTAAGTGGGGAAAATTAGCTTCTGCCTCACAGGGTTTTTTTGCTTTCCTTATAGGAAACAGGCCTAACTGGATGGACAAATGTTTTTTTCCGGTCGTATACACTATGTTACTATGTTACTATGTTTCCTGGCCATTTTTAGGATGTCTTGCAGATGGGTGACAACCAGATTGAATACGTATACCATGCAGGGCGCATGGCTCAGCCTTCCTTGACGCAGCGTCGACACAATTTTCTTCCCGTTGTCGGTCACCATGGTTCCGATTTTCAGTTGTCATGGAGAAAGCCAGGATTAGATTTTTTGATGAATCACACGGAGCAGTTCCTCCTTTGTGTGACTCCGTTCACCCCTGGAAACGAGATGGAGAACAGCGTGACACTGCCATGCCCTGCACATGTGGTATGCTGGAGGGGCACTGTGACTTGACCCTGAAGTGACCCTGAAGTGGAGGCTGAGGACATAGTGGAGGATGAGGAGGCAGAGGCGGACATTGTCGCAGAACCACTGGGGTGTGAACGTGAAGGCGGAAGCAGCGTGAGCTGTCCCTTACCGTAGTTAGAGCTCCACACGTCGACGCTGCCGTGCAAATTGGCAGACACCATCAGGCTCAAGGACTGGCCCACCTTCTGTTCTATATATTTGTGCTGGGCTGGAACTGCCTTTTTCACAAAAAAATAATGGCTTGGGACTCTCCACCTCGACTTGGCACAAGCCATCAGTTCTCTGAAAGGTGCAGAGTCCATCACTTGGAAAGGGAGGGAGTGCAGCACCAGCAACTTGGACAGGAGCACGTTCAGCTTTTGCTCCATTGGATGCGTGCACGCATACTGCTGTCTCTTGGCAACCACTTCGGTGATCGATTGCTGACGGAATGACTGACAAGGAGTAGGAAGAGGAGGAGTATCTGGACCAGCAGAAGATTGATATGACAGACAGCTCCCTTCGGCTGAGGTGGTGGAGCCTTGCCTGCCACTGGGTGATGCAGAGGCAGGCTGGACCACCACATCAGAGCCACGGTTCTCCCAGGCCACTGTATGGCGATGCTGCATATGTTGACGCAGGACCGTAGTGCCAAAATTGGCACCCTGGCCACGCTTCACCTTCTGCCCACAGATTCGACATATGGCCACTTTCACCTCATCTGGCGCTTTTAAAAAAAACTGCCACACCGCCGAGTAGGTGATTTTTCCCCCAACAGTCTACACTGACTGACTGCTACCTCCGCTGTCTCCGTGAAGACCTGTACCACTACTTCCCGGGCAGGTAGACTGCTGCGAAGCAGGTGGTCTACCTTGGGCACGTTTGGTTCCTGACCGCCCACTGCTGCCACCCTGCTGACTCCCAGCCATGCTACCACCTTGCTGGCTCTGCCCATGCTTCACGGGCAAGCTGCCATCCTCAAGTAGTGTCTGCACGTCACTGATGTCCTCCTAAACAGCCTCTGGGTCAGGAGCCTGACCGCTCGCAACACCACCACCCACGCCACTCTCCTCATCACTACTTGCTCGTCTGTTAGATAAAATCGGGAGCTCAGGCCTCTTGCTGCGACTCCTGCTGCCACGCCCCCTTACTCTGCTGCGACCTCTGCCTGCACCAGAAACATTTAGGCCTCCTCCGCCATGCAGCCTGGCACTTCTCTGTCAGACAAACTTTTAGCTGAACAAAATAAATTAAAAACAAATTAAAACACAATTATATTTTAAGCAACGATTATATTTTTCTTTTTGTACTGAAATAGGCCACTAAACGCTTTCACCACAAATAACGGCAACAGTGAACTGCGTATATATTTTTTGTGTAGTACAGAAATACGTCACTACACGCTTTTAACCTCAAATAACTGCAGAAGTGAACTGCGTATATATTTTTCTTGTAGTAAAGAAATACGTCACTAAACACTTTTAACCCCAAATAGTTGCAGAAGTGAACTGCGCATATATTTTTCTTTTTGTAATGAAATAGGCAACTAAACGCTTTTCCCGCAAATAACGGCAACAGTGAACTGCATACATATTTTACTTGTAGTACAGAAATATGTCAGTAAACGCCTTTAACCCCAAATAACTGCAGAAGTGAACTGCGTATATTTCTCTTTTTGTACTGAAATACAACACTAAACGCTTTTAGCGCAAATAACAGCAAAAGTGAACTGCGTATATATTTCTCTTTTTGTACTGAAATACGACACTAAACGCTTTTAGCGCAAATAACAGCAAAAGTGAACTGCGTGTATTTCTTTATTTGTACTGAAATACGACACTAAATGCTTTTAGCACAAATAACTGCAAAAGTGAAGTGCGCATATATTTCTCTTTTGGTACTGAAAAACGCCACTAAACGCTTTCACCACATATAGCTGCAGAAGTGAACTGCATATATATTTTTCTTGTTCCACAGATATAAGCCACCAAAGGCTTTTCAACATAGCACTTGCACCCCAAGAACAAATTGCTGGAATGACAGAGCTGTATAATGGCTATTTGGATCCCCAAATTATCTTTCCCTGCACTTGTAAATCGCTTTCTTAGCACTGTCCCTAGCGTCTTCTAACATCTCTCCCTGCACTAAGATGTCGTGAAAAGATTCCTCCCTATCCTTTCCTTGCACTTATAAATCGTTTTTTCAGTTTTCTTTTCACAATTAGCTTTTTCAAATTGCTGTCTCTAGCACCTTTTCACATCTGTCCCTGTACTCAGAACGCTGGAAAATGTCAGAATCTAAAATGGCTGCCATATTTATAGTGCTGTGACATCACAGAGATGGCTGGCTGCTGATTGGCTGCATGCATGCATGCATGTCAATCTTGGTGATCCCGCCTTCCCAGAATTCCTTGCCCCATGTCCTCAGTCCTCACATGTGTGGCCGCCATTTTAAGAAAAATTTCGATTCGTTACCACGAAGCGCAAGGAAATTCGCATTCCACTTTGTCTGATTCGAATCTCTCATGTCTAATTACTACAATTGAATTCAACTATTTTGAGTGCCGTAGTATTGACACACTTGCTTATCATAGCCTGGCATATGCCACTGAGCTATAATAAATCTGCCCCCTAGTTTTTCATTCAGGCTCAACAATCAGCAATTCCACCATAATCAACCAGGCATGGCTAGGCAATAACCAAACCCAAAACCCATAAGCCCGAGTACCTTCCTGACTTTGTGACTTATGGGTTTTGTTATTGCCTAGCTTTGCCTGGTTGATTAGGGTAGAGTTGTTGTTTGTTGAGCCTTTACTTATCCAGGCCTTACTACATTCTGTTTGCTAGGTATAGCATTTGCTAACTGCATTCCCTTACAGATATTTTGTACTTTGTTCTGCATTCTGTAATTTGTAGTTCCACAATTGCATCTTGTTCTATCTTAGTGTGTTTTCTGTGCAGTCTAGGATATGTCATTCTACAGTCTTACTTGCTGTGTTTGAGATTTTTGTTGTTGTTGTTGCGATGTTGTATTGTCCAGGCATAATTGCTGACTTCTGTCTGTTCCCCGTTATTCATCTACTATATATTTATATGCCATACATTGGCCATCCACTCCATTGCTTGATCATCATCTCCTCTTTCTGTGACCCTCTGAGTTCATTTCCTGTCATCCACTGGTGAGTTTGTTTTAGTGTTCTGTTTTTATTTTTGTCAGTGTTGATACATCCTTCACATATGTTGCTTCTGTGACTGTCTGTTGTGTAATTAAGACCTACTGGACACCACCATAAGGACTTGGAAAGGCGACTGCTATAGATGAGGTCCACTTCTACAGTCTTCTGCACAGTGGTGTCATTACAGACGCTAACTGCTTGAAAAAATCGAAATCCTAAAAATGGAAAGCTTAAAATGAATACAAATTTATATTTCATTACATTAACAAATTTATTTTAGGGCTAATTGGCAGCATTTGTTAGAATATATTTTATGATTTATATGTAGCTATAAATACCCATGTGATTCATCTATCTTTCTAGTTTTAGCTTATTATAATGTTAGTACATACTGTTTTTATACATTGGGTTCTGCTGGGAAAAGTAAGGATAGTAGCAGATTATGTACAAGGAAAACTTCAATTTGCTATTTGATTAAATGGAAGCGAGTAAAAATATATTGCGCTTATTTGAAGTAAAAAAAAAAAAAAAAACTTCATAAAAAGAAGGAGCCCCAGAGTCTCAGTTTTAACAAGGACCAGCTGAAAAGTGAAGGCAAGCAACATACAAACCATCTTATGTCTGCCAAATCATTTCCTGGCCCCCAAAAAATCCCCTCTTGTTTCCTCTTATGCAGGCCAAACATGGCACCGCACCAAGGGATTTCTAAATGGAATCAATTGCACTTGTTACCAACTGAGTTCTCTTTCATTCTTATGTTACCAAGGAATAGATGCTCAGCTGCAAGCAATTACAATGAAGAGTTACTGAGTAATGGCTTCCAGACTGCTCCATGATGGCAAATTAATTGAAAGAGACAATTTAAGAGTTTAAACCATGTAAATGCATTTCTTACTCTGTCAGAGAATGACGTTTCTCGATGCAAAGGGTTAGGATGTTAAGAGATGATAAAGACATAATAGAGGCTATTTACTTTGCTTTGCTGAAAATTAGTTTTAATGAATCAAAGGTAACAATGTATACTTTGCATGGGAAGCACAATATGTTCAGCACCTGTTTTCATTACATGCAAAATCCTATGATAGGATATATGTTTTTCTGGCTAAGTGAGGGATATGGAGAATGTTTAGAATCTGGATTAGATGAGTCAGAAATTGGATTGTGTGAATTATATATACATTTTTTGCTTGTTCTTCGGAATAGAACATATGGATTTACAGACTTGTTATATTTTAATTGCCTGCCAGTGCACATGTTTATTATGCATAACATTTTTTAAGGCTGGAGTAAGCAGGACTGTTGCCAGGACATTCTGTAAGATTTCATGCACACAAACGGATTTTTGGTCCACGTCCGTTCCTTTTTTTTGCTGCCTGTATGTGGAACCATACACTCCAGTGGGGCCGCAAAAAACAAAAATGACTCTGTGTGCATTCCATGTTCATATATTCGCATATATCGGCCAGCCATTCCAGTCCGCAAAATGCTGAATGCACCCGTCCAGTATCCGTGTTTTGCTGACCGCAAAGCAACAACAGTCATGTGCATGAGCCCTAAAGCTAAAGAGGGCTATGTCAACATATATACTCTATGTAAGTTTGCTAGATAGGAATTTCAATATTTTTAATTTACATAGTGCCAGGGGGAGGGGGAGAGGGAATATATATTCATTTTTCAAAAAGTTATATTTATCATGAATTAATTATAAAAATTTTATGAAACAACATCGCTTTTTGTTCATTTATACAAATTTTTACTTTTTCTCTACTCCACTCACCTTTTAAGCTCTTAAACACAATAATGGCAATAGCAAATAATGAGACACTGACATATATTGCCATGGGTAAACACATGTTTAATGTTGTTAACAAACAGGATGTTTAAAAACATACTGCGCCCTTGCATGTGTTATAATTTTTCATATTAGAAAGTTTCCAAAAATTGTCCCTTATTCTGGCCAGATGTTCTTTAAACACACATGGTGTTATGGGAAAAGAAAACAGTTGCTTGTTGAGACCGCTTTTGCTGCTTGTGATAGCAAAGATAGCTGGGTGTGGGTGATTCTGTGGGGGCAGGGAGGGTCTTTAGACAGGCAGGCCACAGGGTTCTGCTGGCTGAAAGCTGTGGCAAGCTGCGTACACAGTGTTTCCTGGTAATAAAGCAATTTGGCCTCCCTTTCGTCAACAGGATAGCATTCTCCCAGTCTGCTATGGTGAATATTGAAAGGCATGGTTATACAGTAATCATCAGATTGACATGGCCAGTGTCATCATCATCATCATCAGGCTCCTGCTCCTCCGACTTCTTCTCCTCCTCCAGGGGCAGCTCCTCATCCTCCACTTCCTCTTCCATGGGACTTTCTCCTAGTAGGTCCCCAAAAGCTACAGGCCAGCAAGATGCGATACATGACTAAATTTATCACATGCACCATGCAGGGAGCATGGGTTATTTTCCCCAAATGCAGCATGGCCACTTCTGCTGAATCAGCACAGACATCTCCCTGCCTACTGCCCACCTTATTGGCTGATCCAGGCTCTCTATCAATCTCTAAGCCAACCAGAGGAATCCCTCCCCCCCACCTTCCTCCCAGTGTCATGTGATCCTCCATCTTTTTCCTCCCAGCAAATAGCAAAAGCCTAAGATTGGTTTGCTAACATTTTAGGTGAGGTTGGTAATGAATCTAATTTGTTTACAATTGATTTGCTTTGTTTATGTGTGTGTGTGTGTACTGTAATTGCTTTATTTGTTTCAGAATGTCTGTCTTATATGTAATTTTCCAAGAAGTTCTTCTTTTAAAAAAAATTTACACTCATATTGGCAAACACATACTGGTATTTTAACTCGTTATTAGGGATGAGTGAACCCGAACTGGATAGCTCGGGTTCGTACCGAATTTTGGGGTGTTCGGGACACGGACCCGGACCTGAACATTTTCAAAAAAGTTCAGGTTCGGGTCCGTTGTTTGGCGATTTCTTCCCGCTTTCTGAAGGGCTGCACAGCAGTCAATCAGCTAGCGTTTTACTTCTTGCCCTAAGAAGCCATAACAGCCATGCCTACTAATGGCATGGCTGTGATTGGCCAAGTGCAGCATGTGACCCAGCCTCTATTTAAGCTGGAGTCACGTAGCGCCACACGTCACACTGCTCTTATTAGTGTAGGGAGAGGATGCAGCTTCTGTGAGGGCGAGATTAGGCAGGGAAAAGTCAGCAAAAACATCTAATGAAGTGATCGATCTACAGCTGTGAATGATTGAACTTCTGCTAGTTAATTGCTCACTGGTTTTTAGACTGCACAGAGTGTTTTTCTGTCACTTTTTTCTGGGGTGATCGGCAGCCATTTTGTGTCTTGTAGTGCACCAGCACAAGCTGCCACCAAGTCCATCAATCCATCAATACTAGTTTTTTTTTTTTGCTATATCCTACATCAGGGGCTTGGCTGTGCTTATTGTCATCCCTAGAAACTCAGGATAGAAATTTCTATATTTTATTAAGGGGTTAAATGTAATTGCCAAAATAGCAATTCCCTAAATCTGGTGTTCCAGCTGTGGCTAGCCAAGTGTAATACTGTCTGCTGTCTGGCAAAGAATAGATTTTTTTATGTGGTGAAATTCAATTGCCAAAATAGCAATCCCCTAAATCTGGTGTCCCAGCAGTGGCTGGCAAAGTTTAATAGTGTCCGGCAAAGGATAGATAATTTTCTGGGGTGAAATTCAATTGCCAAAATAGCAATACCATAAATCTGGTGTTCCAGCTGTGACTGGACAAGTTTCATAGTGTCCGTCATAGGATATATTATTTTCTGGGGTGAAATACAGTTGCAAAAATAGAAATACCGTAAATCTGGTGTTCCAGCTGTGGCTGGACAAGTTTAATAGTGTCCGGCAAAGGATATATTTTTTTCTGTGTGTGAAATTCAATTGCCAAAATAGCAATACCATAAATTAGTGGTTTCAGCTATGGCTGGCAAAGTTTAATAGTGTCGGTCACAGGATAGATTTTGTTCTGGGGTGAAATTTAATTGCCAAAATAGCAATACCCTGAATCTGGTGTTCCAGCAGTGACTGGACAATTTCCCTAGTGTCCGTCAAAGGATATATTATTTTCTGGGGTGAAAGTCAGTAGCAAAAATAGAAATACAGTAAATCTGGTTTTCCAGCTGTTGCAGGCATAGTTTAAATCTGTCCGTAAAAGGGTATATTTTGTTCTGGGGTGAAATTTAATTGCCAAAATAGCAATACCCTGAATCTGGTGTTCCAGCTGTGACTGGACAATTTCCCTAGTGTCCGTCAAAGGATATATTAATTTCTGGGGTGAAAGTCAGTAGCAAAAATAGAAATACAGTAAATCTGGTTTTCCAGCTGTTGCAGACCTAGTTTAAATCTGTCCCTAAAAGGGTATTTTTTTTTTCTGGTGTGAAATTCAATTGCCAAAATAGCAATACCATAAATTAGTGGTTTCAGCTATGGCTGGCAAAGTTTAATAGTGTCGGTCACAGGATAGATTTTGTTCTGGGGTGAAATTTAATTGCCAAAATAGCAATAAGCAACTGACAACACTGGCTAATCCCTCACTCTGGTGTTAAAAGCTGAGAGATTCGCCAATATTTCAAATCAGGAACATATCGGAGCCCCTTTAAGCACCACTTCACGGTATCTCAGCATGACATGGGGTCCTACCACTAGACTACCTATGGTGTGTGAACAAGGTCTGAACAGGTATTAAGCAGCCTACAGCCCCCTCCCACTCACCTGAATTGCAGGACCAACAATGCAATGGGGAACAAATGAGGCCGCAAGCTACACCTACAACAGACCATGTGACACCGGCTTCCAGGTACAACAGAATGTTTACCAGCCATATGCAATGGCACATTCAATACATATAAAACAAGAATCACAGAAATGAACGTGGCCTAAATGGGTGGGACTGCTCCAAACCCCAAACACTGTGGCGTGTTTCTAACTGGGGGGGCAGTCCCTCCGCATGTGGTTCGCAGCGAACGGCTATCCCCAGCAAAAATTGCATACAATGGAGGATACCAGCGCGAACCACAAGCACCACACAAACATCCTACACAAAATAAAACATGTGCGGATGAAAATATATAAACACATAACTCACAGAAAAAAGATGCACCACATGGATAAGCAACTGACAACACTGGCTAATCCCTCACTCTGGTGTTAAAAGCTGAGAGATTCGCCAATATTTCCAATCAGGAACATATCGGAGCCCCTTTAAGCACCACTTCACGGTATCTCAGCATGACATGGGGTCCTACCACTAGACTACCTATGGTGTGTGAACAAGGTCTGAACAGGTATTAAGCAGCCTACAGCCCCCTCCCACTCACCTGCATTGCAGGACCAACAATGCAATGGGGAACAAATGAGGCCGCAAGCTACACCTACAACAGACAATGTGACACCGGCTTCCAGGTGCAACAGAATGTTTACCAGCCATATGCAATGGCACATTCAATACATATAAAACAAGAATCACAGAAATGAACGTGGCCTAAATGGGTGGGACTGCTCCAAACCCCAAACACTGGGGCGTGTTTCTAACTGGGGGGGCAGTCCCTCCGCATGTGGTTCGCAGCCCCCCCAGTTAGAAACACGCCACAGTGTTTGGGGTTTGGAGCAGTCCCACCCATTTAGGCCACGTTCATTTCTGTGATTCTCCTAAAATAGCAATACCCTGAATCTGGTGTTCCAGCAGTAACATAGTAACATAGTAACATAGTAACATAGTATATAAGACCGAAAAAAGACATTTGTCCATCCAGTTCGGCCTGTTTCCTACAAGTTGATCCAGAGGAAGGCAAAAAACCCCTGTGAGGCAGAAGCCAATTTTCCTCACTTAAGGGGAAAAAAAATTCCTTCCCGACTCCAATCAGGCAATCAGAATAACTCCCTGGATCAACAACCCCTCTCTAGTAGCTATAGCCTGTAATATTATTACACTCCAGAAATAAATCCAGTCCCCTCTTGAATTCCTTTATTGTACTCACCATCACCACCTCCTCATGTAGAGAGTTCCATAGTCTCACTGCTCTAAAGTGACTGGACAATTTCCCTAGTGTCCGTCAAAGGATAAATTATTTTCTGGGGTGAAAGTCAGTAGCAAAAATAGAAATACAGTAAATCTGGTTTTCTAGCTGTTGCAGGCATAGTTTAAATCTGTCCGTAAAAGGGTATATTCTGTTCTGGGGTGAAATTTAATTGCCAAAATAGCAATACCCTGAATCTGGTGTTCCAGCTGTGACTGGACAATTTCCCTAGTGTCCGTCAAAGGATATATTATTTTCTGGGGTGAAAGTCAGTAGCAAAAATAGAAATACAGTAAATCTGGTGTTCCAGCTGTTGCAGGCCTAGTTTAAATCTGTCCGTAAAAGGGTATATTTTTTTCTGGTGTGAAATTCAATTGTCAAAATAGCAATACCATAAATCAGTGGTTTCAGCTGTGGCTGGCCAAGTTTAATAGTGTTCCTCGCAGGATAGAATTTGTTCTGGATTGAAATTTAATTGCCAAAATAGCAATACCCTGAATCTGGTGTTTCAGCTGTTGCAGGCCTAGTTTAAATCTGTCCGTAACAGGGTATATTTTGTTCTGGGGTGAAATTCAATTGCCAAAATAGCAATACCATAAATCAGTGGTTTCAGCTGTGGCTGGCAAAATATAATAGTGTCCGCCAAAACATATATTTTGTTCTGGGGTGAAATTCAATTGCCTAAATAGCAATACCGTAAATCTTGTGTCCCAGCAGTGGCTGGCAAAGTTTAATAGTATCCGTCAAAGGATAGATTCTGTTGTAGGGTGAAGTTCACTTGCCAATATAGCATTACCCTGCATCTGGTGTTTCAGCTGTTGCAGGCCAATTGTTAATCTGTCCGTAAAAGGGAAAATTACACTCAGCTTGCATCTCCAAGTATATTTATTTCCGTAAAAGGGTATATTACAAAAAGTGTTACATTACAATTGCTGAAAGCATAATCCCTTAAATCTGCACGCACTATTGTGCTTCTCATAGTGTATTTCTGTCCGTAAAAGGGTATATTACACTCAAGATGTATATACAAATGCTGAGAGGGTCATCCTCAACAACTTCACACGCTACCGTGCATCTCCAAGTGTATTTCTGTCCAATAAAGGGTATATTACACAAAGTATTAAAATACAATTGCTGAAGGCATAAAACTACATATTTTTCCACATATTTTTTCACACGCAGTATACTGTACATCTCCAAGTGTAAATATGTCCATAAAAGGATACCTTTCATCCAGGGCCTAGAATTGATATTCCACCTAAATCAGTGGTTAATTCTGTGCCTGGATTAGTGTAATACGGTACATAAATAAATAGGCAGATTGTGTTAGGTGCCTGTAAAAAAAAGGCCTGAATTTGAAATCAATACATTGGGTCAAATATTTTTTTTCTTATTGTGGTGCTTGGTGAATGGTAACAATGAGGAAAACATCTAGTAAGGGATGCGTACGCGGTCGTGGTGGTGTTAGTGGACCCTCTGGTCCTGGGAGAGGACGTGGCCATTCTGCCACAGCCACACGTCCTAGTGAACCAACTACCTCAGGTTCCAGTACCCGCCAGAATTTACAGCGATATTTGGTGGGGCCCTATGCCGTTCTACGGATGGTAAGGCCTGAGCAGGTACAGGCTCTAGTCAATTGGGTGGCCGACAGTGGATCCAGCACGTTCACATTATCTCCCACCCAGTCTTCTGCAGAAAGCGCACAGGTGGCGGGTGAAAACCAAGCCCATCAGTCTGTCACATCACCCCTATGCATATCAGGGAAACTGTCAGAGCCTCAAGTTATGCAGCAGTCTCTTATGCTGTTTGAAGACTCTGCTGGCAGGGTTTCCCAAGGGAATCCACCTAGCCCTTCACCAGTGGTGGAAGACATAGAATGCACTGATGCACAACCACTGATGTTTCCTGATGATGAGGACATGGGAATACCACCTCATCGATGTGCCAACTGCTGCGTCTTTCTGCAGTGTGCAGACCGAACAGGAGGTCAGGGAGGAAGACTGTGTGGAAGACGATGCAGGGGACGATGAGGTCCTAGACCCCACATGGAATGAAGGTCGTGCCACAGACTTTCATAGTTCAGAGGAAGAGGCAGTGGTGAGACCGAGCCAACAGCGTAGCAAAAGAGGGAGCAGGGGGCAAAAGCAGAACAGCCGCCGCCAAGAGAGTTCGCCTGCTACTGGCCACCGCCACCAGGGACCGAGCACCCCAAAGGCAGCTTCAAGGGGTTCCCTGGCATGGCACTTCTTTAAACAATGTGCTGACGACAAGACCCGAGTGGTTTGCACGCTGTGCCATCAGATCCTGCAGCGAGGCATTAACGTTCTGAACCTTATCACAACCTGCATGACCAGGCATCTACATGCAAAGCATGAACTGCAGTGGAGTAAACACCTTAAAAGCAAGGAACTCACTCAGGCTCCCCCTGCTCCATCTTCTGCTGCTGCCTCGGCCTGTTCCTCCGCCTCGGGAGGAACGTTGGCACCTGCCGCCCACCAAACAGAGGTTGTGCCACCGACACCACCACCTGCGTCACCAAGCATCTCCACCATGTCACACGGCAGCGTTCAGCTCTCCATCTCACAAACCTTGGAGAGAAAGCGTAAATTCCCACCTAGCCACCCTCGAGCCCTGGGTCTGAATGCCAGCATTTCTAAACTACTGGCCTTTGAAATGCTGAAATTCAGGCTGGTGGACACAGACAGCTTCAAACAGCTGATGGCGATGGCTGTCCCACAGTATGTTGTTCCCAGCCGCCACTACTTCTCCAAGAGAGCCGTGCCTTCCCTGCACAACCAAGTATCCGATAAAATCAAGTGTGCACTGCGCAACGCCATCTGTGGCAAGGTCCACCTAACCACAGATACGTGGACCAGTAAGCACGGCCAGGGATGCTATATCTCCCTAACTGCACACTGAGTAAATGTAGTGGCGGCTGGGCCCCAGGCGAAGAGTTCTTTGGCGCACGTCCTTCCGCCGCCAAGGATCGCAGGGCATCATTCTTTGCCTCCTGTAGCCTCCTCCTCCTACTCGACTTCCTCATCCTCTGCTTCCACCTGCTCATCCAGTCAGCCACACACCTTCACCACCAATTTCAGCACAGCCCGGGGTAAACGTCAGCAGGCCGTTCTGAAACTCATATGTTTGGGGGACAGGCCCCACACCGCGCAGGAGTTGTGGCTGGGTATTGAACAACAGACCGACCAGTAGCTGCTGCCGGTGGGCCTCAAGCCCGGCCTGGTGGTGTGTGATAATGGGACTAGCCGGTTTGACGCACATCCCTTGCCTGGCGCATGTGCTGAATTTGGTGGCGCAGAAGTTCATTCACAACTACCCCGACATGTCAGAGCTGCTGCATAAAGTGCAGGCCATCTGTGCGCACTTCCAGGGTTCACATCCTGCCTCTGCTCGCCTGTCTGCACTACAGCGTAACTTCGGCCTTCCCGCTCACCGCCTCATATGCGACGTCCCCACCAGGTGGAACTCCACCTTGCACATGCTGGAGAGACTGTGCGAGCAGCAGGCCATAGTGGAGTTTCAGCTGCAGCACGCACGGGTCAGTCGCACTGCGGAACAGCACCACTTCACCACCAATGACTGGGCCTCCATGCAAAACCTGTGTGCCCTGTTGCGCTGTTTCGAGTACTACACCAACATGGCCAGTGGCGATGATGCCGTTATCAGCCTTACAATACCACTTCTATGTCTCTTTGAGAAAACACTTAGGGCGATGATGGAAGAGGAGGTGGCCCAGGAGGAGGAGGAGGATGATGGGTCATTTTTAGCACTTTCAGGCCAGTCTGTTAGAAGTGCCTCAGAGGGAGGTTTTTTGCAACAGCAGAGGCCAGGTACAAATGTGGCCAGCCAGGGCCCACTACTTGAGGACGAGGAGGATGAGGTGGAGGAGGATTAGGATGAAGCAGGTTCACAGTGGGGTGGCACCCAACACAGCTCAGGCCCATCACTGGTGCGGGGCTGGGGGGATACGGAGGACGATATGCCTCCCATAGAGGACAGCGTGTCCTTACCTCTGGGCAGCCTGACACACATGAGCGACTACATGCTGCAGTGCCTGCGCAACGACAGCAGAGTTGCCCACATTTTAACGTGTGCGGACTACTGAGTTGCCACCCTTCTGAATCCCCGGTACAAAGACAATGTGCCCACCTTACTTTCTGCACTGGAGCGTGATAGGAAGATGCGCGAGTACATGAGAGCATTCGCAAATGTCACAAGGGAACAAGTGGAAGCCCAAGGCGAAGGCAGAGGAGGAGCAAGAGGTCGCCAATGCAGCTGTGTCACGGCATGCTCCTCTGAGGGCAGGGTTAGCATGGCAGAAATGTGGAAAAGTTTTGTCACCACGCCACAGCTAACTGCACCACCACCTGATACGGACGTGTTAGCAGGAGGCAGCATTTCACTAACATGGTTGAACAGTACGTGTGCACACCCCTCCACGTACTGACTGATGTTTCGGCCCCATTCAACTTCTGGGTCTCCAAATTGTCCACATGGCCAGAGCTAGCCTTTTATGCCTTGGAGGTGCTGGCCTGCCCGGCGGCCAGAATTTTGTCTGAGCGTGTATTCAGGGCGTCATTACTGACAAACGCGGCCGCCTGTCCACAGCCAACGTGAACAAGCTGACGTTCATAAAAATGAACCAGGCATGGATCCCACAGGACCTGTCCATCCCTTGTGCAGAATAGACATTTATAACTGCCTCCCCCTCTACCATATATTCTTGTACTCCGCGGAACTTCTTTATTGAATCCTCTTTTTTTAATTTTACCATTATATTGCGGTGCAACCCAAAGTTGAATGAACCTCTCCTCTGTCTGGGTGCTGGGCCGAAATAACTGAAAGTGGCCTTCTCTAGTGGTGGGTGAAATGACGCCTGATTCTCTGCTATGCGACTTCTGTCCTCTGTCTGGGTGCTGGGGCCTAAATAAATGAAAGTAGCCTTCTCCATTGGTGGGTGACTTAAAGCCTGATTCTCTGCTATGGGACCTCTCTCCAATTGATATTGCTTAATTTTTATTTATTTTATGTTATTTTAATTCATTTCCCTATTCACATTTGTATGCAGGGGATTTACCTACATTTTGCTGCCTTTTGCAGCACTCTAGCCCTTTCCTGGACTATTTTATAGCCTTTTTAGTGCCCAAAAGTTCGGGTCCCCATTGACTTCAATGGGGTTCGGGTTCGGGAAGACATAGAATGCACTGATGCACAACCACTGATGTTTCCTGATGATGAGTACATAGGAATACCACCTCATCGATGTCCGCATGTTTCTGATGATGACGAAACACAGGTGCCAACTGCTGCGTCGAGTTCGGGTCAAGTTCAGATCCCGAACCCGAACATTTTTGGGAAGTTCGGCCGAACTTCTCGAACCCGAACATCCAGGTGTCCGCTCAACTCTACTCGTTATTATATATCACTCTGTATTTGCATAATATATGTCATTGTTTAGAGAATGATTACACTTATATTGGTATTCTTCGGTAAAACTCAAAGTTTAATTCATCCAAATTTAAGAAAAAGACATGATCACAAAGAAAATACAAACCATGTAGAATTTGTTGGATTACTTACTACCACAATAAGACAACAAGGTCAGGGTTGTACAGAAAGGTTAAGAGGTCCATAGTAAAGATTAAAATATATACCTCTGCTAGTATCCAGTAAAACTAAAGAAAAATCACAGAAAATAATACACTAACACAATAGATGCAAACATTATATACAGACTAAGCCCTCATTCTGATATGATAAAATCTGAGACTCTCAGCCAATATATTTTGATCAAAAGCACACTATATGTGCAGGGTCTGTGGTTTTTCTTTTATAAATGTAGCCATGCACATCCGCATATTCATTTATTACATCGAGCAGGATGCTTTTTATCTTTTTCTGTGATTTTTCATTATCCAGTAAAACTACCACACATATAAGCAGTTGGGACAGACGGACTTGGTGCTTGTTTGGCCACGATCTTCTTTCCATAATCCTTTGTGTAATTTCCTACACCTTCTTTGTAGAGCCTTTACAAAGGGAATCTTTGCACCGTTTCTCAAAACCCATTAAAAATGAATGCAGCCAAACTAGTCATGGCTATCCCTCTACAGCTCAATATAGCAGCCACATGTCTACTACTTTGAGACATACATCTTTGACTAAGATGCCAATTACAGAATATGCAGAATTTTATGAAAAAGGGGCACTCTAAGTAAAGACGATGACCAGTATGCTAGATGACGGAGCAATTTCTAGGGCAAGATGACTTTACATAGTAGCTCTGAAGACTTATATGTCTACATACCAGACATATTGGATATGAATGGTGATAGTAAAAATGTCAAAATTACCTAGGAGTGCAAATATATGGTCCTTTTTCTGATTGGAAGTGTGATTACTTTGACAGAACAAAAAATTATTCAAAATAGGGTGAGCGAATCTCTAATTTTTTTCATAAGTCCATAAACTCCCAGAATGTAACCTTGATTGCGGTGTTCCTGGATAAGATGTCCCACTCTGGAATACAGGTCAAAAGCTTGGTTTGACAAAGTTATTCTATTCCGACACTTGCAAAATAAGTTAAAAACAAATCTTTATTTAATCTTTATTAGAAACACAGAGTTGTGTACAAGCTCCAGAAATAAATCCTACATGTTTCAAAATGGTTTGGAGCCTCACTCTGAGCCATGATTAAGAATCCATTTAGGTTCTGAAACATGTAGGATGTATTTCTGGAGGTTGTTCACAACTCTGGGTTTTTAATCAACATGGAATAAAGATTTGTTTTTAACTTATTTTGCGAGTGCAGAAATAAAATTGTAACCCTGTCAGTCCATGATTACTTTGATGTTCATCTACTAAACTTAATTTCTAAAACTTAGAAAATGCACAATTGCCCTTTATTTTCTCTTTTTTATTTTTATCCATAAATCCATACATTTTTAATTTAGGCATGTGATTATACTGACCGCTAAAGACAGGGTACTTGCTTTTGGACAACTTGTAACTTTATCTCCATTTGAAGTTGGCTTAACAGTGTATCATCTCTATAATGTACCCTTTTAGCTGGACATGATGGAGAAACTTTAATACTTGTTGCATGTATACACAAGAAGAAACTGTCTGCATGAGCTTTACAGTAATATGTATAACATATAGCTATCATTAGTGTTAAACGAATGAAAGCATCCGAAGCATCTGAAGGTGAGGAACAGTTCAATTCGCCACAAATCCGAATTTACTCGCGTCTCATGGTAACAAATCAGTTTTTCCTAAAATGACAGCTACACATGTTACAAAGTGAAAGTAAGAAGTTCAGGAACATGATATGACCCATAATGCCATGCAGCCAGACAATTAAACAGTAGATATCACAGCTCTATAAAACCCTGATCCCATGCAGTCTCCACTATTGTCCTGTGAGCTGACCATAGGGAGAGACGTGGCAAGCGCTCATGTGCTATGGACCGTTTTGTTGCAATAATCCGGAAGCGATGTTTGATCCATTCACCATGTTCGGCCATCTGGTCTTACCCTAATAATTTTAAATGCAAAATACCACTAGGTTCATAGTAGGGAGGGATCCCAGACCTTATAGAGGGAGCCACATGGGATTATGGTATATAATTTTGTTGGAAAAGATTCAGTAAAACCTGTAATTTATACATTTATATATTTGCTTTTTACTTCCTATGAATACCTATCGGTACAGGGAGGGAGGGGTTACCAGTGGCTGACAGCTATCTCTCTATACACACATACACATAATGCTTTTAGTTACTGATAACACTTCCCTCCTGTACCAATAAGTATTCAAAGGGCTGCAGATATAAATGTATAAGTTACAAGTTTTACTGAATCTTTTCCCAAAAAATTATATATCAATCAATCATAGCTTCTCCTGCTCTATAACATACAGCCTATAGCTTACATTGCATTTTTAGTGACAGGTCCTCTTTAAGAACAACATATTCTACTTCTGAATATTAATTAAGATTGCTTTGGAATGAATAAAACAGGAATAGCTATATACACCTTCGGATGCATTCATTTTTTGGTAAAAATAATTTTTTCCATTGGCCTTTATTAAAAATTGTCACAAAGGTTTAGCTGTTTTTCCAGCTGTGTGACTAGTACTTTCACTTTCACTTTGTGCTGGTCATCTAATAATCCCTCTCTTAACTACTGAGAGGTCATAAATAGAGATGTCCCGAACTATTCGCCAGCGAACACTTCGCGGCGATCATCGCTTGTTCGCGTTCACCGCGGCGGGCGAACATATGCAATGTTCGGTCCGCCCCCTATACATCATCATTGAGCAAAATTTGACCCTATACGTCACAGTCAGCAGACACATTCCAGCCAATCAGCATACCCTCCCTCCCTCCCAGACCCTCCCACCTCCTATCAAAAAGCAAGGACAGCATCTATCTTATATTCATTCTGAAGCTGTAGTGTTAGTTAGAGCAGGGAGAGTGCTGCTGCTGCTGAATTAATATAAGGATTCTAGGGAAAGCGTTAGCTACTAGTGTTCTGTGTCCACTCCAGTCCTCAAAGACTCATCTGCTGTAAGGACAGCGTCCTTACAGCACCCCAAAAAGCCCTTTTTAGGGCTGGTACATCAGTCTGCTTTTGTTTTGTTTTTTATATATATTATATTGCAGTTGCCTACCCGTGTGTGAGAGGCCGCAGGCCCACAGACTGTACTGTGAGCACTGCCAGTGCCCACCACTCATATCGGGTGGCACAGTACCTTGCAGATAAAAAAGTCATTTAATTTTTACCCTTTAATATAATTACCAAACACTAATCTGATCGTAACCTCATCGAGGTAGTACCCAAAAACTTTAAATATGTAACACTGAGGTACACCAATCTCTTATACAAAATATCAATCTTTATTAAATATCATTAAAATACACATTACATACCATAAAAGAGGAGAAACAAGAAAAACATGCGCCAAACAACTTGCCACGCCACGGATACGCGGCTATTAGTGGGTCCTAAACCAGCGGTTAACCGGAATGAACACTAGACAGAACAGACCTTAAACGTTCAAATAATGACTACCCCATCAGAGTGTGGAACATTACTCAAATCCCAATCTGTCTACTGGTGGAGTGCTCATTCCCTCCCGGTGCAAATACACTAGCAACTTGTGCCTTACCTCGGCCACATACACCCCGTCATGCAAGTAGGCGCACCCCTCGACGCGCGTTTCGTGTACAGCTTCTTCTTAATAGCTGCTTCTTTTTAATGATATTTAATAAAGATTGATATTTTGTATAAGAGATTGGTGTACCTCAGTGTTACACCTTTAATATAATTGCAGTTGCCTGCCAGTGTGTGTCAGGCCCACAGACTGTACTGTGCCCACTGCCAGTGCCCACCACTCATATCAGGTGGCACAGTACCTTGCAGATAAAAAAGTCATTTAATTTTTACCCTTTAATATAATTTCAGTTGCCTGCCAGTGTGTGTCAGGCCCACAGACTGTACTGTGAGCACTGCCAATGCCCACCACTCATATTGGGTGGCACAGTACCTTACAGATAAAAAGTCATTTCATTTTTACCCTTCAATATAATTTCAGTTGCCTGCCAGTGTGTGTCAGGCCCATACAGACTGTACTGTGCCCACTGCCAGTGCCCACCACTCATATCGGGTGGCACAGTACCTTGCAGATAAAAAAGTCATTTAATTTTTACCCTTTAATATAATTTCAGTTGCTTGCCAGTGTGTGTCAGGCCCACAGACTGTACTGTGCCCACTGCCAGTGCCCACCACTCATATCGGGTGGCACAGTACCTTGCAGATAAAAAAGTCATTTAATTTTTACCCTTTAATATAATTTCAGTTGCCTGCCAGTGTGTCAGGCCCACACAGACTGTACTGTGCCCACTGCCAGTGCCCACCACTCATATCGGGTGGCACAGTACCTTGCAGATAAAAAAGTTATTTAATTTTTACCCTTTAATATAATTTCAGTTTCCCGTCAGTGTGTGTCAGGCCCACAGACTGTACTGTGCCCACTGCCAGTGCCGACCACTCATATCAGGTGGCACAGTACCTTGCAGATAAAAAAATTCATAAATTTTTTACCCTTTAATATAATTTCAGTTGCCTGCCAGTGTGTGTCATGCCCACTGACTGTACTGTGTCCACTGCCCCACCACTCATATAGGGTGGCACAGTACCTTGCAGATAAAAAAGTAATTTCATTTTTACCCTTTAATATAATTGCAGTTGCCTGCCATTGTGTTAGGCCCACTGACTTTACTGTGCCCACTGCCCACCACTTATATAGGGCGGCATAGTACCTTGCAGATAAAAAAAGTAATTTAATTTTTACCCTTTAATATAATTGCAGTTGCCTGCCAGTGTGTGTCAGGCCCACAGACTGTACTGTGCCCACTGCCCACCACTCATATAGGGTGGCACAGTACATTGCACGGCGCACGCGCAGTGACCTAATGTTCAAACAAAGCGGACCGAGCAAGGGTCTTTTTCCATCTCCCGGTTCCAAAAATCTATTTACTACACTGGCCCTGATAAGGGACAAAACAGAAATTAAACTGATAGGAATAGTACTTAGTTAACACTAGTTGCATTGGTGGCAAATTCCAGTGCAAGTGCCCAAAATTAGAAGGAAGCGGACAGAGCAAGCTTTTTTCTCTATCTCCCCATGCAAGGATTCAATTCAATACACATCCCCTGATAGTGGACTTAACAAAGATTAAAATAGTAAGAATAGTAATTCACACTATTTGTATTGGTGGCACAGTACATTGCGTGGCGCACGGGCTGTGCCCCAAATTGGAAGTAAGAGGACCAACCAATCATCTTTTTCCATCTCCTGATTCCTAAAATCTATTCGATACACCGGCCCCTGATAGGGGACAAAACAGAGATTAAACTGGTAAGAACAGATTTTTTTAATTTAAAAAAAAAAAGAGGACAGCCTCTGCAGAGCTGGGTATTTTTTGGCCGCGTTACTGAATGCTCATGCACAATGGCTGTAGGCTCATGTGTCCTTTTGCGGAGGTGACAAACCTGGTCAGTCAAACCAAAGGCAACATCATCGGCCTCATCCCATATGCGTTTTTTCTGGAGCGTGCCCTGCGAAGAGTGCTGGATCAGGCCGTAGATGAGCATGAAGTGGAAGAGTTGTGGTCACCATCACCACCAGAAGCAGCCATGTCGTCGTCGATTGCTGGACCTGCGGCAACGCAGAGAGAAGAGTCTGAAGAAGAGGAGTCAGAGGACGAAGGTGACTTTGAGGAGGTGGAAGACCAACCACAGCAGGCGTCCTAGGGGGCTTGTTGTCACCTTTCGGGGACCCTTGGTGTTGTGCGTGGCTGGGTGGAGGAAGAGACCTTCAATGACATCAGTGAGGACAAGGAACAGGACATGGCTAGCTTGGTATCCAACTTTGTGCAAATGGGGAGTTTGCGGTTGTGCAAATGGACTGTTTGCGGTTGTTTGCAGTGTGTTAAACGGGGAGTTTGGTCTTTTTAGAGTTTGGTCTGTCACTGTGAAGCGGGAGTAACCCTTACACTACCTGATCGATACAGCATCATACCTGATCGTATACACACACTGGATGTTTTAAAGCACGTTATTCCAAACAATTTAGGAATGTTAGGTGATTTATGCCCTTTATGGATTAAAACCCGACTCTGCGTCAACTACGTAATTTTCTATGGGAGTTTTGTCATGTATCCCCCTCAGGCATGCCACAGTCCAGGTGTTAGTCCCCTTGAAACAACTTTTCCATCACTATTGTGGCCAGAAAGAGTCCCTGTGGGTTTTAAAATTCGCCTGCCTATTGAAGTCTATGGCGGTTCGCCGGTTCGCCCGTTTGCGGAAATTCGCGCTCGCCGTTCGCGAACGGAAAATTCTATGTTCGCGACATCTAATCATAAACACTTATATAAGTCACATTATTATCAGTAAGATAATAACTAAGCTATAATGAGTGTTTCGGAGTTCCGAGATTCAGACATAAGGAGTCTGTCTGCTCCTGCTTTGACGGAAAAGAGAGAAAACCCATAAACTGCTACTAGAGCATCTCAGCTATGTACAGAAAAAGGTCTTTATATTTTTAATAAAAAAAACTATTAAAAAAAATATTTTTAGCTCAAAATGAGTACAATGCAATAATAAAAAAAAAATTGACCCCCAAAGGTGTACTACGCATAGAGGATTCGATGGAAAGTAATTTAAAAAGAAACATTGTTATGATAATTCAATTTTATCTGGTATACAAACCATAATATAAAATAACTGTACATAATCTGCATCTGCATATTACAATACTTTGGTGTAATTGGATATGATCAAAAATATAATCCCTTACTGAATGCTAAAATATTTATGTTATTATAAAGGGAATTCCTGTGACTTAATCATTAAAGGGAATCTGGCAGTAGTTCTGACCATGCTAAAATACTAGAACAGTAACAGTATAAACATACCTTTCATGGTGCTTTTATTATCAGCAATCAGTATTCTGCTTGATTTGCTGTGAAGCCAAATTTCCTCATGCTTCGTGATGACGTCATCACACGCCGCACGAGATTTTGCGCTGGATCTAAAATTAAGATGGCGGCGATGGGCTCTTTGTGGTCAAATGGATGAAGTAAGTATGATTTTTTTTTTTTTTTTTATTATAGACCTTAATGTTAATGTTAGATGCCGCTATCAGCGATGAATGTGGGATCAAAGGGGTACAATAATGGGGAGCGGTGCAATCGCTGTTCCCTGTCATTGCACCCACTACTTACAAAAAAAATGTGCTTTGTGACAAAGTAATTTGTCACAACGCAAATGTTTTAGTAAAATTTGCCAAAGCAGCCAAATCGCATTTTCAAGAACTTCACTCATCTCTGATTGCAATATTTGAGTTTCTTCAATCTTGCAGGGTCACTGGCAGCATATATTTGCTCCAGACTGTGTCCAGTTGCAAATTCATTTTTCAAAGTGCTGTTGCAAAGTTTTTTTTCCAATTTTCTTGCATTTTGAAGCATCACAGCCAATGTCTATTTTTGCTGCAGAGTTCTCCATTTGCTTTATAAAAAATTGTTGAAAATTTTATTACAAAAATTCTAGTGTACCTGCCATGTTGTTCTTTGTCACTCACTGTTACATTGTGGTAGACTTTTACATTGTAGTGGATTTTTTCCTACTAAACTGTTTTTGGGAGTAGGTGATGTTGCTGATGCTGTTGATGCTGGTTCAAAAGGTGTCAGACCTAGGGCGGCTGTGGTGGTATCAGCATTTCTGGTAGTCACTCTGTGTGAGTATTTTTTTTATGGGACTATTTCTCCACAGTGCCAACTGATATTGTTATTTTAAAAAAAAACTTCAAAATTGTTTTACAAATATTCCATTTGTCAATTGTCACAATCAAACTAGTGTACTCGACATGTTCTCTGTCACTCATTGTAATATTGCACTGTAATATTGCAGTTGTCTCTTTCCAAAAATGTTCAGAATTAGTTTATAAAGGTTCTATTTGTCACAGTCAGACTAGTAAACCTTACATGTTGTTTTGTGTCACTCACTGTAATAATGTAGCACTGTATATACAAGTGCACAATTTTTTTCAGAAAAAGTGTCAAAATTTTAATTACAAAAATTCCATTTAGCACAGACTAGTGTATCGCTTGACATACTTTCCTGCATCACAGCTACTGTATATTATTGTGAAGTTTTGTCAATGGACAATTTAGTTAAAGTGTTACTCAGGAGCAGGTGATGCTGCTGTTGGTGTAAGCTTAGGACTACCTCAGATGGTGGTGTCTCTGTATGGGTATGTCCCATGTAGAGATTTTTCACAACACTGTCACCTGTTGACAAAACGATCACAGTTTGAAAGCTCTGTGGGAAACAAATAAAACCTGGGCATTCATGCGCAAATGTAGAAAATTCAGATCTCCTTCAGCACATGAGGCAGCATCACATGCTAACATGTAAAAATCAAACTGCATAGCTCTGAAAGCAAGAAAGTCCTTTTTCTCTACTCAAGCAGTACAGTGTTGCTGTTATCATAATCAAATAACGACTCTTTCTTGTCTTCCATCCCCCTCCTCCCCATCATCATTCTAATAGCCAGGCCATATCCATAATTTGTACATTTTCATTGTTGTAATCATCACATAGTAACATAGTATATAAGACCGAAAAAAGACATTTGTCCATCCAGTTCGGCCTGTTTCCTACAAGTTGATCCAGAGGAAGGCAAAAAAAAACTGTGAGGCAGAAGCCAATTTTCCCCACTTAAGGGGAAAAAATTCCTTCCCGACTACAATCAGGCAATCAGAATAACTCCCTGGATCAACGACCCCTCTTTAGTAGCTATAGCCTGTAATATCATTACACTCCAGAAATACATCCAGTCCCCTCTTGAATTCCTTTATTGTACTCACCATCACCACCTCCTCAGGCAGAGAGTTCAAAAGTCTCACTGCTCTTACCGTGAAGAATCCTTTTCTATGTTTGTGTACAAATCTTCTTTCCTCCAGACGCAGAGGATGTCGCCTCATCACAGTCACAGTCCTGGGAATAAATAGATGATGGGAGCAATCTCTGTACTGACCCCTGAAATATTTATACATAGTAATTAGATCTCCCCTCAGTCGTCTTTTTTCTAAAGTGAATAACCCTGATTTTGACAACCTTTAAGGGTACTGTAGTTGCCCCATTCCAGTTATTACTTTAGTTGCCCTCCTCTGAACCCTCTCCTGCTCTGCTATGTCGGCCTTGTTCACAGGAACCCACAACTGTACACAGTACTCCATGTGTGGTCTGACTAGTGATTTGTAAAGTGGTATGACTATGTTGTTATCACGGGCATCTATACCCCTTTTGATGGAACCCATTATCTTATTGGTCTTGGCAGTAGCTGCCTAACACTGGTCATTACAGCTTAGTAACATCAGCAGCTACTGCTTCTCCTACTCAAAGTGATGCAATTGTATGCAAATTGAACTCCCATCTGGCCAGGTTGCTGGTGGTGCAGTTGCTGCAGCACAACTTAGTGGATTCCACAGTATTTAGGCAACTAAACTAATCAATTTTTTTTAAGCCATACCTCCCTAGTATTCTCACATGGTGGTGAATAGAAAGGGAAGCACAATTGTATTACCAAGTTACGCTCTGTAACTTGCCAGTGCTTTGGCAAGCAGACACCTGCCACACACGTGTCTGACTAGGAAGACCCTCTTTGCTCCCTGCTGAGTCAGCTCTCTGATGCCATCTTTACCAGCACTACCACTACAAGTAGCTGAAGCAACAGCAGAACCAATATCAGATCAGCCAATACAGTTGACTGAACATGATGGAACAGTTTTTTTTAAGTGTTGCGCCAACCCGTCACACATCAGAAAATATATACGAACCTCCTGAACAAAAAGGTTTACCCATACCTGGACTGTACCCTTTCTTCAACAAATTCCCTGTTCCCTGACACCATGGACATCTGGGTCGGCTAATTGGAACTATGGCTAGAACTGGCCCAGTTTGCCATCCATGTACTATCCTGTCCAGCCTCCAGAGTACTGTCAAAGAGGACATTAAGAGTGGTAGGTAGTATCATCACACTGAAACAGACAAATTTGTCCTCTGTTAGTGAAGAGAGCATTACATTTGTGAAAGTGAACAGGCATGTATTTGTGACGATTTTCATAACCTTCTGGCTGATGCCAATTTATTAATCCGCCATTGTTGACAGTGGCTATCTATCACCGGCCCGAAGGTGCCACGTTCTGCTGTCAGCCTGTCCATCATGTACCAAACTGTACTGCACAACTACCACTACTGCCACTACTATTGCTCTTAACATCTCCAATCTGTCTGGTTCAATACTGTACTCTTGCTGCCTCGGCTACTACTGCCACTACTATGACCCCTACACAGCTGCACATCTCTTATCCGATCTATCAAATTCCACATTGTACTGCTGCTCAAAAAATAAATGAGAATTTTTTTGACCGCTTGTTCAAAACAAGCGATTGTTTCTTTTGCTACTACCATGTGTGTATAAGCACTGGCAGGCACCTGCCCCCATTAAAGTATAATCTTTTGGCTTCCTGTTCAGAACTAACACATTGCTTTTTCCGATACTACCAGGTGTGCACAAACACTGGTAGGCATCTGTTCCCAATAAGGGATAAATTCTGGAATGTTTCCTAATTTCAAATAGCATAACAAATATGACAATGCAGTGTTTTTAAAACAGGATGTTTGTTAACACTGTCAATCACTCGTTTACCCATAGCCATATATGTCATTGTAATTTTTTTTATTACTAATAGTGTCTTGGCATTAAAGAGCTTGAAAATGGTTTCATACAGTCCTAGTAGGCCCCAAATCAGGTCAAATTTATTTGCACCTGAACTGAATTTTTAAACCAATTTTTAAAATTGGACTGAAAAACAAAATTAAATCTGGTGCAGGGATAAACACTTTTCACTGACTCTGTGCCACCTATTGGTTGGCTTACTTTGAGACCATGCACCTTAGGTCCACCCCTTTCCTGTTAAACTCTACCTACTTTCCGCTAAGCCCTACCCCCTTCTCAAGCATGTCAGAAAAAACACCCTAGATGTGCCAATTTGCTCTATTTTTTTAGGCAGATTATTGGTACAGATACATTAATAAATCTGGGCAAATATGTATCTGTACCTGGTTTTATTTAGTAATAAAAATCTTGATTATACATTTGCATTAAATAAGCTATTTATTTTAATCAATCCAATTTCTAAGAACGATCACTTTTGATCTTTTTGTCAGAAGGATCTCTTACTTTGAATATAAAATTATCACAAATGACCCCTATTCCCCAAATGGGATCCTTAGTTATTATGCAAGAACCTGGTAGAAAGTGTCCAATTCCTCTGGAACTCCACAACAGTAAAAAAAAAAGCATACATACACTGAAAATACATGGACATGGTGAAACAGATGCTCCTTGTAGCTACACTCTATCTGGTTAACAAGTGGGAAGTTCAAAATGAGGGACTCCACATCATTTAGTTGCACTAATTGGATGGTTTAAATGGTTTTTATAAACAAGATGTCTTTGAGGTGTAAGCAAATTTTTCACTAATTTGTAGACTAGATCAACCAATGAACTTATAATGCAATAATGCAATATTACAGGTAGGGATGTCCCGATACCGGCATTTTCACGAGTACTTGTACTCGTGAAAATGCCGCCGATACCGCTGCCGATACCGGAAGTTCCGGTCCGGCAGCTCCTATACGCTATTAAAGTAAACCTAACCTGCCCAGTCCCCCTCAGGTCAGGTTCTCAGTCCCTCCATCTCCCCCTGCCCCGCCTGCCTTCTTCATTCATAAAAGTGGGCGGAGCGAGCAGGCGGGACATGAGGCGCATGGAGGAACTGAGAGCTCAAGCTGCCCGATTCCTCCAAGCACCTCACGTCCCTCCTGCGCGCTCCGCCCACTTTATGAATGTAGAAGGCGCGCTGGGCAGGAGGAGCATGGAGGGACTGAGCGCCTGACCTGAGGGAGACTGCACATCAATAGTTAGTAATTCCGGCCACATTAATAAAGATTAAGTTTAGGTCAATAGTGTATGGGAGATCTCTGGATGACACTATGGGGATCTCTGGATGACACTATGGGGGTCTGTGGATGACACTAATGGGGATCTGTGGATGACACGTATATAGCATAATATGCTATATATGTGTCATCCACATAGCCCCTGACAGTGTCATCCAGAGATCCCCCACAGTGTCATCCAGAGATCCCCACAGTGTCATCCAGAGATCCCCACAGTGTCATCCAGAGATCCCCACAGTGTCATCCAGAGATCCCCACAGTGTCATCCAGAGATCCCCCACAGTGTCATCCAGAGATCCCCCACAGTGTCATCCAGAGATCCCCTAGTGTCATCCAGAGATCCCCCAGTGTCATCCAGAGATCCCCATAGTGTCATCCAGAGATCCCCCATAGTGTCATCCAGAGATCCCCCATTGTGTCATCCAGAGATCCCCATAGTGTCATCCAGAGATCCCCCATAGTGTCATCCAGAGATCCCCCATAGTGTCATCCAGAGATCCCCCACAGTGTCATCCAGAGATCCCCCATAGTGTCATCCAGAGATCCCCCATAGTGTCATCCAGAAATCCCCCATAGTGTCATCCAGAGATCCCCCATAGTGTCATCCAGAGATCCCCCATAGTGTCATCCAGAGATCCCCCATAGTGTCATCCAGAGATCCCCCATAGTGTCATCCAGAGATCCCCCATAGTGTCATCCAGAGATCCCCCATTAGTGTCATCCAGAGATCCCCCTATTAGTGTCATCCAGAGATCCCCCATTAGTGTCATCCAGAGATCCCCCATTAGTGTCATCCAGAGATCCCCCATTAGTGTCATCCAGAGATCTCCCCATTAGTGTCATCCAGAGATCCCCCATTAGTGTCATCCAGAGATCCCCCCATTAGTGTCATCCAGAGATCCCCCATTAGTGTCATCCAGAGATCCCCCATTAGTGTCATCCACAGATCTCCCCATTAGTGTCATCCACAGATCCCTCATAACAGCGTCATCCACAGATCCCCATAACAGCGTCATCCACAGATCCCCATAACAGTGTCATCCACAGATCCCCCATAACAGCATCATCCACAGACCCCCATAACAGTGTCATCCACAGATCTCCCATAACAGCGTCACCCACAGATCCCCCATAACATTGTCATCCACAGATCCCTCATAACAGCGTCATCCACAGATCCCTCATAACAGCGTCATCCACAGATCCCCATAACAGCGTCATCCACAGATCCCCTATGACAGCGCCATCCACAGATCCTCCATAACAGCGTCATCCACAGATCCTCCATAACATTGTCATCCACAGATCTCCCATAACAGCGTCATCCACAGATCCCCATAACAGCGTCATCCACAGATCCCCCATAACAGCGTCATCCACAGATCCCCCATAACAGCGTCATCCACAGATCCCCCATAACAGCGTCATCCACAGATCCGCCATAACAGCGTCATCCACAGATCCCCCATAACAGCGTCATCCACAGATCCCCCATAACAGATCCCCCTGGTGGCACATTGGTTGGAAAACACTATTATATTCCCATTTATCAATTTATTAACACTTGTACAAAGGAAAAGAAAAGCCGTTGTCCATAGCAACCAAATTCCAGCTTTAATTTTTTTCATTGCTATCGGCAACTGCGCCGCTATTTATACGAGGTATCGGTAATTGGTATCGGCGAGTACTTAAATAAAAGTATCGGTACTCGTACTCGGTCTTAAAAAAATGGTATCGGGACATCCCTAATTACAGGTACTATATCATGACCAACTCGCAAAAAAGATTAGTTGCCATACAGATCAGATTTGGCAATTTTTTTTATAACAAATCACCATTTTACTGTGAAAATTGGCAGGCAAAACCAGGAGAGAGGTAGAAGTTGGAGAATCACAAAACACTGGGAGGGAATGGGGAGAGAGCTTACTCTGATTGGTTCAGAGGCGGACAAAACGCCTGATCAGCCAATCAGGGGAAGGATTCATGGAGGTCCTTTTGCTGTGACCTCCTAGAATACCATTCTGAGTTCAACTAGTGACCTGAAAGGATGTTTTGTGGCAGTTGTCTAACAAAGCAATTGCAGACAATAGCGGCTAATCTACTGTAGTCTGATAGGCACACTATAAGGAGAGTATAGGCAGAGAATATAGATATAAAATTGGGTATATTTTAGAGTTTGATCAGGGAAAGCATATAGAAAGTGGGAACTGGTCACTATCTCAGCTGTTTATTAACTAGTTCTACACTACAAAATCCAGCAAGAAAATCATATTTTTCAGTATGGATGGGCAGCTTTTTTTTTGTAAAAATATAGTTTCCACAGTTCATAGACTTATGGCCAGCACCCCAATAGCATACATTCTGCTTCAAACACTGAGCAATTGAATTTTGTCTTCTAAACATCAGTTTAAATTTATCGTTTGCAATTGTGCATTTCAATGCATTATATCTGTGTTACTGATTGCGTTGTATATTACTGCAAGATATTGGGTAGTTACAGCAAAATCAATACTGCAATGACATCATAGATAAACATATGTTAATTTTTACTGCAAAAAGTGCTGTATTTTTGTAAGATACCCTTCTGTTCAAAAACATTTTACTGCCAGAATGATCTACTATTGCACTCCTTGTTTTCAACTCGCTGGATTTCCACCTTGCATATGCTAGAGCACCTGTATGAGCAGAGTAAAGTGGTGAATGATTTCATCATACACCAGAGCACCTCAGCTGGGTGAATATGTTGTTTCGAGGCCAGAAAGTGGGATCACATAAGAGACATGTGTCACATACCGAGACCCTTTAAAGAGGACACCAGATTTGTCAGTAGGTACAACTGCTGCATGAACAATGTCATCCCCTTGATATTTATGTTAAAGAAGACACTCATGCTGATGCAACAAGGGAAAATAGAACAATTTTTCTAGTTATCCTGTAGCTGTTGGGGACTCACATCGAAAAATTACCATGGAGTAGGAAGCAGAGGGTGAGGAGCTGTCCCTGGAGGAAGAGAGGGAGTAGGAAGAGGAGGAGTAATTTGTGCAGGAGGACAAGGCTGATGATGATGGTGATGATGACAACAGCCACAATGACCAATCATCTCAGTAGGGAACAGGTCCTTGGGCCCTCTGCAAGAATGGCAACCTGTGTGCTTGCTTGCTTACGTAATGACAGGTGTATCATTCACTTTAAGCAATCTTATGATTATTGGATAGCCATTCTTTTAGACCATCACTAAAATGATGGATGTTTTCCTGTTTGGAGGCCAAATTGCTTTATTATTAGAATAGACTGTGTACAAAGCTTTCAGAGAGCAGATACCCATCATCCACATGTCTGAGGCCCCAGCCAAGTCACCCACCTCCCTCTATATTTGCTATTACAAGCAGCAGAAACCACAGCAGCCAGTTCAGTATCATCAACATTATGGAAAACTTTTTTCATGTGCTGGGCCAAGCTGATACAAATCGGCAAATGGAGACGTACCATTTCAACAACCAGGCTCAACTCTGGCCTTGCTCCAGTCCATACCATTTTCCCCTCTGATCCACCAGATTGGAACAGTTGCTGGAACTGGCCTATTATGCTCTCTCTGTTCTGTCTTGTCCAGCCTCTAGTGTCATCTCAGAGAGGGTTTCTTAGCACGGCAGGTGGCGCTGTCACACCCAAACAGACAAAATTGTCCTCAGTCAGTGTACAAACCATCACTTTTGTCAAAATAAGCCACACACACATCTACTTTCTGCCTTGTCTGTCCATGCTGTTGCTACTACTGCTGCCACAATTACCCCTAAATAACTTACCATTTCTACATCCACACTATACTGCTGATGCTCCCAAATAAAAAGAAGAATTTGTCCAGGCTTGTTCAATTCCAGAACAAACTAACACTGGCCATATTAACACATAATATTTGAATGCTTGTGCAGAACAAGCCACTGTTTCTTATTACATTAATATGTGTGTATAAAGAGGGAAAAGGATCTGGCCCATTAAGGCATCATTTTTGGACATTTGGACCTAACTTGACTCTGCTTTTTTTTCCGATAACCATTCGACCCCAATAAGAGACAATTTTTTGAAGGTCTCTAATATGAAAAAGCATAACACATGCAAAGGCGCAGTATTGTTTGTTAACACTGTCAACCATGCATCAACCCATGCCTATATATATTATGGTCACTGCCTTAAGGTGCTTAAAAGGGGGAGGAGTGAAAGATCCTAAATGTTTTTTAAAACTATTTTCAAAATAGATAATGAAATGATATTTAATAAATATGAGTCCTAGGAGACCTTAGAGTGTCATACACCAATTTTCAGGGCAACGGGAGCATAACTGATTTGTATAATTTTTTAACATTTTTGAATTTCATGAAGTTTGGTCGTAAGATTGAGAGATAGATAGATAGATAGATATATGAATATATCTACTTGCACATATTAAAAAATTAGACAAGTTTAAATAGGGAGAATAGGAAAAACTGACCTTTTTTTTATAAGGATTCCAAGGTATGTTTCTTTCAACAGTTACAGATATCTCATGACAACAATTTATAGCAGGCCTGGGGCTAAATGGGGGAAAAATTGGCTTGTGTAGAGGGCTGAGGTAGTTCAAAATCCAGATTTCACGTCAAGTTACGAGTTCTACATCTGTGTCTCCAAGGAGGTTCAGCCTACCGTGTTGACATAATGTAAATATTCCCACAACCTCAAGTGCAAGGGCTGTAGTTCACTTTTTTCGCTCCTTGTCACTGTAATGTAGACATAACCATGATATGCATTTACAAAAACATTACATGCAAAACAAAACTCTTACTTGTAATGAAAACCATGTTACAGAATATGCAGATTCTGTCCTAGGTGCCTCTAGATAGGTATGTCATATGTCAGGGTGATTGTCACGGCTTCCACTCCTTTCAATAGCTCATCTTTATACTTAAAGAGAACCTGTCACCCGGAAAGTGCAATGTAATCTGCCAGCAGCATGTAATAATGCAGAAGGAGCTGAGCAGACTGATATATAGTTTTATGAACTAAAGATTCAGTATAACTTTAGTTTATTCATCGGGATCTCTGCTCTTTCTATGCCTAGGAATCATGTGGAATCACTGGCAGCTATCTCTGCATGCTTATGAATCCTAAATATAGAAAGAGCAGGGGTTTAAATGAATAAATGACAAGTTTTACTAAATTATTTCCTTTTATATATATATATATATATATATATATATCTCTGCATATCTGCTAAAAAAGATGAAACTTGTAGAATGCACTGCATTTTTATAAAGACAGGTTCCCTTTAATTTTCAGGAAAATTGCCATAGAACAATATAACATAATGAAGATGACTATGGAAAAGATTTGTAAAGGTTTTCACGCTTATGTTGTACCATAATTTCAACTTTTTGTGCTTCTCACCACTTTTCTAAAGTGGTGATAAATGAGCAGTGCAGGAGGGTAAAAGTCTTCACAACATGTAGGATTTACTATAATTTACACCAGAAAGTGGTCTACGTTAAAGCTGAAGTCTATGCCAGCACCTAGCTGGCATAGATTTAAAAGGCTATCTAACTCTTTGTAACTGATGACCTATCCTCTGGATAGGTTATCAGCAACTGATCATGGGGGTCGGACACTCAGGAACCCTGTAGATCAGCTGTTTCAGAAGGCCCCAGCACTCCAGTCAGCACAGTGACCTTCACGCTGCTTACCCTAGGCAAGTGCCGTACTGTATTCGTCTATAGTAGGGATGAGCGGCAGCAGTGCCGTAGATAATTTTTTTTCCTGGGGGGGGTTCAGCTTTCTCAAATTACTCAGTAATATATTTGGACAGCCTATCCTTATGTATTACTGAGTCAGTGAGTGCCAATGCTGCGTCTGTCTGCCACAGCTAGTGGGAGTAGTGGCGGGAAAAAGCGTACCATGGGCGGGGAGGGGGAGATGTTCTGTTGTCAGCCTATGTTAGGCATATAGGCATCAAGCAGGGGCACATTTTCCACCTCTGTGGGGCTGGGCTGGCAGCACAACATCTCACCCCCCCCCCCTCACCCCCACCCCCATGGTACGATTTTACCGCCACTACCCCCTCCATGATGGCAGTCATTACTACTATGCCAATACCAGCCTCCATGATGGCAATGACAGCAAGTAGCCAACAAGCAGGGGTGCTGGGCCATAAAGGCATGATTCTGAAGCAGGGGTGCTGGGCACATTTTTCCCCTCATGGGCCTGGGTTTGCAGGCAGCACATCTCCTCCCCGTCCCCTCTACTATCTGTGGTGCATTTTTCCCGCCAGTATACCGGCCTCCATGATGGCAGCAGGGCAGGCACAGGCAGGCAGTGTGTGGAAGAAGTAGCACAGACACACAAGAAGATGTGCTGCAGCCGCAGGGCAGGCTGCGCTGTAGCTAGCAGCCTAGCCTGGAATTGTGGCAGACAGAGGAGCAATATAGCAGCACTGACATGCATTAATTTGCAGATGAGCTGAAATCATCCATTCCATCAATGCATCCCAATAAAATAAATCACAGATCAGTCTTGAATTGATCTCTAAGTTCCAAATGGCCCTCATATGGTTATGGTATGGCCTGGAGCGCCGGTGCATGATTCAGATCAGTCAGTCTCACCTACACAGCACTGTCACACACACACAGACTCTGTGTGTGAATGTCCTCTGACTCACTGAGCACTTACTAAGATCCGGGCAGGCGGGCAATGTGGGTGGTGCAGTGTCAGCCGGCTCTGACACACTCAGCACTGGCCTGGAGCGCGGGGCGGGCGCACGCACTGCAGGTGGCAGCTCTTCTTCTCTGCTCGTCTGGAAAGACTGCCTGTGCGCGCCGCCCGCACCAGGTGACTGCTCACTCACTGCTGGATTACTGCGCCGCACGGGCCCGGCCTGAGCCGCCTGACACAGAGCGGCAGCAGCAGCTGAGCCTGGGCGGCACTGCGGCAGGGCGCCGGCGCGTTGCGTACACGCCGCATTAGGAAAAAAAAAAAAAGTACCAACGACTCTGGGGGGGGTTTGAACCCCCCTATCCCCCCCCTCCGTATCTACGCCCCTGAGCGGCAGGGGCTATATTCGAATTTGCGATATTTTGCGAATATATGGGTGAATTTCGCCATATATTTGCGTATTCACGGTTATTTTGATGATTGAGAATGATTGTGGCAATGTAATATCCGCGTAATGCGCGTGCAATAGAGGTGTGGGTCACTTTGGGTACATAGAAACATAGAAACATAGAATGTGTCGGCGGATAAGAACCATTTGGCCCATCTAGTCTGCCCAATATGCTGAATACAATGAATAGCCGCAGGCCCTATCATATATGAAGGATGGCCTTATGCCTATCCCATGCATGCTTAAAGAGGACCTTTCATGACTTCTAAAGATATAAACCAAGTATGCTCACATGTAGAGCGGCGCCCAGGGTTCTCCCTGCACTTACTATTATCCCTGGGCGCCGCTCCGTTCTCCCGGTATAGGCTCTGGTATCTGTGCTCACTAAGTTATAGTGGGCGGAGCCTACCCTTCATCTCCTTCTCCCAGGCTGTAGCGCTGGCCAATCGCAGCGCAGAGCTCATAGCCTGGGAGAAAAAAAACTCCCAGGCTATGAGCTCTGCGCTGCGATTGGCCAGCGCTACAGCCGGGGAGAAGGAGATGAAGGGCAGGCTCCGCCTACTATAACCAATTCCACCAAGTCCCCGCCTACTATAACTTGGTGAGCGTCTATACCGGAGCCTATACCGGGAGAACGGAGTGGCGCCCAGGGATAATAGTAAGTGCAGGGAGATCCCTGGGCGCCGCTCTACATGTGAGCATACTTGGTTTATATCTTTAGAAGTCATGAAAGGTCCTCATTAAACCCCTTCACTGTATTTGCAGCTACCACTTCTGCAGGAAGGCTATTCCATGCGTCCACTACTCTCTCAGTAAAGTAATACTTCCTGATATTACTTTTAAACCCTTGCCCCTCTAATTTAAAACTATGTCCTCTTGTAGCAGTTTTTCTACTTTTAAATATTCTCTACTCTTTTACCGTGATGATTCCCTTTCTGTATTTAAAAGTTTCTATCATATCTCCTCTGTCTCTTCTTACTTCCAAGCTATACATGTTAAGGTCCTTTAACCTTTCCTGGTAAGTTTTGTCCTGCAATCCATGTACTAGTTTAGTAGCTCTTCTCTGAACTCTCTCCAAAGTTTAAATATCCTTCTGCAGATATGGTCTCCAGTACTGCACACAATACTCCAAATGAGGTCTAACTAGTGCTCTGTAGAGCGGCACGAGCACCTCCCTCTTTCTACTGTTAATGCCTCTCCCTATACACCCAAGCATTCTGCTGGCATTACCTGCTGCTCTATGACATTGTCTGCCCACCTTTAGGTCGTCTGATATAATGACCCCTAAATCCCTTTCCTCAGATACTGAGGTTAGTACTGTATCACTGATTTTATATTCTGCTCTTGGGTTTTACGCCCCAGGTGCATTATCTTGCACTTATCGACATTAAATTTTAGTTGCCAGATTTTTGACCATTCCTCTAGTTTTCCTAAATCCTTTTCCATTTGGTGTATCCCTCCAGGAACATCAACCCTGTTACAAATCTTTGTGTCATCAGCAAAAAGACACACCTTACCTTTGAGGCCTTCTGCAATTTCGCCGATAAAGATATTAAACAATATGGGTCCCAGAACAGATCTCTGAGGTACCCCACTGGTAACAATACCATGGTCTGAATATACTCCATTGACTACAACCCTCTGTTTTCTGTCCTTCAGCCACTGCCTAATCCATTCAACAATATGTGAGCCCAAGCTCAAAGACTGCAGTTTATTGATAAGCCTTCTATGTGGGACAGTATCAAAAGCCTTACTAAAGTCCAGATAAGCGATGTCTACTGCACCTCCGCCATCTATTATTTTAGTCACCCAATCAAAGAAGTCAATAAGATTAGTTTGACATGATCTCCCTGAAGTAAACCCATGCTGTTTTCTATCAATCAACCCATGGGTTTTTAGATGTTCCACAATCCTCTCCTTGAGTATGGTTTCCATTAATTTCCCCACTATTGATGTCAGGCTTACTGGCCTATAGTTGCCCGATTCCTCTCTACTACCTTTCTTGTGAATTGGCACAACGTTTGCTAATTTCCAATCTTCTGGGACGACACCTGTTACCAGTGATTGGTTAAATAAATCTGTTAATGGTTTTGCTAGTACACCTCTAAGCTCTTTTAATAGCTTTGGGTGTATCCCATCAGGCCCCTGTGATTTATTTGTATTAAATCACTTTTAAATCATTTTTCAAGCTGCTAGAAGTTTACTGTAGATAATGGTTGGCACGGCAGAACATTACAATAACTTTATATGCAGGTAGAGTGCTCCAATATATATTATCGATTGCAAAAATCGGCAATTAATAATGTGCACATCACACTACCTAACACCCTGCATTCGAAACTATCAGCTACACTATGAGTCAATGTAACCTACACTGGCTATCTGCCCCTAACTATCCGAATTATATATCTAAGTTAACTGTCTAATGTATATACAGCAAAACATAGAGCACATCAATCACACTGCTGTCTCTCTCAGAAAAAAAACTGAATATTCGAAATTACGAATATATAGCACTATATTCTAAATATTCGCGAATTCTCGAAGTGCCGATATTCACAATAAATATTTGCAATTCGAATATTCGCGCCCTACACTAGTCAATAGGGGACAAGAAAAAATCCATTGTGGATATTACTGAAAATGCCATGATGAGTCTCTGTGAAAAACTGCATGAATTAACAAACTGCAAGTTTAAATTCTGAACTGTATGTCAATTTACATGCTGATATTTTTTCACAATATGTGGAAACCTTACAAATTTCCTCTATGTGGGGACGTAGGGGGTAATTTACAAAGCTGAAATACGCCTAAATTAGGCGTAATTAAGGCACAGATGGCAGCGCAACGGTTAGTTGCGCCACTATCTGTGACTTCATCCTGCTCACGTCTGGCCTAAAATTGTGGGCATGGCGTGGGCGGGGAAGGGGACCCCTGTTTTAGGCATAGAAAATGGTCTAAATGTAAAAAAGCACGGAAGCTATCTTACATTTAGAACTGGCGCTGGATCCGCCTGTGCCTCTTCATAACTTCGGCAGAACCACCGCCAGCTATTGGCCTGCCCTTTATTAAGACCGGTGTCTAAAACGCCGCTCTTAATAAATGTGACCCATAGTTTTCCTAAACAAGTTTACTCTCATTTAAAGGGGTTGTCTGGAAGGGGTAACAAACACCAGCCCTCTTTGTTCTGATTGGCAAACCCAGCCACATAATGGTGGACCTAATTTTATATTTGCTATGACACTACCACTTCTTTGTTTGCAAATTCCTGTACAATTGAATTTTCACAAGAACAGGTGATTGCTGGTATTTTACTTCCCATTCTTTTGACCCTTTGAAATCCTGTTATTGCTGAATCCAACCTAAAAAAAAAAAAAAAAAAACATTCAACAATCATTGAACGTTTATAGACATCTTTAAACCTTTTTAGGCCAAAGATAAATTATCCGATTAAGGGCGAACACATCAATAACCTAAAGTAATGATACTGGTTTACCTTTGAATCCAGAGGGGAAAAAAAAGCTGTCTGGTTTGAAGTTGTTTGGGAGCAGCACCTATATAAGCAGCGAAAAAACGAGTTTGTGAGCATTCATGTGTTTGATTTCAAGTATGTGTTTGTATTAAGTGTGTGACTTTAGATTACGTGACTTGAGATTTAGAGACTTTAGGAGGGTACTACAGTAAGTCAGTTGCTTATCATTACATTATATTATTTCTTTCTTTTTTCTTGCGTAATCGGCATTAGTATGTGTATCGTTATTGACAACGCAGCCAAGTGTACATCTTGTCTAATGTATGCAGTCCTGGAAGAGCCGTTTGAGGGTACATATCAAAATGTGAGCAAATTGCCCTTTTGGAATTGCACATCCTGTATCTAAACAAGCAAATTTCAACACAGAGAAGTGTTGGCAATTTTGAAAAAAGTTTGCTGCTTTTCTGAGGTAGATGCGGGGGAGGGTGGTATTATGAAGGATCAGGAAAGTGGGGAAGCTAGCTGGGTAACAGAAAGTGGGGTAGAGGGAAGAATGCCAGGGAGGCTAGCCCTGATCTGACACATTCCAACAAGTTTGCAAGGTTGGCAGATGAGCTGGATGTCAGTTCAGGGATAGACACTTCCTCTGCCAGTCAGGGGAATATCAGGTCCAGTAAGCAGGGGACCAGGAGAGCAGGGCAGGCCAGACAGGTGCTGGTAGTGGGAGACTCAATTATTAGTCCGGGATTGTTGAATGGTGTCTTCCTGGGCTTGAGTTTTACATATCACGGATCGGGTTAATAGATGACTAGGCGAAGATCCAGCACTCATGGTCCACACTGGAACCAATGACAAAGTTAGAGGTTGTTGGAGTATCCTTGATTATTTTAGCGATTTAGGTCACATGCTAAGGGCAAGGACCACAAAAGGTAGTATTTTCCTCAATGCTTCCTGTACCACGAGCCACTCCACAAAGGCAGTGGGGGATTAGGGCTCAATAACTGGTCAAGGAAGGAGGGGTTTGGGTTCCTGGAGAAGTAAAATCACAGAATAAAATGGTCTAAATGGCAAGAGATGCTCAAAATCTCAAATCCTGTTGCGCATTTATACCCGGGGGAGCAAATCCTGCCCATGTAATCTGTTGCTAACAACAATCCCCAGCAAAAATGCATACAATGGAGGATGCCAGCAGTGGACCACACGTACCACAAAAACATCCTACACATGTCTTAAAAGCAGAAAATGCTCAAAACCCCATATGCTGATGCACATTTCTAACTGGGGGAGCAAATCCTGCACATGTGATACATTGCTAACAGCAATCCCCAGCAAAAAATGCATACAATGGAGGATGCCCGTAACAGACCACTTGTAAGACAAATGTGCAGATGGGATTATAAAACAAATGATCACTGACTTTTTTAAATTGGTTCACTACAATGATAAATGCAATTGACAATATATGGCTAAACCCCCACGCTGATATTAAAATGAGACAGTTCGTCAATATATTCTTATATCAAAAATATACCGGAGTCCGCATACCCCGTTAAGGTCTCTCAGTGTGACGCGGGACCCAACAATAACCTACCTATGCCGTATGGACAGTTTATGATAGGTGCATTAAGTCTTACACACAGCCAGCAGCTCCGAGTTACCTACAGCGTGAAGTCACACATACAATGGGAGGAGGGTGGAGGCTGTGAGTCCCACCTATAACAGGCTCATGTGACGCAGGCTGCCCAGGTGCACTTGAACGTTACCCATAGATAAAATCAAGGCACATTCAAACCTGAGGTTACCCCACCTCCAGGCAATCATATACAAACAAAATCACAGAATAAAATGGTCTATTTTGCAAGAGATGCTCAAAAGCCCAAATACTGTTGCGCATTTCTACCCAGGGGACCAAATCCTGCCCATGTGATCCGTTGCTAACAACAATACCCAGCAAAAATGCATACAATGGAGGAAGCTGGCAGCGGACCACACGTACCACAAAAACATCCTACATAGGTCTTAAAAGCAGAAAATTCTCAAAACCCCATATGCTGTTGCACATTTCTAACTGGGGGAGCAAATCCTGCACATGTGATCCATTGCTAACAGCAATCCCCAGCAAAAAATGCAAATAGTGGAGGATGCCCGCAACAGACCACATGTAAGAAAAATGTGCAGATGGGGTTATAAAACAAAAAATTACTGACTTTTTAGATTGGTGCACTACAATTTATGGCTAAACCTTCATGCTAATATTAAAATGAGACAGTTTGCCAATATATTCTTATATCAAGAACATACAGGCGCCCGCATACCCTGTCAAGGTCTCTCAGCGTGATGAGGGACCTAACGCTAACCTACCTATGCCGTATGGACAGTTTATGGGGGACTTTAACTTCCCAGATATAGACTGGGAAACTGAAAGCTGTAGATCTCGTAAAGGAAACAGGTTCTTTCCAATAACCAAAGATAACTATCTTTCCCAACTGGTTAGCGACCCGACTAATGGGACGGCATTCTGGACTTAGTACTAACCAATAGACCTGAAAGAGCAACAGACGTGCAGGTTGGGAGACGCCTGGGAAATAATGATCATAAAATAATAGCCACAAAAATACTAAACCTCCAAAAAGCTAAATTTGACCAGCTAAGAGAGGCGATTGAGCTCACTAACTGGGACAATGTCCTCAAAAATAAAAATGCAGCCACTAAATGAGATAACATTAACACCATCCTAAACTCCAATTGTGAGAGCTACATACCTTATGGGAATAAATAGATAAGGAACAAGAAAAAAACGATGTGGATGAATAGAAATGTAAAGGAAGCAATACATGACAAAATAAAGCATTTACATTACTAAAACAGGAGGGTAAAAAAAAAAAAATAGAATATATAAAAGACAAATAAAAGCAGCCAAACTAGAGACAGAGAGATTAATTGCCAAAGAGAGTAAAACTAACCCTAAAATGTTATTCAAAGCATAAATCTGAAGCTGTCAGTGATGAGTGGGGAGTTACAGAGAGGTATGAGGAGACAGCAAAGCTATTAAATAGTTTTTTCTTCACTGTATTAACTGAGGAAAATAAACTGTCAGTTGAAATGCAGAGTGTAAATGTAAAGTCCCCATTAAAAGTGCCCCGTCTGACCCAGGAAGAAGTACAGTCGCGTCTAAAAATAGACAAATCGCCAGGACCAGGTGGCATACACCCCCGTATTCTAAGAGAATTAAGTAATGTCATAGCCAGACAGTTTTTTCTGATATTTAGGAACTCTATATTGACAGGGAGTGTTCCACAAGATTGGCACTTAGCAAATGTGGTGCCAATATTCAAAAAGGGATTTCAAAGGCCGAGCCTGAAAACTATAGGCCGGTAAGTTTAATATCTGTCGTGAGTAAACTGTTTGAAGGTTTTCTAAGAGATGTTATTATGGAGTACCTTAATGAAAATAAGCATGGCTTTATGAGGATCGGTCTGGTCATGTCATACTAATTTAATCAGTTTCTATGAGGAAGTAAGTTCTAGACTTGACTGCAATGAATCAATGTCATATATCTTGACTTCTCCAAAGCATTTGATACTGTGCCACATAAAAGGTTAATATATAAAATGAGAATGCTTGGACTGGGAGAAAATGTCTGTATGTGGGTCAGTAACTGGCTCAGTGCTAAAAAACAGTGGGTGGTTATTAACAGTACACACTCAGATTGGGTCACTGTCACTAGTGGGGTACCACAGGGGTCAGTATTGGGCCCTATTCTCTTCAATATGTTTATTACTGATAATTAGTTTAACACTGATAATTGCAAGGTTATGCACATGGGAAGTGAAAATACATGTCACCAGTATATACTAAATAGTAAAACACTGAGTAACACTGACATGGAAAATGACCTAGCAATTTTAGTGAACAGCAAACTAAGCTGTAGAAACTAGTGTCAGGCAGCTGCTGCCAAGGCCAATAAGATAATTAGTTGCATCAAAAGGGGTATAGATGCCCGTGATGAGAACATAGTCCTACCACTTTACAAATCACTGGTCAGACCACACATGGAGTACTGTGTACAGTTCTGGGCTCCTGTGAACAAGGCAGACATAGCAGAGCTGGAGAGGGTTCGGAGAAGGGCAACTAAAGTAATAACTGGAATGGGTGGACCACAGTACGCAGAAAGATTATCAAAATCAGGGTTATTCACTTTAGAAAAAAGACGACTGAGGAGAGATCTAATAACTCTGTATAAATATATCAGGGGACAGTACAGAGATCTCTCCCATCATCTATTTATCCCCAGGACTGTGACTGTGACGAGGGGACATCCTCTGCGTCTGGAGGAAAGAAGGTTTGTACACAAACATAGAAGAGGATTCTTTACGGTAAGAGCAGTGAGACTATGGAGCTCTGTGCCTGAGGAGGTAGTAATGGTGAATTCATTAAAAGAGTTCAAGAGGGGACTGGATGTATTTATGGAGTGTAATAATATTACAGGTTATAGTTATTAGATTTCTGGAGAAGGGGTGTTAATCCAGGGAGTTATTCTGATTTGAATCAGGAAGGAATTCTTTTTCCCCCTAAAGTCAGGAAAATTGGCTTCTAACTCACAGGGCTTTTTTTGCCTTCCTCTGGATCAACTTGCAGGATAACAGGCTGAACTAGATGGACAGGTGTATTTTTTCAGCCTTACAAACTATGTTACTGAAAACTTTAAATACAAACGAATGAAAGCATGAACAACATGAAATTTAAATGTGGCAATAAAAGCTAGTAAAAGCACAGACTAACAAAGCTTTATTGGGGTCATTTATCACACTGGTGTAAAGTAGAACTGGCTTAGTTGCTCATATCAACCAATCAGAATCCACCTTTCATTTTCCAAAGGAGCTGTCAAAAATAAGAGGTGGAATCTGACTGGTTGCTATGGGCAACTAAGCCAGTTCTACTTGACACCAGTTTGATAAATGACCTCATATGTATTTTGGGTATTTTATGTTTAAATATATCACCTCTTTCAATATTCATGAGTGTGCTTATAAATAATGTAAAAACATTGAAGGTGTAATGAGATCTCTTGCAATTTATATCTCTGTAAAATGTTTTGAGGTGGCATAAGATCATCTCAGAGATTTATGTGACACTACGAACATTGTTGGCGATTTACAGTAAAACAATTCATTATTTTCAACAAGAAAGAGAATTTTGTTTTAAAAAAATGACTTAGGCCCCTTTCACACGAGTGAGTTTTCCGCGTGGGTGCAATGCGTGACGTGAACGCATAGCACCCGCACTGAATCCGGACCCATTCATTTCAAGGAGTCTGTGTAAATGAGCGTTGTTTTTCACGCAACGCAGAATGTAGCATGTTCTATATTCAGCATTTTTCACGCAGCCCTGGCCCCATAGAAGTGAATGGGGCTTCAGTGAAAAACGCATTGCATCCGCAGACAAGTGCGGATGCAATGCGTTTTTCACTGATGGTTGCTAAAAGATTTTGTTTATAAGTCCTACGTTTTTTATCACGCGGGTGAAAAAAGGAATTCCATCAATAGGATAGGGGATAACTATTAGATCAGTGGGGATCCTACTGCTGGTACCCTACCAATCATGAGAACGGGGGTCCCATACCCCCTGCAGCACCCCTGAAAAGAACGAAGTGGCCGGTCGCACATGAGTGTGGCTGCTCCATTCATTTCTAGGGGAATTCTGGAGATAGCCAAGACAGCGCTCACCTAGCTCCGGAATTCCCATAGAAATGAAAGGAGCTTCCACATGCATGCCTAACCAGCCACTCCGTTCTTTTCAGGGGGCTGCAGTGAGTACAGGGCCCTCGTTCTCGTGATCGGATATGTGCAGGACATCCTGCAGCCACATTTGTTGCCTCTCATGGCAGGGCTTCTAGCTGGCATTATTTGGCAGGATAATGCTCGCCCACACACAGCAGGGGTTTTCCTGGAATGTCCTGGCCCAACTTCAACACTCACTTGGCCTGCCCAGTTACCAGATTTATTGCTAGGCAAGCATTTATAGGACCAGCTTCGATGCCAACTTTGGTAACCTACGATTGTGAAGGATCTACACGCCCAGCTGCAACATCAATGTGCCGCAAGATACCAGATGGAACCTTTGCGCCTCCATACCATCTTATCTTGTATCCAGGGTAGAGGTGGCCCAACAGGGTACTAGAACCTCATTTCTACTGTACAGTTTTTGCCAATAAACTCATCATTTTTCTCTAATATTGTAATCACTTACATATATCACCATTACATTTACACATATGAAGTCTCATTTGATTAAAACCGTTCCTTCTTGGTGCCTTATCTTTTGCATATTTATAAAGTTTAAAGCATGTGGCAGATATGGCACCACTAACAAGGTTTTTCTAGAAAATGCAGAAGGTGCTGCCCCCTGCCCACACAAAGTAATTGACGACTTTCGTTGTATACACAGAGTTATGCAGTGGTCAATCATTGTGTCTGAGTGTGGAAGACTATCTGAGGTCTTAGATACAGTTGAATAGTGTGGCAGGGCGCGGAAAGCAAAGGTTCCCTTACCGGCCCTGTTGTTCACTCTAATAGGCCACAGGCCACTAGGCCTAAAGCCTGTGAGGCAGTGCTGGCAGTTGAGAAACCATGAAATCATCATGACCACCTGCACTAGGTCTGATTGTAAGTGCTGAGACAGGAAGCATCACATGGTACCGCGCTGCATACCACCCACTATCCAGACAGAGCGTAAAGACAGTCTTCTTGGTGAGGTAGGTAAAAGACATAAGCAATTTAAAGAATGTTTAAAGCTCACTGGCATTTAGAAAGCTCCATACTGTACTTTGCAGCCTACCACAATTTGACAGTTAACCTCTTTAAATCCTTATTTTTATGTTAGTAAAGATGAGAGGATTTCACAAAATGTGTTTTGAGTCCATCAGATTCGATTCAGTCTGATTCAAAAGTACCCCCAATTACCCTAAGAAGATGTGTATGACTCTCTGAGGTTTTTTAGGACAGTATCCAACCCCCTTCAAGTTCTTTAAAGTGAGTATTTCACCCCCATATCGCCATATACAGTGTTTACTCAGCCCAATAGCACAGATATAGAAGAATGTAAGGGTGCCTTTATCTTTTTCTTCATACTTGAAGTAGGTGTAAACGAAGTTTAATCCTTATGCAAATGAGCTCTTGAAAGTGCCCAGGGGCGGCGCTTACTGTATGGGAGCCCAGGCTGTGCTGCCTTTTTTAACATTTCCACGCCCAGCCTATGCTTATACCCGCCCTCCTATTCCATTGTTTCAACCTACAGTCTGGCCGAGATCCCGCGCCTGCGCACTGCTTCACCGGGCCGGGATCATTGCTTTAATTAATGCGCATGCGCCTGGCGAACGCCCTCTTGCTGCTGGTTTCGCTACGTTCGCCTGCGCATGCCCGGCCTGGCGAGACAGTGCGCAGGCACGGGATCTATCCGGGCTGTAGGTTGAAACAAGCGAATAGGAGATCGGGTATAAGCACAGGCTGGGCTCCCATACAGTAAGTGCCGCCCCTGGGCATCTTCAAGAGCTCATTTGTAGAGATGAGCGAACTTTAAAAAAAAGTTCGGCGTTCGGCGTTCGAGTTGTGGTAACTCGCGCATCCCGTTATGGATTCCACTATCGCGGCATATGGAATCTATAAGGGGCGGCTTCCACCAACCCGAACTGTTGAACAGCCGAAGGACCGTCATGTGATCAGTTCAGGGGGTGTGGCTCAGCACTGGATTTGACCCCGTGGAAGCCGCCCCTTATGGATTCCATATGCCGCGATAGTGGAATCCATAACGGGATGCGCGAGTTACCACAACCCGAACACCGAACTTTTTTTTAAAGTTCGCTCATCTCTACTCATTTGCATAAGGATAGAACTTAGTTTTTACACCTACTTAAAGTATGAAGAAAAAGATAAAGGTACCCTTACATTCTTCTATATCTGTGCTATTGGGCGGAGTAAACACTCTATATGGCCATATGGGGGTGAAAGACTCCCTTTAAAGGGAATCAGTCATCAGTTTTATGGGGTCCTAACTAAGGGCAACATAAACAAGTGACAGACAGCAGTGTCATTGCTGTGCTCTGTGCTTTGCTGTGTCACATTACATTAGATAGTTAGTTAGTTAGTTAGTTAGTTAGTTAGTTAGTTAGCTTATATATAATACAGATAGTTAGTGGGAGATCAGTTAGTGCAGGTTAGATTATGATATAGTGTAGCTGGTTCCAGTGCAGGGTGTTAGGTAGTGTGATAGGTTCTGCTGTCTATACATACATGCTACATACATAGTGCTGTGATGTCACAAGTTCACAACAATACTTATGCATCAATCACTAATATGTAGTCAGACCTGCCAATAAGTGAAGTTGCACGTATTGTGCAAAAATATGTGCATCGTTAATTGCCGATATGCGCAATCGTGAATATATCGAAGCACTCTATCTCCATATAAAGCTATTGTTATGTTCTGCCGTGCCAACCATTTTCTCCAGTCTCAGTAAACCTCTAGAAAAATGTAACAATAGTGACCTACGCCTGTATTGCGCGCGCAATACTTGCATATCAAGAAGATAATCGCAAATTCAAGAATTCACGAATTTATGATGAATATTCGCCCACATATTCACGAAATATCACGAATTCGAATATTGACCCTGCTGTTCATCACTAGCATTGAACATCTCCAGCACATGCCAATAAGTCCTCATGTTCATGAGCTCATGACTCTTCCGCCCACCTTCTGCGGATCCATATGGAAAAAAAATGTCAATCAGAGGCAGGTGGGCGGGTAGAGCTGTGAGCTCATGAATATGGGGACTCATTGTCTGCGCTGGAGCTGTTAGGATTTAAAAGTGAGGGCAGCAGAAAACTGGTGACAGATAGTGATGGACGTTCGCGATCAAATGTTCGTGAACCGCGCGTTCGCGGCGGGCCCCTTTCACTTTATTGGCAGGTGAACCTGAAAAACCTTCAGGTCATATTTGCAGCCACCAAATACTTACTAGAAGTACACAAATAGTCCAACAACATGGACAGTGACATACCAAAAGGGGATCAATGGCAAAAATTCCCACTGAAAATATGTATTTTAATCAGGGGCCATTTTTAAATCTTAAAAGGAAACTCTCAAAAATGTGCCCTGCTGGAGCCTAGAAAATTTTTATTTTAGGCCACGGGAGTACTGGCCCCAAAAATTAGGCATTCGTCTGACAGAAAAGAACAAGTGATTATGTGGCTGGAGGTATATTAGACGGTCAGTGAATAACAATTTTACTGTAGGCCAGTAGATTACAGGCCCCAAACATTAAGAATTCACCAGACAGAAAAGAACAAGTGATTATGTGGCTGGAGGTATATTAGGCGGTCAGTGGATAACAATTTTACTGTAGGCCACTGGAGTACAGGCCCCAAAAATTATGCATTCTCTGAGCAGAAAACAACAAGTGATTAAGTGGCTGGAGGTATATTTGGTGGCCAATGGATAACAATTTTACTGTAGGGCAGTGGAGTATAGGCCCCAAAAATTATTCATTCACCGGACAGAAAAGAACAAGTGATTATGTGGCTGGAGGTATATTAGGCGGTCAGTGGATAACAATTTTACTGTATGCCAGTGGAGTACAGACCCCAAACATTAGGCATTCACCAGACAGAAAAGAACAAGTGATTGTGTGGCTGGAGATATATTAGGCGGTGAGTGGATGACAATTTTACTGTAGGCCAGTAGAGTACAGGCCCCAAACATTAGGAATTCACCCACCGGACAGAAAAGAACAAGTGATTATGTGGTTGGAGGTACAGTTGTGTTCAAAATTATTCAACCCCCAATGAAATTGAGTGTTTTGGCCAGTTTGACATTCATTTTGAACATTTCAGTCATCTTGTTTACAATTAAATCAAAGAGGCACTTGTAAGTCAGACAAATATAACATAACATTTATAATGAAATAACCACAAATGTCTTTTCTGTGCTCACATCATTATCAGTTTTATTCAACCCCCAAGTGACATTCAATCTTAGTACTTAGTACAACATCATTTTCCAGTTATAACAGCTTTTAAACGTGAAGCATAGCTTGACACAAGTGTCTTGCAGCGATCTACGGGTATCTTCGCCCATTCTTCATGGGCAAAAGCCTCCAGTTCAGTCACATTCTTAGGCTTGCGCGCTGCAACTGCTTTCTTTAAGTCCCACCAGAGGTTCTCAATCGGATTTAAGTCTGGTGACTGCGATGGCCACTTCAAAATGTCCCAGCCTTTAATCTGCAACCATGCTCTAGTGGACTTGGAGGTATGCTTGGGATCATTGTCCTGTTGAAAGGTCCAACGTCTCCCAAGCCTCAGGTTTGTGACGGACCGCATCAAGTGACCAACACATCTTCAAACCACCCTCTTCTTGCAGGCTCAGTAGGATTGGTATCCACACCTGTTTCGCTGTGGGTGGAAATTCCTCTGCCAGCGCCCGCAACAGCAGAATGCAGCATCTCTCTCAGCAAGGCCTGGAAATGCTGCATTCTGCAAGCCTTCTGTGATGCTGGTAACATGTCCGCCATATTGTGTTTGTACCGGGGGTCTAAGTACGTTGCCACCCAGTACTGGTCCTTGCCCTTTTTTGCTTTTTATACGGGGGTCCCTCTTCAAACACTGGAGCATAAAAGCCCCTATTTGCACTAAATTGGAAGAGGTGGAGCGTCCTGGTTTCTGATCATCACCCAGGACAATGTCATCCTCGGTCTCCTCCCCCCAGCCACAGAAAACACCAAGGATCCCCGAAAAGTTTAAAGTTCCCCTCAAAGCCTGCTCTTCTTGGCAACGTCTCACCTGGCACGTCGAATAGGTTCTGGGGAGTTTGGGGAGCGCAGCGGAAGAGGCGGTAGCATGGGCAGGAGGAGTCAGCCTGGGAGGAGATGGAGGATGGAGTAGAAGGAGGAAAAGAAGAGGCAGACCTGCATGCAATCCGTGGCGGTAACACCAAATCCACACGGGAGCTTCGGATTACATGCTTGACGGCCATCAGAAGGCTCACCCAGTGGGCAATAAAAGTTATGTATCTTACCTGCCCGTGTTGCTATACCACGTGTCTGTGGTCAGATGTGTCTTGGCACCGACACTGTGTGCCAGAGATATATTCACTTACTGCTGAACGTGGCCATATAGCTCTGGGATGACCTTCTGGGAAAAATGTTTCCATCCAGGGACCTTCAATTGCGGTGTGCTAATGGCCACAAATTTTATAAAGGCCTCTGAGTCCACCAGTTTATATGGCAGTAGTTGGCGGGATAGCAGTTCCGACAAGCCAGCGGTCAGCCGTTGGGCAAAAGGGTTATCCGGCATCATCAACTTTTTACGCTTAAACATTTTGGCCACGGAAGCCTGCCTTCTGCCAGATGAACGTGACAATGGCTACCTCCTCTTCCTCATCTAATGCTCAAAATGGCTGCGCATCAATAAGGTCTGGGAATGGATGAGAAAACAATTCCTCTGACTCGAGTGGAGGGGCTATGGTGGTGGTGTCTTTGGGGGTGCTCACAGCAGAGAGTGAGGAGGATGCAGATACAGAGGATGAGAAGGGTGCAGAAGCGGTAGGCTGAGTGAGCCACTCAACCAACTCTGGTGCGTCCTTTGAAGTAATCGCACCCACCTCCAACTTCCCACTTAGGCTCCGGCCTAGTGCACCTGTCCGACCTCTACCACACCTGCGGAACGGCCTGCCTCTTCCTCTGCCTGACATTTTCAAAATGATCCTGTGCCTAAGTCCCTAGAGAAGAGCAGTATTTGTGGAAGAACCACCCAGATGACAGAAACATCAAGATTTGTCATTTTTAAAGGAGCAATTATGTAGTTGAAGGATTCTCCAGGAAGGATTTTCAGAAAATCTAGAATGGCCCTTACAGTCCCCAGAGTTGAATATTATTAATGATCTGTAGGTAGATTTCAAATGTGCTGTGTATGAAAGAAAACCGAAGAATGAGTAGGAACAAATTGCTAATGCAAGATTACAAAGACTATTCACTGGCTACAATGCTGATTTCTGGCAACATGTCTCAAACTTTACACATGCAAAATTTTGAATTTGGAGGAGCTACAATACCAGACGCAACCAAAAGACTATACTTAGCTCTAAGGGATGGCTAATATTTTCTAGTATTATTATTTTCTGTACTGATACTGTACTTAAGATTTTTATCTTCACATTAAAACATTCTTTGACAAAGCACCATAGTTTTTGACATTGCAAATTGAGGTGTTGATATATTGAAAGGGGTAAGCAAACTGTGTCCAATAATTTCCTTTATATGTGCTTTCAATGTTGAATTTGTATGAAATTTACTATGCCTGTGTCTGTGTCGTATCAAAAAGGGACATAAACCAGTTTAAAGGCTTTCTCCATGACACTGAAACTGTGCCCCAATGCAAAATCTTTCATAATATGGGTGTGGCAGGGGAGCTTTTGTGCATCCTCAAGCTACATCATCATCATCCCTATGTAGCTACACCCTGGTCTGGTGCTTTGTAATTTATGCTGCACTGTAATTACGGTAGGTCCATGAACTGAGATCAGTTGTGCCCTTATTCTCATCCATTCATTGCCACAGTGTATGGCAGTCCGACCCAGTGAAGCGCCGCTGTACAACAGAGGCGGTACCGGATATGTCTCTCAGCATAACCCGCGGTGGACCGCATTGCGTTCCATACGCCGGAAGTAAAGAACCGGAAGCCCACAGTGGACCGCATACTGCGTTCCACATACACGTGGATACTTTGGCGCTTCAGTGGGCGGAAGTACATAGGTGGAACGCATATGCGTTCCAAACCAGATGCGCACATTATACAATCCTTATCTATATAGGAGAGACAGGACACATCGTGTAAGGTATTTACCTGTACTTACCTGTACTTATTGAACATATGGTTTCATTGTTTGCTGTATTAACGTTTTTATACACCGCTCCCCCCCGTTTTGTGGGAGGGGCTTAATAGGAAGTGGTCACCAAGGTGTAACACACCTCACAGTATAAATATGAGCACTCACTTAGGCAATATGTATGCTTGAAAAAGGCTGCTGTTAAGCCGAAACGTCGCATCCGGAATAAATCACCAAGTTTGGAAGTGCTGTCTCCATCTCTTTTCTATTTGGATTCGTCTAATTTTGGGAGTTATCCACCACCCCGGGAGAGCGTGCACCCACATTGAATTGCACTATAGGTGTGCTGTATACCGGTAAGAATTTTCATGAACTGAGATCAGACATCCATCATTCTACATAGACATACACGTAGGAAGTGATTTACCGGTTGTAACTTAGGTTTTTACAATTTAGAAAATATGTATCCAAATTTATCAAAACGGTACATATGATTTATAACAAATGTGACACAACTCAGTAGACTTGATAAAAACTTCTGCTCTTTGTGCCACCTAGTGGCTGGCTTGCCTTGCCATTTTATAACTCCTATTAGTTTTCTAGACCCTAGATAGGCATTCCAAGCCTCTAAACACATAGTAAATGCCATGCACCACAAATTCTGCCATCATTTGTAATAAAAGTCTGTTGAATTTTGCTTAGTAAATCTTTTGATCTATACTGCATCACTAGGCTTCAGTGTATGAAGATGAGCTTGGACGAGAAGTTAAAAATAATCTAAATAGACATTCATACAGAGAACAAAAGGACATTTTTCACATTTTGAACAGTTATCAGATATTATGTTTAGATTATTTTGCATGTAATTCACTTTTCTTCATGGATCTGTGAAGTTTAACACAGGTGCAATTTTTTTATTTTTGTATATTGTTTATTTTTTAAGTACACATGTTTTATATACTGTATGTCTATCTATCTATCTATCTATCTATCTATCTATCTATCTATCTATCTATGTTCTATCTATCTACTATCTCTACCTATCTATCTATCTATGTTCTATCTATCTACTATATCTATCTATCTATCTATCTATCTATGAATGAATGATCTATCGGTCTATCTATCTATCTATCTATCTATAACAAATAGTTCCACGGCACATCCAAATAAAAATCAAGTAGTAGTTTATTTATCAAGCAGCGACGTTTTGGTCCGCTTGCTGGGACCTTTCTCAAGCAGTGGCAATTGACATTTGCTGTTGTTAAGGATACCGTGCGAATCGGGACACGCAAGGGCACGTAATCCAGTTGGATTCCTTACTCTCGCGATGATAAGGCATGACATGCGTGATGATGCAGTCCATGATTCAATGGACTAGTGGCTTGCGTTCCATGCCTCTCTGTGAACACAAAACACCTCCTAGGGGATCCTGAATGGAGTTCTCCGGTCACATGACTAGCGATTCTAGCGCATGCGCACTTGGTTACTAGAGACGCCAAGTTTCCATGAGGTCCGGACCACCACATCCTCCATGGCTTCTCTCTCGTCCCCCCCAATTGTTTTTAACAGATTGCACCTGCACTAAGGTATTTGAGATATATGATCACAGGTGTAACACAGATCATAATTGAGATAATTATGCACAAATGTATGATTTACTATACACAAGGTTTATTAATAATTTTTAAACAATATGTACTATTGTTACTATATGATGCACTTTATGATGAATTTGTAACTATTGTGAAATAGAGTGTCATTTTGACAGTTTTTATGACTTATTTCACTTAAAGCTTGCAATTTGAATAATTGATGATTGATTATGTGAAATCGCATAAATATGCACACTGCACCAATATGTTTTGTCACTGCTTGAGAAAGGTCCCAGCAAGCGGACCGAAACGTTGCTGCTTAGTAAATAAACTACTACTTGATTTTTATTTGGATGTGCCGTGGAACTATTTGTTATACATATTTTTGGAGGTGGATCGCCCCCTCAGCCGCTGGCACTCCGCCATCATTTTTGAACTGCTGTGCTGCCCAAGTCTTATTTCTTTTATCTATCTATCTATCTATCTATCTATCTATCTATCTATCAGTTGTCTATCTATCTAGCTATCATTTATACCCATATTCTGAAATGAGTAAGACCTGTTGTACTATTTTATGTCGGTAAGAGTCAAAAATACATTATAATTTTTACATGGTACAATAAAATTATATATATATATATATATATATATATATATATATATATATATATAAATACTGCAAGTAATAAAATGTGAAACGTATTGGAATTATATAGGTACATACATGTTAGTCCAAATAGCAAATTGTCAAATTGTCAAGGGAGAATGGAAGTTTTAAGTCATAATTTTGTCTACAATTTCACACATCATAGCTGTTTGAAAGGTAAGACATGTATTTATTTGTTGAAGCGTTCTGACCAGAGCTAGCCAAATTAAGATGCAAACATTGTTTTCAACAGGGACTGTGGAAGTGGCAGGCTTCAAGGAACATGATTAGGAATAATAAACAGGGCCATTTTAACAGAGTATCCTAAGTACACTATTAGCCAGACAAAACATGAGAAGACAGACAAAATACAAGCTGTTACTAAACGCCTGTGGCATGGATTTGTCAGTCAAGATTCGGTTGTTAGTTCAAAGCAATCCCTTCCTTTTGAACGACCTGACCATTCATCAGCCTGATGTGAATAGCAGAATTCAGGAAACATAGACTAAAGTGATCTGTTCCTATTTCACAGCACATACGGAATAGTCAAGTATTAGGAGGAGCATTTCTTACATTATATATGTGCATACATTCCATAGTCTCTTTATATGTGGGCTGTACCCTGGCTCTTGTGGGACCACGAATGATAATTGAGGATAAGCACTCTCATAGATTGCAGGGTGCTCATTCCTATTGTATGTATTGCTCAGCAGTTTTGTTTTTCTGTAATGTCTGAGTTTGTTTATCAAGTGCTGCAGGATATGTTGGCACTATTTTAATAAAAATTATTATTTTTGTTGTTCAACTGATTTCATAGAGTGTAAGGAAAAAAAGGACAATGCAACAGCACTCTGCAGACACAAATAAAGTACAATAATGCCATAATTATAGAAAACATTCTGGTGCTAATGCTACGCTTATTTTGCAAATTTGTACAAAATTATTTGGGCCCTTCTGCCAAACGTCAAGGCTATCAGAGTGGAACCTAACACTAAATACTACCTGTAATGTGCCAAAATGGTCACCATAAAATTCAGGGAGTGCAGGTTCCACATGCATGCTGGGTCCACTCTGCTTTTCACCATTTTTGGTGCCATAACGGTCTTCATTAAATTCAGGGATGCAGGTACCAACATGCATGCTGAGCCCACTCTATACTTCTCCTGGTGCCAAATGGCTTCCAATGAATACAATGAGAGCTGGCTACAGCTTTATACTTACTCTAATTAAAATCAGCCTATGGGGCAGACAGGGTAGTCAGGGGTGCAAGACCAACGGGAGTCAGCCACACCTCCAGCTCAAGTAAAACTGCAAAAAAGTCAGTCAGCACATCCCAATGTGCAGGTGCACGCTGCCATGGCTAGAAACACAAAGAAAAAAAAGGACAATGCAACAGCGCTCTGCAGACACAAATAAAGTACAATAATACCATAATTATAGAAAACATTCTGGTGCTAATGCTACGCTTATTTAGCAAATTTGAGATTCTTGGCAAATACATTTGCCCACATTGTATTCATTGGAAGCCATTTGGCACCAGGAAAAGTATAGAGTGGGCTCAGCATGCATGTTGGTACCTGCATCCCTGAATTTAATGGAGACCGTTATGGCACCAAAAATGGTAAAAAGCAGAGTGGACCCAGCATGCATGTGGAACCTGCACTCCCTGAATTTTTCGGTGGCCATTTTGGCACATTACAGGTAGTATTTAGTGTTAGGTTCCCGTCTGATAGGAATCGTCTTGACGTTTGGCAGATGGGCCCAAATAATTTTGTACGAAATGAATTTGTCAAGAATCTCAAATTTGCAAAATAAGCGTAGCATTAGCACCAGAAAGTTTTCTATAATTATTGTACTTTATTTGTGTCTGCAGAGTGCTGTTGCATTGTCCTTTTTTTTTCTTAGTGTTTCTAGCCATAGTGTAAGCTCAGATGTCACAGCTCCTACGTAATGTACCATGCAAATACTGTTCCTTTGTTTGGAATTCACTGTCTTTTGTAATTGTTGCAATGCGGTACCCCAATAGTGTGTAAAGTGCTCTGCATGCAACTATTATATAATAGTAATAGTAATAATAATAATAACAATAATAAATAGATAAGAAAAAAACACAGAAAAAATAAATTATTAATTTTCTTGCAAAAAAAATCCATTATCATGTTGGTAACTCCTTTAATGCTATACTTGGGTGCCCCCACAGTATTTCTCAAATTGTGATCTTGTCATCTTACAGTGTTATCCCTTATTGACTCTTGCAAACATTTCAAACTGCCGTATATACATTCGGTCTTTATGCATATTTTAAAGCACGAACAATAAAACAAAAGGCTGTTTACAATTACGATCTACTTAGTATTCCGGCTCAAAAATCTTTCTGGGTTGCTTGGTTTTCAATGTTTATTAGTTTGACTTTTCCAAAGTCAAAATACACTTTGAAATGTAGCATGTCATTATGTAATTTGTAGTTACAAAACCCAGGACCATTCCGAAAGAATCTGAGACAGAACAGAGCCCTTCTAGTTAACAGTGTACTTACCTAGCCTATGTTTTTTCTGTAAATCTTACTATCAGCCAGCATAAACATTAAGCCATCCAGAACACTGCCCAGCTCAAAGTCAAGACATCTAAAAATTAACACAGCAAAATAAAATAAAAAACACTCTTTTTTTTTTTTTTAATACCTATAACCAGAGGTAGAATATTCCTAAATGCAAAATGCCAGGGCAAATGGTAAGTAGATGTGTTAACACTTTGAGTTTTTGCATATGTAAAAAAAAAATAGGGAAAAAAAATCGGCATGTCTAAAATTGGTCCTTTCAAAAATAAAATGAAGCAAACATGCACAATTAGTTAAAAGGTTCGCTGAGGATCATTGGATACGTTCCCAGTATATCAGAGACTGAAGTTCTGTTTGTGTTTGGGGAAAACAATATGTGTGGATTGAGCACAGAACTTTCTGTGCTGCGGACAATGGTTCTCTTTTGTTCTCCTCAGATGTCATCATTTTTTGGCTGAAGTGTGAACTGAGAGCACAATGGAAACTTCTATCCCCACATGAAAGTAAAGCAGCTCATGGGGATTTTTTTTTTAATCTTATTTGCCATTTTTGTTGCTTTTGGCTCTTTGTTCTGCATTTCTTTCATGCCTCGTGTTGCTCAGTCTGAAAGCAGCGATGCTTTTGGAATTGCAATTTTATAAATTTCCTTTATGATAGCAAAGAAGTGTGTAATATATACGTTATGTTTTTACAAAAAAAATTATTATTAGAATATTATTAATAATATCCAGAATATTGGTAAATAGGAGAAACTCTGACAATATTTAGTGAAAGATGTGAATACATATATTTCTAGGTACACAGACTTACATACACAGATAAATAGACAGTCAGACAAATTTGTATGTTAACTAGAATTGCTGGCCTTCAGGTTCATGCCAAATTTATCTCCATATGGATAAAGGTATGCCCTGGATTCTCCTAAAATCTAAATTAGTTTCCTTATAAATCAACTGACCTAAGCAAATGGCAACAAAATACAGTTTATATATATATATATATATATATATATATATATATATATATATATATTTCTCATCATATATATCTATATACATACAGAATCCTCCTAGGCGTTGATGCTTCTCTTGTCATATCTAGGACATTTGTACAGCAGCTCCTTCTCTTCAGAATACAGTCACAGAAAACTTGATCTTTTCAGAGAATTTTACCCGACTCCTCCTTATATTTTATGTTCACTATAATTTAAACATATTTGCTCTCACATTCTGTAAGATTTCACTACTGAAAACTTCTCAATCCTTTCACATTGGCTTTTCTTTCGTATTTAATGTCTACCTCTTACAAATTACACACTGCTACATCAACTGTTGCTAGTCCATAAAAATAACTGTCCTATAACAGAAACACATTAACAGTAAGTATGTTTTATCATCTTAAGGACATAGCTGATACTGGACTTCAGGAGGCAGCGTTTTATTTGCTTTTTTTCCTCTGCATTTCAAAAGCCATAACTTTTCAGGGGGTTTCTGTCGCTATATAATGGCTTTTTTTTTGTGGGACAGCATGATTGTGGGATACATATTGTGTTATATTGGTGGAGGCAGTGTGAAAAAACACAGCAATTTTACCATCATTTTTTGGGTTTTGTTTTGATGGCATTCATTGAGCTAACACTTTATTCTGCTGGACATTACTATTATGATGACATAATGACCAAATTTATATATTTTTATCTTTTTCTATTATTGTTATCACTTTTATTGCATTTTTTGTAAGGTAGAATGAATAAAAACTGCAATATTAGTATAGTTTTTTCATAATTTTTTTTTTGATTTCCACCATAATGGATAAATAATGTTATTATTTGATTGTATTGATTGTTATGGGTGTGGCAATACTATGTATAGTTTTAAAAATGTATTTTATAAAAATAAATGTCTTTATAAGAGAAAAAGATGATTTGTTTTATTTTATATATTTTTATACCATTTTCTTAAACTTTTCCCCTGTAGGGTACTTGAACATGCAATCATCTAATCACTCATACAATACACTGCAATACTTCTATAGTGCAGCTTATTATTTCAGTTATGCAACCCCTTGGCACCCTGAGATCTCGTTGCTTAGGAGGTGGTGATAGGGTAAGAGAGGCAACCCCTTTTCTTTCTCTAACCACTTAGGCCCCTTTCACACGGGCGAGTTTTCCGCGCGGGTGCAATGCATGAGGAGGACGCATTGCACCCGCACTGAATCCGGACCCATTCATTTTTATGGGGCTGTGCACATGAGCGGTGATTTTCACGCATCACTTCTGCGTTGCGTGAAAATCGCAGCATGTTCTATATTGTGCGTTTTTCACGCAACGCAGGCCCCATAGAAGTGAATGGGACTGCGGGAAAATCGCAAGCATCCGCAAGCAAGTGCGGATGCAGTGCGATTTTCCTGCATGGTTGCTTAGCAACGGGACCAGATCTTTATTATTTTCCCTTATAACATGGTTATAAGGGAAAATATTAGCATTCTTAATAAAGAATGCTTAGTAAAATGAAGATGAAGGGTTAAAAATAATAAAACTTAACTTACCTTTGCCACTTGATCGCGTAGTTGCGATCTGTCATCTTCTTCATGCTTTAACTAACAGCTAAGGACTCGTGATGACGTCACATCACATGGTTCAATCACATGGTCCATCTTACCATGGTGATGGACCATGTGATTGGACCATGTGATGTGACGTCATCACAGGTCCTTTAGCTGTTAGTTAAAGCATGAAGAGAGATGACAGATCGCAACTACGCGATCAAGTGGCTAAGGCAAGTTAAGTTTTATTAGTTTTAACCCCTTCATCTTCATTTTACTAAGCATTCTTTATTAAGAATGCTAATATTTTCCCTTATAACCATGTTATAAGGGAAAATAATAAATTCTCCAGAATACTCTACCCGAAACCGGACTTCAGTGATGAAGTCCGGTTTCGGGTCTGGGTACCAAACATGGCGATTTTTCACACACACGTGCAAAACGCATTACAAACGTTTGCACCCGCGTGGAAAAATCGCGCATATTCCCGCAACGCACCCGCCTCTTATCCGGGCGTCAAACATGACGCCCGTGTGAAAGAGGCCTTAGAGGCACCAGTCAGCATTAAAGGGGTTAAACAACTGGAATTAGAATAATTTCTGATCCCAGCCCCAATGCATGTTTGATCAATGCGCTATTCAAATGGTGGACAAGGGAGCCCTGTACTCATAAATGTGAAGGACCCGATGACTGGACCCCCAGCGACCAGACTCTTATCATCTATTCTGAAGATAGGTAATAGGTGAAAAAAAAACTACTGGCTGGACCATCCATTCAAATTAAAATCAGGCTTTAGGAACACTCATGTGGTTATTGTTCTTTCCTTTATCAAGTGTTTGGTCATGTATTGAGGGATTGAGGACTTTCCCTCCCAAAGACACTCATCCCGATTTTGGTCATTACCTTGAATTCAACCAGCTGACCCTATTGGGTTGCTTACGGTACTTTCACAGTAGCGTTCTTCTTTTCCGGCATTGAGTTCCGTCCTAGGGGCTCAATACCGGAAAAGAACTGATCAGTTTTATCCCAATGCATTCTGGATAGAGAGAAATCCGTTCAGGATGCATCAGGATGGCTTCAGTTCAGTCACTGTCAGCTGTTTTGGATGGAGGAAATACCGCCGCTGTATTAGTGCCGGATCCGTTATTAAAAATACCTCAATGACGGATTCGGCATTCTGGTCTGCGCATGTGCAGACCTTTAAAAATGTTGAAAAAATAAATACCGGATCCGTTTTGCCTGATAAAACCGGAAAAACGGATCCGGTATTGCAATGCATTTTCCTGAAAAATGCCTGATTAGTCAGAAAAAATGACATGCGTTTGCATACAGTTTGCCTGATCAGGCAGGCAGTTCAGGCAACGGAACTGCTTGCCGGATCACACTGCCGCAAGTGTGAAAGTACCCTTACTTTTATTCCCTTCGACATCATGAACATGTTATTGAGAATTCTAAAATTGAAAAACAAGTGAGAAAGTTACTTTAAAAGGTATAACTGCAGGGACTATGCCACCTAAGGAATTATAGGGGCATTTTTTGGGGGCGCTGATGGTCTTCATAATGCCGGTTTGGACATAGTTTGAAAAATACATGGGAATAATCTCTAGAAATTCTGGTGGGCCTTATAAAAAGAACAACAACAAAAAAAGTGATCATTTTCCTGTTGTTAACCTTGCCACAGGGCAGCCATATACATTTACTAGACGTCCTGGCAGGGCATTTCCCCAACAGGTAAGAGACCCATGTAGTAAAATAATAGAAATCATTTTACAGTTCTATTTCTCTATTTTAGATCTGGAATATACAGCATGTGAGCAGCCTCGTGCTATGATCATGAACACAGTCCTCATTCTTTGACTGAAGCTCGAATGATAGCCCCTGTAGAGTTTTCATAGGTACTGGAGCCCCCCAAGTCACTTTGCATTACTGCTTGGGATAATGCTTGTCATTGTTTAGGAGCACTGAAGTAGGTTTGAAGGGTTTATGTGCAACGATTAGGTTTCATTGTGAAAACAGAACTGAATAGGTAGTACTTTATTGGTTTCACAACCACTGAAAGTTCTTTGCACCTATTTACAAGAGCAGTTTTGCTGTGACCTGTGACAAGTATAACAGTACTATGTCAGCTCAGTTCAGCTATTACAGTCAGTGAACTGGGTCTGATTATGGGGACGCTTGCATTGCCTACTTCCACACATCCAGGCTTGGGCACCAATAGTTTTAAAAATAAAGAAACAACTGGCAACATATTAAAGGGGTTGTCTCACTTCAGCAACTAGCATTTATTATGCAGAGTAAGTGAAGGCACTTACTAATGTATTGTGATTTGCTGGCTGGATTCATTTTCCCTTCACTTTACACACTGCTCTTTTCCATAGTTAGGACCACCCTGCAATCCAGCAGTGGTGGCCATGCTTGCACACAGTAGGATAAAGCATTAGCTTATGTGCGCTTCCACGGTCCCCGCAACCAGAGATGCCAATGTTTTTCCCTATAGTGTTCAAGCACGACCACCACTGATGGATTGCAGGGTGGCCGTAACCAAGGAAACAAACACAGTATAAAGTGACAGAAAAATGAATTAAGCCAGCAAAGGAAGCAATATGGATAATAAAAATACATTAGTAAGTGCCTTATATTAACTTTCTCTTAATGATAAATGGCACTTGCTGAAGTGAGACACCCCCTTAAGTAAATTGGAACCCAGCTGCTGGCATACAGAATACAGATTTTTACATTACTACTGAGTCTATATATCGTGCACAATGAATACTAGAATCCTGCCCAGTCATTCAAAGGGCTATTTAGCTTTCAAACCCTTTTGAGCAGGCCCCTCCTCACCAATGGACCTGTGGAGGGACGCATACTTACCTGCTCTCTGCCGCATGGTTCCAGCTCATTTGGTTTGACGCGCTACAGTTTCCTGCGTGTCAGCCTCTGAAGTCCATGGGGGTCACGTGAGCTGCAGCAACAAATGAATGGTCACAATGGTCCACTGGGTCACATGCTGCTGGGGGGACATGTCCCCTCTGCGGCCAGTCATTGGTTGTAGCCGCATATGTGACAATGTTTGAATTGTGATTTAAATTTGTCTTTCCACAAAACACAATTTTTCTGGTTTTTCATGGGGGGCTCCATCGCTGGGATCCCTACCAATCACAAGAACTCCTATGTTTTTCCTAACTCCTGAGTATCCTGTTCATTATCACCCACATAACCAAGGCAATAAAAGGTTTGACTAGAATCCAGGATTAGGGCTCTTTCACACTTGCGTTCTGAGGATCCGGGGGGGAACTTCCGTCCCGCCGGATCCGTCAGAACGCAAGTGGTCGGAGAGCATTTGAAGACTGATCAGTTTCCTGATCAGTCTTCAACATGCTTTCACTGTTACCATGGCAGCCAGGACGCTACTGGAGTCCTGGCTGCCATGGTACTCAGCAGCGGTGTACTTACCTGCGCTGCGGCGGCCGGGCGCTCCTTAATGACGTCACAGGTCCGGGCGGCGCATAGATCAATGCGCCGCCCGACCTGTGATGTCATAATGGAGCGCCCGGCGGCCGCAGCGCAGGTAAGTACACTGCTGCGTTGTACTTACCATGGCAGCCAGGACTCCAGTAGCGTCCTGGCTGCCATGGTAACCAATCGGAGCCCCAGCTTACACTGGGGTCCCGATCGGAACGGCTGCTGCGCATGCGCAGCGCTAAACGTCGGATCCGGCGATGCGCCGAATCGACGTTTAGCTTAATGCCGGATCCGGAATAATGCTCATCAATGGGCATTAATTCCGGATCCGGCATTGCGGCATGTCTTCCGGCTTTTTGGACGGAGACAAATCCGCAGTATGCTGCGCTTTTGTCAACGTCCAAAAAACGTTGACATACTGAACGGAAGACATCCTGATGCATCCTGAACGGATTTCTCTCCATTCAGGATGCATTAGGATAATCCTGATCAGTTTCTTTCCGTCCTAGAGCCCCGAGGACGGAAAGAAACAACGCTAGTGTGAAAGAGGCCTTACTTGGCTGTTTCAGTATCTCCAATAGAGTTTGAATAGAACAGTAGTGTGCATGCTTGACCAACAGTTTTACTAATCCTAAAGATAGTGTAAGCTTAGACAGACTGTCTAGACCTCGACCAGATTTATCACAGGGCTTCAGACTGGTAAGGGGGGAGATATTTTTCCCTGACTTGATGCTAGTTATCGGTTGTCTTACTATGAGACAGATTTTTATGCCAAATTGGAGCACGATTTTTGTGAAGAACATTTTAGGCCCTGCCCCTTTCATACAAACCTCCACCCCTTTCACAAAAAGCCATGCCACTTGTTGAGCATGTCAAGGGTAAAATGTAGAAACTCTAGATGTGCCAAATTTAGGGCAGACCCTTTAGTAAATCTAGGCCTTTGTGCATGGGTGAGGCAGAACATTTCAATAGGTGATAAATGTATTTGGTGGAAAAGGCCCTTTAAGGGCTCATGCAAACATATTTTTTTCACATGTCCGTTTTTCTTTTTTTGTGACCCATATGTGGAACCATTCACTTCAATGGGGCCGCAAAAAACCCCAGATATGACTTCATGTGCATTCCATGTCTGTATGTTCGCACAGCCATTCCACAAAAAAATAGAACTTTTCCTATTATTTTCAGCATAACGGACAAGGATAGGACTGTTCTATTAGGGGCCGGCCCTTCCTTTTCACAAAATGTGGAATGCACACAGCCGGCTTCTGTGTTTTGCGGATCCCCAACTTGCAGACCGCAAAACAACTAATGGTCATGTGCATGAGCCCAAAATCTACTAATTAGAATAATTGTAATCAGTAATAAAAAGCAATATTTTTAAATCATATATTTCGCTTTATAAGATGGACTTTATTTCACAAATAAAGCAAATAGGACAATTCACTCGGGGCCTGGATTTTAACATCTTATTGTTACTTATTGTCATGGAAGCGCTCAGTAGTACATTAGGATCGGGGAAGTGAATATACCACTCCTGGTGCTGGCTTTACTCACCGTTCCCTGGTCTTATTTTCCAGGTGCCACGCTGTGCTGTGTCCTAACAGCATATAGTGCCGGATCTCCTGAGTGGTGGCACCATCCATAGCAGGAGAGGTGAGTTGTTTTATATTTTGTCTGATTTGAGGTCTGATGAAGTTTGGGGTTCTGATCTGAGGTCTGACGAAGATTGGGGTTCTGATCTGAGATAGATGAAAAATATGTTTTTCCTATGTTCCTCCTCTAAAACTTAGGTATGTCTTAAAGTCAGGTGCATCTTCTTGGGTGAAAAATACATTAAATTTCTTTATATTTATTTCTTGATACTTTAAATGTATATATATTCCTAAAACAGTGCCTGTTTCTTATCAATATTGTATGAAGTCAATCAGCCTTCACCACCACAGCACCTCATGCTGGTTGATGAAATGAACTCTTCATCTATCATTCATCACTCTCTCATCACTCTATCGTGTTGAAGCAATTACATACAGGAACAGCTCATGTACAGCAGGCTGAACTCCGTAGGTAGAAATTACCATAATATGATTTTACATAATTCTGACAACTTTATGTTCCGCTGAGCAGTGGAAACATATTGAAATGCTTAAAAAATGTTCCTATTAAAGTATGTACTGATAAATTCATATTCATCAATGAATTCAAACAATCACACATTGATGGCCTGTCCTGAGAATAGGCCATTGCTTGTAAAATCCTAGACGACGCCTTTAAATATTTAGATTCGATTTTTTTGGTGTTAATCTTTTTACAGAATTTTTCAAAATAAAGATTTTTTGATTATTCATTATCTAAAATGGTTCAGACGCCTGCTGCTTAGCACAGTATTTTCTACAATTGTGAATTATAAAACAGGTAATTATGTTCATTTTTAGTAAATTAATAATAATTCATACGCTTTCATTTGTGCTTTATACTGAAATAGACTAAAAATTAATAAAACATATTGGCAATTCTTGATACGGAATTAGGCCTCATGCAGAGTCTGTATGGACAACATACAGAGTCATCCGCCGTACTACACAGCAGTAGGTTATTCCTGCTGCCAGATGGTACCTTCATATGATGCCATATCACATAGCTATCCACCCCGAGAAGCAATGCTTGAGAACAACTCTGTAATAGAGACCTCTCATGGAAATGTATGTTTCTGCCCAGGTCTTTACCTGTAATCTTCTGCTGGTCTCACATTACTTCTAAATACAACGTGTGGGTTTGTACTGAACCATAATGGGAGGGAAACTTGGAACCTAAGATACTGTATATTTATACTATATGCAAATAATTGTAATAAATAATTTTTGCAATTTATCTTTGTACCAATAATACCTAATCAGTGCAATATTTGTATAACTGCTGGCTGAAGAGTCCCTACTCAATATATTCAAAGACTAAAAACCTACAAAAAAAAGTGCTGTGCCAGACAAAGATAGACTATACATATGTTTATATAATAAATATTTAAAATATGTAAAGACATCGTGAATCAATGCATATTTAAAATGTGGGTTATCACTTTAAAAGTCATAGTTAGAGGGGCTGTCCTATGAAAAATATTCTATATTTTTCAAACCAGCACCTGGATCTGAATACATGTAATTCAAATTCAATATGGCCACTGAGGTATTCACTAAAATCTATCTGTATAGCACCACCTGCTGTTTGTTCTTTTCCTCATTTCTCTGTCCACCTCACTAAAGTGCTCGCACATGCTCAGTTTCATCTTTCAACTGCCACCCGACATGTCTATAGTATATAGTATATAAGACCGAAAAAAGACATTTGTCCATCCAGTTCGGCCTGTTTCCTACAAGTTGATCCAGAGGAAGGCAAAAAAAAACCTGTGAGGCAGAAGCGATTTTTCCCCACTTAAGGGAAAAAAATTCCTTCCCGACTCCATTCAGGCAATCAGAATAACTCCCTGGATCAATGACCCCTCTCTAGTAGCTATAGCCTGTAATATTATTACACTCCAGAAATACATCCAGGCCCCTCTTGAATTCCTTTATTGTACTCACCATCACCACCTCCTCAGGCAGAGATCTACTGTTAGAAGCTTTGACAGTTACAGGGAGAGAGATGCAGCAGAAAGGACACTTTCCCCTGAGCTGGCAGCTTAAAATAAATCTAGTAGAGCCACTGGAACTTCGCATTCATGTAATATATAGAGATGGTACTTGCTTTGCTAGGAAGAGATTGTCATGTACCCCTTGGTGGATGTTGGGGTATACAATGTGTGCGAAGAATTGGTAAGGAGGATCTATATAACTTACTAATATAGTAATATACAGTATGGTATTTAAAATCTTAGTGCTATTAACTAGTACTGGGAAGAGCCGCCCGGTTGTCCTCCAGGCCTTCTCCAAGGGCAGACAGACCTGCACACTCCCCTCCTTAGATGGCCAGTAATGGAGGGGCACATGAATCAACCCCATGCATTAGCGTCTCCCTTTGTAACGCACTGTAGCTCCACTAGTTTCCTGGTGCACAGATGAATATTTGATGGAATACTTTCATATGTGCTTGTTCAGCAGAAAACTATCACATGCAGCGTGAGTTACAATAGAAGACACAGATGGACATGGTTATGTCACGTGCCCCTCCGTCAACAGCCATTTTTACAAGGGGAGTAGAAGGGTTGTCTATGGAGAAGACCTGGATGACAGACAGGCAGTGCTTTAGAGTGCTCGATTAAGGCACAGATATTCTAAACCCTATACATTAGTAAGTTACATATACCCCCTTATCCACTATTTAGAGCAGCAGGGCAGATTTACTAATACTGGGTAAGATTTTCATTTTAACTAAACACTTCTAAAGATCTGCCAAACATATCAAAGTGACTGATGCTGGATGATAAATCTGATGCATCTTTGGACACTTCTGCCTACTGCGTTGTTTACATTGTTTACCAGTATTTTGGGTACACAGTCTTGTCTCTTAAAGGGGTTGTCTAGTTTCATGGTATTGATGACTTATCCTCCGGATAGGTCATCAATATCAGATCGGTGGGGGTCCAACTCACAGCACTCCTGATGATTAGCTGCTTGAAGGCACACATGTGAGCACTGAGTCCTCTTCAATGTTTACTTGCACGCCTTCTACATTGTAGGGGTGGAGCAGTGTAATTACAGCTTCTTCTCCTATTCAAATGAATGGGACAAAAAGCTGTGTGGTATGAACCACTACAGTCAGGGGCGTAGCTATAGGGGGTGCAGAGGTAGCAGTCGCTACCGCGCCCAGAAGCCTGAGGGGGCCCAAAGACTCTTGTGCCGTTTAAGAAGACACCGTTATTATAGAAAGTGCCCCCACCTCTGACTGGAGAAAGCGGGTTAGGTCAACAATTTGGCATGGGGGGATGCTGTTTCAGTTTTTGCCTCAGGCAGCATGAAGGCTATGTGCTTCCCTGCCCCAACCACAAAGCACTGAGGGAAGGGGGGCCCAAGTTGAACTCTTGCACCAGGGCCCATTAGCCTTTAGCTACGCCCCTGACTACAGTGAAGACAGTGTGCAGGTAAACATTGAAGAGGAGGCAGCACTCCCACAATCTTTTAAAAAGTATAATTTTAATCACCAGGATCATCCCCACCAGTCAGTACACATGGTTTAATTGGATTGATGCTTTTGTAGGTTTGCAATTTATCCTGTTAAACTTTTCACAACTGAATTGTGTGCAAATTAAAGGGGTTCAGCTCTGAACCCGGATATACCCATAATTTCACCCCGGTAGCCCCCCTGATATTAGCATCAGGGCATCTCATGCTCTGATGCGCCCCCCTGCCCAGCGCTAGATCGCCAGGGCAAGGGCTCTTTTGTTTACAATAACACACTGACGAGTGGAAGCTTCCGCTTGGCAGTTTGTTCGGTGATGTCACCGGCTCTGATGGGCGTGCTTTAGCGCTGCCCTAGCGGTTTTACAGGCTAGCGCAGCGCTAAAGCCCACCCATCAAGGCCGGTGACGTCACCTGGCTTCCTGGCAGCCCCATGTAGAGCACAGTTCGTCACCAGAACTCCAGAAAATGCCTTTGCCCTCCGCGATTTAGAGGAGAGGAGAGAATCGGAGCATGAACTGCTGCGATGCTCAAGTCAGGGGGGCTGCCTGGTTGAAAATGGAGGTATGTCTGGGTTCAGCTCTGAATACGGACAACCCCTTTAAGTTTGAAATGGAAAAAGTTTTTAAATTCATACTGTGTGTGGTCAACTTATTTCTTCTTTATATACATTTACACAACAGGGCTACTTATGTGAAACTGGTGTTTTTTAACTAGTTTTGCATTTGTTCCTTGGGCAATCTGCAAAGGCCACTTCCCACATCCTGTACTGTTGTGATAGGTGGTCAATTACCAACATGTCTGAGAGCTGCTGTTCTAACTCCAGCTGTGAGCTGTTAATAACAAACTTACCCACAGGACGCTCTTGCCATATGGCGGTAGGCCACTCATTGCCATAATATGCATTACAAAACACATTCCTGTCAACAGCATTTGGGCATAGGTCATAAGATTTAATACTGGGCTTTAATGATTTCTTTCTTCACAGGACTTGTAAGATCCTATGTACATATGTTAAAGACGTTTAATGTAAATATCTTGGTTTGCAAGATATTTGTAAAGAATCGATATATTATTAGTAAAATGTAATTACTAGATTAACTAAACTTCACTATGCTTACTCATTGCCCTTCACTAAAATGATAAAAAAGAGGGAATTTTATCATTCCCCTACACCATGGGTTTAGTGTAAAAAAAAAGTTACAAAACCCAGTTTTGTGACTTTTTAAATGCCATTACAACTAGATTTCTTCCAACTGGCAATTTTATGTCTCTCATGCCAGTTTAAAAAAAAGAGGCATGGGGTGTCGGCGGGAATATCGCTCTCTATACATTCTTCAATATTGCCGGACTGACGTAGAAGATAATTAAAGGCTATGGACTCCTTTGGGGGCAAATTATTACATTGTAATCATTTTGAGCTAAAAATCATTTTTTTTATTTTTTTATGTATCCCCTTTCTCGTTACAGCAGCAGACCATGTTTTTACACTGTGTCCTGTAAGGGAACTCAGATGAAGGCTTATGTGAAGTCTTATATCTGATCTCCTGACAGGTCATAAGCACTCATTATCGCTTAAAGGGGTTGTCTGCTTTTTTACTTTTGATGACCTATCCTCAGGATAGCCCATCAATATCAGATCGGCAAGGGTCTGACTCCTGGCACCCCCACTGATCAACTGTTTGAAGAGAAGGCAGCTCTCGTACAAGTGCTGCTTTCTTTGCTCTGTTTACCTGCTCGCTGCAGCAATTGCAGTGGTGAGCAGGTGTAATTGCAAGCATGGTGTCCCAATTCATTTCTATGGGACGGCTCTGTAGTATTCACATGAACAGACAAAAGCGGTGGGAAACGCTTCAGTTTTGTTGTATTCCCATGACACACACAAAAGCGCTGTAAGCAGCGTTTTTGACTGCGGCATGGGATACTAATCAAGACGGTTCCATCATGAAACACAATGTAAGTCAATGGTGACAGATAATTTTTTCGCACACGAAAAAAAAATTTGATCCGGTGCCTATTGATTTACAATGGATTTTGTGACGGATCAGTCTTGTTCATTTGGGATATAATACAACCAGATCCATTCTGAATGGATGCAGGTGGTTTTATTTTGCAAATATGACCAGTGTCACTTTATGTGTGAATCACTTTAAAACGCTTTTATGCAGGATATTCTGAGATTGTTTTTTCGTCACATATTGTACTTCATGACACTGGTAAAATGGAGTCAAAAAAATTCATTTTTATTTATAAAAAAAATAAAAAATTGATGAAATATTTGGAAAAATTGTTATTACTTTACATTCCCCATATGTCTACTTCATGTTTGAATCATTTTGGGAATGTCATTTTATTTTTTGGGGACGTTAGAAGGCTTAGAAGTTTAGAAGCAAATCTTGAAATGTTTCTGAAATTTTCCAAAACCCACTTTTTAGGGACCAGTTCAGGTCTGAAGTCACTTTGTGAGGCTTACATAATAGAAACCACACAAAAATGACCCAATTCTAGAAACCACACCCCTCAAGGTATTCAAAACTGATTTTACAAACATTTTTAACCCTTTAGGTGTTCCACAAGAGTTAATGGCAAATGGAGATAAAATTTCATAATTTCGATTTTTTTTCCATTTTAATCCATTTTTCCAGTAACAAAGAAAGGGTTAACAGCTAAACAAAACTCAATATTTATTGCCCTGATTCTTTAGTTTTCAGAAACACCCCATATGTGATCGTAAACTGCTGTATGGCCAAACGGCAGTGCACAGAAGGAAGGGAACACGCTACAGTAGAAACTCCAAAAAAGTGACCCCATTTTGGAAAGTAACATGACCGTTTCAATGATCAGGTCATTACGGACGCGGTGATATCAAACATGTGTAGTGCATTTTTTTTTTTTAATTTTTAATCAGTCATAAATGTGTTTTTTTATTATTACTTTTTTTCACTTTTTTTTTATTTTTTTGACCCAGACGCACTTGGTTCTTGAAGTACCTTAGATCCATATGTCTTCTTCTTTTAGTTGTGTCTGTTGTCTTTTCTGTAATAAAATGCTTTATCCATTATGCAAATTAGGCTCCAAGGAGCCCAGAGGGGCGTTTTTTCTCTCCCAGGGTGCCTAGGAACACCACCCTGATGTATTCAAAAGTCAGGTATCAGGTCCGCGCTAATGGATCCACCATAAACACGTGCTCCAGACGCGCTGTTCTCTTATTCAGGTCACTCGTAATTACACTCCGAACACCAACTGAAGCTCTCCATATCCAGAATCCCTTTGAAAAACGGGAAACAGCGCAATACCCCAAGTAATAGGTTAAAAGCAACTTTATTCTACTTGTAGTTAGCGTGACAGACAAACAGCACAAGCCCGACCCGGGTTTCGCCACGTTGGCTTCGTCAGGGGCTAATCAGTGACTGGCACCTGAGGTCCTTTTGTTACCTCCTTGCGTTCTGCTCAATTTCCGGCTATCTCGCTTCCTTAGGTCACGGGCCAAAGGCGCATCACACCAGAATTATCTCACGATCCTGATATAATTCTGGTGTGATGCGCCTTTGGCCCGTGACCTAAGGAAGCGAGAAGACTTTTACCCCACATTCATCAGAGCAGAGAGCGCTGTGAATGGCACAGGAAACGCAGCGATGGTGCCTGTGCCTGAAATAACCAATAGCAAAGCTCCTTACAGCAAGGTCAAGGAGCTTTGTTATTGGTTGGTATAGACTAGTGACCCTGCTCCCCCCTTCTCCTGTCACTCCACTAGTGACCCTGCTTTCCCCTCCTCTTGTCACTTCACTAGTGACCCTGCTTCCCCCTCCTCCTGTCACCCCACTAGTGACCCTGCTCCTCCCTCCTCCTGTCACCCCAGTAGTGATACTGCTTCCCCCTCCTCCTGTTACCCCAGTAGTGACCCTGCTTCCCCCTCCTCCGGTCACCCCACTAGTGACCCTGCTTCCTCCTCTTCCTGTCACCCCACTAGTGACCCTGCTCCCCCCTTCCTCCTGTCACCCCACTAGTGACCCTGCTCCCCCCTCCTCCTGTCACCCCACTAGTGACCCTGCTCCCCCCTTCTCCTGTCAGCCCACAGGGAAGAAGCTGAACAGACTCCACCGACTATGATGGGATCCGTTCAGTTTCCGTTTGGGATCCTGTCTTTTTACTGGACACAAAAGTGCTGCATACAAAACTTTTTTGTCTTGCCTTTAGACAGAATCTGCAACAGAAGCTCCAAACGAAGCCTGCAACAAAGATTTGAAGGCCTACGTATTATCTATTTTAGTAATGCCCACACATGCCAACTCACAGTGTATGCATTACTTTCTGGCAAAGTTACCTAGTTCTGGCCCGCAAAATTTATACCATGTCTAGTGCGGCACTCAGACGAAAAATGGTTGGGCACTGGTTTAAACAAAAGTGGTGCCATTTATGACACTGGTGTAAAGTAGAACTGGCTAGTTGCCCATAGCAACCAATCAGATTCCACCTTTCATTTTCGTAAGCTCCTTTGGGAAATGAAAGGTGGAATCTGATTGGTTGCTATGAGCAGCTAAGCTAGTAATCTTTTACACCAGTTTGATAAATGACCACATAGGTCCTGTTCTGATGACACATTCCCTTTAACCACTTCAGCCCCCCTAGCTTAAACACCCTTAATGACCAGGCCACTTTTTACAATTCCGCACTACACTACTTTCACCGTTTATTGCTCCGTCTTACAACTTACCACCCAAATGAATTTTACCTCCTTTTCTTCTCACTAATAGAGCTTTCATTTGGTGGTATTTCATTGCTGCTGACATTTTTACTTTTTTTGCTATTAATCAAAAATTACCGAAATTTTTGCAAAAAAATGACATTTTTCACTTTCTGTTGTAAAATTTTTCAAAAAAAACTACATTTCTATATAAATTTTCTCTAAATTTATTGTTCTACATGTCTTTGATAAAAAAATCCAATAAGTGTATATTTATTGGTTTGGGTAAAAGTTATAGCGTTTACAAACTATGGTGCAAAAAAGTGAATTTAGGCATTTTGAAGCAGCTCTGACTTTCTGAGCACCTGTCATGTTTCTTCAGGTGCTAGAATGCCAGGAAAGTATAAATATCCCCCAAATTACACCATTTTAGAAAGAAGACACCCCAAAGTATTCGCGGAGGGGCTTGGTGAGTTCATGTATCATTTCATTTTTTTCACAAGTTAGCGGAAAATGACACTTTCTGAGAAAAAAAAAAGTTTCAATTTCTGATAACTTCTGGCAAAAAAAAATAAAAATCTCAGACGGACTCACTATGCCCCTCAGTGAATACCTTGGGGTGTCTACTTTCCGAAATGGAGTCATTTGTGGGGTGTGTTTACTGTTCTGGCATTTTGGGCGGGCTAAATTGTGAGCCGCCATGTAAAACCTAAAGGTACTCGTTGGAATTTGGGCCTTTGCACTCAGGCTGCAAAAGCGGCACTTATGTGGTATCGCCGTACTCAGGAGAAGTAGGGCAATGTGTTTTGGGGTGTATTTTACATATACCCATGTTGGGTGAGAGAAATATCTCTGTAAATTGTCAACTTTGTATAAAAATTTTTAAAAGTTGTCGTTTACAGAGATATTTTTCACACAAAGTATGGGTATATATAAAAATACACCCCAAAACACATTGCCCTACTTCTCCTGAGTACGGCGATACCACATGTGTGCCACTTTTTGCAGCCTGGGTGCGCAAAGGCCCTAAAACCAATGAGTACCTTTAGGATTTCACAGGGCATTTTTACGCATTTGGATTCCAGACTTCTTCTCACCCTTTAGGGGCCTCTAAAATGCCAGGACAGTATAAATACCCCACATGTGACCCCATTTTGAAAGAAGACACCCCAAGGTATTCTGTGAGGGGTATGGTGAGTTCATGTAAAATTTTATTTTTGTCACAAGTCAGTGGAATATGAGACTTTGTAAAAACAAAATTAAAAAAAAAATAAATAAATTTCCGCTGACTTGTGCCAAAAATAAAAATTCTGTGGACTCACCATGCCCCTCACGGAATACCTTGGGGTGTCTTCTTTCCAAAATGGGGTCACATGTGGGGTATTTATACTCACCTGGCATTTTAGGGGCCCCTAAAGTGTGAGAATCCAAATGCATAAAAATGGCCTGTGAAATCCTAAAGGTACTCATTGGTTTAGGGCCCCTTTGCGCATCTTGGCTGCAAAAAGTGTCACTCATGTGGTATCGCCGAACTCAGGAGAAGTAGGGCAATGTGTTTGGGGTGTATTTTTACATATACCCATGCTGCGTGTGAGAAATATCGCTGTAAACGACAACTTTTTACATTTTTTTATTCAAAGTTGTCAATATACAGAGATATTTCTCTCATCCAGCATGGGTATATGTAAAAATACACCCTAAAACACATCGCCCTACTTCTCCTGAGTACGGCGATACCACATGTGTGACACTTTTTGCAGGCAAGATGCGCAAGGGGCCCAAATTCCAATGAGTACCTTTTAGGAGGGCATTTTTACGCATTTTCTTCTCACGCTTTAGGGCCCCTAAAATGCCAGGGCAGTAGAAATACCCACGTGTGACCCCATTTTTGAAGAAGACACCCTAAGGTATTCCATGAGGGGCATGGCGAGTTCATAGAATATTTTTTTTGGCACAAGTTAGTGGAAATTGATTTTTATTGTTTTTCTCACAAAGTCTCCCTTTCCGCTAACTTTTGACAAAAGTTTAATTTTTCATGAACTCATTATGCCCCTCAGAGAATACCTTGGGGTGTCTTCTTTCCAAAATGGGGTCACATGTGGGGTATTTATACTGCCCTGGCATTTTAGGGCCCTAAAGCGTGAGAAGAAAATGCGTAAAATACCTCTCCTAAAAGGTACTCGTTGGAATTTGGGCCTTTGCGCATCTTGGCTGCAAAAGTGTCACACATGTGGCATCGCCGTACTCAGGAGAAGTAGGGCGATGTGTTTTGGGGTGTATTTTTACATATACCCATGCTGGGTGAGAGAAATATCTCTGTATATTGACAACTTTGAATAAAAAATGCAAAAAGTTGTCGTTTACAGCGATATTTCTCACACCCAGTATGGGTATATGTAAAAATACACCCCAAAACACATTGCCCTACTTCTCCTGAGTACGGCGATACCACATGAGTGACACTTTTTGCAGCCAAGATGCGCAAAGGGGCCCTAAAACCAATGAGTACCTTTAGGATTTCACAGGCTATTTTTACGCATTTGGATTCTCACGCTTAGGACCCCTAAAATGCCAGGGCAGTATAAATACCCCACATGTGACCCCATTGTGGAAAGAAGACACCCCAAGGTATTCTGTGAGGGGTATGGCGAGTTCACAGAAAAAAAATTTGGCACAAGTTAGCGGAAATTGTTTTTTTTTTTTTTTTTTACAGTCTCATATTCCACTAACTTGTGACAAAAATAAAATTTTCCATGAACTCGCCATACCCCTCACGGAATACCTTGGGGTGTCTTCTTTCTAAAATGGGGTCACATGTAGGGTTTTTGTACTGCCCTGGCATTTGAGGGTCTCCGCAGTCATTACACGTATGGCCAGCATTAGGAGTTTCTGCGATTCTCCTTATATTGAGCATACGGGTAATGAGATTTTTTCCGTTCAGCCTCTGCGCTGAAAAAAATAAAAATGAACGGCACAGATTTTTTCATTCGCATCGATCAATGTGGATGAAAAAATCTCTGCCAAAATCAGTGACTGTGGTGCGGTGCGGTGGGCTGGGCGCTAGCTACCTAACAAGTAGCTAGCTAACTGGCGGTGATAGGGGACCCTTATGCCCCATTCACACGTCCGCAATTCTGTTTGCGGAACGGAATTGCGGACCCATTCATTTCTATGGGGACAGACTTTGTCCCGCTCGGATCCGGGAATTACGGAACCGCGCTTCGGGTCTGCACTTCCGTTCCGCAAAAATATAGAACATGTCCTATTCTTGTCCGCAATTGCGACAAGAAAAAGCATTTTCTATATAGTTCTGGCAATGTGCGGATCTGCAAAATGCGGAAAGCACATTGCCGGTGTCCGTGTTTTGAGGATCCGCGGATCGATCCGCGGATCGGATCTGCGGATCCGAATCCACGGATCCGTGAATCCACGGATCCGCAAAACACATATGGACGTCTGAATGGAGCCTTACAAGGGGTGTGATCAATGACAGGGGGTGATCAGGGGTCTAGATGGGGTGATCAAGGGGTTAATAGGTGAGGGGGTGGGGGGTTAGTGTAGTGTTTGGTGCAACTTTTACTGTGTTACCTGGTCCTCTGGTGGTCGATCCCAGAAAATGGGACCACCAGAGGACCAGGTAGCAGCTATATCAGACGCTGTTCATAAAACAGCGTCTGATATAGCTGTTTGATGCGATTTATATCGCATCTACAGCCTGCCAGCGATTGATCATCGCTGGCAGGCTGTAGTCCAACTCTCGAGACGCGCTTCACTGTGAACGCGCGCGCGTCCAAACAGAAGATCCCGGCCGCCCGCAGGACGCAATCCTGCGTACGGCGGTCGGGGACTGGTTAAGTACTGCAGTGTATTTTATGTGTTTTATGTGGGCTCACGTGTTCAAGTTCCCTATTGGGACTTTGAAAATAAAGTAAAGTGAGCCAAAAATAGACATAATTGGTATTGCTGCATTCATAACAACCTGTACAATAAAACAAATATTATTTATTCCACATGTGAACATCGTAAAAATATTAAAGACACAATGCCAAAATTGGTGTTTTCTTGTTTATTCCCAAACACCAAAAACAGTAATAAAAATTGATCAAAAGCTCCCTGTTCCCTAAAATGACCTCACACAGCTCCATTGATGGAAAAGTAAAAATATCATGCGGTTTTGAGTGCAATGACACAAAAACTGAATACTTTGCAAAAATAAAGAGTTTTTTTATATGTACCCTAAAATGGTGCTATTTAAATATAAATCTTGTCCCACAAAAAAAGGAGCCTTCATACAACTATATGATAAGTCGAAAAATAAAACATTATTGTTTTTGAAATGCTGACATAAAAAAAATAAATCAAAGCTGCAGGGATTGTCGGTCCTCAAAGCTCCTACATGTGTTCAAATAATAAAAGATGGTAACCTCACCAGTTACTGCCTTACCACTCTCAGCACTGTCACTCTGGTCCTCACTACCAGTCTTTGTTAAGGGGTTGTGTCATCTCATACATCGGAGTCATATTACTAGGATATGCCCACAATGTTTGATAGGTGCGGGTCCCACCCCTTGTACCCACACCTATATCTAAAACGGAGCCTGCAAAGAGGTGAAGAGGTGCACGAGCGCCCTCCATTCAATTCTATGGGACTTCCGAAAATAGCCTAGCACGTTGCTCGGCTATTTTTCGGAAGTCCCATAAAAATTAATGGGAACCACACCGGCCACTGCAACATTTACTTCTATGGGGCTAACGGAAATAGCTGAACTAGCTCTCTCTTTGCTTCTCTTTTTGGGCAGTTTTAGAGATAGATGCAGTAGGGTGTTTCATTTTTCGGAAGATATGATTTTCATATGACTTTGCTTACGCCCCAAGTCTCAGTGATGTAAAAGATATATATGCCAAATTTCAAGAAGATTGGATAATAGTTAGGGGTTACACACATTGATCACTTTTATTACAACTCTAACTCCTGTACGTAGGAGATTGGTCTAAAAACGACTTCAGTTTCAGGATCCCAGGGGCTCTGCATCAAGCAAGGTGGATGGCAAAGATGAACAACAAAAGCAATTCTTGTTGAGGGTAGTCGAGCATCACAGAAAACTCTTAACCAAGCTAACAAAAGAAGGGATTACATCGTTCAAAGTTGATTAATATAATATACTACCTATTAATCTTAGTGTCTAATTTAAATATTTTTTTAAGTTTGTAATTTTTCCCAATAAAAGTAATTAACATCGTATTTTTTGCCTACTTTTACAAAACTGATCAAAGTGTGCAACCTCAAAATATTATTAAATATATTATCCAGTCTTCTTGAAATTTGGCACATATATCTTTTACATCACTAAGACTCGGGGAGTAAGCAAAGTCTGAAAAAATTTAACATTTTCTTTTTTTCCATTACAAAATGAAACACCCTAAGGTGCAGGTCCCAGAGGTGGGAACCACACCAATCAGACATTGGAGGCATATCCTAGCGATATACCACCAATGTCTGAGATGACACAACCCCTTAACAAAGACTGGTAGTGAGGACCAGAGTGGCAGTGCTGAAAGTGGTGAGGGATTAACTAATGAGTGTACCATCTTTTATTATTTTAACACACATAGGAGCTTGGAGGACCTTTTCAAACAAGTCGGATAATCCCTGAAACTCTGATTTATTTATTTTTTTTCAAGTCAAAAAACACCTTTAAGGAATTAAAGGTTTATAGACTGATGTGTGCAACCTGCAGTTTTTTTAGCTGTTGTGAAGCTATAAGGCTGTATTTATAAGTTGAGATGAGCGAAGTGGAATTAGATCCGAATTTCAGGAAAAATTTGATTTGCACCGAAGCCGAATTTCCTCACGCTTCGTGGTAACGAATCACATTTTTTTTTAAAAAATGGCTGCTGCATGTGTGAGGACATGGAAAAAGGAACTCTGGGAAGGCAGGATCACCCATACTGACATGCATGCAGCCAATCAGCAGCCAGCCAGCCCTGTGATGTCACAGCCCTATAAATAGCGGCAGCCATCTTAGATTCTGCCATTTACCAGCGTGCTTAGTGCAGGGAGAGACATGTCTGCAGGCGCTAGGGACAGTGATAGGGCAGACTTGATTGTGGTGAAAAAATGATTTATAAGTGCATGTAAAGGATAGGGAGGAATCATTGCACAGCATTTATGTAGAACAGGATTCAGTAGGGGAGGTTACAGACTGGGTAATAGGAGCAATCCTATTACACCTTGGTGCACTGACTGGGGATCCAAATTGCCACTATACAGCTCTGTCATTGTAGCAAACCGTTCTTGTTATTGGGGTGCAAGTGCTGTTTGATACAGCCATTAGCAGGGTTTATTACAAGGAACTATTTCTACAGTACATCTTATTTGCCCTTGTGCGGTGAAGTTTTATGTTGTAAAGCCATTTTTGCCGTGTATTAGTGGCAAAAGTAAAATATATTTGCCCTTGTGTGGTGCAGTGATATATATATTAAAGCCCAGTTTGCCGTGAATTAGTGGCGAAATAAAAATATATTTGACGTTCATCGTTGCACTTATCTGTTGAACAGCCTTTTGTGTTGTGGAAAAAAATGATGGCCTAATTGCCGTTCTGCGGTGCAGTGATATATTCTAAAGCCCAGTTTGCCGTGTATTAGTGGAGAAATAAAAATATATTCGCCGTTCATCGTTGCACTTATCTGTTGAAAATCCTAATTGCCATTCTGCGGTGCAGTGATATATTCTAAAGCCCAGTTTGCCGAGTATTAGTGGAGAAATAAAAATATATTCGCCGTTAATTATTGCACTTATCTGTTGAAAAGCCTTTTGTGTTATGGAAAAGTGGAAAAGTGGAAAAAAGGGCCTAAATACTGTTCTGCGGTGCAGTGATATATTCTAAAGTCCAGTTTGCTGTCTATTAGTAGCAAAATAAAAATATTTGATCTAACATTTAATTATTTGATCTAACAGTATGTCAGACAGAGAAGTTCCAGGCCCTGGGGAGTGGCAGAGGCCTAAATGTTTCTGGCGCAGGCAGAGGTCACAGCAGAGTAAGGGGCCGTGGCAGCAGGAGTCACTTCGAGAGGCCTGAGCTCCCAGTGTCAGCTAGCAGTGGTGTCATGACCAGCAACCCAGCGGTTCTTGAATGGTTGACTCGATCTTCGACTTCATCGCAAGTGACATCAGACACCCCCAGCCAAGAGTCAGTGGGTTAGTCAGACACAACCCTTAGTTGGCATGGCCCGGGAGCAGGCCCTTGCCCTGCCCTCACCTGTCCTCAACCTGCCTCTGTCCTTTTCTGTTCCCTAAGCCAGAGAAGTATTGCATGCTGTAGCCTCAGCTCCACTATAAAGTGAGGACGACCTACTAGAAGACAGTCAGCAGCTACTGGACAGCCAAGATGTGGAGGAGACATCCGCCGCTTCCTCCACTAGGCGAGCAAGTTGTAATGAGAAAAGTGGCGTGGGAGCTGGTGTTGCGAGCGGTCAGGCTCCTGACCCAGAGACAGTGAGGAGGACATCAGTACTGCAGTACTCGATGATGATGATGTAGCTGATCGCACTTGGGAGCCAGGTGACGAAGAGGCTTCATTTTTGTTTGTTTTTTTCTTTATATAATAATGTAATATTATAAAATCCAATGTCCTCATGAAAATCTGCAGCATGGGGGCCCCATGTGGCTTCTACCCACTTTCAAAATAATCCTTCAGCGGGGCGAATAGATGCTGGATGACCGTGACGCTCCATGACCTTCCCAGGAGCTTCTGTCGGGAGCAGCGGTTCATTTCTGAGACGTCCATATAGTGTGGGGGGAATCCAAAGACCCTCTCCATCTCCGTGCACCACAGGATGTCCTCCTTCCCATCGATGATGACTGGGAACTTGTGATTTTTTCCCTGACAAAGAGACCAGGGGCTGGTAGTTATGGTTTGAATCTTAATGAACTTCGCAACTCTTTCGGGCTCCAAGTAATCTTGAAGCTTTGTCTTTTCATTGTCTGTAGCTATTAGAGGCCTGTTCATGCCAGGCAGATTCCCCCAGAAGAATTTGGCTCTATGAGCAGCCAATACCGCACTTGCATCAATCTTGACAGGATTCGTCTCCAGGTGAAGAGAAATTGTTTTTTGGAATTATTTTTCCATCGCAACCACATTCTCGAATACCTAGAAGACTGGACGATTCTCTCCTGTCTTAGGCAACACTTTATTAAGTAATTGCGGAAAGTAAAAAAACAGTTGTCCACTGCCCCCATAAAGGCCTTTCCGGTGCAGGTTAACCACAGATAAGCCATTACAAGGACTGCTGCCAATTATCAGATCGAATTGTCCCCATTCTTCAATCTGTCCATGCCAGGCAGGTTCACCCAGAAGTATCTGGCTCGATTAGCAGCCGATACCGCCCTTCATCAATCTTGACAGGATTCGTGTCCAGGTGGAGAGAAATTGTTTTTTGGATAGCTTTCTCTATCGCAACCACATTCTCGAATAATCAGAAGACTGGCCAATTTTCTCCTGTCTTAGGCAATACTTTATTGAGTAATTGCGGAAAGTAAAAAAAACTGTTGTCCGCTGCTCCCATAAAGGCTTTTCCGGTGCGGGTTAACCACAGATAAGCCATTACAAGGACTGCTGCCAATTATCAGATCGAATTGTCTCCATTTTTCAATCTGTTAAATTAAATTTAAAATATTAAATTGAACCAAAACTTGATTTAAATTTTAAGAAACTAAACTTAAATTCGAAATAAGGAAAAAATATAGGGGTTCAACCCCCTGTTGCTATAGATGTGGTGTTCTTGTCGGGGTGACTCACCTTGTCAATGTGATAAGTATATGGAATTATATTTGAGACAGGCACTGTCTTAAACTTAAATTTGCCAATATATTATCCCAATCTTTGAGGGAAATTCCCGGACAATCAATTTGCCAAGACTTTTGTCCCGGAGAACATGTATTATTAAATCGTGTTTTAAGCAACACTTTATAAAGTTGAGAAATTTTATCCTTCTGTCCCATATTCCCTATAAATGAAAAGACGAAACGGGGAGATCGAGAAAACGATTACACAGGGCACGGGGGAGGAGGGGTCAAACATGGAGGCAGAAACACGAAGCAACATAAATTCGATACTTCAAATTTCAAATCTGTAACCAGGTCCCAGCCAACACCGAAGATCCAAGGAGGGGGGCGGCAGGAAGCAGCGGAGACCGAAACATTAAAAGGAGGGCGACCGCCCCGTCTGCGAGTGAGGCAGCAAGCACTTGCCTGATGCCACACATCTGATGCCAAGTGCTCCTTTTTCACCCAGTGGCATGCAGCCGATATCAGGCAGTCAAGGCTCCACCACCTCAGCCCAAGGGAGCTGTCTGTCCTACCCTTCTGCACCTCGTTTGCTCCACAGACAGGATCCAATTATTTGGGAGTTATTGTTCTGACGGATCAGATGAAAGGCAAAATAATCAGTGACGTCAACACAAACTGACACCCTCTCCACTCTGTCGGGGGGCTCTTCTTGTATAAGCATTTAATAGAACAGGTTCTGTAAACATCTATGTGGAATCAGCTGAGGACGGTGTAAAAGGAGTGCGCTTCTTCTTGGCGCTAACATCGACCTGTATGGCTGAGTTCATACTGTAGTTATTTGGTCAGTTTTGGCCACGTGACTGCCCAAATAAGTGAAGTGTACAGTGATTCTAATAGCGACACCCGTCATCTGCATACGGTAAAGTTGGTAAAGTCGGAAAATTTGTGAATATTGGATTTTGTCCGCATGCAGGCAGTAGACTGCATAAATATGATGTAATGTTCAGTCAGAGTGGTGCAGTAAGGGGGGCCACTATGGCATGCCCCTCAGATGCTTGTGTAAGAGATGCAAATAAGCCTTGGCTAGGATATTTTGATACAGGGCAAGGACAGCAAAGTGAATATTTGCATTGGGTGAAGGAAAGTCTAGCTACTGCTTTGCCCAGTGTCATGACACTGCTTTGCCCAGCATGTCATGACAGGTTGCAACTTTTATGGCATGCTAGAACTTCACACCAACTGAGGACTAACAGGCGTATGCATTCTTGTTTACAGGATCTTGCACTTTAGGACTTATTTACAACATAGCAATCAGCTACGATCTCTGCATAAAAAAAACAGTTCCGGGATTATATGAAAGGTTATTTCCATCTTCTATTCAAAGGAAATGCCATCCCTTGTGATCAGTGGAGGTCTGACTTTTTGGGTTCTTCTGAGAATGGAGTGGCAGAAATCAGGATTTAGTGCATTGTCCCCTTTTTTTTTTTTGTAAATTCTTTATTTATTTAAGTTTTTTCAGTTAAAATTTTACAACGCACATGCGAATACTTAATATATAGATATACAGATTAAGGCACAACTCAAGCGATATACCAATGAGAACTCTGAGTAATGTCTGACACAGTCCATAATAAGGTTCACATTACAGTGTTGACCAATATCAAGAATTCAGAGTAGCCTTTGGTGGATACTGACCACCCAATGGGCCAATAGTAGGATTAACTGTACATGACAGTTCTAACACTCATTACATTTCAACCTGAGGATCCCTGGTCCACAAGGGGACACTCAGGTAAGGATAGGGGAGCAGGAGTGGGGGGGGGGAGGGGTGGGGTCTCTCTCTTTGACCGCACCCATATTCCCATAAGATCACCAAGCTGACACCTAGTAGTTGGTTGAGAAAGTATCAGGAGGGAGCAAACTTTAACTCTAACTGGATGTGGAACTAGTCGCTGAATTCCATCTATACCACACCTTAAGGTATTTATCATGAGATCTATTTAGCCAACTAGTCATCTCCTCAAATTGAGAAACCTGGCGGACTTTCGCTCTCCATTCCTGAACTGTAGGGGGGGGGACTTATCCATCCAATGGAGTGATATCAGAGATTTTGCGACAGCGAGTAAATGAGTCACCAAACTGTTCCTAGAAGAGATATATTTGCTTCTAGGTTTTGTCAAGACCACCATCTCAACCGTAATTTGAAAGTTATGCTCAGATATTCGCTCGATCACCTCAGCTATTTTTTTCCAGTATAATACTATCAGGGGACCGGCCCACCATATATGGGACAGCGATCCAGTTCCGCTCTCGCACCTCCAGCACACCCGAGTATGTGACAATCCCCTATTAAAGAGGGGAAAAAAATGGGTGCTGTATTAAGTGCAACTACTGAGTGATGTTCTCTGTGGTCAGGGCCAGCGCTTCCATATAGGCAAGGGGGGAAATTGCCCCCGGACCCCCGAGTCCTTAGGGGTCCCCAAGCCCACTGCTCTGAGCCCCTCTCTGCCTCTTTAATCGCGCCACCGGAGCCGTACAGCGCTGGACACCATGGAGGTAAGTAAAAGTGTGTTTTTTTTTGTTTTTTTTTATATACCGCACTATCTGTTACTGGCACATGGGGGTGGGGGGTTAAAGAGGCACTTGTTACTGGCACATGGGGTGGGGGGGTTAAAGAGGCACTTGTTACTGGCACATGTGGTGGGTGGGTTAAAGAGGCACTTGTTACTGGCACATGGGGTGGGGGGTTAAAGAGGCACTTGTTACTGGCACGAGGGGTTGGGTGGGTTAAAGAGGCACTTGTTACTGGCACATAGGGTGGGGAGTTAAAGAAGCACTTGTTACTGGCACATGGGATGGGAGGTTCAGGAGGCACTTGTTACTGGCACATGGGGTGGGGGGTTAAAGAGGCACTTATTACTGGCACATGGGGTGGAGGGTTAAAGAGGTACTTGTTACTGGCACATGGGGTGGAGGGTTAAAGAGGCACTTGTTACTGGCACATGGGCTGGGGGGTTAAAGAGGCACTTGTTACTGGCACATGGGGTGGAGGGTTAAAGAGGTACTTGTTACTGGCACATGGGGTGGGCGGTTAAAGAGGCACTTGTGACGCGAAGGGGGTGATGTAAAAAGTAGGGGGTGATGACGGGACATGGGGGGAAGCCCTTATTGTTTTTCACCCCAGGGCTCCATTTCACCTACAACCGGCCCTGTCTGTGGTGCAGTATTGTACTGCATGTCCTGTAGTGCTCTTTACCTGTACCATCAAAGTGATTCATCAGCTTTCCATTGCCTCTGTCTGACTTTGTATCTGCTATTTTTCCATAAAGGGAATCTGGCATCACATACCTTTATGTCTAAATAAATGGTTAGGCTACTTTCACACTAGCGTTTTGGCTTTCCATTTGTGAGATCCATTCAGGGCTCTCAAAAGTGGTCCAAAATGGATCAGTTTTGCCCTAATGCATTCTGAATGGAAAATGATCCACTCAGAATGCATCAGTTTGCCTCCGTTCAGTCACCATTCCGCTCTGGAGACGGACAACAAAACGCTGCCTGCAGCGCTTTGCTGTCTACCTGTCGAAGCGGAGCCAAACGGATCTGTCCTGGCACACAATGTAAGTCAATGGGGATTAATCCGTTTTATCTGGCACAATAGAAAACGGATCCATCCCCCATTATTTTCAATGGCATTCAAGAAGGATCCGTCATGGCTATAGAAGACATAATACAACTAGATCCGTTCATGACGGATGCATGCGGTTGTATTATTGTAACGGAAGTGTTTTTGCAGATCCATGACGGATCCGCAAAAAATGCTAATGTGAAAGTAGCCTTACATGTGCCCTTGTCCACTGTACTGTTCATTCCTAAAGTAACCATGCATTCATGTGCAGATGATTTTAGCCCTGGCAAACAACAGGGCTGTACCGCACATACGCCGATTCCCAAAGCGATTGTGCATGAGCCGTAAAATAGGACAAGGTGAGACTATACTGCCTGGCCCTGTGACTCAAAACTGGAAAAGGGGGGGGGGGTGGTATGAGTAAATAAAGTAGATTTCAGTGCAATGAGGTGCAGTAGTGACACTCTTGTTGCACTGACCAGTTAATTTGCATATGAGAAAAAGAAGAATTTTTATTGAATGCGGGCAACAATCAGGAGGGTATTAAGAGCATTTTGTTCAGGGGACCAGCGCACATCTAACAATTCATTTACATTAATATTAAGGCATGCAGTGACAGATGCTCTTTAAAGGCTATGTACACCTTTGGGGGCAATTTTTTTTCTCAGTGTAGGGATAGGATGCTGCCGCTTCTGTGAGGGAGAGATTAGGGAAGAAATCTGTTGAACTTGGTGGTGTTAACTCTTCAAGCTACAGCAATTATTGAGGGTGCTATGCTACATATTTGTACCCAGCCCTGAGACCAGTACAAGGCAAGGATTTTTGCCGCCCTAGGCAAAAGAACAGTTTGCCGCCCCCCCCCCTCCCATGTGACATCACAATGCCCCTCACCCCCTTTTGTCACTTTTCTCCCCCCTCCCTTTTGTCACTCTCTTCCCCCTCTCCCTTTTGTCACTCCTCTCCCCCCTCACTCCCCACTCCTTTTCTTACCCCCCTTGCATCACTCTGTTCCCTCCTGTTAGCTCCTCTGGTGTAGCGTGGCCAAGCGCTGTCCGGGTCCGCGGGTACAGAAGCATTTGTTCCTTGTACCAGGCTGGGCTAAAAGAAAGTGCACACTAAGTTATGGGGTTATCTGTGGATGACAATGTTATGGGAGATCTGTGGATGACACTATTATGGGAAATCTGTGGATGACGCTGTTATGGGGGACCTGTGGATGACACTGTAATGGGGGATCTGTGGATGACGCTGTAATGGGGGATCTGTGGATGACACTGTTATGGGGAAATCTGTGGATGACGCACTGTTATGGGGGAATCTGTGGATGACGCTGTAATGGGGAATCTGTGGATGACGCTGTAATGGGGAATCTGTGGATGACGCACTGTTATGGGGGAATCTGTGGATGACGCTGTAATGGGGGAATCTGTGGATGACGCTGTAATGGGGGAATCTGTGGATGACGCTGTAATGGGGGATCTGTGGATGACGCTGTAATGGGGGATCTGTGGATGACACTAATGGGGGATCTGTGGATGACACTAATGGGGGGGATCTCTAGATGACACTAATGGGGGATCTGTGGATGACGCTGTAATGGAGGATCTGTGGATGACACTAATGGGGGATCTGTGGATGACACTAATGGGGGGGATCTCTAGATGACACTAATGGGGGGATCTCTGGATGACACTAATGGGGGGGATCTCTGGATCGATGACACTAATGGGGGGGGGATCTCTGGATGACACTAATGGGGGATGTCTGGACACTGTTAGGGGGCTATGTGGATGACACATATATGGCATCTTATGCTATATACGTGTCATCCACAGATCCCCCATTAGTGTCATCCACAGACCCACATAAGTCCCATCATAGTGTATGTGTGTGGTGCAGCTTGACTCCTTCATACACCGGCCCCGCAGCTCCTATACACTATTGATGTAAACCTAATCTCTAATTAATGTGGCCGGAATTACTAACTATTGATGCAGGAACTTCCGGTATCGGCAGCGGTATCGGCGGCATTTTCACGAGTACAACGTCGCGCCGGCTGCCACTTAAGTTAAGTTTCCTACAGTTTTTTTTTTTTTTACATCGAACGAATCGCAGCGCCCCCTGCTAAATTGCGCCCTAGGCAGTTGCCTAGATCGCCTTACAGGTGGCGCCGGCCCTGGACCAGTAATACTGCAAAATAATTTTTAATCCATCTGTTACTGAGGTGGGGGTCAGCGGCCATTTTAGCAACTGCAGTGTCCTTGGAACTGCATGTGACCTGCATGTGTGCCAGCCTGCCAGTGACATCAGTCTAATTATTATTTGGTAGCTCAGTGGAGGAAAAATTCCTTTTTTCTGGCAGGTCAAGTCCCCCTACATTACCTATTTTATAATTTTGGGGTCACATACTGCATTTCTGTAGTTGCTGTAATAAACCCGTACTGTTGTGCCACAGAGCACGTTTGCATACACCGCTGAAAAACCTGTTTTATTATTTTTGGAGTCACATACTGCATTTCTGTAGTTGGGTTAATAAACCCCTACTGTTGTGCCACAGAGCACATTTGCATACAACGCTGAAAAAACTGTATTATAATTTTTGGGGTGACACTTCTGTAGTTTGCTGCAATAAACACTGGTTTTGTGCTACATAGCAGATCTGAGGCCTACCATGTATTTCAGTCATTTTAAGTAACCTGTGGAACTCCGCATTTACATAGTTGGTTGCAAAAACACCGGTTTTGTGGTTAATAGCACATTTGTGGTGTACGCTGCATTTCTGACAGTCAAATTAAACCGTTAACCTCTGCTGTTACATTAGTGGTTTGAAAAAATCAAATTTTTGTTGATAGTGAAGTAATTGTATTGACACCTGAGATAAACCATCTGTTAGTTTGGTGGGTAAACGCAAATAATGAGAAGAACATCAAATAAGGGACATGGAAATGGTCTTGGTGGTGTTGGTGGAGCTCCTGTTGCTGGGAGAGGACATGGCCATTCTGCGCCAGCTACAGGTCCAAGTGAAACACCTTCCTCAGGTGTGAGTAGGCGACAGAACCTGCAGCGTTATTTAGTAGGCCCGAATGCCGCCCTACGGATGTTGAGGCCAGAACAAGTACAGGCGATAGTAGATTGGTTGGCTGACAGCGGCGCCAGTTCCGTCACAGTATCTCCGACCCAGTCCTCTGCAGAAAGCTCAGAGTTGGCACCTGCAGCCCAAGCCCATCACTCTTTCACCTCACCCCCTTGCAAAGCAGCAAAGCAGCCAAGCAGCCTGAGCTACAAGTCATGCAGCAGACTCTTATGCTTTTTGATGACTCTGCTGGCAGGGTTTCCCCTGGCCATCCACATAGCCCTGCCCCAGAAGTGGAAGACATTGAATGCACTGATGCCCAACCACTTATGTTGCAGGATGAGGAGATGGGAATACCACCGCAGCACGTCTCTGATGATGACGAAACACAGGTGCCAACTGCTGTAGCTTTCTGCAGTGTGGAGACCGACAAGGAGGGCAGGGGTCAAGAATGGGTGGAACACGATGTGGAGAACGATGAGGTCCTAGACCCCGACTGGACTCAAGTTTATGCTAGTGATGTGTGCAGTTCTGAGGAAGAGGCGGTGGTCGCACAGAGGCAACAGCACAGCAAAAGAGGGAGCAGGCTGCAATAGCGATTCGACCGTCCCTGAGACAGTATGCATGCTACTGCCCACCACACCCAGGGACCTAGCACACCAAAGCCAGCTCCAAGGAGTTCATTGGCATGGCAGTTCTTCAGACAATGTCCTGACGACAAGACACGAGTGGTTTGCGCATCAGAGCCTGAAGCGAGGCATAAATGTTCTAAACCAGAGCACAACCTGCATGACCAGGCATCTACATGCAAAGCACGAACTGCTGTGGAGTAAACACCTTAAAAACCAAGAAAAGTTTCAGGCTCCTCCTGCTTCCTCTTCTGCTGCTGTCTCTGCCTCTTTCTCCACCTCTGGAGTCACAGTGGCACCTGCCACCCAGCAAACAGAGGATGTGCAACCACCACCTCCGTCATCATAACCAAGCATCTCCACTATGTCACACGCAAGCGTTCAGCTCTCCATCTCCCAAACACTGGAGAGAAAGAGAAATTACCCACCTACCCACCCTCGATCCTGAATGCCAGCTTTTCAAAATTACTGGCCCTTGAACTGCTGTCATTCCGTCTGGTGGAGACAGACTGTTTTAAACCGCTGATGACGGTGGCTGTCCCACAGTACGTCATTCCCAGCCGCCACTACTTTTCCAGGCGAGCTGTCCATTCCCTGCAAAACCAAGTGGAGGATAAAATCAAGTGTGCACTGCTCAACGCCATCTGCGGCAAGGTCCACATAACCACAGATACATGGACCAGTAAGCACAGGCAGGGACGCTATAGCTCCCTAACTGCACACTGGGTAAATGTAGTGGCGGCTGGGCCCGAGGCGGATAGCAGTTTGGCGCATGTCCTTCCACCACTGAGGATCGCAGGGTATTATTCTTTACCTCCTCCTCCGCTTCCTCTTCTACCACCTCCTCATCCGGTCAGTGAAAGACCTTCACCACCAAGTTCAGCACAGCCAGGGGTAAACGTCAGCAGGCGGTTTTAAAACTCATGTGTTTTAAAACCTCTGAAGAAGCGAGGCGAAACGCGCGTTGGGTTGATGGTTCTTTCCTTCTTCTCCCCCCTGGCACCATACCATTAGTAGGACCGTTTGCAGCCTGTTTGGTATGAATTTATTGCAGGTATAGGCATGAGCCATTTAAGTTGGTACTAGAGACAGGGTATCATACCTGAGACTCTAGGCAGCGGCTGGTACTTCCAGGGAGCTGTATGCATAGAGTGCTCGGTCCTATGAACAGCACAAACTGCAGTTTAATTAGTGAGGACACACAGTCTCAGTAACTTTTGGTGGATGAGTGGTATGTGCTAACCAGGTGGGGAGGGATGTGTAGAGACTTTTGTGTTCCTACCATGGCATTTTGTCTGTTTTGCTGCTAACAAATTTTATATATGTGTTTGTATTTATATAATTATTGGATCTGGTGAAATAAAGAATGCGATTATTACATTATATGTGTGGCATTGCTGCTATTTTTTAGCGATCTCTTTGGTGATTCATGTGTTTGGGGGACAAACCCCACACCACACAGGAGCTGTGGAGGGGCATAGAAGAACAGACCAATGTGTGGTTGCTGCCAGTGAGCCTCAAGCCTGGCCTGGTGGTGTGCGATAATGGGCGAAATCCAGTAGCAGCTCTGGGACTAGCCGTTTTGACGCACATCCCCTGCCTGGTGCATGTGCCGAATTTGGTGGTGCAGAAATTCCTTAAAGACTACCCAGACATGTCAGAGCTGCTGCAGAAAGTGCGGTCCTTCTGTGCGCACTTTCGGTGTTCTCACCCTGCTGCTGCTTGCCTGTCTGCCTGCAGCGTAACTTCGGCCTTCCTACTCACTACCTCATATGCAATGTGCCCACCAGGGGGAACTCCACCTTTCATATGCTGAAGAGACTGTGCCAGCAGCAGGTGATAGTGGAGTTTCAGCTGCAGCACGCACGGGTCAGTCGCTCTGCGGAACAGCACCACTTCACCACCAAAGAGTGGGCCTCCATGCGAGACCTGTGTGCCTTGTTGCGGTGTTTCGAGTACTCAACCAACATGGCCAGTGCCGATGACGCCATTCTTAGTGTTACAATACCACTTCTATGTCTCCTTGAAAAAACACTTAGGGCTATAATGAAAGAGGATGTGGCACAAGAGGAAGAGGGGGCATTTCACAGGGTTTCAGGCCAGTCATTCAGAAGTGGCTCAGAGGGTGGGTTCCTGCGCCAGCAGAGGCCAGGTACACATGTGGCCAACCAGGCCACAGTTCTGGAGGACGAGAAGGAAGAGGATGAGGTAGAGGAGGAGGAACCGGGTTCACAGCAGGGTGGCACCCAACGCAGCTCATGACCATCACTGGAGCTTGTCTGGGGGGATACGGAGGACACAGAGTACAGCACCTACAGAAGACAGCTTATCCTTACCTCTGGGCAGCCATGCACACATGAGTGACTACATGCTGCAGTGCCTGCACAACGACCGCAGAGTTGCACACATTTTAACTTGTGCTGACTACTGGGTTGCCACCCTGCTGGATCCCCATTACAAAGACAATGTGCCGTCCTTAATTCCCTCACTGGAGCTTGATAGGAAGATTCCCGACTACAAGCGCACGCTGGTAGACGCATTTATAAGGGCATTCCCAACTGACACCGTGGGACAAGTGGAAGCACAAGGCGAAGGCAGAGGCGGAGGAGGAAGAGAACAAACTACACAAATAAGCTAATAGAAAAAAGGTGGGAGGCACTCTGCTAACACCTGGGATATATAGAGATCGCAAAGCAATACAGTGGTAGACTAATTCACCCTTTATTGACCATACCTATGCATAAACCCTAAAAAATATAAAAACATAAAACCTGATATCAAAACGGCGAATAGATCATATGACAATAAAAAATCTATATATAGATCCTCATAACATTGTATCCTCCATAGAGGTCCAAAAAATATGGACTAATTGTCTAAGTTGATACGTCCCATAGAATAGTTGTAAATAGCAAGCCTAGTGGCCCAAAGTTATTGTTAATTGCAGGCCTTGTGGCTATAATATTTCACCTCCAGAAGGGTCAAATTTGGCTTTTTGGGATAATACAGTCCGTTGTCAGGAATGTTCCTTATTATCTCCAAATCGATCTCCGATTCAAATATACAGCAAATGTTAAGTTGCGCAGGGCAATGAACTCAATGCTCCGTATAGTGAGGCATATAATACAGCCCAAACCAATCAGCTCTGCGCTACAGTGTTGTCCATTAGCATAATGTCATAATTGATAGAGAGAGGTAGTTACATTACCACTGGCATAAGTATCTGCGGCGTCCTTCTCTCTCCAGTGTGCTCACTGTCTGTATCTTCCAGGACCTGCCACGGCGTCCCACGTGGTCCCTCCGTCATACATTGGCGTCCCACGTGATGGTGGCAGCGGCGTCTGGTTGGTCAATCTTCCTTTAGGCTGTTATACCGGATGGCTTGATGTCATGCCGTTCCGAATGAATATTCAAGTAGTTTGTCATCCAATGGAGTAGTGCATAGATGTAGTATAGCGTCTCCTCACTTTTATAACCCAAACGCGTTTCGGGGCAACCGTATATCTGGCCCCTTCATCAGTGGTTGTCTAGTGAGGAAAATCAATGTCTTTTTATTGGTCATCCTCATTTCCCAAAGCATATTGGGAGACAAACGGGATATTTCCAAAACCTGGAAATTTAATCCAGTTTTTAAATGTCCACATTCAAATATTAGGAAACAAATCCCACAATAAGGAGAATTCATATATTGTGTACTATAAAAGCATATAAAAATACTCACATTTAAAAATAATGACATATTAATATTAATAGATGTATGGACTTATAGAGTTTAATACCTATTCAACATTTTTTCTTGTTGTTGCTATAGGAGGTGGATCGCAATACCTTTCACATTGGTAGCTAACACCATGGGGATTGGGTTGTGGCCAAAGAAGAAATAATACATAGATGTCAAGGGGCAAAGGCCCAAACAGGGAGGAGGGGTCGGTGTGTTGATAAACAACCCGACCACGACCCCTCATCCCCCAAGGGCCCAAACCCCACGTATTATAGGAAGCCAAACAACTCCATCTCCGCGTTTAGCCCTTTTGGAATCAGTGAGTCAAACTCAAATATTCTTTTCGTTTCTGTTCTCGACATGTGTGCTATGTGGTTTCCCCCCTCCATGAACATCTCACCATCTCTATTGCTGCGAATGAAAGACTGGAGGGATCGCTACCATGTACTTCTTTATAATGCCGTGATACAGAGTGTGATTCATAACCATTCCTTATTTTCCAAATGTGTTCTGCTATTCTCTCCTTTAGGGACCTTTTTGTCCGGCCTATGTATTGTCGTTGACAAGGACACTGAAGCACATAGATCACATCTGTTGAGTTACAGGTTAGTCCCTCTTTGATAGTCATGCTAAACTTATTTTGAGTAGATTCTATCCTTGTAATTTTTCTTGGGGTGGGATTATTTTTGCAGCAAATGCATTTTCCACATTTGAAGAAGCCTTTGAATGTGAGCCAATTTTGATTAGGACTACATCTTTTGTTCTTAATGGAAGGGGCTATTTTTATCCCCAAATTTGGAACTTTTGTATAGGTTATTTTTGGGGTGATTGTCAAGAGGGTCCCCAATATCTTATCCTCTAAAAGGTGTCCCCAATGTTTTTTAACAATTCTCTCTATTTGTTTATAATGAGTACTATAAGGGAGTATAAGTCTCATTACTTCTCCATCCTCTTCTCTCTTTTGTGGTTTGAAAAATTCTTTTCTGTCCATTTTTTCTACTTTTTGGACTGCATTTTCCAACACCCATGAAGGGTAATCTCTATTTATAAATTGTTGCTTCAAAAATTCTGCCTCCTTCTTAGATTGACTCTCTTCAGTACAGTTGCGTTTTAACCTCCTCAGCTGGCCGGTTGGTATATTCACCAACCAGCTGGGAAGGTGGCAACTTGAATACCTAATAAAACTATTTTTTGCAGTCGGTTTTATATGTGTGCTACAAACTACTTTTTGTTTTTTTTTACCTCAATGTTCAGATCTAAAAATTGAATCTTCGTCTTGCTGATCATAGAGGTAAAAAGAAGACCTTTGTCATTAGTGTTTATTTCTTTCAGAAAATCTTGTAGTAGCTCTTCCGTGTCTTGCCATATGAAGAGTATGTCATCAATATATCTCCGCCATAGGGCCAGACTCGCCCCCAGTTTAGGTGCAATGGTCTCCTTTTCCCATTGGGCCATAAATAAATTTGCATAGCTGGGGGCGAATCTGGTACCCATGGCGGTCCCTCTCTGTTGTAGAAAGAAATCTCCTTCATAGAAGAAATAATTATGGGTCAATATATATTGTACCCTCTCTGTTATATATGAAATTTGTTTATCCTTCAATAATCCATGCAAGGTAAGTTGTTCTTTTAAAGCCGCTAGACCTGCCCTATGCTCTATAACAGTATATAAAGAGCCGACATCAAGTGTGCCGAGAATCCAGTCCTTCCCCCAATCCATCCCTTCCAAAACTTCTATGATATAAGTCGTATCTTTAATATAAGATGGTGTATTCTTTACCGCTGGTTGTATTAGTTTATCTATATATTGGGATAGATTGGAGGATATCGATCCGATTCCCGACACAATCGGTCTCCTCGGTGGTGTCGGGAATCGGATCTAGATTTCCTTCGGGAGGCAATAAAACACAGGTATCCTTTTTGGGGTATCCAGTATAAAATTAGCTTCCCGATCCAGGAGGAGGCCGTCTTCCCTACCTCTTTCAACAAACTTCTTCAGCTTATTGAAATAGTCACCAGTTGGATCGGTCTGCAATCTCCTATATGTACATCCTTCTTTTAATTGTCTCTCACATTCCCTGTTATAGTCTAGGGTATTAAGAACCACTGTAGCTCCCCCCTTATCAGCAGGGCGTATAGTGATCTCATTTTTTTCTTGTAGTTGTTTAATGGCTTCTAGTTCTTTTTTGCTTAGATTATTTTTATATAGATTTAGTCCTCTCAGATCCATCTCCACATTTTTCTTAAATGTAGCTATCTCGGGACTGATCTCTTGGATCGGAAATTTTTTTGATTTTGTTTTTAGTTCTGTATGTGTATATTCCCTTTTACCATCCTCCATCGTTATTTCTATCGGATTCTTCATGTAATATCTTTTAAGGCATAACTTCCTAATAAATTTTTGTACCCCAATGAAAGTTGAAAATTTGTCTAATGGTGCTGAAGGTGCATATTTCAACCCTTTGTCCAATAGTGTGGTTTGTGCTTCTGTAAGTACCACTGTGCTTAAATTTATTATATTCGATGTGCTCTGTGATGATTGTACCAATTTCTTTCTGGAGTGTCTACCCCTTCTCGTCCTTCTTCTCTGGTGTATTGTCGTATCCTCATCTGCATTGTCCTGTGATTGTTGTGTTGTTGTGACTGTCTGTAGTGATGTCCCTGATCGTTTCTCTGAGTGATTCCCCTCGTGTTTATATCTTGTCTTTGATATTTGTCCCTCAGGTTGTATTTGTGTCCCTGTGAATAATTTCTCGTTTCCCTTTGTGGTGAATGTGATGTCCGGACATGCCGTGCCCCCGTCCTGTGGTGAGGGGGGGTCTGATCTAAAAAAAGATGGGATGCCAATGTTTCGTATCTGTTGTTAAGAGAAATGTTGATTTGATCATTCAGTATAGTTCCCTCTTTTCTATTTTTGTCCTCCCTACCACCTTCTTTCTGATTCTCTCTCTCTTGTTTTTTATTTTTTGGGGGGATTTGATTGTAGTTTCGTATTTTTTTAGATTTTTTATTTAGGATATCCTTTTCTAATAAATCCAAAACAAACAAACAAAAATCTAAAAAAAAAAAGGACGTTCATGGAGGGGGGGAAACCACATAGCACACATGTCGAGAACAGAAACGAAAAGAATATTTGAGTTTGACTCACTGATTCCAAAAGGGCTAAACGCGGAGATGGAGTTGTTTGGCTTTCTATAATACGTGGGGTTTGGGCCCTTGGGGGATGAGGGGTCGTGGTCGGGTTGTTCATCAACACACCGACCCCTCCTCCCTGTTTGGGCCTTTGCCCCTTGACATCTATGTATTATTTCTTCTTTGGCCACAACCCGATCCCCGTGGTGTTAGCTACCAATGTGACAGGTATTGCGATCCACCTCCTATAGCAACAACAAGAAAAATGGTTGAATAGGTATTAAACTCTATAAGTCTATACATCTATTAATATTAATATGTCATTATTTTTAAATGTGAGTATTTTTATATGCTTTTATAGTACACAATATATGAATTCTCCTTATTGTGGGATTTGTTTCCTAATATTTGAATGTGGACATTTAAAACTGGATTAAATTTCCAGGTTTTGGAAATATCCCGTTTGTCTCCCAGTATGCTTTGGGAAATGAGGATGACCGATAAAAAGACATCGATTTTCCTCACTAGACAACCACTGATGAAGGGGCCAGATATACGGTTGCCCCGAAACGCGTTTGGGTTATAAAAGTGAGGAGACGCTATACTACATCTATGCACTACTCCATTGGATGACAAACTACTTGAATATTCATTCGGAACGGCATGACATCAAGCCATCCGGTATAACAGCCTAAAGGAAGATTGACCAACCAGACGCCGCTGCCACCGTCACGTGGGACGCCACTGTATGACGGAGGGACCACGTGGGACGCCGCGGCAGGTCCTGGAAGATACAGACAGCGAGCGCACTGGAGAGAGAAGGACGCCGCAGATACTTATGCCAGTGGTAATGTAACTACCTCTCTCTATCAATTATGACATTATGCTAATGGACAACACTGTAGCGCAGAGCTGATTGGTTTGGGCTGTATTATATGCCTCACTATACGGAGCATTGAGTTCATTGCCCTGCACAACTTAACATTTGCTGTATATTTGAATCGGAGATCGATTTGGAGATAATATGGAACATTCCTGACAACGGACTGTATTATCCCAAAAAGCCAAATTTGACCCTTCTGGAGGTGAAATATTATAGCCACAAGGCCTGCAATTAACAATAACTTTGGGCCACTAGGCTTGCTATTTACAACTATTCAATGGGACGTATCAACTTAGACAATTAGTCCATATTTTTTGGACCTCTATGGAGGATACAATGTTATGAGGATCTATATATAGATTTTTTATTGTCATGTGATCTATTTGCCGTTTTGATATCAGGTTTTATGTTTTTATATTTTTTAGGGTTTATGCATAGGTATGGTCAATAAAGGGTGAATTAGTCTACCACTGTATTGCTTTGCGATCTCTATATATCCCAGGAGTTAGCAGAGTGCCTCCCACCTTTTTTCTATTATCTTATTTGTGTAGTTTGTTCTCTTCCTCCTCCGCCTCTGCCTTCGCCTTGTGCTTCCACTTGTCCCACGGTGTCAGTTGGGAATGCCCTTATAAATGCGTCTACCAGCGTGCGCTTGTAGTCGGGAATCTTCCTATCAAGCTCCAGTGAGGGAATTAAGGACGGCACATTGTCTTTGTAATGGGGATCCAGCAGGATGGCAACCCAGTAGTCAGCACAAGTTAAAATGTGTGCAACTCTGAGGTCGTTGTGCAGGCACTGCAGCATGTATAAAAGCTGATACATTTATTTATACACCCAGTCCCATTAAAATTATCAGGGAAGGAATCAGATATTCCACTCAGTACTGAATGAGTGTAATCCTATTTTACTTGGAGGTACGGTACTGCTTACGGCTGCAGTTCACTTTGCTGTGTTATACTGTGTGCATCTGCCATAGGTTAATGCATATTTTTTTCTACATTCCTATCAGGAATCCAGCGCATTCGTTGCTCAACATTGTGCTTGATGGCAACCTACAAATTTGTTGCAACACTGGAATGTGTAGCCAATTGCTTACTCTTTGAAACTTCTTGGCAGTCAGATTCTGATTGTAAGTCAGTGTTGCAACAATGTGATTGTATAATAGAGCAGATTTCTATTTGCTCCAACTGCACTTATATTATGGCGCTGGAACCACTTGACTAATTCCTATGTTTGTGCACACGTGCTTTGTCACACTATGGCTCATGAGAGAGGAAATAGATTCCTACAAAATTACCACTGCTCCCCCCTCTTTACTATGCGCCATATCACACCAACTTTCTCAGCCACGCAGATACACGCTGTTTAGCGCTTACCAACCACACATTAATTCATACAATTGTATGCTTCCGATTCAGTACCTGTCTAAAAGCCAGCAGGCACAAACCCTCCCGACATGTTTCGCCGCATGTGCGGCTTCATCAGGGAAATAGGGTTTTAGTGCTCCCCATTCTGAGTTTTGATTGGTCAACGTTTTTACTAATATGCTATTATTAAAGTCAGAGTTGCAGCCTGAAATGTGTAACTGCTATCTTGACTTTTTCAATTTTGATTTACAGAGAATAATTTTTTTTTTTTTAACACAAGCAGATGCTGGATTCACCTCTTTGTACACCTGTGTTAATGGTGTCCTGTACTTTATGTACATTGACCTTTCTTACAGAGGCATTCTGGTTTAAATGATTACATGTATTTTTTTAGTGAATAGAATGTTAAACAATTTTCTAATATAAAACTTTCTAAAATTTTGCTTGCAGACAGGGGCGGATTGGGCATAGACCTTACAGGGAAATCTCCCGGTGGGCCAATGTCCATGGGGCCCCTAAGCCCTCCTCTCTACCACTGGCCAGGTACATAAAGAGCCCTAATTAACGTTGTGAGAATTACAAGCTCATGTACCCCACCAGCAAATACACATGCCCTCTGTATTTAACTGCTGTGGTCCACATCTTACCTCCTAAGCCCCCTGCTCCATATCCTAATCAGAAACAACTGGAGGAGGACAAAAAATTGCATCTCTTGATGGCCACAACAGAAGGACAACTTTTGGGGCAATATTATGCTGCTCTGTGGTATATGGTTCAATGGGACAGTATTTTGACCTATGGTATTGCTGGCCCTACCTTCTGTCAATTTGGACTGCTCTAAAACATAGGACCACTTTTAGGGTTTTTTCCAGGGCCACTTTAAGTTCCCAGTCTGCCCCCGCTTGCAGATCTTTATTATATATGTTAAATAATATGTGATCTTAATTAATTGATATTTAATATAAAATATGTATTACACTACACATTGATTGACACCATGTATAGTAATGTACTTGGCAATGAGAGGTCTGTATGATAATGTCAAAACCTATATTTAAAGTCTACCATATATGACAATGTAAAGTACATACACGCCTGTTTTCTATGGTATAAATGATTGACAGAGACAAAGGGCTTGTCTACTCACTCTCACACTCTGGTGGGGGATGCTGCTGGAGAAGATGGAAAGAAACACATGGAGCCTGAAGGAGGAGGATCTACTCTTCAGAAAGGACATTTCAATGGCTTTCATATTCACACATGGACAATTAGACTAAGTTTTCCTAAACTATTTTTGTAAGTAATCAACTTTTATGAAGATTGACAATAAATCGCATTCATTTTTTATATAACTCTTGTTAATCCTGGTGAATTAGTCCTCCGGGTGTTCCTTACTCCAAATAAGCGTACACTAGATTTGGAGAGGATTACCAATCAAGTTGTTATATTTTTGATACATTAAAATATCATATTTGAACGATATATTAAAATATCTGCTCAGTAGTCTCTCTGTAAAGGAAAACATGGTACAACCGGTTTTTGTCCTGTGTAATGTATCCATAGGAGAGCTGTATAGGACTAAACATGGTGTCAGTCGTGTGTCCCGCACTAGTGTCATGTGACTTCTGACATCCGTTAACTGCCAGTGCCTACATATCAAACTAGTGAATAGTAGTTTATTGAGAAAAAGAGCATATACACTATATACAGTATTACTACAAGCATAATTTCTGTCAGTGTCTGTGTAGGAGCAGATCTAACATTGTTTTCTGTGTGCATGTGTGTTGTGTTTGTTTTTACACTTCAATTTAATAAGAACATAGAGACATGCAGCCATTTTATAAATCACCTCAAGACAGGCGACCATGTGAATGCACACAGTGATGTACCAATATTTTTGTAATAACCACAGTAAAAAAAATAATTATTGCACCAATAGTCCTATTTAGTTATGTGTCCTTTGTGTTCAGCCACCACATATATGTCATGCAACACTGCTGCTTACTGAATATCAGGTGTCACATGACTGGATGGTTGCCACATGGCTGATGCCATGTTTCATGTAGATAGATACAGTAACAGGAATGATCTATAGGCTGCTACAGTGCATATATGGCTCAACTGCCTAATATAAGAAAAAGTATGTATGCATAATTTTAAATACATGTATATTATAAAATTCCATAATTTCATATTATATAAACACATAAATAAAAATTTTTAAATCAGAATAACCGGATGAAACATAGTGAAAATTCACTACCTTAAAGCTGCAATTCAGTCGATGAATAAAGCAGATTGGCTTGGGTAACACTGATAAGACGTATCCATTATAATTGATGACTGAACAATTACTAGCGGACTTAACTTTTTACATGTTAGTACTTCCTAATGTCAAAAACATTTCACTCTTGCACTTTTGCTTTGTGTAATGCAAAACCGTTTCATGATTATTCACGGACAAGTCCAAATGTATGTCATTGACTATGAGTCATTGGTAAAGTGACAAGTCCCCTGCATGATTTCACCATTACCTGGTTTCTCTGAAAGGAGCTTTGGGAACTCCTGTCTAAAACACATTTTCACTATAAAGCTTGCCCAGATTTTCGAGGATGTGATGAATATTTTCTGTTGCCCACCCGTATGTTAATGTCTTGTTGCTCTGCGACAATTTCAGTGATGTCAGCCTGCAAACTGTTTTCCTCTTCGATGGCACTGAGTTACCAATACAATTTTCTCTAAAACATTCAAATTAAATGTTTGTTTAGTCCCTAATTATTTTGGAGTGTGACAGAAGCCAGTGCCCATAAAATATGTTGACAGAAAGAGAGACGGTTAAAAAAAAATTTTTTTTTGAAAAGTTAAACCCGTTGCTTAAGCCAGAGCAGGCTTCTGATGTAATGCATTGAGCACCTGACAGAATGTTGGCTACAGTAAGAGCTGGCTCCGTTCACATGACAGGATGGCTGGCAATTCTTAACACTGCGAGCAGGATGTACTAATATTTACAGGAAAAGACGGTCTCTGGCTTTGCTGAAATAACATCACTTTCCAAGTTTGACTGCTTCTGCATGGCAGACTTTTAACAAACAGCTACCAGGGGAGGAGAGAAACGATTGAGCTTTCATCAAACACTAATGTTTGCCTTCAATTTTGTGAAAAAGTCAAAATTATATTACACAGGCTTAAGAAAGCAAAGTAAAAAAATAATGACTCATGACATCATGGTGATGGAATATTCGCATGAAATACTACATGCAAAACTAGTAAAAGGAGGTAGAAAACGAAATGGGCCCTTTTTTGGCCTTAATAACCTTAATATCTTTTATAAGTGTATTTTTAAGAGCTTTACAAGCGAAACTGTTAAGTGTTTTATTTGAGTCTGCTAAGTTATCAGTTCTCAGGGTTTTATAGGCAAAGAGTAAGTGTTAGAGTATATGGACAGATGACGTTTTGTTTGGAGGAAACAGAGTGAGAATATTAAAGGTTTAATACCTAGGAATAATATTTTTGTTTCCTTTATAAGACCAAAAGAAAAAGTTCAAGTTTTGCTTTACTCACTCTGCTTTTTCGGCAGCTCCCACGGACATTAATGGAGAAGGCCATGAACAAAAGAGCATACCTCTTAATTAAAGTATATGGAGAATATGGTGGTTGGGAATCAGCAAAAAGACTCTCCTGTTCTTTAGATGGTGAGTGTCCAAGAGGAGGAACCTGATCATAGTAACATACTTTGTAAGGCTAAAAAAGACATCCATCTATCCTGTTCAGCCTGTTATCCGGCAAAAACAGGCAATCTAATCAAACCCAAAACCAATTAGGTCATCAAAATAACTTATTACACTCCAGAAATAAATCCAGGCTTCTCTTGAACTATATTCGTAAGTTCACCATCACCACCTCCTCAGGCAGAGAGTTCCATAGTCTCACTGCTCTTACCATAAAAAATCCTCTTCTATGTTTGAGAAGAAACCTTCTTTCCTCCAGACGCAGAGGATGTCCCCTCGTTACAGTCCTGGGTATAAATAGATCATGGGAGAGATCTCTGTACTGACCCCTGATCCTATCAGGCATTTATAGTATTTCCTGTGTATACCACCACTGCCTTAGATAGAAATACCCCATTAAGATACAGTGATACTTTTTTCTGTTCTTTTCTGTAATAGAATGTTTGTCCACCAATATCCTAGGTAGGCTTTGTTATTACTAGGGTGTGATCTTATACTTAAAAATTTTGATTTGTCAATGTAATAAACACACCTGTACAGTGCTGAGCCACACCCCCTGGTGAGATGACCATATCCTTAGTAACAGGATGCAATACTCCCTGCAGCGGGCGTGGGCTGGGGGAGATTAGTGGGTTGATTGCTCAGTTTCTCTATTACTGTGTACTAGTTTTTCTGACTAATGGAGTGCTGAGTCATGGACCTATCAGGTTTTCTAATCCAGGGACTCGGCGCTCTATTAAAATCCCTTCCTGTCCATACACCATTGCCAGTGATAGTCTTTGTTGGCTGTAGCTGATTCCTTTGTTCCTGTTTTGCTCCTGACCCCAGCTTGTCTTATGACCTCTCTCTGTCTCATGTTTTGGTACTGCGTAGCCAATCTGGTTCTGACCCATTTAGTATGATCTGTTTTTGTGTTGTCTGTATTGTGTGTCTTATTTGTCCTGTACCTATACTAGTGTAGGGACTGTCTTCCAGTTGCGGATCTACCATTTACTACGACTTACACTGTAAGTAGGTAGGGAAGTCGGAATAGGTTCTGGTTCAGGGACTCAATATCCGCATTTGTCCATACCTACAGCCATTACAGTCAAGAGCTTTGAACACGGTCAGTGTTAACCATCCAAATTTGGGTATATGATAATTTTAGATTTATATTTATTTTATTGTCTGTTGCTTATATAGTGCCCACATACTGTGCATCGCTGTACTAATATTGAGATTACCATGCCACCGTGCCACCATGGGGCTAACAATCTACATTGTTGATGCTAGAAAAGCTAGAAGCACATAGGGGCACACCGTAGCTCAATATCAGCACAGCAGAGAAAGCCTAGGTGGTAGGGAATCTGCTCACCTATAGCAGTTGTACTAAACAGGTATGAGGCTGAGGTTGAGTAGGAATGGAAAAGTCAAATAGCTGCAGGCACTCTGAACCATGTCGGGTGGCAGGCATGGCCATAGGGTACAGGCAATGAGGAAAAAAACCTGGAGAAAGAGCACTAGCTGGAGAAGATGGACATCATTATAAGGTCTGATGAAGTTAATGATGCAGTGATGAACCGAGAGATCTAATAAAGTCCTCATTGATATCCATCTTCTCGAGCTAGCGCCCAGTCTCCAAATTTTTCTCCTCCTTGACAATCTCAATTAAAACTAGGGACAATTTCAGTAGCAGCCAATTAATTTATCTTTATGTTTTAACAGAGATGGAGGAACCCAGAGAACCCAGAATAACCCACACACACAGGAATAACATACAAATTCCGTGCAGATGGTGTCTTCATTCGAATTGGACCCCAGTGATATAAGACAACAGGCTAATCACTAAGCCATTGTTTTGGATTTTCTGGGAACCTGTCCCCTCTTCTGACATGCCTGTTTTAGTAAATAATTATTATATTTCCCATGAAATACGCAATTCTGGAGCATCTTTTTTTTAGAACTCTGTGTTTCGTTATTCCTCCATTATACCTTCTAGGAATATAGGAATAATTTGACACCTGTTACCAGCTTGGGGTGTCCCTACACAGTTTTACACTGCCCACTCAGTGCTGACTATGCCACACTCTGTAGGTACACACCCCATTGACAAGGGAAATGGTAATGCTTGGTTGTCAATTCATAATGCCATACATAAATATCTAGGAGGAGCAGCACAATGTAAAGTTATGAAAAAATTTGCACATTGGCACTGTTTATGGGTGAGAATATTTTTGCTAAATAATCAGGGTGAATGTTTTATTGTAACCAAAGCATATGAACAGAACTCCTACAGCGAGACACTACTTGGGGACCACTGGCATAGGGTAACCAATGAGCCCCTTATGATACTGAGATAACACTGCTGCTACAAATTCTAATTTCAACAGATATATATCACCTTCTATAAAGATCTGGTTGAAACATGCATCATCCTGAACTAATAGTATGAGTAAACAGGAAGAAAAAAATAAGATCTTGCAGAGAAGCGTGTATCATATCAGTCAAAATTCCGGTGCCGTTCCAAAAAACACACCTGTTGACAATGGCGATCACAGAACCTTTCCATTTAGACATGTGTTACTTGATCTGGCTGATGTTAAAGTTTGGCTAAAATTCATGAATCTGCAAAATAATTTGCAAACTGTTAATGACTCAAAGTTTTGGAAGAAACATCACACGGATAAGCATTCCAATCATAGTCCAAGGAGCATTTGTAATGGAAATTGGTGTCTCTGTATAACCCTAGCCTTCATCTTTTGTATTTGTTGCTATTATAATTGCTTGTTGCTGCCACTACTAGCATACTTATCTATGGAGACATGACATCAGCCATCAACATAAATATGGCTCAAGTAGTGTGTGTCAGCTTTTCTTATGAATGGTTTGCACTATGCTTTATTTATACAACGTTTTAGTTGATGCTGCTTGGTCTTCTATATAACTTCTACTTTGCTTGCACCTAATATATTAAGATGAAGGGTACCACATTGCTATGGGGCAATAAATGCAAACTTACCCTTGATATAATCACTTCCAAAAACTTCCTGGCTTCTGTGTTCGTGTCAGGGTTTCTTAAAGAAGAACTCCCACAAATAATTTTTATTCTCTGACCTGTTAGACAGGTATAGTACATGATGTAAACTGTAGTGAAGGTAATCTTCCTAACAGAGACTGTATTTTTGAGTTATAATTATAACCTCTCTTATGATCCTAAGCTGTTTCATGTGACCAACACTCGCTCGCCAAATAACACAGCATTTTATGCGTAGACAGGAATCCGTTTATCTATGTGTTCCTATGGGAGGCTCAATGTTAGTCTCATAAAAATGAATAGAGAAGTATCTGACTTACTGTCCTATGTCAGTTGGAGAGGCAGAGTGTTGGTCACATGACACAGCTAAGGATCAGACGGGAGGTTATAACAGCCTCTGGTAAGAAGATTACCTTCACTGCAATTTGCATCATGTACCTTTTAATGAGCCAGAGGATAAAGATTTTTGAGTGCTTCTTCATTAGCTGTAGAAGCCTGATGAAATGGAATTAACACAGTTAGTAAACTTAGGTGTGGAAACAGTCATTGCTGCATGTTTCAAATCTATATTCCACAAAAATATTACACAAAATGTTCACACTGCTGGCAACCAATCTCATTGAAACAACCACTTTCTATATGACCTATTAGGGCATATAGGTGCCATACAGAGGGATCAAACCAGAGAGCTGCAAAGAGTGACTTCACTCTGGCTGCTTACATTTTTTTAATGGTCCTCTTGGTGTAAAATAATAAGGCCTCTTGCACACGACCGTATGTATTTTGCAGTCCGTTTTTCATGGATCAGTTGTTCCGTTTTTGTTTCTGTTGTGTTTCCGTTTCTGTTCCGTATTTCCGCAAAAACATCTCCGTATGGTTTCCGTGTGAGATCCGTTTTTTGTGGATCGCAAATGGAAACGGAAAATTTCTAATCATTACTGTAATGTACTATAATGTTTGTGAACAGTAAACACATGGGCAAAGTGGGAAGGGATCCCCAAAAAACCGGTGACATACGGATGTGTACCGTATGCATTCCGTATTTTTTGCGCACCCATTGACTTGAACGGAGCGTTATTTGCGGACAATTATAGGACAAGTTCTATTTTTTAGCGGAACGGATATACGGAAATACGGAAACGGAATGCACAAGGAGTACATTCAGTTATTTTTGCGGAACCATCAAAATGAATGGTTCCGCATATGGCCTGCTAAAGGAAACCGCTAAAAGGGAACCGATACAGAAAGAAAATACGTTCGTGTGCAAGAGTCCTAAAATGCACACCTTTGCTCCTCCTGTTCTGATGCTGCCGGACTCTGTCTGCTGGTCAATATTGATAAATGCCTGCTGGCCAATCACTGGCTGAGGCTGGTCACTACTGTGGCCACCGATTGGCTAAGTTGGCGTTTCCTGCATGTCAAGAGGAAGCAGGGAGTATAAGCTGACTGGGGACCATAAAGCTTCAGAATGGGGAGCATCAAGGAAGAAGTGAGGTATTGACTTATTTTATTATTTTAAACCATGATGAGCCTTTATATGTGTGTACTCTGAGACATTTAAATGTAGGCTTGGCATGCAGAACAAGGACAGCGACACCGGTCTAGCTTATCTCTTGTACACATATTTTTTTTTTAGGATTGCATTCTTTAACAATTAGACGTCACCTATTTGGATGAATGAAAAGAGAAATCGAGCCTCTTCCACTTAAAGTTTGAGCTAGTTCAACCATATCATTGCTGAAATCAAATCACCTTAAGGAAAAGCCCCAATCTATGCCGTCAAGCTTCCTTTCCAGAAAAAAAAGATGATTAGTACATTTGATTCCTTGTTAATAATTTTGATGCTGAATTACCCAACTGATATGTCTCCAGCCATTATTTCAGTTAGATCAGGCTGAATTATATTACAATTTGGAGAACCAGCTGGAGTACAAATGATATCCCTCATGAGAAATGATAATTTGACTGCCTTTGTGAATGTCCTAGAGTTAAGGTCACTGCTTCAGAACCATAAATCTAGCAATACCTAAAAACAATAGCACCAAAAGTAATCTTTGTTAAGAAAATAATACAAAGTGCTGTTATGGAATATTTGAAAAATGCATCTATTCTAAATCTATTCTATTATGGCTGACAGTATAGAAAAATACAATTATAATAAGATAATATGTTTAGTGTCAGAAGCCAGCGTATCGAAGGTGAACACAGAAATAAGAAAAATATTATAGTTTCAGCAAACAAGGCTTATCCTTAATGAACATTTATACAATTTTACAATATAATTTCTATATCAATTTCCCACATTTTTCAAATATCTGTTTGCTGTCAGTCAATAGAAACCTCCAACTTAGAATTCTAGAGGATAAAAATAAGTTCCAATCGTGTGAAGGACACACAGGTGCTCAACTTGAGAATTGTGCTTTAAAGAGTATCTTTCGGAAGGATCAACCCTGTCAAACTAAGTATAATGCCTAGTAGGGCATAAACCTGATGCGTTGAGGGTATGCCCTAGCCATATGGTGCACCTTAGCTCCTCTACGTTGCTTTGCAAGACATTCTTCCCTCCACTTGATTGACAGGGCCCAGTGTTTGACTAGTCATCATGCTTCACCCTTTTATCTTGCATCTGCACTGTTCAGTTCATCCCCAGCACACATGCAGTAATACGTTTTGTTGTGGGACTGGACAATAAGATGCACTGATTATTTTTCATTATATTATGAATAAGCCTTATTTACTGAAACAGTAATAAAAACAAAAACAAGGAAAAACTAGGCCGGTGCTCCATAGAGTAGAATTGTTATGACAGCAGGTAAGGTGCAAGTATTGATATAGAAGGTGCTCACCCCAACTCTACAGTGGCTTTTTTTCAATATTTTTGAGGCTGCAACTGGTCATCAGTAAGCTTTTGGCGAGCCGAATCGCCTGCAGAGAACACATTAAAGGATGTATTCCAAGAGAGTCATTGATGCTTGAAGCAAGTTTCATCTTTAATGCCAAATGACAAGAAGGTTTGTGATCGTATTGATGAATATAAACTTGATATAGAGACCAGCCTAGCCTAAAAATGCGTTGTTACTTGCAAAAACAGAAGAAACATTTGAATCTTTAAGTTGTCCAGTGATTTCTTTTGGAGCTCATCAGATTTCATAATTATTTTTTGCTTAAAATGTAAAAAGGCACAAAAGATCAACTAAACGATCATGTGTCATACTACATATTGATGAACATTGTCATATTTAGCTAGCTACACCATGTGTATGTCTTGCCAAATTATTACGACCCATTCAGATAAAATTACATTTCTGTACACAACTCATTGCTTTGTATTAAAGAGATTTGAGACTTGAGAAAGGAGTCCTTTGAATTCCGAAACATGTTTTCTACCTATAGAAGTTCCAATAAAGATATTATCCTTCGTGTCTTTGCGCCAAGTGAAGTCGCTTTGCAGGTGGATTTGAAGTGTCTTCACCCGCCAACTTATTCTTGATGTCGTTTTCCTGAGGGTTGGCACCCCATGCAGTAAGGACCCCAAAAGCAGCACCAACCAACACTACAAAAAAGTCTCTCTATTAGTGTTGTCCTTAATGTAGCACAACACAAAAAGGTGAGCATTACCATCTCTCCTTTAGTCTCCCAGGCAGTATATACTTACCCTATGAGCCCTCTTTAGCTGCTTGCCCTGACCTTGGCTTGTCCACTAACCACACAATTGTCCATCCTCTTGGTGACACATACTGTAGGTGTCTCTTGACCTGCCTGGGTCAGCTGTTGCTGAACTGAGACTACTTCAAGAGGTAATGGCCTGGTGGTACGCCTGCACCAAAGTCTAGACCCCTGTACATTGCTCAGTTTATTGGAGTCAACACAGATCCTACATTCATGGATTACTGTAAGGCAGGGGTGCAAGTTTTCTGGGTGGAGGCCACATAGTCAGACTGAACCAACATCAAGGGCCAAAAATAAAATACTCTAATAATGAAATACTGTATTTATGGCATATTGAACATATAGTATATACCATTAATGTCCAATTACAGTTCCAGGACGCCCATCTATTGGGAGAATACATAAAAAATCATGTGAGCAGCCACAAGACATAGACATACATGTTTGTTACCAGATGGGGCTGCACAGAATAGTATCAAGCGCCGCATGTGGCTCCTGGGCTGCAGGTTGTGCACCCCTGCTCTAAGGAAAACTCCCAGAGGTGCACTTTAGAGAATGTTCAGTTACAGATAGAATGGGACCACCAATTTTGAAACTGATTCAACTCTATAAACATTAAATGGAATGGCAGAGCTCAAGGTTTATTGTTACCCTATTCTTCCTCCATGCAGTCAAGCAGTGAGGAGAAACAGGGGCATGGCACAAACGTTCCAATAAACAGTGGGGTCCCAGTAGTGGGACCCCTAATGATCAAACATTTATCACCTATCCTGTGAATAGTTGAAAATGTCCATTGTGGGACACCCCCTTTAATGCATATTGCTTTAAAGTAAGGCTACTTTTACACTGGCGTCTTGTGCGGATCCGTCATGTATCTGCACAGACGGATCCGCACTGATAATAAAACTGCATGCATCCGTTCAGAACGGATCCTTTTGTATTATCATGAACATAGGCAAAACGGATCCGTCTTGAACACCATTGAAAGTCAATGGGGGACGAATCCGTTTTCTGTTGTGTCATATTGTGTCATTGAAAACGGATCCGTCCCCATTGACTTACATTGTATGTCAGAACGGATCCGTTTGGCTCAGTTCCATCAGACGGACACCAAAACGCTGCAAGCAGCGTTTTGGTGTCCGCCTCCAGAGTGGAATGGAGACTGAACGGAGCCAAACTGATGTATTCTGAACGGATCCTTATCCATTCAGAATGCATTGGGGCAAAACTGATCCGTTTTGGACCGCTTGTGAGAGCCCTGAAACGGATCTCACAAGCGGATCCAAAAACGCCAGTGTGAAAGTAGCCTAAGGTGTTCAAATGTAGATGTGATGTTCAAGTGCACATATTTTTGGCTATGAATGTATGTTTTTATAGTGGATAGAAAATCAAGCCTTTTGAATGTGATGAAAAGCATGCTCCTAGCCCAGGCGTTGATACGTAAAAAACTGATGCAATGGGTTTACACTTTCAAAACTATGCCCTTAGGAAGTGGAAATATTTTTGTACTACTCCCATACAAACATCAAGAACATTAACTCTTTGAACTCTTTGTATTTCTTACCTTTATTATTGCATTTACATTTTAAAGTACATTAAAGTCATAATTATATGGACTTGTAACCACCTATGAAATTCTTGCTAAAACCTTTCAAAAGTGAGAGCACTGCCATATTCCAGACCACCTTGAAAATATATGAACTGCTATAGACTGTTCTCAGGCAATATGAATTTTTGATTGGGTAAGCAAGAAAAATGTAACATCTTGAACATGCTAGAATTTAAAAAAATCTCTAACCCAATGCATACAGCTTAACATTACCGCTGTCAACGAAAAGGTATCACATGTTAAGTCATAAATCTTAACAATGCCACATGATTCATTTTCCATTTAATCAGCTAAAATACAAGGAAAGCAACCTCAGTATCAGACATGTACATGAAAGGTCTCTGCTTGACACAGATAGCATGGAATGAATCTAAAGAAAACCACAAATCAATACATAAGGGTTACATTATATTAAAGTATAATGCACTCCCAGCAAAACAGCCATTTATCAATGCAAAATAATGGGCCACTTTCCTCAGTGGATTTGTTATGTCTTGTTCCTGATTCCTGGTGGATGGTGTTAGTTCCATTTCCTCATTTGATCTATTTTTGATTACTACAAAGAATTATATGTGTTTAAAATATATTTATACTAGAATAGGCAGCATTTAATTATAATATGTACCAACATGGAATTGTAATTATTTTACCACATCATTTACAGGTCTGTCCTGGCATCTTGTACAGGGTAGCTTTCTCATTTACAAAGCTTCTGCATTCATATTTAGAATTAAAAGTGGATGCAACAGAAAAAGATTGTATTTATTAAAACAATTGGGAAATGAGAAAATTGATAAGTAAATAGCTAAATATATTTAAACGTTTATATATAATACATTCAGATTAAAGCAAAACTAAATCCAAATATTGAACAAGAAACTATGAAATATATGTAGATATCTTCCCTTTGTGTCCCAGGAGCTCAGCCATGTCCCTTCTCCTCCTTACTATCTTTGTGTCTGACTGTAAGACAACTGGCTGGAGTAGCATGCCTCCTTATCCAACAACCAGTCAAAAATGGAACAGATTAGCACAAGATTAAACCCTGTGTTCTCTGTAAGATTTCTACAAAAGATTCTGCAGACTGACAGAAATGTGAGAAATTATAATTCTTGTTGACTTTTATCATTCATTTCTAGGTTTACCAAAACATCACAGCAATTTTTTATACAATAGGCACATACTATACTTGAAGATGGCGTAAACTTGGACAAGCTGTCTGAACATGCATCAAATTAAAGGGCTTCTCCGGGCTTTTAATATTGATGTCCGATCCTCAGGATAGGTCATCAATATCAGATCGGCATGAACGGAAGGCACGCTATGTCCATGTGCCATCTCCCGTCTCTCTTTCAGCAAAGCAGCAGTGAGCAGGAAGAGAGAAGGGAGATGGCACATGCACACTGCCCGCGTCTTCCCTTCACATAGATGATCGACGGGGATGCCTGGAGTCTGACCCCCGCTGAGCAAACAGGTGGCAGTATTACACTGCCAGATTATAGCTAACAAGTGTTTATACGAATGGCTATTCTTGATCAATGTTATGTTAGATGATTACATGACACTTAGTAAGTCTTTATGATATTCTGTGGCATTTTCTATATTTTATAAGGTATGCCCCCTTCTTGGCCAAGGTTTTTTTGCTATCCACACAGAGGTCCTGTCCATAAAATGGCTGCAGATGGAGGGTCATGTGACCAGGAAAATCACTAAGTCTCCTCCATTCAAATACACTACACATGCCCTAAATACTCATCATTACAAGTGCAGATGGCAGATTTGGTGCATTTGAGTGGAAGAGCTATTTTTACCTGATCACAAGACCCTGCATCAGTGACCATCTTATGGACAGGACCTCTTTGTAGACAGCACAGAAGACATGACATGATTTATGAAATAAAGCAAACAGCACAGAAAATCAAGAAAGGCTATATTAGTAAATGTCATATAGTCATCTTACATGCACTTTGGTCAAAAGTAGCCACAAAGTGGTCAACCCCTCTAACTCTACACCTCTACCTGGGTTTCCTGAATGAATCCACATCAATATTCATTTTCCATTCAAATCTTGTAATGGATTTTGTCACAGATTGCAACTGCTGCACTGCGAGTTTCACACTGAAATGCACAGGGTGAAATCTACCACAAAATCTGCAGTCAGCGCAAAATATGCATGTAGTGCAGATTTGCAGCAGATTTAACCCTGTGCTATGCAATGTTATGTAGCCAATGGTTGAGAATTCTTGTACAGCATCTGTCAGCATGATCAACCCTACTAAACCAGGCAAATAGCCTGGTAGGTTTGATCATGCTGATAAAAGTGATAAAATTGGATTTTTATTCATATGCAAATAAGCTTTCTGTAGCACCAAGGTGCCAGCCAGAGCCCTTGGAGCACCCAATTGTTACACCCCTTCAGCTTTAGTCCCTCCCCCTGGATTAACAGGGCTAGACTTCTGGTCTAGCCTAATCTTCTTACACCTGCCCCATGTGACCCAGTCTCGGCGTTTGCACAGTGCATTTTCTGCTGCTCTCCAAGCAGCGCAGATTCCCACTTTGCAAGCACCACGACTTGTCATCTCATGCCTGTGCTGAGACCATGAGACACAGCACATGCATGAGATGACAGGTCTTGGTGCTTGCTCAGTGGGAATCTGTACTGATTAGAAAGCAGCAGAAGATGCACTTCACAAGCACCGAGACTGGGACACACTGCACAGGTGTAAGAAGAATTAGCTAGCCCTATCAATCCAGAAGGGGGAAGGACTAAAGCTCAAGGTGTGTAACAATCTGATCCTTTGAGGGTTCTGGCAAGCCCCTTGGTGCTCCAGTATTCTTTATCATTATGAATAAAAATACAGTTTTTTCATCATTGGAGCATCATACTCTCATAATCAGGATATCATTTTTATCAGCATGAACCACTCTACTAAGCTGTATGCCTGGTTTAATAGGATTTATCATGCTGACAGATGCTCCTTAAAAGGGAATCTGTTACATTGAAAATTGTGTTTTAGCTGCAGGCATCATGTTATAGAGCAGGAGGAGCTGAGCAGATTGATATATAGTTTTATAGGATCAGCTCTTCCTGCTCTCTAACATGCTGCCTGTGACTGGTTTATGGTGAAAGGTTTCCTTTAAAATTTACTTTAATGGTAATGTAAAACCATCTGCAGAGGCAAATGTGAACATACCCTTAAAGAAAATGTAAGAAATACCAAATTTTTTGGACTATAAGACACACTTTTTTCCCCCAAAAGTGAGGGGAAAGTAGCTGTTTGTCTTATAGTCCAAATGCTAATGACCAGTATGTGGGAGGCATTGGAAGCGGTAAGGGAAGTGCCGCACAGTATTCACCCTCCATGTTCGTCTTCCCGGCCCTGCTCTGTGCACTATAACCTGATGCTGTACATCATCAGGTCACAGTGTAGCATAGTCCAGAAGAAGACTAGGGGGCAATGATTGGCAGCGCAGCCTGGAGCAAGTGAGGTATTTATTTTTTTATGTCTGATCTGAGGTCTAATGGAGGTACCATCTGAGGCTTATGGGGTCTGTTTTTAGGCTGATGGGATCTGATCAGAAGCTAATGGGGTCTGATCTGAGGATGATGAGATTTGATCTGAAGCTGATGGGGGTCCAATCTGAGGCTGATGGGGGTCTGATCTGAGGCTGGTGGGGTCTGTTCTGAGGCTAATGGGGTCTGATCTAATACCTATGGTATCTGATCCGAGGCTGAAGGGGGTTTGATCTGAGGCTGATGGGGGTCTTAACTGAGGCTGATGGAGGTCCCATCTGAGGCTGATGGGGATCCAATCTGAGGCTGATGGGGTCTGTGCTGAGGCTAATGGGGTCTGATTTAATATAAGAATGATGGGATGTGAGGCTGATGTGGTCTGATATGAGGCTGATGTGGTCTGTTCTGAGGCTGATGCAGTCTGATCTATGGCTGAAGGGAAGTCTGATCTGAGGCTGATGGGGGTCCGATCTGAGGCTGATGGAGGTTGGGGGATCTGATCTAAGGCTAATGGAGCTTGGGGGGTCTTATCAGAGGTCTGATAAAGAATGGCGGTCTGATTTGGGGGTCTGATCTGAAGTCTGATCAAAAGTATATATATATTTTTTGCTCCTCCAAATCCTAGGTGCATCTTATAGTTGTTAAATACTGTGCTTTATTTTGCTATTTGATATGTTCAGATCTTTATCACCCTTTTCCTCAGTGTGCTGCTTAGCGGCAACTTTAATCTATCTCATTTAAATCTTGCATATTCTCCAATTTGGTCCTTCCTGCTTAAATGATTTTCCTTTTTCAAATCATATTTTGTCCCAAATATATAACTTGAAACCAGAGGTTAGTCCAATAGATATGTAAATGGAACAGAACACGTTAAAACCTATGATACCAGCATGTACCTCAGCAAAGGTTTAACAACAGAATAAGTGTGATAAAGGTATGATATAGAAAAGCAAATACCGGTAAGTAGATGCACATTACAAAAATAAAAGCTAGTATATGTCTTCGCTATTACTACTGATGAGAGAAAGAGGAAATGAGAGTAAGACAGTAAATTACATTATTTTAAAAACCACATAATCTCTTTAGAATTCTTCATGGAAGCAGATATCTTACTTGAGACCCTCCTTAATGAACCAGAGTAAAGACACTCATCTTTAAATTTCCGGAATATAATGCTACCTTTCTATATGTGGCACTAGTGTACCATGCCCACCTCTGCGGGCACGGGTGAAGTGCCACTCATCCTGCTACTGTCTGGATCCATCCATTTTCCGCCTCGAGCCAGCAGCTGTTCTGGTCAAGGGTTCCTCCTGTGCGTTTTGCAAGGGTTCCTCCTGTGCTCCAGCGTAACGGCCCTAAGCTTGTTCTATAGGGTGCGCACGCACATCCAATTTCTTACCCAGCCTATGACTGGCTGTCCCTGGGCATATAAGGCCCCTTTCCTGCCTAACTACTGACTCTGACTCCTAGCCGCCTGTCTTGACATTAGCCTGTTTCTTGTATTTACCCTTTGCCACTTGTCCTTACCTCGGACTTGATTCTCGGATACATATGTATGCAGCCTGCCCTGACTTCGGCCTGTCTCCTGAACACAAATATTGCCTGACCCCTCTGTGCTTCAAACTCTATAACCCAATTGGTCAGCTGCCAACTACACCTGGACTATTCTAGGAGGCAGATGCCTGGATGGTAATTTTCAGCAGTCCAGATTCCTGTACAGGGGTTAAAGGGGGAATAAAAGGGAACCACCAGGACAACACCCTTAAGTTTAACTCAAAGCCAAACCAGTTTGTTGGCACAATGGGTCCACACCCATTGTCTGTAACAACCAGCAGCCACTGGTCTGATATTTATGGTCTGGTGTGACTTTGCCTTGTGATAAAAGCTGACACCTTTGATTAGAGAAGCCTGACCCTTGGCAATTAGCTAAACTGTGGATCAGTTTCAATTTAAAGGGGACATGTCCGTTCCCTTGACATGTTTATTTTAGTGATTGATTGTGTTTTTCATGAAATTACATTTCTGGAGAATCTTTTCTTATACTGACCCAGAAACAGCCCCCAAACTATATATGATCACCATATACCCCTAAAGGCTATAAATGCTAATCATGATCATACCATGCTAATATTGAAACCACAATGGATGTAATTTTTACTATACAGTTGAAACCAGAAGTTTACATACACTATATAAAAAGACACATATGCATGTTTTTCTCAATATCTGATATGAAATCAGAATAAACCTTTCCTGTTTTTGGTCAATTAGGATTACCATAATTACTATTATTTGCCAAATTCCAGAATAATGAGAGAGAGAATGTTTTAAGGCATTTTTATTACTTTCTGTAATGTCAAAAGTTTACATACACTAAGATTACTATGCCTTTAAACAATTCTGGACTGCCCATATGATGATGTCATGTGTTTAGAAGCTTCTGTTAGGTTTGTTGGCAACATCTGCGTTAATTAGAGATACACCTGTGTATGTATTTAAATGCACACCTGAAACACACTGCTTCTTTGTGTAGCACAATGGGAAAGTCTAAAGAAATCAGCCAAGATATCAGGAAGAGAATTGTGGACTTGCATAAGTCTGGCTCAACCAGACTGGGTGCAATTTCAAGATACCTGAAGGTGCCTCGTTAATCTGTACAAACAATTATCCGCAAGTACAAACAAGATGGGAATGTCCAGCCATCATACCGCTCAGGAAGGAGACAGGTTCTGTGTCCCAGAGATGAACATGCTTTGGTCCGACATGTGCATATCAACCCAAGAACAAAAGCAAAAGACCTTGTGGAGATGATGGCGGAAGCTGGTAAGATTTTGTCAATATCCACAGTAAAACCAGTACTGTATCAACATGGGCTGAAAGGCTATTTTGAAGGGAAGAAGCCATTACTCCAAAAGAAACATAAAAAAGCCAGATTAATGTTTACAAATGCACACCGGAACAAAGACCTACATTTTTGGAGACATGTTCTGTGGTCTAACAAAACTAAAATTGAACTTTTTGCCCATAATGACCATCGTCACATTTGGAGGAAAAAGGGAGAAGCTTGGAAGCCTAAGAACACTATCCCAACTGTGAAACACGGGGGTAGCACCATCATGTTTTGGGATTTTGCTGCAAGAGGGACTGGTGCACTTCACAAAATCGATGGCATCATGAGGAAAGAAGATTATGTGGAAATACTGAAGCAACATCTCAAGACATCAGCCAGGAAGTTAAAGTTTGGGCGGAGATGGGTCTTCCAAATGGACAATGACCCGAAGCATACCGCAAAACTAGTTAAAAAGTGGCTTAAGGATAACAAAGTCAATGTTTTGGAGTGGCCATCACAAATTCCTGATCTCAATCCTATTGAAAGTTTATGGGCAAAGCTGAAAAGGCAGGTGCAAGCAAGGCGACCAACAAACATGGCTCAATTACACCAGTTTTGTCAGGAGGAATGGGCCCAAATTCCTACCAACTATTGTGAGAAGTTTGTGGAAGGATATCCAAAACGTTTGACCCAAGTCAACCAGTTTAAGGGCAATGGTACCAAATATTAATGAAATGTATGTAAACATTTGACTTTGCAGAAAGTAATAAAAATGCCTTAAAACATTATTTCTCTCTCATTATTCTGGCATTTGGCAAATAATAATAATTATGCTAATCCAACTGACCAAAAACAGGAAAGGTTTATTCTGATTCCATGTCAGATATTAAGAAAAACATGCATATGTGTCTTTTTATATAGTGTATGTAAACTTCTGGTTTCAACTGTATCTGTTATATACAAAAATGCCATTGTAGTACTAAAACACAATAAAAACAATTAAAACCAATGTAAAGCTGGTGGGCAGGATATATCTTGCACAATCCAAATTGGGCATAAACACAGCCTAAATCAGATTACAAAAATTTTAAATTTCAGATCACTGAAATAAATATCCACACCCCAAGTGAGGATTAGCCTATAACAGGGGTCAACAACCTCGGGCACTCCAGCTGGTCAGACACTGCAACTACCAGAATCCTCCATTCACTTCTATGGGAGTTACTAGAACAGTCGATTAAGTGTGCATGCTGGGAATTGTAGTTACACAGCAACTGGAGTAAAGAAGGTTGCTGATCTCTGCCCTATAAAATACTAACCCAATTGGGACATGACGATCGGATTATCACTTATGAATGGTCTGTATTATCTTTTCTTATAACTATGCATTGTGCTGTTACTCTGGCATCACTCCTAGAAATCGATGAGTAACCTGACATTGTCAGAGTGTGTCACAAGGAGAATGGTAATGCCCAGTTGCCAATTTATTCATAAAAATTCTGTAGCAATAAGAGAGGAACAGCAGAACAGTGTTCTAAGAAAAGATTCTTTAGAATTGCAATTTATTGAGCAATACAATTATTTACCAAGACAGACATGACAGAAGTGGTGACGTGATGTCGTCTTTAAAACTGGGTTATTTCAATGTGGTAACCCTTTAATGACATCCCCTCCACAAGGCCCATCTCCATTCACTTAGTACTCAGCAGAAACATTTAGCTTCTTGAAAGACTACTTACTATTGGCAAGTAATCAACTAAAAGGAATTTGGGGATATTTTAGCTTCATGTTCGTTTATGATTATCTCAAATAATTTACATAATTTTTGACCTTGGATCTTCTTAATTATGCTGCCTCAGAACATTTCTTCATATATTTGCTTTATATCTTTTAATTTGATATTACGGAGTCTTTGCACTTTTTCCCATCTTATTTGTGATGGACATTACCATATCACAGCTACACTGTTCTAGCACATCATCAATGATCTTAATTGTTATGGGTTATGGGCCATCTGTGGCTTGAAACAGTTCATTTACCAAAAATCCCCTTACTTAGATAGTAAATGATCTTCAGCAAAATTCCAGTCATATACTTTGTTCATCATTCGGTAATTAGTCTGCTTTTGATCCAGAAGAGCATATTCTTTTCATTCGTTTTTTGGCATATGAAATGTAAATTATAACTTTCCCTTGGTTCTTTGCAAACTTCTTTGACCACCCTTTCTGCTTTTGTTTAAGATGCCTTTACCCTATGTTAATCAGTTGAAGAAAACCAGTCCTCTGTTTGATAGGTTCTCGTTTTCTCCCATCGTATGTCTTGCTAATGTTATTTTTTAATTTTGTCCATGAGGCAACCTGTCAAGATCAATATGTATTGTATTATTTACATTTACATGGATTGTTGCCCCTATGCATTCAATTTTTCTTCATCAGACACATTGTTGTAGCTACGAGTGGTGCACATCTCCAAATTTACTTTGAAGGACAGGTCATATATTAGTGCTAGGCATGAGTGAACCCGGAATGAGTGGAAGTTCGGGTTCGTTGGGTTCGCCCAAACTTTAGGTCAAAATTCAGGGTTTGGGACCCGAACTTAACCTCGAACCCCTTTGAAGTCGACGATGGGGACCTGAACTTTGCTTTTTTATTTTCCGTTATAACATGGTTATATCGGAAAATAATGGCATTCTTAAGACAGAATGCAAAACAATATGGCCATTTGGGGTTAAAAAACAAAAAAAGCCTCACCTCATCAAATTGATCGCACTGCAGCAGCTTCTATCTTCACTGAACGGGACCTGCGATATGCGTGATGCCGCCACCACATGGGGGAGCACAGTGACATCATCGCGCACAGCACAGATCCTTTGGCAGGTCCTTTTCAGTGAAGATAGAAGAAGCTGTTGCAGCGAGATCAAGTGGATGAGGTAAGTTGTTGGCCATATTGTTTTGCATTCTGTCTTAAGAATGCTATTATTTTCCGATATAACTATGTTATAATGGAAAATAAAAAAAATCCCCCGAACACTGAATCTGGACTTCAGTGAAAAAGTCCAGAAACAAGAAAGTAAAGGAACCTACTCTAGTCACATGACATTGTACCCACATTGTACCACATTGGTCGCAACTGTTTAGTTCATATATGCCCAGCTTGTCTTTGATTAAAACTAGGTGTAAATGATCCTTAATTCTATTATGGTACTACAATGATGAGGTACAGATCATTGATTGCTCTCATTGCATTGTGATACTATTTTGGAGGTTTAACATACCAGTTGTTGAGTCTACATAAACACCATAAACAATTGTGGTGAGATTCATTTATGATAAACTTTGTTACTTGTCTTGTTTACAGGTAATTTAATGGCCACAACATATGATTGGAATGCCGTGAAGTTTAGTTTTCCATATGGGGGGAATTGATACAACATAAAGGTAAATTAAAAAATGTCTATATTATATGATACATAAACATAATGCAAGAATGGCCGGTAGACCCATTAGGTCACTACCAGACTTGAATAAGGACTAAGGCAGAAAGCAGAGTCTAAGTATTGTGTGTTCTTCACCCTTAAATGGGTTGTCCAAGATAATTTAAAATCTTGGACAAACTCCCCAATTGGCTAAAATTAAAACAAAAAAAATGATGATATACTCACCGCTTACTCCAGTGCTGCCAGTCTAGTCCTCCTGCTGCTGCTTGTTTGCAAACTGCAGTGGTGACATGCTAGAGAAAGTAATTTTTTTTTATTTTAGCTAATTTTGGGGCTTGTCTGAGTTTTTTTAATTATCTCAGACAACCCCTTTTACACCCACAAGGAAGTATAGACATTCCCACAGGGAATTTTCAGGTTGCTACTCCTGGAATAGTCTCTGTTAGCAAACAGAGATTAGCAGGAGTTTCCATATTGCAATTCCAAGTCAGTAGGCAGTAGTGAAAGAGGCCAGGACAGGCAGATAAGAGCATAAGAGTATATTTGTAAACCACAGAAACATACACACACCATAGCACAATGGAACTAAATGGACCTTATTCCTCAAGTGGAGGGAGGAAGACCCTAAAAATGCCTGAGAATGACATACATTGGCTGAAATCATTGGCTTGCACTAGGCCTTTAAGAAGCTAGTGCATGCGTACAACCTAGAGACAGAGTGAGATGAGAGAGTGGTGGACAAAGACAAAATGCCAGGCACCAGAAGAGGGCAGTTGCTGGCTTAATACTCATAATGCTTTATTTTCAATTGCTTATTATGCCCACTGCAGTTTCTTTGACTCTCTTCCAGAAAATCCATCTAATGTGTCTAGTGAGAGGAAAAACACATGCTCAGTAGCTCATTCCCACTACCCAGATCCTCTCTGCATGGGCAACGCCATTATTGCTGCTAATGTGCAAGCTAGTCAAAAAGAATCAGCAGAGAGACTGTTGACCAATGGTATTACCTAATGGCAGTGGCCTCTTTCAGCAGGATAATGTGACTTGCCCCCCCACTGCAAAAATTGCGCTGGAATGGTTTGAGGAAAATGAATTCAAAGTGTTGACTTGACCTCCAAATTCCCCAGATCTCAATCCAAAAAAAGTTTGATCCATGGAAGCCCCACTTTGCAATTTACAGGGCTTAAAGGGTCTGCTACTAACATCTACAGGACACCATCAGAGTTTCTGTGGAGTCCATGCCTTGATGAGTCAGAGCTATTCTGGTAGCATGAGAGGAAGCTAAATAATCTTAGGCAGGTCTTAAGGTCTTAATGTTAAGATTGATGAGTGTATAGGCAGAGACAATTTTACCATATTGCAGATAGATAAATGGATGGAGTGAGCAAATCTTGGACATTTACCGTATATATTTTGAGGACTAGACTTTGTCGACTGAATGCCATTCACTGGAAGTGGCATAGAGTATGTTGTACTTCCCAACACAGCATACAACTATTGGAGAATACAGCCTGAGATATAAAAGAAGACAAGAAAACTGGTGTAAATTTACTAATAAAAGTGGTTCAACTTACATAAAAACTGGCGTACATGCTTATCATTGAGAGTTAACACTATATTGGTGCAGATATGCACACACACATTGATGACGGCCTATGGAAACAGGAACATATTTCTTCTCAATATAAAATCTTATTTCTTATTTTATTAATATTGATGGGTTAGTTGTGAAAACATAATTGCATGTAAAAAGTACATTTTTGCTTCTAATCATAACTGTTCTCTGCCCATTCCTTTGCAATCCCCTTCTGAATATTGAAATTTAGAACATAAGAGGAAAAACTGGGATTTAACGGTTGGTAAAATGGACAGAAGCATGGCTTGATTCCGTTCTGGCAGACGCTTCACTCTATTTGGAAAATCACTGAGCAGAGCAAGGAATGATAATGGGATAAAAACAAGATTGGGTATTTGCCTGCGATTACTTTCTGAGCATTAAACACTGAATTATTTCCCCAGACATGCAATTAATTAGCCAAGCTGGAGGAACTCAGAGTTCAACAGATTGAAGCAAAATTGAAAGACTGTTTTTGTAAAGCAGTTATAATTATTATTTCCTTCCCTATACTAATGCTATTGGGCAGAGGACATGGATATGCCAAAGATCAGTCAGTACATTCTATTAACTCCTTCCTGATATAGGATTTTATGTTTTTGCTTTTCACTCCCTGCCTTCCTAGGGCAATAACTTTTTACTTTTTCCATTCACGTAGACGAATGGAAAAAATGCAACACCATCGTTTTATGGGTTTCCATTTTACTGTGTTCCCTATATGGTAAAAGTGACCCGTAACCTTCATTCTCTGAGTCAGTATGATCACAGAAATACTACTTTTATATCATTTTTCTTTTGAAAAATATAATTTTTCCTTTGCATTGCCATATTATGACCCCCATAATTTTTTACTTTTATATCTACAGAGCTTTGTGAGGGCTTATTTTTTGAAGGGGAATCTTTAGTTTTTACTGATATCATATTGAGTGTGTATGACTTCTTGACTGCTTTCTATGAAATTTTTTGGGAGGTGAAATGGCGAAAAAACTGCAAATTTAGATTTTCTTTCCCTAGTACGGCATTTACAATAGGGGACAACTATTTTAATTGTATGGGCATTTTGGGACGTGGCAATACCTATGATGTTTTGTATTATTTTATTTTAATATGAGGAAAGGGGGGGTGATTCACATTTTTTAATATTGATATAGATTTTTATATATTCTTTAAAATGTTTTTATATTGTAAAAACTTTTTTTTACATTTTTGTCACTTTAGTCCCCATAGGGGACATGGACATACAATCATCTGATGGCTTCTCCCATAGACTGCCATGAATTACCATTGCAGGCTTTGGGATTTTCATTATATTTCTATAGAACCCTGCCACAGGAATACAGTTTTGGCAGGCCTCGAATCCTTTAGGCTAAGGTTGTCATAGTAACCAAACAGCTCCCTTGATCACTGCATCTGGGACCCAAACGACAGCTCAGATGCTGTGGTCACAATTGACCATGGCATTAAAGGGGTTAAATGTCCATGATCCCAGACATTGCCTCCGGGTATCTGCTGTAAAAAACAGCAAGCACCCGATGGCTATGGCACTCTCTTCACTCCAGAGTGGCCGCCATTTTTAATGAACCAACATGTACGTATGAAGAAATACTGATCGGTTCCAAACATGAAGCCAAACATACTGATCTGCCTCCTATGGATCTGGCCCCAGTGTGTAGATCTGTATTTAAATACAGGAAATTTAGATTGTTGGCTCCATTAAGGATAGAGACTGATTTGATTAATCGCAATACACTGTGGAATATGTTGACCCCATATAAACAATAAGAAACAAATGAATTAAAAAGTGAGTTGGGTCTATGTATCCACCACATAGTGATCCTAAAGCCATCATATGACACGGAATCCCTACCCCGGCAATCTTCTAGGGTAGAATACCTTTGTAATATGGAATGGAATTAAACATTCCACAATTTTTTTTTCCACCAATTGACAATTTCTCAAAAGATCTTGTGAATTTTCGCAGAATTTGTGCTCAAAATTCTGTGTGTGCCTTCATAGAACATTAAAGGCTTGCGGAGGTATGGTATAGGCGTACAACAGGCTATTAGCATCACATTCGGAATGCTCATATACTAAATTCAGAAGGCTTTAAGATAATAAATGTACGTCAGTTCCTGTTCCAAGTCCAGCTCACAATCAGATCTCCTTATCTCAATTACTCACTTTCGGGGTAATCACATCTTAATTGTTAAACCCAAATTGTGAGCACGGAAAAGGTCACTGGAGTCTGTGCTAAATCTCTAGCATCTAGAGCAACATATTAACATTCTGCTACTTCTAATCTCTGGCCAAACAGGTGTGTAATGCCACAATAGTCGCAACGGTTTCCAACGCGTTACAGTGCTGTTTGTACTTAAAGCTTGAATTATTTATTTTCATCTGCTGCATCACCTTGATTGAAATAAATGACTTTGCTATATTGTTAAGTAGGCTGACACATCTGTTGGCCCATAAATGCTCAGGTTCTCAGGGTTAGTTTATTATTTCAAATAATTGTTGCCATGTGCATATGCAAAGTCCCCCTCAGAATTAAGGAAAGTAAAGACAAAGCAAAGTGAAATATTGAGACGGATGGAAGAGAAATTTATATAACTTTTCATGCTTCAGTTTCCATGAAATGCTAACTCGACAGAGAGTCAAAAATAAAAGGGTGACTATATGAGAGGTTCAAAAATAAACAGAAAATGTGAAGTAAACCTGGATTTGTGAATATGCTTAAATGTGTGAAATGGCTTTGAAAGCTAAAAATATAAATAAACTTCACAATACGAATGGAATTTATAAATCACTTAATAAGTGTTGTATTGAAACGTCTACCGTATGACACACAGGCACAAGACAGCTCCACTGACATCATATCAAACTTTTCCATGATTTTGAAGTTGACAAATTAACAATATACAATAATGTTACTCCGCACTTCATCATAGTTTATACCGACCAGAATATTTCGTTTTTCACTATCACGGAGGGGTGGACATTCAGTACTCAGTATTCAGTGCAAAAAAACACAGGTCACTATATTTAATCTTTTCATGACCGGGCCAAAAAAAGGCCTGAATGTCCAGGCAACTTTTTGTGCCCGTGGTGGTTTAGTGACTCTAAAAATAATTTTTGTGATTTTTTTTTTTTACTTGACACTTAGGACTTTTTATTAGAATGTTTTTTAGAGCTTTTTATTTCTTAAATATGAAAAATGACACAAAATTTTTTGCGACAATCGTTTTCATTTATAACATATATCCTATAATGTATAGGTTTGAGAGAACGGGGCGAATATGGTGACTGTTCTATTAGCGACTGCATTTTTTATTTTATTTTTTTTCCATTTTTTTATTTGTATTTTTTATTTTATTTTTTATTTTATACTTATATTTTAATTTATTTTTGGCACATAATATATCCCCCAGGAGGTCATTAAAAGACCTCTGGAGGACACTGATGTTTTTTTTTTTTTTTTTTTACTTTTTTTTCACTGTTTCCACTGTAACTGGGGCATCCGCAGGAGCCCTAGGTACAGGAGAAAACAGCCCCCTGTGGGGGCGTTACACAGAGGCAGAGATGATCAGGGTCTCCTTGGACCCTGCAGCTCTGCTCCTGCCCCTGCTTCAGACATCACCATGCGCTCATGCAGCGCTCCTGCCATCACAGTAGAAGCGGTAATAAACCTCTTCTGTCTTCTCCTCAGGGTCCCCGCTGTGTCTGTTAATCTAGCAGGAGCTTTAATCCCAGCGCTGATCAGCGCTGGGATTAAAGCGCTGCCTGCACGTGTATATACGTGCTATCTGCATGGGGCATGTGCAGATAGGACGTATATACACAGTGGGCAGTCGGGAGAGGGTTAAACAATATTTAGTAGCAAAATTTTCTTACAATTTTGCACATGCAAACTTTGAGACAATCAATGACAAGATTAGAATATTGTGGTCTTAGAAGATTTTCACTGTAACACTAAGATTTAAAACTCAAAGCAATGGCCACCATTATGCTAATACGTTTTTGGCCGTGCGTGGACCGTGGTATCCCGGCCTGGAATCAAGCTGACAGCAGGAGCGCACTGGCGTCATTGGTTGCTATGACGCCGTGCGCTTCATGCCGCCGCTGGACTACAGTAATACACCCGTTCCACGGCCGTGTGCATGAGGCCTTTAGTTAAGATTTATATCAGTAGATTTCAGGATCATAAGGGCTGCTTATTTTTTTTTAAAAAAAGTAGAAACCTATCTAGAGGGGCTTATTTCTTGAATTTCAATTCAGGAATGATGCACATAAATCAGCTGTCAGATTCGTCCAAATAAATTTGACCTGAATAAAATGTTCCACATTTGCCCTGAAAAGTCATGTAGGACACTCTGTGATCTCTTAAAACCGTATCCAAACCTATTCAAGCTTCCTAACGCCATCACGTAAACATATATGGCTATGGGTAATTGGATGATAGTAAGTGGCAATAGTCTGTTTAATAACACAGTGCACTGTCAGATTTTTTTGCAAATTAAAAACAATCCAAAAATTGTACCATTTTGGTGGCAGATGCCTTCTCCTCTGTCTTCTGGTCTGCAAAATGGCTGTCTGGATTTTTGGGGAAATTTGTAACTAGTTCGATTTGTTTAGAACCAATTCACTCATCTCTAAGCCTATCCTTTCTTTGTTGTTGATCTATTTTTGCACATTTTGGAAGAAACAAAATTAATGGGAAGGATGGAAAACATATGATCCCAAAGTTGCCCTGTGTCATAAAACCAAGCAATTGAATTGAAATAATCCTGCCTACCTAGACTCCTCACACCGGTTAGGCACTCTCCACGAGGAGGTGTATTGCCCAAATTGTAAAATGAAGGCATGCTATGATTCTGCACATATACTAATGCAGCAGCCAATTAGATTTGTACTATGACAAGCTATAAGAAGGTGGTCATTTCTAGATTCAGTTAATGGTGGGCTAGTTGTGTACATGGTGGGGATAAGGAGTAATCTAAAATCAAAGAACAGTTTTGAGACTCAAAAATCGAATTTTTGCATCTAGAAAATAATTTATTAAAACGTTTACATTGTCTTCCTAAGAGAACGGTTGCCGTATATTCAGTAAAGGGACACTTAATACTGTGTGCATATAAATGTTATTTATCCATAGGTCCACAAGCTGACTACAATTATCTGTGTGGCCTGGCACCAGAAGGAAAAGATTAAATACTGCCCAAGCTCTTTCAGCTCTTTTCCCTCATCCTCTCCCTTCAGGCATGCCTCCCCCACTTAGCCATCCTGTCAGATGGATGTAATTACATTCCCAGTGTTTTCATTTTCTAAACTCCCTTTCTAGTTTCTCCATGCTCTCACCTCCATTCCACAAATCAATACCAGCTGCATATGTCCATCATGTCAAGGAGAAAACAAACAGATTTTTTACAATGTCACAAAGAGACCTAAGCGAGTGGACGGCTTTGCAGGTTTGTGTAATGGAAATCAGCATAAACATAACTAAGCTAAATGTATCCATGCAAAAGTTTTGTTTCCATGAAGTTCCTTGACTCCTAATGGGGTTCTCCAGGCTTTAACAATAGGGTGATCAATATCAGATTGGTGAGTGTCTGACAACCCTTCTCCTTGCCGATCAGCTGTTTGGGAGTAAATCCGATGCCAAGTTGGCACCAGAATTGCTCAGCTCTGTTTACTATTTAGACAGTCACTTTAATGGAAGCAATGAGTAACCAGTTCTATACACTACACAGTGACCGGAGTTGTGTGGTCCCGGTGCCTATTTCAACGTCCCAGCATCCCGATCAAAGACAGGGGGAGCAATCTAGAGTCAGCCCTGAGGACCTATGAAGGACCCCAGGGCTGTCTGCTAAGTAAGTCTGCTGTTCAGGCACACTAGTTTTGCCCTAATTGAAGCCTGTGTCATACTGACAAAAAGCATAATGTGTTCACATGCAGAAGTATGATAATACATAATAAATATAATATAAAGTTATAAAATATTAATGCCATAATGGGATTTAGAAAAATGTTATGAAAAATGCATATAAAAAATTTGTACCCCCTCTGTCAGGATAATGTGACAACCGTCACACACAAACAGGCATAGTGCAGCCCTAAAACTTCCCAGACCCACTATCCCTATCTACTTGCATGGTCACCCTAGGCAGTGACCCCACAACTGGGCGACAGTCTCTATACTGAAATATGTGTGAGGGCGACACACAGGCAACAACAAACAGACAAACACTAAGAGAATAGTAGTACAGAAAAGAGTCAAATGCCAGTCGGACAATGAAGTACAAAAAACGCCAGTGGCAAATGAAAAATACAAACGCCAGGAGATCAATACAGAACCAAATCGCCAGAATCCAAAAAACGTAGTCACAATACCAATCCAGAAATCCAAAGCCAAAAGAGTCTTCAATACAAAAAAGGAACAGTAGAGGGAGCCAGAAGACAAGAAATTTATTGGTACCTGCACATCCTGAGGAGGAAGCAGTTCACACTAGCCGCCTAGCAGTCCTGGTTTCCCCTGCAACGAGACACTGCTACTGCATGGATGCATCTGCGGCCCTGGGAACCATGACACCCTCCGAAACAAAACAAAAATATAGCCATTATTTCTGACAAAGATTTGCATTGCGCTTCTCTCATAGTTGATCTTGGGAAGTCAGTAGCTGCCGTATAGGCTCTTGACTCCAAAACACCCTATGGTCAATTTCTTAGGAAGTGTGGGAGAAAAACTAGAGTACCCAGAGGAAACCCTTGTGAACATGGGGAGAACATACAAACTCCATGCAGATGTCTCTGGTTAGACTAAAACCCAGGACCCATGGCATAGCAAGTATTCTGAGGTGGACTCATCTGTATATGCTCAGAATGTATTTAATGTATGTCCTTGTTTGGCACATGATCTCAGTACAGTCAGCCGAGTGCTGCTTTATAGCAGACTGATTAATAATGGCACTTGGTATATGTTATTTTTCTTCTCATCTGTGTTGGGTGCTTGACGTGGTCTCAGCATGGTTGAATTTCTTCAACAGATTCCGACAAGTGCTACATTTCTTAGTTTCATATGTTTCAGTACAGCTGATTCATTCCATTCTCATCCTGAATTCGGGCAGAGATGCATTAAAGGCACCATGTAACCTATACTTTAAAAGTATATACAATACATGTTATCTTTGTCCCAGCACTTGATATTGGAGCCTAAAAGCTTACAAAGCACTTTCGAGTAGCTTATATTTTCACCCTTCAATGGTGCCAGTGACAAAGCTAAATTCTGATAGTATCAGTGGCAGACATCTGTGTCCAGTGTCTGCTGGGACCACACAAGCCAATGGCCCCATTGCATAGTTTTTCTAGAGCTATCGGCCTAAAATCATCTCCACCAGCTAAGAATCTAAGAGGTTATAATGAGTCCGTGCTCAGCAGACATTTATGTCTGTGTTACAATAAATTCCCATTTACTCATCTAATAAAGCACTGCCTGTGATTTTTGCATTTATTATGTTTATGTGCCATTTTTTCTAGTTTACATAGCTATCTATTTATTGTGTTTGTGTTACATATGTATATCATGGTATAATGTGGGTTTATGAGCAAGCAATTATTGCTATTTCGTGGAGTTGTTGTATTCATTTAAGGGGTTATTCCCATCTCAGCCTTTCATGGGTGATGCTGGAATAACCTTACCAAGCACTAGTTAGGTTGAGTGGTGTTATGGAAAGGGGCGAGCACTCCGCTAAGTGACTATAATAGCAATAAATGGGAGCTATGCGGTTTCCGTAACTACCAGGTTACCAGAAACAGCATAGCCCATTCTGCCCAATCGTGTTCTGCGAGAAACAGCAGAACACGATTGTCTGGCATGTTCTGGTAACTCCAGCCACATGCCGGCTGGCACTTACTAGGGTTACTTCAATCTCATCCATAAAATGCTTAGATGCGAATAATCCTATTGTTATAGTGGTGCCCTGTGCCTGTCACTGTTTCACTATAGTGGGCAGGCATGGGCACCATGGTACTCACCCCTCTTAGGCCACCCTGCTATTCACCAGCAGTCTCGGCATCTACAATGTCCCCTCTAAGCCTGTCTTTACGGCATGCACCTTCTTTCTGGCTCTTAAAGGGCCAGTGTGCATGCACCCTAATTGCCTCCAGCCAATGGCAGGCTATTCCTATGTATTTAAGTTGCCCTCCCCAGTGGGAGGGTGTCTGAGCTTCAGGTTACCTAGTCTCTAGTAATTAGCAAGGGTGTTTTGACTGTCTGGCTACCAATATACTGTACTCCAGCATGACTACCGACTTTGACTTCTAGTTGCCTGCCCTGACCTTAGCCTGTTTCTCACATTGCTCTACTGCTACCTGCCCTGATCTCGGACTTGTCTCACGGATATGCTCTTATGTTGTCTCCCCTGACCTAGGCCAGTCTCCAAAGTATCTAAATTGCCTGACCCCTTGGTACTTTGCACTGGTGTCTCTGTCCACCGTGGGTCAGCAGCCAAACACACCCAAACTATCTCAAGAGGTAGCAGCCTGGTAGTTTCCATGCAGAGATGTCCAGATCCCTGTATAGGGGTTTAAAGGGTTTCTGTCATCAACTTTTGACATTATAAGCTGTCTGACATTAGCTATGTGCTAATGTCAGACCAGCTTGATAATGTCTTTTTTATAAAAATCGGATGTATATTTAGGCAGAAAAACTTACTTTTATAATATGTAAATTAGCCTCTAGGAGCAGGGGGGGCGTTGCCCTGCTCCTAGCGGATCCGTCCGGCAACCTGCTGGCACGCCTCTTCTACTTTGATTGACAGTGGGGAGCGATCCTCCTGCATTGTCTTCTTCTGAAATCCGCGCTGCGCCGCCGCTCTGTATTCGACGCAGGCGCGGTGAGCAGAGGACAGCGGGCACCAGCGTCCTCTGCTCACCGCTCCTGCGTCGAATACAGAGCGGCGGCGCAGGCGCGGGATTTCAGAAGAAGACAGTGCAGGAGGATCGCTTCCCCGCACTGTCAGTCAAAGTAAGAAGGGGCGTGCCAGCAGGTTGCCGAACGGATCCGCTAGGAGCAGGGCAATGCCCCCCCTGCTCCTAGAGGCTAATTTACATATTATAAAAGTAAGTTTTTCTGCCTAAATATACATCCGATTTTTATAAAAAAGACATTATCAAGCTGGTCTGACATTAGCACATAGCTAATGTCAGACAGCTTATAATGTCAAAAGTTGATGACAGAAACCCTTTAAGGGTGTCAGGACTGTCAGGATAACGCCCTTAGATATAGTCCTAAGCAATACTGGTTGGTTAGTACAGTGGGTCCACATTCACTGCGCGTAACACCTGTAGAGCCTTATGATGACATACTCAATAAACTGAGTATAAATACAAAATGTACTTTCCAGTTGTTAGTAGTCACCATATAACTTATTGTGATTTCACATATTTATTAAAACTACACCAGATCCACTGATGCTATCTCTGGCATTGACAGCTATTAGGGGGGTTTTCACCCTCACTGTACAAATAGTTAAACGACTATGTAACATGCTTTATGTTTCAGTTCCTCCTTATTAAGATTAGTTTGCTGTCAGTGAATAAAAACATTCTTGTTAATGTGGATTTACACCAGTCAGCTGCTCATTAAGTGGAGATGAAGAGCTGTATTAAAATGCAGAGATCACCTCCACAGTAGAAGGACGAGCGGTCGCTGCTGCTATCGCTCGTCCCCATACAAAATCATTGCTCCTGGGTAGTAGAGTGCTGTTTAGACAGCAAGATCTGCTGGGAATGATGATTTAGGTGTCCCTACACGTTAAACGAAGGTTAACTGTGGCACTTCTAGATGGGCAGATTATTGGAAATGAGCATTTATAAGAATAATTGTTCCTGATAATCGGCCCGATATTGGGCGGTGCAAACCCCCCTTTATTTTCAGAAGCAGTAAACCCGTGCATATAGTATCTAGCATTTTCTCAGCTGAGAAGTAGATAAAATTTTGTCCACTTCAGGCAATGCTCTCTGAGCTTCTGAGCCCAGACTTTACTCTGGTACATTGTAAAAAGATTAGTGCAACAGCTATGGATATATTCAGCTCACAGAGCATTGTCTACACTGGATACAAGGCTATCCACTAGTTTTCAGGTGCTTAGAGCAGGACTAGCAATATACAGTTTGCATCTAGTGAATGTAAACCAGAGTGTTCTCATTCATTTACAGCAAACTATGGTATATTAAAAAATTGGAGAATTTTTCACTTGTATATTAATTAAGCATTATCAGCCTCAGGTTAATTTCACATGAGCGTGTTTGATCCAGGAAACACACTCAGTGTAATAGCTATCTCATGTACAAAATGATGCCAAAGTCTCCACATAAAAATACATGCATGGCTTTGTTCACATTGGCATCCTTATTTCCGTTGTTTTACTCTGTTTTAGAAGCAAAATAACAAAAATAACAGACGTGCCGGATCTGTCAGATGAGGGACACAAGTAGCGCCCAAAGGACCTTACTGACTATAATGGGGTCCATCAGTTTTCTGAAATATTCTACAGTTTTCAAACCAGTGCTTGGTCCTGAATACTTTTGTAATTGCATGTAATTAACCGCTTACCGCCCGCCTAACGCAGGATTGTGTCCTGTGGGCGGTCGGTTTATTCCTCCTTGAAGCGCGGGCGTGTCATCTCGCGAGACGCGAGATGACGCGCTCATGGGTCCGGTGGAACGCACCGCCGGACTCAGGAGAGGTGAGTCACCAGCCTGCCAGCCAATGATCAGCGCTGGCAGGCTGGTGATTTTTAAAATAACCTATAGAAATGATGAACATTAGTTTTATTTATAAATATAATGATGTTATAAGGGATCTATGCCATGTGCTGGGTCCTTTTCATCGGTTGGACCGCAGTCACTGATTCGCTGATTAGCGTAGCGCTAATCAGCGTTTGTACTTTTATAGTATCTGTAAGTGATCAGAACTGATCACGGTCAGATCTATAATAGTATTACTGTCACTTTAGTTCACCCTCCACCCCAAACGCAGTGTTTGCCCGATCAGGCCTGATCGGTCGCCCACACCTGCGTTCACCCACGCCCGCCCCGCCGCAGTGACAAAAAATTATTTTTTTTGTATCACTGCACAATCACTTCACAAGCGCTGCGGCGATAAAAAAATCAGTTTTGATCTTTTTTTATCAATCGCAGCGGCTTCTGTACTTCGCTACACTCCCATTTGTAAGATAGGCTTGCTTTTTTTCTTGGGTAGTCTCAGGGAATACCCCCTAAATTTAGTCGCCCAAATGACAAACAAGGGGTATTCCTCTGAAGAGGCCTACAGGATTCTGACCCAGTCGGATGAGGAATGGGAACCCTCATCTGACGAATCTAGCGGGTCAGAATACGAACCTGTAGAGAGCAGTGGCAGTCTGACCCAAAGTTCGGACGAGGAGGTTGAGGTCCCTGATAGCACCAGGCGTACCCGGCACCATGTCGCTAGACCGCAAGTAGCGCAGGATCAGTTTCAAGGGCAGCAGAGTGGGGCTGGCGCTGCCGGATTACATGGTGAGGCATACACCAGCAGCGCAGCCCGTCCTGGACCTTCTACCAGCACTGCCATACAACATGGTGAAGTGGCGAGCACCAGAAGGGCAGTTGAAGCTGGTACGGTGGCACGTGCAGTAATTCCCCCGTCGCAGCCACCGCGTAGACAGGCCCGTAGAGCCCCTAGAGTCCCTGAGGAGCTGGAAAATCCTGATTGGCTGTCCCCATCTTCAGCCGCACCAGTAGTTCCCCCTTTCACCGCCCAGTCAGGAGTTCGAGTGGAGACAGCTCAGATCGGATCGGAGCTGTTCTTCACTGCGGAGCTCTATGACTTAGTCGTGGCAGAAACAAATCGGTATGCCACTCAATTTATAACCGCCAACCCGGGAAGCTTCTATGCCCAGCCTTTCCGGTGAAAACCAGTCCAAGTTTCCGAATTTAGAACTTTTCTGGGCCTTCTCCTCAACATGGGCATTACAAAAAAGCATGAATTGCGGTTATATTGGTCCACGAACCCAATTCATCACATGCCCATGTACTCTGCTGCCATGTCCAGGACACGTTTTGAGACCATCGTGCGTTTCCTGCACTTTAGCGACAACACCACCTCCCGTCCCAGAGGCCACCCAGCTTTTGACCAGCTCCACAAAATTCGGCCCCTCACAGACCATTTCAACCAGAAATTTGCAAATTTGTATACCCAAGCACAAAAAATCTGCGTAGACGAGTCCCTTGTACATTTCACCCGGCGCCTTGGCTTCAAACAGTACATCCCAAGCAAGCGCGCCCAGTATGGGGTCAAAATGTATAAGCTCTGTGAAAGGGCCACAGGCTATACGCACAAATTTCGGATCTATGAGGGAAAAGATCAGACCCTGGAGCCGGTCGGTTGCCCTGACTACCTGGGGAGCAGTGGGAAGATAGTCTGGGACTTGGTGTCACCCTTATTCGGCAAGGGGTACCATCTTTATGTGGACAACTTTTACACAAGTGTGGCCCTCTTCAAGCATTTGTTCCTAGAACAGATTGGCTGCTGTGGCACCGCGCGACCTAGTCGCCGGGGCTTCCCCCAACGGCTCGTTACCACCCGACTTGCAAGGGGGCAGAGGGCTGCATTGTGTAACGAAGAACTGCTCGCGGTGAAATGGAGAGACAAGCGTGACGTTTACATGCTCTCCTCCATTCACGCAGACACGAGAATACAAATTGAACGGGCAACCAGTGTCGTTGAAAAGCCCCTCTCAGTCCACGACTATTACCTCCACATGGGAGGGGTGGACTTCAATGACCAGATGTTGGCTCCGTATTTGATTTCCCGACGCACCAGACGCTGGTATAAAAAGGTGTCTGTATATTTAATTCAATTGGCTGCCTATAATAGTTAAGTTCTCTACAGTAAGGCTGGGAGAACGGGATCCTTCCTTAAATTCCAGGAAGAGATCATTTCGGAACTCCTGTATCCAGGAGGTTCATGTGGCCCCATTCACCAGTGTAGTGAGCCGTCTACACGAGCGACACTTCCCCAGTGTCGTTACCGGTACCTCAACCCAAACGCCACCCCGAAAAAGATGTCGTGTCTGTAGCAGGAGTGGAATAAGGCGTAACACCCGCTATTTCTGTCGTGACTGTCCTGACCACCCTGCCCTATGCTTAGGGGAGTGTTTCCGGAAGTACCACACTCAGGTACACTTAGGGACCTAGGGACAGCACATCACAGGTAGTTTTTACAATCAGGCTCAAGGGTCTCTCAGGATACTAGGTTTTGAGAGACCCTAACACATAGGGGACGGTGCTGCTGTGCTACTGCAGAAGTGTGAAACGGTAGAAACCTCTCCTTTCACTTGGGATAACGTGTATAGTGTACTTCTCACCATCTCTGTGTGATTTACACTTTACACATTGTCCTATGGGAAAGGAGAGGTTTCTGCTAGGAAAATAAAGAGTGATATGGTTGAAAAAAGAAAAAAAAATTAAACAGGTAGCAAGAAAAAAAATCTTGAGTTAGTTCAGGTTTTAAAAGTTCCGTTTTTTTTTTCATGTTCAGGTTTAATTCATGTTTTATAAAGTTTGAAATGTTCAAGTTATGTGCCTGCTGCCTTTTTTTTCTTCTTTTTTTTTTTTTTTCCCCCTAACCACCCTTTATTTTCCCGGTAGATCAACGGACCAACCGATGAAAACGCTGCAGCACTGATGTGAATTCTGAGAGAAGCATTGCGCTGCTGTCAGAAGACACGTGAAGTCGGTGTATGCGGCGCTGCAAGACGAGATTTATCCTCTGCAGGACAGGTACGTTTGCCCAGGCATATGAGCTGAGGAGAGGTGTTGGACTTCATATGCTTTGGCAAACACTTTGTATCAAAAAATCTGGCAAAGATGTCTTCCTCCACAACGATCGATTGATCGATGTGAATGGAGAAATCACGTTTGCCAGGACATAGGAGCTGAAGTGGGTATGGATGTTTGGGCGGAGCCCCTATGTCCTGGCAATCGCCAGGCCCCTCTTTTTTTGCTTGCATATTTTTTGGCAGAGATTTTTTCATCCACATCGATCGATGCGAATGGAGATATCTGTGCCGTTCATTTTTTCTTTCAGCCCAGAGGCTGAACGGAAAAAAAATCTCATTACCCGTATGCTCAATATAAGGAGAATAGCAGAAACTCCTAATGCTGGCCATACATGTAATGATTGCGGAGACCCTCAAATGCCATGGCAGTACAAACACATCACGTGACCCCATTTTGGAAAGAAGACACCCCAAGGTATTCGCTGAGGGGCATATTGAGTCCATGAAAGATTGAATTTGTCCCAAGTTAGCGGAAAGGGAGACTTTGTGAGAAAAAAACAAAAAAAAAATCAAATTCCGCTAACTTGTGCCAAAAAAAAAATATTGTATGAACTCACCATGCCCCTCACAAAATACCTTTGGGTGTCTTCTTTCTAAAATGGGGTCACATTTGGGGCATTTTTACTGCCCTGGCATTTTAGGGGCCCTAAAGCGTGAGAAGAAAAATGCGTAAAAATGCCATCCTAAAAGGTACTCATTGGAATTGGGGCCCCTTTGTGCATCTTGGCTGCAAAAAAGTGTCACTCATGTGGTATCGCCGTACTCAGAAGAAGTAGGGCAATGTGTTTTGGGGTGTATTTTTACATATACCCATGCTGGGTGAGAGAAATATCTCTGTAAATTGACAACTTTGTATAAAAAAATGGAAAAAGTTGTCATTTACAGAGATATTTTTCACACCCAGTATGGGTATATGTAAAAATACACCCAAAACACATTGCCCTACTTCTGCCAAGTACGGCAATACCACATGTGTGGCACTTTTTGCAGCCAAGATGCGCAAAGGGCCCTAAATCCAATGAGTACCTTTAGGATTTCACAGGACATTTCTACTCATTTGGATTCCAAACCGCTTCTCACGCTTTAGGGGCCCCTAAAATGCCAGGGCAGTAAAATACCCCACAAGTGACCCCATTTTAGAAAGTAGACACCCCAAGGTGTTCCGTGAGGGGTATAGTGAGTTCATGTAAAATTTTATTTTTTGTCACAAGTTAGTGGAATATGAGACTTTGTAAGAAAAAAGAAAAAAATATCAATTTCCGCTAACTTGTGACAAAAATAAAAACTTCCATGAACTCACTATGCCCATCAGCAAAATACCTTTGGGTGTCTACTTTCTAGAATGGGGTCACATGTGGGGTATTTTTACTGACCCTGGCATTTTAGGGGCCCTAAAGCGTGAGAAGAGTTGAATCCAAATGCGTAAAATTGCCTGAAATCCTAAAGGTACTCATTGGATTTAGGGCCCTTTGTGCATCTTGGCTGCAAAAAGTGTCACACATGTGGTATTGCCGTACTCAGAAGAAGTAGGGCAATGAGTTTTGGGGTGTATTTTTACATATACCCATGCTGTGTGTGAGAAACATCTCTGTAAATTGACAACTTTGTATAAAAATGTTATACAAAGTTGTCAATTTACAGAGATATTTCTCACACTCAATATGGGTATATGAAAAATACACCTCAAAACACATTGCCCTACTTCTGCCTGAGTATGGCAATACCACATGTGTGACACTTTTTGCAGCCAAGATGCGCAAAGGGCCCTAAATCCAATGAGTACCTTTAGGATTTCACAGGACATTTCTACTCATTTGGATTCAAACCGCTCTCACGCTTTAGGGGCCCCTAAAATGCCAGGGCAGTAAAAATACCCTACAAGTGACCCCATTTTAGAAAGTAGACACCCTAAGGTGTTCGCTGATGGGTATAGTGAGTTCATGTAAAATTTTATTTTTTGTCACAAGTTAGTGGAATATGAGACTTTGTAAGAAAAAAGAAAAAAAAATATCAATTTCCGCTAACTTGTGACAAAAAATAAAAACTTCCATGAACTCACTATGCCCATCAGCAAATACCTTAGGGTGTCTACTTTCCGGAATGGGGTCACTTGTGGGGTATTTTTACTGACCCGGCATTTTAGGGGCCCCTAAAGCGTGAGAAGGAGCTTGGAATCCAAATGCGTAAAATTGCCCTGTGAAATCCTAAAGGTACTCATTGGTTTTAGGGCCCCTTTGCGCATCTTGGCTGCAAAAAAGTGTCACACATGTGGTATTGCCGTACTCAGGAGAAGTAGGGCAATGACTTTTGGGGTGTATTTTTATATATACCCATACTTTGTGTGAGAAACACCGCTGTAAACGACAACTTTTTAAAAAATGTTATACAAAGTTGTCAATTTACTGTGATATTTCTCTCACTCAACATGGGTATATGAAAAATACACCCCAAAACACATTGCCCTACTTCTCCTGAGTATGGCAATACCACATGTGTGACACTTTTTTGCAGCCAAGATGCGCAAAAGGGCCCTAATTCCAATGAGTACCTTTAGGATTTCACAGGGCATTTTAACACATTTGGATTCTCACGCTTTAGGGGCCCCTAAAATGCCAGGGCAGTAAAAATACCCCACAAGTGACCCCATTTCGGAAAGTAGACACCCTAAGGTATTCGCTCATGGGCATAGTCAGTTCATGGAAGTTTTTATTTTTTGTCACAAGTTTGCGGAAAATGAAATTTTTTGAAAAAAAAAAAAAAACATTTCCGCTTACTTGTGACAAAAAATAAAAACTTCCATGAACTTACTATGCCCCTCAGCGAATACCTTAGGGTGTCTACTTTCCGAAATGGGGTCATTTATGGGGTGTTTCTACTGTCTGGGCATTGTAGTATGTCAGGAAACAGGACAGGTGCTCAGAAAGTCAAAGTGCGGAAATTCAGTTTTTTGCACCATAGTTTGTAAAAGCTATAACTTTTACCCAAACCAATAAATATACACTTATTGCATTTTTTTTTTTATCAAAGACATGTAGAACAATAAATTTAGAGAAAAATTTGTAGAGAAATGTAGTAGAGAAATTTTCAAACAGAAAGTGAAAAATGTCATTTTTTTGCAAAAATTTCGTCAAAAAAAGCAAAATATCAAAAAAAGTTAAAATGTCAGCAAGAATGAAATAGCACCAAATGAAAGCTCTATTAGTGAGAAGAAAAGGAGGTAAAATTCATTTGGGTGGTAAGTTGTATGACGGAGCAATAAACGGTGAAAGTAGTGTAGTGCAGAATTGTAAAAAGTGGCCTGGTCATTAAGGGTGTTTAAGCTAGGGGGGCTGAAGTGGTTAAAAATTCAGCATTGCTACTGAGTTATTCAATTAAATGTATCTGTATAGCGCCACCTGCAGTTTGTTTTTTTCTTATTTCTTTGACCTGTTCACTGAGATGGCCGCACATGCTCAGTTTAATCTTTCAACTGCCTCCTGAGCTGTGATAGGGAGAGCTGAGACACGCCCCCTTATCTGCAGCAGAAAAGACACTCCTTTTGAATTGCCAGCTTGATATAAATCTAGCAGAGCAATGAATGGAGAGATCTCTGGGTCCATGTGAGGTACAGGGCTGGTTCTTGTTACAAAGCGATTGTCATGTACTATATGATGTCTGATTTTCATTTTTTGCATTAGTCACGGGATAACCCCTTTAAGCAACCCAGCATTTTACTAGACAAAAATGGTATAGCATGCGGCAATATATTGTTCAGCATTTTTGATGGAATCTGCAATGGAGGCCCGTAACAGAACCTCTGATTCAGATATGAGAACAGCCTAACATTTAAAAAAAAAAAAAACTTCCAGACCGGGCCATTTGCCCCTTCCTGACTAGGCCTAATTTAAAAAATCTGACGTGTCCCTTTATGTGGTAAAAACTTTGGAACGCTTTTACTTATCCAAGCCATTCAGAGACAGATTGTGACAGATTGTACTTCATGTTAATGGTAAATTAGAGTCAATATGTTTTACCTTTTTTAAAAAAAAATCCAAAAGTTAATGAAAATGTGAAAAAATTCACTGTTTTCTAAATCTGAATATCTCTGCTTTTAAGACAGATAGTGATTCCTCATAAAATATTTATTAACATTCCCCATATGTCTACTTTATGTTGGCATAATTTTTAGTAATGTAATTTTATTTTTTTAGGACGCTAGAAGGTTTAGAATTTTAGAAGCAATTTTTGAAATTTTTAAGAAAATTTCCAAAGTCAACTTTTTAAGGACCAGTTCAGTTTTGAAGTCAAACTATTCAAAACTGGTTTTAGAAATGTGGTTAACGCTTTAGGTATTACACAAGAATTAAAGCAAAATAGAAGTGAAATTTCAAAGTCACCTTTTTTTGCAGATCTTTTATTTTAATAATTTCTTTCCTGGAACACATCAAGGGTTAACAACAAAACAAACCTTAATATTTATTACCTTGATTCTGCAGTTTGCAGAAATAACCCATATGTGGTCGTATCCCACTGTTTGGGCACACGGCAGGGCACAGAAGGCAAGGAGCGCCATATGGTTTTTGGAGGGCAGATTTTGCTGGAATGGTCTTTGGGCACCATGTTGCATTTGAAGAGTCCCTGAGGTAACCCCACAGTGAAAACCCCCAAAAAGTGACCACATTTTGTAAACTACACCACCTAAGGAATTTTTAAGGGGTGTAGTGAGCACTTCACTCAGCAGCTGTTTTATAGAATTTTTAATACTTGAGTGTGGAAATGAAAAATTTAAAAAGTTTTTTTACAAGAAAATGGTGCTTTAGGCCCAAACTTTCTTTTTCACAAAAGATAACAGGAGAATATCCCCCCCCCCCAATTTGCTACCCACTTTCTCCTGAATAAAGTAACACCCCAATTGTGGTCGTAAACTGTTATTTGGGATATGCCAGGGCTCAGAAGGGAAGGAGCGGCATCTGGATATCTGGATTTTTTAACATGGAATTTTCTGTCATGGTTTTTAAGAGCAATAACTTTTTTTATTTTTGTTGAATGAGCTGCGTGAGGGCTTATTTTGTGCGAGACAAGCTGTAGTTTTTATTGGTACCATTTTGGGGTACATTTGGCTTTCTGGTTGCTTTTTATCTCATTTTGGGAGGTTTGGTGTCATTTTTCTATTTATTTATTTTTTACACTGTTCACTTGGGGTAGATCATGTGATATTTTTATAGATCCTGTCATTACGGACACAACAATACCAAATATGTCTAGTTTTTTTGTTGTTTTTTTACGCTTTACACAATAAAAACATTTTCAGAAAACAAATTATGTTTTTGTGTTGCCATTTTCTTAGAGCCATATTTTTTTTCATTTTTCTGACTATTGTCTTGTATGAGGACTTATTTTTTGCGGGACGAGGTGACGTTTTTATTGCTACTATTTTGGGGTACATACGACTTTTGATTGATTGATATTATGTTTGTTGTGAGGTGAGGTGACTAAAAAAAATTATTTGGCATAATTTTTATTTGTTTTATTTTACACTCTTCATTTGATGGGGTAGATCATGTGATATTTTTGTAGAGTCAATTGTTACGGACACGGCGATACCAAATATGTCTATTTTTATTTTATTTTTTTCATTTTACACAGAGCATTTTTATGCATGTTTTTGTGTTGCAATTTTGATAGAGGCATTTTTTTTATTTTTCTGCCTATGGTCTTGTGTGGGGGCTCATTTTTTGTGGGATGAGGTGACGTTTTTATTGCTACTATTTTGGGGTACATACGACTTTTTGATTGATTAACATTATGTTTTTTGGGAGGTGAGCTCACTAAAAAAATCTGTTTTGGTGAAATGTTTATTATTTTTTTTTTACAGCATTCACCTGATGGGGTAGATCATATGATATTATTATAGAGCATTGTTGTGGATATTTTATTTTTTTCTTCTGTTTTTTTACATTTTTTGAATAACGGGTTTGGGGTCAATTTTTTTTTTAAATGTGAAACTTTTTTTATTTTTTTTAAAACACTATATTTTTTATTTTTTTTATTTTACACTTTGTCTCCTCCATAAGGTGATACAAGACCTCTGGGGGACACTTAACAGGGCCGGACTGGCCTACCCTGGGGCGGCTGGGGCCGCTTTAACATGTGCCCTGCGGGCTGCAGATTTGACTAGGTGGCCGTCCGTGTCTCCCTCCCTCTTCATGGAGACAGGCTACCGCCCGGCCACTCAGCTGGTCTGTGGGTGAGGATTCAGGAAGAAGGCTTTTCACTGCACGTCCTGTGCAGCTCAACCTCTCAGCCTGCTCTCGGCGATCTCCCTCCGTCACTGCTGCAGTGAACAAGGGAGATTGCCGAGCGCAGGCTGAGGCTGCACAGGACGTGCGGTGGAAAGCCTGATAGTGCCGGGGAGCGAGCTGGCTGGTGACGGTGTACAGGATCAGCGGGGGGCGGAGGGACAATAATGGAGGGCTGTCTCTGTCTGGGGGCAAAATTAACTTGGGGGGACAATAATGGAGGGCTGTCTCTGTCTGGGGGCAAAATTAACTTGGGGGGTGGGGGACAATAATGGAGGGCTGTCTCTGTCTGGGCCCTGGGGGCAAAATTAACTTGGGGGGGACAATAATGGAGGGCTGTCTCTGTCTGGGGGCAAAATTAACTTGGGGGGGACAATAATGGAGGGCTGTCTCTGTCTGGGGGCAAAATTAACTTGGGGGGTGGGGGGATAATAATGGAGGGCTGTCTCTGTCTGGGGGCAAAATTAATTTGGGGGTGGGGGGACAATAATGGAGGGCTGTCTCTGCCAGGGCAAAATTAACTTGGGGGGAGGCAGCTTGGCGGTCAAACTACATGGAGGGCTGTGTGGTGGTAAAATTACTTAGTGGGGGGAAAATTACATAATGGAGGGCTGTCTAGGGGAAATTAACTTGTGTGGGGGCAAAATTAACTTGTGGGGGCAAATTACTCAGTGGGGGCAGTGTGGCGGCCAAAATTACTTAGTGTGGGGGCAAACTACATAATGGAGGGCTGTCTGGGGCAAAATTAACTTTGTGGGGGCAAAATTAACTTGTGGGGGGCAAATTACTTAGTGGGGGGCAGTGTGGTGGGCAAATTATATAATGGAGGGCAGTGTGGGGGCAAACAACATAATGTGGGGCAGTGTGGGGGGCAAATTACATAATGTGGGGGGCAAATTACATAATGTGGGGCAGTGTGGGGGGCAAATTACATAATGTGGGGCATTGTGGTGGGCAAATTATATAATGGAGGGCAGTGTGGGGGGCAAACAACATAATGTGGGGCAGTGTGGGGGGAAAATTACATAATGTGGGGGGCAAATTACATAATGTGGGGCAGTGTGGGGGGCAAATTACATAATGTGGGGCATTGTGGTGGGAAAATTATATAATGGAGGGCAGTGTGGGGGGCAAACAACATAATGTGGGGCAGTGTGGGGGGCAAATTACATAATGTGGGGGGCAAATTACATAATGTGGGGCAGTGTGGGGGGCAAATTACATAATGTGGGGCAGTGTGGGGGGCAAATTACTTAATGTGAGGCAGTGAGGGGGCAAAATACTTAATGTGGGGCAGTATTACTAATGTGGGCATTCTAGAAGGACATTATTATTGGTGGGATTATGAGGAGCACTATTACTATGGGGGGCACTATTATTTCTTCAGGATAGTATTTGGAGGTATTGGGGAGCACAGCGAGCAGCAGGATAACACTGTGGGGGCTCCAGGTTGGGGGATGATGATAGAAAAGTGAAGAACCTAAGATGTCTGTGTGTCAAACTGTACAGAGACGAGGAGCGGCTGAAAGAAGTGACTGGACGAAATGGAGACGATGATGAGAAGATCTACATCGGAGGAGACGTCACCTGGAGGCCCTGGATGTGAGAGGTATGTGCTGCTGTATAGCGTGTACAACAAAATGCGTGGGGGCAGGAGGTGACTTAGAGAACTGGGCCATATTCCTTGGGACTGTATATATGGTGTATTTATGTATGTGTAACATGTATATGGTGTATTTATGTGTATGTGTGTTGGATATATATGTGTTGTGACACCGAGCGTCCGCCGTTGAGTAGGGAACCTGTTCTTAAAAATTTTAAGTGACGTTGTGCTGGTATAATTACGTAGTGCTATGGGGCTGGTATGTAATTTTTTCCAGGCTGGTTTTCATACCCAGTCCGGCCCTGACACTTAATTTTTTTTTTTTAACTATTGATATCTCCTGTAACTGGGGCTGACATAGTAGCCCCAGTTACAGGGGAAATAAACCCCCCAGAGAGGCTGTACAGCATAATACAGCGCTGTACAGCCTCAGAGCAGGGCTTTTCTAGGTCTATGGAAGACCCGACAGCTCCTGCACTCACACGGCCCCGGCGATCACATGACCCCCGGGCCAGGACAGAAAGCGGCATAGCGCTGTGTATATAATGATCTAGAAGGCAGGGACACCCTGCCTTTTCTCTGGGGTGCCCTGCTGTCACTGCCCCCCGATCGGCAGCTGCACGATTAGCGTGCAGCTGCCATCTCTGAATGGACGTTCCAGAATGTCCATTCAGAGATAGACCGACCACCCATGGACGTTTATAGTGGTTAAAATACGTTAAAATGTGGGACCACACGGTCAGGTTTCCTGATGTAGTTTTAAAAGCCAAAATCATTAGAGAAAATAGAAAGGACATATATGATGTCTCCTCTTTTTTGAATTTACTCCTGGTTTTGGCTTCCAAAACTGCATCAGAAAACCTGACTGTGTGGCGATAACCTAAATGTATGGTATTTCAAAAACTCTTATGAATTAATTGAATTGAAGTGCTACAGGCAAGACACAAATAACATCTTAGAGAATATGGTCCTGCTACTGAAACATATCTTTAGAGGGATAATTGTTCCAACTGAGCCTATACACACCAGATGGCTGGAGCACATTCCAAGAGTAATAGGAGAATAAGCCCAACTACCTACATTTACACCACAGCATAGGATTGTAAATGGATTCCATTCTAGAAAACATTTGGCTCGTACATAGACACCATCTGCCTATTTCCGACATGTTTTCTAATTACACCGTTTGTCTGTCTATATTTCGATCAAGAAAGGAGCATTGTGCAAAGTGTGCAAAGGTCAGGACAACATGCAACAGGATAGTACCTGCCTCCCGTGTGAAACTAAATATGATGCCTTGTTTGGGATTTAAAAGAAAGTCAAATTCCTGTTCATGCTGACCTCCCATCTCACTTTCTAGTTTAATAAGAGATGAAGAGATATAATATCAGCAAAACGCTGGCACTTTGTTCTAGGCAATAACAAACAGCAAAGGTCTATGACCTTCTCATAAGGGGTTTTCTTTTTGTTTTAGATTCTCGTTCACAATATATTAATTTATACTTTATTAACTATATTACCTATATACCAAGAAGGTGTAGTTGGAAACTTTCTATGTGTGAATGTGAAGATATATGTGGGTGATTACAATATTATAGTGAAAGAATAAGTTTATTGGGGACAACTGTACAACTAAAAGGAGGTTCCTGTACCCTGTTGGGCGCCTCTAGCCAGGATACTAGATAAGATATGGTTGGGCATGGAGGCATACAGATTACGTATGGTATCCTGTGGCAGATGTCGCAGCTGTGCCTGTAGATTCTTCACACTCATAGGTTTCTGATGCTGGCGTCCCAGCTAGTCACGTGAAAGCTCAATTAGTGATAAATCTGGCGACCAGGCAGGGCAAAGCAATCTGGTGAAGACATTCCTGGGAGAGCCTTGCTAAGTGTCAGTGAGCATTATCCATGCCATAAGAGGCAACACAAGTGGTCACAGGATGTCCTTGACATATTGCTCAGCTGTTAGTATTCCTCGTATAACTACTAAGTGTGACTGACTGTCGTATGCGATGGCTCCCCAGATCATCACAATAGCAACTGGGTCAGTGTGTTGCTCCAAAGCAAAGGTGGAATTGAAGTGCTCACAACAAGGTCTCCATACTCGAACACTCTAACCAGCAGTGGGTGTGGAACCGCTGTGCCAACTAACCAGTTTGATTTTGGGCTAAACCTAAGGTGTAGTTGGCTGATGACCCACGGGGGTCAGAGACACTGGTGCACAGTACCAAGGACTCAAGGATTCAAAGTCAGGGCAGGCTGAGTACTTGCATATTCCAAATGGCAATTCCAAGGTTAGTGGCAGACTACGTGCGTAGTCCAGGTCACAGTTCCAAGGTCAAAGAAGACAGCAGTGAGCAGAATCGGTAGACAAGCAAGGTTCGGTACACTGGTATTCAGACAACAATCACCTTCACTGGTTACTAGAGACTAGACAACCTCAAAGCTCAGGCGAGGAGGTGGATCCCAGAGTACAAGGAAAGGATGAACACTTGCTGTGCTGAAGGACAGTACTAGTCGTAGTTCACACAGGGAGAGTAGAGTGATGTCTGCACATGCTCAGGACAGCAAAACAGCGATTGGATCCAAAACAGAACTGGATTTGTCACAAAAGACAATACAGTTCCAGTCCATAGTAGTGTTGAGCGCGAATATTCGAATAGCCAATTTTTTTATTTTTCAGCGAATATTGGCACTTCGCAAATTCGCGAATATTGCGAAAATAGCACTATATATTCGCTATTTCGAATATATATATTTTTTTAAAGTTGTTAATCCTTGTTGCTCTCTGGTTGTCTAACTTGTCTTCCCACTTCCCAAAAGCTGTTCTTACCTGTCCGGAGGATTCCTGGCTCCCTGCCCGCTCCAGGCAATGCCCTACTTCCACTGTGCATGGGAACGCCTCCATGCTAAAATGTATTGTCATATGTGAGAATCGCAATGCGATTAATATTACCTGAATTACTCGCATTGCGAATTCAACTTACAGCTGGGTTCCTAATGGTTGTATTGCTAGAATATAACGAATATCACGAATTCACGAATATAGCACTATATTCTCAATCTTCGTTATATTCTAGCAAGCCAACCATTAACAACCCAGCCCTAAGTTGAAATCGCAATGCGAGTATGGCCTCATGCACACGACCGTTGTTTGTTTCCGCGTCCATTCCGTCCGCAAATTTTGCGTCCGTCAAAAAAAACAGATGACGGACCGTTTTTTTGGGCAGATCCGTTTTTATGGCAGACTCATTGTAATAATGCTTATCCTTGTCCGCAAACGTGAAAAAAATAGGACATGCTCTATTTTTCTGATGGAATGTAAACACGGACCACGGATGCGGAACAAAAACGATTGACCATCCGCATTTTTTGACGGACCCATTGAAATGAATGGGGAAGCATCCTGTCTGTGAAAAAAAACGGAACGGACACGGAAACAAACAATGGTCGTGTGCATGAGGCCTATATGTTCACATTGCAAATTCAACTTAGAGCTGAGTTCCTAATGGTTGGCTTGCTAGAATATAATGAAGATTGAGAATATAGTGCTATATTCTTGAATTTGTGATATTCGTTATATTCTAGCAATACAACCATTAGGTGCGAGTATATGTTTGGATTGCAAATTCAACTTAGAGCTGAGTTCCTAATGGTTGGCTTGCTAGAATATAACAAAGATTGAGAATATAGTGCTATATTCGATATATTTGTTATATTCTAGCAATACAACCATTAGGAACCCAGTTCTAAGTTGAATTCGCAATGCGAACATATAAATTTGCGTAAAATTCGCGATATATAGAATAATAACAAATATTCAATCGAATATTCGTGAGATATTGCGAAATCGAATATGGTACCTCCCACTCTTCACTAGTCCATAGCAGTCCAGGTTTCTTGTTGATACCACTGCAAACAAAGACGATTGTGGCTGGCTGTCAATGGCAGGACACATAATTGGTGCTGTGACACCAAATTTAATTCTGCTAAGCAGTGGAGTACATAGAGAAGTAAGGGCCCCATAGCAAGGATCAAACCAGGCCCCCCATACAGGACAGAAGGGTTTCTGCCTAAACCGTTTTCATTGACCCTTGGGGCATTTTTACACTGCTTCATTTAAACAACTAAACTAAAAGTTGTTCTTTTAGAGGGTAGAGTCCTGACCCAATTTTGACCTCCAGTAGAAGAAGAGATAATCCCATCTAAGGCTACTTTCACGCTAGTGTTTTGGCTTTCCGTTTGTGAGATCCGTCTTGGGCTCTCACAAGCGGTCCATAACGGATCAGTTTTGCCCTAATGCACTTTGAATGGAGGAGGATCCGCTCAGAATCAGTTTGCCTCCGATCAGTCTCCATTCCGCTCTGGAGGCGGACACCAAAACGCTGCCTGCAGCGTTTTGCTGTCCGCTTGATGAAACTGAGCCAAACTCTTTTCTCTGACACAATCTGGCACAATAGAAAACAAATCCGTCTTCCATTGACTTTTAATGGAGTTCATGATGGATCCGTCTTGGCTATGTTACAGATAAATCGATCCGTTCATGACGAATGCATGCGGTTCTATTATTGTAACTGATCCGTTTTTGCAGATCCATGATGGATCCACCCAAAACGCGAGTGTGAAAGTAGCTTAAGACTGGGCCCCTTCTTGCCCTGGGCCCCATAGCAGTCGCATGGTCTGCCGCTATGGTAGTTACGCCCATGCTGTTAAGCACCTAGAAATGGTCCAGGCACAGACAGGGGTGTGTAATGAAGATGCCACCTGTGTCTTGATGGGGGACAATGAAATTGCACAAGCTGCTTGTGCTTGTTAGCAGATCAAAAATCCTCTCTACTGGCAGTAGGTATGGAACGTCCAGAGTCTGTTTGCCATGTGTTCATGCCCACAATTAACCACTGCTCCCAACACCACCTAACAGCAGGGTCAGAATGGCCTCGATGGCAAGCAATTTATCAAAATGACTATCCTGTCGCTCTCAGTCCATCGATGTGTCCTCTTTGAAAGTCTGCAAACTGGGCAAAATGCTTTTGAGTGCGTCATAGAGGCATGTCTAACAGACAACAATCTTTCACCAAGATTTGAGAGCGTTTTTTTATAGGGCAGCAGGGAAGCATTTTTATGCCCTGTTGTGGCAGGACCCAGTCTCTAATTAATGTCTAATGAGGCCTTGTCTATGAGAGTCAGAATGTTGGTAGCTGTAGTAGTGCAAATGGCAGAAGAAGAATCAGCCATGTGGCCAGTAGTAGTGGTAGTAGTAGCAGCAGGCCACAGTTCTCCCTAGCTTCCAATAGGTGCCAGATGATTATTGAGGTATATAAGTGAGTATAATAAATAAATAAATAAATAAATAAATAAATAATAATAATAATATATTGAGGAAAAAGAGGATGACATTGTTGACTGGTTGGCTCACTCCTCTTCTTAGTCACAGCAGGATTATGTGGAGGTCACCTCTGAGTTTGACACTGTGCTTTGGGGGAGGGGGTCACAGCATTCCTCCTGCTGCTCCAGAAAAGGCTTTCAGTTGCATCATCTCTGTCTTTACTGCCCCTCCTTGTAGGATGCCTTCTTTTTTTCTAAGAAAAGGCAACAAAACCCCAAATGCTATAGAACAGGCATCCTCTTGAGTATGTTCTATAGCAGGCATCCTCAAACTGCGGCCCTCCAGATGTTGTAAAACTACAACTCCCAGCATGCCCAGACAACCTACAGCTATCAGGCTACAGCAGGGCATAGTGGGAATTGTAGTTTTACAACATCTGGAGGGCCGCAGTTTGAGGATGCCTGCTATAGAACATACTCAAGAGGGACTCTCTGTAGGTGACTTGTATGAGAACAGTCAGCTTTTGGACTGCCATGAGGAGAAGGATCAGGGGGAAGTGGGGGCCCCATATATAGCGGTGTGGTGGTAGTGGTAGTAATAGTGGTACTTGTAGCATTGGTTGCGGTGGTAGGGGCACTACCACCGCTTAGCTGGTAGAGACATACCCCAAAAGACTTGCAGCTGTAATTGCAGCGAAAGGTGGTTCTAAGAAGTAGGCTGCATACAAGTGCATGCCACTGTTTCCAGATTTTAATTTAAAAAAACTTTTTGGAAAACCATGTATCATTTTCTTTTTAATTCACACATACTTGCTACTTTGTGTTAGTCTATCACATAAAATCCCAGTAAAATACATTTAAGTTTGTGGGTGTAATGTGAAAAAAGTTAAAAAATGTGTTAACTGTACTAATTTTCAAGGCGTTCTCTCTCTCTGTAAATATACACACATATACATAGCAGACAAATAAATATAGTAAATGTTGTTTAAAATGATTCATTTAAAGTTAATATGTTTTATTGCCATAGGCAAAAGCGCTACTTGGGCATCCCGATTAATCCAAGAACCTGCTTAGTTTCTGCACAGCTATTTTTGTAAAATTCCTTGTTAGCAGCTTTGCGTTTCCTTATGTGCTGTTTAGATCTCAAAGGAAATCTGATCTCGCATTAGCAGCATTTTAATTTTTGAAACAGGTACTGTACATCCTAGTTTTCTGCTCAGTGGGACCATCTGTACAACAGTTTGACAGCCCATCTGCACTGACCCACACACCGCTTTCCTGGCTGCATCTCTTTTCCATGATAAACTATTGATATATTCAGGGTAATTTGTGCTATAACACAGACATTTGCTCTCTAACGACTTCAAATTCATGTACTCTATTCTAACAAAACTACTTTTTTGTTTCTGGTTTCTTTTTTTCCTACTTTACATTACTTTATAGCAATACAATATCCTTTCATTCCTGCTCACTATTGTAAAAGTTCCCTATGTGCTGTTCCTTTATAAAGAACTTCATAAAATTCTTCAGAAGGCCATGTATACTCTATATACTGAATATGGCAGATACAATCACAGATCTGCCAATAGTCTAGTGTGCTTGAGGGCCGGCAGACTACCTCAGATACCCATCCTGATGGAAGGAAATAAACTACTGATCTTATATTTTTGGAAATTAATTTCATTCTCCCTTGACAGAAGCAGCACTACTGTATTCCTCCCTACACAGAAATTAACAAACAAGAACAGGGTAAAGCCACCCAATATTTCACAGTATAAATGTCACTATACAGGCAGAATGTATAGTTGAAGGAGTTATCCTATCCTCGGGATACAGCATCAATATCAGATCTGTGGGGGTCTGACACCCAGGACCCCCACTGATCATCAGTTAGAAGAGGCTGGGCACTCTTGAACTCAACTGTATCACCATACTCAGGACAGTGGAACAGTTTAATACTGTGGCGAGGGCAGCAATATTTTGTGTGCACTGTGATATTTGGTTCTGCTGGGGCAGTATTTTGTGCTGCACTGTGGTATTGTGTCCCTGCCTACTTTAGTTGTCAGTGCCTGCTTGTGTGGCCCCATTTTCTGTCAATCTGGAACCACCTATAACATTGGGACACTTTTAGGTTTTCTTCTAGGGCCACTTTAAGTACCCCCTATGTACTATTATCCATCAATATATTACATATTATCTTCATATCAAAACCTGTTGTTCATTGTGCTTGAGGAGACGTACAACAGTGTTCTTCAAGTTCCCACCAGACTTACACAATCGGTTACAAGATGGAGGTAGAAGGACATAATAAGGAATTCAGAAGCCTGACTGGTTCATACTGAGGCTCAAATATTTCAGATGGTGGCCCTAGCCTAAATAAATGTAAGAGTGTGGAAACAAAGCCCCCGTTTCTTGACACAAACAGCAAATTGTCATAAGTGTTGAAAACTTGGCAGAACTGGTAGTCCATGAATGTGGAGTATTTTCTTAATGCTGGCTTTTAAAGGCAGTTATGACAGAAGACTGGTGTAATTACACTGGTAAACCTTCCTTTTGTGTTCCTACTTCTGACTAGATTTGAAGAGTCACCTGTGAATCATGAACTTTGTTAACCTTATAGGGGCTCCATTAATATTTCTTTTGTCTTCATATGACTACAGTCTGTTAACACCTACTGTGGAAAGCATAACTAAAGCAACAGCCAGTTCCCCCCGACCCTTGTTTGTCAGTACCTGATTTCTGACCAGCTGTCCTGAGTGTCCAGAGTGTGGAGAGCACAGAAGTAGTAGACACAACAAAGACTAGTTGTCAGAGGAATCCTGCCGATCATTTCTCTACAGGGTTGGACTGGCCTACCACGGTACCTGAGGATCCTCCGGTGGGCCCACGTTCTGACAATAATGGACCCCTAAAAAAACACAAAGGGTTGGCCCTCAGAATAATTTCCTCTGTTGGGCCCAAGGGACTTCAGTCCATCGCTGCTTCTCTATATTAAAGCTCTATAGATCAGAGGCAGTCTAGGACAAGTAGTGTGCTTTACGGGTTCTAACATATCAGAAGAAGTGGACTGACCACTTGGACACTGAACATTTCCCCATAGCACACAGGCCGACAAATGTGGGGGACAAAATACATAGAAATTGTGTTAAAAAGTTGCAAATTTCGGGGGACTTTTATCAAAACTGGTGTAAAGTAGAACTGGTTTAGTTTCCCATAGCAACCAATCAGATTTCCCCTGTCATTTTTAAGAGCTCCTTTGGAAAATGAAAGATGGAATCTGATTGGTTGCTATGGGCAACCAAGCCAGTTTTCCTTTACAGCAGTTTTGATAAATTTCCCCCCATGTGTTTGCAACTTTTTCACTGCAACTTTTAAAAAAAATTGTCGCATATCTCACTTTTTCCTTCCACTCTTACCACTTTCCAGGGGTGTGGACAGAAACCACAACAAATTTATCTTCATTTATGCCAGTTTTCTGGGGCAAATGAAGCTAGAAATCTACGGCTCTGATTTCTGTTTAGGCGCACGGACTTCCGGTGGATGCACCTAATTTATGACAAGGCCTGAGGCTCATCATAAATTAGGAGCATCCTCCAGCAGTGCAGGGGATATCAAGTCTGGAGCAGAAAGCGCCAATCTTGATAAATCTCACCCTATGTTCCTAAAAATGGAAAAAATTCACCCTGCGTTCACTGTTTACATTTGTTGGGACCATTTCAAGCATTCCCATTGAATATATGCCTCTACAGCAGCAGATGTCTGTTACAAACAGCTATTTTTGTAGACACGTGTATTGAAAAGCACAATAGACTGCACTTTTCTATACACTTGGGTCTGCAAGAACTCAATGGGGGGGGGGGGAATTTATCATGAGGGGGATATTTGAAGTCAGTTTTGCTTGAGTCTTTGTTGGAGTGCTTTATGCCACATTTATCAAATGTCTCATGTTGTTTGATAAATTTGTCTTATCCTCAAACCTAACACTTTTGTCTAGAAAAGCTACTCCAGTTTTCCTACTCCACCCTCCTACTGGAGTTAGATTGCAACTATGTTTGCAACCTTTTTTTTAAAAAGAAAGGCTCAATAATAAATCTGGAGAGAAGCTCATTAACATAGATAACCACACTCACTTTCCCACCCACATTTCAAAACTGGAGTGGTGTAAAAATGCAAAAAGCTGCTAAATTTTTGCGCAAGTCAAAAAGTTGCGAAGGCCCTATTTTGTGACTTTTTAAAGCCAGAATTCTGGAGTAAACGCATGATAAATCAGGACCAATGTTTATTGGCCAAATTTAGGCCAAAACAGCAGCCCTTTGGCATGTGTGGCCATTAAACTATACTGACATTTTGAAACATACATCAGAAGATTTAAGCCCACAGTGCTTCACAGGTGTGGTATGAACTGTGCCTTACTAACAGCCAGGATAAGCAGCCAATCATATTCCTTGACCCATGCAGAATTAAGCCGGTATAAGGCCAAATATCTAGACACCAAACACCACTATGGCTGAAAGAGATTTAGAACACTGAGGTCTGCCACAGATTTTATGGAAAATTGAGTTTTTTTTAACTCAATAGAACTTTTAAAACTTGAAACATAATGAACTAACCTCACAAAAAACACACATTTTTTGGGACCCACTGACTGGATGCTTGCCATGCAAAACTTCTCTCTTAGGCCTCATGCACAGGACCAGGGCCAGCGCGTCCTATAAGCGGACTAGGCCGCCGCGTAGAGCGCCCCTTGGCAAGGGGCGCTGCTAGGAGCGCCGGCCCTGCCTCATGCTGCAGTCGCCCGAGCGCTCTATATTGAGCCTCAGGCGGCTGCAGCACTGCCCGGGCTGGCGCCTCCATGAGGACGCACCGCCCGGGCTCAGCAAGTGGAGAGGAGCTGACAGGAGGGAAGCGCTCAGCGCTCCCTCCTGTCAGTCCATTGTAGCGCGGCCGAGCTCTTTATGGCCGCGGGTACAGGAGCATCTGTCTCCTGTACCCGGCCGAACTGACATGAAGTGCGCACACAGTGTGCACTTCCTGTCAGTCCGTCAGGGTACAGGAATCTAAAGCTCCTGTACCCCTGGACCATAAAGAGCTCGGCCACGCTACACTGGGGGAGGGGGGAGAATGACAAGAGTGGGGGGAAGAAGAATGACAAAGGGGGGGGGGAGCATGACAAGAGGGGGGGGGAAGAATGACAAGAGGGGAGGAAGAATGACAAGGGGGGGGGAAGAATGACAAAGGAGGAGGGGTGAAGAATGACAAGGGGGGGACGAAGAATGACAAGGGGGGGAGAAAGAATGACAAAGGGGGGGGTGAAGAATGATAAGGGGAGGGGGGGGGGGGCGGCAAACTTTTCTTTTGCCTAGGGCGGCAAAAATCCTTGCACCGGCCCTGCACAGGACCGTTGTTTGATTCCGTGTCCGTTGTGCCGTTTTTCGTGATTTTCTGCGGACCCATTGGTGTTCAATGGGTTCGTGGAAAACTCGGCAAATGCACCGCTTGTCCTCCGCGATCGTGGTCCGTGATTCCAGTCCGTCAAGAAAATATAACCTGTCCTATTCTTGTCAGCGAAAAACGGTTCGCGGACCCATTCAAGTCAATGGGACCGTGAAAAAATGCGGATGGCCACCCGTGTGTCATCCGTGTTCAGCGTCCGTGTTTTTTTGCGGATCCCTTGGCAGGCACTTGGCAAAAATTGTCAGCCTGTCTTTTGGTAAAATCTTTTGTGTCATGTCTGCAAAAAAAACAGAAGACACACGGAAACAAAACGGAAGCAAAAACGGACACGGATCACGGAACAACGAAACCCCGTTTTGCGGACCGCAAAAAACAACTGTCGTGTGCATGTAGCCTTAAACGCACGAATTGCCAACTGTGACAGTTTCCCAACTAGAGATGATCAAATGGCTTAAAAAATTTGTTTAGAGGTCCAATTTGTCTAAATCAGGGATGCCCAATCTGCGGCCCTCCAGCTGTTGCAAAACTACAACTCCCAGCATGCCCAGACAGCCTACAGCTATTAGCCTACAGCAGTGAATGATGGGAGTTGTAGTTTTACAACAGCTAGAGGGCCGCAGGTTGAACATTCCTGGTCTAAATTGTGATTCAATTCAGGTCCAAATAAATTCTACCTGAATATAATGTTCCCTAATTACCTGATAATGTCTGACTGTCTCTGTCTTTCCTTGATCTTCCTGAATTGAATCACACAAAATTCAGATTCTGATTAATCAGATTTTTTGGAAAAATTCAAGCTGAATACCTAAATTTTAGAATCGATTATCTCATCTCTATCCCCAACACTTCCCACCTAGAGGCATATCCCCTGCCGTGGAAAAAAAAATTAAAAATTAACATGGGTTGGGTGGGAGCTAGAAAATGTGCTGACTAAACCTACACCCCTACTACTGTATGTCCAACTTACAGTCCCTTCTCTCCTCACCAATGGCTTGCAAGTCCAGGAGAAACTGAGGACTATACCAACCCAACCAAGCCATGCCCACCTTCTCAAAGTGGCCACACCTTGGCTAGTTATCACTGTCAAGTACAGCATCAGTGTTGTAGCATCAGTGGCCTATCAATTTCAGTATTGTAAAAAAAAAAAATATTGCAATCGAATGGAAGCTTGTAAAATGTAGACACTTTTTGGGTTATTTAAAAGTTGGACAAAGGTCCGGGAGGCAGGGGATATTTTGTTCTGTAATTCAATGAGAAATAAATGAGTGCATGGGTAAATGAGTAGATGTTTGCATGAAATTTAATAAGGCAAAAATTTGGTAAGATTTATAGAACTTGTTACAATCATCTCTTGTATCATCCCTTCTAGTGCTAACATCTGCAGTCAACAACTTGATACCAACATTTCCCAAGAGGGTACACTTAAATACATGTGTTGTATGGGTAAAAGAAAGTTTCTTGTGTGCGCAGTTTAACTTGGATAGAAATCTGCACAGCATTTAGCTGGATTCAAATCCTGTATGAATCCCAGTGTCTCACTTATTTCAGCAACTTCTCAAATCTGTGGTCAAAGAACAACTGGTACTTTATGAAGATATCCGTACTTGTCACCGAAAACTCCACTGCTTTCCTTAGGAATCTCTTTCTCTGTGTTTCTGATACCCCAGCGCCTTCTGAAGAATGACTTCCACAAACAGGTGCCGTTGTTCTAGAAATATACTGGACATTTGTAGATCAATCCCTTAGAGCTTAAAGCATTCAGCTGGAGCGGCAATCTGAAGTAAGGGAAAAAAGTGAAAAATATAAAAGAGTATTTGGAGCCAAGACTGCAGAAGTCCTACTATATCTAACTATAGAACATTCTATATCTATCTATATATTTCAGTTTTCAACAACATTTAATGTAGTTTCATCCATTGGTGTTCACATGCGGGACGTTGGGACCTGCATCAGGCCTTATGGACCTATAGATATGCATAAATGTCTGACGCTGGGTTTTGTCTCTATTTGGCTCTTCATCTCTCTGCTGCACTGATAACAACATCTGCAGTACCCCCACCCTGGGGAAAAATGATAATGCGTCTTATAGGACAAATAGAGGAAGAAGAAAAAATGGCTACCGCATTGCATGTGCACGGTATATCGCAGGCTGTACTGCATAAGGATAGCAGCCTGCGATGTACTGGACATCAATCCCGACATGTAGGGTACCTGTGTGCAGGGGAGAGCTGGGCGCTTCTGTGTGCAGGGAAGAGCTGGGCGCTTCTGGGTGCTCCTGAGTCCTGACCATGTGCTTAGAATATGGGCAGTAAGCTTAAGCAGAGAGACGATGGACGGGAGCAGGCTTTTCTTTCATACTTGCCTGCTCCGCCTCTACGCCGTCCCATGTGACTGGTCCATTGTATGTTCGGCCCTGTACAGTAGAAGGCCAGTCCACAGTTTGTCAGTGCTGTTCAGTGCTGTAGCCTGCAGTATCTACAATGCTGTTTACACTGTACAGTCACAAGAGCCTTTCCTGTGAAAAAGGTACCAAAAGTGTTCTAAAAGTGCCCCGCCATAAGTGTGTCATTGAACACCCCCAATAAGTTTCAGCCACCCCATAAGTGTGTCACAGCAGATCCCCCATAACATTGTCAGCAGCAGGTCCCCCAATAATATTATCTCAGCAGCAGATCCCCCCCCATAACATCGTATCAGAATTAGACCCCCCCCCCCATAAATTTTAACACACTTTTAGTTCAAAAAATTAAATATGGGGCAGGGGCGAAAAATATGCTGTGCGTGTGATATATATTTTTTATATATAATATATATATATATATATATATATATACTGCCACTATGGGGGCAATATGGTTATCTAATTACTACTAGGGGTACTGTAGGGGCATTATTATTATTGGACACAATAAGGAGGGCATTGCTACTAAATGGGGGCACTCTTAAGGGAGTATTATCACTATTGGGGTCACTATTACTAAAGCGGGCAGTCTGGGATCACTATTATTATGATGGGACTATCTGTTTGGCACTGTTATTTCTGACAGTGTAATGTTTGTGGGCATGGGGGGAGCGCAGCAGGCACAGTATTGGGAGTACCAGCAGGATGACAGTGGTATGTATAGATTTGTAGTCTTGGGGAGTTGCAAAATCTGTAACAGTCTTCCCTCTACCAATTGCCATATATTAAAGGGAGCTGAACCTGGACATAACCCCTTCTTCACTCATTCAGTATGAATGAGTGGAGCTTTGGAGCATGAAATGCTCCAATGCTCCCCTTGCCCTGTGCTGCATCACGCAGGGCAAGGGCTTTTTCTTTACCTTCAGTGACGTACCTGGGTTTTCATGGGTATGCTAGGCGGAGGCTTCCGCCTAGCAGTGAGCCCGGTCATGTCACCAGCACCAATGGGTGGTGTTTAGCGCTGCCCTATCCTGTAAAACAGGCTACAGCAGTGGTATAGACCACCCATTAATGGAAGAAGGTAGCCTCTTCCTAGAAGAGGCTCTGAACCCAGACAACCCCTTTAATACTGTTGTGTTATGTGGCAGAGGGAGCTGCACACCCCTGACCAAAGACTTCTGCTCATGATGGTCTGGACCAAATGGAGAAGAAAAGGGAAGTGAAGAAATAAAATCTGTGGAGACGTCATGTCACCTCTAAATTCTGTATCAGATTTCCTGCCAGATGATGGCTAACGAGCATTCGTAGTAACAGTTGTCAGATATGATCTGGCAGTATAATACTGCCATCGATTATCTGATGAACAAGCAATAGAAATCTTTTGACAGGTTTATAAACCATCGTTTGCAGGCTGCAGATCATGGTGTCTAATCACAATCTGCTGCCGGCAAACAATGATTCAGCAGAGGGAAGAGTGATGGTATAATGATGCATGTAATAGCAGCGGTCTCCTACGCTAGCGAACAGGCGATTGTCGGGAAGAAACGCTTTCTTCTCGACAATTGCCGGCAGAATCGAGCTGTCTAATATAGCCACTGGAAATGTGTTCAAATCTCTTTATTAGGGCTCATGCACACGACCGTTGTTGTTTTGCGGTCCGTTTTTCACGGATCCGTTGTTCCGCATCTGAGGTTTTTTTTTCTCTGATTTAAGTCCTCTTCCGTTCCGCTATTCCACAAAACATATCCGTATGGTTTCCGTATGCGATCCGTTTTTTGCGGCTCAGAAACGTAAACAGTAACTTATTAATCACCAAACACATGAGCAATATCAGCTGGGCATAGCATTTTCTACAGTATGGATCCGCAAAATATGGATGAAATACGCATGACATACAGATGAGTTCCGTGTGCGTTCCGTATTTTTTGCAGACCCATTGATTTGAATGGGGCCTCGGTCCGTGATTTGCGGACAATAATAGGACATTCACTACTTTTTTGCAGAACGGACATGCGGACAAATGGAATGCACACGGAGTAACTTCTGTATTTTCTACAGCCCCATTGAAGTGAATGGTTCCGCATACGGGCCGCACAAAAAATGGACTGGAAGCGGAAAGAAAATACAGTTGTGTGCATGAGCCCTTAGGCTATGGCCACACGGTTATGTTCTCTGATGCAGTTATGGAAGCAAAAACCAGCAGCGAATTTAAAAACGTATCTGTCCTTTACACTTTGTCTCTTTTATGACCCACTCCTGATTTTGGCTTCCAAAACTGCATGCAGAAACCTTCCCCAGTTCCTCCACCTGGGGAACCGGCATACCTCGTCCACGCCCTGGCTCTGATATTACATAATAGCAGCCTGGACATGCTGGGAGTTGTAGTTCCCTCCTCTTATACCTCCTCCTCCTGTAAGGTCCTCCAATGTCACATAATACTAACCTGATCATGCTGGGAGTTGTAGTTCCCTCCTTTTATTCCTCCATCTCTTGTAATGCCCTCTAATATCGTATATTAATGACCTAGCCATGGTGGGAGTAGCAGTTCTATGTTTGGGGAGGAGTGGTCTCAGTTTCATCCATGTCAGTACAGTAATATCATTTGTCTGCCCTACATCTGTACCCAGGCTGGGTAATTTGCAATATGGATGCCATTATAGCTACAACAGCTGCTATTTTCAGCTACAGTTTTATCTGACCTACCAATAGGACCCTAAGGCCTCATGTACACGAATGTATTTTGTTTCCGTGTCCGTTCCGTTTTTTTTGCGTATAGGATGCACACCCATTTATTTCAATGGGTCCGCAAAAAATGCGCACAGCACACCGTGTGCTATCAGCACCCGTATGTCCGTTCCGTAGCCCCGCAAAAAAAATATACCATGTCCTAATATGTCTGTTTAAGGCATTGTTACAATGGATCTGCAAAAAAAAAAAAAAACGTTTTTTTTTTTTTCCGAATCTTCAATTTTCGGACCGCAAAACACATATGGTCGTGTGCATGTAGCCTAACAGTGAGTGAAGGGGCCCCAACACTCTGTCCATATGAATCTATGTGCTCATGTGATCCCACCACCCTGGTCTATGGCAGTGCTGGGATTCTAATTAAAAAATCATTACTGGTATGTCGTCTGGTTGTAGCTGTGGTGCAGTGTAATTACAATACAGTCACTTGATTGGTGCATTGTCTGCTTGTAACAGTGGTGCAGTGTAATTATAATATGGCCAGATGACTGGTACGTCTGCTTGTAGCAGTGGTGCAGTGTAATTACAATACAGTCACATGACAGGCACGTTGTCTGCTTGTAGCAGTGGTGCAGTGTAATTACAATACAGTCACATGACAGGCACGTTGTCTGCTTGTAGCAGTGGTGCAGTGTAATCACAATATAGTCACATGACTGGTATGTCTGCTTATAGCAGTGGTGCAGTGTAATTACAATATGGTCACATGACTGGTATGTCTGCTTATAGCAGTGGTGCAGTGTAATTACAATATGGTCACATGACTGGTATGTCTGCTTATAGCAGTGGTGCAGTGTAATTACAATATGGTCACATGACTGGTATGTCTGCTTATAGCAGTGGTGCAGTGTAATTACAATATGGTCACATGACTGGTATGTCTGCTTATAGCAGTGGTGCAGTGTAATTACAATATGGTCACATGACTGGTATGTCTGCTTATAGCAGTGGTGCAGTGTAATTACAATATGGTCACATGACTGGTATGTCTGATTATAGCAGTGGTGCAGTGTAATTACAATATGGTCACATGACTGGTATGTCTGATTATAGCAGTGGTGCAGTGTAATTACAATATGGTCACATGACTGGTATGTCTGATTATAGCAGTGGTGCAGTGTAATTACAATATGGTCACATGACTGGTATGTCTGATTATAGCAGTGATGCAGTGTAATTACAATATGGCCAGATGACTGGTACATCTGCCTGTAGCAGTGGTGCAGGGTAATTATATTGAATGAAAGACATTGCAATTACACTGCACAGCTGCTATGAAGGAGACGAATCACAGGAAGCAGCACTCACACATAGCCGCTATCCCTTCACGCAGCTGGTCAGTGGGGGGTCCCATGTGTCCGAGGTCTGATGATCTATCCTGAGGATAAATAATCAGTTTTAAACACTGCACAACTCCTTTAAAAACAACAGTAAAAGTTTAAAAATACTTTAAAAAAAATGTAATCAGTTGAATAATGCTGTGTTAAGCCACACCCCCAACCACACCCTTTTTTTTACCCACAGTATTTTTGTTGGGAAATGTGGTAACCCTAGTTGACGGGGGGTGGGGGGCGGTGATTTGGGAGGGGGAAGACATGTAACTGCTGCAGCCAATTTCTGGCCGCAGAGGTGACCTGCTCCTCTTGCATCACATGACCATTTGCTGGCGCCGTACCTCCCGCCAACAGGATGATGAATGACATCAGTGCACCAGGGAAAAAAAGAGCTGGCTGGGGAGCTATAGAGACCGAATCCAGCAGGGGGGACCAGGTAAGTATGATCACCACCATGGGCGGCCACTCTGTGAGGTCTGATGTAATGTTGGATAACCCCCTTAAGTATGGAGAAACAAGAAAATATGAAAATATCAAACATATGACTATAACGTTTGTCTGCAAATTCAGGAAGCTTCAAGCATTTAGTTATTATCTCTTCAATCGCATGTTGGCAGAAGTATGGAAAGTAATACAAGCAATACTTGTTTTCCTCTGCCCACATTGACGTCCCTAGTGGTGCCAGCCCTGTAAACTGAGCACTATTATCCGAAGCCGCCAGAGAACTACAGCGGCTACATACAGGAACATGGGTGTTCAACTTCAGAGGTGTATATGATGATATCACAGATGATCTAATTAGTGTTGAGCGCGAATATTCGAATAGCGATTTTTTTTGCGAATATCGGCACTTTGCAAATTCGCAAATATTGTGAATATAGCGCTATATATTCGGTGTTTCGAATATTCGTGTTTTTTTTTATACGTTGTTAATCCTTGTTGCTCTCTGGTTGTCTAACTTGTCTTCCCACTTCCCAAAAGCTGTTCTTACCTGTCCGGAGGATTCCTGGCTCCCTGCCCGCTCCAGTCAATGCCCGTTACCGCTTCTGCCGACTTCCCGTGTGCATGGAGCGTCCCCATTCCAATGGCAACGCCTCCATGCTAAAATGTACTTTCGGATGTGAGAATCACAATCTCACAAATTTGACTAAGTTGTAATCGCAATGCGATTAATATAACCTGAATTACTCGCATTGCGAATTCAACTTACAGCTGGGTTCCTAATGGTTGTATTGCTAGAATATAACGAATATTACAAATTCACGAATATTGCACTATATTCTCAATCTTCGTTATATTCTAGCAATACAACCATTAGGAACCCAGCTTTAAGTCTAATTCGCAATGTGAGTATATGTTCGCATTGCGAATTAAACTTAGAGCTGAGTTCCTAATGGTTGTATTGCTAGAATATAACAAAGATTGAGAATATAGCGCTATATTTGTGATAGTCGTTATCTTTGTCAATTCTAGCAATACAAGTTACAACTATTAGGAATTCAGCTCTAAGTTTAATTCGCAATGCGAATATAAATTCGCGTAACATTCGCAATATATAGAATAATGAAGAATATTCGATTTCGATGAATATATGACGAATATTCAATCGAATATTCGCGAAATATCACAAAATCGAATATGGGATCTCCTGCTCATCTCTAGATCTGATGCCATAGGGGCGCTTATGCCACATCAGGATTACTTCACAGGAATAACAGAATGAGAGTGCTCCAGGTGATGGAGAAAGAATTCACATGATCATGTACAGCAGCAAAGCAAGAGAAAGAACTAGTACTGGGTTCAAATATTGCTGCTGTAAACCAGGACATTGCATCACATTGCACCGTAATGTATTAAAGGGGTTTTTAATATTGATGACCTATCCTCAGGATCCTCTGCGTCTTATTTAGATTTTCTATTCGCATGCCGATATTCTTGACCTCTGCCCGCCAAATATTTTGCATTTCTGTTCTCCCGCAAGATCCACAAACCCCATTCATGTTTTCTCTAATGATGAGCGACAGGGGCAATATTCGAATTTGCGATATTTGGGAGAATATTCATCATAAATTTGCAAATTTGAAAATTCGCAATTATTTTCAAGTGCATTATAGGCGTGGGTCACTATTGCTACATTTTTCAAGCTGCTAGAAGTTTCCTGAGACTGGAGAAAATGGTTGGCACGGCAGAACATTACAATAGCTTTATATGCAGATAGAGTGCTCCGATATATTCGCGATTGTGCAAATCGGCAATTAAGGATACGTATATTTTTGTGCAATATGTGCAACTTCACATTTTAGCAGGCCTGACTACATATTAGTAATTGGTGCACTAAGTATTGTTGTGAACTTCTGACATCACAACACTATGTCTGTAGCATGTATGTATGTATGTATGTATGGATGGACACACTACTAGAGATGAGCGAACTTTAAAAAAAAGTTTGGCGTTCGGGTTGTGGTAATCGCCGCATCCCGTTATGGATTCCACTACCGCGGACTATCGCGGCATATGGAATCCATAAGGGGCAGCTTCCACCAACCCGAACTGTTGAACAGCCGAAGGACCTGGGGTGACGTCACCGTCATGTGATCAGTGCAGGGGGCGTGGCTCAGCACTGGATTTGATCCCGTGCTGAGCCACGCCCCCTGCACTGATCACATGACAGTGACGTCACCCCAGGTCCTTCGGCTGTTCAACAGTTCGGGTTGGTGGAAGCCGCCCCTTATGGATTCCATATGCCGCGATAGTCCGCGGTAGTGGAATCCATAACGGGATGCGGCGATTACCACAACCCGAACGCCGAACTTTTTTTTAAAGTTCGCTCATCTCTACACACTACCTAACACCCTGCACTGAAACCTATCAGCTACACTATATCACAATCTAACCTACACTGACTGATCTCTCACTAACTATCTGTATTATATATATAAGCTAACTAACTATCTAATGTAATGTGACACAGCCAAGCTCAGAGCACAACAATGACACTGCTGTCTCTCTCAGAAATGCAAAAAACAGCAGAAAATGGCTTCTTATATAGTAAGGGGTAGGCAACTTTCCTATTGGTTGCTAGGGATGTTGCTAAACTCAGACAAAGACATTGCAGCCTTCTCATTGGCCCACAAGCAAGAAGCAGGGAGGGATCATGAGTTCAAAAGAAAAGAAAATCTATAATATTCGCGAATACGAATATATAACACTGTATTCTAAATCTTCGCAAATTCTCGAAGTGGCGATATTCGCGATTAAAATTTGCAATTTGAATAAACACTAGTTTTCACAAGAGATTTTCTATGCACTCGCGAGATCGTTAAAAATGTATGTTCACTCCCAAGATCTCTACAATTTTTTGATCCCTACATTGTTTTGCATTTTTGTTCACCAGAGATACATTTTTAGGAATACATCTCTGGCGAAGGAGTGTTTTACACTTGCGTTGTGTGATCCGTGATCCGCAAGGGAAACATACGACAAGATTAATTACACGCTTGTCCAGGAGGAAGTCCGTCCGGCCCCATTCACTGTAATGTGAAAGGGCATACAGTAGATCTGCTTGTGGAACTGCAAATATGGCGAGAAACGGGTGGACACATACCACTACGTACAATGGTATTTGTGCGGCTGCTTTTCGCTATGTTTGCAGTGTGGTAGCCGATCATAACACCCATACTCATTATAGTAAATGGCACCAAATGGACTTCGGGCTGTTTCACTGCTGGATCACATAACGCTACTGAAAAATAGTCCTGTTTCCCACTGGAGTTATGTCAGCTGTATGCTGCTGGAAGTCGTCCATTCACTATGATAGGGACCATTGGAGATGTGGACGGAACGTGACATGCCATGTCCAGCGGTATTTGTCCATCCGCTTCTCTGCATATTTTCCTTGAGACTACGCCCGTCCTCGTTATAGTGAATAGTGCCGGAAGGACTTCACGCTGCACACAGATTATCTAAATCCAGCAGGCTGTTCCTCTAGTCGATCAACCGGGGGGATCACACAATGTTAGTGTAAAAGTGGGCGTAACGTTTTTTTTTAATGGCTGAAAACACGACATGCTGGGGGGTTCACGAGGACATTTATCTGCCAGGCCGTGCACTGCAGCGCTGCCTCCTATTGAAAACACAGGGAGGCAGAACACAGCCCCGAATGATTCAGCACTGTGGGGGGGGGGGGGGGGGGGATATGTATCATTCCATAAATAGTTTAGTAATGGATCCTGATAACGAAAATAAATAAAACACCATAGATAAAATTTGAAATAACCTACTGTCCAAAGTTTAGTTGGGGTGGTATATGCATCAATCTCACATCATTTAAAGAGTTAGTAACCAGAGATCCTTCATTCCTACTTTCAGTAGCAAAAACAATGGAAGGCAGTGGTCAAAGAAGGCCTAAAGGAATTTTGAGACGCTGCAGATCTTCAGAACAGAGTCATCTCTGACAAACCTGTTACCATGAGAAGATAATCACTCCACCAACACCAAAGCTCAAATACTCTAAAATTTAGACACAACATGCCATGTAACATGACTGCAGTCCTTTTCGTGGTTTCATGCATAATGCCCCCTTTTGCTTCAAATGATGTCCTCAAGTCTGTATCTGTCAATCAAATGACATTACTTTTTGTCTCACTGGCTGGAGTCTGATCTTCTAACAAGGTTGTCTTGGTCACACACAAAAATTCACATAGGGACCTTATAAAGTTCAGAGCAAGAAAGCTCTACCTATATAGCCAGCCAGATATGGAACCTGACAAAGGGCCCCGAAACGTGTTATTCTGCAATCAGTAAACTACTCTCTTCACGATCCTGTGATGCCTTGGATTATAGCAGTGCCGCTGCAATTTTTTTTCACTAATTCACCTGTAGCTTAACAAGGCATACATATCTGAGTCTTTCAGACTACTTATCTGACCCTTTCAGAGCGTTGTGCCTTCTGCACAACCACCTAAGGCGAGCAATTCTTTGGCTTCCCTAGCCCTAATACCATACGATTTTGCCCATTTTACACTCTTTTGTATAGGTAGCCAGAATCGGTTATAGAAGATGGCCGGCTAAATTGAGAAGATATGTGTTATGGCAGCGTGGAAACACTATGTCAACCAACAGATTTGATTTAGGGATAATCCTAAGGGCATTACCATGGCTGTCCCCTGGTATTCACCCTTAAACCCTACATACAGGGATCTTGACCCTGCTGCAGGGGAACCACCAGGCCACTTCCTCCTGGAGTAGTCTCTGTGTGATTGACATCTCACTCATGGGGGTCAGAGACACTTGTATAGAGAACCGAGGGGTCAGACAAATTTGTAGTCAGGGACAGGCTGAGGTCTGAGCTTGTGGAGCATGTGCTTGGACTGTTGGGTAAACAGTCAAAGGGCAAGAAGGCAGCAGAGGTTCAGAATCCGGTAAACAGGTAGAAAGTTGGTATATGGGCAGACCACAGAGCAGACACCTTTGCTAGATATAGGCACGCTAGAAACCTATTGTTCAAGAACCCTCCCACAGGGCAAGGTCCTTTAAGTACCCCAGGGTTGACAATGACCCTTTAAAAGCTGGAGGGAACTCATGCTCTCGCCCTATGGGCACAGTAGTAGAGGCCTTGCTAGCAATCAGGCTATAGCCTGTGTGGAGGGACAGAGCAGACCCGACGGCTGAACCCACTGGGAAGAAGACAGCAGGAGGGAGAAACTGCAGATAGTTAGACATAACTGTGGCAAGGGAAATGTGTTAGATTAGCATAGTATTTAGGTTTTTGTGGGCAATGGAACCGCAATGCAACCATACCAAATGTTTATGTTTTTTTCCTTATTCTTTATTTGTGTATAGAGCTGCTTATTTTTTGTATTTAATTTATTTTCTGGTTTTATTTATTATTATGAAGTGCTGATCAATGAAGGGTATACATGAACATGGACTGATAATTAACTCTCATGTAAAATGTTCATTTCCCCTCTAAACAAGCAGCTCGAAGTGTTTGTGCGCCGAGATAAACTTTACTATTGTAGGGAAAGTAGAAGCCTGTCAGTAAATAATAGGCTTATTGTGTTGGGATCTAATTTTGCAGAAAGTTCAGTAACTGTGTATTTTTCAGTGAAAGCCATCACTGCTTTGCGGTTTTCTCATTATTTGTGTTTCAGTGGGTGATCACAGCATGCTGAATTGTTTCTTCTGAAATGTTAAGAAGGAAAAAAAATAAGAAATGGAAGAAAGGAAGTCTGTGGCGAGATCTCAGTCAAAAGATGTAGCCGTTTGAGTCTGGCTCTAGTACAGTGAGTGGCTACAAATGACAGTGTACACAGTGTGTGTGAATAATTGACGGTCTGTGCGGTAAAAAAGTTTCAGTAGCGTTTAGAGTCCTGAAATAAAAAGCGGGGGTCTGCTCTGACATCCTGCTGCGATATTAAACTCTTATGGCCTAACAGCCAGGGATAAGCTTGGGAAATGAAATAGCTGGAGGACGGCCTGTGAAGTGTTTCTCGGATCCAAAAGTAAAACATTCCGCGCAGTCATAGTAAGCGGCCTGCTGGGATAACAAAGGTGATCGGTTTTGTCTCATACTGCACGTTGTTGGCAGAAATGTAATATTTTCAGTCTCTATGCTGGTAAAAACCACAAAGAACACAGGAGGCCAGGATTTATTCAACCAAATGTTATGCTTAGAAGAAAAAATAGTCATTATTTGTTTCTTTCTACATAGGAGGCCTCAGAACAAAAATAAATGTCTATTTATTTGACCTTATTTAATAAATCACAACAAACATCACTGTTTTTAACTTGCACACTGAATAAAGTTAAAGCGGTTGTCCAGGAATTTGATAATGATGGCCTATCCTCAGGATAAGTCATCAATGTCAGATGGGTGGGGGTCCGAGTACCGCCCTAAACCCCCCCCCCTGCTGACCTGCAGAGCGCTCTATGAGTGGTTAGGTTGCTTCCTAGGCCAGTGATGTGCTAGGCCAGTGACGTCATTCATTAGTCACATTGGTCACATGAATGGACCTGAACTGCAATACCTTACCGAGCATAGACTTTGCACAATGACTTAATAAATTAATTTGTACTGTAAAAAAACATTTCCCAAACTCAGGTTCGGTTCCAAGGTACCACTTGAAAACCGAACCCAAGTTCAGGAAATTATTTTTTATAGTACAAATTAATTTATGATGTTATTGCACGAAGTCTTTGCGAGACTTCGCAAAGCAATAACTTCGGCTCATCGGTGCCAATACATTCTAATACTGTACAGAGCTCCTCCTCCGTACAGTATTACAACAAAGTTTTATGCGAATTGACTTCGGATGTTTCATCCGAAGTCGATTCACTCATCCCTAGTGTCGGCACCTGGATGAAAAATATCATTACAAGAATTTGGAAGTCCTGTCTCCATATTGGTTGGTTACTACAAGCTGGGAACCTAAAGTGGCCCTGAAAAAATAACGTAAAAGTGGCCACATGTTGTTGGCAAATCCAAAGTGATGGAAGGAGGGGCAACAGAAGTAGGCGGGGTCGGCAAGACCATGGCGCAAAATATGTCCCATCAGAACCTTATGCCACAGTGCAGAACCATATATTGCCCCGAAAGCTGTCCCTATGTGGTGGCCATCAATAGATGCCATTTTCTGTTCTCTTTTTCCATTTGTCTCTAATTAAAATATGAAGTAGGGAACTTAGGTGAGATGAGGGCCACAGCAGTTGAATTCAGTAGGGCATATGCAGTTGCTGCCCTGGTACATGAGTACCTGATACTGACAGTGTTAATTACCGCTGGGAGCTTATTTTGTATCCAGCCAGCGGCAGAGAGGAGGGCCTAGACGGCCCCCTGGACATCAGCCCACCAGGAAATTTCCCTGTAAAGTCTATAGCCAATCCACCTCTGACTGCAAGATCCCTGCTGCACCACTGACCTGAGTGCCACCTAGGAGATTCCTGTAGATCGATATCACAAATAAAGTACAGAGTGAATATGCATTTAGGGTAAGTCCACACGGGATGTCATTTGCAGTGATAAAACACACTAGGGCACACTTACTATAGTGTCTGCTCCTGTTTTTAGGCTTAACAGTGCTGTTTTATTCTTTTAGTCTCATTTACTACTGAAAATGTGCCCGTTTTGGAGGCATTTGTGCCTCATTCGCCTATTTTCGCAGAAGTTTTATAACTTTTGTGCCTATTTTCTGACCTATTTATGTAGGCCTTTTTTTTGCGCCTGATTTAATTGTAAAAACAGCCTAATTTCTCTTCCACTCCAGGACTGGCGTTCTGTTTTGAGTGGTGAGTTGTGCCACATTTTGGCTAAAAATATGGAGAGTTGCGCCTAATTTCATGTGCCCTACATTTTCATGCGCATACTAATTAAACCAGTCTTAGTGAATATAAACCTTTCGTACTGATAAATAACCACTAGAGGTCGGACTATATGCCAGTACGCCGAGTCTAATTTATGACGTGCTTGCTAAATAGTCAGACAGACAGGTGTAGCAAACGTGCTTGTCTAATTTAAAGCCTAAAAATAGGCGATCTTGATAAATGTCCCCCACTACGTTTATTGCTGTGGATCCGGAGACAAATCCACATAAAATGTGGATTTGTTATCAATTTAGCTGCAATTTGCTGCACGTTATGCTTCACGTAAAGGTTAAATCTGCAGTGGAAATCCGTGAACTGACATTCAGATTTGCTAAAATCTCGTCCAGTAATATACTGTGGATTTACCACACACATATCAGTAATGGCAAATACGTCCCATGTGGATATTGCTTCATTTTAACCCCTTTCACGACACATTCATTGGTTATATCTAGGGATGAGCGAATTGACTTTGGATGAAACATCCGTTTCGTACAGTATTGAAACAAGGTTTTATGTAAATCGACTTCGGATGTTTCATCCAAAGTCGATTCGCTCATCCCCAGTTATATCAGATGGATACATTTGAATAGGAAAAAAGTATCTAGAAGTATACTGTGATATACCGAATATCTAAATGTACCAAAAGGTACAAAAAACCTTTTGACAGATCAACTTTAGTGTTGAGCGAACTTGTTTTTTAAGTTTGGCGTCCAAAGTTCGGGTTCGGGTTTATCGAAGAATCCTGTTATGGATTCCAAATTCCATTATGGTCCATGGTAGCTGAACTTTGGACGCAGAACTTAAAACACAAGTTCGCTCAACCCTAATCAACATATCAAAATAAAAAGACTTTGAACAAAAATGTTAACAATAAGGCCCCTTTCACACGGGCGAGTTTTCCGCGCGGGTGCAATGCGTGAGGAGGACGCATTGCACCCGCACTGAATCCGGACCCATTCATTTCTATGGGGCTGTGCACATGAGCGGTGATTTTCACGCATCACTTCTGCGTTGCGTGAAAATCGCAGCATGTTCTATATTCTGCATTTTTCACGCAACGCAGGCCCCATAGAAGTGAATGGGGATGCGGGAAAATCGCAAGCATCCGCAACCAAGTGCGGATGCGTTGCGATTTTCCGCATTGTTGCTTAGCAACGGGACCCAATCTCTATTATTTCCCTTATAACATGGTTATAAGGGAAATAATAGCATTCTTAATAAAGAATGCATTATTAAATGATGAGGAAGGGTTAAAAATAATAAAGTTAACTTACCTTAGCCACTTGATCGCGTAGTCGCGATCTGTCCTCTCTTTCCCTGCAGCATCGATGATCTAAAGGACCTGTGATGACGTCACATCACATGGCTCAATCACCTGCTCCATCACTATGGTGATGGAGCATGTGATTGGTCCATGTGACCATGTGACATCATCCAAGGTCATAATCACTATCCTCAGGCTGTGGATAGTGCTTAGGACCTTGGATGATGTCACGTGGTCACATGGACCAATCACATGCTCCATCACCATAGTGATGGAGCAGGTGATTGGGCCATGTGATGCTGTGACATCATTACAGGTCCTTTACATCTTTCAAGCTAACGGAGAGGAGGCCGGGCTTCGCGATCAAATGGACCAGGTAAGTTATGATTAGTTTATTATTTTTAACCCATTCTGCACCGGGTTCAACATTAGGGAGATGGCCAAGGGTATTATTTTACATTATAACTATGTTATAATGTGAAATAATACCAGCGGGACAATTTCTGACCCAAACATGCACTTCTGTGAAGAAGTGCAGGTTCGGGTCTGGGTACCAAAAGTGCCGATTTTTCTCCCGCGCGTGCAAAACGCATGACAGCGCTTTGCACTCGCAGGGAAAAATCGCGGCAATTCCCGCAACGCACCCGCACTGTTTGACGGAGTGCACCCGCAACGCCCGTCTGAAAGAGGCCTAAAAGTCAAGAGTAGATGTATGCCATGCAGGGCCGGACTGGCCTACCGGGATACCGGGAAAATTCCCGGTAGGCCGGTAGCCCTGACTGCCGCACGGCCGGCCGGCGGCCGCAGGCACACTGGGCTCCAGTGGCGACGGAGATGAGCGCTTGCATTGCGCTCATCTCCGTGCGGAGCAGCAGCAGAGGAGGGAGAGGCGTGACCTCTCCCTGTTCCTCTGATAGGCTGCCAGCACTAGGCTGGCAGCCTATCAGAAGCCGAGCTCGGCGGCGCGATGACATCATCGCGCCGCCGGAGCCGTACAGCTTCGAGACACAGGCCGGAAGAGGCCTGCATCGCATCGCTGGAGGTAAGTATAAGTGTTCTTTTTTTTTTTTTTCTTGGGGCTACTGGCAGCACTAAAGGGGGCTACTGGCAGCACTAAAGGGGCTACTGGCAGCACTAAAGGGGCTACTGGCAGCACTAAAGGGGCTACTGGCAGCACTAAAGGGGGCTACTGGCAGCACTAAAGGGGGCTACTGGCAGCACTAAAGGGGCTACTGGCAGATAAAGGGGCTACTGGCAGCACTAAAGGGGGCTACTGGCAGCACTAAAGGGGCTACTGGCAGCACTAAAGGGGCTACTGGCAGCACTAAAGGGGGCTACTGGCAGCACTAAAGGGGCTACTGGCAGATAAAGGGGCTACTGGCAGCACTAAAGGGGGCTACTGGCAGCACTAAAGGGGGCTACTGGCAGCACTAAAGGGGCTACTGGCAGCACTAAAGGGGCTACTGGCAGCACTAAAGGGGGCTACTGGCAGATAAAGGGGGCTACTGGCAGATAAAAGGGGCTACTGGCAGATAAAGGGGCTACTGCCACTTAAAGCGGGCTACTGCCACTTAAAGGGGGCTACTGCCACTTAAAGGGGGCTACTGGCACCAAACAGGGGCTACTGGCACATAAAGGGCTACTGGCACTAAAGGGGCTACTGGCACTAAAGGGGGCTACTGGCACATAAAGGGGCTACTGGCACATAAAGGGGATGGCTACTGGCACATAAAGGGGGCTACTGGCACTAAAGGGGGCTACTGGCACTAAAGGGACGGCTACTGGCACATAAAGGGGACGGCTACTGGCACATAAAGGGGCTACTGGCACATAAAGGGGCTACTGGCACTAAAGGGGACGGCTACTGGCACATAAAGGGGCGGCTACTGGCACATAAAGGGGCGGCTACTGGCACATAAAGGGACGGCTACTGGTACTAAAGGGGCTACTGGCACATAAAGGGGCTACTGGCACTAAAGGGGACGGCTACTGGCACACTGTTATGGGGGCACTGTGGATGTCACTGTTATGGGGGATCTGTGGATGACACTGTTATGGCAGAATCTATGGATGACACTGTTATGGGGGATCTGTGGATGACACTGTTATGGGGATCTGTGGATGACACTGTATGGGGAATCTGTGGATGTCACTGTTATGGGGCGCTGTGGATGTCACTGTTATGGGGCGCTGTGGATGTCACTGTTATGTGGGATCTGTGGATGACATACTGTTATGGGGTACTTTCACACCTGCGGCATGGCTATCCGACCTATCCGGGCTGTTCACCTCCTGATCCGCCATGCCATAAGTACCCGTGCACTGCCGTGCTGCTGCTCTGTCCCCATTGACTATAATAGGGGCAGGTGACGAGCTATGGCGCAGCACGGCAGAGATCGCCGGACTAAAAAGTACTGCATGTCCGACTTTTTAGTCCGGCGATCTCTGCCATGCTGCACCATAGCTCCGCCCCTGCCCTATTATAGTCAATGGGGACAGAGCAGCAGCACGGCAGTGCACGGCACTGCGGCATGGCGGATCAGGAGGGTGAACAGCCCGGATAGGTCGGATAGCCATGCCGCAGGTGTAAAAGTACCCCATAACAGTATGTCATCCACAGATTCCCCATAACAGTGTCATCCATAGATTCCGCCATAACAGTGTCATCCACAGATCCCCATAAGTGTGTCATCCACAGATCCCCTATAAGTGTGTCATCCACAGATCCCCATAACAGTGTGTCATCCACAGATCCCCATAACAGTGTCATCCACAGATCCCCATAACAGTGTGTCATCCACAGATCCCCATAAAAGTGTGTCATCCACAGATCCCCACAACAGTGTGTCATCCACAGATCCCCATAAAAGTGTGTCATCCACAGATCCCCATAGCAGTGTATCATCCACAGATCCCCATAACAGTGTGTCATCCACAGATCCCCCATAACAGTGTGTCATCCACAGATCCTCCATAACAGTGTGTCATCCACAGATCCCCCATAACAGTGTGTCATCCACAGATCCCCATAGCAGTGTGCCTGCCCTGCGCACTGAGGACAGATTGAAAAGAGGGAAGATCCGTGGAAGCAAGCAGAGGACAGCACAGCAGAAGATGGAATAGGTTCTTTTGTAAGTAAATTATTTTATTATAAATGTATCCCTGCATACCGCAATACTCTCGTATTTTGAATTTATATATACTTATTTCGTTTTTTTTCAGTTGTATGAATTTAAGTGGGGAAAATTATTAGTGCCCCCCATTTTGACTGTGGTATCTTATGTGCCTCCCATATATTGTTCCTAGAGTTGCCACTGCGCAGAGGCCAAGTCACGGCAACGCTAGGGTAAGGCCCGGCCTGTGTGTGTGTATATAATTATATATATATATATATACACACATACATACACACGCTCGCGGCGTGTGTGTTTGGGGCTGGTATGCAACTTTTTCCGGGGCTGGTATGCAACTTTTTCCAGGGCTGGTTTTTATCCCCAGTCCGGCCCTGATGCCATGCAGATACTTTTTACATACAGTTGCCACATGGCCGTAAATGTGGTGAGAAAGAGGACCTAATGCCATCAGAACAATATTGTTGCTAAATCTCCTATAGTCCCAAGTTCTGAACACCCCAGATCTTCACAAGAAGAAAGGTAAGGGGCTTTAGATTAGTTCCAGAAAACAGTTCAGGAGTGCCTGCCGATGCTGAGGAGCTGAGTCTTGCAGACAGCTCACACGTGAAGGGTTTTGGTTTTCAGATGCTTGCTGTGAAGCATTCCTCCTAAAGCTGGCCACACACCTCACAGTTGATTGCAGAGCATAATGCCTTGCAGGCTTTGACACTCCATACCTCAGTGCTGTGTAGGGTTGGTTGACATTTCAGCTCCACCACCTGGATTTGCTAGGGCCTCTAAGTTTCTGCTGGGAATGTGCCCCAGCCAGACCCAACTGCTCTCCTCTATCACCTCTCTGACAGATGAAAACACAACAGAGTCTGTTGGATGACTGACACATTCCTCCCCTGTCTGAGGCTGAAAGGACTTCATTTAGCAGTCCCGGGTTGGAGCTTTTGACTGACAGACCGAGGAGGCGAAAAAGTCATTGCGTTCCATTAAACTCGGTGACTGCCGAGGAACAAAACACCTTTACAAAAAGAGGAATGTGAAAAAAAGGGCTGGGGATAGAAAAGGGGACTGGGCTTTTAGAGAAAATGGAGGATTCTTTTCAGGTTCAAAGACACTTTTTTCTTTGCCTTCTGTCAATCAATTAGGGCAGCATTCCCAGAGGGAGCACTGGTCGGCTCTCATTGGTGTCATTCATCTGCCAATCTCTATGACATGAACACCAAAGGGCCTCATGTAGCTCTGCGGAAACTGTCTGTCAGGCAATCAGCAGCTGCTATGACATCACTTTTTCTGTTTTTATAAGATTTTCATAAGAAACAAAAACTTGCAGAAAACTCTCAGAACTTTACGTCCTATATTTCCTCCTCAGCCGTTGTAAAAAAAAAAACGCTATTTACATGTAAACTCCAAGATACACAAGTTTTTGCTGTCCCGCCGCAGCGAGTAATCCACTTATGATGGACGAAAACATTAACCCTTCGAAATCCGAGTAGAAAAGTCAACTCTTGGTACTTTATTCACCGAGTGCAAATGATTAAAATGCTGATTTATTATCACTTTATTAAATTTAGACAATTTAAAGGGGTTTTCTGGGACTGTAATTTTGATCACGTATTCTTAGGGTGGATCATGATAATTAGAACAGTGAGGTCCAATTCCTAGCACCCCCATATTTGAATGGGTACTGACCGAACAGACAGACACTAGAACAGCACAGCTCCGTACACCGAGTAGTGGCCATGAATGGTACTGCAGCAATGCTACCATTTAAAGGAAACGTGTCACTAAAAATGTTCAAACCAGATAGCAACACAATCCTTTGCTTTTCTAATCTGTTTATATTTTCTGATTGCAGATTTTTTGAAATTCTATTTCCTGAACATCTTGCCTGAGCTGTTCTTAATAGCATTTAGAATTTGACATGGAAAATAAATAATATCGTCAAAAATTCTTTAAAAATAAGTTAAATATAAAAACGTGATTTAAACAATAGGTTGTCTTCTGATGACACATACCCGTTAAGTCAGGCATGTCCAAACTGCGGCCCTCCAGCTGTTGCAAAACTACAACTCCCACCATGCCCTAATAGCTGTAGGCTATTCAGGCCTGCTGGGAGTTGTAGTTTTGCTACAGTTGGAGGGTTGCAGTTTGGACATGCCTGCGTTTAGTGAATGGGAGCAGAGCTGCAGTATCATTCACAGCCACTACTCATTACATGGAGCTGTGCTGTTTCCGAGCAGGGTAGCCAGTGCAAACCACTGATCATGGAGGTGCCAGAAGTCAGACTCCCATTAAGAATAGTTCATCAATATTACACCCCCATGTGATTGATCTGGTGCTCTTGCTAGCTTTGTTAGACACTTTATCTTAAGCCATCTCTTGGTCAGCTTAATTTAGACCATTATTTTTTGAACCTGGTGTATTGTGCGGCTCCTTTTAGTGTCTAGACACTTCTCAAAACTGTCTAGTGAGATGCAAAACAGGGTCTAAAACACTTAGTAAATCTGTTGCAAAGCAAGGTCAAAATTCTTTCACATACATCAAAGCCTTTTTGCTTAGTAAATCTACTGTGCTAGGTACTGTGTTGCTCCGCAAATAAGACAGAGTTTTTTTATATTATTTTTTTCTCCGAAATAAAAGGGTTAGGGCTTATTATCAGGGTAGGACTTGTTTTGGCTCCATGAACAACAATTACACATTTATGCTTGAACAAAAAGGGAGGGAGGCAGGTTACAAGAGTCAGGACAGGGAGGTAGTAGACGCATCTACAGTAGTGATTGGGTGAGTGGATCGTGCCTGCTACCGTCCTGTATAAGGCTAGCTACAGTACCGTAACCCTAGTTCTCCTTTTTCCTGATGTCACACGACATAGCCTAGGCTATATTTTAAGCCTACTCCAAAAACCCTGCAAAATAGCACTAGGGCTTATTATCGGGGGTAGGGCTTATTTTCGGGGGAATGCGATAATTCATTTTTGTGTGATGTTATTAAAATAAACATACATTAAAATACCAAAGCCATTTATTACTACTAATGAAAATATTAACAGTATGGCTGTATGCAGTCCCATCAGACTTGACTGGAATAACTGCGAAGCTAATGTCCATATTTCTAAGACAGTGTCACAATGATAATAATACAGATTTTCTTTATATACCTATACAAGATTAATGGGGTGTTTCCAGATTTAAGTATTGGTGACCTTCCTCGGGATAGGTCATCAATATCAGATTGGTGTCTCCTGGCTGTTTAAAGGGGTTCTGGATGGGTCATCAGTATCTGATCGGTAAGGATCAAACACCTGGGACCCTCACCGATCATCTGTTCGAGAATGCAGCAGTGCTCGCAGTAGCTTTCCCTAGGCCTTGTGACGACATTGGTTACATGGCCTAGACGCAGCTCAGTCCCAAAGAACTGAATGGGGCAGAGCGCGATACCAAAGCTGCTGCACAATGTACAGCACTGTGCTTGGTGAGCCGCGGCGCTCACAGAAGCGCTGGTACCTTCTCAAACAGCTGATTGGTGAGGGTCTTGGGTGTTGGACCCCCACAGATCAGATACTGATGACCTATCCAGAGAATAGGCCATCAGTAATTTAAATCTCAGGAAACCCTTTTAATGAGCCTCTGCCCTTAGACAAGCACTACTGCCTCTTTACAGTATACCAAGAACAGCGTCATACAGTGTGTAGTAGCTGGGATTGGTATTGCAGCTGAACGGTTGTGAAGTGACAGGCTGAGGAAGAGTCTGCAAGTTCAAAGAGACAGACCGCACTGAACTGCTATTGATGACCAATCCCGAGGACAGGTCATCAATATCAGGATCTACTGTAAATTCTGGAACACCAATTTAACCCCAGGAAATACTAATAAAATAAACCGTTTATAAATGCAATTATTATTAAAGAGCATTCAACCTAAAAAAAAATCACACGTAAATATTGATTTGTCCTATTTTGTCCTATTTTCTTACCGGAGTCCAATACTATACTAATCCAGGGTGCCTGAATATGAATTTAGTGGTAGTGTGCATGTGTGACAACTGCATCATTCACTTCTGTGGGACTGATGAACATAGCTCATGACTCTGGAGCAAAGAGCTTACTTCCAGTGCTCCGGCTCCGCTTCCACCCTGGTCTGGTCTGCTCCAGCCTGACTGCGTAGCGCGTACAGCACTATGACCTGGCGCGCTGTACGCAGTCAGGTCATGTGACTGTGCAGCGCGGGCTGTTGGAAAGCAGGCAGAACTGGCACTCACAAACACCCCGGCGGACATAGAGCAGCGGAGCAGGAGGAGAGAGGTAAGTTTAAATTATTTTTTAGTCTGATCTGAGGTCTGATGGGGGTCTGGACTCTCCGGGTGCCTGAATAAAGTGGGGGTGGGGTGGCTGAGCAATTGACTGACATATGGGGGGGGCCTGCCCTGAATAAATAATTCAACAACTGATATGGGGGGGGGACACCCTGACTTTGTGGGTTCAGAGCAATTGACACATGGGGGACCAGAATAAATAATTGACAGCTCATATGGGGCAGGGGTTCTCCTGACTCTGGGGGTTCTGAGCAAGTGACATATGGGGGGGGGCCTGAGCAATTGACATATGGGGGGCCTGAATCCTGAATGAGCGTATGGGGGGGGGGGGATCTGAATAAAAAACAACTGATATTGGGGGGGGGTCTTTCTGACTCTGGGGGTTCTGAGCAAGTGATATATTTGCACAGGGGCCCTCTGATGTCTGCGTCCGCCCTGGTGCAATATCACTCTATTCACACAAGGGACCCCTGTTCTCATGATTGGGAAGGGGGGTTCCCAGCTGTCTTACCCCGGCAAACATATGTTTATAACCTACCCTGTAGATGTATAGTATATGGTATATGCTTCCAAAAGTTTCTCTTTCATATGTGAACTCTAATGTGGTAATTTAACTGGCGTCTTAGAGGTCGGTCTTAATAACCCTGCACTGGCGCTTGATACGCCTAAGTTATGTAGAGGCGCCGGTCTCTACATAACTCAGGCGCATCCACCGCCGGCCTAAATCTACTCCAGCTCCCTTGCTGGCGTAGATTTAGATAATTTTCTATGCCTAAAACAGGCATAGAAAATGATAAAGGAGACAGGATGGCCGGCCCACCCTCTTCCCCGCCCATGCTACGTCCCCTTTTCCCTTTTTTAGAACTGGCGTACGTTGCATGGAAGGGGAAGAAGTCGTATATTTGGCCACAAATCCCCTTTGCAACCGAATCTGTGACAGTTATATGCCAAAAATTGCCGCATATCTATTCAAAATGACACCTTATGTACTGCATGTGCCTTCAAAAGTTGGAAGGTACATACGACATAAATGTCTAATAGATGAGGGTCTCACCTCTGGGCTTTCAACCTAGCACGACAATGGTGGCCCCTGACCCCGTTTTCCAATACCAGCAAACTAGAATCAGGCACTAACAGTAGAAGATGGACAAAGTGGCTCGTTACTCTTCATTGTGACCTCACCTGCTTGCTTGTTGGAAAATGGTGGATTCGAGTTATTCTAATAGGGGGTGGTCCCAGAGTAACCAGAGTGGTTTGTATTCTCCTTTGCGGTCAAATCTTCCTAGTTATGGAGCAAATAGCAGAAATGTGAATGGAATTTTAAATTACAATTCATACAATACTATTATACTAAACTATACTATTATGTATTCATACTATAATTCATACTATAGCATACAGGACTTGGCTGAGTGTTTGCAAATGTACTCTACCTTTTATACAAATGTTATCTATACAGTATACATTGAATTTTTTGGACTATAAGAACATGACCATACAGTAAGACACACTCCAGGTTTAGACATCAGAAAAAAAAAAAGTGTGTACTTATAAAACCTTCCCTAATGGTTTAATGAAGTGAAGGAGTCAAGGTTAGTGTGTCATCTGCTGACCATTGAAACAACAGCAATTGCACATGTCACCTTATTATATGTTTGTATCCAAATAAATGTCTCTCTTGTCCTTGCTCTGTAGTGTTCCGCATGCTTGCATTGCTAGATTTTTTTTTTTTTAGGTATTTTTTGTACTTTCCATGATCCTAACATTTTACAATTACACACAGCTCTGCAGTACACATATTATATACACACAGCAGAGCAGTACGCACATTATACATACACACAAACATATTATCACTTATTAGCCAATATATCACTTATTTTCTGTATAAACATAACAACATGCGTTATACATAACTGTATCACGTCATTGGAACATTCATAGCAGGTATCAGCAACTTAGGCTCTCCAGTTATGGTGAAACTACTACTTCCAGCATGCACGCTTGCTTGGCTTTTGGCTTAGAAAGCCCAAAGAAGTGAATGGAGCATGTTGGGAGATGTAGTTTCACAACTTCTGAGTGCTGATGGTTGCTGATCCTTGATGTACAGTATGGATTCTATATCTCTATCATCACAACTAATCCTAGATGTTAAACAAAAAGGTATGGCAGCACACGATTACACATGCAAACAATAGAACAAGCCACCTCGATGCCGGTAGATGGGGCCCGACACACTTTTGATTAAAAATGTGCGCAAAGAGCTTCTATTTTTTAGGTATAGTAGGCATAGTACCACTTTAATCCAGAATTAATCCCTAATCCTTAGTTCTATTGTTTACATGTGTAATGTGCTGCGCCTGCCATACCTTTTTGTTGTCTGTCTGCATGTTAGCTTTATGGATGAGCACCTCTGACTATGGATGTGCTAGTCTCAATTTTCTTGCAGTAATCCTGGATGGCGGCAGTTCGCTACATGGTTTCTCTAATAAGGAATTCATGGTTTAATAAGAGTCAGATTTATATTAGAGTACTAAAGTTCCTTTAATTTTCAGAATATTAAAGTGATAATTCACTAACAATCCAGGGTTTCTTCTTAGTATGATACAGATCAGACTTCAAACAATACATTTTACCGCTCAGAAATCATCCCTAGTCAAGTGAGGGTTGAACTAATGGAATATGTTACTGTATGTCTAGCATGGAATATATTACTGCATTTATTTAGAATTAGAGCATACAGTCTGCTTACTAGATTCTCTGTAGTTTTATTTTTCCAGAATTTTAGGCTTGCCATCCTCCAGTTAATTACTGAGCTAATAAAGAAGATATAAATTTTCCCCGTTAATAAGACTATAAATTACTATAGGTATTAACTAAATTCATGGCCATGATTCATAGAATTTTAAACTTTTTTACATTTAGTTGCTTTCATGTTTCTTTTTAGAAGTAATTCATATGTGTAGTCAGAAATGCCCTTTACATCATTTTAGTAACTTGGGATAAATACTGTGAGTGAGGTGCATAAAAGACAAGGGAGCTGAGATAAAAGTTAGGGCCCATTCACACGACTGTATCCATTTTTGTGGACCGCATTTGCCAATCTGCAAAACACGCACACCAGTCACGTGCTTTCTGCATTTTGCAGAACGGACCTTCCTCCTCCATGATAGAAATGCCTATTCCTGTCCGCAAATATGGGCAAGAAGACGACATGTTCTATCTTTTTAGCGGAGCCATGGAACAGAGATACAATGTATCGCACGGTGTTCTATCTGCTTCCTTTGCGGCCCTATGAATGAATGAATGAATGGGTCCACATACGATTCGCAAAATTGCAGAACAGATGCAGACCGAAATATACGGTCGTGTGAATGGGTCCTTAAGAGATATTACCATCTGGGACATAGATGGAGTATTGCTAGGATATGCCATCAATGTCCTATACGTGCAGGGCCCACATCTGGGACCCACTCCTGTCTAAAGAATAGAGCCCCTAAAGTGAAGGAGAGCACATCGTGCATTCATCACTATAGGAGTTCTGAAAATAGGAGTGAATGAAAAGCACATGGTGTGAGTGCAGCCTCTTCTCCATTCACCACTATGGGACTGACGGAAATCCCATAGCTTTGAATAGACAGTGGCCACTGGCCACACATGTGCGGCTGCTGTCTGTTCACTTCAGGAATCCTGTTGTGGAGATAGGTGCCCGTCGCATGTCTGAGACCTGCTCCTATCTGACACTGATGGCATTTGCCATCCATGTCATGTTCACTACTGAAGTACATCTTCCACTTCATTCTTTGTAAAGAGAGACAAAGCCACCCTGGAATGGGTACTATCTCCCCAGGGGTCCCACGGCAGTCATGTGGGCTACTTATGTTAGGCTACTTTCACACCAGTGTTTTCCCTTCCCGCTATTGAGATCCGTCATAGGATTTCAATAGCGGAGGTAAAAGGCTTCAGTTTTGCACCAGAATTCATTCCATTCCATTTCATTGCGTTCCCATGACGCACACAAAAGCGCTGCAAACTGCGTTTTTCAGTGTGTCCTGGGATGCGGAGCAAGACGGATGACTAACAATGTAAGTCAATGGAGACGGATCCGTTTTCTCGGACACAAAAGAAAATGGACTTACAATGGTTTAAGAGACAAATCCATCATGGCTATTTTAGAGTTAACACAACTGAATCCGCTCATAACGGATGCGGACAGTTGTACAGTCGTGGCCAAAAGTTTTGAGAATTACATAAATATTAGAATTTGAAAAGTTTTTAAAATAGCAATTTGCATATACTCCAGAATGTTATGAAGAGTAATCAGATCAATTGCATAGTCCTTCTTTGCCATGAAAATTAACTTAATCCAAAAAAAAAACTTTCCACTGCATTTCATTGCTGTCATTAAAAGACCTGCTGAGATCATTTCAGTAACTGTCTTGTTAACTCAGGTGAGAATGTTGACGAGCACAGGGCTGGAGATCATTATGTCAGGCTGATTGGGTTAAAATGGCAGACTTGACATGTTAAAAGGAGGGTGATGCTTTAAATCATTGTTCTTCCATTAACCATGGTGACCTGCAAAAAAAAGCGTGCAGCCATCATTGCGTTACATAAAAATGGCTTCACAGGCAAGGATATTGTGGCTACTAAGATTGCACCTCAATCAACAATTTATAGGATCATAAAGAACTTCAAGGAAAGAGGTTCAATTCTTGTTAAGAAGGCTTCAGGGCGCCCAAGGAAGTCCAGCAAGCGCCAGGATCGTCTCCTAAATTGCTGAATTGCAGCAGGCAAGTGTGAGCGCATCTGCACGCACAGTGAGGCGAAGACTTTTGGAAGATGGCCTGGTGTCAAGAAGGGCAGCAAAGAAGCCACTTCTCTCCAAAAAAAAAATCAGGGACAGATTAATCTTCTGCAGAAAGTATGGTGAATGGACTGCTGAGGACTGAGGCAAAGTCATATTCTCCGATGAAGCCTCTTTCCGATTGTTTGGGGCATCTGGAAAAAGGCTTGTCCGGAGAAGAAAAGGTGAGCACTACCATCAGTCCTGTGTCATGCCAACAGTAAAGCATCCTGAGACCATTCATGTGTGGGGTTGCTTCTCATCCAAGGGAGTGGGCTCACTCACAATTTTGCCCAAAAACACAGCCATGAATAAAGAAGGGTACCAAAACACCCTCCAACAGCAACTTCTTCCAACAATCCAATAGTTTGGTGAAGAACAATGCATTTTTCAGCACGATGGAGCACCGTGCCAAGGCAAAAGTAATAACTAAGTGGCTCGGGGACCAAAATGTTGACATTTTGGGTCCATGGCCTGGAAACTCCCCAGATCTTAATCCCATTGAGAACTTGTGGTCAATCCTCAAGAGGCGGGTGGACAAACAAAAACCCACTAATTCTGACAAACTCCAAGAAGTGATTATGAAAGAATGGGTTGCTATCAGTTAGAAATTGGCCCAGAAGTTGATTGAGAGCATGCCCAGTCGAATTGCAGAGGTCCTGAAAAAGAAGGGCCAACACTGCAAATACTGACTCTTTGCATAAATGTCATGTAATTGTCGATAAAAGCCTTTGAAACTTATGAAGTGTGTGTAATTATATTTCAGTACATCACAGAAACAACTGAAACAAAGATCTAAAAGAAGTTTTGGAGCAAACTTTGTGAAAACTAATATTTGTGTCATTCTCAAAACTTTTGGCCACTACTGTATTATTATGACGGAAGCGTTTTTACTGATCCATGATGGATCGAGCAAAAACGCTGGTGTAAAAGCAGCCTTATGTACACCTGTTAGGAAAGCTGACCATAATGTGATAAGTTGCAACCCTATTATTACCAATAGAATAAATGGCAAGAACATGCTTAATTTGGGGCGTTACAAAGTTCCAATTCCCAATATTTTGTCCAGCCAAATGCATTGACTATTCACAAAGTAGTAAATCAACCCCTCCAACAGAATCTTGTGGTTATGAACATGCCTCCCAGTTCTAGAAATATGTTCAAATACATCAACAAACTGTAAATCCCATCTTAAATTTATACAAAACTGACAAGAAACTAAGTTGATGACAAGTCCTCCAGCAATTGGCTTTCTATATGGATGTTTATCATCACCGAAGCAGCAATAACTTACTTTTCTAAATCGTAAATTTACTAAGCATACGTGTAAGTGTGCCTTTCTTACCCGCAGAGTGTAGTGAATGGAGGGTACAGTTTGGCACAAATTCCAGGCTGAATGAGTGCCAGCTTTAATGCATTTTTTTTTTCTCTCTTAATCCTCCCAGTTTCTCTGCGTTCTAAACAGCTCAATGTTTAGGAGCCAAGCAGACTTTAGATACAGTAACAGCGTTTGTTGTCTGAATTAGAGCATTATGTTCCAAGCTGGAAGAGTATCAGATAAATGAAAACATTCTCTGGGCAGGAAACAGACTACTTACATTGTTGGTTTGGGGAGGGGGACGAAGGGGGAAGGGGTGCTTGGAATTTCCATCTATATGCACCAGTATGTGAGGATCAGTCACCAATAAACACGTAGCACAGAAGAGATCTGATGGCTCCATGTGACAACCTGACATATTTTTCAGAAGATATTGTTCATTGTGCTCCAATTCAACTCCTTGCAGAAGGCTTACCATCACTATATGCCTATACTATGAGCTGCAGAAACAAAGTGTACCACCAAAATGTGACAGCTGTGTCTTCTGCTCGTGTTTATATGATTTGGAAAGAATGCAAGATTTATTATATAGTGTGAAATGCAGATTATTAGAAAAATACAAGCACCATTTAATTTTTCATGAAGAAATGGCATCTTTCAGTTGATACGATAATTTTAAGAAAATAGATAGATAGATAGAACAGACAGACATATAAGATAGATAGAAATATAGATACAGTAGATAGATAGACAGAATAGACAGACATATAGAATAGACAGAAAGATAGATAGATAGATAGTAGAGATGATAGATATCTGGTAATTAATGTGCTGTAATAGTACATCTTGGAGTTGGTGCAGGCTCCGGAACTGGGCTTGCACCATATGGTAGCTTCTGGTGCTTTTTATATTAAACTTTAGGCCCGTGTTTCTCACGGTTGGAATCATGGATAACTCAGATGCCGGCAATTTAAACCCTTCAAATTCTACGGTCAATAGTGACTGCAGGAACTGAGTGGTTAGACAGAGGGAGAGATCTTTGATTAGCACTCTGGGAATGCAATTGCGGGATGCTGTGTACTTGGCATGGCAGCAAGTGGCCTTCATCAGGCAGGATGTAATAGGCTGCCTGTCAGAATGACTCTGCACTATAATACAGGAGTATTACAGTGTATAGTACAAGCAATCTAGAGATCACAGATTCAAGTCCCCTTAGGGTACTTTCACACTTGCAGCACAGCTATCCGGCAGGCTGTTCTGGCGGATGAACAGCGTGCCGGATCCGGCATGCCGAAAGTACCCGTGCACTGCCGTGCTGCCGCTCCGTCCCCATTGACTATAATGGGGCGGGGGGCGGAGCTATGGCGCAGCACGTCTGTGCATGGCTGGAGATCGCCGGACTAAAAGTACTGCAGGTCCGACTTTTTAGTCCAGCAATCTTTGCCGTGCACAGATGTACTGTGCCGTAGCTCCGCCCCTGCCCTATTATAGTCAATGGGGATGGAGCAGCAGCGCGGCAGTGCACTGGTACTTGCGGCATGGCGGATCCGGCAGGCTGTTCACCTGCCGGAACAGCCTGCCGGATAGCTGTGCCGCAAGTGTGAAAGTAGCCTAAGAAAACTAAAAAAAAGGAAAAAAAAGTTGAATGGTTTGCTTTTCAAAAAAAAAATTAAGAAATCTCATGTATTCCAAAATGGTATTCATAAAATATATAAAATATATTTTGCCCACAAAAAAGGAGCTCTTACACTGCTCCACCGGCAGAAAAAGAATTATGCGTGTAAAAGCAGTAAAACATAACAAAAAAGATATAAATGTGGTACTACCATAATTGCAGTAACGTGCAAAATAAAATCAAACTGTAATTTTTGAAAGTAATACAGTTCATCTGATGTACCCCAGTATGGTGACATTAAAAAATACAAGTTAAAGCTTTTGAAATGTGGAGATCAAAAAACAAAAAAAAATCCTTAAGTACCAAACTAGGCAGCATCCTTAAAGGGGTTGTGCAACAATGTTTTTTTTTTTTTTTTGCAAACCACCCTTCACCATTTGGCTGGACCTGTAAAGAAAAGATGACTTACCTGCTTCCTGGCACCGGCTCCTTCTCCTCCAGGCCTCTGATGCTCTGCTGGGCTCTCTCAATGTCAACATCCAGTTTAACATCACCGCAGCCAAACAGGTACATCGCAGGCCTGGAGCAAATATTGAGGAGCTAGTGCCGGAAAGCAGGTAAGTAATCTTTCCTTTAGGTCTGGCCAAGTTGTGGGGTGGGGCGGTGCCAATAGGGGGATTCTTGCACAACCCCTTTAACCTCCCTGGTGGTCTAATTCTTTTAGGATTTTCATACCCGAAGCAGTACATTCTTGTGGAGCTGCGTCCGGAAGTTCGGGCGCGCTCCGGAAATGCACATGTGGACAGCATACTGTGTGCTGTCCGCATCCAGTCCTGCCCCATTGCAATTAACCCATGGTAATCCCGAGTGTGGTTTGGGGTTACCACTTCTTGCAGTGTAAGTTAACCCCAAGCCACACTCGAGATTACCGCTAGGGAGGTTAAGAGGTTAAAAGTAATACTAAGTAAGTAATACTTCTGACAAAATTTAGCAATGGATGTGGGATTTTCTAGCGAACTGTAATATAACATAAAAGGCATATTAAAAATGTAACCTTTACAACAAGCATTTAACTAAGAGCTATAAAAATTCTGCAGCTGTCCAGTTCAAAAACTGGCATATTTTAGTCCACACTTGTAGACACTTTACAAAAATATGTGGTGCATGACGTGTGTGCCAGAATTCTGTGTTTTGATCTGTAAACCTCGCCCTATGTTTCTGAATTTGGCAAAAAGCTAAACAGCATAAATACCACCACTGCTGGACTACAAGAAACGTAAATGCAATATATTCTTAAATGCAGCCATGTGCAGGAATTATTGCAGTGGTATATGTAGTCCCTGCCTTATTCACTCCATTTGCCATTGCATGGTGTTTATTTAGGGTCATCCCTTCCCGTTTTGAGTTTTTGTTTTATTTTTCAATGTTCCTTTAGGCAGTGATTGTCAAAAGAGAAATTTACCAAACTGCCCTTCTATTTCTGAATTTGGTGTGAGATAACATCAATGGGTCAGTTCAAACTCACCAGCAGGCTATACAGTGTTTCATGTTATATTAGTAGTCCCCCCCCTGCACACAATAAAATCAATACCGGTGGGTGAATTGACCAGGGTCATGACAGCCTGCTCAACGGATTATGTACTTGTGGTCCCAGTGAAAGAGATGTGATAGATTAAAAATAAATATATATATAAATGGCAGATGAGGTTTAACACTGACAAATGTAAAGTTATGCACATGGGAAGGAATAATGCAAGTCACCCGTACATACTAAATGGTAAAACACTCAGTAACACTGACATGGAAAAGGATCTAGGAATTTTAATAAATAACAAACTAAGCTGTAAAAACCAGTGTCAGGCAGCTGCTGCTAAGGCCAATAAAATAATGGGTTGCATCAAAAGGGGCATAGATGCCCGTGATGAAAATATAGTCTTACCACTTTATAAATCACTAGTCAGACCACACATGGAGTACTGTGTACAGTTCTGGGCTCCCGTGAACAAGGCAGACATAGCAGAGCTAGAGAGGGTTAAGAGGAGGGCAACTAAAGTAATAACTGGAATGGGGCAACTACAGTACCTCGAAAGGGTATCAAAATTAGGGTTATTCACTCTAGAAAAAAGACGACTGAGGGGAGATCTAATAACTATGTATAAATATATCAGGGGTCAGTACAAAGATCTCTCCCATCATCTATTTATCCCCAGGACTGTGACTGTGACGAGGGACATCCTCTGCGTCTGGAAGAAAGAAGGTTTGTACACAAACATAGAAAAGGGTTCTTCACGGTAAGAGCAGTAAGACTATGGAACTCTCTGCCTGAGGAGGTGGTGATGGTGAGTACAATAAAGGAATTCAAGAGGGGCCTGGATGTATTTCTGGAGCGTAATAATATTTCAGGCTATAGCTACTAAAGATGGGTCGTTGATCCAGGGAGTTATTCTGACTGCCTGATTGGAGTCGGGAAGGAATTTTTTCCCCTTAAGTGGGGAAAATTGGCTCTACCTCACAGGGGTTTTTTGCCTTCCTCTGGATCAACTTGCAGGAAACAGGTCGAACTGGATGGACAAATGTCTTTTTTCGGCCTTATATACTATGTTACTATGTTACTATATATATATATATATATAAATACGGTATATATATACTTATTTTTCATGCCACACACCTTTATGACTTTGTAGTCTTCTGGAGGAGCCTTGGTTAAACATTGGAGCAACGCACATTTTTTTTGCTACCTTACGGCATCATTGGTATACCGTAATGCTGCAACAAAAACACATTTTACTACTTATAGCAATGCATTTGGCCAGGGGTGGACTGGGAACTTAAAGTGGCCCTGGAAAAAATACTAAAAGTGGCTCTATTTTGTAGTCGGGTCCAAATTGGTGGAAGGCAGGGCCAGCTATACAATATAGTAGTACATCATACCACCCCAACAAAGGCAAATACCACAGTCTACCACAAAATACTGCCAGCAGCACAAAATACAGCCCCAAAAACTTGCACTGGCCAGCTATGAGGAGGGCTCAGGCGGTCCCCTGGGCATCGGCTCACCAGGAAATATTTCTGTAAGGTCTGTGCAAATCTGCCTCTGCATTTGGCTCAGACAGTATTTATAATTACTTTTTAACCGTGTACAACATTACAATTAATATATTGATTATTATTCTTTATTGACAAGACAACGTAAGAAGCAATTAAAATCTCTATTATATCATAGAGCACTGGATTATATCATAGAGCACTAGATTTAGAGACTGTTCACAATCATTGTCTTCTGGTACTCATGGTACCAGCAGGGAAGTATTCCTCCATTTGCAACTCCATAAGACTTTATTTAGTGATTTATCGTATTTTTCACTTTATAAGACGCACTAGTGGGTGAAAAATGGACGTGCGTCTTATAAAGCAAATACTAGTGAGCGCTTTCATTATGGAAGCACTCACTAGTATGAATTAGGTGTCGGGAGTTGGGAGCAAAGCGCTGCAAGTGCTTGTAGTCCTCACCCTCCCCGGTCTTCCTTGCTGGGGCCCGCGCTTCACTGTCCTGACCGCGTACAGCGTCAGGACATAGTGCGCACACTATGACCTGACGCTGCACGCAGTCAGGTGACAAAGCAGCGCAGGCTGGGAAGACAAGGGAGCACAACTTTTGCCAGAGGTGAAGAGTAGCCGCGGCACAGGATAGGTAAGGTCTAAGGTCTTATGGGGTCTAACATTGAGGGCTGATCTGAGGTCTGATGGGGGTCTGAGAACGTGGGCTGATCTGAGGTCTGATGAGGGTCTAACATTGAAGGCTGATCTGAGGTCTGATGCAGGTCTGACAATGTGGGCTGATCTGAGGTATGATAAGGGGGTCAGGTGTGATGTCCTGATATGGGGGCCTGATCTGATGTCCTGATATTTATGGGGGTCTGATCTGATGTCCTGATATTTATGGGGGTCTGATCTGATGTCCTGATATTTATGGGAGTCTGATCGTAGGATCTGATATGAGGTCTGATGAAAAATATTTTTTTCTTATTTTCCTCCTCTTAAACCTGGGGTGGGTCTTATAATCGGGTGCATCTTATAAAGCGAAAAATCTGGTATGTTGTTTTTGCAAACCCATTTGATATATTTTTTATTTTTCTGATGATTAATTGTTTTTTTGTAACTGTTTACAGATACATTGGTTATTACTTATTAGACTGTCATGTGTTCATTATTCATATTGTTTAAACTGTGCTGTATTATAATGACAGGTGTTATTCCTTATACACCCCACCAAACTAAGTAATCAGGGAAAAAGGGCCTTGGTAAGAGAGGTGACCAAGAACCCAAAGGTCACTCTGGTTGAGCTCCAGAGATTCTATGTTTAGTTGGTAGAATCTTCCAGAAGGACAACTATCACTGATGCACTCTATCAATCTGGGCTTCCTGAGCCAGAAAGAAGCCTCTCCTCAGTTAAAGATACATGAAAGTTTGCAAAAAAAAGCACCTAAAGTACTATGACAAACAAGATTCTCTGGTCGGATGAAACCAAGACGAAACTGTTTGGCCTCAATTCTGTGTCATGTCTTGAGGAAACCAGTTACTGCTCATCACCTGCCCAATACCATCTCTACAGTGAAACATGATGGTGGCAGCATCATGCTGTGGAAGTGTTTATCAGTGGTTGGGACAGGGAGACTGGTCAGAGTTAAGGGAAGGCTGAATGGGTCAAAGTACAGTGATATACTTAATGAAGACATGATCCTAGTGCTCTGGGCCAAAGGTTCACCTTCCAAAAAGACAATGATCCTAAGCACATGATAACACAGGAGTGGCTTTGAGAGAAATCTGTGAATATCCTTGAATATCCTTGAGTTGCCCAGCCATAACTCTGACTTGAACCCATTGAAAATCTCTGAAGATACCTGAAAAATGGCTGTCCACCAACAGTGTCCATCCAACCTCATAGAGCTTGAGAGGATCTTCAGGGAAGAATAGTAGAAAATCCCCAAATCCGGCTGTGCAAACCTTGTGGGATCATACTCAGGAGTCCGTAATTACTGCCAAAGGTGATTCAACTAAGTCCTGAATAAAAGGGTCTGAATGCTTATGTTATGTTATTGTTATATTTTATTTTTTCCTTTTCCATAAATTAGCAAAAAATTTTAACATTCTGTTTTCACTTTGTGGTATTGAGTGCAGACTGATGGGGGAAAACTAGATTTTTATTTTTATTTTAGCATAAGGCCACAACATACCAAAAGGTCAAAATAATGAAAGAGACTTTCCTACTGCACTGTATTTGACTATAGAAGCACAGTCATAATCAATATTGAGACTACAGATTCCTCCCAGGGCTATTGCAACAGAGGGGAACATGGATTATCCTTAATTACACATCCCGTGTGCGAAATTAGAATGGACCCTGATTGATGTGACCTCTGACTGTGCCCAGAAACCATCTGTCCAGTACTCCCACTCACTTTTTCCAGCAATACAAGTGAGTGGGCAGCATTGGAAGAAACAACAGTGACCACTCAGAATTTTAACATGGTGAAATACAAAAGAAAACGACACAAAACAATAAGTAGATATGGAAAGGCAAGGGAAAAAAGCGTAACAAAAAGGATTTCACTTATCATTGTCTGTTATTTGCTACACAATGAGTGACTTCAGAATAAAAAAAATATTTTAAATGTTTCATTTATGTAGCTCTTGTTGAAACTTAGTATAAGACTTCCTCCAAGTTGTATGGAGCCATAGTAAAGTGCCTATAGAGATATTTGAGCCTTGATGTACCTCTGTATGCCTCTGATTTCATATGGGAGGATACAGAGATTTTTTAATGTCTGATCCATGGAAATTTAGAATACTTGCTCCATTATCCACTGGATGCTGCATTACAGAGAGATTCGTCCATTTTCCGCCCACTATTGGGGCGAAAAAGTGTGTCTTATAAAGCAATAAATCACTAAATAAAGTCTTAAGGAGTTGCAAACGGAGGCATACTTCCATGCTGGTACCATGAGTGCCAGAAGACAATGATTGTGAACAGTCTCTAAATCTAAAGCATTTTTGTAATATCAATATAAGCGCATGCAGTGCTCCATGATATAATAGAGATTTTAATTGCTTCTTACGTTGTCTTGTCAATAAAGAATAATAATAAATATATTAATTGTAATGTTGTACATGAATAAAAAGTAATTATAAATACTGTCTAAGCCAAATGCAGGGGCGGATCGGCCACAGACCTTACAAGAAAATATCCTGGTGAGCCGATAACCAGGGGACTGCCTGAGCCATCCTAAAATTTTGGGGATGTATTTTGTGTTGCTGGCAGTATTTTGTGGTAGACTGGTATTTGTCTTTGTTGGGGTGGTATGATGTACCACTATATGGTATAGCTGGCCCTGCCTTCCATCAATTTGGACCCGACTACAAAATAGGGCCACTTTTAGTATTTTTTCCTGGGCCACTTTAGGTTCCCACTCCGACCCTAGCCACATGCATTGCTATAAGTAGTAAAATGTGTTTTTATTGCAGCACTACGGTATACCAATGATGCCGTAAGGTACGAAAAAAATGTGTGTTGCTCCAATGTTTAACCAAGGCTCCTCCACAAGACTACATAAAGTCATAAAGGTGTGTGCCATGAAAAATAAGTATATATATTAATATATATATATATATATATCAAGGTTAAAGTGATAACTGAGGTTCCAAAAGAGGTGCCTACCACCCCCAGGGTGTTCAAATGATTGAATAACACCGCAGGGCGTACCCTTCTACAATTGTTAATCAGACCCCAGGTAAGTAAAATAATTAGGTGCACACAGTTGACAAAAGTCCAACCTACACAGTATAGCAAACTGACTGATACTTTTTATAACTTGTCTACTGTAGTGCTATTAGACAAGTAAATAACCAGCAGCTATTATGTGTCTAAAAAGTCAACTGCGGAAGCTACTGGAGTGTAAAAGAACAGAGCATGAGGTAGAGGCTAATTAGCAGGCACCATGAACAAATGGCCCAGTGATGTCCCATATGAGGTACCTATGCTCCCTAACCCCTGTTAAAGCTCATACGGTATGCTTCATAACTCCAGCATCTACGGCGGCTTTGCGCCCACTCTGATGTTTCAATCAGTACCTCTATTCTCTCATGGATGGCAGGTTTTTTGGCAGCAGGCATTAGTACGTAAAAATGGTATGGTGAGGCAAAAATTGTTTTTTCAGAAGCACAAATACCGACAGAAACCTGTATCCTCAGCATCTCAGGGTCCTTTAAACAACTAACAAAGGTGTATAAGGATCACGTGAGAGGCTGGTGGGAGATACAGACACAAAATAGTGCAGAGGGGATTGCGTATCCCTCTTCTGCCGGCATCTAGGGCTCAGTCATCAGAATTCAATAAAAAGTGGCAAAGGGAGTCAATTGATAGTTCACTGCGATTAATGACATTACTCCTGGAAGAGGAGAAAACACTTTATAATAAGAATACTCAGTTACTCCAGGAACAAATCGCGGGGACTAAAAAATTCACAGACAACCCAGATTTTGCCCGCAAGGAATTGATCCTTCAACAGACCATCGAGCGGTTTATGTCCCAGTTGAAGGAACTCAAACACTCTCAGTACTTGAGGGATACCTCAGATTTTAAGGAGGGGCGTATACTTGAATTCGGGGCATAGACCACCAAGATACTTGAGGTGGAGACTTAAAAAATGTCTCTTTCTACTGTTAAATGAAAAAGGTCAAGGGCCTGGACTCTAGAAGACAATGGGTAAAACAGGTGATTATGGGTATTGTTCTGTGTTATGAGGAAAAAATTTATCACGTAAATCCAAGAGGTTGAACAAAGTACATTGTTCCTTAAATTCCAAGTCTGTAAACTCATCGTGTGACCAGTCTAGGTCTGACGTGCAATACTCTGGTGTAGGGTGGTTGGTCTTGGTGGTTTGGTAAAAAAATGCCTTTTAATGCCTCATTCATAAGGATGAATGGACCCGTGGATGTTCGGGTTCGCCGGGTTCGGCCAAAGTTCGTGTCAAAGTTCGGGACCCTAAATTGACCCGAACTCAAACCCGAACCCAAACTCCATTGAAGTCAATAGGGACCTAAACTTTGGTGCACTAAAATGGCTGTAAAATAGTTGTAGTAAGGGCTAGAGGGCTGCAAAAGAAAGCAAAATGGGGGTAAGAGCAGGACAGTTGCAGGACAACGTGGATAGCGAAATTACTTAAAATAACATAGAATAGAAAAAAAATGAAAAATAAATAATCTTGAACTAGGAGGCGAAGGTCAAAGTGGAGTAGGAGGTTGAGGAGACAGTGGACGTGGCGGTGTAGGTAGAAGCGGCGGTGGAGGAGCCAACACTGTTTTGTGTTTTTTTTTTCCTTTATTTATTTATTTTATAAATTTCGGAAGACCCCAAGACATTGGAAAATAGAAAAGAGAATACAAAGAGCAAGTGCGTTGGCGTATAACAATGGCTAGGTGCGGTTTGTATCGGGTATGTGCCCGATTTGAAGACCTAGAAGTTGAATGGGGCAGACCCATCAGTCAGTACGTGTAGGCATGTGCACACGTACTGTTCCACCATGTTGCTGAAATGCAGCCTCCTGCTAACACGTTCCGTATGAGCTGGTGAGGCTGGTTGTCATTTACCCCTGGCTGTGCTGAAGTTGGCGGTGAAGGTATTACGCTGACCGGATGAGGAGGCGATAGAGGGGTTCAGGAGTAGGAGGAGGAGGCAACAGGAGGCAATTAGAAATGTCCTACAATCCTCAGTGGAGGTAGGACATGCGCCAAACTGCTATCTGCCTCAGGCCCAGCCGCCACTTCATTTACCCAGTGTGCACTTAGGGAGATATAACGTCCCTGCCTGTGCTTATTGGTCCCCGTATCAGTAGTTATGTGGACCTTGCCACAGATGGCGTTGCGCAGGGCACACCTGATTTTGTCTTCCACTTGGTTCTGCAGGGCAGGGATGGTTCGCCTGGAAAAGTAGTGGTGGCTGGGAATGACGTACTGTGGGACAGCCACCGCCATAAGGTTTTTAAAAGTCTCCGTCTCCACCAGACAGAATGACAGCATTTCAAAGGCCAGGAATTTTGACATGCTGGCATTCAGGGCCAGGGATCGCAGGTGAGTAGGGGGGTACTTCCTCTTTCTCTCCAGTGTTGGGGAGATGGGGGGTGGACAGATGGGGGATGGACAGATGAACGCTTCCATGGGACACTGTGGACATGCTGGGTCACGGTGGTGGAAGTGGTGGTGTTGCTGCCACATTCTCTGTTTATGGGGTGGCAGGTGTCACTGTCACTCCAGAGGGGGCGGAAGAGGCCGAGACCGCAGCAGAAGAGGGAGCAAAAGGAGCCTGAGATTTTTTTGGGTTTTTCAGGTGTGTACTCCACTGCAGCTCATGCTTTGCATTTGGATGTCTGGTCATGCAGGTGGTGCTCAGATTTAGAACATTTATGCCTCGCTTCTGACTCACGTCTTGTCATCAGCACATTGCCTGAAGAACTGCCACGCCAGGGAACTCCTTGGAGCTGGCTTTAGTGTGCTCAGTCCCTGGGTGCGGTGGGCAGTAGCAGGCATACTGGCTAGGGGACGGCCACTCTGCTTTTGCACCCTGCTTCCTCTTTTGCTGTGTGGCTGGTGTGACCACCACCTCTTCCTTTAAACTGCACACGTCACTCGCATGACCATGATTCCATGTGGGGTTTAGGACCTCATCATCCTCCACATCATCTTCCACCCACTCATTACCCCTGCCCTCCTTGCCAGTCTGCACACTGCAGAAAGCCGCAGGAGTTGGCACCTGTGTTTCGTCGTCATCATCAGAGACGTACTGTGATGGTCCTCCCATGTTCACATCCTGAAACATAAGTGCACTCAATCTTTTCCACTTCTGGGGCAGGGCTAGGTGGATGGCCCACGGTAACTCTGTCAGCAGAGTAATCAAAAAGCATAAGAGACTGCTGCATGACTTGGGGCTCAGACTTCTTGGCTGATTTGCAAGGGGTTAAAGTGAAAGACAGATGTCCATGGGCTGCAGGTGCCTACTCTGTGGTTTCAGCAGGGGACCGGGTGGGAGACAATGTGAAGGAACTGGAGGCACTGTCAGCCATCCAATCTACTACCGCTTTAACTTGTTTTGGCCTCACCATTCATACACCAGTATTCGGGCGTACAAAATGACACTGAACGTCCTGTCGCCTACGTGCACCTGAGAAAGGTGTTTTATTTGGTCGTGTAGCTGGCACAGAATGACCACGTCCTCTCCTTGCAACAGGAGCTCCACCAGCACCAGCAGCACCACGACCAGGGCCACGTCTCTCATTTGATGCTCTCCTCATTCTTTGAGGTCACCCACTGAACTAACAGACAGATTAACTATATTAATTTCCCTGTCACGTATGCAGTGCAGGTGTACCTCACACCAAAAATCGGAATATGTCACCCACCGAACTATTAGATGGATTAACTATATTCATTTCCCTGTCACATATGCAGTGCAGGTGTACCTCACACCAAAGATGGGTATATGTCACCCACTGAACTAACAGACAGATGAACTGTAGTAATTTCCCTGTCACATATGCAGTGCACATTTATCTCACACCAAAAATGGGTATATGTCACCTGCCGAACTAACAGTCAGATTAACTATATTAATTTCCCTGTCATGTATAAAGTGCACACGTATCTCACACCAAAAATGGGTATATGTCACCCATCGAACTAACAGACGGATTAACTTTTATATTTTTGTGTCAGGGGTACAAAAATGGTGCATGGCACCCACAAAAAATCACTATAGGTCACCCACAGAATTAACAGCCAGATTTATTATCATATTTCTGTGTTAGGAGTGCAAAGCTGGTGTATTGCACCCACAAAAAATCATTACATGATTACAGTTCACCCACAAAATACATGATCCAGCTGGTATATACATGATTACAGTTCACCCACAAAATACATGATCCAGCTGGTATAGAGGCTGGATCACATTATGCACCGGCCAATCACAGCCATGCCATTACTAGACATGGCTATGATGGCTTCTAAGTGCCCACAGCTTAAAAGCTTGTTGATTGGCTGCTCTGAAGCCTTTCAAAAGCTTTATTAAATGCCCAAACACCGAACTCGAACTTTTCCGGCAAAGATCGGGTTCGGGTATGGGTACCCGAACTCGCAAAGTTTGGTACGGACCCGAACTTTACAGTTCGGGTTTTCTCAACACTACTCATTCACACATCAGTGTTTCGGTCAGTGATTTCCATCAGTGATTGTGAGCCAAAACCAGGTGTGGAGCTTCTACAGACATAAGGTATAAGGGAAACATCTGTACCTGTTCATTGTTTGAACCTGCATCTGGTTTTGGCTCATCACAATCACTGATGGAAATCTGACCAAAACACTGATGTGTGAATGAGACATAAGGGTGAGGGAATGAGCAAATATAATTATGTTCCTTAATGTATTAAACATGTTGAAATGTGAAATTTGGACAAAATTTAAACCTTTAGATAGTATTTCTAATTGTGACTGAGATAGTTCAACTGACGAAAAATTCAAAAGAATTTTTTTTTTATTAGTTGATGCATGAACCATGTTATGCTGTCTGAACAGGAGTCAGAGCTCTACTGGGACTAAAAAGCAGCCCTGGCACACAAATCTCACCAGTCCACATAAAAATATCATGAAAAATGGCAACATGTAATGCACACTTTCACAAGTTTTGCTTTACTTGGTCACCTACTGCTCCCTTAACCCATTCATGATATTTTGGGTCTTTAAAGATCGCGTCAACTTTGCAGCTGAGTCGAAGCCAAGGCCGCCAGGTGCCTACTGTTTAACACAGCAGAAACAGATTAGCAGAGTCCATGATCGTCAATAATACCAAGCATAGACTTTTAACCCTTCAGATGCTGTGGTCAATTGCGACCAAGGCACCTGAGAGATTACTTTCTGGGAGCACTGTGCTCCTGGAGACTGAACAGCTCTCCAGCAAGATCCAAGATCAAGGGAGCTGTTCAGCAGCTATGGCAGCCTTAGGCCTTCTGAAGGCTCTGACATCTGCCACAGCGAAGTTGTGCTCTGCCTGTTATACTAATAGGGACAGGACAGTCCTGACATTTCCTTTTCCTGTAATCCTTTCCAAGTAAGAAAACTTGATCTGGGCAACATACCTGTGTCTGTACTAAATCTGGGTGTATCTTGGAAATCATAGATCTAGTTGATTGAGTTACATCAGCAATTTGCACTTACTATGTGAATAATAGACCTTAGGTGGAGATTGGTTTACCTATTCTGCAATGTGATTTTTAGGTTTTAAAAAATAATCATTAAAAGTTATATTTTAGGTGTGGTACCTTTTGCAGTGATATTAGCCTTCAGGTTTGGCGGGCCTTGTAGGTGAAAAATGGCTCTGCCCACTGGGCATCTGCCTATTAGGGCAGATGCTCAGTCCGGACCTGATTGGAATAGACAAAACAGAAGGACTGGAAGTGGTGTCGTCAAAGTCAAAAAACCCTGAAGAGTCTGGTTCGAATGAACTGAAAGTGTCATGGTGCTCATGCAGCTATGTAACCCTTCCATTAATACACGATATCAGTGACATAGTCATTTTTGTCCCTAATAAACTTAGTTAGTTTTAACTATGTCCTCTTCCAGTTTCTTTACATTTAGTTTAACTTTCCCATTCTTGTCTGTAAAATCATGAAAAATTGTCTATATTTGCCCAGCTCGGCTTTGACGTGTGTGAGTGATGTTTTGATCTCATTAGGTTTCTCCTTTTTGTGTGTAGAAATTCACTGAATCGATTTAAGAAAACACTCATTCCTTGATTCCACATCCATGTAGCTTTTGTGTAGATAACTTATCCAGTCTTATCAAATCATTGGCAGACTTACCAGTGTCAATATGGAACGCCTCCATCAAACTCTTGGTTCTATAAATGGTGGTAGCATGATCATGACTGGCAGAAATATCATTGGGAGTGTTAGGGTTATCCATAATTGGTAATATATAAGGTTCAGATATATTCACTACAATATGTCTGATTGAATGTCAATTAGGCAAATGTAGTAAATATATCAGGGGACCACAGTATATCAATATAATTACTCTCAAGTCCCAGGGCAGAGTATGCATGTCTGACTCTGTTCCTGAATAAATAAATATAATAGAGGTAATACAACTCACCCAAACAAAGGCCTAAAGTCAAACACGTTCCCTTGACAGTATAAGGGGCAAAAACCTACAAAAAACTGAAGCATAGAGGTACAATAACAAAATATATATTTTATTGAATCAAGTAAATACATACATAAAATCGTTGTGTTTAAAAAGTAGCAGCAAGAAAAACCACCATCCCAGTGGTACACTACATCTTAATGATAGTATAAAGGTCCACTTATGTCAAGGGTGTAACTATGGCCGAGTCTCCAGAATACTATGTGACCAAATATAAATATGTGGGGCAGTGAAATCACTGCCAAAACTGGCAGCAACGGTATTCAATTGTGAGCATCACGCAAACAAGTGAAGCGCAACAGCAGAATATAACGTATAGTAAACCGTTGGTCATGGAAAAGTAACTAAATGATAATAATATTCACCATATACAAGAAGACTCACCTAAAGGTAGTGTATCCAAAACAGGATGGCGTTACCCCAACGCGCGTTTCGGCGTGCCTTCGTCAGGGAGTATAAGGGGCAGCACAGACCATCCCTCGAGCTCTGGGCATGGAAGATAAATTCTGTACAACAGCAGGAGTGGGTCCAGCCCTTCTATGAATAAAATGTAACTTTTACTATATTATCATAAAAAGCTCCATAATGATCCTTAGCTTAGGCATTTCGCACATATAGCAATTATTCATAACTTAAAAAGGAAAAGGAAGTAAGAGCATTTAAAATCCAAACCAACAATAGAGCGTGAATGAAAGTCAATCACATAATCAGACCTGCTAGCCGGCTTCTTTTTATAAGGAGTGACATCTGCTATTATAAGGGAACACAGTTTAAGGAATGAGGTATAATGTAAATAAAAACCGTGCTACCAGAGAGAGTTTAACCAAATATATGTAATACCCCACTAATAGTGGGAAGCTGCAGGGTCCACAGGGGCTTAATTGCCAAAAACACCCCTATTTGGTTATAAAACCTCAAATTAGGATAATACATAATCACTAGACCCGTGCTATAAGTAAACAGTAGTGTTAATAATGTATAAGGCAAAGGCAAATGTATATAGTGTATATATTTATTAGTTACTCAGGTTGGCGTTGGTTTGTGGCCAATAAAGAATAATATTTAAAACTGGGTTGTTATTTATATGAATCCATTTTGCGGTTGCATCTAAATCAAAGGGTTAATGTCTTGGGTAGGGCTCATAGACACCTCCCACCTCCCATTGCAAGCATGGCTACATGCTGGAGGTAACAGAGGAGATGTTTGTGAGTCGTCCTAATGCTCCTGTAATTGCCCACTGGCCCCTGATATCGCCCATACGGCGCAGGTAGGTGAGTGTTAGGGCCCACGGGCTACTTGAGAGACCTTGACGCTGGTGCCCGAGGCTTAAGACATGTCCTCCTAGTAGGATATGTCGAACTAACTCTCAATTTTTAACATCAGTGTGAGGGTTTAGTGTGACGGCAGTGTGCACCTATCTCTGGTTCTGTGTTTGTTCTGAATTCTTGCCACATCCACATAAATTTCATCTTATGTAGGATGTCCATTGTGGTACTTGTAGTCCGTTGCTGGCATCATCCATTGTATGCATTTTTTGCTGGTGATTGCCATTAACAACGGACTACAAGTGCAGGACGTGCTCCCCTATAGAAATGCACAACTGAATATGGGTATATATTATCACAGTTTAAGGAATATTGATAATGAAAGCAAGACAGTTTCACAAGTTATAACCAATGTATCTTGTTATGTATTCATATATGCTTACAAAAAACTATTTGGACACATTAGTCATCAGAAAAATCAAACAACCTAAATTACAAAATAAAGTCATAAGATGTTCCAGAAACAGGCATACTTCGTGTGTGCCCTATTAGAGGCCAACGATTGTGAACACAGTCTCTAACCCTAATGTGTTCCTGTAACTATAAATACGTCACTTTAAAGGGCATCTGTCCCCAGCAGATTTGTACCTATGACACTGGCTGACCTGTTACATGTGCACTTGGTAGCTGAAGGCATCTGTGTTGGTCCCATGTTCATATGTGCCCACATTGCTGAGAAAAATGATGTTTTAATACATGCGAATGAGCCTCTAGGTGCAACGGCTGCGTTGCCATTACTCTTCTTCTCTGTCTGCAACTGCCGTGCCCTCTGCACTTTGATTGACAGGGCTAGGCACAATTATGCTGCCTGGCCCTTTCAATCAAAGTGGAGAGAGCAGAGCCTCTAGGTATATCAGTAACGCCCAGTTGCTCCTAGAGGCTCATTTGCATATATTAAAACATAAATTTTTTTAGCAATGTGGGCCTCTTATGAACATGGGACCAACACAGATGCCTTCAGCTGCCAAGCGCACATGCAACAGATCAGCCAGTTTCATGGGTACAAATCTGCTGACAGATGCCCTTATAATTATTTAATTATAAGGCTCCATTCACTACACAATGGAAGGAACTGTGTAGTTCTGGCCCAATGAATGGCAGCAGTGTGGAGTGTCAGAACCCCACTAATCTGACATTAAAATTCCTATCCTGAGGATAGGCTATCAATATAAAAATCATGGAAAACCTCTTTAAGCCTTGTATAAGAGAGTGGTCATCAGAATGTGAGACATTGGCTGCCCTGTGACTTGGCAAAAGGCTGGTTGTTTCAGCCCTGAGAAATTAGAGGACTAGTGGAACTAAGGGGGAGAGCGTCAGCCCAAAGGGTTCTTGGGAGTGTTTAAAGAAAGAGAACAATTCAATTGCTACCTATTGTACTGCAAGTTGTAGTTAATCTGTCTTAAAGTGGTTGTTGAGAAGTTAACATTGACCTGTGTGAAGTTGAATTGAGTACTGTTACAAGTGTGCTACTGTATTGCAAACTAAAGGTGAGCAGTCATTAAAAAACTAATACCCCTGGCTAACAAGGACTCGGACTGAGACTGTTTGACCACTCAATGATGTGGGAAAATACTCTGTTTTGGCAGAGCTGGTTAATGAACACATTTGGATGCTTGCAATCAAGGCTTGTTCAGAGTAAATTCCGTGAGGGGTAGTGCCCTCGGTAAGAGTTTACGGGCAGACTTAGATGACGTTGACGGTACAACCCTTGAGAACCAGTAGGTAGCTCAAACTGTGGCAGTAGGCAGCTTCCCAGAGACATACAGCAGCACTGAAGGACAGCAAGTCTTTGTACCACTGTTCTGAAATAAACAAAGTCATGTATTCAACCCAGTAACCCACCCATTTCATGTCCAACCGTGAAAAATACTGAGCAGACAAAAAAATAGATAGCAAGTATTGTCATGGGGGCACCAGGCATGTAACTTCAAACTAGGACATTAACCTTCACTAACTTCCCTTCAACACAGAATCTGGGAGAAAATCGGGGAGTCACCTGGGCCCTCCTCATGGCTGGCCACTGCAATTTTTGAAGGGGTGTATTTTGTGCTGCTGGCAGTATTTTTTGATGGACTGTAGTATTTGGCTCTGTTGGGGTGGTATAATGTGCCACAATATGCTATTGCTGGCCCTGCCTTCCATCAATTTGGACCCAACTATAAAATGGGGCCACTTTTAGTAATTCATTCCAGGGCCACTTTAAGTTCCCAGTCTGCCCCTGTCCAAGGGCATATGGTTTCTAAGCTGTCCTGCTCTGCCACAAATGTTGCTGTACGGCCACAGTGGAAAGTGTCTCTTCTCCATTATCTTGGTTTTATATGTAAAAAGCACAAGAATGTTATTTTAAAAAAATTAAGAAAACTGCATATGGTTCACTTATTAAACAGAAATAAATCACTGATGATTTCTTGATGATTTCTTATCCCGGTCATTGGTTTTAAAATACTTTAGTCAATAAGGAGTTGTAGGGTTAAGAGGACAGATGTGACCTGCTGCAATGCTTTGAAAAAAAAGAGCATATTAAGTTAAGGTTAAAGCCTAGAATCCATGTCTGAACGAAAATGATCTCCCATCAGTTACTGTCCAGATGTTAAGTGATCTCATGAACCAGTATTATTTTCAGGTGTCCATGGCGTTAGTGCAGTTCAGTGCATGTCAGGGCAATGCAAGCTTCCAGAACTTGTCATGCTTAAGAAACTTAATCACATACAGATATTCTTTTATTCACCTAAATTGTAGTGAAACCAGTAAATAGTTATAATAGGTGAAGCTGCAACCAGTCCTGATGCTTCATGAGACCAGTATATTCCTCTGCCACATAAAAGACAGCAGTATTATGAATTGGCATGTGGTGGTTGGCTCAGATTTTTCTGAATCAGAGAGTTCGACAAATGCATTTTGGATGCCGTTTCATAGCAAAAATCAGCAGTATGGATTTGATGGGTACCATATCTCTTTATGTAGAGCACATTGGCATGAGGAGTCTTATAGGCCAGGCAATGCTGCTCTTGAATTCTGGGAAGAGGGTATGCAAATAAGATCTTAGCAGGCTCTGCCTCTTATTCCCCCAGATGTAAGGTTGCTATTAGAGATCAATGAATTTTTAAAAAATTCGATTTAGATGCTTCGCCGAATTTCTCCAAGAAATTTGCTTCGTTCCGAATCAATTTGTCTCAAAGCACGATAAATCAGCTATATCCCGGCCTGCAGAGAGACTTTATCTCGGTCGACATCACTGTACATTGCAGCAACATGCATAGCTAGTCCTTTCTGGAAGTAAAACATTTACTGTGCGTCAGTATGACAGGTAGATCGCATACAGTATATGGATGTGTGCATTGTTGTGCAGGCCACCGACAGTCCTAGCTAATCCCTAGCTAAACCAAAAGAAAAGCATACAGCAGCCTTTAGTAAAGGGAAAGAAACACTGTGCGTCCCTGCAGGAGCTGTGTCCCAATGACTATTTAGTGGAACAAAAGAAGGACATGAAGGCAGTGCCAATAAAGTAGTGGAGGAAAAAAAAAGGTTCTTTTAATCCATGTTGTGGTAGTGCAGATACATGCTTTTAAATCTATTATGTTTGCTGTCGAATGACTGTGTGTCACTATTACAGTTACCCCACTAGTACCCCACTGTTTGTGGGGTGTCCACATTGATTGATAGATAACCTGTTCTGTTAGCTACTGATTCTAATATAGTGGGAAGAAGCTTTCTCATTTTACACTACAGTGGTCCCTCAAGTTATAATATTAATTGGTTCCAGGACAACCATTGTATGCTGAAACCATTGTAAGTTGAGTGTAACAGTGGCTGTTGTGCGTCGCTGTTCCCCTGCTTACCGCCGCAGTCCCACGCACTGTGTTCAGCGGTGATCTGCTGCCAGTGTTTCCTTTCAGCCCTGGCCACAGCATGCTTGCTGCTTGTTTCCTGCAGCATTTCCTTAAGGGCCGGAGCGCATCACTTCCTGTGTTTTATGAATTGGATCATGTGACTTCACCAACCAATCCTAGCCCTCCTGCACATATATATAGTGGATATAAAAAGTCTAAACACCCATGTTACAGTGTCAGGTTTCGGTTCTGTAAGACAATGAGACAAAGATAAATCATTTCAGCACTTTTTCCACCTATAATGTGACCTATAAACTGTACCACTCAATTGAAAAACAAACTGAAATATTTTAGGTGGAGGGAAGAAAAAAAAACTAAAATAATGTGGTTGCATAAGTGTACTTATAACTGGGGATGTGGCTGTGTTCAGAATTAAGCAATCACATTCAAAATCATGTTAAATAGGAGTCAGCATACACCTGCCATAATTTAAAGGGCCTCTGATTAACCCCAAATAAAGTTCAGCTGCTCTATTTGGTCTTTCCTGAAATTTTCTTAGTTTCATCTGACAGCAAAAGCCATGGTCCACAGAGAGCTTCCAAAGCATTAGAGGGATCTCATTGTTAAAAGATATCAGTCAAGAGAAGAGTACAAAAGAATTTCCAAGGCATTAGATATACTATGGAACACAGTGAAGACAGTCATCATCGAGTGGAGAAAATATGGCACAACAGTGACATTACCAAGAACTGGACGTCCCTCCAAAATTGATGAAAAAACAAGAAGAAAACTGGTTTGGAAGGCTACCAAGAGGCTTACAGCAACATTAAAGAAGTTGCAAGAATATCTGGCAAGTCTGGCTGTGTGGTACATGTGACAACAATCTCCCGTATTCTTCATATGTCTGGGCTATGGGGTAGGGTGATAGATGAAAGCCTTTTCTTACGAAGAAAAACATCCAAGCCAGGCTACATTTTGCAAAAACACATCTGAAGTCTCCTAAAAGCATGTGGGAAAAGGTGTGATGGTCTGATGAAACCAAGGTTGAACTTTTTGGCAATAATTCCAAAAGATATGTTTGGCGCAAAAACAACAGTGCACATCACCAAAAGAACACCATGCCAACAGTGAAGCATGGTGGTGGCAGCATCATGCTTTGGGGCTGTTTTTATTCAGCTAGAACTTGGGTCTTAGTTAAGATAGAGGGAATTATGAACAGTTCCGAATACCAGTCAATATTGGCACAAAACCTTTAGGCTTCTGCTAGAAAGCTGAACATGAAGAGGAACTTCATCTTTCAGCATGACAACGACCCAAAGAATACATCCAAATCAACAAAGGAATGGCTTCACTAGAAGAAGACTAAAGTTTTGAAATGGCCCAGCTAGAGCCCAGACCTGAATCCGATTAAAAATCTGTGGGGTGATCTGAAGAGGGCTGTGCACAGGAGATGCCCTCGCAATCTGACAGATTTGGAGTGTTTTTGCAAAGAAGAGTGGGCAAATCTTGCCAAGTCAAAATGTGCCAGGCTGATAGAATCATGCCCAAAAAGACTGAGTGCTGTAATAAAATCAAAAGGTGTTTCAGTATTAGTTTAAGCATGTGCACACTTATGCAACCATATTATTTTATTTTAAGTTTGTTTTTCAATTGAGTTGCACAGTTTATAGGTCACATTAAAGGTGGAAAAAGTTCTGAAATTATCTTTGTCTAATTTTTTTACAGCACAGAAACCTGACATTTTAACAGGGCTGTGTAGACTTTTTATATCTTGACTCATACTTGTGACATACATATGAGTTCCTGACTCATACTTGTGTTTCTGGACTCTGCTACCTGCCTGCTTGCCTTGACTCTCCTGTTGCAGACCCGGATTGCCTGACCTGTACCTGTGCCGCCTGCGCTGACCTATTGCCTGTCTGACTTTGCCTCTGTCTCATCCTTCTGTCCTGCACTGTTGCTCCTGGTAATGACTTAGCCTGCTGACAATTCCTATACCTCTAGTACCTTTCTCAGGTACCTCCTGGTCAACCTGGACCAGCTGCCTCGTGTGCCTACCCTCCTCAAGAGGTAGCGACTTGGTGTTCCCTTCGGGAAAGTCTATCCCCACCATCAGGGGTACTGTGAAGATCGAGGGGTTCACTTATACAACACCCTTAGAGGAGGTAGGACACGTGGCACAGTGGGTTCACTGAGGCCATGGACCCCGCTGGTCATCCCAAGCCTGTCGTTCAGGAATTGTTACATGAAGTGAGGTGTCAGAGCGAACGTTAGGATGTCATGATGCAGTTCATGCAAAATGTTGCTGCTCGTCTGGATGCCATCTCTTCTCCAGCTACTGCAGGGTCACCAGTCGTTGATACTCCTGCAATTCCCACACCAGTGAATCCGGATTTGTGTGCCGCTGGTGTGCAACTCCCTCTGCCATCATGCTATAGTGGAGATCCAAAAACCTGTTGTGGATTCCTGAACCAGTGTCTTATCCACTTTGAGTTGCATGGGCAGAAGTTTCCCACTGAGCGGTCCAAGGTTGCCTTCATTGTGTCCCTGCTGTTTGAGGCCCTTACTTGGGCAAATCCTATTTGAGAACATGGAGGTCCAGAGACCACTAATCTTCAGTCTTTCCTGGCTACCTTCCGGTTGGTCTTTGAAGAGCCCGGCCACATGTCCTCTGCTGCATCTATGACAGGGTTCCTCGTATGTGGGTCAGTACACCATCCAGTTTTGTACCCTGGCTGCCGAACTTGCATGGAACAATGAGGCTTAACTGGCGGTGTTCTGGGAAAACCTTTCTGACTGGATTAAGGATGAATTAGCTGGTTGCGACAGTCCGTCTACTCTGAATGACCTGATCACCTTGGCCACAAGGATAGATATGTGTTTTAGGGAAAGTTCAAGGGAGGTTGCAGGCACCAGAATACCACCCTGTTTGGCTCCATCTTTCCAGAGGCTGGTTCTTCCCCTAGTTTCCATCCCATCTGAAGAGCCCGTGCAAATAGAGTGCCTTCGATTGTCTGACCAAGAACTTTTACACCGCAAAACAGAGAACCTGTATCTGTACTGTGGAGGCAAGGCCCACTTTGTTCTTAATTGTCCACAGAAGCTGGAAAACGCCATATCTAGGGTCAGTTGGAGAGGTGGTCCTAGACAAGGAGAAGTTCTCTCCGAAACTTTCAGTTCCGGTGACTCTCTCTCACAAGGGAGTCACACTGTCTGTACCTGCATTCTTGGACTCTGGGTCAGCCGGTAACTTCATTCAGCAAGCTCTGGTCTATCAATACCGGCTTCCTACCATCCGTCTAGAAAGGCCTCTGTCAGAGGCTTCCGTAAATGGACTGCCACTTCCCAAACCTGTGATTTCTTTTTCTATGCCCCTTAAGTTGCAAATAGGTGTTCTGCATTGGGGATCGTCCTGCCAGTCCACCTGCTTATCAGAGGTCTGACCTGCTTCCTCGCCTACTGTACCTGTAGACCTGCCTGGACTTCCGCAGCAGTATGCCAGTAAGAAAGAGGCCAAGACCCTGCCTCCTCATCGTCCTTATGATTGTCCGATTGACCTTCTGCTTGGTGCCACTCCTCCTCGTGGTCGAGTCTACCCACTCTCACTTCCTGAGACCCAAGTGATGTCTGATTACATCAAGGAGAATCTCGAGATGGGGTTTATCCGGAAATCTACTTCACCAGCCGGTGCCAGGTTCTCCTTTGTGCAGAAAAAAGATGGATCCTTACAGCCCTTTATCGACTATCGAGGTCTGAATAAGGTCACAGTCAAGAATCAATACCCTCTTCCACTAATCTCCGAACTCTTTGACAGGATCCGGGGAGCTATGGCCTTCACAAAATTCGACCTGCGTGGCGCCTACAACCTTTGCTTGCGAAAGGGCGATGAGTGGAAGATTGCTTTCAACACTCGTGATGGACACTACGAGTATCTCATCATCCCCTTCAGTCTGTGCAATGCTCACACAGTATTCCAGGAGTTGGTAAACTATATCTTCCGGGACCTGCTCAATTTCTGCATGATAATGTACCTGGATGATATACTGATCTATTCTCTAGATTTGACCATTCACCGTAAGTATGTACATTTGGTTTTATAGCGGTTGAGAGAGAATCAACTTTATGCCAAACTCGAGAAATGCATCTTTGAAAAATCTACCATACCGTTCCTCGGATACATAATCTCAGATGCCGGGTTGCGGATGGATCCTGAAAAATTTAATGCAGTAATGGCCTGGCCCCGCCCACAGGGTCTTCGTGCTATACAGCGCTTCCCTGAATTTGCTAATTTCTATCGTCAGTTCATCCCAAATTTTTCATCTCTTACATCTCCGATCTCCGCTCCTACTAAGAAAAAGGTGAATGCCAGAGTCTGAACTCCTGAGGTGGAGGTCGCCTTCGTCCAATAAAAGAGGTCTTTTGCTTTTGCACCTGTTCTGCATCATCCTGATGTCTCCCGCCAATTCTTTTTAGAAGTGGATGCCTACTCCATAGGAGCCAATGCTGTTTTACTACAGAAAGGTTCCAAGGGCAAGATGTTTACATGTGGATTTTTCTCCAAGCTTTTCTCCCCTGCTGAGAGGAATTACTGTATAGGAGACAGAGAACTTCTGGCCATAAAACTTGCCTTGAAGGAGTGGCGTTATCTATAGGAGGGGGCCCAGCCTCCAGTGATAATCTTCACCGACCAGAAGAACCATACAGTATCTGCAGACGGCCCAGCATCTGAACCCTCGCCAATCCAGATAGGCACTCTTCTTCTGCCGTTTTGATTTTGAGCTTCACTTTCGCCTGGCCGAGAAGAACATTAAGGCGGATGCTCTGTCTTGGTCATTTGACTTCTCCGACCAGCAGAAGGAGCCCCAGTACATTGTAGATCCTGCTCGCTTGATCACAGTGGTGCACTTCTTACTTTGGCTGGAATGCCTTCAGCTGCTGAACTTGCTAAACTGTTCGTGAGACACATATTCCGCTTGCATTGTCTACCTTGGCATATTGTTTTCAATTGCGGTGTGCAGTTTACCTCTAAGCTCTGGAGAGCTCTTTGCCAGCTGCTCGAAATTGAGCTGGACTTCTCTTCTGGTTATTATCCCCAGACCAACGGCAAGTAGAGCGGGTCAATTAAATATTAGAGAACTATTTCCGGCATTTTGTTTCAGCCCAACATGACAACTGGGTACAATTGCTACCTTGGACTGAATTCTCCTATAACAACCACTCTAGTGAGTCTACTTGATCCTCTCGATTCTTTGTTTGTTTATGGACAACACCCTCGTACTCCTCTCCCTGTTTCCACATCTTCTGGGGTACCAGCTGCGGATTCCTCTTTTAGGGATTTTTTGAAGATTTGGCGTGACACCAAGGACTGCATCAACAAAGCGGTGACCCGCATAATAACGAATTCAGACAATAGAAGAAGAAAACCTCCTCAGTTCTTGACTGGAGATAAGGTATGGCTCTCCACTTCCCAGTTTCAAGTTTGCTCCTAGGTTCCTTGGACCCTTTGAAGTATTGAGGAGGATCAACAAAGTGACATACAAGTTACGTCTGCCTCTCTCTATGCGTATTCCTAATGCTTTCCAAGTGTCCTTACTAAAACCAGTAGTTCTTAATCGCTTCTCGACGGCTTCTTGAACTCCAACTCTGGTATCTGAAGATTCTGATGAGATATTTGAGGTCAAAGACATTCTGGACATCAAGAAGCGTGGCAAAAAGACCTACTATCTTGTGGACTGGAAGGACTTTGGTCCTGAGGAGAGGTTTTGGGAAACAGAAGAAAACATTCATGCTCTGAACTTGATGAAAAGGTTTCTGTCTCGTCGTGGACTTAAAAAGAGGTGGGGTTGTAAAGAGGAGGGTACTGTAACAGCAGCTGATGTGGGCCGCTGTTCCCCTGCTTGCTGCCGCGGTCCCGGGCGCTGTGTTCAGTGGTGATCTGCTGCCAATTTTTTTCCTTTCAGCCCTGGCCACAGCATGCTTGCTTCTTGTTTCCTGCAGCATTTCCTTAAGGGCCGGCGCACGTCACTTCCTGTGTTTTATGGATTGGATCACGTGACCTCGCCAACCAGTGTCAAGGTCCTTGTGTCCTGCTAAGGTTCCTGATATTCACTTGTGTTCCTGACTCGTACTTGTGTTTCTGGACTCTGCTACCTGTTTGATCCCTACCTGCTTGCCTTGACTCTCCTGTTGCTGACCCGGATTGCCTGACCTGTACCTGTGCCACCTGCCCTGACCTATTGCCTGTCTGACTTTGCCTCTGCCTCATCCATCGGTCCTGCACTGTTGCTCCTGGTAATGACTCAGCCTGCTGACAATGCCTGTACCTCTAGTACCTTTCTCAGGTACTTCCTGGTCCACCTGGACCAGCTGCCTCGTATGCCTATTCTCCTCAAGATGTAGCGACCTGGTGTTCCCCTCTGGAAAGTCTTTTCCCACCATCAGGGGTACTGTTAAGATCGAGGGGTTCACTTAGACAATGCCCTTAGAGGAGGCAGGACACATGGAACAGTGGGTTCCCACCCGCTGGTTCGTGACTTTGAGTAATTGGTTCCAAAGCCCCAAAATGTCATCCAAGATAAGAGAAAATGAAGATTCAAGAAAAATAAGCAGATAACTAAGACAGAAAAGACAAATTCTTACCTATAACAATCAGGAATAGCTGCTAACTAGCATCTCATACAGCTATTTTACCAGAGAAGTGGCCTTGACTGGTTGGATCTGAGTCTGAGGCATTGTATGTTGAGTCTAGTTTCAATGATGGGTTAGAAATTACCATTGTATGTTGAAAATATTGTATCCTGAGGCCACTGTATCTTGAGTGATCACTGTATCTGCTGTTTCCACATAGAATGATAGATAACCTATTTTGTTAGCCACTGATACAAGTAGTGGCCTCATGAGAGTGGGGAGGGTGTCAGCGGTAAGTTTGTTTTGACATCACTGTTTATTTTTTCCTTCTTTTGGTCCATAAGAAGAACAACCATAAAAAAATGGATTCTGTATTTTAAGCATCCACATTCACACAGTCAGTATTTGGTCAGTAATTGATCAGTATTTTTAAGGCAAAAGCAGGAGTGGGTCCAAAAAAGAGATGACATGTGATGGAAATATTTGCATGTCTTCTGTGTTTAGGACCCACTACTGCTTTTGGCTTCCAAATCAGGATAAAATCCTGATGCAAAATACTGACCGTGTGATTGAGGCCTTATGGATGCTTGGGACATCCAGGGGACCTAAGATAACAAGCACTTTTTAATTTTCTCAAGGGCTATCTAGGGCATCTTCAGGGTTTAGCCACCAATAGTTGGGGTTGCCCCTTTCGGGGCGGGTGCTCCGCTTTTAGGCAGGGATAGCCTGAAAGGCACACTCAGGAACAGTACATCTCCCGACCACCACTACCTTACGGTGACTAACCCTTCTGGACATACCATCAAAATCAATGTTTCTGCAGAGTATCACCTGTGCATGCCCAGGATCTGCCTAATGATCTGCTTTATCATATCTAGCCACACTTTCTTATGCGTGCATATGTATTATATTTTGTTTGAATTTAATTTTCTCTTTGTAAGGGGGTTATCTCCTTATCTATCATTCTAAAATATACTTTAAAGAGTTATTTTTGAGAGTTATTTTTGATAAGCTGATAGATAGTTCTGTGCCCTACACAGGAATTAATGCAAACTGCCCTGTCTCCTATGGATCGCTTCAGCTTCAGATAACAGTCCCTGCACTATCCCTGGCCTGTCCCTGCAGCCTCCCTATGCTCTCCTTATGCTCTCCTTACAGTGTCTGAAAACTCTCCCTAAAATCTCCCTACACTGTCCCTGCACTCTCCCTATTCAAAATTCTACAATTAAAGGCTTTCTTGAACACTGTCCCTAGCGCTTGTCAAGTTTCTCCCTATGCTCAGCTCAGAGTGAATTGGCGGAGACTGCGCAGGGTTAAAGGGCTGTGAGATCACAGGAGCTGGCTATCTGCAGACTGGCTGTCTGCGCGGCATTATGGGTGATCTCATGTTCCTGGTCTTCTTACTTTACCCTTGGTAACATGTGTAGCTGCCATTTTAGGAAATAAACTATTCATTACCACGAAGCGTGAGGAAATTCAGATTTGCTGTGAATCACATTTTTCCTAAACTTCGCTTAACTCAACACTAGTAGCTATCCTATAAGTCAATGTTTGACATTTTAAACAGGTCTTGAGATATAACTTGGATAATAATTAAGCCACACCTCATCTGCAGACAACTGTTTTAGGGTGATTATCCCTCATTAGTGCAGAGCAGAGAGTAGTTGTTTAACTGAGTGAGAGGCTTAAGTCAGGATTCTGGGAATTCTATATCTCGTTATGGAGAGGGCCTAATCAGAGGGGCGATGAGTCAGATATAACTTTTGCATCTTGGTCTGGGAGCATCAAGGTACACCCCTGTTTTTATTTTCATAAATGTAACACTTGCATGGCTTGTATAGGTTAGTATTATATTTAGATGTATATTACAAGAAAGTATGTTCTATGATTCTAGTGTTTTCGATTTTTATTTTTTGCATTGACTCCTAAGAAAATGCCTGTTTTCGCTCAGCAGGCTCACTGCTATAAGTTCTAAGAGCCAGTTCCAAATATACAATATGCTTTACATTTAGATGTGATTATAAAGTGAAAGCCTTTAGGCATGTGCCCAGATGTTTACCACAAAGCACAGGATGCTAGGTACATATGTAGAACACATGTATGACTTCCAGTTGTGATCTTCATTGTTCACATGTTGGATAAGATTTTAACTCAAATATCACATAAGACTATGGTAATAATACATGATTCAACATATGAAATATTACATGGCATGAGAAAAAGTGGAGGGAATCATTAGTATTTGTGAACAAGATTATTAAGGAGCATTTCTACCTGACAGCAAAACATCAATTGGTGGAGGTTCTTCAGAACTGGTGCATTGAAAGCAGCAAGATCTGAGGAAAATAAATAGCAGTAAAGTGAGCTCCTAACTGGACAGTCACTTTACCCCCTCAACAGTCACCTCAAAATTGGAAAAACCCTCTTAACTAAGGATTTTACTAGAGTTACAATAAATATCCCACTCATCCAAGTCACACTCATAGGGTTCAAGGAGAAAAAAAGCAATTTGCAGAGTAAGGCTTCTTTCACATGAGCGATACAAATTGAGTCAGGAGGATCTTTTTAGGAAAGATCTGTGCTGATTAACCTACTACTACATATTTATTGGGGTTGGCGCTCTCTTTTCCTGATAGAGAGTCCAGTAGAGCCAAAATGTTAATGGGGGTTGTTCAGCTCTAGTATAAGGACCTATCCTCAGGGTAGCTCATCGATATTAAATTGGGAGGAGCCTGACTCTCGGCACCCATAAGGAGCAGCTGTTTGAAGAGGCTGCAAGGGATCGGCAGGGGTGTCGGGAGTCAGACTCCCGCCAAGCAATATACTAGTGCTGCACAACCCCTTTAAATGATAAAATTCCAGCTGACTGCATTCATCAGCTAATTGGATCATAGGAACTTACTGTACATTATAGAAAAATGCTCCCCCTGGTGGTGGCTCCAAGGAGACAGAATTATAGCATTTTATTCTATGGCTGTAGGAAGGGATGCAAGGATTTTAAACTCTGTATCAGAAAAAAAAGCAATAAAAATTGTTATTGTCATATTTATTTTAAAGTTGTCTCATCAGAAACAATCTATTTTAGAATCTGGCCCTGGTTGCAGATACTGGTACCCTACTAAACAGATCATTTTGCCCAGAGTCAGAAAGGCATATCCCCTGCAGCGGCTGCTACAGCAGAAATGTGGTGTTACATGGCGACCATTCAGATGACTGCCCGGTTCGAGTCTGCCAAAAAGGGAGCCACTCGTCCAGACTCAGACGGGGGACTGAAGCTGGGAATCACCCTCTCTGATTCGACATGCCTTAGTAGACATATAAGAAAACCTTTTAAGGATTGACATCATAATTTTATTTATAATGAATGGTTTGGACTATGGTTATGGGAACATTGAAAAAAAAATTTTTTTATCTACTTAGTAAAGTTATAATTGAAAAAGTAAGCCTTTCCCCAATTGTAATATGAACCTGTAAGAGCTTACGAGAACCATTTTACAGAGTCTCTGGCTGTGTTGCTTCAATGGAGATTGGCAAAAGTTCTTAACTACAGGAATTTGAAGTGATATGTCTGTTTGTTTGGCTGGAATCACATGCTGTCATCATCCCAGTATCAATTTAGTTTTCATGTCTCAATTTCAAATGAGCAAAAACAACTTAAAGGATTCTGCTGACAGCAAAAAATGTGTGAAAAAAAATGCCTGTCGATACGCTTACTGTTCCTAGTTCCTTGCTGAAAGCTACTTTCCTTGGTTTCACCACACATGCTTTTAGAAAGCATAGAGCCACTTCCATGCTCAAAGGATTAGATAGACAATAGGTGAGGAGCACAGGCCTGGAAGATGTTTTCCTAAGGATGAGCAGACATTTCAGCATTTCTGCTAAAATAATAGAAAAGTAAGGCATCTTGAAAACATCTAAAGTCGTGAATGAAGAGCAACAGTTCTTGTCAACATTATCTAAAATTTTAAGTCAATTTCTTTCATTAGTGCGATTTAAGATAATTTTTGCAGATCTTAAGTCTAAAGATTAAGCATCATTTATCAGTGATGTGGCTATAGGTATAGGATAGGGATGGCCAATCTGCGGCTCTCCAGCTGTTGTAAAACTACCACTATTCCCTGCTGTAGGCTGATAGCTGTAGGCAGTCTGGGCATGATGGAAATTGTAGTTTTGAAACAGCTGGAGAGCCGCAGGTTGGCCACCCCTAGTATAGGAAGTCATTTCTAATGGGTATTCTACTTAAATGAGAATGAAGGACCAGGAATAGATTTCATGAAAGGCTTTATAAAGATTGTCTAGTTTAAAAAAATTATTCTCAAATACTTTATTAGGGAAAATTGAGCTAATAGAAATGGGTCCCTGGTTCAGGGCCTTTATTTATTAACCAGAGCAGAGAGCAACTTGAAAGAGATTCTCTTGCTTTTGAGGATCCAGGGTGTCAGTGCATTACACGGAATAGTAATTGATTTCGGTCGACAATTGTAATATTTTTTCTCCTCAGTGGGGGCGCTGCAGGGAATGTGAACACTGATTACCGAGTTCCATCACAGATTACAGCCTGGAACACCTTGTGATCAGTTATCAAAAAAACTTTTAATGCATAAAATTGAAGCTCTGGATAACTTCCTCTTTGGGGGTGCATGGCTTGGGCAATAGTGCTGACATTATATTCATGAGTTAAATCACTGGCAAAATTAACATCTGCACACCGCATAGCAAGCTGGCTCGGATATTTTCAGAAGACCCATAGAAATTAATGTAGAGCTCATTGAGCAAGGGCAGCCACGGCTCCATTCACTTCTATAGGACTGCTGAAATAGCTGAGCCAGCCCTCGGTTATTTTCATCAGTCCCATAGAAATGAATTGCTCGTTTTGAGCTTCCCATTCTGGAGATAGGTTCGGGTCCCAGTGGAACCCACAACTATCTAACATTGGTGACATATCCTAGCGATATGCCACCAATATGTCAGATGAGACAACCCCTTTAAATCAATGTTTTTAGACAGCAGATCATGTTGTGTCAACAGTAATCTGCAGCCCAGAAAAAATATTTCTATATGAGGAATGCATGTGTAGAGGGAAGTGCATATATTGCTTGCGTGTGTAAATATATATATAAATATATATATATATATATCAGCCTAGTTATTATGCTGATAAGTCGCAGTTCTGCAGGAAATGCAGCAAGAAGGGCCACAGTATGAAGGACTGCAAAGAGGCCGCCTGCAGGATTTGTTGTGTGGCAGGGCACAAATCCAGGGACTTTCCGAAGATGACCGCCTGCAACCTCTGCGGACAGGCGGCCCATCTGTACAAAGACTGACCCAAGAGGGCCAAAACCTACACATTGGTGTCAGCCAAGGGTCTGGTGAAGCCAGAACAGGCTCCAGCCCCAGCGTCCAACAAGAAGAAGGGTAAGAGGACATCGACCCATTCCCTGGCCCATGTCTCCAGCCCTCCCCGTTCCTCCTGCCCTTCTCCCCAGGTCCGGAGTCTCCCCGCCACCCCCACTGAGGCAGCCTCCTTCACTTTCACTAGCACTGCCTCAGCAGTCCTGTCTCTGGCCCTCCGTCCCAACCAGCCACCTCACTCCCCCGCAGCAGTGCTAACCCCCCTCCAACCACTGCTGTGGCCCTCTCCCTGGAGGATTTTCCCCCTCTTGTCCCTGCAGGTTCCTTGCAAAGGAAGAGGAAAGGGAGGGACAGCCCGAGTGCTGAGTCCTTCAAGAAGAAGGTGGTGGAGGTCACGAGGACCCGCTGCCAGAAGAAGAAGAGGTGGAGCAGCTGGTGGTGGACCTGGTGTCCGAACCAGAATCTGAAGAACTCCCGGGCTCCCAAGAGCCTTCCCTGCTCAACCGACTAAAGGATTAGGGCCTGCTACAGCTTCCGGAGCCACAGGTCCTCAAAGACGAGGATCTGCCCAACAGGAGTGGTAACTAAGGTGTATGGCTTGCGCTAACCCCCTTTTCTCTTACAGTATGTCTAATCTCAACATCTTTAGCATCAATGTGAGAAGCATCAGGGATAGGTCTAGACTGCAGACTGTGCTAACCTTTTTGCCTTCACAGGGATGTGAGATTTACATGCTGCAGGAATGTACCTTGCTTTCTTTTAGGTCCTACAACCATCTGGCCAGGCAGTGGTCTTACGGACCCTCCTACTGGTCTGGTGGGGAAAGCACGGGTTCCGCAGGAGTCGTTATCCTTATCAGGGGGAGCGCTTTCACACTTGATTCTGTCCATGAGCTCATCTGCGGCAGACTTCTTGTCACAGACGGCTTGTGCGCGTGTGAGCCGGTTAGGTTCATCAACATGTACGCCCCCCTGGTCGGGAGTGAGCAAATTGAGCTTTTCCAGCTCGTCCCAGCTTGTCCCCACTAGGGCAGTGGTGCCGGGGGGAGACTCACAGCGGTCTTGCATCGGCTTTGTATTCACGTTTTGGGCGGTGAAAAACCTTAGGCATTCCATGTTCCCCTGCTTCTTCTCTGACCACAGGGCAATTAGGCTGCAGGCTACCCTGGGCAATGGTTTCCCTCCTGGCCCTGGCTCCTGGAAGCTTAACTGTGCCCTGCTGAAAAGAGAAGAAGTGATGAAGGAACTGAGGAATGCCTACATTAGGTGGAGGGATGATAGCTGCCTGTTTGAGGATGCTACTGAATGGTGGGAGTATGTTAAAGGCAAGTTTTGCAGTTACTTTCAGGCGAAAGGCCGTAAACAAGCATGTGAGCAGAAGAGGGACTTCAGGGATCAGCTGTGTTCCTTGCAGGACCTCCACCAGTGCGGCTGGGATGTCAGGGATGAGCTGGAGGAGACCAAGAAGGGCCTGAAAAGACACTTTGAGGAGGAATCCAGGCGCATCATCTTCCGTTCCAAAGCAGAGCACCTGGAGAAGGGTGAGAAATGCAACTCCTTTTTCAGGAAGCTCCACGCCAGCCACACGCCCCTGACTGAGCTGCAAGACGAGACCGGAAAAATCACCACGGGAAGGAGGGAGTGATGGGAGTCGTCCGTAGCCGCTGATAAGTTCCTGTCAGGTATCGCTAACACCCTTGATCCTGCAGGCATGGAGGCGATGGATGCTCCCTTGATAGTGGAGGAGCTGCACTCTGCCGCTACAGCCTTCAGGCCGGGCAGTGACGTCCTGGCAAGATCATTTGGCAAAGGTCAATCAAAAGATCGGACTGTGAAGCACACCACCGTGCTTTATGGACTATTCCATGGGACTTATTCAGGTGAGGCCATCCAGGAGGCTTGGTGCCTTAAGAACTGTTTTAAGGACGCCGTGTGGCTTGCCAGAAAACACCTAGTGATGGACTGGGAGAGGATGTCCGTCCAGAACTGCAGCAGGCTGGTTCTCAGCCTGCTCAGAAACTACTCCACCATGAACGGTCCGGTCCGGACATCGATGAAGAAGAGGATTAAAACCCATTTCCTTCCCTCCTCTCCCCACAGTGTGTCTGTCTTTTAATAAAGCTTCAGGCCTGTGACTCCCCTCCCATTCCCTACTTCCCCACCCCCCTCCCCTACCACTTGTCCGATGCCCATTGATTGATGTGCGATGGTAAAATGTTAGATCCTGTGCTCTACACCTGCGCTGTGCTCTTCGCTCATGCACAAACTGTTTTCCGTGTGAGTAATTATTGTACTGTGTTTGACGACTGATTACTGATAAAAGCTATTTTCAATTAAAAAAAAAAGTGGTTCTCCCAGGGTAAGGCTCAGCTGACCCCTGCAATTTCCCCAAATGCGGGAAACTCGACTGCATCATTTGTGGTAGTGGGCGACTGTGTTTGCGCTTTCCCCTGATTTTCTCTGATTAATAACAGTGCTTGATACTTTTTGTCTCGGTGTCGTATTGTGATAAGTAATGTAAAAAAAAAAAAATGACTTCACACATGGAAGAGAGGACATGAGTTAAGCCGAGCAGCCCCTGCAGAAACAGTATCATTAACCCCTGTACCGCTCACCGTGCCTTGTACCCCTACAATATATATCCCTACTCCCTGCAATATTACCCCTGCATTATCATTTACCCCTACCCTGCCATATTCTACTAACGCCTATTAACCCCCTTCAATACCAGGTCCCTGCACTTACCCCTGCAGTGACATTATCACTTCATTTAACCCCTGCATTTACCCCTGATGTACCCTTATCACTGCACTTAACCCCTGCATTGGACCCTGTAACCCTTGTATTGTGTAACCCCTTGTAGGGACAGTCTAGCATCAGGTGGGAGGATGCTGCTGTGGTTACGTGTATGTGTGAGTGTATGTTTAGCTAGATTTTGGGGTGGAATTATAGTTGGGATTGTATAGTGTTAGTGTAATTAGTTTATTATCGTGCTGTTAGTGTGCGTCTATATAAATATATATATATATATATTTATTAAACCATTAATAGAAATATATATAGATATAGCAGAAATATTTTACTGTAAACGTGTTATTGGCTTAATGTAAATGCATCTTTAGTTGTGAGGAAAGATGAAATGAATTAAATGTATTTAGTCCTGAGAAAAGGAGTCTAATGGGAGACATGATTAACCTATATAAATATATAAAAGGCCCACACGGGAAAAAAAAATATGGTGGAAAGTTGTTCCACGTAAAATCCCCTCAAAACAAAAGGGGCTCTCATCTATCTTGAGAAAAAAAAGTTGAATCTCTGACAAGGCTGACAAGGAAGGACAGGGTGACAAGGCTTCTTTACCATAAGAGCTATAAGTCTGTTGAATAGTTTATATCAGAATTTGTTCACAGCAGTAACAGTTGATGGCTTCAGAAAAGTGCTTAGATGCTTTCCTAGAACCGAATAGCATTAAAACATATGTAAATATGTATAATTATTGTTCTGAATGTTGATCCTGTCTGATTGCCACCTCATCCTTTCATCCACATCCCCTCTAATCCATTGGTAAAACTTGATGACAGTATTGGAGATTATGCACTTTGGTTTCTGACTGAAATTTGTAAACCAAACTGAGTTTAATCTTTTCAGGACCGGGCCATTTTTCATTTTGTATTTTTGTTTTTCACTCCCCGCCTTCCCATAGTCCTAACTTTTGTATTTTTCTGTTCACATAGCCTTATGAGGGCTTATTTTTTGAGGGACAAGTTGTACTTTCTAATGGATAAGAAAAAACATTCCAAATGGGATAGAATTGGGATAAAACACAATTCTGATAAAGTTTTATTTTTTATTATTATTACACTGTACACTATGCGGTAAAATTGACCTGTTATCTTCATTCTCCAGGTCAGTACGGTTCCAACAATTCCACACTTGGATAATTTTTTAGCGTTTTAATACTGAATTTTTTTTTTAAACCTTTGAGGGGAAAAAAATACATTTTATAACCATATTCTGACCCCTATAACTTTTTTGTAGTTATGTGTATGGGGCTGCATGAGGGCTCATTTTTTGTGGGACTTCTGTTCTTTACAGTGATACCAATTTAAAGTGTGTGTGCGACTTTTTGATCACTTTTTATAAAAAATTATTGGGTAGTTGAAGTGACAAAAAATGGCAAATTGGCTGTGTTTAATTTTTTTACCGTTATGCCATTTTCCGTAAGCCCTTAATATTGTTATATTTTAATAGTATGGGCATATTCACACATGGCGATGCCCATGATGTTCATTTTTATTTCAAGGAAAAGGGGTGATTTGAACTTTTATGTTTTTTTTTATTTTTTTTATATTTGTAAAAACTTTTTTTACTTTTTTTTAAGTCACCTTGGGTGACAGTAACTGGCAATCATTAGATTGCCCATTGTGTTCATTGATGTCTATATAGACATCATTGAACACTTCATTTGCACTATACCAATACAATGCTGCCAACTAGTGGCCTGTATTGGTATATTCCTGAAATAGGCACCGAAGCCTGCTTGAGGCTTGGGTGTATTTCAGCGAAGTAACACGTTCCCAGATCTCAGCCGGAAAACCCTGTTACTGGACCGGAAGCACGCGACTTCAGCTTCTGGACTGATCAAATGCTGTGGTCACATTTGACCACGGCATCTGAAGGGTAAAATGTGTGCGAAGGGTAAAATGTGTTCCGCGGGTCTCTGCTATTTAAAATTAGCAAAAACCCTGCGGCTCTGGCACCGCTGCGCGCGTGAGCGGGCGCCATGTTTAAAGACCAGACCGATGACGTACATGTACATCATCGGGTGTGAAGGGGTTAAGGTTTCATGAACACTTTTGGCCCCCAAAATCAAAGCATTACCACAATTCACACACATCAAAATGAAGAGTTAAATAAGGGGGGGGGGGGAGTCACAGGCTACTTGTGGTGGACTCCAGAAGTCCACCAATATCAGAATTGGTCATAATATGATGGATAAATTCTAGAGATTGACACACCTCTCACATAACTTGTTAACACTGCTCCCAATCATTCTCATAATGGCTTTTGATGGGAAGAAGTCACCTCTATTAACACAAAGACATGATAACAAAAGCACTTAACTTAAGTGCTTCTTATTTTCTTTCAGCGTCACTTGCAGTAATACTGTTTGGCTGTCCAAAAACAATACAAAAAGAGCTACGGGCTAATGCATTGCATAAAAGCAAATCTAGGAAGCGACCTGATTCTCATTCTCCTGGAGACACCAGACCTAAAGACAATGGCAGCTTTCTCACTTTTTTTCAGAACCGGCAGAATAAAGATCCCTTCCGCTATCAGCCATCACATCACACGAATGCCATGAATTTGTAATAAAAATCATAAGAATAATAATCTCAATTAACTTAGTGCCAGGATATTTCATAGCTCTTTACAATAGGAGAAAGCAGTAACCTTAAAAATAAGAGGTGTGAATATCAGCAAATAATGTGTCAAAAGAAAAGGTGAACTCAACCACAAAAGATTATTGTGAAACTCCAATTAAACAGCAGCCAGCATCTTATTGGGGCTCCTTGGTCCCACAGAAGAAATTATTCTGAATGTCAACTTTCTATCTCTCCAGAACATGTGCACATCCACTTTTTTCATCATAACATTGATTGTTATCATTGAACATGTAGGAAATATGATAAAAAAGAATACCCTAGTGACAAGTGATAGCCTCCAAAGTCAGCTCCAAATTGGGTTGTCTTCTGCTGGACCTTTGGTGGTCTGTTGTATTGGAGATTCATTATTATGTTACAGTCTGGGGACACTGGAGGATTATCCATTCAACCTTGACTACACCTATAACCAATACAGTAGGTACTAAGAAATAATAGCTTGGTAAAAGTAAATGTCTTTAAATATGTGATGTCACTAGATATTATTTTTCATAGGTTTGTAAACTTTCATGTTATGGGAACATATCAGCTCCGGAACTGTTTGTGCTGAAAACTGATACCCTAGCTTTGTTACGCTACTGAGAATTTTTGATTTTCACTATAAATTGTCATATGGAAAGTTTCAGGCAAAGCACAACCTTCATTGATTTCAATGTCGGTCACATGCTGGGGCACAGGGGTATTGAAACACTGGGTGTTTTTCTCCTGCTTGACTATCCTGCCCACCCAGACCCCCTTCAATGAATATTCAATAACCGTCATCATTACAAATCAGTGTACAGATCGAATCATTGCAAAAACAAAACTAATGCAACACTGATGTTGAGGGTAAAGTTTGCCACTTTTGTAACACTCTGCAAACGCACTCAATGAGTTAAACAATATGTAAATCTCACCGACAAATCAGTCTCCCCATTGAGCAGTTACATACTATAAAGTGAACATTTACAGCATTTGGTGTAGTGCATGTGTATCTGTTGTGAGTTATAAAACGCCGCCTGCCAAGATTCAGTGGGCAGAAAAGCCAAAGTTGTAATTTTCACATTTGTATTAAATATCTGTGTTTATGTGACCCACTCTGCATCCAAACTCATGTGTGGTTCAGCTACCGACCACAAATATCAACAGAATTATTAACGGCAAGCCGCTTCTTAAACAAGCCAGTTAACAGTTGGAAGTGGTGCATTTTAATGCGCCCAGATACATGTTCATTGGGACATTAAACTACTGTAGGATCATAAATCTGGTGCTGATTTTTTTTTTAAGGGCATCTGTCAGCAGATTTGTACCTATGAAACTGGATGATCTATTATATGTGCACTTGGCAGCTGAAGGCATCTGTGTTGGTCCCATGTTCATATGTGCCCGCATTGCTGAGAAAAATGATGTTTTAATATTTGCAAATGAGCCTCTAGGCGCAACAGGGGTGTTACCTTTACACCTAGAGGCTCTGCTCTCTCTGCAACTGCCGCGTCCTCTGCACTTTAACAAGACCAAGAAGTGAAAACGTCATCACACCTGGCCCTGAATTCTCCTAAAGTCAATCAAGGTGCAGAGGGGCCATCAATTGCCATTAAAGCGGATGCCAATGCCCCTCATTGCTCCTAGAGGCTCATTTGCATATGTCAAAACATCATTTTTCTCAGCAATGCGGGCAAAAATTCCCAATGCAGTAGATGTCACCAGGTAATGGATATTGCATGTGGCATGATCTGGAATTGGACCCTGTACTATTATGTCTATTGGATGCGCCAGTTGGTTATCAAGCTTGGAAACTAGTATTAGGTGACACAGCTGTGTAGCACAAGGTATAGCCTGCAGGGAAGATGGATGAGGTAAGTACTGTGGTTCCTCAATGACATGACAGAATCATTCAGGACTTCACTTGGAGCCCGAATAAAATATCTTGTGGCATGTTCTCTCCTTGAGCAGCAAATCACTGTAATCACCAGATAAACAGAGCACAGGCTATGGGCTCTGGACAGTGGCCATGGAAAATAGATGATCCATGAAAGGTAAGTCATAAGAAAAGTTTATTATTTACTCGTTTACACAGTTTGCATTATATAATAAGGAGTTGAGATACAGCCCACCGATGACACAACTGTCATAAACATAAATCCCCAGTGACAGAATGATCCCACAGTCCTAAGAGAAAGAATCATCCCATGTCAACTTATAAAAGACAATTACCACCTCCACATGTTACATACATAGGAGATTGATATTCATTTATACAGCGCCAACATATTCTGCAGCACTGTACAAAGACTACCATCAGTACCTGCCCCATTGGGAGCGTATTTTTTTTAATGTGGGGGCAAACAGGAGTCCCCAGAGGAAATCCAAGCAAACACAGGGATAACATGCAAACTCCTTGCAGATGTTGCCCTTCGAATTCGAACCTAGGACCCCAGCTCTGCAAGGTGACACTGCTAACTACTCCAATACACAGGAAACAGTAAGGTCTCGTCATTCCTAACATATTCTCCAGACCAGAAAACTAAGTCATTATTTTAATAAACAGCCAAAAATTGAATAAAAGAATGAATTCCTTTGGAAACTCGGTTTTCCTGAGATTAGTTCTCTTTTTGTTCTGGTAAAGCTGTCCTGGCATCTATACAGTTGGGATAGATTTACAGTAATTCAGCCTGTGCAGAAAACAGTGAATAATTTAGGGAACACCCACCAATAGCTGCATTCTCGTTCCATGGTCCTTCACTAGTCAATGCATACCTCCAATTTGTAACGGAAAAAAAGAAAACACATTATAAAGTACCTAAATAATTTGAGACATATGTCATGACTTCATTGGCAGCGATCTGGGTGAACCCTGACCCCGCTCTACTGCCTGACAGAGCTACGTTCCCACAAGAGCTGGGAACTGCAGGTCACCGAATGCAACACTAGGAATCAAATCAAGAGGCAACATTTGATTTATTTGTGAGTGTATGCCATCATTATGAAGTCCACCGGCTATGAGCACATATAATCACAGCCATCAGCGAAACCGGAAAGGCGGAAAATACCAAACAAAACGGCCATGGTGCTATGCAAGGTCCTCATTGAAAACAAAAACAGAAGGGCTGAGCATTCCTCAGTCAGCAGTAATAACAGCCAGCCCATTGTCAGAAAGCAGAGAACCCCCTGCAACGTGCTGACACATGGTTTAGACTGAAGCTGTGAGAGTGGCTCGCAAGATCTAAGAATACAACTTGTCGAAAACCAAATGTGACATTCATAAAAAAAAGATGTTGGCAGCATCTTTCATCTGTCAAAGGCTGGAGTCAAGCCTGATTTACAGCACGGGGATTTAAACCTTCCACCTTTCTAAAGAACACACAGAAATTTTCTCCATTCTGCCTACCCAAGGGTGTCACTCATGATATGGACCTAATGCACTTTGGGACCTAAACAAAGTTCACCTTATTCATATTCACTTCATGCCACTTAGAGACAGCCTTTGAGATGAAGGTTTGGAAAGGCATGATTTGACGGTCAATATTGGACTTTCACATGCAACTTGTAAACTAACTCATGCAGCTGGCATGTCAATTAAGGCTGCTGATGTCTAAATAAAGTGTTAATTTCTTTGCTTTGTCACTTTGTATGTGATGATAGAGCCTACTGTCGCTTGTAGACTAAAGCTGGCCATTCACAGTAGATTTATTTTGGCCAAACCTGACGATATCAAGTAGGACCGTCTGACCATCTAATGTGCATGGCTCCTGACTCTCCCCTGATGGCAGATGTCAAGGCATATAAGGATTTGAAAGCTGGAATTAAACTAGTCCATGCTTTTGTTCTCAGGGACATAATGGCAGGTTTACATGGCCCATTTTTGGGCCATTTATCGGGAAAGAACATTACTACGAGTGCTTGTTCCTAATAACAGGCCTAGGTGAATGTGCTTGAAAACGCTACCTCATCAAGTGTAATGATCTTACGTGCAGGACATTAAACGGCGATCTGCTGTCAAGAAAGAATTAATCTGTATGAGGATGAACGATGGCAGTAGTCGTCGCCTGTCTCCATACAGTGGAGGAGATTGCTGCATGTAAATGCAGCTCTTCACCTCCACTGACGAGCACGCAATCCTTACCCTCTTCCTAATAAGAACACATAGATGCTCTGGTGTATGAGGGCATTGGTAATGATAGCTATAGGCCGAACGTTCTATTTGATATGTATGGTTGGCCTAAGGCAGAGCAAGTCATGAGGATGAAAGTTTGAAGAGAAGTTGTCCAAAAATTACTGATTCTCCACCTGATAAAGGGCAGAGAATCATGGAGAACATCTGAGATTTCACTTGAACTTCCTAGCATGGAATTAAGCTGTGTTTGACCCACCACAGATTCAGTTGTAGATAACACTCCATTCTCATGTACATGATGACTTGTAGGAAGAATATACGGTATATATGTATATGTATTCTCTCTTGTACATGATAATCCCTCTGCACAACACATTTAAGAGCCTCTAGTATGTAACTTCATTTGTTATGTGACATTCAAGAAAGGGCTTACAGGCCCAACAAGCATAAAGGTCTGGTTGCATTATAGGCTGGAAGCTTTGCCAAATTACTGAGTTATGATTATCATTAGGCCATGTTTACACCTGTGTTTGTTCCCTAATGATTTCATTCACTTTTGACAGTGGGCATGGACAGCATGTAGCACCTCTTTTGCTGTCTAAAGGATAAAAATGTCAACAGACCCCAACAACCCACATTAAATGGAGTCCATTAGATGTCATTCTGATATGCTGTGAATGGACTGAGCCTTACATAGTACAAAATATTAAAAATAATTCTATATAAGGCTATTGGTTATTTGCAGGTATTAACCATGGCTTCTGTAGGCTTATTCATGCCTCTTCTGGTATCCATACATATTTTTAAAGGGCATCTGTCAGCAGATTTGTACCTATGACACTGGCTGACCTGTTACACGTGCGCTTGGCAGCTGAAGGCATCTGTGTTGGTCCCATGTTCAAATGTTCCTGCATTGCTGAGAAAAATGATTTTTCAATATATGAAAATGAGCCTCTAGGAGCAATGGGGGCGTTGCTGTTACACCTAGAGGCTCAGCTCTCTCTGCAACTGCCGCACTCTCTGCACTTTGATTGACAGGGCCAGGCAGTAAAAACCTAATCAAAACTTGTCCTGTCAATCAAAGTGAAGAAAGCACGGCAATTGCAGAGAGAGCAGAGCCTCTGGGTGTAATAATATTGTATGCAGATCCTCTTTTATTTTTACAGATAACATTGTTTCACAATCACCCCCAATTCCAACCGTTAATATCAATGTTCATTTATGTATGTACTCATGAAAGGAGGAGAGCTGAGCGGCTGAACAGTCCCCATAGAACTGCTTATGTCTTAGAAAAAGGAACAGAGATAAATGTAATTCACTGTAGCAAGTAACATTTAAAGGGAGTCTTTCACCCCAAATAAGCAATTTCTAACAGTTAAACCATTCTGATCAATACAGCCCTCACATTAAAATGCTTCTTACCCTAATGCTGTCCGATCCACAGATCTTCTTAAAATCACTTTTAGGGTCCATTCACACGTCCGTGTGTTTTGCGGATCACGGATCCGCGGATCCGCAAAACACGGACATCGGCGATGTGCGTTCCGCAATTTGCGGACCGCACATCGCCGGCACTCTCATAGAAAATGCCTTTTCTTGTCCGCAATTGCGGACAAGAATAGGACATGTTCTATTTTTTTCGGGAACGCAATTGCGGACCCGGAAGTGCGGATCCGCAATTGCGGACCCGGCCGGGACATCGCCTGTCCCCATTGAAATGAATGGGTCCGCAATTCCGTTCCGCAAATGCGGAACAGAATTGCGGACGTGTGAATGGACCCTTATTCGGTATGCAAATTTCTGGTGAAGGTGCTCAGGGGCGGCGTTGTAACGGCCGATGCCCAGGCCCCGCGGTCATTTTCATATGATACCACTTCCCCTCTATATCGAGAACGGAGCACCGAAATTGAAGAAGGGCACACTGCGCATGGCTGCGCCCTCTATTCATTTTCTATGTAGCCGGCAAATACAGCCAAGCGCTGGCTCGGCTATTTCCGTCGGCCCCATAGAAATGAATGGGAGCATGGGCCGAACATGCGCGATGCGCTCCCATTCACTTCTATGGGATAGGTGGGGAGCAGCGCTTGGTGGTGGACAGACCCCGGGAAATCTGGGGTCCTCCAGCTACAGCTCTCCCTGCTCCGTTCTCGATATAGGTGCGCGTCCCAGCGATATGCCCCCATTGTCTGAGATGGGAATACCCCTTTAACCTCAATGTTATACTGTATATTGCATTAAAAGGACTCATCTCAGGTGACCTCAGACAAGTGCTATTCACTAGACTAATGTGTGAGGAGTAGTTATCAGTAATCCTTATCTCTATACTCACTCCAGTTCTTCTACTGTGCACCTGCAAAATAGACATGGAATACATACAGAGGACTCCTTAAGGTGGCCATACACATTAAAGTTGGCCGGATTGTCTGATTTCGGCCATTCCGGCCAACTGTTGTTTGAAGAAGTAGCAATTCTTGACATCAAAATCTTGTCTGTCAAAAATACTGGAAGACTTCAGAAGGCTTGGGCCATTCATCGGCCAACTGCATGTTGATGGCATGATCGGCTGAATTCTGCCGATCACTTGCCATTGTGCTCATGCACCAGGGATCCCATGGACGATCATTATCTCAAAAGTATGCCCAGCTTTAGTCGGGTTCACATAATGAAGAGGACGTCAGGAAGGGTCCTTTCTATGGATTACACAGCTGGTCTGAGGGCACGCAGCAGGGAACCACAGTGTGTATAGAGATCAGTGGGGGAGAGATGGGCTCAGAAGGGACAGGAGAAATGTGGCAACATGTTCCCTTTCCAGTCCATTTACAACAGCCATCCTTGCAGGCAGGTGGATGTAAACAGGTAAAGGATGTGCTGCTACTCATGTGCAAGTATTATGTGTTTTTAGCCAGTCAGCCTGTCATGTAAGTACTTAGTTGTCTAACATTTTGATTTATGACAAATTTATCATGGTGACATTATTATCAGTGTGCCATTGTAATAAATTTGGCACAGGTTTTGCCCAGGCTTGGACCTGTCCACAAGGAGTATAGGTAAATCCCTCGATAGGCCCCTGAGCAAAGTGGGCCTCTAGTCCCGCACCCTCTGCACAAGTGACACATGACACAGTGTCTTAGTGCACTACATATAGATAGGTGGCGTACAACATCTCAACCAGTGTACAGTCGGTTCATTCTAAAAACTGAGTAGATTATTTAACAAACCCAGTTTATTATTATAGACGCATTGGGTGTCTGAGATAATTTATAGGTACAGAGGCAGGCCAGCCAATGTACACTTTTTCAGGGACCCCCATAATCAATCATCTTGTAGCTTTTTACTGCTGTCTGCTACTGTGTAAGCAGGTAATTTTTGCAACTATCTTTAGAGTGGACCCCCAGAATGAATTTTACTGGTGGGCCAAAGGCACTCCAGTCCAGCACTGTTTCTGCCTGTCAGGTCTAGTGTTATCCTGTTAAAATTCAAGTTTTGGATTACAAATATGTTTTGAAGCTACACGTGAAACATAGGCAAAAAAACAGCAGTGTGAAAATAAAAGGAAACAGCCCAGAACAAAATATATTATCAAGATATATTACCATCATAAAAAGACATTATTTCCAGTCACGCCACAGATTTCGCTTCTATTATTGCAGATATTCTCAACAAAAAGCCAATATAATTAATGTTCTATAATCTTCAGCTCCATCAGTTTCATAGGTCAAAAGAAGGATAACAGAAAAAAGAATTCCCACCTAAATAATGTTAGCGCTGCTCAGCAATGCATGCGATGAAGGCTAACTATCACTTCTTAACAGTTATGCGAATGGAAAGTGGCTACCAATACATACTGACATATAAAATCATGTACAATTTTACTGTAGAAGGTAGTAAAACATTCAGTGCAGGGGGTGTGGATATAGTCATAGCAGCCGAAGCAATTACTAGGAGGCCAAGAGGTTGAGGGGAAGGGGCCTAGGCAGGTGTAAGAACATTGTACCTTTTTGTGTGGAAAAACAATATGATGGCTTTTGGATATAATGTGGCTTTTCTGATATATGGTGCTTTAACTATTGGTGGTGGGGGCCACATGTTATTTTGCTATGGGGCCCCATGTGTTATAATAACACCCCTTATTCAGTGACATGCCCTACATAGGCAACATGGAAGCAAAGGCTTGAAAAGTTTAAAAATGAAGTCTCATTCTATGAAGGTACATAAATTCTTCAAATTACAGGACCTTTAAGCTTGTCAGCATCAGCAGTTTGCATCACATTCAGGTTTCCAACATTTTGTTTAGGAGGATTTCCAAACAAACCGTTACAATGATCATATAGGCTGAAACCTCTTTGACAAGCCCACTCAAAATTTCTAGATGGTCCTCTTAATGAAGATGGTTACTATGTATAGCAGACGATGGAACTTAAATCTGCCCCACAAAATCTTGTCTAGATGAAGAATTTCTCTTCTTAAAGAGGTAGACTTTTCGAGAAGTTTAATTGTATCACTAAATCAGGAGGTAGAATAATAGCTAAAGTTTTGTAATTATTTTTGTTTTACTTTTGGAGTTATTCTAATTGATCAGTTTTTTTTTAAGAGGTTGGCTGGCCATTTCTATTTTTAAAAAATGTTACACGTGGTGTAAAGTAATAAAATACTGTAAGTCATACTTGCCTTAAAGATCCTTTGCTAGTCCTGTAGCCAGTGATTGGCTAAGAGGTCATTTTATTGCATGTCTAGAGGGATCAAGAAGTAGACCATGAAGCTTTGAAATGGGAGTGATTGGGCATTGGTTAGGTGAGTAAGACTTGTCTTATTCCCATGAAGAGCCCTTTTAAAATAAAATTTGGCAGATATTTTTTGTAAAATTCTGAGAAAGTAAAGCCATATTGGTTGTCAGCAACTGATGGCTAATCATCAGTGAACTAACTAATGAAGTATTTGGTCAGTTATGGCTACAATGGGTATACAACCCCTTGATTAGTCAGACCACTAATGCCTTTCCACTAACAATAGTTTGGTCCAATATAAATACACAACCGAATACCTAAGGCTGATTAAGAAAGATGGGTCACATTTGGATGTAGTAACTAAAAGGAACTTGACATATTTCTGCTTTATTTGCACCTAAAGCTTATTGTTGACTGATTGACTATAATAACATGGGTCATTTTGCCCATAGTTGGAACCAACATCTGCAAGTGTCTATATAACTAGATGTTCATCAATTCTTTCAAGAAGGTAAAATTAGTCTCTTGACAGGATTTTAAATGGTTATAAGATGAAAACAGTCATAGGACTTACTACCCATGGTAGCAATTATCCCTGGGCTATGATCAATGAAGGTCTTCTGTTAGCCTAGTCTCTATTGACTCAGGAAGTCAGTGTTATATCAGGTCAGGTTAAAGCTGAAATGGGCAGGCAGGCTTGCCCTGAGCAGCTCACAACCATCCAGACTTCACTTAACCCATCAATTATTCCTGTCCACATGGCACCGATTGATATGGTTCACAATCAGTCAAGGTATGAAAGGTCACAGGAAAACAGTGCTTCTATTTACAAAATTAGAATAGACATTTATATAGTCTAGAGACCATTCTTCCTATATTCTGCTATGAAAGTTTCTTACTCTAGCAAACTGATCACAGATATAAAAGAAACACAAAGCAAGTAACTTCTGTCTTCACTGATCAATTTACTAGAACCATCTAATACAAGTTTATTCACACACCTTTCCAGCCCCATCAGATCAACAAGTGAAATCATCTTGTTACCCCTACTGGAATCGTAGTGAACCTGTGCACAGTGTACAGGCTCCATGTAAGTAGCTCAACTGTGTGCATAAAGGATCCTTTACACGGGCCAACAATCAAGGCAATTGTCGGGAAGGAGTGTTCAGAGGAATTGCCGTTCCTGATAATTGCCCTCTGTAAAGGGGCCACTGTTAGCCCAATAAATGTGCAAACAGATGAAAGCACCGTTTCTGGGCAGCAGATTCCTGATAATTGCCCTCTGTAAAGGGGCCACTGATAGCCCAATGAATGGACAAACAGGAGAAAGCACCGTTTCTGGGCAGCACATTGAGCTTCTCTATAGGGACAAGTGATAACAACAGCCATTGCTCGATTGATTGTTGCATGTAATTGCAGCTTTCTTTTCCTCTAACAAGTCGTCAATTATTGGAAATGAACAGCTTGTTCTGGAATAATTGCCTGCTCGGTTGGCCTGTGTAAAGAGGCCTTAATGGGGTTGTCTGGGAATACATAATTTCTAACAGGTGCCGGCAGCCTGCCTCACCACTGAAAGGATCATAGTTATCTGCTCCCTACCGCTCCGATCCTCTGCCCTGGCTCTTACGTCTCCATCTTATAGTTCAGGGGAGGGGGATTATCCCTGGCATGGGCATGGTCATTTGATCCTCCTCAGCCAACTGCTGGCTTCAACGATGACATGTCTCTTGTGGACACATCATAACTGAAGCCTGCAGTTAGCTGTAGAGGATCAGGGTGTCCATCCCCATTCCATGAAGAAGAAAACAAACCCAGGACCGGAAGATGGAGACGGATGAAGTAATGAAGACTAGAATGCAAGCTTATCAGAAATATGTATTAGATGAAATGATTTATTTTGCTTTTCTACCAACCAAAGTCAACTTTTAGTTAACATGTGGCATTACACGGTATTAGAAGTGATTAAAGGCAAATTCAGAACAGAAACCTCCAGGAAATCTACGAAACAAGTTATTGCTTCTCTGAGCAAATTATTAATAAGGATCTTTTCACACTGTGTCTGCAATATGTGGTTACTATATATGCTGGAAAAGCACTTAGTGCATTCATTAAGTGAACCAATAAGTCCTTATAATACTAACTAAAGCCAAAGGAGTATTATTTTGGTCTCCATACTGCACCAGGGTTTACAATTTTATTTATTGCATGGAGTAGCTCTACAGACTGCGCTATTCAACACTGAGGCATCCAGTAAAAAAACATACTGCATCCTAAATATTTTTTAGCATGGGCATCTATGAGATAGAAAGCATAGGCGCAACCTGCTAACTAAGACCCTAAAGAGCTTGAATTAGTTCTCTCATGAAGACAACCCCATATCATCAAGACTGGCTCTGGTACTGGTGGAATCAGATAATACCATGTTGCCACTGTAGTTGCCAATGTAGGCCAGAACAGCTATATCTTCCTCTGGTAATAACAGCTAATCACTGATCGAGGTTCCTGAAGCCGTACTGACAGTAATAACCTAATACTGTAGCCTATTTGTTTGTTCCTTTGACTATGGTTGACCCGCATACAGAAATGTTGATTGATGAACAGGACATCCATAATACAGTTTAAGCTAGATTCACATCTACAGCAGAGAACTCCATCAGGCTGTTCCAGTAGACAACAGCCTGCTGGAGTTCTCCGGATCTGGCATTGCCAGATGCTACCACCTTCCCGCCGGAACCCATTGACTATAATGAGGTCTGGCAGAGATCCGGTTGCTACCTGGCAAATATGAACATCCAGCCACAGGTGTGTAAGTAGCCTAATCTATCTATACCTTTTTGAACGTGTAAAAAATATTCTAATTGGTACAAAAAGAGTTGTGTACTTTGAAACCCCTAAATATAAGTTGATCACAGAGTGTCCTGCTGTTGGGACTCCTAACAATCAAGTGTAATCTGTTTCCCTACCGCGTCACCACAGGGGAAATCAGGCATTACATAGTGCCTATTGAAATTAATGGGTTATCCACGTAACCCAGACTTTGACAGGTTCTCCAGGGAGAAACTCTCATTGTAGATGCTCTTCATCTCAGTTAATTGATGGATTTGAAAATTTGTTATCTAAACTAAGCAACCTCTCTCAAAATGGTAGGTGCTGCATAACTGGAATTTTTCCTTTCTAGCTAAGTTACAAGAAATAGTCACACTGAACATTTATTTAATCTTTCCACCTAGGTATCAAGCCATGTGGTCCGACCAGTCCGATCAGTATGCTCAAAATATGGTCTACAAATTGGTATCTCGGAAGACTACCAACCAAAAGGCATTGGATATGCATCAATAAAACCATACAGTGCAAGCATTTCTTCTTAGATAATCAATAAAATAATCAAAAAGTATAAAAGACTATTCTATTATTCTGAAAAGTATAGCAAAACAATACAACATGGCAAAACAAGCTATGCTGTTTCCCTAACTCGGAAACAATATAGCTGTTATCATTTTGGGATACATATGAACTTTTGATTATTTTATTTAAAAAAATTTAGGAGACGAGGTGATCAAAAAAATATCGATTTCCAGCATCTTAGGAATTTTTTTGCAGCGTTCACCATGCGGGTTAACTAATCGGGTAATTTAAAGGGGTTGCTCAAGATAATTAAAAATCTCAGACAACCCCTAAAATGTCTTACAATTAAAAAAAAAACACATGATATTTATATCCACTTCACCAGCGCCATTCTCTGCAGTACTGCATTTGCTGGCCCGGTATTCCAGAGAGTGTTTACAATCAGCAGTGTTAACAAGCTTTAATAAAGCACATGACTGCTGCAACTAATGACATCACTATGCACATCACAGTTATTGCGACTTGTGCAGCGATGTGCCTGGATTTGACATGTCACCTCTGCAGCCAATCACTGTCTTCAAATATAGACTGCTGAGGAAAGTGATTGGCAGCAGAGGTCACAAAAAAAAAAATATATATAGAATTGCTCCTTTATTCTGTCACCACTAAAAAAACTTAATAAACGATCAAAAAGTGTTATTTACCCCAAAATGATAAAATGAAAGCCACAAAAATCAAGCTCTTGCACAACTCAATAAAAAGAAAAAGAAAAAAGTTATGGTTCTTGGGATGCATCGATGCAAAAATATTTTCTTCTGTTCAAAAAAGGGGTTTTATTGCACAAAAGTAGTAAAACGTAGAAAAAAACTATGTATTTGGTACTGCTGTAATCATACTGACCCAGTATTTATGTTATTTTTGCCGAAAAATGAACGCCACAAAATGTATAATGTAAAAACTCAGTGGCAGTATTACTGTTTTTATCACATCTCCCTTCCAGAAAGAGTTATTTAAAGTTAATCAGCCAAAATGGCACCATCATAAACTACAACTTGTCCCACAAAAAACAAGCCCTCATACAGCTATATAGACGGAAAAATAAAAAAGTTATAGCTCTTAGAAGGTTAAGTGACGATGAAAAAATGAATAAAAATGCTTGCTCAGTAAGGCCCAAAGCAGGCTGGTCACTAATGGGTTAATAGACAGTGTTGTTAAAGACATGGCGACACCAATTCTGAATATATATGTAATAATGTAGGATGTCATAGCAGCCAGGACACAGCAGTTTCCTTCAGAAGGCTCACTGCTGAGATGACGTGTACTCAGTACCAATTGGAGGACAGAGAGAGCTTCCTCCCACTGTTTAACCACCCAGATGCTGCAGTCACTATTGACAGTGGCAACTGAGGAGTTAAACTGCAGGGAGTCTTCTTCAGCTGAGAAGAAAGTGGTTAAAGAAAAATCATATCCACAATGCATTTCTAAAAGGAGATGCAAGAAGACGGAAAAAAAATATTTTTTAGCCCAAACTCATCATGGAAGTAATTCAGTTAGTGTAAATACAATATTCCAATTAACCCTTAACAACCAGATGGTGACAATCGTCTACATGAAGGAAGTTTAGCATGATACCAGATGTCACAGTGATCAAATGACTTATTAGTATCAGACTACTGAAGATCTGTTTCATACATTTTTGTGAAACAGCTAATATGATGGGCTGTCACGTTTTATTGTATTACTTTCCATCAAGAAAACACGATTACGTTACATTTAGCTGCTTTTAACATTGTAACATTAATGTTTGTATAGACTACACCTCTAACTAATACAATATGCTTCAATTTATGAGCTGTGTGATATCCTGCCTTCCTGATGGCCTGAGCTGCTTTTGGAATTTTGTCAGTCAGCCTGAAAATGCGTAAGTAGGTACATTGTCTGAAATATTCAAATAGAGTTTAAAGGGGTTGTGCAGGGCAAAGATATTGATAGGTCCTTTAACCAAGGGCATAGCTAAAGGCTCATGGGCCCTGGTGCATAAGTTCAGTTTGGCCACCCTTCCCTCGGGGCTTTGTGGCCAGTGGCAGAGAAGCACATGCCTTCGTGCTGCCTGAGGCAAAAATTGAAACGGCCCCCCCATGCCAAATTCTTGACCTATCCCCTTCCCTCTAGCCAGAGGTGTAACTTGACCAGCATGCACTTTCTATAATACTGGTATCTTCTTATGTGGCACAAGGGTTTTTGGGCCCCCTCAGGCTCCTGGGGGCTCGGGAGCGACTGCTACCTCTGCACCCCCTATAGCTGCACCCCTGCCTTTAGCTTTACAACATCAAGCCCCTATGTCTATTGGTATACAACAAAATTCTGTAATATAACTGTTTCTTTTGGATTTTTAGAGCAGTGTTCTAAAACTTATACAATATGACCAGCTCAGCACATTTGCCCTTGAACAAGTCTTCTGATAAAGAAAAATATAAGTGATTTTCCTGCCAGTCTGTTGCCAGTGATTGGCTCAGTGGGCATTTCCTATGTGTCAAGAAGCACGAGCAGGATCAGTGGAGGTGAGTGTGACTTTTTGATGCTACCCAGCTTTTAAAAAATAAAAAATAGATTGCACAACCCCTTTAAGTTTTTTTTTTCCGATATTTGTTCTTGGAGACTTTTAATATAAGTAAAGTTGATAATGAACCAGTAATGTCAACACATGCATCAAAGTCCACCAAGTATTTTTAAATGTTAGCCCTTATGTCTTTATGACACAGACTATTGCATTCGAATTGACTTTGCCAAGAATATGTTACACGTCTGTTCACTGTGCACCACTTTTACCATTTGGGCTAGTTGTCGAATAATAGTGGGTGTGTAACTAGGGCCATGAGTCGTGTGGCGGAACACATCCGCATCTGTTCTATGTGTACTGGCTGCAAATTACTCATGGGTGTGAATAGCTCTTTTGTGACTTGTGCTCTCTCCAATCTGGTTCCTTAGGGGTTAATTCCGCCGTCTGTGTCTAAATCTGCATCTGTTGTCCCTATGCTCATTAAGTCTGCTATTTAGTTCCTGAGATGTGTCAGTTTTGGGTTGGAGTTCTGTTTGTTACCAAACTTTGGCTGTGCAACAAGACCTGCTTCTGTATCTTGAAGCCTGTTTCCAAGGCCTGCTCCTGTATCCTGAAGCCTGTTTCTGAAGTCCTATGCCTTTTTTTGATGTCTGTTTCCAGATGTCGGTTCTGGGTTCCTGAAGCCTTTCCTTGTGTCCGTCTATTCCTTCCATGTGCGCACTGGTCCCTACAGCTGTTATTGTTTGGACTGGTCTTTTGTGATATGTCTGGGTTCCTGAAGTTCCATGTCTGCCTGCTATCATCTGGTTTGTTCAGATTCATGAAGTCACTGCCATGTGAGCACTGGTTCCTGCTGTTGTTACTGTTTGGACTGGTCTTCTGTGATAACACTGGGTTCCTGAAGTTATTTGCCTGCTATTATCTGCTATGTCTTTGTATGCCTGGGTTCCAGAAGTCACCTCAGTCTGCATGTGTTCCTAGTCTGTCTGGGTCAGCTGCCTTTTATCTGGAATCTACCCTTGTGATGCTTTCCAGTTCTAGACACAGTGGTTCCACATTATCCGTAACAGAATGACACCCTAACAGGGATACTTTTGACCATATGCTAACTCAACTTCCAATGGGTAGCCTGTTCTTACAGCAAACTCCTTACAAGAATGTAGTTTCTATTTATTATTCCTGCTTCACAGAACCGTGTTGCCCCTGAGCAACTTATAATCATTCAATGTGTCTTGTAGGGATCCATGCCACACAGTGTGACCAATTAATTTCGAAGCAACAGCTACGCTGGTGGGAAATGTGCTCAAGATGCTTCTTAAATTCTCCATCTGATTCAGAAGTGTCAAATAGAAAGGGAGAAGATGTAGAATATATGTGCACTATAAATACAGTATTGCGTATGGCAATACTGTCAAGCATAAAAATATAAAGTACACTGTAAAATTGAGCTTATCAAAAGTTTTATTGAATCCATGGTTTTATTTCTTTTGCCGTCAATTTTTGTAATTCTTGGTTACTAGAAATTGATTTACTATGGATTGATATGGGTTTGCTGCAGTTGACTAAACTTCTTTTTATAGCGTTTTGTCTGGAGAATAAGAAGGAATCGTTTATTTGCAGAGAGTACATGACCTTGTGCACACAATGATCTTCACTTAGCTTGTGTTCATTCAACAGGATAATAATAATGGGTCCAACATACAAAACAGTGTTGCTTTGATTTGAGGGTAGAAAGTGCCACTCAGGAGGTGCATCAACCAAACAATGACTGAAAATAAACTATATGAAGATCCTCATCCACACTGATTAGTAGAAGAGGATGTCACTTTAGAGGCTTGCTATCCCAGCTTCTGTATATCATGATCTATGCAGGGTCACTGCACAGAAGATCAACATCACATTAATCTTCTGGAGATGAAGATGGCAATCGTGGACTAAGAAACATTTTAATCAGCTCCACTGGGAATTCGTTTGCTTTAGAAATGATGCATTGACAATGCACGAGGTTCTGCTAGGTTAGTTTGTCTGAGAGAGGTAGAGTCTTCTCTCCCCTGCTGTAATTTGAGGAAATCAAAAGGGGTGCAGTCTAGGGAGGCTTACAAGCTCCTTCAAGCTGAATCAAGCCACAACACATGTGTGAACCATTTACCATTTATTTATATATTTGACTTAGAGCACATATAGAAATCTCTGGCAGCTCTGCCTGAAGGAGATGCTGTTTTCATCTTAGTTTCTGGCACAGAAAGAGAGTCTGGTGGAAAAAATAGAGAAAAATTCAATGGAGCCTCCAATGATGGAGCTACCGCACACATGCAAACCATTTGCCACTTATGTATACATTGAGACGTGGAATCCAAGAAAAAGGGATTTATGTCCAAGTTTTCACATCTTTTGCATGCTAGATCTTAAAAGAACATTGAAAATAGGGTCACTGAATGAACGTTTGAAGCTGTGTTTTTTCACATCAAATATTTTTAAACCAGCAATTCCACACATATTATCAGCCCTAATGCATTTTTATGGTTCTAAGATTCCTTGAAATCGAATGCTGCGTTTGAGGTCATTTTCCCTTACATCAACTAAAATGAAGGGGTCATGCACACGAACGTGTGCCGGCCGTTCCGTGCATTGGGGACCACAATTGCGGTCTCCAATGCACGGGCAACATCTGTGCAGCTGCCGCAGATGGATCCAGACCCATTCAACTTGAATAGGTCCGTGATCCGCCCGTTCCGAAAAAAAGTAGTGCAAGCACTCTGTAGTGCTTCCGTGGGGTTCCACTCCGTCCTTCCGCACCGCATCTCCCAGACAGCGGACCCATTCAAATGGGATGGGATGCCTGTATATTGCGGACCCGCTGTATGCGGCCACAATACGACCATGGCTGGCACATGTTCATGTGCATGAGCCCTAATAATCACAAAAAAACACCACTGAACTGTGCATTTTGGTACAATTCTCACAACATGAATTTTATGCACCAAAGAAACAATTCGTAAAGGAGGCCAAAGAGTCTAGATATCACCTGACATGTTTAAAATGTCAATTGTGCTTGCAGCTTTTGTTGCAGGGTAAAAAAAAAAAAAAAAAACATTAATTTGAGATATATTTCTTCAAACATCTTCTCTTAGTTCCATTTTCTGTCACTCAGGTTTGTCAATTACCTTTTCCCACACAAAAGAGCCACATCTCACTAGCGCAATTTTTTTTTAAATCCCAGGCCGATTTTTGCAAATCTGACCAGTGTCACTTTATGTGGTAATAACTTTGAAACGCTTTTACTTATCCAAGCCATTCTGAGATTGCTTTCTCTTGACACATTGTACTTCATGACAGTGGTAAATTTGAGCCAATATATTTCACCTTTATTTGTAAAATATTCCAAAATGTACCAATTTTTTTTTTTAAAAATTCACAATTTTCTAGATTTGAATTTCTCTACTTTTAAGACTAAGGTTTTTGATCGCTTGATATTACACTTTTTGTGAGGCACGGTAACCAGAAAATGGCTTTTTTTTTTACACTGTCTTTATTTTATTTTTACGGCGTTCACCTGACGGGGTGAATCATCTGATATTTTTATAGAGACTGTTGATATTTTTTGCAAAAAAGAAAGCTTTTTTGTTTTACTTGAAACTTTTAATTTTTTGTAAAATTTAATTTTTTTACTTTTTTAACTTTATTTTTTGTCCCACTCTGGGAATTTAACTTTTGGGGGTATGATCCCCTTTACAAGGCATTACAATACTTCGGTATTGTAATGCTTTGGCTGTAAGTGTATTACTCAGTGTAATACACTTACAGCTTCCTGCCTGTGAGATCAAGGGGGCTGGATCTCACAGGCTCACACACGGAAGGCAGCCACAATGCCTAAGAAAGGCATCCGGCTGCCTTCCCTGCCACCGGGTCCCTGTCACAGCAGCGCGGGGAATCTATGGCCGGCAGAATACCGCACGGGTCAGCGCTGACCGCAGCAGTGCAAGGGTTAATGCACCGGTTTCAGTGTTTTCACTGATTCCAGCGCATATAGCAGGGGTCCGGCTATCAGTGACTGCCGGACCCCTGCAGCTAATCAGAGCGCTGTAGCTGTACGGCGCTGGGATTTGTGACCCTGTTCCCAGCTGCGTTCATGTACGGCGCTGGTATCCTACGGGTTTATATGCCTTGGGATATTCCTAACTTGAGCTTCAAACGCTGATTCAGAAAGTCCAAAGGTGTAAACCCTGCCTTACTCTTCCTTGCTAACTTATAACTTTTGCTTCCATGACCTTTCCTTTGAATGAATGGAACATTCATACTGGCCCCTGTTAAAGGTAGAACAGTGAAGACTGATGAATCTCATTTGCAAATTTGTCCAAAACACTGACTCAACAGGTCAGAGAATGCAATGGACAAATTGATTCACCAACGCAAATCTCAAACCTGGCAAATTCCCAATTCGTCCTAACGACCAATGAATTTGATTTATGAAATTTCGATCCTTGAAACTTTGAATCGTGCTGAACAATTTGCTCATCTCTACTTACTGGCTATCCAATCTTCTTTGTCTTTCAATTACTGTGTTTTCCATTTTACAATAAGGTTTAAGTTCTATTTAGGCAATGTACATATAGACGATTGAAAACAGATCCAAGCGCATCAGATTCAAATGGTTAATTACAAGCTGAGTCTTGTAAACTCTTTACATTGCTTTTACTACCCCAATACCAAAAAAAGTTAGGACACAGTGTAAAATGTAAATGAAAACAGGATGCAATGATTTATAAATCTGATAAACCAATTTTTTTTTTAAATAAAACACAGAACACATCAGATGTTGAAAGTGAGACACTTTACCATTATCATAAAATAATTAACTAATTTAGAACTAATTGGTGGCAGCAACACATCTCATAAAAGCTGGGACAGGGCCATGTCTACCATTGTGTAGCATCACCTCTTCATCTACCAATAGTCTGTAAACATCTGGGAAGTGAGGAGACCAATTGCTGGAGTTTTGGGAGAGGAACATTGACCCGTTCTTGTCTGATGTAGGTTTCCAACTGCTCAACAGTCCTGGTTCTTCTTTGTCAGAATTTTTGATTTTATTATGCGCCAAATGTTTTCTGTTGGTCAAAGGTCTGTACTGTTCTGGGTGCAACCACACATAGTGGAATTTTCCGCCAAAAATTCCTCAAGATCAAGACTTCCCCCATGTTATTCTATAGGGCTGAAACTTGTCTATCCCTGTATTGTGTTCTATTGCTGAATTTACATTCCGCAGCATAAATAATGTTGTGTCACGGATTTTCTGTATGAGAATCTCTCCATTCAATTCAATGACAAATCAAATCCGCAGTGTAAAATGCTGTGGAAAAATTATTCTGCAGCTTTTTCCACTGCAAAATCTGTTTCCTATTGAATTGAATGAATTAATTCTCATACAGGGAATCCACAACAAAATCTGCACCATAATTTACACCAAAAAATCCACCACTTTGCAAAAATCTGTATGTGGATTTTCTGGCAGAAAATTCTGTCACGTGTGAGTGCACCCTTCTTCTGCGAAGCCATGCTGTCTTTGTCTTTTACAGGACAAGGCCTTCCCTGAAAGACGTTGTCTGGATGGGAGCATACGTTGTTCTAAAACCTCTTTTTACACATTGTCCCAACTTTTTTGGAATTGGGGATACCTGTGAATAAAGACTAAAAGAATAAATAAGTTAATATGTACATAAACTACATAATGGTCACATACAATGAAAAGTTGCAAATCTCCGTTCCTCAGTAGGTTAGCATTTAAAAGGTTTTGCTTCAAACAACTGTAGAAAAAAACTGATGGGAACTAGTGACATAAATGGCCACACAGCTTCCTACCTTCTAAGGTTACATAATAATAAATATAAAAAGAAACAATAAAAACAGACAGCAAAACTGACATGTTTAGATTGGGGACTTAATACAAACGTTAAAAATGCTCCTAAAAATATACTCTGCAGAGAGTGATATAACTGTGAAAGCTTAGCTGCTAGACACACCTTTGGAGTTGTGTTATTTTATGCTATTCATACCACTTCTGTTGTTTATATAAAACATTTTTTTGTTTTCTTTTCCGAGAAGATTGCTGCCAGTCGCTAGGGGCAGGAGTGTTTATCAAGCCGTGTATCTTGAAGTCTGACATAAAATCCGTGGCCTTTAGTACAGCTGAAAAACATTCTGTCAACACCTTACAGAGAGCAAACCCATGGCGTTGGCTGAGGACCAGGCAGCTTTTTTAGGATAGAGTGCAGGGAATGGATGAAAATTTGAGCCTTGGCCAAAAGCTACAAAAAGACATGCAAACCTTTTCCATCTACTCTGTTTAATTTCTAGAAAGCATCCAAACCACAAATCAGCCAGCCCTTATGTGAAAAGGCTACTCTTTCTCCCTTTTGGAAAAGTGCTTTTGACTGCAGTCAGATGAATAAATCATTATATTAGACCTGAAAGTGTCTGTCAGTCGTGTTTCGAATTTTGCAAAAATGGTGTAATTTTTTTTTTTATTGTACTACTAAATCCGTAACAGGTAACGATAAACATAGTACAACGATGAGTACAGTATAATAGTATAAAGAATATTAGATATTTAGGCATCCGGATTACTGTTATGATGGATGCCCTAGCAGCCAACCTTAAAAGTGAACACCAACTAGGCAATTGCATTGTCTTCTGAAATGTTATTCCGATATGCCAGAACTGGAGTCTGGAGCTTGCAATTATCACTAGAACCAGGGTCCCACAGCATTATAGGTTCCAATGATGTCAAATCATGATACCAAGTTTCGTTACCATGTAAAGTTAAAGGTCTCCAGTTTTGTTTCTTCAAGTAACCACAACCAGGGTCTTACACTTGGTATCAGTTTCACCTAAAGAGCCCTTTCAAGCCCAGGCTTGACAATAAATCTGTGCAAGGGACAGGTTATTTCACAATGACACACAGTTAAATAGAATGTATAAGATGAATTCATGTGAAGAGCATGTTGGATCAGCCAAATATCTACAATATACTTAGAAATCTGGAAGGTAATTGTTCCTTTTTGACAGGGAATTTCCAGGTACACTAAAATAAAGCACAGACTCCTATCCTTACACTGAAAGATAAAGCTACATTGACATCATTGTTTAAAAATCCGGCAGGCTGTTCTGGCAGAGCAACAGACTGCCGGAGTTCACCGCTTTCTGGCACAATGTTGGCTTTCAGCGTGACAAAAAGTTGTGCGTGCAGGACTTTTCATCTGTCTGACAGCCAGCATTTATGCCGGAAAGCACCCAGATCCCCATCAGATACCATTGTAGTCAATGGTGATCTGGCGGTTCCTGGTATTATACGGCTATGATAAATGCTGATGTGAATGTAGCCTAAGGTGACCACATGATTTTTGAATAATGCTATCTGAATTGAACTGGCTTCTTGACAGGTCATGATTTTTATCTCATGGATTTTGGTGGAGGCCTCTTTACAAAGCACCGCCACAATCTCTGACACAGGATCGCTGGTATGAAAAGTCATGCTGTGAGGGTCTGATAGAATCATTGTTGCTCAAAGATAGATCTGCCTATTGAGACAGACTTAATAATGATTTATAGGAGCACAATCGGTGCGATCAGAGATAGGATCTTACTGTTTATCACTGACCTGAGGATAGGTCATCAGTTATTAAGTCTGAAAAACCCTTAAATATTGGTCAAAAACTAGTAAATCACTATAATCACATGTTTTGATGGGACTTTAACATTGACGCAAACAACTGATAACCGCATTTCTATTGGGATAACGCAATTATTCTCTCCTATTGGGGAAACAGGGATCAGAAAGGTCTCCCACCAGGAAGATAAACTAGGACTGAAGGTGCGACATTGTGCCTTGTCTCATTTAGTTACATGGCGATTCTGACAACAGCTATGTCAACAGCCAACAGTTATGTCTACCATAACTTACATATATGTTGTACTGTAAGTTAGCAGTTGGTAAGTTACACTTTTCTGCATGGGGCCTGCGTTGTCTGTATCCATCCCTTCTCCTGCAGATGTCATTGGTCATTTACAAAAGCAGCATTGGGGTCTAGGGTTTAAATACCCCCAAGGGCAACATCTGCATAGAGTTTGTATGTTCCTCCTTCGCTTGCATGAGCTGCTTCCAGCATCCCTCCCCCACACACACTCTCAAAAAACATACTGATAGTCTAATTTGCCCTAGTCCTAGTCGTGCATGTTTAAGAGTACTGATGTGAATGATAATCTCCATCTTTAGTATGGAAATATGGTACTGCTATGTAAGCATTAGGAAACATAACTAACAATAGTAATAACCCCCAATTTTACTAACAAACTAAATAAGATACTGCATTAAAACTATCGTACGCTAAAAAGAGTTTGACTCAGGGTAAAAACAATGAATTGGGTGGGAAAAATAAAACTGTCCTGGAAAAACCAAGACACATGGGAGCCCTTAGTATGTCCAAAAAGAAAGAACAACAAACGTTGCATAACAGTGTATAAAACTGCAAGTGACATAGAAAAACAAATAGCATTATTACTATTAGGAGGGTTAAAATCATGTTCAGCATTCCATCCCGCTCCTCTATGTATGGAATATGACACAAAACAACTGACTTTCAAGACAATTAGCACAAGACCCCTTCTGTTTTTGTGGAAATTGTGCTTGTAATTGGCTAACAGTTCAAACAGACATTGCCTAATCTGGTAGTCATCAGTCAATAGTATTCACACCCAGCTAGACTTCCTGCATTACAGCAATGCCTGGGAGATTGTCATCTCAGCCCAACTGATCCCATCTCTCCCACAAGACACGGTCGCAAGCATTGGGCACCGTGCCCTGTGTGACTGATTGTACCGCTCACATTATGTACACAGCCAACATTCCATGAAATTTGTGTCGTTAAGGCCGGGGAAGGGCTAAACCCTGCAGAAGCCGGCCTCTTGAGGATTGTCGCTGTCTTCATAATTGGTCAATATTTGTGCAGAGACAAACAAGTCACACTTCTGTAAGTCTCTTATGTAGATATATGACGACTCTCTCCACACCAGGGGGAAAAATCTCTGCAACATTCAAAACGGACAACCCTATAGAATTACTTCTTCAAATTGACTCAACACTTGTTTAGTTCTTCTTTTTTCACCCTGGGCTCTGATTGAATTGAAACCCCAGCCGCAGGGAGTGGTTCTTTCTTTGCACAAATAAATAACCTGGCCTAAGCCCTTTCCCATGCGCTAAATGAGTAACACAAACTCACAATAGAAAAGATAGCTAAAGGGCTTCTTCATGGAAGCTATTTCCTTTTGTGCGTTTTAACAAAGGAAAACCCACAAGAAAGGGGCACAGTAATCTGAACTTGTCTGTCTCTGCACACTGATCAACCTTAGGTTTTATGCTGCAGATAGATCCATAGATACATGGATATTAAAGATATAAACAAATGCATAGATAATGAGAGAGAGAGAGAGAGAGGGATAGGATCATAGATAGATAGATAGATAGATAGATAGATAGATAGATAGATAGATAGATAGATAGATAGATAGATAGATAGATAGATAGATATTAGATAGATAGATAGATAGATAGATAGATATAGATAGATAGATAATTGATAAATACATGGATATAAAAGAGATACATACAACTCATGCAAAGATAGATAGATAGATAGATAGATAGATAGATAGATAGATAGATAGATAAGATCATTGATAGACAGAAAGATAATTGATAGATACATTGATATAAAAAAGATACATAGATACAGATAAAAAGAACAGATGCACAGATAGATAGATAGATAGATAGATAGATAGATAGATAGATAGGATCATTGCTAGACAGATAGATAATTGATAAATACATAAATACATGGATATAACAGAGATATATACAACACATGCAAAGATAGATATATAGATAGATAAATAAGATCATTGACAGACAGATAGATAATTGATAAATACATTGATTTAAAAAAGATACATAGATACAGATACAAAGAACAGATGCAAAGATAGATAAATAGATAGATAGATAGATAGATAGATAGATAGATAGATAGTAGATAGATAGATAGTCAGACAGATAGATAATTGATAGATACATGGAAATAAAAGAGATAAATAGATGCATAGATAATCAGATAGCCAGATATGAGATAAATACATATATAGATAGATAAAGACTGACAGGCAGACAGACGGATAGATAATTAGTTAGACAGATAGATAAACTGATAGTAGATAGATAGATAGATAGATAGATAGATAGATAGATAGATATTTTTATGTACAAAACTAGCACACTATACATATATTACACTGGTCCTGAAAACAGAGCATTGCAATAGAATTTTTAGCAATTAGTGCACTTCCTTAGTTTGGGTCCTGTGCAATTATATGTGCGTACTAACAAACATCTGGATTTTTTTAATGGCCTTGAGTAATTAAAAGCCATCTGAAACCCGTATTAATAACTACTTGATTGTGATAGCTTCAATTCACTACAAGCATTTTGTGTGGGATTTGAACCAGTGCAGGCTAAACTTCCTCTGAGCTGTTTTTACTGCCCTGTGAGAGTGTTAATTCCTTGTATAGACTGGCTTGTAAATGTATGAATCCATTGTACCCCGAAAATGTGTCCGTTTATAGGGTGAAAATGAAGAAAACATGTTTATTAAAGGAAACTAGGTATTCACTGCCAAGGATGTATTGGCATATGCCATAATTCAATTCCAAAATTGCCAACAGAATCAATTTGTTGTAATTCTGGTAATCAAATTAACCAATTTAAAGAAATACTTTCTTTCGCTTTTTATACTCTTCAAATGTATAACGTTAAAAAAATACAAGGAGGTATAACATTTTCTAAGGTTTCAAAGCTGTGGTTGCAAAGTCATTTCACAGGCATTGTTTGGGTGCCCTCTAGTGGCTGTATCTATGCATTTTCATGACGTGAATATTTCTTAGTTTAAATAGTTTACTGTTCAATAATGCATCAACGTCAAATGTTCTTGTTAAATAAATGGCTACATTATTTTAAAAAAACAACAGAAACACACAATTATCTACAGTGTAGTATTAAACATCTTCCATTTTTAATAGGGACAAAACAAAAAGGAGACCCCGGGTAACATGTTCTGCATGTAAACAAGTGATGTTAGTTCTTAGCTTGGTTTAACATATGGTCAACAGCGCTCCTTCTGTCACCCCACCGGTGTCCCCATAACGTCAGCATCAAAAGATGTCAATGGCATTTCTGTCATCTTTCAATTCAGAGATTGACGCAAACAACAAATTGAAAAACTGTCGCATACTGGAGGGGATAGGATGTAATTATAACAAAAAAGAACATGTAGGTGCTTCCAGTTTAGGGCGTTTAGTAACAAATCTATAATCAGATTAGAATTTAAATTATAATATAGATTTCATGTATCTGTTATAGTATGCATTTTATGCTTAATTTTTTTCTTTTTCACTAATTAATCCTATATTAATGAAGTCAGGCCTCACTGTATGTCATCATTAGCTCCTGGGATATTTGCTTATGATAGCCGCCTCCACCATGTGCTGTTTCTGCATACAGACAGATCCATACATTGACTTTTCATAAAATGGCAATCATTTTAATGCACTCAGCCAGCCACAATCCTACTCCCTACTCATGAGGGCCAAGCACCCCGAAACAGCTGTCTTCAGAAGGATACTTGACCCGGCTATTTTCCTTTGTCATGTTCCAAGGCCTAGTAAAAAGTCAGACTTTGACTTATAGGGGGCCACTTCCAGAAGGTGGCACTAGCGAGATGGTTCTCTTTCCCTGGGAGATGCCTCTTTAGATATTAGTTTTAATAAAAATGTAAGTGTCAACGAAGGTAACTGTGTAGCAATTAGTGGATGACTCCTGCAGTGTTCAATGGCTTACATTCTCTTCCTTTCCAAACATTTTACTGATGATTTACAAGGGTGCATGTCACAAGTTTCTGGAAACTAGCCAGGCGGCTGAAATTCGATATATGTTAGGCCATAGACCTTGCAAACCATGTCAATCGTCAGAAGGTAGCCTGCTAGGCATCAGTCTGCTTGCAAAGAGGGTCGGGATTAGTGTGAGAGCTAACAGCAAATACATCTCAGGGGACTGAGAGAGGTGGAGAGAGAGAGAAGTGTGGTGGTGGGGGCCAAGGAGGGAAAAGGGAGGGGGGGACAGGGAGGAACTCTGGGAGAAAGCTGGAGGAAATAAAAAAATAGAAATAGACAGGTAACAGCAGGACTGAAGTAATTACGTGTACAGTGTATGTACATGAGTGAGGGGGAATTTAGATAGATAGATAATAGATAGATAGATAGATAGATAGATAGATAGATAGATGATAGATAGATAATAGATAGATGATAGATAGATAGATAATAGATAGATAGATGATAGATAGATAGATAGATAGATAATAGATAGATAGATAGATAGATAGATAGATAGATAGATAGATAGATAGATAATAGACAGATAGATAGATAGATAGATGATAGATAGATAGATAATAGATAGATAGATGATAGATAGATAGATAGATAGATAGATAGATAGATAGATAGAAGATGATAGATAGATAGATAGATAGATAGATAGATAGATAGATAGATAGACAATATATACATAAATAATAGATGATAGATTAGAGATAGATAGATCGATAATAGATAGTAGATAGATAGTTAGATAGATAGATAGTAGATGATATATAGATAGATAGACAGATAATAGATCATTCGATAGATAGATAGATAGATAGATAGATAGATAATAGATAGTAGATGATAGATAGATTAGATAGATCGCTAATAGATAGATAGATAGATAGATAGATAGATAATAGATAGATAGATAGATAGATAATAGATAGATAGATAGATGGATAGATAGATAGATAGATAGATAGATAGATAGATAGATAGATAGATAATAGATAGTGGATGATAGATAGATTACATAGATCGATAATAGATAGATGGATAGATAGATAGATAGATAGATAGATAGATAGATAGATAGATAATAGATAGATAATAGATAGTGGATGATAGATAGATTACATAGATCGATAATAGATAGATAGATAGATAGATAGATAGATAGATAGATAGATAGATAGATATGAGGAAGATGATAGATAGATGCGTACGTACTATTTTAATTCATATAGACTGCAATACAATGAGCATTACAGTGTTATCATCATTATGTTTCAGGTTGATATTTTAACCTCCTCATACCCTCACCTACTGTGTCATTGCCCTTGTAGATTGTAAGCTCTCACGGGCAGGGTCCTCTCCCCCTCTGTTCCAGTCTGGTAATAGTTTCCTGGTCATTGTATTTGTGTTTTATATAATGTATGAATAATGCCCTCTCCATGTCCAGCACCATGGAATTAATGGCGCTTTCAAATAAATAAAGATAATAATGCAGTATGTCTTATCTCTTCCCCCAGCACTTTGCTGATATTGTGTTTCACATCATAAAAATGTATAGTTAACTATTCATTTCTATGGCTTTCTGCAAATAAATTTGAAGACCGAGATTTAGCTCCTATGAGGATTATAAAAAATGCAGTTTTTAAAATAATACATATAGAGTATATTAATGTGGCGATGAGTAAGATGCTGGTGCTTTAGACAGTAATCAAAACATAGAAAAACACTAATTACATAATATTGCCGGTAGAATTGTACTTTCAATTAAATTATATTTTTATTTTTAAAAAGAAATACACACACTAAACACCCATGTTTAACGGTTAGTTCAATTATCAACTACTTCCATGCAAATTATAGTTTTAGAAGTATCTAAAAAGATGATAATTAAACTATTTTATATATTATTATATGTTTGTTAACTTTTTGATTTATCCCCACTTCCTCATAGGTTGTAAATTCTTCCAAGCAGGGCCCTCACTCCTCCTGGCTGAATTGTTAATTAGATAGATTTTTGGGGGGGAACTATTTAAAAATATAATTATAATGAAAGTTATTTATAATAATATGAATAAATATATTTCCAATTTTGCTTTCATCTGTTGTTTTTCTTTTCAAAGCAAACTTAATACTAGGACACCACTGAACAACCGTATTCCTTAGTCAGACAGAAGCAGCCCATGACCAGTTTCAAGCCGAATATATTTCAGCTAAGAATTCCTAAATGTAGCGCGAAGAAAAATTTCCCTAACTTACATACTCCAAAAATAACATTTTCTGTGTTTTCTCTAATTAAACCTCTTGAAGGGAAATATCACATCTGATGTTTTTAAGCACTTAGCAAATTAAGAGGCAGCAGTTGTTGGAAAGATCGACTGGCAAAAAGAAAAGTTTCTAATTTGATGCTGTGGAATTTCTTCTTTTGTGCGGAGAAAGCCATTGGAGAGTGTGTAAATAGCAGTGATCAGCAAAAGAACAAAGCACGTCTCTCCCTGGCCTCATAACGACCACAAATGCTTCCAAGCCCTCGTGTTTCCCATGTTAACAACCATTTTAATTACTAATATGAAGACACTTGTTATATATTGTACAAATAAATAGCAGGTCATAATCGAGATCGAGATGTGTGGGAGATAAAGACATAATGGAACATTAAATTATATAGCCATTACGTCCAAGCCTTAACATAACCACCGACCAAATCCCTGCAGGGTCTTTAGCTATATGTTCTTTTATGATTGCTATAAAGCGTTCTCGTTGAGGATTGAGAGAAAGACGACAGTATTAAGAACAGCTTAAAGAAAATGAAACTTACATTTTACTACTTTTTTAAATTCAGCTCCACAAATTTAAATGACATTAGTTGTAATAATATAAATAATTCTAGATATGTAGACCGGCATTGGACTGTTTCCCCAAGAAATATGCATTATCCATCAGAAAATCTGTATAATTTACTATTATTGCATATACATGACACAGTTTCTATTAGTGATAGATAAATAGGCAGATGGACGATAGATAGATAGATAGATAGATAGATAGATAGATAGATAGATAGATAGATAGCCTCTGTTTTAATTGCATTTTATTTTTAATAAAAGTGTTTAAAGGTTCAAAAGATAGATATATGATGATAGATAGATAGATAGATAGATAGATAGATAGATAGATAGATAGATAGATAGATAGATAGATAGATAGATAGCTAAATAGATAGATAGATAGATAGATAGATAGATAATAGATTCATAGGCAGATAATAGACTGCTTCTGCTTTAATTGTATTTTACTACTACTACTAAAACTGTTCAAAACATAGATAGATGATAGATAGATAGATAGATAGATAGATAGATAGATAGATATGAGATAGATATATGATAGATAGATAGATAGATAGATAGATTCTGCTTCTATTGCATTTTATTTTCAATAAAACTGTTCAAAAGTTTATTTTACGGAGAGTTTATGTTGAATAAACTATCGCATGTGTGGTCCAACAGCAGGTTTTGCGCCCCTATGTGACAGACTTATAAACTGCATGCATCTGGTCATATTCACTACAAACAGTTTTATCAGATGGTTGGCTTCTACTAATGTTTTCAGGGTATAGACAAAAAAATCACGTTTGCTAACATTAAAATAAAAGCAAAAACAATACATTAAAGTGTTATAGAATACAATACATTAAATCCATATTAAAATCAACAGAAAAAAATTGCATTCTAAAACGTAAAACAGAAACTGTGATTTTCAAGAAGACATGTCAATAAGATAAATGAACACTGGAGGGCGCCAGAGTACTCAGTCTTAAACCCTCCCTCTGATGTCATAAGTACAACCCTATGTCATTTACATAGACAAGCTCATTGGCTAACGTTGCCCAGACACGTCACAGCCTAAGTCATTTGGCTGTCAACCAATCACTTACGTGGAGAGATTCGATTGGTTAACAACGTGGTTGTCAATCAAACTAAATTTGCATACTAAGGCTCAGCAGTGCATGAGCTGTCAGTGTGTGTCTAACCACGGAGCAGGCACTGTGTAGCCATAGAAAGTATAGGAAACCTATTACAACGCACTATACGGACATGCAGCTTCTTAGAGAAAAGTAGGGAAGCAATGTGCAGAGACGTATCCATCCCTCTGCTTCAGAGCAGCTCATAGTCATGTCCTAACACAAATTCACAGTAGTCGGTTTGCGTCTTTTGGTTTATTTTCTAATTTTAAAGCTTTCATTATTTTTAGCATAAAATTAATATGTTAATTAATAGGAGTTATTTTAATTTTAAATAAAAATACTTTTTTATGGTGAAAAAGTTACAAATTTAATTTTCTGGCATGCTGTCCATAATCATTGTATAGCAGTTAAACATCCCACATTTCAATTACAATTTTCATTCAAACTGAATTTAAATTTTTAATTTAATGTTCTGTCAAACACAGTTAAAAATAGTTGTCAATAGAAATAATTAGAAGGATGGTAAAACAGTAAAGCGCTCAGTTACATTTTCATACAGAATAGTTTTCGGTCATAAATAATGATAAAATATAATAATAATTATCATAATAATATAAGTAAATAAATAAATAAGGATTATTATTATAGGTTTTTTTAATTGGCATGAAGTGGAATATTTGATTTTCCCTTAATGTACATATTAATAGTGTACTGCCTTAGTCTGTGTTACAGGTTTTATTATTTATGATTATTATTATTCATCTCTATACCAATAACGAAAAATTTAATTTATTATAGAAAATGATTTGCTAAGTAAATAAGATCTGGTATTATGAGTATTATTATAGTATTAGAGTGTCATAGTATATATAGATGCATGTTAATTTTCAATGCTCCTTTTCAGTGTGGCCTAAGTATCGTCAAAGTTTCTTTAACTTTCCGCGAAGTTACGGAAATCCATATTTTAAAGCGGTACCCTATAAAATAAATGATGGGGGGGCTATAAATTGGTTTCTACGTGATGCAATAGAATTTAATCTGCAAGGCAAATAAAATCTCTGAACTTCTGTTTTTCACCTCATAACAAAGTAATATAATATAGATTTAAGTGAGAAATCATAAAGCGGGGAAAAACCGCAATTTATAGACTTGCAGCCTGTAGACTCTCCCCTTGTGTTATGATTGAATTAATGGAGAACACGGTTCCCTGTGTAAAGCTGGTGTATGATGTTATTTGCACAGTTCATCAGCACTTAACTTTACACGGGCCCCTCTTATACCTGGACCTGGAATGGTAAATAATATAATATATATTTGGTTGCAGCCATTTGTGAGAGACCACAAATTGCACAATTTGGCCGGGGCTAGGGCAGGAGATTTATGTGGAGGAAGTGAACATTGTTTCAGCACTTTGGAGTGATCAAAGCTCTTCCTCCCCACACGGCACTAGCCTGCTGGAGCAAGGATTCTTTATGATCTGGTAGAAGGAAGCCTTGCAGTACACAGAGCCTCATATCTTGGAGTAACATATGGTAATTAGTGTGTGTGTGTGAGGTGCAGGGACAAGCTTCCATGGCCTACTTCACACTTCCCCCTGCAGCTACAGCTGCTCCTGCTCTGCCCACAATATGCTACTAATGATTGTTTGCCCGGGTTGCTTTTGGCTGCTGGTGGCTGTCCTTCCTGTCGGGGGCACAGAGCCCTGTGTCAGCAGTCTACACGGACGCACATGGAGCTGGGCCACAGACACACTTCTCCTTCTCCTCACATCTGCTGTCAATCACGGCCGGACGTGTGACGTCTGCGGAGAGCTGACCTATCCGGAGCCTCTATGGCCTCCTTGTTTGGGTGGATAGTAAAGTCACATGTTGCTGCTGTCTGTGTTCCCATGGCTGTGCTTGTAAAAGCTTCAAATCCTAATAAAGTTACGAGTTACAAGATTGTGTGTGAATAAGACGACTTAAAGTTATTATTATTTTTTATTTTACTTATTACTGTAGAACGTGAGAAGTCTGCAAAGCATGTGCATGATGTGATGAGACTGAACCAGCAGGAGGCGTATTAGTACTGAACTTCTACAGGGGACGGTTTACTAATGCCAGTACCATGAACAAGTAGATGGTGCACTTAGTCATCAGACATTGATGGAGTATTTATTTATTTTATGCTCTTATATAGCACTACTATATTTCACATAGTGAATGAGCGGCATAGGCAATATTTGAATTTACGATATTTCGCAAATTTTTGGCCCAATATTCATCATAAATTTGCAAATTCAAGAATTCGTGATCTCCAGTCAATATTTACTTGATTGCGAAAATCGGCAATGTAATATATTCGTGATAAAAATTTGCGACTAGAATATTCGCGATCAACACTAAGGGGTAGGCAACTTTTCTATTGGTTGCTAAGAATGTTGCTAAGTGACGATATTCGTGATAAATTTGCAATTAGAATATTCGCAATCAACACTATTCGCGAATACGAATATATAGCACTTTATTCTAAATATTCGAAAATTCTCCAAGTGGCGATATTCACAATAAAAATTCGCGATTCAAATATTAACGCTCAACACTAATTCCACAGCGCTTTACAGACACTAGCATCAAGCTGTCCCCAATGGGGCTCCCAATCTAAAATCCCTATGAATATGTCTTCGGAGTGTGGGAGGAAACCGCAGTACCTGGTGGAAACCCACGCAAACATGGGGAGAACATACAAACTCCATGCAGATGTTGTCCTTGTTTGGATTCGAACCCAGGACCCCAGCGCCACCGTGTTCGGATTCAAACCCAGGACCCCAGCGCCACTGAGCCACAGTGCTGCACATTGCTGGGAAATGCCACCAATGACTTATGGGACCCACTCCTATCTCCAAAAAGGAGCCCCAAAGTATACCGAGAGCATTCATGCATCCACAGCCACCCTCCGTTCAACGCTATGGGAGTTCCGCTGCCAGTCCCACAGCAATGAATGGCTCTTCCGGGACTCCTGGCTCCTCTGCCGATCAGCTGTTTGAAGAGGAGGCAGTGCTTATACAAGAGTTGCTTCCTCTTGAAGATTACCTACACGTCAGCCTGCATGTCATCTGCGGCAGCGCAGTTTTATTACAAGTGCTGGTCCCAGTCACTTGAAGACAACGCATAGTGTAATCGTGAAGAAGAAGAAGAAGAGCACTGCCTCCTCCTCAAACAGCTGATCGGCGAGAGTGCTGCGGGTATCAGACCCCGACTTATCTGATATTGATTGATCTATCCTGAGGATACGTCATCATTATAAACTAAGCATATTGTATGTTTTTGTTTTAAATTGGAAGATAAATGATAATGTGAAACGCTAAATTGCAATGAAAAGCGATGGGGTGGGCTTCTTAAAGGGATATTCTGGCAGTCCCATAGAAATGAATGGAGGAGTAGAGCGCATGCGTCTGCTACTCTAATCATTTCAGGAGTAGGCCCCGTTCTTGTGATGGCTGGGGGGGGGCCCGGTACTGTATCAGATCCCCACTAATCTTATCCTGTGGATAGGGGAGACCTTCATCTTACTGGAATACCCTTTTAAAAAAAAGATAGCCATATGTATAATATATAGTGGAAGCAGAAAACTGGCCTGGATAAGGAGGTGGTTTGCTCAAAGAGGTGTTTTTTTTGGAAAGGCTTCACTGTAGATATTTCTGATCTCTCTGTATTTAGGCACATACAAATGAATATGATATGATAATAATAGAAATGGTTCAAATAAAAAATACATATATAACATTGTCTCAATTTACATTGCTGAGCTTTGAACTATTAGAGGGATATGAGTGTATCCTTAGTATTCATTACTGATATGAATCATTTTCACTACAAAGGACTGGCTAGAGTAGAAGAGGAGAGCTGAGGCTCAGATCCTAGTGAGTGACCAGAACATTGATTTTGCTTCATGAGAAGCATAACATCCAGCCGATACTTACAAGATATGCTTGACCTTCACCCTGCCAGTTAAGGGCCCGTCTGAGAGGAACACATTTTTAAGCTTTTCTGATCAATGTCAACTCTGAAGGTAGCCACTGACTTCACTTTGTGTCATATACACAAAGCAGTGTTTTCAAAGCGGTCGGATGCATTCAAATTCATAGTTTTAAATATAACTAAGACCAACAATGTATGGATTCTGGCACGGGGAGGGTTAAATCTGGACCTGCCATGTAGTCAGTGACTACTATAAATCTTTGGCAGCCAGGAAGCAAGTCCTGTAAATGTGTAGGACACGCAGATCATACACTTCCTAGCTGTAAGTGTATCTCGTAAACCTAACACCAACGTGCTGCAAGTAAGGTTAGACTGTGCAAAGCCTCGTCCGTTATACAGCGCAGCTTATCAGATCCCCCTTGTCCGGTTTGTGTCCCCCTACATCCTCTGATTTTAGGGATAAGTGTGTGACCCAGCTCTGCGGCCTTACAGTGGTAACATAAGCCTGGATTTTTCTGGTAGCTGGATTGCTCATAAAGGTGAATTATACAATTAGGCATGCTCTGTTCTGTATGGAAATGCTGGCACAGATAGGTTGGCGCAGTTAATTGTAGGTTATGTTCGAGAAAAGTATACGCATCATTGTCCTTTATGGGTTATTTAACCCGGAAACCTGGATAATCCAATCACTGAGAAATTATAGTCATGTCATATGCAGCACTGCAAGCATTGGGGGATATATGCTAAGCCTGATGGGCACACAGTTTGTGAAGGTATGTGCCACATGTTTAAGGGATTTACCCAGGCTCGGACTGGCCCACAGGGGTACAGGGGAATCCCCAGGTGGGCCCCTGAGCAAGGTGGGCCCCTAGTCTCCAACCCCCTGCATAAGTGGCACATAACACATTAGATTTACAGCATTACATACAATGTACAGCACCTCAACCAGCTTATGTTCATATAAAAAACTTGTTAGATTATTTATTATATTTGAATGTATCCGTACGGTGGGCCCCCAAAACATATTTTACTGGTGGACCCTAGGTATCCCAGTCCGACACTGGATTTAACCCCAACTGAAATTTATCACCCATCTACAGGGGTAGATTATAAATGTATCATCACTAGGAACCCCCCAAAGGCTACTAGAAAAGGAGTCCTCCCTATTCCATAGACGGTAAAACTTTGTATCACTAAAATTGAAATAAAAAGGTCAAACAATATATGTAAATGTTACACAGAGTGCGACTGTGAAGCCCCGTCCACATATATATGAGGTATTGCATGTGTCATTAGTGTAAGGGCTTCATAAATATGCTGCTCATACCGGATGCCGCTGTTCTTTTCTTTGGTTATACAGAAATCCAATGAACTTCGAAACAACAGAGGTAAAAGTGGGATGTTTCTTCAAAAATTCTACGATTGTCGTACAGGTCAGTGCAGTGATAAGTAATTGGTAACGAACATTTGTACATATGCTCGTTCCTGATATTTGCCCTGTGTAACCTGTGCCATGATCACCAGATGAACAAACTTGTGAAATTTGGTGAAATCATCGTTGACTGGCACAAGGATCTATTGCCCAGGATAAATTATTTTCTATTGGGACAAGTGATCACAGCAGCAATCGTTTGTCTCCATAGAGTGGAGGTGATTGCGGCAAGTAATGGCAGCTCTCACCTCCGCTCATGATCCGACAATAATCAGTCCCAATAATTGCCAGGTCAGTTGGGCCTGTGTAAAGAGTATTAATAAATGTTCTAGCTCACTTGCAGCTGTTTGCCCCACTGCAGATCCCCAAAGAATAAACACCTTAATTTGAATATGGGTACATACAGTTTCTCACACCTTCAGGCAAAGTCCCAACAAGCCTGTATCATCTGTCCATTTGAAATTTGTGTGCTACCATGTAATAGCTCTATGAGAATGGATTGTGATGGAGCAAGGCCCATTTTTGCCATAGATTCGGAAAGATAAATAGGGTAGGGACCCCCAATTAGATGGGTTACAAACTTGCATATTTTGGCCAATTATCAACAAATGCCTCATTTGCCTCTGTATGAATTGGATGGACATGCAGGTACAGTTTAGCAGATCATGAGCTCCGTATTACAAGATCCATACGTAAAATTGTCGTTTACATGGACCTTACTAGTGCGCCAAGTTTTTAAACCCGTCTTGTAGTACATGGTACTGTAGAACACACAATAATACTCTTTGTCTAACCCCTTAACAGGCGCCCACTTGGCGTCTTTTAAATGGCGGAAGGTGTAGAATCAGTCAGCAACAATGTTTTTTGCCTCCACTGCAACTAAAGGGGGATTAAGGCTGCCGGAGCGCTCCAGGGCTAAGAAATGGCTATTAGTAACAGCCTTGGTTCTTAGCGCAGGCTCCGCTTCATAGCCAGGGTTGGAGGAAGCTCTGATCCCAGCTGCTAACCCTTTGATCATGCCATGGTCCATACCACAGCATGATCAAAGAGGATTTCCCCTGTGATCAGGTCACTGAGTTTCCCAATCGGAGACTAGGGGAGCATTTCACAATTATCCCTGAGGACCTAGGAAGGACCCCAGAGCTGTCTGCACTGTAAGCCTGCTGTTAGGGCACGCTAACCGCAGCCTGTGTCCGACTGACACAGAACACAATGTATTAGCATACAGGAGTCTGCTAATACATTATAAATGTGAAATAAAGTTATAAAATTTCAGTCTCATAATGGGATTTTAAAAATGCTATAAATAACGTAATAAAAATTTATATGTACTCTTAAACAACACCATAAAAACATAACAACGTTTCTCCCACATAAAACAAGGCCTCCGACAACCATGGTAATAAAAACATTATGGCTGCTGAAGAGCAGAGAGGAAAAAATGAAAACATTTTGCTGGTCATTAGGGGGTTAAAATATAGAAGCATCACCATATTTGCTGAGATCACGATAGCAGACCTGTCTCCTTGACACATGATTTATTCATTCATAGGTGTTGGAGGGGTCACGTGGACAATCTCATTTTTGTACCTGTAGACGGAAGAAGCAAAATGGCATTACACTGCATGAACTGACAAGCCGAGGAATCGGAGCCGCTGAGGAGTGGAGGTGTGAGCTGAGCAATGCTGCCGTTTCCCCGCTGGCAGTAGGAGGGAATTCTGAGAATGAAGAACCTGCACTTATTACACCTGTGCGACTGCTTGCTGCTGCTTTTACGATGGCTCGGCTTCGCCTAAACAAGTCATCCTGTACGACTTCCAGTAAATAGCCCCAATTATCTGTCACAGCTTGATTATAATAGGGCCTTATGCCAGGCAAAGATGTGTCAGTAAGATTCCAAGTTCACAAGAAAGGGATTCACATGTACACAGCACGTCTTGTCATGCTCTTACTATCCTTTGCTTCCCATAAACCCTCTTAAATGGTCACTCATTTTTCAGACAATAGCACAAGCGACCACAAGAAACTTTGTAATATGTTTTATCAGTGAGTAATATCTAGCTCTCCTGTTATCAGCTGTTTACCAGTCTTCCCCCTGCAAATTGTTTTTCACTTTGAAAAATGCCTCCCCCCCCCCCCTCACCATGTCTGAGAGAACGGCAAACCACATACTCAGCAAGTACAGAGGAAAAAATGCTAAAAATGCCAAAAACAAGTCATATAATGGCTAGAAACAGTGTTATTCCACGTGTCGTGTACACACTGTACTACTGATTAATGCATATTTTGTTGAAAGCTCAGTGCTGCATTAAAGGTGCACCAATTAAAAAGTTATATTTCCTTTTTATCAGCTACGTGTGGTGGATTGTTCTCTGTTATCAGCCATTTCTGGCCAGATAGAAGGCTTTCATAGGATTACAGACAGGAAGTGGAGAAAAATTCCTGCCTTTGTGATCACTACTTCACCTCTTCACAAGTCTCGTCGGCACGTCAAGAAACACTTAACTACACATTTGCGCTAAAAATGCTCTTCTTGGGTCTAATTTCCCTACTAAAAAGAAAAACATACAAAATGCATCTGTTTATTGAAGCATGTTTTGGTTGTTTTCATTTTTTTCAGCACTTTTAAATCCCTGAAGAAAAATTCTATGTATTCCAAAGCATTTGATGGCATTTTTCTTACAATTGCTTTTGGTGACTATTTTAAAATTAGAAAATAAAAAAATTATGGGAAAAACACCATACCCAGAACATGGCGAAAGTTAAAAAAATTATAAAAAAAATGCTCTGTGTGAATCTAGCCTAAACCAGTTTTATAATAGTGGTAAAAATCAACATAAGGCCTCATGCACATGACCGTATGTGTTTTGCGGTCTGCAAATTGCAGATTCGCAAAAAAAAAACAGATGAGGTCCGTTATTTTTGCGGATCCATTGCAATAATACCTATCCTTGTCCGCAAACTAGAAAAAAATAGGACATGCTCTATTTTTTTTTTTTTTTTGCGGAGCTACGGAACAGACATACTGATTTTTTGCGGCCCCATTGAAATGAATGGGTCTGCATCCTATCAGCAAAAAACTCGGAATTGACAAGGAAACAAAATACGGTTGTGTGCATGAGCCCTAACCGTGATTAAAAAAAACATATCCCTAACATAATACGTGCATCGAAAGTAATACAAAAATCTGATCTGATTATTCTTATTTTCAATTGCTCGCTTTTAATGATTTTTATATGATTTTTTAAGATGTTTTATGGTTCTTTTATTACTTACTATATGTGATTGCTCTGAATAAAATAGTGTGTATATCCCAAAGCGAGTGTGCCCCCCATTGATATATACGGTTTTTCTAAAAATAAAAAAAAGACGAAGGCTGCTGATTTCCTTCCATTTACATGAAGTTTACAGCTTTAAAAATGACAAGAATAAAGAAGAAAACACATTTTTATACTTTTTACCTATTAATTACTCCATATTTTTTGAATGAGTGAGTGAATGACCTTTTAATAAGTATATAAGAGCACATTAGTACTATCATCATTATTTTGGCTGCTGTCACACACTGGGATTTTTGGAATTTTTTAGAGGTTTGCCATTTTTTATTCTTTTTTTTTTTTCTTCATGTCAATAATTTTGAAGTGTTTTTTAAGCAAAAAAAATATAAAAACCTCAAACTTCAGATGTTGCATGAAAGTCTAGGGGAAACATCAAATGTAGCACCCACTTTTTTTGTGGTGGTTTTTATGTGTATTTTATGTGTCAGTGTAATTTTTTCCAATTTCCAGCATGCTCTGGGGCGGGAGTTGTTTTCCTCATTGTCTTGTGTTTTTATCCATGGCTTCTTTTGCCCTGCTTGAAAAACTGAAGTTTCAATGTGTGCTGCAGACTTTAATGACATCTTCACATAACGCTTTTCGTACAAATGTATTTTCCCCAGGAGATATATAATTTCCTATGTTAAAAAAATGCAAGGCATTAAAAAAAAGCCATGAAAAAAATGCCAGGTAGTAAAATACACTGAATGGGAAAATGCCTAAAAAAAAAAAGCTACAAAAACTTTTTTAGCCAAAAAACAAAACTATGGGGAAAATGTATTAAGTTGTTAAAAAAAATCACGTCATGAAAACAATCACAAATTATGGCTCACACCATATTAGCACTATAAATTAGGACTCTTTGAGCTTCTCGCCACTTTTCTAAAACGGCTGTGAAAGGGGCGTGGCTTACCGGAGGGGAAGGTAAAATGGATAGATAATGAATAATGCCCTATAGAGAATTCTAGGAGGAGCCGTGTTACATATCACTAATTTAAACATAACTGCTACACTGTTAGGGCTAATGCACACGACTGTATGGCTTTTTCAGTATTAAACGGATCCGCAAAAAATGCGCATGACGTCCGTGTGCATTCCGTTTTTTGCGGAACGGAACAGCTGGCCCCTGATAGAACAGTACTATCCTTGTCCGTTATGCGGACAATAATAGGACATGTTCTATCCTTTAACGGAACGGAAAAACGAAAACAGAAGGCATACGGAGTACCGTCCATTTTTTTGGCGGATACATTGAAATGAATGGTTCCGTATACAGAACGCAAAAAGCGGAGCGTAAATGGAAAAATACAAGTTTCGTGTGCATGAGCCCTTACACTGTCAGCAGAAACCAGTTTTACCAGAGCCTCATCATCCCTACAATACTATGTTCTTTCAGCGCAAATTAGAATGAATTGCTCTACAATAGAATTACTGTAATTTCCGTAATTGTTACAAGTCTCGGCTGTAATTATTCTCTACAACTATGTCATTCACATGGATTCTGTAAATGGCGTTTTACACCCTTACCACCGGTAAAGTAACCGGGTGCAGTGTGTCCCCCTATTATGACATAGAGCCATGCATACACTGTACGAAGTACGATGGGTTGAGTTCAACAATCGTAGAGCTTTTTTTTTTCTCTTTTTATTTATTTACATATTTTTTTCAGATTGAACAATTCATGAAAGAAAAAATCACATTAATTACATGAATTTAGTTTCTATGAAATAAAAAATATTCAATAAGTGACATTTCATGCAAATCTGCAGCCCACACACGACCAGGATCTCTTCCTCCAGCTATGTAGAATAATTATTATCATCAATATTTACAACTATTACATTTATTACTATATTGAAATATTCTAATTCTGTATTAACGTACTGCATTTTTATTTCATGCATTTCAGGCATTTTTTTTTAAAGACCTTTTTTTGAGGCTTTTTTAATCATCTTTTATGACACACAATTTTCTCAGGCGTGTTTTTCTACAGAAGTCTATAGAAAAACTGCAGACAAAAAAATTCCATACCTACAGTATGCTGGACTGTAAAAAAACACCAATAATGGTAAAGACACATAAGCAAAAAAATAATAATAAAACACAAACACACATTGCATGTACTGAGTTTCATGTCTCTATTAAAACGATTAATAAAACAGAACAAAAAAAATGCCCTAAAATGCATGCATATTTTCAATGTGTTTTTACCAGGAATTTTTATGCATTTTTTCATGCATTTTCTTCCTAGAGAAGTCTATTTAAAACACCTGAAAAAGCCATTCCCAAAGCAAAAAAAAAAAAAATGATGCAGTTTATAATAATGCTTAACATCTTTTGCTTAGCATTTTTCCTTGAAAAAAAAATAAAAATGCACTGTAAAATATGCCACGACAGAACAGCAAAAAAAACAAAAAAAAATGCTATTTATGTTGCCCTTTTTTTGTCCTTCAAGATGTCACATTACGTCTGTGGTGCAATACAAAATGCTCCATAAGACACGGGATGCTTTAGTGCAATTTTGGGATTAGTGGTGTTTTGTTCAAGGTGCAGGATGTCTCGGGTATGGTGTCTTCTCTACAGGTTTTAAAAACAAGCAGAAAAAAATCACTTGTACAAGGCTGAGGTCACACATTGTTCATTTATAGTGCTTTTGCCGACTTTCAGAGTTTTTGATGTCATCTATTTTTTGATGCTTATATTTATGAAAAACCGACAACTCCAGATGTTACCTGAAAGTCCATAGGAATCATGAAAAAGCAGGAAATGTTTTTTTGTCATACTACTTTTTTATTTTTAATTGTAGTGCCTTTTGGTGTCCACAGAATTTTTCTTTTTCAAACGGCAGCTTTCTCTATGGGGAAAAAAAGCCCCCAAAAAATGCATTTCACATGTGCAAATAATAAAGCCACAAAGAATGGCATAAAACACATGAAACGCAAAAAAAAAAAAAATTGTGCAGTTTTATAGTGTCAAAAAGCAAAAAAAAAAACATTACAACTTTATTAGTGTGGGAGCCCTTACAAATGTAACAAAGTTAAAAAAAGAAAAAGCTATGAAAAACGCTTGAAATTCAGATTGCTTTTTACAAAGTCTGACAGATCCTGCGCACATAACAATGTGAAATTATTACTGACATCTATATTGCTGACTGCCAGCAATATACTGCTAATTATAATGGCGCAGCACTGTGTGCACATTGTGCGTCACTCGCTCAGATCTGATGTCATCCAGATGTTCACTCAAGGCCATCATCAGGCGGCACAGCGGCTAATAGTTACACTACAGGGAAAGTAACTGCTGAAAGCTTCTTGTGTGAAGTAATTGTCAGGCCACACAGGGAGACAATGAACGCTCGGGGGAGGACTGAGGAGAAAGCAGCAGGGAGCCACATTCCCCCGGATTACACAGGACGGAGAGCTCGTCCCGCAATCACAAACCTCGGCCCGCCCACTATTCAAATAGCCTGTGACGTGGAGGCAGTTTACAGGCGTTTAAAAAGAGTCTCTTATTGGCTCCAAATGTCACATGGTTTAGACGTGGGCGGTCTGATTCGCCCTATCGAAATTCGCCTCCCCTCCTCTGTGACGTCATCCAAAGACTTGACCAATAGTCGTAAGCACATATTTGCATCCCGTAAACTCCGTTTCACCATTGGTCAGGGAGCAGCCAATAGGATAGAACGAAATGAAATGGGGCGGGGTCAGCATTACCTCAGCTTTAGGGGCGGCCCTATGGTTCTTGTCTTGGGCGGGCGGGGAGAGCAGATAGGTTCTCTGCTGCTGGAACAGCATAGGACATTCCTCTGTTTATGGCTGTGTGTATATAGGAGATAGATTTATTATATGGTATTTATTTATAGATAGATTTATTATATGGTATTTATTTATTTTTTTTAAAGTTAATGGGAATTATGACATAAAAGACGTAAGGGGTTAATGCAGCTGTCTTTTTTTTATTTGCAGATGTTTTTGTGCATGTTGAAGCAATGCTGTTTATTTCAGGCTTTTTTTTTCTATCTTCTCCATAGGGTAAAATATCACTAAAAAAAACGCAATTCAGACATAAAAGCCATTATAAAATAACAAGTGATTAAAAAAGCATGTGATATTTAAGAAAAACATGGTTTTATGGTGCTATTGTTAACTTAAAAAAAGACAAAAATAGCTGTATGTAAAAAAAAAAAGGTCAACCAAAAAGCTTGTAAAAAGTGCATTAAAATGATAGGTGTTTTTAGAAGCTAAGAAAAATCACTAATCCAAAATAAACAGTGAAGGAACCTCTAGGATTTTTCTCGCTGACTTTTTTGGAGGAGATTTTGAGGCAGATGCAGGTTTTTCAAGCCAGAAAAATATCATAGAAGAACTTGTACTTCTCCTCTCTGCTGGACTCTGTTTTTGTGAGTTTTTCTTGCATTTTTTGTTTGTTTGTTTTTTATAAGCCAAAAGAAGGATTTCTATTTCTTCTGCTGGATCCACTGTTGGCTTTGGCTAAAAAATAAATAAATGAATAAGACGCATTGATGTGTTTTCACCCTCAGGCTACATGCACACGAACGTTGTTTGTTTTCGTGTCCGTTCTGCTTTTTTTGCGGATAGGATGCGGACCCATTCATTTTAATGGGGCCGCAAAAAATGCAGACAGCACACCGTGTCTGCATCAGTATGTCCGTTCTGTAGCCCCGCAAAAAAATAGAACATGTCCTATTCTTGGCATTGTTACAATGGATCCGCAAAAAAAAAAACGGATGGCATACGGATGTCATCCGTTTTTTTGCAGATCTGCAATTTGTGGACCGCAAAACACATACGGTCGTGTGCATGTGCCTTATCCAGTCAAAAACAGCCTTAACATCACAGGTCAGGCATTATTACAAGCTTTCCGTCTGCTGAATGAAGAAACAGGAGCTGCAGTCGTTATAACCCCCTGAATGGGTCCAATCACAGGTAGGTACCTCTAGTAGAAAGTTCAGCGCTGGCAACTCCTACAATACTTATTTTTGTGCCATGCAAAAAATTATAAATAAAAAAAATGGATATTATTATTGTAAAACATGAGACATGTAAAGGTGTTAAAGGAAAACAGACACAGGAGATCCACATCCTGGCACGTGAGTATCAGAGGGGCTGCGTTTATTTTTACTCCTCTGGGCTTCGGATTTACTTTCTTTCTTTGTAGGTTTAGTCTTATTTTAGAAGATGACACAATAATGAAGATAAGTGCCCTCATAACGTGCGGAGGGCATTGTCAGGGTGGCGAGTTGTATGTACATGGTAACATTGTTAGTTTTTACATGATTGTTTTTAACGTGGTGCTGTAATAACTAGTTTGGGAGATCCCATCACGGATTTACACTACTTTCCTGCATTCTTTCAGGGATTAAATAAGGAGTACAGACCCCGTGTGTTCATCCTCCGCAGGAGCTTGAAAAAGAAGTGCGAGCCTGAAAGCCTGTAATGATGTCTGACTAGACTGGAGGTTCATGCTGTTTAGGCTAAATAAGAGGAGTCTACTTGACTATCTATTTACGCTAGATTCACACTGCTGGATCTGTTTGGATTCCTGCATTGCTGGAAGTTTGTAAATCTCCGTCCGGCCCCATTAACTATAATGGGAACCGACGGAAATCCGGCCTCATTCCGGCAAACGTGCACCGGTTTTCTTCTGGCCGATTCTCGGCATATCTATCTATCTAAACCAAAAATATTCACGGCACTTTCGTCAGTTAAAAAATGTAGATTTATTGGTAAATAAATCGACACATTTTTTACTGACGGAAGTGCCGTGAATATTTTTGGTTTATATATTTTTGGAGTTGGGATCGCTCCAACAGCTGCTGGCACCCGAAATCAATTTAGTTTGCTGTGCTGCTCACGTGTTTTGGACTTTTGTGTATCTATCTATATATCTATTCCATCTATCTATCTATCTATCTATCTATCTATCTATCTATCTCATTTCTCTGTATCTATCTATCTATCTATCTATCTATCTCATATCTATGTATCTATCTATCTATTTATCTATCATCTATCTATTCCATATCTATCTATCTATCTATCTATCTCATATCTATGTATCTATATATCTATCATCTATCTATCCCATACCTATCTATCTATTTATCTATCTATCTATCTCATATCTATCTATCTTTATCTATCTTATCTATCTCATTTCTCTGTATCTATCTATCTATCTATCTATCTATCTATCTATCTATCTATCTCATATCTATGTATCTATCTATCATTTATCTATCCCATACCTATCTATCTATTTATCTATCATCTATTCCATATCTATCTATCTATCTATCTATCTATCTATCTATCTCTATCTATCTATCATCTATCTATCCCATATCTATCTATTTATCTATCTATCTATCTATCTATCTATCTATCTATCTATCTATCTATCTCATATCTATGTATCTATCTATCATTTATCTATCCCATACCTATCTATCTATTTATCTATCATCTATTCCATATCTATCTATCTATCTATCTATCTATCTATCTATCTATCTATCTATCTATCTATCATCTATCTATCCCATATCTATCTATCTATCTATCTATCTATCTATCTATCTATCTTTATCTATCTCATATCTTTGTATCTATCTATCTCATTTCTCTGTATCTATCTATCTCATATCTATCTATCTATCTATCTATCTATCTATCTATCTATCTATCTATCTTTATCTATCTCATATCTTTGTATCTATCTATCTCATTTCTCTGTATCTATCTATCTATCTATCATCTATCTGTCTGTCTATAGATAGAGAGTAAACAATGGATATGACGATGCTTCCATATGAATTCTTAAAATATATGAATTAATTAGACAACTGGTATAAGACCCAACCTCATATGCATCAGCTGATATAGATATGACGGCAGATATAAAATAACGCCAGACAGAAGAACGCTGCAAAGTATTTCTGTCCGGCGATATCCGTCTGTAGATACTAGACCTATATATAAGTTTTTTCCGACCCCGAAAATATAACTGTCTGGCCACCCAGCCTAACAGTATGAATGTGGGATAAAACCCTGCCCACATAAGATTATATCTATGGCGCATATTGAATACGAATCATCATCTCTATTTGTGAACATTTTCATCAGTTCACATTTTCCATTACAGGCAGCGGCCAATAAATACATTTTAGTTAGGCTAAATTCTAACTTAAGGGCAAATATAAGACTTCGCCCCCTCGACTTTATTATTTCTCTACGATGGAAAAAATGATCAATCACCAGGAAATAAAATACAGAATTGTTTTAATGATTATTTTCTAAAGCCATCTATTGTGCTATGCAGAAAGGTTTGGGGAGATGGACAGTCACATATCCTAATTGCTGCTGAGTGAGGGGAGTGGTCCCCTGAAGAGGATGGCCAGTGGGAGGTTGATGGAGGGGGTCTTATTACCATGGAAAGGATTGGGCCACCTAATGATGGCATTCTAGGAATACTGACCCTACTGGATGTCTCGTCGTTCCTTCACTCCCATAAATCTGGATTCTTTTGCTGGTCAAACTGGGATATTTACTGCGGCAATCAATCAACTTTCATTTTATACCTGGATGCTTATTGCCAGGAAAACCTCATGTAGTGCAGCTTTGCTTCAAGTGCTTGGAGGCCTCCAAGAATGTTTCTGCCTCAGGTCTGGATGTGTGATACATGCCTTTATGGAGCCTTTACCTGGTATACTGCCACACAGCTGCTTTACTGCATCTTCTGTTTACATGGGACTGCCTGCGGTGCAATCAGTTTGCAACTTCATTTGACTATGTGATTTCTTATTGTTCTCACACCAGTGTTTCAAAATATTTGATTTGAAAGCAATGCGTTTCAATAATTGGAATAATAAGAGAAATTGCAGCATTTTTTTTAGAAATTCATTTAACTGCTCTGTAGAATAACTTAGTTTAATATCGAAATATATCAGCTTGTATTAATCTATTTAATATATATATATATATATACACACATGAGCTAGTTAAATTAAGCATGAGTGTTATCCTATTTCCATTTTTGTTTAGGAATTATTTTTTTTTAAAGTGGCAGTGTGGATGCGGATGGATTCATGCTGCAGCTTTGGGTGCTGTAAATACACAGATTGAAAAAAATATATTACAAAATAATGCAAAGTGATATGATTTTATGAATCACTTGTCCAGTTTAGATCAGTTACACTATAAAATTCTATGTAGTGATGATTATTAAAGCTTCAAATTTGGATCGACAATTGAGCAAATGTAGAATGTACGTTCATTTTCAGTGGAGGGAACAGTTTTCCACATGGAAAATCATTCCCATCATGACACTCATGTTTTTCATTTCATCTAACATATCGTGTGAATAACAAAAAAATAGGAAGATTTTTTACAAGGGTTAAACCAAATCCAGAGATAACATCTCTCAGTTCTTAGTATCAAGTTGTCGGCCACAGATAAACTGAACATCAAAGAGAAAGAAGGAATCCCAGCCCGGTGGTTGAGTGAGAAAGTCTGGTTTGCATTTTATCGCCTCTGTTTTGTAAGAAAAGTAAACTTAGATCAACTTTTTCTTCAAATTCTTTGAAGTGATTGATTTAAATTCTATGGCAGAAGAATTTCATGTACTGAAGAAATGTAACATTATATGAATCACTACAATCGCAGTTCTCTGATTTGAGATATTACCTTATATCATGATATCATGAAAAAAAGATCGGAAACAAAAATGCCAGTGCTTAGTACCTTTTCTCTAATTTTTAGAGAAATATGCTAAAGTTAGGGTTCGTCTTTGTTTTTTAGTGTTTCTATGTTTTTAAGTGCGTTCTCTAAAATGCACAAAGGGAAGATTCTTTTGCAAATCCATTCCAATGGGACACAAACAAAAATGCATCTATTTGTAAAGCTTGTGTCAGTTCAGTCATGATCTGATTTTCGTTAAAAAAATCATTTATTTAAAGGGACCTAGGATAAAGTGTCTTAGGGCTCAGGCAAACGGCCATGTTTTTTTGCAGTCCGCAAATAGTGGATCCTCAAAACACGGATCCCAGCCAAGTGCATGCCACCATTTTTTTTAAACTTCTGTAGAAATGTCCTATGCTTGTCCAAGAAATGAACAAGAAAAGGACATGTTCTATTTTTTTGACGGGGCCGAGGAATGGACATGCGGATGCGGCCCCATTGAAATGAATTGGTCCACATCCAATCCGTAAAAAGCGCGGATTGGATGCGGACAGAAACTACGGTTGTGTGCATGAGCCTTTAGTAAAACAGTGTGAAGAGAGCCCATGCCTAGTCTTAGGATGGATGCAGCAGATGTGTTGCAACCATGTCTGCAACTGAAAATCAGTTCTATTCATCTGAATAGGGTTGTGTATTCAGCATGTGCAGAGATTTCTGCAGGTTCAGTTCTGATAAATTAATCTTCCAACTCGATGCCCACAATGCAGATTATGTGTGGTTTTTACGCACAGATTTTAGCGCAGAAAAACCACAGTGTAAGGGCTCATGCACATCCGCAAAAAATACAGATGACGTCCGTGTGCATTCCATATTTTTCGGAATGGATCAGCCGGCCCCTAATAGAACAGTCCTGTCCTTGTCTATAATGCTGACAATAATAGGACATGTTCTTTTTTTGGTGGAAAGGAAATACGGACATATGGAAACGGGATGCACACAGAGTAACTTCCGTTTTTTTTGTGGACCCATGGAAATTAATGGTTCCACATGCGGTTCGCAAAAAAAACGGAACAGACACGGAAAGAAAATACATTCATGTGCTTGAGCCCTACAGTACTAGCAAAGTTGAGAAGATTATCTATTGTTGTTCTCGTTTTTCTTGTGCAGATTTCACCCTTTTTAATGGAAGGATGCGAAAATCCACATCAAATCCACACCAAAGATAACAAAAACCTCATAAGAACCACACAAAAAACGCACCAAAAAAGCAATAAATAGTGCAGATTTATGTTTGGTTTTTTGTGCGGTTTTGGTCTGGATTGTATGAGCATTTTCTGCACATCAATCTGCACTGTGCACACCCACTCTAACCCTGACACCCTCACACCTGAGCGTTTCTGAGACGTGCGTTTTACGCGCGTTTTTGTCGCTCGTATTACAGCGTGTTTTTTTGCAAATAGGAAACGCGCGTCATACGCGCGTTCGTGACTCTGGAGACCAATTGAAAAAGGCATATCTACACTTTAACGCGTGTTAAACGCGCGTTTTACGCGCGTTCCCATTGAAGTCTATGGGTGCAAACACGCGACAAAACGCCCCAAAGAAGCTCAAGAACTTCTTTGAGCGTAGTGCGTTTTACAGCGCGTTCAAACGCGCTGTAAAACGCTCAGGTGAGAACCATGCCCATAGGGAAACATGAGTTTTCTCCTGTTGAGCGTTTTACAGCGCGTTCGAACGCGCTGTAAAACGCGCAAGTGTGAACTGAGGGTAAGGGTATGGTCACACTGTCAGGTTTCTTGATGCAGTTTTGGAAGGCAAAACCAGGAGTGAATTCAAAAAAGAGGAGAAGTCGTAAACAAGGGATGAGCGAATCAACTTCGGATGAAACATCCAAAGTCGATTCGCATCAAACTTGGTTTAAATACTGTACGGAGCAAGCGCTCCGTACAGTATTAGAATGTATTGGCTCCAATGAGCCGAAGTTATTACTTTGCCAAGTCTCGCGAGACTTCGCATAATAACTTCAGAAATTGATTTATACTGTATAAAAACATTTCCCGAACTCGGGTTCGGTTCCAAGTGGTACCATTTATTTTCAATGGGGACAAAACTGAACAAACTAAAACAGAGTGCACCAGAATGCCTTCCGTTCCATTGCTGCAAGCAGCGTTTTTGTGTGCAGCATGAGATACTGATCAAGACAGATCCGGCATGAAATACAATGTAAGGCAATGGTGCCGGATCCGTTTTCTTAGAAACAGAAAAAAAAAACGCCTTGTTCATTTTGCAGATAATACATCCGGATCCGTTCTGAACTGATGCAGACAGTTGTATTATTGACCGGATGCGTTTTTGCTGATCCCCTACCGGATCCAGCAAAAACACAGATGTGAAAGTGGCCTAAGTAAGTCTGTTGTTCTCTGTTATCAGCCATGTCATGCTGGAAAGAAGCTGGCTGGCACATCGTTCAACAGAATTGCAGCCAGGAAGTCAGATGTGCCTGCTGCTCTCATGTTTACCCTGACACCATGATCCCCTGTGGTTCTACGTACAGAGCTTACATCACCACAGAAACCAATGAAACTGTACATAGTGCAGATTTGTGTTCAGAAAATCTGCACCAAAACCGCACAGGAAAATGCACATAAATCCACATTTATTTTTGTGCGTTTTTTGTGGGATTGTTTGAGCAGATTTGATGTGGTTTTGCTGCAGATCTCAACTTTCTATTGAAAAGGGTGAACTCTGACCCAAAAAAACCTTCAACAACGGACATGTTGCAGATTTTAAAATCCGCACCGTAGACATTTATCTAATCACATACACGTTTGCTGTATTAGGCTACATGCACACGACCATATGTGTTTTATGGTCTGCAAATTGCCAATCCGCAAAAAAAAACGGATGACATCCATATGCCATGCGTTTTTTTTTGCGGATCCATTGTAACAATTTTGCGGGGCTACTGAACGGACATACTGATGCTGTCCACATTGTTTGTGGACCCATTGAAATGAATGGGTCCACATGCCATCCGCAAAAAAAACAACGGACACGGAAACAAACAACGTTCGTGTGCATGTAGCCTTATGCTGTGTTTTTTGCTCCCTGAAAAACCGTACATAATGAGCACTGGATGCAGGCACCTGAACAGTGTTAGGTCTGAAATATGTATGCAAACAAACCTAAATATTGTACTTGTGAGATAGAAAGGATGCAAATGAGTTCCTAGCAAGTTCTGCCTCTGATGCCACCGGATGTAAGGCAGCTATCCTATAAGTCAATGTTCAACCTTTTAAATAGATCTTCAGACATGACTCAGCTATTAAATAAGCCAGCATCTCATCTGCAGACAGCTGTTTTGGGGTGATTGCCCCTCATCAGTGCAGAGCAGAGAGAACTGGCTTAACTGGGTGAGAGGCTATAGTACCCCCCAAATACTTGTGAGATAAAAAATGGAGAAAACTGTCAAATTCTACCTGAATTTAAGCAATTGGTCACCATGTCCTTTCCCAGAAACAACCAGTTAATACGTAATCTGCTGAATTTCTAATTTGCCCTAGTAGAGCAATAGGTGGGTTTTGGTCATTTGAACTAATATCTGGCAGTATTCATATGTAGTGTTGATGATGGAATTGGCTATCAGTACAGATGGAAGACCGATTGGCCATCTGCCGATTTTAATTTAAAATTTACGGCACTGACAATAATCCCACTGACAATTCAGGATATCATTTTATTGCAAAGCGGTTTCATATGTAAAAGGACATTCAAGCAGTGGGACATGGTAGAGCTGTTTAGGACTTTGGTTTATTATAATGAACAGATTCAAATGACTCAGCACTGCTGCATTTCACCAACTCAGTTCTGATCCAGATCACGTAATGTTCTTTTACGGTGCGTGCACACAGTGCGGATCACATGCAGATTTTAAGCAGAAAAACTGCAGCATAATTCAGTACCAGCAAAGTGTATGAGATTAGACAGATCGCATATATACTTATATATACAGCTGTAGTTTTGTTCCAAATCCGATCCGCATTTTATATGGATCGGATGCCGACCGATTCATCTCAGTTAGGCGCAAAAGGTGCAGACAGCACACCCGTATACTGTCACATCCGCACGTCCATTCTGCAGCCATGTAAAAAAATAGAACATGTCCTATTCTTGTCTGTTTTGAGGACAAGGATAGGACATTTTTACAGTTTTTTTTTTTTAAATGGTGCCTTGCACTTGGCCAGGATCTGCAATTTGTAGACCGCGAAAACGGATATGGTCGTGTTCAGGAGGCCATTTTCTTAAGTGCGGAAATTGACTTGTGAGGATTTTGAAATCTTCAGCATGTCAGTTGTTGCGTTTTTCTTGTGCGGATTTCAGCCTTTTCAATGAAAGGGTGAGATCTGCGGAAAATCTGCATCAAAAGCGCACACCCTTAGCGTATTCATTTTGTATTTCTCACCTTCCATACATAGATGTACAGAACGGTGGTAGCAGCTGCTAAACCGAACAGTACTATGCTTCATGCCACTGCACTTTTGAAGGGAATATGCTATGTTCTGTGACAAGCTTACACTCCGTCCTCCGGTATTTACGAAGGCGTTTCTCCAGTGCGCTATGGGAGTGGAAGCATTATACAGCTTTATATAAGCCTATAAAAACACTGCCTGCTTGTGCCAGGCTTCTAATGGCGCAATTGTGAGATTTATTATGTGAAGAGCCTGTAAAAACAACTGATGATTTGATTTAATTGCCCATGAAAAGCAGCACAGGAAAATGGTAAGTGGGGCAGTGCTGGAACATTTCAAGACCCAAAGCCAAGTTAAAAGTACCATTTGTGTGTGTGCGACTGTAATATGACATAAAGTACATGCAAAAAAAATATTGGCAGGAACCGTTTTCTCAACACCTGCAAGGATTCATGAAGTAAGCAATTCAAATACAGGTTTACTGGATTGAGAGTCCTTGGCGATAGGTATCAATATGTACATGACAAGTACTAGGCGCGTACTTTGTATGTTTGGAAAGCGGTTTCTGGATTACTGAAGTGCCAAAAAATAAAAATGGAGAATCTCTTACCCTGGGTTCACACCTGAGCGTTTTACAGCGCGTTCAAACGCGCTGTAAAACGCTCAACAGATTAAAACCAATGCATCCCTATGGGAGTGGTTCACACTTGAGCGTTTTACAGCGCGTTTGAACGCGCTGTAAAACGCCCAACGCATAAACAAGTACTTGAGCTTCTTTTGGGGCGTTTGACGCGCGTTTTGTGATTGACACCACAGTAGTCAATCACAAGAACGCTGCATCTGACGTAGCGCTGCTTCCTATTTGCAAAAGCGCGCAAAAACGCTGCGTCAAAACGCTGCAGAAACGCGCGTTTTTGGAACGCTCAGGTCTGAACCCAGGGTTAGCGAACCCCAGGTTGGTAATCATGGTAATTAACTATAGTACAGTGAACTGTCAAGTACGCTGTGACCTGTAGTTCCACAAACAGTAATGGTCACTGCCATGTTTGATCCCAAATAATATCCCCATAAATACAGTCCATGGTCAGAGTTTAAATTATGTCACTATGTGTGTATATATTTATGGTATATATAATTTTAGTGAGATTCCCCAAAGATATATATATATATATATATATATATATATAGGGAATCTGCTTATGAAGAGCGCCTTATTCTGTATGTGTTTGTGTGTTAGTATGTATGTATATAGATATATATATATATACACACACACACACACAACAGGATATTTCTAGGAGATCTTGTAGAAGAATAAGATACTCATCTATGGCTATAAAGAGGAGCTCTTTCTTTGGGGACCTGGCATCTCCATGAATTATTACGTATCCAGCAGTGGCGAACATAATGAAGTAAGGGCCCCATAGCAAGGACCAAACCAGGCCCCCCACACAGGACAGAAGGGTTTCTGCCTAAACATTTTTCAATGACCATTGGGTAATTTTTCCACTGCCACATTTGCTAAAAGTTATTCCTTTAGACTAGAGGGTAGAATCCTGACCAAGTTTACACCCCTAGTAGAAGAGGAGATAATCCCAACTAAGACTGGGCCCCCTCTTGCCCTGGGCCCCATAGCAGTCGCATGGTCTGCCACTATGGTAGTTACGCCCCTGGTATCCAGCCATTGATTCAATGGGGACCGAGTTGGTGCTTCATTTGCCCTGTGGTTGCACAATGGGGGAATTACACATTTGCTAGTGGATTTACTTAATAATTGCTGGATGCCCTGCGATCTGCTTATCATGCAAACAAACCAGTCATCCCCTTTAAATCTATTTATGTCTAGAGACACGCATCCAAGTTTTTTTTTTTCAGTCAAAACCATTCAAGATCAAAAAACTGCACGTGGGAATCCATCACAGTAAGGCTCCATTCACACGACCGTATGTTGTCCGCAAAAAAACGGATCCGTGTCCGCAAAAAGCGGATCCGTGTCCGTTTTTGCTGATCCATAGACTTCAATAGGGCCATGTCCTATTGAAGTCTATGGATCAGCAAAAAAACGGAATGCAATCCGTTTTTTTGCGGACACGGATCCGTTTTTTTGCGGACAACATACGGTCGTGTGAATGGAGCCTAAGGCTATATGCACACGACAGTTGTTTTTTGCTGTCCGCAAATCGGGATCAGCAAAAAAAACTGATGGTCCATCAGTTTTTTTTGGAGGATTCCTTTGTTTTCACAGATCCCCTGTAATAAATGCCTATCCTCGTCCGCAAATGAGAAAAAAGTAGGACATGCACTACTTTTTTTGCTGAAGGGAAACACGGACAACGGACGCGGAACACACACTGATGAACGGTCAGCATTTTTTTGCTGACCCATTGAAATGAATGGGTTCCTGTCCTATCCGCAAAAAAAACTGAAACGGAAGCCGAGAAAAACAACTGTCGTGTGCATGTAGCCTAATTCAAGTGTAAACTAGCAGAACGTTATAGTGAGTTATATGTCATAGGCCTATTTGCTGGCACAACCAACCAAAAGAATATGGGGGCTGCCTAGCAAGCACAGTGCCTGCAAGGAATATTCATTAGGGAGGTGAAGGACAGACATGTGTAAATGGAGTCTGTCTGTAGAGCTGGGAATTTGGGTATTTTAATTACTGAGAAAAGACTGAATGTGGATGTAGCAGAACTAAAGAAGAGGCGGGGCTTATCCTGATAGCTTATTAAGTACTTCATTCAGCACTTGACATGACAACACTGGCTCCCTGGAGGGACTGTCAGCTTATCACTAGTTAGTCCCTGCCTTCTAATTCAGGTTACAAGCTCATACACATTGTGACTGTACCCATTGTCATGCTGTTGCCAGACACGACATATATTTACTGTTCATATACTGTACATAGATAGTGTAGGATTGAGAGAGGCATGGTCTAATAGTTTCCTAGTCAGTTTCCCCATATACCATGTATTGCAAGGTGTTACGTAAATAACGTAAGCAACCAAGCTACTGCAGCTCTGAGTCCCCTAAAAAATGTTAAGAAACCTTTATCTTTCTTTTTTTTTCAGATTCTTCACCATAAAAAATATATATATTTGGTACTGTGAGTTGTAGAATAGAGTAAAATGGGATTTTCAGGATAGGGCGGACCGCTGGGATTCCTAGTACTCACGAGAATGCAGGTCTCCAAGTTCCTATGTGAATGGAGCTTTAGTGCCTTTATATGGCTACATCATTTGAAAAATAAAAAAAGTTATGGCTCTCTTAGGGTCCATTCACACATCCGTGTGTGTTTTGCGACTCCACGGATCCGCAAAACACGGACATCGGCGATGTGCATTTCGCAATTTGCGGATCCCACATCGCCGGCACTATATAGAAAATTCCTTTTCTTGTCCGCAAATATGGACAAGAATAGGACATGTTCTATATTTTTCGGGAACGCGATTGCGGACCCGAAAGTGCAGATCCGCAATTGCGGACCCAGGCGGGACATCGTCTGTCCCCATTGAAATTTATGGGTCCGCAATTCCGTTCCGCAAAATGCAGAACGGAATTGTGGACGTGTGAATGAAGCCTTATGGTGCCACAAAAGAGCTTTTTATCCCATAACGCGTGTTTATTGTGCAAAATTACTAAAATGAAAAAAAAGGAAACATACTCCTCTGCATAACGGAAATGGGGCGTATCCGTTTTGCAGCCCATAGACTTCTATTATGACGGAATGAATAACGGAATGCCTCTAAAGAGTTGCATTATGGTCCGTGGTAACGGAATCCATAACGCAATTCTGCTTTTACCAGTAAACGAATCGCAAACGAATTTCATAACCGGAAATTCGCTCATCTCTACGCAAAAACGCTTCCGTCACTGATAGTACAAACATCTGCATCCGTTATGAACGGATCCGGTTGTATTATCTTTAACATACCCAAGACTGATCCGTCATGCACTCCATTGAAAGTCATTGGAGGACGGATCTGTTTTCTGTTGTGGCAGATTGTGGCAGAGAAAACGGATCCGTCCCCATTGACTTGCTCTGCATTCCAGGACGGAAAGCAAACTACAACATGTTGTGGTTTGCTTTCCAGTATGGGAACGCAACTGAACGGAACAAAATGCGTTTTGGAGCATTCCGTTCTGTTCAGTTACGTTTTGTCCCCATTGACAATAAATGGGGACAAAACTGAAGCTCTTTTTCCGGTATTGAGCCCCTATGACGGATCTCAATACCGGAAAACAAAACGCTAGTTTGAAAGTAGCCTAATACTAATCCATACATTATTGTTATCATGTCAGATAAATTCCATATTGTCACATGTTGCAAAGTGAACGCCATAAGAACAAAACCCCCAAAACAATGGTGGAATTATTGTTTTTCTCATGCTGTGTTTATGTTTATAGGAAAAGGTATATGAAAGTTATGCAGTACATTAGATGTTCCTAAAACCATTCCTTTAAAAAAAAAAACACAACTGGTTCCATAAAAAAAAAGCAGGCTGTTATTCCGCTATGTCAGCAGAAAAATAAAAAAGTTATCGCTTTTGAAACGTGAAGATGAAAAAATGGAAAAAAAAAACTGTGTCCTGAAGTCCAAAATATTCCGCCTTATTAAGGGGTTAAAGAACTTACACTTATCAAACACTGAAACGGAATTACTGCTAAAAGTAATAGAAAGTATAATTTTAGGAGTGCGGTTTGGTTGCGCACACACACGACCACACAAAGAGAATGTCTGTTTCCAAACCCTTATCTATCTGTTATTTTTCTAGGTGCATAGGATATATTGAGGTGGAAAAGGTTGAGGTAATTTTGATATATTACTCAGCTTAAATCAAATATATAGCTTAAAGCCCTTGAGCAAATTTATTGAGCCCACGTTATATAATTAATAACTGAGGCTTGGGAAATTTCCCATACATTATACATAGAGATAAAGTCAGTTTGCAAGTGCACAGCCAGGAGAGCGTATTAACATTTATTTTCACAGTTAAAGGGGTTTTGCAGATTTAGCAGATTTCTAATACTGTATATATTGCGATTCAATTCATCAAACTTTTTCAAGATCTCTGTTTGCCCTGCATCTAAATACCCTGGCTAAGGCTACATGCACACGATAGTTGGTTTTTGCTGTCCGCAAATTGCGGATCCGTCTTCCTTTTTTTTCCCATCCACATCCGTTCCGTGTGTCCGCAAATTTGGAAGTTGTGTTTCCGTGTGTCTTCCGTTTTTTTTTTTGCGGATCCGCAAAAAAAACTGAAGGCTTGAATCAGTTTCTTAAAGTACCTGTACAAGTGCCCTGGTTTTCAAGCAACCATCCGCAAAAAAAAAACGGATGCGGGTGACAAACGGATGGCTTCTATGGGTCCGCAAACTTTTTTTTGCGGACAAGAATAGGACATGCCATATTTTTTTTGCAGACGTGAAATGCGGACGCGGACAGGCAACGGAAGAGGCATCCGCATTTTTAACGGATCCATAGAAATGAATGGGAAAGCATGGGATCCGCAAAAAAAACAGAACGGAGGCCGCAAAAAACCACTGCCATGTGCATGTAGGCTAAGGGCTCATGCACACAAATGTATTTTCTTTCCGTGTCCGTTCCTTTTTTTTGCTAACTGTATGTGGAACCATTCATTTCAATGGGACCGCAAAAAAAACAGAAGTTACTCCAAGTGCATTCTGTTTCCGTATGTCCATTCCGCACAAGAATAGAACATGTCCTATTATTGTCCGCATCACAGCAAAATATGGTATGCACATGGAGGTCATCCGTATTTTTTGCTGATCTGTGTTTTGCAGACTGCAAAATACATACGGTCGTGTGCAGGAGCCCTAAGGCAGAGTGGCGTATTGGTGCCCCTCCCTGTCACCCTGCACATGCATCACCAGCCCCCCCTAGTTGTACCTGTGGTGATTACATCTAGGGTAAGGGTTTGTTCACACAACGGATTCTGAAAATCCACCTACAAAATTAAGTGCAGAATCCGCTCACGTTTTTTTTTTCAGCTCATTTTTTCTCGCTTTTCATGCGGTTTTTGGTGTTTTATCATGCAGTTTTAGATTATTATTTTTTTACCTATAAGCTTGTGGTTTTTGGCAAGCTAACAATGCGACAGGGCATGCTGCTTCGTTGTTTCCATGTGGGGAAAAAGGAGTTTTGGCACGCCAAAAATGTGCAAAAAAAACGCACATAGCATTTTTTTTATGATTCTCATTTATTTCAATGTGAGATTCCGAGTGGATTCTACCGCAAGATAGGGCGCACTACTTCTTTTTTTCATGTGTGAAAAAAGCAAGTGCTGCTTCACTTTCATTCTCCGGAGGACGTAGCATGTCCGTATATTACATGGGCAGCCTATTGATTACAATGAGAAAAAACTGGTTGCAAATAATGGAACACTTTTATTCTCAGAATATAATTCTGGATTATTAGAGTGATTATGTCCAAAATGTATTCTTAAACACATGATCAACATGATAATCATCTGCTAATGTACACTGCAAAGCCACAGCTTGCTTAGGAATGACCAAGAGGGGAAACCTCAGTGACCGTGGTTCCCATTACAAATGCGTTATCCTGCTGCAAGACTATAACTTGCATCTGTGGTTGGTGTGTTATGGAGATGAGCTATTGACAGGGGTGCACCACCAATGAGGCCAGGCGAGGCGATCGCCTCAGGCAGCACCAGGTAGGGGCAAGATGGAGGCAGCGGAAGGGCCATGGGCAATGAGCGCTTTCATTGTGGCACAGGGGTTAGGTTAAGAAATTGTCACTGGGGGGTGGCGCCGATTCAGTTTTCGCCTCAGGCAGCAGAAAGGCTAGGTGCACCCCTGGCTATAAAAACGATAGGTTCAGAGGGAGGAACAAGCCAATTACATTTTCCCTAGATGTTAAGATTGCGGACAATATGGATGGTAGGAGACATGTTTGATAAAAGGCAACTATTGTGCACATCCATTATCTTTCAGATCAGTTTTGGAGTTTTGCCAGGAGAACATTCAGAGTTTTATAAATATAAGATGAATATCGCTTTCTGGACATGAATCATATAAAGGTATAATGTATATACCTGAGAGTAAAATAAAGTGATTTATGTTCTGATTTATGTCATGAACAAGTATAGAAAAATAATTCTCAAGCCAAAGAACTTGATGTCACTCCAGAACATAAAGCCCGTAGGGCGTATTGCATCTCTGTGATTTGGAAGAGCTGAGCAGAAGACATTTCTTGACTGATAAATCTAGTCCTATTTTTTACAGGGACATTTCTTGGACTGGCACCCGAAACTGGGTTGCCATACATTATCATATTATCAATGAATTGAATGCAAAGGAAAGCAGTCATTTCTCTTTCGAAACGGGAGCAGCCATGAGACTTGACAATTGTCCAGTTCATAAAAGCCACATCCCGCTATCTACGCTATTGCAGTCATAGACATATATGATTCCATGAGGGAGATTTATCAAACTGGTGTAAAGTAGAACTGGCCCAGTTGCCCATAGCAACCAATCAGATTCCACCTTTCATTTTCCAAAGGAGCTGTGAAAAGGTGGAATCTGATTGGTTGCTATAGTTCTACTTTACACCAGTGGCCCCCCCCCCCCCCATGTCTTTATTCAGACACTTCTATGAAACAACTAAGCTGTAGAATGCCCATTTAACCTGCTCCAAACATGGGCCATATCTGCTTCTGTAATGTAGTCCTGTAGTAGAAATATATCGCATTCTAACACTCTTGCTAAATAAGGCTTTGCATGAAAATCGTCCAAACCTTCTGTCTACCCGCCCTATCAGGGCTTTGACAGAGGCCATACGCTGGTATCCATCATCCATAGACTCCTATGTTAAAAAAAGCATACCAAGAAGCATGCATGTTTTGTAGTGTCTCTGTAGAATGGTGGAAATGTACAGGTGAAACAGCGCTTGCACGAAGCGCGGCCTTCTCTTCCACCAGCTGATCAGCAGGGGTGCCGGGTGTCGGACCCAAGCCTTTACGTAATTGAAGAGGTTTTGCATTGTTAGAAAAACCTAGCTGCTTTCCTCTATAAACAGCGCCACATCTATGAATGGACTGTGTCCGGTGTCACGTCTCTGCCTTGTGGCTGAACTGCAATACCACACACAACCTTTTGGACAGGTGTGGTGCCGTTTTTGAAAGCAGCCATGTTTTCTGATCCTGTACAGCAGGGATCAGCAACCTTCAGCACTCCAGCTGCTGTGAAACTACAACTCCCAGCATGCAGACATGCTCAGCTGTTCTCACAACTCCTTGTACCGTAGAAGTGAATGGAGCATTCTGGGAGTTGTAGTTTTATAACTTCTGGAGTGGCGGAGGTTGCTGATCCGTGCTGTACAGCAATGTCTTGGCACTAGTTTAAAGAGTAGCATTTAGCTACATGAGCACAGGATACGTCAGATTGCTATTTCTCTGATTATCGCTCCTACAGTTCTATTACATGTAGCAGTGCTGATTATATCATCTCATTTGTCACTTGGGCCTGCAGACATATTTTATTTGGAGCCACTTAGCACACAGAAGCTCTGCGTGGTTTTCTTTTACGGTTTTATTAGGACCAGTGTTCTCAACGCGACAGCTGCGTTTTATATACATGCCAGGAACGCCACGCTCTTCTCTTTACAAGCCTGTAAGTTCCTCTATCATTTAACAATATTTCAGAGATTTGCTTTACAAGGTTTCAGGGCTATTTTTACTAAGCAATGCTTCCTGGGAAGTCATCAGCTATTTGGGCCTGTCAAAGTAATCTAAGAGCAAAAGACTTGACGGAATGAAGTAGAAATAAAGTAGATGAGGTCACGTCTTCCTATATTTGTCTGCACATTTAATAAAGATTTCAGCGCTTCAGACCATTAACATGGTCACATGCATTATTATATCCAGGGTCCTATGATACATGGAAAAATCACTCAATTGAGTAGAAATCAGAACATGTGTATTGCAGATGCTTAGACACAGTGCAAATTCCTTCAGCCCATGCACACAACTATAAGTGTAACAGCTCCGCCATAGAGATGCATGAGGCCTCAACTGTACGACCATATGCTTCTGATTTTATATGAAAGAATACAGGTTTTTTTTTCTTTCAAATTCCATTTTGCTCTCTCTAACAGTAAAAAAAAATGGTATGCTTTATCAGGCTCCTTTTGTATAAAGGCCATAGCCCCTAAATATACGCATGAAGGTATCACCCTTTTGCATTTAGAGAAGAATATCTTTATAGTTAGGGTATGACCCAGAGATGGACTGGGAACTTACATTGGCCTTGGAAAAAAACTTAAAGTGGCCCCAATGTTGTAGGTGGGTCCAAAGGGACACAAGGTGGGGTAGCACAACTAGATGGGTCCAATACAAGTGGATAGGGTCAGTAATACCATAGGGCAGAATAGCATCCCACAGAACCAAATACCACAATGCAGCACAAGATTCCTCCCCAGACGCTGTCCCTTTGTGGTGGCCATCAATAGCTGCCACGTTTTGTCCTTTTCCTCTAAGGGTCCATTCACACATCCGTGGTGTGTTGTGGATCCGCAATTTGCGGATCCGCAACACTCCCGACCGGCGACCCCCATAGAACTGCATAGGACATGGTCTAGTCTTTGCGGAGCCGCAGACCGGAAGTTCTGGCCGCATCACGTCCGGCCCCATAGAGAATGAATGGGTCTGTACCCTTTCCGCAGAATTGCGCAACGGATGCGGACCCATTTGCGGACGTCTGAATGAAGCCTAATTGTCTCTAATATGGATATAGAGCTGGGAACTTAGGAGGTGAGATATGGGCCACAACATCAGTCCAGGGCCACCTTCACCATGCTGCCTGGACTTCCTCCAAGATGACCCCTATAGTTCTCCCAGTACCTGGCCAACAGCGGTGAGGAGGGCTCGGGTGGCCCTACAGGCATTGGCCCGCAGGGGAAAAATCCTATGGCAAGTCCGCCCCTGGTATGACCACACAGCTCGGTCGTGTACCGCCTGGCCATAATGATACTCATTAGGATGGCACTGTTTAGGGTGCCTTCATATTCGGTGGAATGTTTCGCAACAAAATCGGCAAGAGCGGATTTTACAGAGTTGCAGTTTTTGTTGCGGATTATGCTGCATATTTTGTAGCATTTTTTTCCGGAAAAGAATAGGGTGGGTATTTGTAAATTATGTGGCGATTTCTGTACGGATTACATCTCCATTGAAATGAATGGAGACATTTAGCTACAGGAAATCCGCAACGAAACATGCAGAAGTAATATTCCACAGCAGAACAGAAGGCAGGTATCGGTCTTGCCAATTAAAAAAGGAAAATTAAATCATACTTACCTCATCTATTTGAGGGTGAAGAGGCCGCCGCGGTCATGTTGCTTTAAGATCCAGAGCGAAATCTCACTCGCCGTGTGATGACATCATCACGTTGGCAGGCGTGGTGACATCATATGTCCCCGCGCACGAGAATTTGAGCGGGATCTTCAAGCAAGATGGCCATGGCGGCCTCTTCATGCTCAAATAGAGGCGTTAATTATTTTGTTTTAAATTTTTTCAGGGAAAATTTAATCATACCAGGAAATTTGGATTCGTGGCAAATTAAATTTTTCCTTAAATTCGGATCAAAGTCCACTTCGTGAACTTCAATTCGTTCAACACTAGAAGGCACCCAAAAGATTTTTGGTATTGGCACCATAAGCTGTCTGTGTATATATTGTATAACTATTATCACTATTACTTTTTATAGTTTAAGTGTTTTCTAATAATTATATGACTTTAGATATAATAGTTCATTTTATCTTAGGAAGAAACTAGAATTAGATGGTGAAATAACCTCTATATAACATGCTGTTTATGGTTTTACAACTGTTGTACTTTAGAGATATGATAGGACAGAGTGTTGTGTCATTTTGGCTGTGGGTGCGAATGGGCCTGAAGGGGATACTGATCTTGGCACTGACTCCGAGGGGATGGCAGAGCGCCCCTGAAGATGACGGACTCATTAGCTCTCTGCCATTGCACATTAATAGCTTTGTTCTTTTTTAACTAAATTCTGTTGGCGTCTTTTATGGCTGATTAGAATTTTATTGGTTTTGAACAGGATACACACGAAGATAAAAAATGAACAAGGCAGCAGTTCAGGTTATTAGGGAAGCAGCTTATCCATGATTTTAAGATTCAGCAGAATGTAAAATCCTCCCCATCTGAGTCAGCAATAATAAGAACTCTAAGGCCAGAAAACGTGTATGGGAGCAACATATGTATACAGGGGCGTAGCTAACGGCTCATGGGCCCTGGTGCAAGAGTTGAGCTTGGGCCCCCCTTTCCTCAGTGATTTAAGTGTCTTCTTATGTGGCACAAGGGTCTTTGGGCCCCCTCAGGCTCTTGGGCCCGGTAGCGACTGCTACCTCTGCACCCCCTATAGCTACGCCCATGTATGTATACTAGGTAAGTACAGATTTCTGATGTCTTACGCATTTTCCCTTACAGACACTCCCATTTTCCTAAAGGGTTTTTCTAAGCTTTCCATTTAATGGTCTACCTATAGGATACGCCAGCAGTGTATGATTGGTGGGGGTCTGACCGCATCAACAGAACAACCAGGCCATAGCATTTGCTGCAGTACCATGGCCTCTTCATTTCCTATGTAGTTCTATGTATCTCCATACTTACAGACTACAAACAAAGCCTGTGTGTAGTCCCTGCTTCCCTGTACATGTTGTAGAGGAAAAATTTAAACATTTAGATGAATTTATTAAACTTGCCAGTTTAATCTAATTTTGTAAAAAAATGGGCGGGGTGTGGATGGGAGGGGACGGGTCATGGGTGTGACCTCAATGGCCCAATAATATGTGCACCAAACAACTGTGCCTCTTAATAATTATGCCAGTGTATTAATGTATTAAGACTGGTGTCAGAAATTTCCCCCCGGGGTATGGCCTCATGTATTTTCGGTCCACATCCGATCCACATTTTTTTCTATGGGTCCGCAAAAATTGCAGACATCACACGGATGTCATCCATGTGTTGTCCGCATCTGTGCAGTCGTTCCCCAAATTATAGAACATGTCCTATTCTTGTCCATTTTGTGGACAAGAATAGGCATTTCTACAATAGGGCATGCGAAAAGTGTGGGATGTACACGGACCGCAGCCATATTTTTCGGATCGCAAAATGGATACAGTCATGTGCAGGAGGCCTGTGACAGCACTTAATATTGCGTCTTTGTAATGTATTCACATTGGTATTGAACCCTTTTAAAATGTTGCAGTCTCCTTAAACTGAGAGTTTTTGATATATAATTTTTAGCTAAACCTTTTTCCTCTGACCATCTTGTTGTTTTTTTAGTAACAGGTCATCTCTAAGTACTGGAAATCACACAGGCTGACTCCTAAAACACTACTGGTGTCCTTTTTGGCATATAGTCGACAATGCAAGGATATGCCTTTTAGGCATGTTTTATCTTTTTATCAAATGAATAGAGTAATAAGAATATATATATATATATATATATATATATATATAATGTTGTCATTCTTTGGGGTACATTTGGATCAGGGTATCTCTAGATCATTGTGACATTGATTTCTACGCATAGAGCTACTATGCAGTGCCCCACCATTTCCTTTTAAAACTCAAGATATTCCATGCTTGCACTGTAAAGTGAGCTGACTGGTTTATTTAAAAAAAAAAACTGCTTTCAAACACCTCATTACAGATTCCTGAGTTAAAAGAGAAAGGTCTGCTCGGCAGAGCTGAAAGCAGCCTCACAGAGCATTTCTCCATCAGGACCTCTCTGCATTACACTGAGAGCCTATTGCAGTGCAGTACTACTTTTCACCAGCGGTGGTGCTGCAGCGAAACCGAACAGTTGCCTGGATCCCCCAATAGATTATAGTTGATCGCGGGGGACACTCTGTGATTGGTCTTTTGTTAAAATGTTTGCACCCGTTTAAAACGTTGTATAAAGGAAACTAGCTCAAATAAAATATCGCTCCTAGGTTAAAAAATGAAGATAATATTAAGTGCCCTGTATCCACTAAAATCATAGTTTGGGTTAAGGCTTTTTTAATGTTTATGGCTGTTCACTGTCCACAGAGTTGGAAACCAATAGACCCAGTTACATGACCCCCATAACTAAGTCCCCTGCACTGTATGTGAATATTATTTTTTAATTATCTATGGCTTCCTCTTACTGAAGCTGTAATGATTAAAGCCTATATATTCCTAATACTTTAATTAGCGATGCTGAGTTCTTTTTATAGTAGTCTATTTTCTTTATTTCTAAGACCTCCCAAGCGTGTCCCTTGATACATCAATTAGCTTCTAATTGCACAAAAATGTCGGTGTGCAGTGTATCAGAGATACAGAGAGACTGGTCCGGTAAGTATCTCGTGTTTGCTTTGGATTAATGTTTGTACTCTAGTAGAGATCATGTCCTTTTGGCATCCCCAAGAGGAAATGAGGACAAGCTATTAAAGGTTTACGTTTTTTGGCAGGCGTTCACATAGCGAGCCGAAGTCACATAGAGAGTTTTATTTTATTTTTTTTCTATATTATTCCATAGAACATGAATCCCTCCGCCTCACCCCCCAATCCTTTTGCTCTCTTTCCATTCTTGTGATGTACATCTGTTCCATTAGGTTTTACCGCTCAGTATTCAAAGCAGAGTAACTACAAGGAAGTCCTCACTATTGCACTTTTCTGTCCCATTCTTGTCTCATTTATATTTCAGACATAAGCTCGGGCCACCGACACAGAGGATATTAAAAACAGGGCATTTCCTCTTTCCTGCCTAATTCCCTTGATTCTTTTGGGGAGATTTCTGTTTTTAATTAATAGTTTCCCAGCAGGCCTATTGAAGCTGTGTGATGTCTACCCCAATCTCTGGCATGTCTCACAAGCTTATTACTGCCTTCATTTAACCCATGCTACAAAAAGCAGGATTTTATGGTACCTGGTCAAGAAATCATTTCTGAACACAGGGTGACAGAATATATGGCCCCATAGATCCCTCTAGGCAATAGGTGCATGGCCCAGAAAATCCTTTGAATGGTAACTATTTAAGGGTACTTTCACACTCGCGTTAATGTTTTCCATTATTGAGTTCCGTCCTAGGGACTCAATACTGGAAAAGAACTGATCAGTTTTATCCTAATGCATTCTGAATGGAAAGCAATTCGTTCAGTATGCATCAGGATGTCTTCAGTTCAGTCACTCTTACGGTATTCAGCCGGAGAAAATACTGCATCACTGCGTTATTTTCTCCATTCAAAATTCCGGAACACTTGCCGGAATACCAGATCCGGCATTATTTTTCATTAAAATGCATTAATCCCGGATCAGGCACCAAATGTTCCTGCAAAACGGATCCGGTTTTCCGGTCTGCATATGCGCAGACCTTTACAAGTGCCCAAAAATAATACCGGTGTTTTAATGCATTTTTTAGATGGATCCGCATCCGGATCCATCTACAAATGCTTTCCATTTACACGCGGATTTCCAGATCCGGCAGGCATTTCCGGCGACGGAACTGCCTGCCGGATCCTCACAACGCAAGTGTGAAAGTACCCTAAGGTCGGTATCTCTATAAGTATAGAAAATATTGCCAAATGATTTTTTGATCTTGAAATGAAAGGTTTTACTTATTATAGAAGTCCAGTCGGATGAGGGGCCCCCAAAATATCCGGTTTATTAGAGCAGGCCTTTTCCTTTGCTCTAAAGTCTATAGTTTTTTGTGCTGTGCTATTAAAAGGGTTGACCTGCTTTTGACTATCCCTTGGATAAGACAGAACCCCTGTAATAAATTGATCACAGGGTGTCCCTCTGATGAGATCATAAGTGATCCTCAGTAATCTATTCTGTTACTTAACTCTCCTGCAGCACAACCACAGGGTAAATGAAGCAGCACAGGACGTCCAATAAAATGAATGGCTGCCACTAAGATGCAGAAATGTGCCTGGTCCTCCATAGATTGAGAGACTGTATTTGTATCTTCAAAGCTCTCTGGCTTATTAAAGGGATTGTCCCATGAAAAATAGTCTACATTTTTCTAACCAGCACCTGGATCTGAATATGCCACCAACCGCATCTAGCTGTAATAGGTTACTGGGAGAGGGCTACAGAAGAAAGGACATGCCGCCTGAGTTAGGGTCCTTTCACACTGACGTTTTTGTTTTCCGGCATAGATAATCCCTGTAATACGGTATTTGAAAATTAATTGATTCCTAAGAAGGACCCAATAAAAGAATCATTGTAACCCCAAAACATGTAGTTGGTTCCGAGTTTCACCCCTCCTGATCTGTTCAGATGACACAGAGCATTACATCATTGGGACACCGAGAATTTTAGTTTCCTTCTGCTGCAGTTTCATCACTTTCATTACTTGCATTTCATCAATGCATCCCATTTTTACAGGCAGATTTATTAACACTTTCTCATTTTAATAAAAGGCATCCTCAGAAGTTCAATCAGTTCTGATTTGCAATCATTAAAGCAGCCGCCATCAATCTGTACAGTAAATGAATCATTTCATCAGTGAATAATCTTCCAGCTTCCGCATGGGCTTTGTCAAGGACCATGTGTAATCCAGATATTCACAGGGAGATTACTTGTTGTTGGGCTTGGTACAGTAAGTAGAATTTATTGTTTTCTTCTCCTGCCGAGATGTAATTGGGTTTCTCTCCTCTGCACAGTCACCTGGGCACCATTGTGGATATTGATAATCCTCTCCCTGACACTACAATTTGTGTTCCTTTGTCCGCTAGGTAATAATGTACACTATTTTGTTTCTAGAAGTATTACTTTAATCGCCAGGCTCCAGGGGAGAACAATGCACCAGTTGGCCAGTACACAGATCTATCTCGGGTCTACATGAACTGAACTGTGAAGCATAGATAATTAAAGATACGAACACCAACACCTTTGTGCTAGAATCGATAAACCCAGGTCTTTATTATGTTTCAATACAGAAGAAGGAAACATTAAGGGAATAGTCAATAATACAGGCTGCATATTGTAAAAAGTAGGCTACTTTCACATCTGCGCTTTCCCTTTCCGCTATTGAGATCCGTCATAGGATCTCAATAGCGGGGGGAAAACGCTTCCGTTTTGTCCCCATTCATTGTCAAAGGGGACAAAACTGAACTGAATGAAACGGAATACACCACAGTGCATTCCGTTCCGTATGGTTGCGTCCCCATCGCGGACAGAATAACGCTGAATACACAATGTAAGTTAATGGGGACGGATCCATTCCTCATTGACTTTCCATGGTGTTCATGACGGATCCGTCTTGACCATGTTAAAGAAAATACAACCGGATCCGTTCATAGCGGATGCAAATGGTTGTATTATCGTGACGGATCCAGCAAAAACGCTGGTGTGAAAGCAGCTGTAGTTATAAGGCTGTGTTCACATTTGTGTTCAGAGCTTTAATTACCAATTTAAATGGGATGCACAGGATTCCCCCAGCCGGCTCTAAAGTTCTGCACGGATGAGGTCTCATGCGTCGTTGCAGCTAATGACTCAGCGTTGACATGTCCCCAATCGACATGTCGCTGGTGGGTCACGTACCACTTGGGGACATCTCACTGCTAAGGAAAGTCATTGGTGGCAGCAGCCTACATGCCCCTGCTGTGAGGAAGGTGACAGATGGGGATCAGAAGTCCAGGGAAGTCAGCCCAAGAGCTACAAAGCCAGAATGGTACAGCAGGAGCAGCACAGATTGCTTCACAGGTGCCGCATGCTGGGGGGAAAATGTTAAAAAGATAAAAATTTAATATTCCTTTATCTCAATCCAGTAGAAACCACACTGAAACTAGATGTAACCCATTGTAAATTGAACACCTTGGCATCAGTCTTCACATCTAGCACTTTGTCATGTATTATTGTTATAAATGGAAAAGACAATCGGGGTCGGACTGGCCCACCAGAGTACCAGAAGATCCTCCGGCGGGCCCAGGTTCTGATACCATAATGGGCCCCAAAGATCCAGAAAAAAAGAACCCATTTGGCTGCCAGTGACAATCACTTGCCACTAGGGTCAATTTCTTTCATTAAAAACCTATTAAACTTTATTGATGATATAGGGGTTGGGCCTCATGAATAATTTCCTCTGGTGGGCTCAAGGAGCCCCAGGCTGACGCTGACCACAATGCAACTGTAAACATTGCCTTGAATAATTTAACTCCTCATTTATCAAAACAGCATTAAATAAAAACCAACCTTGATTCCCATAACAACAAATTAGACTTAAGTTTTTGTTTCCAAGACCCCCAAAAATTATGATGAAAGGAATGTTAGAATAAATAAATAAAGAAGAATGAAGCCTCACTCACCTGCTCAATTCACTACTGTTCCAACTCTAATGTTCCAGCAATCTCTATTTCTAGCTCTAATGTTCCAGCAATCTCTATTTCTAGCTCTAATGTTCCAGCAATCTCTATTTCTAGCACTACAGTGTCCGACCACTCCACCTGACTGCTGCAGCCGACCACTGGTCTCAGCGATCACCTGGGGTAGTCAGGCATATCATCTCTGTAGCTACAGTGGAGCTACAGTGATGACTTGCCTGAGTACTCTAGGTAACCACTGATGCCAGAGACTGTCTGCCGTCATGTGCAGTAGTTGGGCATGTCAGCTGAAGAAACATAGACTCCTGGGAGACCTGAGTGTAGGCATTGGAACTTGAACACAATTTTTTTTTTACAAGTCCTGGAAAACCCCTTTAAACTTGCTTTAGAAAAATGAAAGCTGTACTCAGGGGCCTAAAGGCTCATGGGCCCTGGTGCAAGAGTTCAGCTTGGGCCCCCTTCCCTTAGGCCCCTTTCACACGGGCGAGTTTTCCGCGCGGGGCAATGCGTGAGGAGGACGCATTGCACCCGCACTGAATCCTGACCCATTCACTTCTATGGTGCTGTGCACATGAGCGGTGATTTTCACGCATCACTTTTCCGTTGCGTGAAAATCGCAGCATGTTCTATATTCTGCGATTTTCACGCAACGCAGGCCCCATAGAAGTGAATGGGGATGCGGGAAAATCGCAAGCATCCGCAATCATGTGCCGATGCGTTGCGATTTACCCGCATGGTTGCTAGGATACGATCGGGATGGGGACCCGATCGTTATTATTTTCCTTTATAACATAGTTATAAGGGAAAATAATCGCATTCTAATTACAGAATGCAATGTTCCCCGGGTTATAGAGGGTTAAAAATAATAAAGAGTTAAATTACCTTCTCCCATTGTACGCGCAGAGCCCCAGAACGTCTTCTCTCTTGATGGATGGGATGCTTAAGGACCTGTGGTGACGTCACAGGGTCACATGGTCCAATCATAGAAGCATTTGAGTGGACCATGTGACCCATGTGATCCTGTGACATCACGGCAGGTCCTTCATCCAACATCTGTCCAACTCTAGCCCGTGTGCAAGAGGCCTTAGAGCTTTGTGTGTCTTCTTAAGCGGCACAAGTGTATTTGGGCCCTTCATGCTCCTGGGCCCGGTAGCGACTCCTACATCTGCACCCCCTATAGCTACGCCCCTGGCTGTACTATGATTGGTTACTATGAAAAGTGTGACTCATTTGAATCCATATGTTGGATGAAGAAAAACTGTGGCATACTCCATCTCATGCCATATCACAGAGGGTTTTTTCCTCCTGAAAGCAACGCCGTATGGAGGCACCAAATTGTGGCAAGCCTATGTCTCCGTAATACAGAACAGCAGGGACCCCATGTGCCACTGCACAGAGTCTACCCGTACGGCAAAGCCTTAGTGCCAATTCGGGTGAGCTAAAGACTGAGCTGAATAAGCTGGACTCCTAGGTTCCTGACAATAGAAGAGCAGTAACGTAGAGTAGCCTACATTAATTATAAGGATGCATTCACGTGACCACATGTATTCTGCGATCTGCAGAATGCAGACCCGCAAAAAATACGGATGACATCAGTGTGACATCTGCGTTGCATCTTTTTTGGGGTTTTTTTTGCGGATCCATTGTAACAATGCCTATCTTTGTCCGCAAAACAGACAGTAATAGGTTAAAGGGGTTATCCAAGTTATATTTATTGATGACCTTGGGTGTAATTACACATGCTCACCGCTGCAGATGCAACGGCCAGCATGTAAACAATGACGAGGAGGCAGCGCTGGCACGGCGCTCGCCTTCTCTTCAAACAGCTGATCGGCGGGGATGCCGGGTGTCGGACCCCCGCCGATCTGATATTGATGACCTATCCTGAGGATAGGTCATCAATAAATATAACTTGGATAACCCCTTTAAGTTCTATCTTTTTTATGGGGCTACGGAATGGACATACGGATGCCGACAGTACACGGTTTCATGGGGCTACGGAATGGACATACGGATGCCGACAGTACACGGTTTTATGGGGCTACGGAATGGACATACGGATGCCGACAGTACACGGTGTGCTGTCTGCATTTTTTATGGACCCATTAAAATGAATGGGTCAGCATCCTATCCGCAAAAAATGCAGATCGGATGCGGACCAAAAATGCAGTCATGTGAATGGGGTCAAAATCAGTTTTTTCAAAAAATTAAAAGTAGTCAGGGAAACTCTTCCAGATATTTTTTTTCTACATAAACCTTCTGCAACCTGCCTGAAGGTGGCGCTGTGGCTACCGAAAGATATTTTTTCTGTTGATTACATTGCACCATATTTATTAGCTAAAATAATGAAATACAAAGGGCCAAGCACATAGAGTCACTGAGTAGCTGTATGATTAAACCTTATACTTTATTATATTTAAATTCTTTAGTAATAAATTATATATTTTTAAAATTTTCTTAAAAAGTAGAGAGTATAAATGATTATTATGATTATATCCATTACATATAATTGTTTAGGAACCTATTGTACATCTTTTAGTATGGGGACATGTAATTGTGTTCCTGTGTTCCTTTTTTAATGTCATGAATATGAAATGAAGGGTGTGGATAGTAACTGAACACAATTATTTAGCACAATACTGAAAACTAACAGTAGATGGCACTGTTTAACCACAAATGCACAGGACACAGAAACTGTATAAATAAGTTCATGTTTCAGAACATTTTACATTAAAAACCTGACACAATAGATATAGGAATTAACCATATTTTTTATTTTTTATTATTATTATAATTATTATTAATAAAACTTGTTGGATAAAATAAGGATGAGCGAATCGACTTCAGATGAAACATCCGAAGGCGATTCGCATAAAACTTCTTTCTAATACTGTACGGAGCAAGAGCTCCGTACAGTATTAGAATGTATTGGCTCCGATGAGCTGAAGTTATTGCTTCCTTGGAACCAAACCCGAGTTCGGGAAATGTTTTTTTGCAGTACAATAACTTCGGCTCATCGGAGCCAATACATTCTAATACTATACAGAGCTCCTGCTCCGTACAGTATTAGAACGAAGTTTTATGCAAGTCGATTCGCTCATCCCTAATTGGGACACCCACATGAGTTTTTTTGACATCCCATTCTAAATTCATAGGCATTAATATGGAGTTGGTCCCCCCTTTGCAGCTAATACAGCTCTCACTCTTCTGGAAAAGCTTTCTACAAGATTTTGAAGTGTCTATGGGAATTGTTGCTCATTCATCCAGAAGACATTTGTGAGGTCAGACACTGACGTTGGATGAGAAGGCCTGGCTCACAGTCTCCATTCTAGTTCATCCTAAAGGTGTTAGGGTCCATTCACACGTCCGCAATTCTGTTCCGCATTTGCGGATCCGTGGATCCGCAAAACACACACAGACGTGTGAATGGACCCTTAGTAGGGGGTTTAGGTCAGGGCTCTGTGGGCCAGTCAACTCCCCCCAGGCCATTTACCCCAACCTAAATCCTGCGGTGCACGCAGTGGCATAAACATTTAACGTTAGTTTTTTTTTTTTTTTCCTGATTTCTCCTGTAACTAGCCCCAGTTACAGAGGAATACAGCTTAGACCTCTTGCATACGAACGTTTATTTTATCAGTTTACGGGGCGTTTTCTGCGTTCCATATATGCAGTCCGTATATGGAACCATTCATTTCAATGGATCCGCAAAAGGACAAAGGGTACTCCGTTTGCCTTCCGTTTCCGTATGTCCATTTTTCCGTTCCGTTCAAAGATAGAACATGTCCTATTATTGTCTGCATAACAGACAAGGATAGTACTGTTCTATCAGGGGCCAGCTGTTTCGTTCTGCAAAAATCGGAATGCACATGGGCGTCATCCGTATTTTTTGCAGATCCGTTTTTTGCAGACCGCAAAATAATGAAAAAGCCATACGGTCGTGTGCAATAGGCTTTACAGAGAGGTTGTACAGAGCTGTATAACCTCACTGTAGAGCTGTTCTAGGTTTACCAAGACCCAGCAGCCCATGCAGACTCCCGAGCCCTAGCAATTACATGACCGCTGGGACAGGGGCAAGAAGCTGCACTGTGACTTCCTGATCTCTATACACAGCAGTCCTTCAGGGCTGTATATAGGGCGATGGAGTAGGCAGGGACAGAAAAACCTTCCCGGCCTTCTCTATGGGACAGCGGCTCCCCGCTCCTGCAGCTGTGATCTCTGCATGAACTTTTTAAAACTTCTGAGCAGATATATCTGCCGAGCGCCTGGACATATATATATATATATAGTCAATGGGCAGTCAGGAAAAGGTTAATGCCTGGGAAGCTTTGGACCTCTGCTGCAGTTATTAAAGGCTTTATCCAACCCCTAAAATACCTCCCCATACTCCCGGCCCCCTTACAGAAGTTGTACTTACCTAGCTCCCGACACCTGCTTTACTTCTTACGCCTGCACGGCCGCCGCTGCATCTCCCTGTGAAGGGAACGAGCTTCCCTACTGTCACCCGCAATGCTAGGGAGACTCGTATCCGTCGCAGCCATGCGGGCATCAGAATCAACGCGGATGCTGGGGAGCCAAGTAAGTAAAGCCTCTGTGTGGGGCCCGGGTGTATGGGGAGGCATTTTATGGGTTGGATAACCCCTTTTAGATATCAGAGCATCACAATGCTGACCAGCCCACGCTGTAACCTTATGTGGTCTACCACTTTGTGGCTGGGTTCCTGTGGTTCCTAAATTCTTGCACTTTGCAACAATACCACTAATTTAATAGTGGAATATCTAGAAAGGAAAAGATTTAACAAACTAACTTGCTACTTTGACGTTATATTATCTGTCTGTGAAGGTTCTCATTTATCCAGGTCATGGTATATCTGTAAAGAATAAATCAAGGCAACTGGACTTGCTGTAGATTTCTTGAAAACGTTTCACTCGTTCTTCCAGCGAGCTTTCTCAATTTATTTTTTAACTTTTTTTTTAAACCTAATCCTGCTTTACACTTCTCCAAAACTTGTGGAGAAGTGTAAAGCAGGATTAGGTTTTAAAAAAAAAATATCCCAAGCTCTGAACATCTCACAGAGCACTGTTCAATCTATCATTTGAAAAAGGAAGCACAACTGCAAAACTACTAAGACGTGTCCGTCCACCTAAACTGACAGCCCAGGCACTGAGAGCACTAATTAGAGATGCAGCCAAGAGGCGCATGATGCAGCCAAAAGGCGCATAGTCGTGTACTCCACAAATCTGGCCTTTAAGGAAGAGTGGCAAGAAGCCATAAGAAGTCCCATTTGCAGTTTGCCACGAGCTATGTAGGGGACACAGCAAACATGTGGAATAAGGTTCTCTGGTCAGATGTAAAGTATAACTTTTTGGCCTAAATGCAAAATGCCATGTGTGGCAAAAAACTAAGTTGATGGGAAGATGGATGGAGCTAAATACAGGACAATCCGGGAGGAAAACTTGAGACTGAGGCAGAGATTCACCTTCTAGCGGACAATGACCCTAAACATACATCTAGAGCCACAATGGTATGGTTTAGACCAAAGCATATTCATGTGTTGGAATGCCCCAGTCAAAGTCCAGACCTAAATACCATTGAGCAGGTATGCTCAACCTGCGGCCCTCCAGCTGTTGCAAAACGACAACTCCCAGCATCATCGAACAGCTTACAACTATCAGCCTACAGCAAGGCATGGAGTTGCAGTTTTACAACAGCTGGAGGGCCGCAGGTTGAGCATCTCTGGTTTAGACCAAAGCATATTCATGTGTTGGAATGCCCCAGTCAAAGTCCAGACCTAAATACAATTGAGCAGGCATGCTCAACCTGCGGCCCTCCAGCTGTTGCAAAACGACAACTCCCATAATTCCCGGACAGCCTCTACAGCTATCAGCCTACAGAAGGGCATGGTGGGAGTTGTAGTTTTACAACAGCTGGAGGGCTGCAGGTTGAGCATCCCTGCCATTGAGAATCTGTGGAAAGACTTGAAAATTGCTGTTCACGTGAATGAAGTACTTGTAATTACACTACACCAACACTCCAGAGGAAATGACATGTAGTATAGTGAGGATAGGCCATCAATATTAAAATCCCAGAAAAACCCTTTAAAAATCAGCTAGCGAACCCTAAATGTGTTAACCTATAAAGTGATGTGCTCTGCAGTCACATCTGGACAGATGCAGTTCATTCCACTTATGCCTACAGTGTTCTGACCATTTCCTGCCAGTGCTCAGAGGCTGTCATATAATTTACATCGTATTCGCTGCAGTGCGTGCTGTATATATTATCTACTGCCTTTGGGTGGAGGTTGATTTTTATGTATAATTCATAAATTTTGCCAGTTCAGGATCCAGGTGGTTATAATCCTTACTAGGATCATTTATGAAGCGCCTATAAAAGTCAAAACACACTACTGACTGTATATTTTCCCACGTTTGTTATTAGTACTGGAAAATGGGAATTTTTTTCCTATATGGTAATGTGTCTAGTAATTAATAATGTTATTTACTCTGGCTTATTGGGGTCATGTTTCTTCATTGCTCTGTCATAGAGACTAGGCTCCGCCCACCTTAGGGCTGAGCTCATATGGAGCCTGCAGATTGGAAGACTGCTGATAAATACAGGATACAAGTCATATAATGGCTTAAAGGGAACCTGTCACCTCTACTATGCTACCCTCACTGAGCATTTCTAAATGTTTATTGTGTTGCCCTAAACATATAAATTACACTTTTAATTTCATCTGCAGCCAAATTAAATAAGTATGATGCATTTTGTACTTTCCGCCTTTTATGCAAATGAACATAAAAGAGTCCTATCTTACTTGTGTGACCAGAGAAGAGTCATATTTTCTCTGAGACAAGCTTTCTCTGAGACAAGCAATTTGCGGACCGCACATCGCCGGCACTCTCATAGAAAATGCCTTTTCTTGTCTGCAATTGCGGACAAGAATAGGACATGTTCTATTTTTTTCGAGAACGCGATTGCGGACCCGGAAGTGCGGATCCGCAATTGCGGACCCAGCTGGGACATCGTCTGTCCCCATTGAAACTAATGGCTCCGTAATTCCGTTCCGCAAAATGCAGAACAGAATTGCGGACGTGTGAATGGGGCCTTAGTCCTGAGAAGGTTATGGATGGATCGCTGGTAACTATCAAGGTAGACAAACTTGAAGGTACATTCATTTTTATATGTGAAAACATGGTGACAGGTTCCCTTTAAAACATTCCTATGCATACATTTACACCCACTATGCCATACAAGGCCATCCACAACCTGCTCCCTCCATACATCTGTGAACTGATCTCCCGATACCTGCCCACACGCAATCTCCGATCCTAACAAGAGCTTTTTCTCTCCTCTTCTCTTCCCACAATTGCCTTCAAGATTTCTCCTGTGCATTCCCCATGCTCTGGAACTTTCTACCCCAACATATCAGATGCTCATCTACTGTGGAAACCTTCAAAAGAAACCTGAAAACCCACTTCTTCAGACAAGCCTACAACCTACAGTAACCCTGCTGCTACTATCCCACCATATGACCAGCGTTACCCTCACCTACTGTATGCTTCTCCCATCCCGTGTAGATTGTAAGTCCTGAAGGGCAGAGTCCTCCCTCTTCTGTACCAGTTTTTAATGTCTAGTTCATGCCTATTGTAGTTGTTTTTTTATTATGTATTAACACCATTTTTCATATGTACAGCATCATGGAATGAAGGGCGCTTTGAAAGCTAAGTACAACTTTGTCTATTATTGCATTGTACTGATTTTGAGCTAAAAATCATTTTTTAAATTGGTCTTTATTAAAAATATGGAGCCCTTTTTTCTGTAAATAGCCGAGATGCTCTAGTAGCAGCCTCTGCATTTTCTCTCTGTTCCGTCATCCAGCTTAGCTGACAGGCTCTTTATCTCTGATCTCATTATAATGACATTATTAACACTCAGAGTCATTATAGCTCAGTTCTTATCTTACTGATAAGAATGTGGCTTAAATAAGTGTTTATGACGTCTTAGGCTACATTCTCACGACCATATGAATGAATGCTGAACGGGTGCCTACCTATTCATTTCAATGGGTCCACAATCGTGGATAGCACACCGTGGCGGCATGTGCGGCCCGCAAATGCGGACAGCACACAACAGCGGCAGCATGTGTGGTCCACAAGCTGCGAAACGCACATGGGCTGGTATCTATGTTTTGCGGATCCGCAAAACACTACAGTCATTTGTATGTAGCCTTAGGACTGTATTCCACCACAGATTATCTGTCCAATCAGACCAATAGTTGGTGTGTATAAGAAAAGAAGTGTGTGTATAATAGACCATCTGACCATTGATTGGTCAGAAAATCTGTCAGATAATTTGTTGGTGTAATACAGCCCTTAGTAAATTATAGATAAGGGTTATTAGATGACCAGCGTAAAGTGAAAGTGAAAGTACCAGTCACACAGCTAGAAAAACTGTTAACCCCTTTTGACAGAATGTCTCAATATTTTTTAAAAGACCAATTGAAAAAATGATTTTTAGCCCAAAATGAGTAAAATGTAAACATAAAAAAATAGAAGGTGTATATAGCCTTTAATAATAAATAATAATAACTTAAATTAGTGATTTTTGAATGTGCTGTCAAAATACATGAAAAACGCATATTAAAAATGAATGCATTTTTTAACATTCATAGGCGATTTAGGATTCGTTTTTTCACAAAGTAGTGCATTTAAGAACAGAAAGTCTTGAAAGTTAATTGAGAAACACATCCAAAACTGTATCAAAATATTAAAAACCGACTGAATTTTTTAGTGGAGATTTTTATGGGTTTTTGACCGCACATATACCTCTGTATTTGTAAGCCAATCCCAAGAGAGGGTCCAAAAGGAGACTACGCGCCAATATTTTCTATTATAGTTTGTCTCTCTGGGTTCCATTCTCGGCTTTGGCTTAGAAATAGTGAAGCAAATTACTGACCAAACATTTACGGGGGGGGGGGGGGGAACGAGACCTTGTTCTTTATTAATGCCTTGGCTCTACAGAACAGTTTAGCTACACTCAAAGCTATTGCTTTTAGTGTTGCTGCAAGGAAAACAAATACAATTCTCACACAGTAAACTTTCAGCTTTAGCCAAAGGTGGTAGTTCCTGCAGAGATAAAAACCAATTCTACTGGAGCACATTTGGTTTCCAAAAATCCATTATGCATGGAAATGTCCTTAACTTGGTAACAGACAATGTTCACAGCATGAAATAAGGCCGTTATCTGAGGAACTTGAGTAGTTCATTTACTGAAACCGAAGATCAACATTCTCATGTTTCCTACAATTTACTTAGCATAAAACAAGATGAATTTATGTTATATATTATATTATCCTCTTTGTGAACTTTTTATGTTGGTTTTAATATCATGATGGAAATAGAAGGATTAATACTTCAAAACCAATTGACCTACATAGGCCGGCACATTATCATCTAGTGTAACCTCAAACCTTTCCTTAAATATCACATTTAATTCAGCTCACAGCTTTCCTTATATTCCAAGCCCAGCTGGATTGCTGTGTTATTCCACCTCTGCTGAGAGGCCAGTCAATAAATCTACCACTATCTCAGCCAGTAGCTTTTTCTCACATTTTCAGCATCAGTGCGCGACCTTCCGTCCCTTTCATAGCTTTGCCTGAAATATGTTTGCAAGCTGTAGCTTGCTAGAATACTTAAACTGCAAAAGTGTAAATTGTATAATGGAACATAGATGAGAAGAGAAATAACAACAGCTATGACCACGCTCCAGCAGGGGTGTACACAGAAATTATAGGGCCCATGGCGAATCTAAAACCCCTCTGAGAGCTCCACCAAATGTTCTATTTTATTTACTAAAGTAAAGCCAATTACATTGAAGCATAATACGCCAACCTGCAGTTGGCCAGGAGCTTGCACCCTTTATAAATTCCTGTGAATGGGATTGTCTCGTGAAGAGTAGAACATTTTTTAAAAATTGAAGCAGATTAATTGGCATGGTTCCAGCTTCTGACACCAGCTCCTCACCATCTGCTGTATACTTCTGCACAGGGGCGTAGCTAACGGCTCATGGGCCCTGCAAAAATTCAGCTTGGGCCCCCCTTCCCTCAGTGCTTTGCGTGTCTTCTTATGCGGCACAAGTGTCTTTGGGCCCCCTCAGGCTCCTGGGCCCAGTAGCGACTGCTACCTCTGCACCCTCTATAGCTACGCCCATGCTTCTGCAGCAGCCAAATGAATAAATGTCAGTGTGATATATCAATTGCTTTAGTCTGATGGACTTTCCACTTTGACTCATAGAAAGGGGTCTCAATTGGGAAATCTACCTATATGGTGTCTACATATCCTGCATAATTGTAAAATATTTGATGGAGACAAGGAAATAAACAAGCCTTGTTGTGGCTGGACCTCTTCATTAGTTTATGTCCCTGTTGACATCAAAGTCATGGCCTTACTGGAATTACTTGTACTGCTACACAGACACAGGCCTTGCTATTGACCTTGTTGTCTTTTATCTAAAGTTTAGAGGTGGCCGGGGTCAAAACTAATGGATCCTGGATACATCATGGTAAATTACAAGTTCTACTGACAGGTTGGTTGGGTTCAACTTTGCAATATAAGCCACATCCAGATTCTGCATCTGTGGCTATTTTGCAGGGCTTATGACTGGGGAAGGGAAGACATTCTAGGATTTATTGTATATAAGTTCATATTCTACAGTATAACATAGGCACAGGAGACACATGGAGGACATAGGACACATAATGTCCCAACCGTAAATATAACTAACAAATAAGACACCACACCATTTTATTGGAAAAATTAGGCCGTGTTGCTTTATTATGGGGTTACAGAAATTTAATGAACCAGTAAATCTTTAATAATAAACCATGAACCAAGATCAAGTACTAGACCAATAAAACCAATGACCACCAAGTCCACCCAGCATTAGTTGGGTGAGTTTTTCCCCCTAATAAGCAACACGACTGAAAAAGAGAGGGTGAGCGGGGCTCAGGTCCGGATCTTCTTGACACTGCAGCAGCTGACAGCGATGTCGTCCCATCTTTTATTTCCACAGGGATTCCCGCCGCAGGACTGCTTATTCAATCAGCTGATGTGGATTTTCCCGCCGCTGTACATCTGGCCAATCACCTTCCTGACATTTCGTTTCTGACAGCTGTCAAACCTCCATCATCTGACAGGACAAGCTGGATCCGGATAAAACCAGGTAAGACCTGTCAAAATAGAAAAGAGGGGGGGGGGGGGGAGAGCAACTACACAGAAACACTGACCAGCCAAAATATTAAAACCACCTGACAGGAAAAAGTGCCCATGTCCCCATGTGTCCCCCAAGCTATCTGCTCTGGGGGGCCCCTGAATTCTTGCACAACGTTTGCCCTTAACCTCAATGGGGAAGGTTTACTGATATAAATGCTCCAAAATGTTGGCTCAAACTGAGTCAGAATTCTGGCGCACATGTCATGCACAACATTTACTAGGGATTTTAGGTATTTAGGTATATATACAAATATCATGGCCTAGCAGAAGGGGATGTGGCTTAAGATGCAACACTGTGTGCCAAACTAGTGGGTGGTGTGATGTTACCCTCAAGTGTCTAGCATTGCACCAGGTTATTATCCAGCATGAGGCAGTGTGATAAATTTGTTGCATCTTTACACTGTCTAGTCTAAAGGTGTCCATATAACCTTCAATAGCTGTAGGATGAACGCTCCCCAATTGACATACACACTTGAGTGTACGTTTTTTTCAATGGGGAAAAAGTCAGTGACAGACACCTTTTATCAGCTTATCTCCTTGGAGGACAAAAGAATTGGGCGTTGAAATTCAATGGTTCCAATCCTTCAACATAGTGGAGGAGAGTCGAGAGTCACACTAGATTGTCAGTCAGCCCTCCTGATAACATTGGGTTTGGCCAACAATCGTCCGAATAGGCCACGTTCAGAGGTGTCTGGTAGCATCTTTCTTCTCTTTCCTCATTGAAAACACATATATACGCATAGCGGGTCTGAGCATGCATGTGTATAGAGAGCGATACGGAAAAAACGGGACTTGATTGCAGTGCCACCTCAAGGGACAACCTAAGATGGAAATAGCAGTATCCAAATATTGTTGTAGGTATTGCAATTTTTGTATGTTTTAATTATTGTGTCCGTGTGTTCTTGGGTTGTTTATGTGAATTGCTATCACATGAATATATAAGGACGTACCTTTAGTAGACGCCAGAGGAAGTGCTGTCTGCACCAAACGGCCATCGCCTGCTTCATCCATTTACCCGGTTTTTGTAAGGATTTTACTGGAGGGTGAGCGCCATATATTTCTTCATCTACATTGTGTTTTTCGGACTGTGGAGTTGAGCACCACTGGAGCGGTGTGGAGTTGAGGAGCTACGGGAGTACCAGCCCTATCTCTAATACTACTATGTGTATGTATAGGGGAGTTTGGAGAGATAGCTGTTGGCTGAAGGATCGTTCAGGTGACAGCTCTTGAAGGTGTTTTGAGAAACATCAAAACTGGTATAGCAACCAATCAGATTCCACCTTTTATTTTTCAGAGCTCCTTTGGAAATGAAAGGTGGAATCTTATTGGTTGCTATGGGCAACTAAGCCAGTAATCCTTTACACCAGTTTTGATAAATCTCCCCCTAAGATTTTTCCTTCATCCATACCTTACCATCAGATCCAAACGTCACTGTCGCTATTACTGTGTGCGTCAGAATGCACTTTATATCCGGGGTGTTTAGTACCGGCTGGGTGACTGGGTCATGCTCCATTATTTATATTCTTCATCACTAGTTCAGGTCACTGTCATTATGTAGCAGGGGAGACTTTGTGTCCCACAAGCATAGGGGTGTCATTGTGTGACTGGTCACCGATTGGTGGCACCATAGAAACCATCACTCCTGATTTCATGTTTTACAATAGTCATTAACAACAGCATATCAAGTTTAAAGAAAGCAATGACTTGAAATAACCTTTAAAATAGCCACTAGACAAATAGGTTGCATATAATGTAGCCTTTTCTTTGCCTCTATTACATCACTCTTTATCCAATTCCCTTGACAACTCTAAGCGATCTTTTCAGCAATGATATCAGCATGCCTCAAGTTGTCATGGAAACTGGCCTGAGTCATGTTTCAGGTAATATTTCCCTGTACTGTAAGGATGTCTATCTCTCAAATTTTTCTGTATAAGGGCTTCTTTACATTCACAGTTTAGCACTCTTTTAAAACAAATGAATGTGTATATATATATATATACCGTATATATCTTATATATATAAAAATGAGTTTCTATCTGTGTGAATGTCTGTCTGTCTGTCTGTTCTTTATGCGCGACCAAACGACTGGATTGATCTTCACCAAATTTGGCACACAGGTACATCAGGTGTCCGGGAAGGTTTTAGACCAGGTCTCAGCTCTCTAGGACGTACCGTTCCTGAGATATTCCCAAAAAATGACCTGCATTAGCCAATAGTAGCCTGCAAGTCTTTCTCTTCATATCCCAACTGCCATACACACGGTCACATGTCCCTTATCAGCCAATAGAAGCTCGCAGGCTCTTGGTCTCCCCATACACACAGTTTTACTCCAGGTTTCCATAACAACCCAGCCATTTTTCTTCACTGCTGTAGGTCAGCTTTAGGCTAGGGCTACACGACGACAATAAGTCGCACGACACATAGGGCACAATTACACTGCTACATGTGTTGCGCGACATTGATGTCGCACCAATGTTGCGCAACATTTTGTATAATGGTAGTCTATGGTGTTGCACTACGACATGCGACATGCTGCGAGTGCGACAGTCGCAGAAAAATCCATCTGTCGTATCGCAGTCACAGCATGTCGCAGTGCGAAACCATTGACTATCATTATAAAAAAATTTGCGCGACACATGTCGTCCTGTAGCCTTAGCCTTAAAGGGCAGGGCGCTGTGGAAGTCACTGTTAAGGGGGCAGAGGCAACTATTAAAGGAGCAGCTGCTGTGGAGGTCACTGTTAACGGGGCGGGCCCCTGAGGAGGTCAGTGTTAAGGGGTGAGATGCTGTAGAGGTCACTGTTAAGGGGGTAGACCCCTGAGGAGGTCACTGTCAAGGGAGTGGGGGGCTGTGAAACTCACTGTTAAAGGGGTGGGCTACTGTGAAGGTCAAAGTTAAGGACATTGGCTGCTGTGGAGGTCGCATTTTAAGGAGGCGGGGCACTGAGGGGGGGGGGTCAGTGTTAGGCCTCTTGCACACGACAGTATTTTGCGGACCGTATACTGGCAGTTTTTTCAGTTCAGTATACTGACAGTATACTGAACCATTAACTTCAATGGGTCTGCAAAAAATACTGAAGTGTCTCCGTATGCCTTCCGTTTCCGTTTTTCCGTTCCGTTTAAATATAGAACATGTCCTATTCTTGTCCGCAAATCACGTTCAGTGGCTCCATTTAAGTCAATGGGTCCGCAAAAAAACGGAAAGCATACGGAAGGGCATCCGTATGTCTTCTGTATCCGTTCCGTTTTTGCTGAACAATCTATTGAAAATTTTAAGACCAGCCCAATTTTTATTATGGAACTACTGTATACTGTTTATGCCATACGGAAAAACGGAACGGAAAAACGGAACCAAAACGGAAACACAACGGAAGCAAAAAAGGGAAAAACGGATCCGATAAAAACGGACCGCAAAATACTGAAAAAGCCATACAGTCGTGTGCAAGAGGCCTTAAGGGGTGGGGGCTGTGGAATTCACTGTTAAGGGGCGGGATGCTGTAGAGGTCACTGTTATGGGGGATACTGTCGATATCTTTTAACAACACACAGAAACATTAAATGAAATAGATGAAATATACCCGTGCGGAGCAGGGTCCTTCTGCTAGTATTTATATACTTATTTCTGTAGTGTGACAGCACATTTCTATCGGTATTACTTGGGCTGTGTATGGTGTTATTGCGTGGGTTGTGTATGGTATTATTGGGGTCATTTATTAAGACTGGCGTCTAAATACCAAAGGTGTAAAAATGATAAATGACACGGGCCGACCAGCCTACACCCTTCCATGTCTATGCCGTGCCTTCTTTTTTAGACCTGGCATGAGCGGGGGAAAAAATTGGTGTATATCTATTAATAAATGACCCCCTATGTTACTAGGTATAGTAGTATAAATCATAGTTTTGCATTCCTTCTGTCATAATCCTGCTAGTAGGATCCATACGGTAAATCAATCGGCCCTTTAGGCTGGGTTCACATGGGCGTCACGTTTGGCGCAAAGCGTTTTAATGCGTTTTGCACGCGTGTGGGAAAAATCGCCAAGTTTGGTACCCAGACCCGAAGCCGGACTTCATCACTGAAGTCCGGTTTCGGGTTGAGTATTCTGTAGTTTTTATAATTTTCCCTTATAACATGACAATAGAGGGTTAATTTTTTTTTTTAAATCAACTCACCTCCTCCCATTGGTCGCGTAGGTGCAAGGAACATCTTCTATCTTTATATCTGTTGGTTGAAAGACCTTCGGTGACGTCAATGGGTCACATGGTCCAATCATGGAAGCTTTTGATTGGACCATGTGACCCAGTGACGTCACCGAAGGTCCTTTACCCAGCAAAATGAAGAAAGAAGAATGATCCCGGCACCTACGTGATCAAAAGGGTGAGGTGAGTTAAAGTTTTTTTTATTTTTAACCCTCTCTTCCCTTTTTTACTGTAATTCTGTAATTAGAATGCTATTATTTTCCCTTATAACCATGTTATCAGAGAAAATAATAAAGATTGGGTCCCGTCTTCTAGCAACCATGCAGGAAAATCGCACCGCATCCGCAGTTGCTTGCGGATGCTTGCAATTTTCCCGCAGCCCCATTCACTTCTATGGGGCCTGCGTTGCATGAAAAACGCAGAATATAGAGCATGCTGCGATTTTCACGCAACGCAGAAGTGATGCGTGAAAATCACCGCTCATGTGCACAGCCCCATAGAAATGAATGGGTCCGGATTCAGTGCGGGTGCAATGCGTTCACCTCACGCATTACACCCACGCGGAAATCACGCCCGTGTGAATGCAGCCTTAAAGTTGATCATTTGAGTTGAGATTTAAAGTTAATAACTGGTCAGCAGATTTTCCCATTTCACCACCTGGTAATTAGGTGTATTGGGTGAAACAGTGAATCATGTAGATGAGTTCCCACTATTAGGCCTCATGCACACAAACGTATCCGTTTTGCGGTCCAGAAATCACAGATCTGCCATCTGCATTTTTTTGCTGACCCATTCCCTGGTATATATTTTGTGGACATATTCCATCTTTTTGCAGAACGAACATATGGATGCAAAAAGCACTGTATGTCTGTTCCGCAGAAGTTAAAGCTTGTCCCTTACTTGACTTGGCCACAAAATGCGGACAACGGACCCATTGCAGTCAATGGGTCCACAAAAAATGCGGTTGCAACACGGACTTCATCCGTATTATGAGGATCCGCAATTTGCCGACTGCAAAATACATGTGGTTGTGTGCAGGGACTTAGTGGGAGATTTATCAAACTGGTGTAAAGTAGAACTGGTTTAGTTGCCCATAGTAACCAATCAGATTCCAACTTTCATTTTTCACAGCCCCTTGGAAATTGAAAGGCAACTAATCCAGTTCTACTTTACACCAGTTTGATAAATCTCCCTATACTATAGGTGACATTACACATGTACCGGGGTTATGGTTAATTGCCGGTGTACACTGCACCTATCTTTCAAGTGCCGAGTCCAGGTGTGGCCCAAGTGTGGTACCGCAGCTCAAGCCACATGTGTAGTAGTACGTTTGGCATGAATATGACACTCTTTTATGACTGCGACCCTTTGTCTTCTACACGGTGGTTCATCTGATCTTCAGAAGTGGACACATCTGTGCCACAGCCTAGGCAGGAAATTCTTGAAACATCGCTATATACTTATTCATGGCGCATACTTGTGCATTTCCTCATGAAAGCCAGATCAGCAGCAAGTAAAAAAATACAGAGCATCCAGGGGACAAGCCACAATTTACCAGCTGAATCTCATTTGAAAGTACAGCTCTCTGACTGCCAATTAAAACAGCAAAAAGACGCTATGAAAATTAAACTAGATGGTGGAGGTGATTAGCAATAGTGAGTTACCATGGCAACAGGATAGCAGCGGCTCTCCGGAGACAGGGCTCGGGTAAGGTGCAAGCAAGTATATCACAGCTGTCTGCAGCCTAAATGTGCATCCTTATTTTAACAATAAGCCATTGTATTTGCAGAGTAAGGGCTCATTCACATGAGTAGGGTTATTGGTTACACTCAGGGCCCTCCAACCACCTCCAATACCCCCAACCCAGAATCCAGCTTCCCCAAATAAGCACACACAGCCACTGTTCGGATTAAATCGGCCACAGCAGCCGTCTTTATTATAAAAACATTAAACCTGACGAGGGAGGTCGTAGAAGCCCCCAAAACTTCACAACCATAAACCACCGCGGCCATTCCATCTTGCCTCCAGCCGCATAACACCAGCTCGGAGACACCAACTGATGGACGCCACACTGAACCAGCCAGGTACCCCAACTCTGAGAGTCCAGCCCCACCATTGAGGCCCTCCCATTCACCTATACCATCCTGTAGCACCAGCTTCTATGACCTCCCACCGCCACGACTGCCGCGAAAAACAACAATGACCAAACAACTCCCCCAATAAATCCCCCCCCCCTTTTTTTTTTTTAAATACCGAAAAAAAAAATGGATACCAACAAGGGTGGGAGTTGCCTCCTTCTCTTCCTCCCAAAATGGCGCCCTCTCTCACCTATTTAACCCCTAAGGCCAACCCCTCAGCTAGCCACTCCCCCCCCACCGTATGAATGGGTCCCCATCCATTCCGCAATTTCGCGTAATAGGTGCGGACCTATTCATTTCAATGGGGCCACAAAAGATGCAGACAGCAAACCGTGTGCTGTCCCCATCTGCTGTTCCATTCTGCGGCACCGCAAAAAATATAGAGCATGCCCTATTCTTGTCCGCAATCGTCCCACCCGTTCCGTAAATTGCAGAACGCACAGGGGCAGCATCCGTGTTTTGCTGATCCGTAATTTGCGGTCAGCAAAACACGGCGTGGTCATCTGAATGCTCCCTAAAGCCTCATTCACGCGTCAGTGTTTCATAGATGTCTGCTGTGCGTGTTCTCCATGGACAGCACACGTCCCCATTGATTTTAATGTGTGTATTCAGACATCAGTGTTTGGACTCATGCACACAACTGTTGTTTGTTTCCGCGTCCGTTCCGTCCGCAAATTTTGGATCCGTTTTTATGGCAGATCCATTGTAATAATGCCTATCCTTGTCCGCAAACGTGAAAAAAATAGGACATGCTCTATTTTTTTGACGGAATGTAAACACGGACCACGGATGCAGAACAAAAACGGTTGACCATCCGCATTTTTTGACGGACCCATTGAAATGAATGGGGAAGCATCCTATCCGTGAAAAAAAAATGGAACGGACGCGGAAACAAAAAACAACGGTCGTGTGCATGAGGCCTTTAGCACGGTCTATGGGTCAGTGTTTTTAGCACGGATGTATGCTCTATTTTGTCCATGTTCACGGATCCATCACGTCCATTATATAGTCTATGGGTCCGTGAAAACCACAGATGCAACACGGATGCCATCCATGTTGCATCCGTGTTTCACGGATCATTAAGAAGAGATGCTTTGAAAATTATTTTTCAGCTGTGCAGGGTCAGTGAAACATGGATGCAACACGGACAGCAAAAAACGGACACACGGACCCAACACTGATCCTTCACGGACAGATTCACGGATGCATCACTGACCACCTGCTCACGGATTAGAGCATGAACACGGACCTGTGAATAAGGCTTTATGCAGAGGCGTCTTCTGTACTTACTTAGGATCACTTTTGCTTTCATCTGTGTTGCATTTGTTTTATAAATTTGGTGCATCTTTAAAATTTAAACTTTCGTCTAGAAATGGCACTCCAGTTTTGTATGCTGTTCCCCCTAATGGATTTGAAAAAAGTTTTTCAACTTTTTACAAAAGCGGGCACCAGTTTTCTGTGTGCATCATAGCCACCGGGTTTCTGCTGTTTCACACAGCAGACATCCCGGGGTTAATGTCTGCAATCAGCGATAATGCAGATCACAGACATTTAACCCCTCAGATGCCGTGGTCAACTGTGACCATGGCATCTGAGGCAGCTATTCTTGGCATCTGAGGCTGCACTCCCTGGGTCCAAGCAGCTTCCCATCGCTGACATCGGGGAAGACGTTCATTGCTGGTTCATATGCTGTAGCCCAGGGATCAGCATTCTTTCGGCACTCCAGCTGTTGTGAAACTACAATTCCCAGCATGCTCCATTCATTTCTATGTGAATTCTTAGAAGAGCAGAGCAAGTATGCATGCAGGGAGTTGTAGTTTCACAACAGCTGGAGTGCTGGAGGTTGCCTACCCCTGCTGTAGCCTGCTAGAAGCTATCAGGCCTATCACATGTATATTTCTGTTGAGCCCTGCAAGTGGCAGCGCTCTATAGGAATATACAGAATTTCCCATACACAACTATATTAAATCACAGTACTGTATGGGAGAAGTAATCTATTAATTGCATGTTCAGGTGCCCAAGGTAGGCTTAAAAAAAAGTTTTTAAAAGTTTTCAAAAATATAACAAATATATATAAAAATTCAAATCATCTTTCCACATAATAAAAAAAAATATATAAATATATATATATATATATATATATATATATATAGAGATCATTTGCACTGTCACATCCCAAAACACCTTTTTTTCCGTATAGTGAATGCCGTAACCAGAAAAAAAATCAACATGGCCGATTAGCCTTTTTTTATCACTTTACCTCCCCAAAAATTGAATAAAAAGTGAACAAAAAGTCATACATACTCCAAAATGGTATAACTAAAAACTACAGATCATTCTGCAAAACTGAGCCCTCACACAGGCGATGAAAAGAAAAAATTACATTTTTCCCAATGTTTTTATTCTTTTAAGTATTAAAAAACAAATGTGGTATCACGGTAATCATACTGACTGAGAGAATGAAGGTAACTGCTCAGTTCTACCGCATAGGGAACACTGTAAAAATGAAACCCATAAAACCATTGCAGAATTGCATTTTTTTGTTGCTGTTTTCACCCCATTTGGAATTTTTCTCCAGCTTCTCACTACATTGCAATGTTAAATTGTGCAATTAGAAAGTACAAACTGTCCCACAAAAAAAAATAAAAAAATGTGAACAGAAACATAAAAAAAATAAGTTATGGCTCTGGAAAGGCACTGAGTGAAAAACAAAAACGGAAAATATCTGCATCATGAAGGGGATACATTTTTATTTTACTTCTCATATTAATATCTTGTATAATTTGCTGAAGGTTAACTAAATAGCTTCTATATGCCACATAGGTGATACAGTATAAATTCAGCACAGTACATTCCGTTTTGGAGGAATTACATAATAGGGCAATGTATTAGGAAATAAAGATTGGCCCTGCTTGTAGCAATTCAGTTAATTAAAATATATTAGGAAATTGCTGATGCAAGTGCAAAATGCAGGTACAGTGGTCCCTCAAGATACAATATTAATTGGTTCCAGGACGACCATTGTATGTTGAAACCATTGTAACTTGAGTAATCGGTTCCAAAGCCCCAAAATGTCATGTCGTTAGAAGAATCCGGCAGGCAGTTCCGTTGCTGGATCTGGAAATCCGTATGCAAGCGGATATCTTTTTTTTCTGGATGTCAGATTTTTGCATTGAAATACCGGATCCGTCTTTCTGGTATCATCCGTAAAAACGGACCCGGTATTTCATTTTTTCAAAGCTAGAAAGTGCAAGTGCGATAGTGTTCAAGGAGTTTGGCCGGAAAAAAAAATACCGCAGCATGCTACAGTATTTTGGCCGGTCAAATACCGTACAAGGGACAGAACGGAAGACATCCTGATGCATACTGAACCGATTGCTTTCCATTCAGAATGCATTAGGACAAAACTGATGTGTTTTTTTCCGGTATTGAGACCCTTTACCGGATTTCAATACCGGAAAAGAATAACACTAGTGTGAAAATACCCTAGGGCCTCTTTCACACGGGCGTCATGTTTGACGCCCGGATAAGAGGTGGGTGCGTTGCGGGAATATGCGCGATTTTCCCGCACGGGTGCAAACATTGTAATGCGTTTTGCAGGCGCGTGAGAAAAATCGCCATGTTTGGTACCCAGACCCGAAGCCGGACTTCATCACTGAAGTCCGGTTTCGGGTCTTCTGGAGAATTTATTATTTTCCCTTATAACATGGTTATAAGGGGAAATAATAGCATTCTTAATAAAGAATGCATTGTAAAATGAAGAGGAAGGGGTTAAAAATAATAAAAGTTAACTTACCTTAGCCACTTGATCACGTAGTTGCGATCTGTCTTCTCTTTCCCAGCATCAGCTAAGAACTAAAGGACCTGTGATGACATCACATCACATGGTCCAATCACATGGTCCATCTTACGCAACGCATCGCAGCGCATTCGCATTTGCTTGCGGATGCTTGCGATTTTCCCGCAGCCCCATTCACTTCTATGGGGCCTGCGTGGCGTGAAAAACGCACAATATAGAGCATGCTGCGATTTTCACGCAACGCAGAAGTGATGCGTGAAAATCACCGCTCATGTGCACAGCCCCATAGAAATGAATGGGTCCGGATTCAGTGCGGGTGCAATGCGTCCTCCTCACGCATTGCACCCGCGCGGAAAACTCGCCCGTGTGAAAGGGGCCTAAGGCCTCATGCATATGACCGTTGTTTGATTCCGTGTCCGTTGTGCAGTTTTTGGTGATTTTCTGCGGACCCATTAGTTTTTAATGGGTCCGTGGAAAACTCGGCAAATGCACCGTTTGTCCTCCGCGTCCGTAGTCCGTGATTCCAGTCCGTCAGAAAAATATAACCTGTCCTATTCTTGTCCGCGAAAAACGTTTCCTCGGACCCATTCAAGTCAATGGGACCATGAAAAAATGCGGATGACCATCCGTGTGTCATCCGTATTCCGCATCCGCATTTTTTTGCGGATCCCTTGGCAGGCACTTGGCAAAAATTGTCAGCCTGTCTTTTGGTAAAATCTTTTGAGTCATGTCTGCTAAAAAAACGGAAGACACACGGAAACACAACGGAAGCAAAAACGGACACGGATCACGGAACAACGGAACCCCGTTTTGCGGACCGCAAAAAACAACTGTCGTGTGCATGTAGCCTAAGGCCTCATGCACACGGCCGTGGGTGTTTTGCGGTCCGCAAACCGCGGATCCGCAAAACACGGAAGCTGCTCCGCGTTCCGTTCCGCAATTTGCAGAACGGAACGCGGCCCATTATAGAGATGCCTATTCTTGTCCGCATAACGGACAAGAATAGGACATGCTCTATTTTTTTTTGCGGGGGCACGGAACGGAGCAACGGATGCGGACAGCACACGGAGTGCTGTCCGCATCTTTTGCGGCCCCATTGAAATGAATGGGTCCGCGGCCGAGCCGCGAAATATGCGGCTCGGACGCGGACCCAAACAACGGCCGTGTGCATGAGGCCTTAGGCCTCTTTCACACGAGCGTGTCCCGATGCGTTGCGGATGCGTTCAGTGAAAACTGTGCGATTTCACAGACAAAGCCATTCAGTTTTGCCTGCGATTGCGTTCAGTTGTTCAGTTTTTCCGCGCGGTGCAATGCGTTTTGATGCGTTTTCACGCGCGTGATAAAAACTGAAGGTTTACAAACAACATCTCCTAGCAACCATCAGTGAAAAACGCAACGCACCCGCACTTGCTTGCGGATGCAATGCGTTTTTCACGCAGCCCCATTCACTTCTATGGGGCTAGGGCTGCGTGAAAAACGCAGAATATAGAACATGCTGCGATTTTCACGCAACGCAGAAGTGATGCGTGAAAAAAAACGCTCATGTACACAGACCCATTGAAATGAATGGGTCAGGATTCAGTGCGGGTGCAATGCGTTCACATCACGCATTGCACCTGCGCGGAAAACTCGCCCGTGTGAAAGGGGCCTAAGACAGATAAACAGGGGCGTAGCTAATGGCTCATGGGCCCTGGTGCAAGAGTTCAGCTTAGGCCCCCCTTCCCTCAGTGCTTTGTGTGTCTTCTTATGCGGCACATGGGTCTTTGGGCCCCCTCAGGCTCCTGGGCCCGGTAGCGACTGCTACCTCTGCACCCCCTATAGCTACGCCCCTGCAGATAAAGCAAGTCCTTACATATAACAGTCAGGAATAGCTGCTAACTAGCAACTAATACAGCTATACAGAAGAGGCCTGGATTGGGTAGAGTCTGAGACATTGTATGTTGAGTCTAGTTTCAACTTACAATGGGTCAGAAAAGGCCATTGTATGTTAATAATATTGTATCCTGAGGCCATTGTATCTTGAGGGATCACTGTATACGTTACATGTTGTTTTTTAACTTCCTTATGGGTTCAAAGTCACAAACTGAAGTTGGCATCTTCAAAATTCCAAGCAAACCATTGTTATACAGGAACAGGAACCATTTTTATGAGAAGTGCTGCAATAATATTTCTAGGTCGATGTGTGGTTCTGTTCCTCTGTTACTCTTCCTGGAAATGTATGAATGAAGTAACATCTAGGTGGTTCATTTCACTTGTCAAGAGGCTGTGACCATACATAGTTTGGCAGCTATTTAGGGCTGTTTCACACGAGCAGATGCACTGTGATTTTGTAGTAAAAAGATCACAGAGAGGCACGGAGCATTATCAATCATGTTAATGCTCCGTGCTTCTGCTGTCCGCAGTGGGTCTTGGCTCTCATTCACGCAGCGGATGACATGCATGGCATCCGCTCGTGTGAAACAGACCTTACTGTTGATTGGACAGTATCAGACTGTTCAGTGACACACCCAATTGACAAGTTGAATGGTAGCACTCAGTTTTCAATTTATTAATTTCCAGGAGGAATAACAGTGGAATGGGACTATGTAAAACAGAGTCCTAAGAAAAGATGCTACACAATTGTTAGGCCCCATGCACACGACTGTTGTTTGTTTCCGTTCCGTTTTTTTTCACGGATAGCATGCTTCCCCATTCATTTCAATGGGTCCGTCAAAAAATGCGGATGGTCAACCGTTTTTGTTCCGCATCCGTGATCCGTGTTTTCATTCCGTCAAAAAAATAGTGCATGTCCTATTTTTTTCACGTTTGCGGACAAGGATAGGCATTTTTACAATGGATCTGCCATAAAAATCGGATCCGTCAAAAAAAATGGTCCGTCATCTGTTTTTTTTGACGGACGCAAAATTTCAAGGAGGAGCGGATGCGGAGGCAGGCAACGGTCGTGTGCATGTAGCCTTATCTTATGGGTAATGCAAGTAATTACAGATGTCAGGAGACTTGAAAGGTCCTCTTCATCAGAGTCTTTTGGAAAAAGCTGACAATGCCCCTTTTCTATATTCAAAGGATATATATATTCAACAAGTATTGGTGATAGCTACTCTATAGGACATAATGCTCCCTACTGTAAACTATACAAATAGCAGACGTCACCAACAGGGGCAGACTGAGATTTTAAAATGGCCCTGGAAAACACCTAAAAAGGGCCCCGTGGTGTAGGAAGATCCAAATTGACAGAAGGCAGGACATCACAAGTAGGCAGGAAGCGTCAATTTTGACGTAAATTTGTTTTCCCTTAGTCATAACAGCAGCACAAGTGGGGTATTTGCCCCTGTGAAGCTGGTCAGGACAGGCGGAATTTTATTGAACAAAAAATTTCTGCCTAAGTATACTAATTAGTAATTAACTAATTAAGCCCCTACCCCATATAACCCGTCCCCCAACTGGACGGGGTTGCTTTATAACAAGTAACAGATACTAAATCACACAAGGGAGGGAAATTTGTGTGCTGCTGTTATGACTAAGGGAAAACAAATTTACGTCAAAATTGACGCTTCCCTTTCGTCCTAACAGCAGCACAAGTGGGGAAGTAGCAAGAAAACCTCACCCAAATTGGGAGGGCTCCTTACTCCCCTCTTAGGAGAGGGCGGCACTTAAAACGGATTGTCCAAAGGCCATTCCCTCCGCTCGCCTAGCCTCTAGACGATAATGTGAGATGAAGGTGTTCTGGGAACTCCAAGAAGCGGCTGCACAAATCTGGTCTAAAGGGATCAGTTTCTTTTCAGCATAAGAGGTGGAAACAGCCCTGGTAGAATGGGCGGAAACAAAGGAAGGAGGCGTCAAGTCTTGGGACAGAAAGGCCAGACGGATTGCTTCTTTAATCCACCTGCTCAGAGTAGGCTTGGAGGCCTTCAGACCTCTGTTCTTCCCTGAATAGGTCAAAAGGAGGTTTTCCGATCTTCTAAAATCGCTTGTTCTGTCCAAATACACCCTGAGACCTCTTGAGATGTCCAATGTACGGAGCCTTTCTTCCTCGGGAGAAGACGCAGCCGGTAAAAAGGTGGGTAGACATATTGTCTGATTGATATTGGAAAAGGTAGGAACCTTTGGCAAAAATGTTGGCAAGAACCTTAACAGGACCTTGTCCTGAAGGAAATTTAAATAGGGCTCGGAGGACCCCAGAGCCTGAAGTTCCCCAACTCTCTTAGCTGATGTGATAGCCAGTAAGAAGGTTATCTTTAGAGATAAGAACCTCAAGTCTACCTCATTCAAAGGCTCAAAAGGGGGCACACATAACCCTTTTAGAACCACTGTTAAATCCCACTGAGGGATTGGTCTCAAGATTCTGGGTTTAAGCCTCTCGGCTCCCTTCAGGAACCTCTTGATTAGGTGGTCCTGAGAAATCGGTCTGCTAAGGCATGCCGATAAGGCAGAGACGTGAGCTCTGAGTGTAGATGGGCTTAGACCCTTGTCCAGACCATCTTGGAGGAATTGTAGAATGGCGGAGAGAGGAGGATCTGAGGCAACTACCTCTTTGTCATTACACCATAGCAGGAATATCCTGTAGATTCTGGAATACTTTTTGCTTGTAGACTCTGCTCTGGAGTGAGAGATTGTTCTCATGACCTCCGCAGATAACCCTCTAGCTTCTAGAAGGGACCTGTCAATCTCCAGGCTGTCAGATTGAGCCTCCTCAGATCTAGACAGGGACCTGTGTCCTGATACACCAGGTCCTGTATTAGGGGAAGTCTCCAATAAATGCCCTGACTCATCTGCATGAGCTGGGTGAACCAAGACCTCTTCGGCCAGAATGGCATGATGGCAATCACCGAGGTCTGGTCTTGCTTGATCTTCATCAATACCCTGGGTATCATGGAAATTGGAGGGAAGATATATGCCAGCCTGAACCTCCAAGTTATGGACAGAGCGTCTATCGCTACCGGGTTGTCCTCCCTGTAAAGGGAACAGAACTTGCTCACCTTGGCGTTCAATCGGGTAGCCATCAGGTCGATTTCCGGGTACCCCACCGCTGGACTATCATGGAGAAGATACTCTTGTTCAGGGACCATTCTCCTGGAACCGGCAGGCCCCGACTCAGGCGATCTGCCACCACATTGAGATCTCCTTTGATATGGACTGCCATTAGGTGGGATAGGTTGATCTCTGCCCAAGAGAGAATAGAACCCACCTCCCTCAGGAGGGTTTGGGATTTCGTCCCTCCCTGTCTGTTCAGGTAAGCGACCACAGTTGTGTTGTCTGTCCGGACTCTCACCGCCTGACCGCGGATGAGAGGAGCAAAATGAAGGAGGGCTAGTTTGACTGCTCTCAACTCTCTCCAGTTGGATGAGAGGATTTTCTCCTGTGGACTCCAAGTACCTTGTACTGGGTTGTCCTCCAGATGGGCTCCCCAACCCAGCAGGGAAGCGTCCGTGGTCAACGTGATCCAACGAGGTTGAACCAGAGACCTCCCATCTATTAGGTTCTTCCACCACTTGAGCGAAGAACGGACTTCTACCGACAGGGAGTGCATTCTGTCTAGGTCTTTGGGCTTGCGACTCCAAGCTGCTAAGACCTCCTCCTGAAGTGGGCGTAGGTGCCATAAGGCCCAAGGAACTGCCTCTGCAGATGCCGACATGTGGCCCAACATCCTCATAAGAACCCTTAAGGAGACACGCCTGGGTGGTATAAGAGACTGTGCGGCTTTTATCACTCTGTCCCTCCTCTGAGGGGACAGGTACAGGGTCATCTGTTGTGAATCGATCACAAAACCCAAGAACGTTCTCGTGGTTGACGGGATCAAGTGTGACTTGTCCCAATTTATCAGCCAACCTAAACCCTGGAGAATCTGGAGAGCTTGTTGAAGCTGTCTCTGCAGGACGTCTGCGTTTGCGGCTTTTAGAAGCCAATCGTCCAAGTACGGTACGACCTCTAGCCCAAGAAGCCTTAAATGGGCAACCACAGGAGCCACTACCTTTGTGAAGGTGTGCGGAGCTGAGGATATGCCGAAGGGCAATACAGCAAACTGGTAGTGCTTCACTACCCCTTGCAAGGCCACAGCAACTCTGAGATATCTCCTGTGTTCTGGGTAAATGGGAACATGAAGGTAAGCATCCTTCAGGTCTATAGTTACCATCATATCTCCTGGGTTCAGGATGTTTAATACAGAGCGAATGGTTTCCATCCGGAAACGCTTCTTCCTGATGAAACGATTTAAGTAACGTAAATCGATGATCATCCGCCAGTCTCCTGATGGTTTTGGTACCAGAAAGATGGGAGAATAAACTCCCTGCCGCCATTCGCGAGGAGGAACCTCCTCTAGAGCTCCTTTCCGTATATACTGGAGAACCGAGTCTTCCAGGATCGATTGTTTGTTGGGAGTTAAAGTCCTTGTCAGGATGAACTTGTCCCGAGGAAGGAAATTAAATCTATTTTGTACCCTGATGCTATCACCTGTAGCACCCAAGGGTCTGGAATTTTCTGCATCCAAAAACTTTTGAATAAACTCAAACGTCCACCGACTGGGGATTGGAAACTGGTCCTTCCTCTGGAACTCCGGGGGTGGGGAAGGGGAATTGACGGGCTGCAGAGAGTCATAGATCAGCCCTGCGGTTTCCACGACCGCGACCCCTACCTCTCTTACTACCTTCAGAACGCCTCTGGGTTCTATCTCCCCCTGAAATCTTCCTCCTCCTCTACCTCTTCCTCGAACCCGAAAGGACTGCTGGGGAGGGATTTACCTTTTTTGTCCGCTAAGTTCTCCATGAGAGAATCTAACTCAGAACCGAACAATCTGCCCGGTTCATAGGGAAGGGAGCAAAGGTTAAACTTGGACGTATTGTCCGCCGCCCATGGTTTTAACCAGAGTGGGCGCCTGCTGGCTGAAGAAAGCGCCATAGATTTGGCCGCTAATTTTAATTGTTGTTGGGAGGAATCTGATAAAAAATCTATCCCCAGTAAGAGTGTTTTAAATTGGTCCAGGATGTCGTCCCGGGCAACCCCGGCATCCAAGTCAGATTGGATTCTGAGAGTGCGCGCACGGACAAAATCTGATACTTCCGAGCACGCTATCGCAACTGAGGCAGAGGCGGAGGCAGCCGAGTAATTGCGTCTAAGCGTGCACTCTGCTCGTCTGTCTAGGGGTCCTTTAGGTTGCTGCCGTCGTCTGAGGGGACTAGAGTTCTTTTGGAGAGCTTAGATATAGCCATATCCACCTTTGGAGGTGGAACCCAAACTAAAGAATCCGCATCCTGTAGAGGGAACATTAGTTTAAACCTCTTGGTTAAAACTGGAGCTTTTTCCGGGTGTTTCCACTCGGTTGCCATTAATTTCTTTAGAGACTCGTCCACTTTAAAGGCCCTTGGCCCCTAGAGGTGGACTGTGGAGCTTCCCCTGCTCAACATCATGGTCCCTCGACCTGATGGAGCGCAACAGTCTTTGAGTCTTTTCGGCCGGAAAAAGGAAGGCCGAACTCTCATCCTCAGAGGACGAATTTCCCTCAATGGAAATGATGTCTTCAGACATGGGTACAGGAGCAGGCGAAGCCTGTCTGGGCCTCTTGTTAGAGACTGCTCCCTTGATTTCAGCAATGGAGGTATCCATAAACTGCTTCATCCAAGAAAACATCTCCACCACCGTTGGTTCTGGGTCCGTTGGTCTGGGTCGGCAGCCTGGGCAACGGTGGAATTCGTACGAATCCGGCAATGGGGTGCTGCAGCTGGAGCAGGCGAGATGTCTCTGCTTCTGAGTGGATTTGCCTAGGAAACAGACAACAGAATAAGAATCTGAATCCCAGAATGGCTCTAAAAAGAGAGCAGTACCTTACCATGAGGTGGCGATGCCATCTTAGAAAGAATAAGCAAGGTGTCTTCAAGGAACTTCCTGAGAGAAGGAGTAGCCAAACAGCATATGTCAGTTGAGCTCAGAAAACTGAGAGCAACACTGACCTGCCACACACAGGTGCCTTAAATAGGGCAAGGGGGAGGGGCAATTGCCACTCCCCCTCCCTGGAGGTGGATCTCCAGGCTTTCAATTGCAACCTTAATAAAATAATCTAATTCCTCCCAGTCCTCCAGTTAGGTGCCTCTGGACTCCTAGGGTACCGACCTACAACACTTTAAACCAAAGAAGCGCTGAACACTTGGGGTGAGAGAGAAAACTATTAGCCGCAGCAGCCTCTCTTTGTGCGTCTCTCACTTCACTCCTCCTCCCTCCCCTCTCCATAGACCTCTATGAGCAGTTTGTGTGCCTATAGAAGGAGTATATATTGCAGACAGCACTCCTAGTAACTATAGTTAGATTAGTGCGCAATTCACAGTTGTTTGGTCCAACTCACCTCATTGCTGCTGATCCAGAATAAAGGAGAGATAGTGGCAGCACTCCAATTTGATGCAAATAAGTGATTTAATCCAGATGCAACGTTTCGGCTGACACGAGCTGTAAAACGCTCAACAGGAGAAAACTCATGTTTCCCTATGGGCATGGTTCTCACCTGAGCGTTTTACAGCTCGTTTCCAAACGAGCTGTAAAACGCCCTATGCTCAAAGAAGTTCTTGAGCTTCTTTGGGGCGTTTTGTCGCGCGTTTGCACCCGTAGACTCCAATGGGAATGCGCGTAAAACGCGCGTTTAACACGCGTTAAAGTGTAGATATGCCCTTTTCAATTGGTCTCCAGAGTCACGAACGTGCGTATGTCGCGCGTTTCCTATTTCCAAAAACGCGATGTAATACGCGCGACTAAAACGCGCATCTCAGAAACGCTCAGGTGTGAAACCAGGGTCACAGAGTTTCTTGTGTTCGAAGTACAGTGATCATTTAGTGGATTATCAGTGCAAAATTTTCCACCAACGCGTCTTATATACATATTACTGTGGATAAAGGTTGATAATGGCGCAGACAGTTTCTTGGTGAGGAGGACGGCTAATAGCAGTTTTGTAAATTATTTGCATTATTAGCCTACATGCACACGGCAGTGTTTTTTTTTGCGGCCTCCGTTCCGTTTTTTTTGCGGATCCGATGGTTTCCCATTCATTTTTTATGGATCTGTTAAAAATGCGGATGACTCTTCCGTTGCCTGTCCGCTGTCCGCATTTCACGTCCGCAAAAAAAAAAATATGGCATGTCCTAGTCTTGTCTGCCAAAAACGGTTTGCGGACCCATAAAAGTCAATGGGTCCGCAAAAAATGCGGATGACCAACGGAAGCCATCCGTTTGTCATCCGCATCCTTTTTTTTGCGGATGGTTGCTTGGAAACCAGGGCACTTGTACAGGTACTTTAAGAAACTGGTTCCGTCAAAACGGAAGACACACGGAAACACAACCTACAAAATTTCCGTATACGGAACTATTCATTTCAATGGGTCCGCAAAAAAAACTGAAGTGTTTCCGTGTGCATTCCTTTTCCGTATTTCTGTTTTTTCCGTTCCGTGCAAAGATAGAACATGTCCTATTATTGCCCTTGTGAAAGGGGCCTAAGTCATGGTGATACCCTCGCTGAATGCACACGATCAGGATTGCGTGCGGATTTTCCGCGCGGATTTGCGTGCGTAAAATCCGCACCGTACATCATGTACATGTACATCTTACCATGGTGATGGACCATGTGATTGGACCATGTGATGTGATGTCATCACAGGTCCTTTAGTTCTTCAACTACGCGATCAAGTGGCTAAGGTAAGTTAACTTTTATTATTTTTAACCCCTTCCACTTCATTTTACTATGCATTCTTTATTAAGAATGCTATTATTTCCCCTTATAACCATGTTATAAGGGAAAATAATAAATTCTCCGGAATACTCTACCCGAAACCGGACTTCAGTGATGAAGTCCGGCTTCGGGTCTGGGTACCAAACATGGAGATTTTTCTCACGCGCGTGCAAAACGCATTACAAACGTTTGCACCCGCGCGGGAAAATCGCGCATATTTCCGCAATGCACCCGCCTCTTATGTGAAAGAGGCCTTAAGCTTCACATGGAGTCCAATGAATCCTATGCAGTAGTGCACAGAGGCTGTGCAGCTTATTAGGCTGAATTCACACTTCAGTTATTTGATCAGTTATTTCCATCAGTTAGGCCTCTTGCACACGACTGTATGGCTTTTCAGTATTTTGCAGTCCGCAAAAAAAGGATCCGCAAAAAATACGGATGATGTCTATGAGCGTTTGAGGAACAGAACAGCTGGCCCCTGATAGAACAGTACTATCCTTGTCCGTTATGCGGACAATAATATGACATGTTCTATCTTTGAACAGAACGGAAATACGGAAACGGAAGGCATACAGAGTACCTCCCGTTTTTTTTTGCGGATCCATTGAAATGAATGGTTCCGTATACGGTCTATATACGGAACACAAAAAACAGAAGAAAATATGTTTGTGTGCAGGAGGCCTTAGTACTAAATGCCCCAGGCCTCACAACTTTGGGCTCAGGTATCTCCTATAGCTACTCCTAAAATTTTCAATAGAAGTTTCCGCAAAAACGGAATGGATATGGAAGACATACGGATGCATTCCGTATCCGTTCTGTTTTTTTTACAGCCCCATTGACTTGAATGGAGCCTCGGAACGTGATTTGCAGACAATAATAGGACCAGTTCTATCTTTTAGCGGAACGAAAATACTGAAAAACGGAAACGGAATGCATACGGAGTACATTCCATTTTTTTTGTGGACCCATTGAAATGAATGGTACCACATACGGACCATATACAGAAAGCAAAAAACAGCCCATAAAAGGAAAAAAAAAAAGTTTGTGTGCAAGAGGCTTAAGGGTCCATTCACACGCCCATAGGTGTTTTGCGGTCCGCAACTAGCGGATCCGCAAAACATGGACACCTGCAATGTGCGTTCTGCATTTCGCGGACCGCACATCGTCGGCACTATAATAGAAAATGCCTTTTCTTGTCCGCAGTTTTTTTTTCCGGGAACGGAAATTGCGGATCCGTAAATGCGGACAGCCCATAGTGTGCTGTCCACATCCGTTCCGGCGCCATTGAAAATGAATGGGTGCGCACCTGTTCCGCAAAATTGCAGAACGGATCCGGACCCAAGTTGCGGACGTGTGAATGGACCCTTAGACGAATTTGTTTGTCATGTAGTGTAATTGTAAATTCATTACTGAGTTACAGCAAGGAGTACACACATAATAACAATGCTAATATTTTTTTATATTGATTTTATAAACTAAATATAGACACACTAAAAAAATCCAATATAATGTGCAATCAGGAGGGAAGTCCACCCCCACCAAGAGAGTAACATTCCAGAAGATTCTCCAGCTGTTCCCGGTTAACAAAGGCTGTACGATTTTATTCAGCCACTAGGCTGCGCTGTTTCTCCACTGAAATGTTTAAGTGAAAAAACCTGGACGACTATTGGAGGCTCTACGTACAGGTAGATCAGTCAGTATGAGCCTCCCGTATTAACGTGGCATACAGTATGTCATCATACGAGGTCTTTCCCAGAATGCTTTGCTTCCCTCTCTTATGTTATAAAACATGCATATCATAATTGCTTCCACCTTTGCTCTGTTTTCCAGTCACTTGTACAGCTGAGGCCTATGTGATGAAGTGTAAATTTGGAAGAGATGACACAGGAAAGGTAATTACTGTAATTTTTATAATTATCAGAATACAAACTGTAGGTCAGAAAGTTAAACTTATATAATTAGAATATAAATAAATATATTTATTGGAGACTCCCACCCCCTCCCCCCATTCCCAGTGTGGCTGGATCCGCAGTGGGAATCATACTTTCCAGATCCACACTTCTGGGTTCCGGCCCCATCACTCTCCCTCGGGCCCTATAGGTCTCGAGTCTCTCTGTATCAACATCCAGTTTGTGGCCGCTGCAGCCAATGACTGGCCACAGGGGAGACATGTCACCCTTGCATCACATGACCCACATGTTGACGTGGGGACCTGTGACACCCGAGGGAGATCAATGGAGTCGGAAACCAGCTGTGGGGATCAGGTATGTATGGTTCCCATGGTAGGCCCAACCATTCTGGGGGGATCTTCAGAAAAGGTTCCCATAGGTGAATAACCCCTTTAATTTTCTCAACTGCAAAAACTGAAGTATAAGGCCTCATGCACACGACCGTTGCTGTTTTGCGGTCCGCAAACCGTGGATCCACAAAACACAGAAGCTGCTCCGCATTCCGTTCCGCAATTTGCGGAACCGAATGCGGTCCATTGTAGAAATGCTTATTCTTGTCCGCAAAACGGACAAGAATAGGACATGCACAGAACGGAGCAACGAATGCGGACAGCACACGGAGTGCTGTCCGCATCTTTTGCAGCCCCATTGAAGTGAATGGGTCCACGCCCGAGCCGCAAATTATGCCGCTCGGACGCGGACCACAACAACGGTCGTGTGCATGAGGCCTAAGGGCTCATGCACACGACCGTATTTTATTTCGGCTTCCGTTCCATTTTTTGTGCAACCCATATGCGGAAACCATTCACTTCAATGGGGCTGTAGAAAATACGGAAGTTACTCCGTGTGCATTACGTTTCCGTTTGGCCGCATGTCTTTTCCGCAAAAAAGTTGTGCATGTCCTATTATTGTCCGCAAATCACGGTCCGAGGCCCCATTCAAGTCAGTGGGTCCGCAAAAAATACGAAACGCACACGGAACACATCCGCATGTCATCCGTATTTTACGGATCCATACTGTAGAAATGCTATGCCCAGCCCATATTTCTCATGTGTTTGGTGATTAATAAGTTACTGTTTCCGTTTCTGATTTGCAAAAAACGGATCGCATACGGAAACCGTACGGATATGTTTTGTGGAATAACAGAACGGAAGAGGACTTAAATCAGAGAAGAAAAACCTCAGATAAGGAACAATGGATCCGTGAAAAACGGACCGCAAAACAACAACGGTCGTGTGCATGAGCCCTAATAGTGACATATTAAAGGTTTTGACTGGTGTCCAAGTGCTGTGGTCGCGGCCGATCACTAAAGTCACTCAGGCATATCGCTGTGCCTTTTTGCTGATGTTGATGGACTGGAGACGGGCTCATAGATTTTCTCTTGAGCCCGTCTTCAGCAGCAATAAGACAGCACTCTGTCTGAACTGCTCTAAAGGTCCCTTTTGGCGGGCTTCACACGGAACTGAGCAGTCCGTGGTAATGTGGGCTGGATTAGTTCTTTACAGCCGGAGGGCACTGCGTCATTGGTTGCTATGACGTGGTGCGCTCACTGCCGCCGCTGCACTACAGTAATACACTGGTATGATCTATACCAGTGTATTACCATCCTGCAGCGGCGACCAATGACGCCATGGGCTCCGGCTGTAAAGAACAAATCCAGCCCGCATTACCACGGACTGCTCACGTCCAGGTTTAACGGACGTCTGCATCTAGTCTTACACTGGGTTCAGACCTGAGCGTTTTGAAGCCTAGCGTTTTTGGTGCGTTCAAGACTGGCGTGTAGGCGCGTTTTTTTCAAGCGTTTTGGTAAATAGTGTAGGCGCGTTTGACGCGCGTTTCTGTGATTGACTGCATAGTTGGCCAATGACCAAACAGCCCTCCCTATATAGTTTGGCCAATCTGAGGTGTGAATTGTGAAAAACGCGCGTCCATAGGCGCGTTTTACGCAGCACAAGCGCCCGAACAACACGCCTATCGCGTTTCCCATTGAAGTCTATTAGCACCAAGCGCTCGAAAAAGCCCGAGTACGCGAACAAACTTGCCTATGCGTCCGACGTTTATAGGCGCCTATGAACACGCATAAAAACGCGCAAGTGTGAACCACCCTCATTGGAATGCATGGTTTCTTTACTGTTGTGCGTTTTTATGTGCGTTCAAAAGCGGCGTTTTACGCGAAAGTGTGAACTGAGGGTTAGACGGGACAGTTTTAGCAGTTGATTGTCTGTAAGGAAGCATTTCTTCCCAGCTATTGCCTTCTTGTCAGTGGAGGAGACCACTGGTATTACATGCAGCGATCTCCACAGTATGGGGACTAGTAATCGTTAATGCCATCGCTCATCCCCATACTGGCTAATTGTTTGCCGGCAGCAGAGCGTGTTTAGATGGCGCGATCTGCTTCGGCACACAACGATTTAGGTGCCTACACAAGCAATTCAATTACCTGACTAAGGCCCCTTTCACACGGGCGAGTTTTCCGCGCGGGTGCAATGCGTGACGTGAACGCATTGCACCCGCACTGAATCCGGACTCATTCATTTCTATGGGGCTATGCACATGAGCGGTGATTTTCACGCATCATTTCTGCATTGCGTGAAGTTCGCAGCATGCTCTAGTTTCTGCGTTTTTCACGAAACGCAGCCCCCATAGAAATGAATGGGGATGCGTGAAAATCGCAAGCATCTGCAAGCAAGTGCGGATGCAGTGCGGTTTTCCCGCATGGTTGCTAGGAGATGGGGACCCAATCTTTATTATTTTCCCTTATAACATGGTTATAAGGGAAAATAATAGCATTCTTTACTACAGAATGCTTAGTAAAAGGACAATTGAGGGTTAAAAATAAAAAAAATATTAACTCACCTACTCCAATTGATCGTGTAGGTGCCGGTCTCCTGTTCTGTCTTCAGCTGGGGGGGGGGTAAAAGACCTTCCGTGACATCACTGGGTTCCATGGTCCAATCACATGCTTCCATCATGTGATGGGAGCAAGTATGCTGCTCGGATGCGGAAACAAACAACATCCGTGCGCATAAGGCCTAAGTGTAATATATCTCACTCCAATTGCACAACAGGTTTAGGGCTCATTCAGAAAGCCGTATGCTATCCGCAAAAATGCGGATCCGTTTATTAGCAGACAGTTCAGCATGTCCGCAAAAAAATGGATTGCATTTTTGTGAACCCCCCCCCCCATCAGCCTCAGCTCATACCCCCATCACCCTCAGCTTAGACTCCCATCAGACCTCAGATCGGACCCCTCCATCAGCCTCAGATCAGACCCATATCAGACATTAAAATAAATAAACAAACTTACCTCTCCTGCTCTGCACGGCGGTGCCACTCTGCAGATCCACTCACCCTCCCTGGTCTTCCTCCAGCCTGCACTGCACTGTCACCTGACGTCGCACAGTGTCAGGTCATAGTGGACACCTGCATGCACTACATCCTAACGCTGTACGCAGTCAGAACTCAGTGCAGAGCCGGGCCCAGAAGAAGACCAGGGAGGGTGGGAAGAGCGCTTCCCTCATTGCTTCCTGCGCCTCCTGCTTGCTGATGACCACTTCCATTATGGAAGCGGTCATTAGCATGCAGACTATAAGACTCACTGCCACTTTCCCCCCATTTTTAGGGGGGAAAAGTGCATCTTATAGTCCAAAAATACGGTAACTATTTAGATTATTTCTTCAGGGATCTGTCAGATTGCCAATAGGGAACCAAGGCGTCACGTAAGACCTCCCGAGACGCCTGACAAAAAAACACCAAATGACCACATCTAGAACACCAGCAGTTTATTACTAAATAACCAGGGCAATGAATATAAACAAACATAAGCTCAATGTACTGTGCACACTCAGTGGGTGTGAACCCACTGCGCCAATGACTAGCAATACTCTGGAGGGGCGTATCTAAGCAACACCCGGACTTCACTAGGGCCCCTGATGGTGGGGATAGATTTGACCAGACGGTAGTTGCCAGGGGAGACTCCAGAGCGTAAACTAGTCAGTGACCGCAGGAACCGACGGACAACAGGTACCTAGTGAGGTACCGACATTACATAGCGTAAAGCATAACATGAACAAGGCAAGTAATAACAAGCCAGGCAAATGTAACCTAAAAGCAGGAATATTCACTCTCCGAGGAACGACAGACCCCCTTCCGGAGGAGAGTGGACAACACAAGAAATAGCAAGGAAATAACAAGGAATAACAAGACAGGAGAAACATGCAGGGCAAAACGAAGCCAGAGAAACCCCAACACAGAGTAAGGCTGCATTCACACGTCCGTGGAACACAGACCGCGTGATACCGGACTGGCACCCTGCTTACTGCAGGAGCGCACGGCGTCATTCGTTGCTATGATGCGGTGCGCTTCCTGCTGCCGCTGCTGCACTGTAGTACACTCCTATGATCTATACGAGTGTATTACTGTACTGTGGCGGCAGCAGGAATCGGGACCAAAGCAGGAATCGGGACCAATGCGCTCCTGCACTAAGCAGGGTGCCAGTCCGGTATCACACGGTCCGTATTCCACGGACGTGTAAATGCAGCCTAAGGGCCCTTTCACACTTGCATTTTTCTTTTGCGGCATAGATTTCCGTTGTCGGGGCTCTATGCCGGAAAAATACTGATCAGTATTATCCCCATGCATTCTGAATGGAGAGACATCCGTTCAGTATGTAAACATTTTTTAGACGGGGTATTATCCCCGTCTAAAATTCCGAAGCACATGATGGAATGCCGGATCCGGCATTAATAATACCGCAACGACCGATCCGTCGGTAAAACTGAAAAAAAATCAAGACGGATCCGTCTCCAAATTCTTTCAGTTGTCATGCGGTATGACGGATCCGGCGGGTAGTTCCAGCGACGGAACTACCTGGCGGATCCTCACGCCGCAAGTGTGAAAGCTCCCTAAGGCCTCTTTCACACGAAAGTGTTATTTTTTGCGAGTGTACGGATCGTTTTTTTGCGTTACGTATACGAAATCATTCATTTCAATGGTTCTGCAAAAAAACAGAAGTGTTTCCGTGTGCATTCCGTTTCCGTATTTCCATTTTTCCGTCCGCGCAAAGATAGAACATGTCCTATTATTGCCTGAAAATCTTGATCTGTGGCTCCATTCAAGTCAATGGGTCCCCCCAAAAAAACGGAACGTATATGGAAATACATCCGTATGTCTTCCGTATCCATTCTGTTTTTTACGGAACCATCTATTGAAAATGTTAAGCCCAGCCCAATTTTTTCTATGTAGTTACTGTATACTGTATAGTGCGGCTCTTTATAGTGCGGCTCATCCAGTGTTCTGAGGAAGGCTATATGCAGAAAAACGTTTAAAAAAAAATTAACTGGAAAACCACCTATGCAATAAAATACTACATTTCAAGCCATCTAGTGGAGTCTTATTGCTATACGGTAACCCGGCCTGGGAACGTCCCCTGATACCCACGCACTACTCTATTCGGAGTGTCATCCAACCTTTTACTACTATAGTTGTAAATGTAAGACAGCTTCCGAGCTGTCCTACATTTAGACCATTTTCTACACCTAAAACAGGCGTAGAAAATGATGAATGAGACGAGCCTGCCGGCCCATCCCCTCCCACGCCACGTCCACAATTTTTGACCTGGAGTTAGCAGGGCAAAGTCGCAGATAGCGGCGCAATTAACCATTATATAATAAATAATAAATTACCCTCCATATGTATGTGTGGTGCTTAATGTGAGGGACTATTTTCAATGCAGGGAAGGAAGGGGTTAACAAGAGCTTATTGTAATGCATCCTGGGAGATAAAGGTGCTTGAGGAGCTCTTCTCCACCCACAGAAAGGCAAGCGAGTCCTCCAGACATGTGAGTTAAAAAACTGTTTGAAATATGTGGGTTAACCCTTAATGTACTGAGCAGCAGTTAAAGCATGAATGTCATCATGTGGTTTCCCAAGTTGGACAAAAAGTATTGAACTATTAAAATAATTTTAAATATGTCATCAGTTCTTTGCAGCTATTGAAGGATATGGGGACAGTGGGGGTCATTTACTAAACAATCATGTTTCACACACAGTATTAGTGAAAAGCCGCCTGGCAAAAGATTCTACCAATTTTTTTAGGATGTTTCTGTGATGTCTGTGCCCCAGAAACTGAAACCTACGCAATTCTAGGAGCTGGCATAGATTTCCGTTATCATTTCCGCCAGTTTTCTTCAGTTATAATTTACGGCAGTTTTATTTCACTTTAGACACTTTTTTTTTAAGCGGAGACAGCAGCATAAAACATTAAATTTTTGTGCATAACATCCTTTGCGCCAAATTGTGCGACTTTTTCTACGCCAAAAACCTTATGTAAAGCCTTCATACCCTAGTATGTATAGAAACATGAGTCATGTTTGTTGGACACATCATTTTATATACATCCTTAGGTCCCATTCACACCACACGACTGTATTTGTATTCCCCATCTGGTCTACATTTTGTGTGGATCAGATGTGGACCCATTCATTTCAATGGGGCAGCAAAAGATGACCTGCTCTAGTCTGTTTTTCAGACAAGAATAAACCTTTGTAAGGCCTCTTTAACACGAGCGTGATGGATTGACCCCGGATGCGTTCAGAGTGCGTTCAGTGAAACTCGTACTAATTTGCAAGCAAGTACAGTCAGTTTTGTCTGCAATTGCGTTCAGATGTTCAGTTTTTTTCCACGCGGGTGCAATGCGTTTTGATGCGTTTTTCACGTGAATGATAAAAAACTGAAGGTTTACAAACATCTCTTGGCAACCATCAGTGAAAAACCCATTGCATCCGCACTTGCTTGCAGATGCAATGCGTTTTTTACTGAAGCCCCATTCACTTTTATGGGGCCAGGGCTGCATGAAAAACACAGAATATAAAACATGCTGTGTTTTTCACGCAACACAGAACTGATGCGTGATGCTCATGTACACAGACCTATTGAAATGAATGTCGTCAGGATTCAGTGCGGGTGCTATGCTTTCACTTCACGCATAGCACCCGCGTGAAAAACTTGCTCGTGTGAAAGAGGCCTAACAGTGCAGGACCTGTGGAAGGGGGAAATGCTCTTCAAAATCTTTATATCTAGGGTTGCAACCTAGCTGGTATTCCACTGACCTTGCTGTTTTTTGTTTTTTTTTTGCTGGCAATTATAATTGCTGTTAATATTTTCTGTCAAGGTCTGCACATGTACAGCAATGCAGCACTAGCCGATTCCTGAACATTTACCATAAAGTGAAGGAGAAGGATGTACTCAAGTGGGCTGATAAGGTAAGAGCTCCCCAGAAGTCTCCTCAGCATGATGGCCGTGGCTGTGGGAGAGTGGAGTGCCACTACTTGCCCACCTACCGGAGGAAGCGACGTCCTCCACATCTTGGCTGGCCAGTAGCTGCTGACTGTCCTCTAGTAGCTCGTCCTCACTGTATAGTGGAGCTTAGCCCACAGCATATAATACTTTTATGGCTGAGGGAACAGAAAAGGACAGAGGCAGGTTGAGGACAGGTGAGGACAAAGGGTCTGCTCCCAGGCCCTGCCAACTAATGGTTATGTCTGACGAACCCACTGACTCTTGGCTGGGGGTGTCTTATGTCACTTGGGACTAGGGTGGCCAGACATCCGGTTTTAGGCCGGACAGTCCGGTTTTTAGACTTCTGGTCCTCCCTCCGGTGCAAGGCCAGGACGGACGGCCAGAAGTCCTCCTTTTTTGTGGTTAAGCTGACGGCCTCCATCTCAGACATGGTCACTTTTAAGTATCCCCAACAGGAGGCACGGCCTAGCAGCACATCCAGATCACAGTGCGCTGTATCGTGACGTCCCAACGTCATCAGCGCTGCAGCTGCTGCACGCAGCACCAGCCAATTCTGCTTTTTACAGGCGGGAACAGAGAAGCACGGGACGTGGATAGACCGCGGGTGCCGCCACTGCCACACTTGCCCAGTCTCTATCTACAGAGTCTGTACAGACTCTAGTACAGTGTACACACACTCAGTCACTCTCAGACACTCACCCAACTGTTGGACCCACCCTCGCCAGCCAGCCAGCCAGGTCCAGGCAGCAGCACTCTCAGGCACTCGGCTCAACCAGCCTCCCTCGACCCAGCCAGCCGCAAGACTCCCTCAACCCAGCCAGCCACCAGCCCACACTGAGCCCAGCCTGCCTCCAGCATTTAGGCTGCTTTCAGCAAGTAGATTCAGTCTGAGCAGAGCACAGCAACCAACCCACACAGACGGTCCACTAGGAATTAGGCCCAGGTATTACTACTAGTTACCATCTGGCCTTGGTATCTTCTGTATATGATTATGTATATGAGCAGGTATAAGTTATGCATCTGTCCTCTTCTGGTACCAGAAGATGTATAACTTATACCAGCTGTACAGAAGATACCCAGGTTATACCAGGTTTTTGGGGTTCTGCAAGTGGCCACCCTACTTGGGACAAAGTAGATGACCGAGTCAACCATTCAAGAACCGCTGGGTTGCTGGTCAAGACATGACTGCTAGATGACACCGGGAGCTCAGGACTCACGCTGCGACTCCTGCTGCCATTCCCCTTTTACTCTGCTGCGACCTGTGCCTGCACCAGAAACATTTAGGCCTCTGCCACTCCCCTGTGCAGGGCCTGGCACTTCTCTGTCTGACATACTGTTAGATCAAATAAAAAAATAAAAAGGTAATTACACCCCAAAAAAGTCTGTAATTTTCTCACTTCACCACAACGACTTTACCACACAACGGCTGATAAGCCCTTTTTTCCCCACTAATACACGCCAAAAAGGGCTTTAGAACATATAACTGCACCGCTGAATGGCAAATAGGCCTTTATTTTTTTCCATTTATGCAAGCCACAAAAGGATTTAGAACATATAACTGCACCGGTGAAAGGCAAATATCTTTTTCTTTTGCCGCTAATACATGCCAAAAAGGGCTTTAGACCATATAACTGCACCGCTTAACAGCAAATATATGTTTTTTTTTGCCACTAATACATGCCAAAAATAATTTTGTCACTTCACCACACAACGGCAAATACTTTTTTTGTGCCACTAATACACGCAAAAAAGGGCTTTAGAACATATAACTGCACAGCTGAACGGCAAATATATATTTTTTGAACCACTAATACACGCCATAAAGGGCTGTAATTTTCTCACTTCACCACACAACGGTTAATAAGCCCTTTTTTCCCACTAATACAAGCCAAAAAATGCTTTAGAACATATAACTGCACCGCACAAGGGCAAATAAGACGTAGAAATATTTCCTTGTAATAAACCCTGTTAATGGCTGTATCAAACAGCACATGCACCCCAATAACAAGAACGTTTGCTGGAATTAGAGAGCTGTATAATGGCAATTTGAGTCCCCAGTCAGTGCAGCAAGGTGTAATAGGATTGTTCCTATTACTCAGGCCCTAAACTCCCCTACTGAACCCTGTTCTGCTTCAATACTGTGGAATGATTCCTCCCTATCCTTTCCCTACACTTCTAATGCTCTTTCCCGGAACTTCTATTCAGCAAAATAAGTTTTAAAGTCCTTTCTACCACTGTCCCTAGCGCCTGCTGACGTCTCTCCTTGCACTAAGTACACTGGAAAATGGCTGAATCCAAGATGGCTGAGGCTATTTATAGGGCTGTCACATCACAGGGCTGGCTGGCTGCTGATTGGCTGCATGCATGGCATTGTGGGTGATCCTTCGTTCCCAGAGTTTCTTGCTCCATGTCCAAACACGTGCAGCAGCCATTTTAGGAAAAAATGCAATTTGTTACCACGAAGCGTGAGGAAATTCGGATCCGGTGCGAATCAAATTTTTCCTGAAATTTTGGTACGAATTCCACTCCATCAACTTCGATTCGCTCATCTCTAGTTGTAACAGTATCTTGTAGTAATATACAACATGTTTAATAACATGATTATAACAATGGCGTTATTGCAGTAGAATGGATTTTCTATAACACTGAACAGTAACTTGCAGTAATAAACAACGCGTTTAGGAGCACAGGTGTAATAATTGTGTTATTGCACTAAAATGTGTTTGCTATAACACTGAATGGTATCTTGGAGTCATATACAATGCGATCAGGAGCACAGGTGTAATAATGGCATTAAAATGTGTTGGCTATAATACCTAACAGTATTTTGCAGTAATATATAAAGCTTTCAATAACATGGATCGGATATAATAATGGCGTTATTTCAGTAATGTTTGATATAACAATAAACCAGGGGCAGACTGGGAACTTAAAGTGGCCCTGGGGAAAAAAAGTAAAAATAGCCCCTATTTGTAGGCAGGTAAAAATTAACAGAAGGTGGAGCAACACAAGTAGGCGGGGTCAATAATGCCATAGGGCAAAATACCATCCCAGCAGAACCAAATAACACAATGTAGCACAATATACTGTCCCAAAAGCTGGCCTTCTGCGGTGGCCATCAATAGCTACCATTTTCTGTCCTCCTCGTCCAGTTGGCTTTAATTAAGATTTGGAGCAGAGGGCTTAGGAGGTGGGGAGGAGGGTGGCTCCCTGGAGCATCAGCCCACCGGGAAAATTCCCTGTAGTGTCTATGGCCAATCCACCCCTGCAATGAACTGTATCTTGCAGTAATATACATGTTCAATCACACGGATATAATAATAGTGTTATTGCATTAAAATGTGTTTGCTATCACACTGAACGGTATCGTGCAGTAATATACAACTCATTTAATAACAGGTACAATAATGGAGTCATTGCAGTAAAATGTGTTTGCTATAGCACTGAAAGGTATCTTCCAGTAATATAACAACGTGTTTAATAACACAGGTGTAATGATTGCATTATTGCAGTAAAATATACACTGAAGAGTATTTATTTATTTTACTCACTTATATAGGATGTCTTTGCAGTCTGAGAGGGAAGCGGCGTACCAAGAAGAGACCGATACAAACACAGGTACAACATACTGTACATTACAAACTCTATTTCTTTCGGGGGACTTTGCAAACTTTTTATTTAACAAACTAACAATATTTTTTAAAAAATCTCTTTTTACTTTCCTACTGAATCTCCTCATGGTCACACAAAGCTCAAATAGTAATGTAAGTATAGTACAATGTTATTTTTATGTTGAGCAGGTACTTTCTCAAAGAGGTTGTATGCTCAAGGTCAGTGGCGTATCTATCACGAGGCAAACAAGGCATTTGCCTAGGGCGGCACTTGCCACAGGGGCGGAAAAATGCCTTGATTGCCTTGGTGACAGTTATATTTTTTTTGCCCCTTGTCCGATCCGATCCTTCACTATGTGAGCGGCATCGCCAGCGCCGCATAGTGAAGGAGTTGATGACTTACTTCCTCCTCCTCCTGACTTCCTACCGACTTCCCCTGCGTCCGTGCGTTGGCATCGTGACGTCACACGGAGGTGGGGTCATGGGCCGGCAAAGCTAGGGTGAGCCTTGCCCAGATACCTCCAAGTGCAGAACGAATCTGATGCCTGCACAAGGACCGGTCACCGTGAGCACTGAGGCCAGGCCCTGGCCACCACCAATGCACTGATCCCGGGCTGCTGCTGTCTCTCTAGTAAGTAATGGTTTTCCAGCAAGTGATTACACATTCCAGTCACATGAGCACTGAGAGGGCGGCGCTATCAAAACCCTGGTCTTTCTGTCCTTGGCTTGTAAAATGGAAATCATTGAAATCACTGGCTTATGCCTTTAGGGCACCACAAGTTCTCATGAGTCTGGGCTTAAAATGATCTAATTTGCCAAAGGGACTTTAAAGTGAAAGAAAAAATCATTTAAAGGGGAACTTACGTATGGCTCATTTTCCTGCCCTATATGCAGCAGTTACTTGATAATTATTTTGGTTTATAGTCATTCTGTAATAGAAGTTAGCATGGGCTTGTACTCACCAGAAGATCTGAACAAATATAGCTGCAGTGTAAAGCATGGGAGAGCAGGGGGAGGAGTGTGTGTAGTAGAGCAGAATCATGGAGGAGCAGGAGCATGTACATCAGGAGCAGGTACAGCAAGAGCATATACAGTAGCCAGAACAGGAGCATGTGGAATAGGAGCAAGTACAGCAGTTACATATACAGCAGGAACAGGAGCATGTGGAAAAAGAGCATGTAAAGCAGTTGCATATACAGCATGAACAGGGGCATGTGAAGCAGGAACAGGGGCATGTAGAGCAGGAGCCTAAATAAATGATGAAATTTGCAGTGGATTTTAGACCGTCTTCAAGATCAGGGTCAGACTGAAACCTTTGCAATTTGTTTTTACAAGTGAAGCTCTAACAGGAAAGGGCGGATCCTAAAGAGGAAGGGGTGGGGTTTACAGAGGAAGGGGTTTGGCATTGACAGGAAGGGGTGGGTCGAATTTATATTAGGGGGTGCCCGAGTTTAGTCTTGCCTAGGGCAGCACAAAACAAAGATACACCACTGCTCAAGGTACACGCAGATCTTTTTTCTTTAGTTTGACTCAACAGATGCATTAACCCAACACTGTTCCACTTTTGTCTCATGAAACCACTTGGATGTTCCACAAGGATACTGAGAAAATGTTCAATGGACAGATGAGACAAAAGCTCATCCTATTATGTAAAGCAGGGATGCCCAACTTGCGGCCCTCCAGCTGTTGCAAAACTACAACTCCCAGCATGCCCAGACAGCCTACAGCCATCAGCCTGCAGCAGGGCATGGTGGGAGTTGTAGTTTTGCAACAGCTGGAGGGCCGCAGGTTGAGCATCCCTGATGTAAAGCATAGTGGAAGGGTGGCTGCATACAGATTTAGGGCTCATGCACACGAACGTATGTATTTTGCTGTCTACCAAAAATACGGATGACATCCATGTGCATTCCATATTTTGCAGAACAGAACAGCTGGCCCTTCATAGAACAGTACTATCCTGTCCATAATGCGGACAGTGATAGGACGTGTTCTATTTTTTTGAGGAACGAAAATACAGACATACGGAAGTGGAATGCACACGGAGTAACTTCCGTTTTTTTGCGGACCCGTTGAAGTTAATGGTTCCACATATGGTCCGCAAAAAAAACGGAACGGACACAGAAAGAAAATACGTTCGTGTGCATGAGCCCGTAAATCCGAATGAACTGTGCGTCAAAACCACACATAAAAATGCACATAAATCCGTACTATTTATCACATTTTTTTGGTGTGGATGCGTTTTTGGTGTGGATTTTCTTCTGATCTCATCCTTCCATTAAAAAGGGTGAAATCCACACACACAAAAAAAAAAAAACATTTCAAAATCTGCACAACAGATCTATTTCCGCACCTAAGTAAAAAAGCAAAGTAGACATGACATTTGTGTAATCTTATTCACTTTGCTGGTACTGTATTATGCTGCGTTTTTTCTGCATGCATAACCCGCACTGTGTGCAGCCACCTTTAGGGCTCATTCACACGGCCATAGGTGGATTGGGGACCGCCGGAATGAATCCAGACTCCTTCAACTTGAATGGGTCTGCATTCGTCCGTTCCGCAAAAAGATAGAGCAAGTTCTATCTTTTTGCGGAACGGAAGTACGAAACTGAACCCCACAGAAGCACTCCGTAGTGCTTCCGTAGTGTTCTGTTCCGTGGTTAAAGTGAATCGGTCCGCATCTGTGATACGGAATGCACACAGAACGGTGCCCGTGCATTGGGGATCCGCAAATGCGGTCCGCAATATGGCAACGGGCAGCACATGTTCGTGTGCATGAGCCCTTATGGTGTGGAGCTGCTTTGCTGCCTCAGACCCTAGATGCTTTGTGGTTATTGAGAGAACCCTGAATTTTAGGTTGTATCAAAATTTAGTACACAAGAATATGAGGACAGCAGTCCATGACCTAAGGGCTCAGGCCCGTGCATTGGGTGCGGACCAAAATGCCACGGAAGCGCTCTGTAGTGCTTCTGTAGCCTTCCGCTTTGTACTTCAGCTCCATTCAAGTTAATGCGCTGTTTGCTGTCTACAAGACATTAGGTGATGTACAAGTTAATCAACTAAAGAATAGTTGAAAAAGAAGATTTTGCGCACTCGCTGTCAAATTTATTTTAATCGATTGTCAGATAAGACAGATATATCATTTTTCAAATTATCTTGCGTTTCAATACACTTTGTTCGTCTGTCACCAAGATTTCTTATTCCCTCATTAAAAAATTTTTAGGCTGAGCTGCAAGCCACAAATGCACCGCTGTCTTGACCTCTTTATCAGATGTAAATCTTTGTCCTCATGGGGCCACATAATTCACTATCACTCATCTATCCAACAGAATCAGTTGACATGCTCCTGCTTCATGGTTGACACTTGTGCAACCTTACTTGAACTTCTCTATCCATTGTAATGGGGCCTGCTGAATACAAATCCAACCGAAATGATTCTCCTCTTCACTGCCTGATTTGTCATTCTGGATCTCAGGAAAGCTGGGTAACTTGGATAAAGTAAGAATAAAGTTGATAAGTTACATTATTTTGGTAATTCTGATGAAAATCTTGGTTGTTTTTTTAATTGTTTTTATTTTCCTGTAATTTTTACACTAGAATGCAGAAAAATCTAATCACAAAGTAAGTAAACAACAAATATACAATACTCCCCTATTCCTTTTGTGACAGTAGCCTTGGAGATTCACTGGTATCCCCCTGCAGATCCATTATAATCAAAGGGAGCTAAGCCCCCCCCCCCTTTCCCAAACTTAAATTTTTTGTGACATCATGCTGGTACACCCAGTCATCTCCAGCCAAAGATGGTGGAGACAGAAAAGAACAGGGGTCCTCAAACTATGGCCCGCGGGCCACATGCGGCCCGCCGAGGAAACTGATCCGGCCCGCCGGGTGTTTCTCACGGCTCGGCAGAGTGCTGCCAACCCCTCCCAGCAGAGACGCGAGAGGGCTGCGGCGGACGAAGAGAGGGACTGACAGTGTAGTGCGGCTGAGCTCTGTCTGGTCCGCGGTACAGGAACTTTTGTTTCCTGTATCCTGTACCTGGCCGGACTGACAGGAAGTGCTCACTTACTGTGCGCTTTCTATCAGTCGGCCGGGTACAGAAAACAAATGCTCCTGTACCGCGGACCTCACAGAGCTCGGTCACGCTACACTAGGGGAGGGGGTAAGTAATTTATGAGCTGTGTGACAAGGTGATGAGGGAGGGGTGCTAAGAAAAAGAGTGACAAGAAGGCGGGGGAGTGACAACGGAGGGGGGCTGAGAAAGAGTGACAAGGGAGGGAGCGGGCCTGAAAAATGAAAGTGACAAGGGAGGGGGGCTGAGAAATGACAGTGACAAGGGAGGGGTCTGAGAAATGACAGTGACAAGGGAGGGAGGGGGCCTGAGAAATGAGAGTGACAAGGGAGTGGGGCTGAGAAATATGAGGGACAAAGGAGGGGTCTGAGAAATGACAGTGACAAGGGAGGGGGCCTGAGAAATGAGAGTGACAAGGGAGGGGGGCTGAGAAATATGAGTGACAAAGGAGGGGTCTGAGAAATGAGAGTGACAAAGGAGGGGTCTGAGAAATGAGAGTGACAAAGGAGGGGTCTGAGAAATGAGAGTGACAAGGGAGGGGGCTGAGAAATGAGAGTGACAAGGGAGGGGGGCTGAGAAATGAGAGTGACAAGGCAGGGAGGCTGAGAAATGAGAGTGACAAGGCAGGGAGGCTGAGAAATGAGAGTGACAAAGGAGGGGTGGTCTGAGAAATGACAGTGACAAGGGAGGGAGGGGGCCTGAGAAATGAGAGTGACAAGGGAGTGGGGCTGAGAAATATGAGGGACAAAGGAGGGGTCTGAGAAATGACAGTGACAAGGGAGGGGTCCTGAGAAATGAGAGTGACAAGGGAGGGGGGCTGAGAAATATGAGTGACAAAGGAGGGGTCTGAGAAATGAGAGTGACAAAGGAGGGGTCTGAGAAATGAGAGTGACAAAGGAGGGGTCTGAGAAATGAGAGTGACAAGGGAGGGGGCTGAGAAATGAGAGTGACAAGGGAGGGGGCTGAGAAATGAGAGTGACAAGGCAGGGAGGCTGAGAAATGAGAGTGACAAGGCAGGGAGGCTGAGAAATGAGAGTGACAAAGGAGGGGTCTGAGAAATGAGAGTGACAAGGGAGGGGGCTGAGAAATGAGAGTGACAAGGGAGGGGTCTGAGAAATGAGAGTGACAAGGCAGGGAGGCTGAGAAATGAGAGTGACAAGGCAGGGAGGCTGAGAAATGAGAGTGACAAGGGAGGGGGGAATGTGAGTGACAAGGGAGGGAGGGGTCTGAGAAATGAGAGTGACAAAGGAGGGTCTGAGAAATGAAAGTGACAAGGGAGGGGGCTGAGAAATGAGAGTGACAAGGGAGGGGGGAATGAGAGTGACAAGGGAGGGAGGGGTCTGAGAAATGAGAGTGACAAAGGAGGGGTCTGAGAAATGAGAGTGACAAGGGAGGGGTCACAGAAATGAGAGTGACAAGGGAGGGGGGCTGAGAAATGAGAGTGACAAGGCAGGGAGGCTGAGAAATGAGAGTGACAAGGGAGGGGGGGAATGATTCTCATTGAAATACTGGTAAATATATACAATTACTTATAGTTAAACTATAGTCCGGCCCTCCAATGGTCTGAGGGACCGTGAACTGGCCCCCTGTTTAAAAAGTGAGGACCCCTGGAGAAGAAGGATCTCTTTTTTTTCTGCCTGTAACTTTTCAGCAAAACCACTTGCTTTTGCAGCTTGCTAACAGTCTTGCAAGCATCAATAGAGATATTTTTATACATATACAGTGTTAGGCAGGAGTGGAAAAATGCTGTAAAGTAAGAGTGTTTTCAAAAATAAGTGTTAATAGTTTCATTTTATCAATTATAATTCAAAGTGAATGAACAAAAGAGAAATCTAAATCAAATCAGTATTTGGTGTCACCACCCGTTGCCATCAAAACAGCATCAGTTCTTCTGGCATACAGTTTATGAAGGAACTCAGCAGAGTGGTTGTTTTAGACATTTTGGAGAACCAACCACCGATCTTCTGTGAATGTAGACTTTCTTAAATCCTTCGGTCTCTTCATGTAATCCCAGACAGACTCTGTGGGGGTTCCAGGACTCTTTGTTCTTCTTTACACTGAAGATAGTTCTTAATGTCATTGGCTGTATGTTTGGGGTCATCCTGCTTCAGAATAAATTTGGAGACAATCAGATGCCTCCCTGATGAATGAGGGATGCCATAGTTAAACAAAGACAAGTTGGTGGATTAATGGGCTGTGAGACATATTGCTGATGTCTGTGCCGTGACCAGCTGATTTTGCCAAGGAAAGGTCAAGGACAGCCAGAAATTTCCCTTTATGGGGCTGGTTACATAGCAGCCTAAGGGCTCTTTCACACGAGCGGATCCCATGCGTGGAATCCACTGCATGAAAGATAGCCAAGCCCCGTTCCGGACAGCAGAGACACGGAGCATTAGCATTATTAATAATGCTCTGTGCCTCTCTGTGATCTTTTTACTACAAAATCACAGTGACAACTTTATCTCACTGTGATTTTGTAGTAAAAAGGTCACAGAGCACTATCAATCATGTAAATGCTCCGTGTCTCTGCTGCCTGGAACGGGGCTTGGCTCTCCTTCATGCAGTGGATTAACCGCACGGCATCCACTCGTGTGAAAGAACCCTAAGGCCTCTTTCACACGGGCGTCCGGATAAGAGGCGGGTGCGTTGCGGGAATATGCACGTTTTTCCCGCGCGGGTGCAAACGTTTGTAACGCGTTTTGTACGCGCGTGAGAGAAAACGCCATGTTTGGTACCCAACCCGAAGCCGGACTTCATCACATAGTCCAATCACATGGTCCATCTTACCATGGTGATGGACCATGTGATTAGACCATGTGATGTGACGTCATCACAGGTCCTGTAGATCTTAGATGCTGCAGGGAAAGAGAGGAGAGATCGCGACTACGCGATCAAGTGGCTAAGGTAAGTTAACTTTTATTATTTTTAACCCCCTCCACTTCATTTAACAATGCATTCTTTATTAAGAATGCTATTATTTCCCCTTATAACCATGTTATAAGGGAAAATAATAGAGATCGGGTCCCGTTGCTACGCAACCATGCGGGAAAATCGCAACGCATCCGCACTTGCTTGCGGATGCTTGCGATTTTCCCGCAGCCCCATTCACTTCTATGGGGCCTGCGTTGCGTGAAAAACGCAGAAACTGGAGCATGCTGCGATTTTCACGCAACGCAGAAGTGGTGCGTGAAAATCACCGCTCATGTGCACAGCCCCATAGAAATTAATGGGTCCGGATTCAGTGCGGGTGCAATGCGTCCTCCTCACGCATTGCACCCGCGCGGAAAACTCGCCCGTGTGAAAGGGGCCTAAGGGTGCTGCCCCACATTTAGGTTTTAATGCAGTTTTTGAAGCCGAGACCAGGAGTTTAGAAAAAATATTGCATCTGGAGTTCTTAGAGACTGATATCATGAGGATACATGCAAACTCTCATGGGTTTTCTCGATGCATCAAAGTGCAGGAGCACTCCTACAAAGTGCTTACACAATTGTATAAAACTCACAAACAACAGTTTCTTAGAGGTCTCCAGGACTCAGACCTCTGCTGGAGGTGTAAGGCTGAAACAGGCTCCTTGTACCACATCATGTGGACATGTGAGAGGATCCAACCCTTTTGGTAGCAGGTATTAGGAATAACAATGGCTTAACACCACGTCCTCTATCCTTTACCCCAGAAATGGTGCTTCTCTGGCTCCCATCTTCCTCCTGGCGGCCCTTCAAAAAGAACCTTGCCTGTCATTTGATACTAGTGGCTAGACTCCTCATACCTCTGAACTGGTTGAGCGAGGACCCTCCCACGGTCAGCTAATGGTTAGAACGGGCTGATCAGCTCTGCCGACTAGAGGAACTCGCCAGCTGGGAGGACAGGGAACATGAGAGATTCCTCCGTCTATGGTCTCCTTGGTTTAACTACAAGGCTAAAGTCACTCCTGAACCTAACTAACCGTGACTTCCAAGGTAGCCCTTTTAGGCTGCCCCTCCTTGCATTCTCTCCCCTAGTCATGAGGTGGATTCACTTGATTTTGCACTACTGCTTCCCCCTTCATCATAGATATGTCTAGATCAGGCTCGACAGGCCAAACTACTGGGGGGTAGGGACCATTCTACCCCACCTCCTGGTTAACCCCCCCCCCACATTCACCCCCCTGACCCCACCCCCGCCGTTCTTCCCCCTTGTCTTCCCTTCCACTCCTATTCCCCCCTCCCCTTGTTCACTTATGGATATTGCCTTCATTCTCTGTTAACTGAAAACAGTTGGCTCAACCACGTTCATAAGAGCTTATGTATTCTTCATCGTATCTATGCCCTAATTAGTCTGTAACAAAGCATCTTTCTTAGGTATTATAACTCATGTGATCTGTATCTTTATACCAAGGTCTATGCTGACTTATTGTAACCACAGAATTTTTCACGATTTGGATCGCTATATGCATGCCCTATTTTATATCTTATATCTGTTCAATAAAAAGATATTTTAAAGAAAAAAGATTGCATCTATTATAATACTTTCTCTCCTTTTATGATCCAGTCCTGATTTTGTCTTCAAAAAATGTAAAAAACTGAATGTGTGGCCATACTCTATGGGTAGAGCCACATTGTGGCCAAGTACCACACAGCTGCAGGAGCATCATATTAACTAATTAAGACTGAACTGTGTATCTGGGATTCATTGTTAATTGTCTCACGGTTTTGCGGTTTACCACGTGGCAATTAACAATGAACACTGAATAAATAATTTGGTTCTAATAATTATCAAAAAAGGAGAAAAAGAACTGGATCGCATATCCACATGCCATGACATGATCTATAACTGCCTCTCAGCATAATTATATCGCTTCTCAGCGTAATAAATAGTATACAGCCCGCTATGCTACACACTGTGCATGAGGCATTAGTATACGTTTTGATCAAAAATCATAAGCCCACTCACCGCAACAAGGCTTCCCCCTAGAGTGGGAACCTACTATAATTTGGCGCGGCACCGCTACCGCTGCATTGCATCAGCAGGCGGCAGGACCCAGCAGCCAAACAGCACCCCTGCTGCCTGGCAATGCCACCAAGGTACTGGGCCCCACCAACCCACCAGCACTGCACTGCAGCAGGTATGGCAACCACGCAGAACTGCACCATGTGAACAGTTGTCAAGGCTCACCTTTTCACTACAATGCTGCTGCAGCTTTTACGGACTCACGGTACTCAGCTGCAATACAGCCGCATACCAGTCGCAGCATGGCAGTCGGCACTCATTAGGCCTATTAGTTGTAATGAAATTCTGATGAATGGTAGTCCACAGAGGTTATTTTAAAGCATAATTGTCGTTTCAGTTTATTTTTAATAAAGTGTAAAGACAGGGATGTCATTTTGATTCTGTTTGGACCCTCCTCAGAAATGGATGGCAGAAGTGGTAGCTCAGCAAATCTGCTAATCTGCTTTCCATTGATTTAAATGGAAATCTGTGCTGCCACATTTTCTGCACGCCCCATGTATATGTACGGGGAACATTCAGAAATGTATGCAACAAAGCTGCTGCTTACAGAGAGGCTCTTCTGTGGCTTGTAGAGCAGAGTCCTGTGAAACCCCTCTCTATTACACCCCCATGGCGTAATAAGAATGTGTCTTCATGAGAGACTTTTAGGCCCCATTCACACGAACGGACCACAAATAGCAGTCCGCAATCCACGGGCACTGGCAGTGTGAATCCCATATTGCAATGCAGACCCATTGACTTGAATGGGTCCACAATCGGCAAAATACGGCAAAAAATTGTCTTATCTTCCGATCCGTGCCTCCACATCGCAAAAGATGAGACATGTCCTATCTTTTGCCGTATTTTGCGGACCACGGACCCATTCAAGTCAATGGATCCGCTTCCGCAGCACAGAGTGCACGCAGCCGGTGCCTGTGTATTACAGGCCCCGCTGTTTGCTGCCTGCAATACGGGCCTGGACGCCTTACATTTGTGTAAATGGGGCCTTAAGAGTAGTTGTTTTTCAGATTGCAAAAATGCATGTTTTGAAGGAACTGTAACACAAAAGCATAGGTAATTTTGAAAATGCAGATGAAATAAAATAAGCTGGGTCTGCTAACAGGTAAACGCTTTTGTGACTGTGAATGTTAAGAGACTAACAGTGTCAATAATTTGGCTACAGGCCGTGAAAAGCATTTGTGAAACAGAAAGTCTGCTTTGGGCACTAAGGGAAAGTTTACGTCAGGATGAACCTAATTTATACCAGCAGGGTTATTTTTGAAAGAATTTTATGTACAAAGTTCAAAGTAAAAAAGTACAGAGGAGAAGAGGCCATATATCCTGTGCCTGCATGCAGATTAAGGGAGAGCAGTGAAGCAGTAATGAAAAAAAAGGGAATGTTTAACTTTAACATTGAATTAATATATCATTCTTGCTAAATTTATTAAAGTGAAAATAGTAATAAATCACCCATAGTCAGTCGCTGTTTACACTGCCGTTGCAGCCTCCATCTGCATGTGGTGCTATTCATGCTGTCAAATCAATGGAAACCAGATCTCCGACAGGGGCAGGAAGACCAGCCTCCAGTACTCTGCATTGAAGGTTTAAGGACAGAGGCAGGTTAGATCTCTGTAACACTACCATCCTAGTATATGTGTTGGCCCATGTGATCGCACTAAAGGGACATCACTGAGTGGAATCTTCTCTGGCATTCCTTTGTCGGTCATACTCTGGTTGGAGGTGTCCTTGGTGCATTCCTCAAAAAAACTATCCTACTGTAGGTTTGACCATTGCTTGCTATATGAACTCGTTGGTATGCTCTCGTGTTCTTCCTCTCCCTTCCTCCTCTGTCCAACTCTTGATAGCTCTGCATTTCACCCAGGTTTGGAAGATCCTGTATTTTGATCTTTGCTTAGGTCAGGTCGTTTTATGGTAAGTCACCTTGGAGAGGGTACGGAATGGCCTACCTCAGATTAACTTGTGGCTATCTCTGAACAAGAATCACTCGACGATCTTCTCCAGCTGTGATACTTTCGTCACACATTACTACCCAGAACTTCCTATGTCCAGGACAACACCCTGTTTGAGGATCTTTGCCTGTGATCTAGCCCAAATAATCATAAACTGTTACATTCCATATCTCATAGGCTTCCCTGGATCAACCCCATCTATGTACTTACTGTAGAGGGAAGCTTATCTTGATCAATCTTTAAGGGCTCATGCATATGAACTGTGTGTGCTCCGTATCACTTGAATGGGTCCGCAATCTGCAAGATACAGAGCAGTGTGCATCAGAGTCACTTAGCGGAAGCCCACTGAAGCACTACAGAGCGCTTCTGTGGGATTTCGGTCAAACCTCCGCATAGCAAAAAATAGAACAAAAACAGAATCTTGCAGATTGTGGACCCATTTAAGTGAATGGCTTCACATCCGCAAACGATGGCCACACGATCAGTGCCTGTGCATTGTGGTCCTCCATTAGTTCATGGTATCAAGAAGCCAGCTACAAACTGCTTTTGTGCTGGTCCAATCACATCTTCATGCACTCATACCAGAGGTTAGTCCTATATGCTGAAGATGTGGGGAAAAGGATGTTCCTGAACTTGCTTTGGTCCTACAGAATACTTTCTATAGCATAGTTTAGGAGGTGATCCACAAGGTTACTGGCTCGTCGGTGAACCTGGGACTGGCACTGTTCCTTTTCCATCACCGCAAGATTTCTCTGTCTATAAACTTTCGATTCTACAACACTTGATACTGTGATACAACCAGTGCTGGTATTCTTTTTCTTCCATATCTCTCTGGTTTTCAAAAATGAATGAAGTCATTTATATGGAGAACCTGACATCCATCCTACATGATTCTTATGAAAGATTTTACAAAGTCTGGTTCCACTGGATGAATTGCCAAAATACCTGCAAAATACCGCTCTTTCATGCAAGACTCGGATTGAATGGTTCTTCTCTTTAAGCCTGGTCTCCATAGATATGACATCTCAAATGCATGTACTCCCCTTCATTTCCGCTCACCGTTTCTTTCACTTTCTTCTTTCCTTTCGCTAAGGCATTTCCTGAATCCTATTAGGATTGCTTAGAAAAGTTGGGGGCAGGGGCCGGCGTCAGCACCCGGCATACCCAGGCAAGTGCCGGGGCCCACTACTCCTGGGGGGGGGCCCACTGCGCTGCTATGAGCGATTCCATCAATACAGATGGAAGAGCTCATTGCTGGAACGCAGGGAGCTGCAGTACTTTCACTTACGCAGCTTCAGATGGAGCAAGGACGCATCCTCTGGTATGCTCTCTGATAGTCACATGAGGCCGGCTGCTGCTGTCCTCCTTACAAGCTCCTGTCTTGCGGAGCTTCAGACATGCCCCCTCTACAGAGAAGACATGTTGTCTTACCAGCTTCAGAGATGCTCCCTTTACACAGGACCTGCTGCCTGAGGAGGAGAGAGACCCCAGTAGAGCAGAAGTGTGAAGACAGTCTGTGAGTGAGTCTGCACTGTGACTGTCTCTTCTCTCTGGGACAGGAGGGGGGGGGGGGGGTGTTAGAGAACTCTTCAAGCTGCTGCTGGATGCTGTAGTAGACCAGCAGCTTCAATGCTATTTAGTTGTTTTACTGCCTCATTAAGCAGTTTGCCTCCATGACACCTGCCTCCCATATCCTGTCCTATCTCACCCTTGTGGAGCCCCTGCTGTCTCCTTTCCTCCCTCATGTATCCAGAGCTCCTGTTCCACCCACCTATCTCCTATTGCTTCCCTGCACAGATCTCCTTCCACTACTTCTTGTATGAATCCCCCTGAGAGCCCCATCCACCTACTTGCTGTGTCCACTCCTCTTGTCCATCTGGGGCCCCTGCCTCACTCCTCTGCCTCTCATTATGGTGGTGTCTAAACCGCATTCACTATAAGGACCTTCTAACGTCTCAGGTTCATGTGACTGTGCCCTCCACCCTGTACTGTGCACCCTTATACCCTGCATTGTGCCCTCTTACCATACCCTGTACAGTGCCTCTAGTCATTCCCTATACTGTGCCCTCTTATACCGGTTATCCGGTCACTGTATGGTGGTGCTATCCAGTCACTGTATGACGGTGTTTTCCGGTCACTTTATAGAGATGTTATCCAGTAACTGTATGGCGGTGGTATCTAATAACTGTATAGCAATACCTATCCCCTTCCCTGCACATGCCACCTTTTTTAGACCTGGCATGAGTGAGGAAAAGTTGTAGATTGCAGTGCTTAGCTGACGCCGAGGGTAGGTTGAAGTCGTCTATGACTGTCGAGATGGCTGGGCAGGAAAGGGTTAATTTAGCTGAGCAGATAGAATAGTGGTTCTGCCCGCAGGGGTGTGTGTTAGGCGGTTTTGTTCATATGGCTGGCTGTGCTTTCCCCCCCCCCCCCCCCAGGTTCTGATCGGCGATGGTTTGCCCCTTGTTTCAAAAGGGGCTGTGCCTGTTCCTCCTGCCTCTTCTCTACGGCACCGTCGGCAGCTTGACGCAGGTATGGCCTCAGAGAAGGAGCTTATGGATGCGCTTTCAGCTCATCTGCGATCTGAGGGCCCGGCCTTCTTGTCCCGCTTATTAGCGGGTATACAGGCGCCCACGTCCCACGCTTATTCCCCTACACTGGCCCCCGCACCTCCGCTCCCTCCTGTTCCCCCTCCGGTTCATAATGTGAGCGCGGGCGGCAGGCGGCCCGTGCGCACCACCCGCCCGCCTGACCGCTTGAGCCCCTCACTTACCTCTGGGGCTGCGCCGTCTTCAGTCTGCAAACACCGGCGGGGGAGAGCAGCGGCTGGGAGTCAAGGAAGCAGTACCTCTGAGATTCCTCCCGCAGCTCCTCAAGCCCCGCCCCCACACCAGCGGACCCTGCGCCATTACAGCCCGGCTGTGCAGCACGTGCAGCAGGCTGCCCATAGGTTTCCCTCTGCATCGCACAATATTGATGTTATAAGGCCAGCAAGCAACAACCCCCCCTCAGCACCTTTCTTGGCCCCTGTTTCCTCCAATAATATGGGCAATAGGCAGAGTGAGACCTCCTCTGCTGAGGAGCCCCTGCCTAATAGTCAGGTGGAACTTTTAACCCCCCCTTTCAGTGAAGCCCAGCCCGCCCAGGTGGCGCAAAACCCCCCCCTCTCAACCCCCCGCTCCCCCTACCCCTCTCCACCCCTGTTCCCAACTGGGGCCTGTGCCTTCACCGGACCTGCCACCCCTTTCTTCCGCCGGGGCGTCGGATCCTACCCCGGTTGCTCAGCCGCTCCCGCCGGGTCATCCACCAGCAGTGGTTCCCGACCGCCGTTCCAGGCGCAGGTCGGCATCATATCGGAGTCGCCGTTCCCGCCACAGGTCCCGAGACTCTAGACGGAGCCGCAGGTCTAGCCGTTCCAGGTCTGCCAGGTGGCGGTCGCCCTCCTCGTCTGAACCGAGCTCCTGCGGATCCAGCTCCGGCAGGTCCAGATCCCGTGGAAGGCGTGGCCACAGACGTGTGACTAGCAGAGCGTCCCGCAGGGCGGCCCCCGCCAGCGCGGTTCCAGAGGTTTCTTCTCATCCGGTCTCCGTCGCTACTCCGGCTCTGAACACGTCTTCCGGTGAGTTTGATTTTACAGGGGCGTGGGGTAAGGTCCCGTTAGCGAAGAGCCTAGTCCCAGCGTTAAAGTCCTTGTTAGCGCATCTTGACCCTAGCTCCAACCCGCCGGACAGCCGGCAAGCACAGCTTAAACCCCGTGCTAGTGACCACAAGGAATCTTTGTTTTGTGCGGTAACGCCTCTGGGCGCACACTTAGATGAAGAAACTAAGCAGAAAATTTGGTCCAATCAATACGTCGACATATGGTCGCTGGTATCCATTGATCAACACACGGTTGACAAGGAGCGGCGCCCCAATGCCGAACGTTTTATTGATAGGAAACGTAAAGTAGCCCACACAATAGGAAACTGGTTACAGGCTTTTATGGTGTTGGGTTATACCATGTGCCTCCGTCACCCTGAACGTTCCCCGGAGCTTTTCCTATATATGGATACGATTTACAGTGCCTTTAAATCCCACGGCGGCTCGGCATGGTGGCGGTATGATGAAGAATTCCGCCGCCTGGCGTTGCAGCCGGAAACGGGGTGGGGAGTTAAAGCGGCCGATTTATGGCTTCGCCTTATGATGGCGCAAAAGTCGTACCCCTTTCTGCCTGTGGCCACTGCTCCCGCAGCAGCGGGATCGGTGGCCGTGCGCCGACCGGGGGCATGCTGGCTCTTCAATGAGGGACATTGCAGATTTTTCGCACTCTGCAAGTATAAACATGAGTGCTCAGTCTGCGGGGGAGCACATGCGGCTATTCGATGTCAGCGAACCCCACACGGCCTTAAAACCTCCCCGGCTACTGTTGGGAAAGACCCCGGTGAACGTCCGCGCGATGTCTCCTTGGCTAAACAATTACCCCAATAAGGAAGCGGCGGCGCAATTGCACTGCGGTTTCTCTTATGGGTTTTAATTTTTCCTCCTATCCTACATTTGCAAAAAATTGAAATCTGCCTTAGATAACCCTGTGGTATTACTGCAAAAAATGAACAAAGAGGTGGCTTTAGGCAGGATTATGGGCCCTTTCGGTTCTCCCCCGTTCCCCGCGGACAAACTACAAAAATTGTATGACCTCATTCAGGGTTTCCAGGCGGTCAAGTCAGTGACGTTACGGCAAATGCAGTCCCTATTGGGTCTATTGGTCTTCGCCTGCCGTATAATGCCCATGGCCAGAGTTTTTTCCCGGCGATTGTCGCTGTCCACACGGGGGGTATCCCTACCTCACCATCACATCAGGTTGACGAAACAACTGAAATTGGATTTGCGGGTGTGGAGTGAATTTTTGGCCCATTACAATGGCCACACATATTATCAAGGCCTAGAGGTCACTACGCCGGAATTATCTCTATATACGGACGCTGCCGGGTCCACTGGCTTCGGTGCTGTTTTTGGCAATGACTGGTGTTTCGCCCCATGGCCAGAGGTGTGGCGCGATCTTGGCCTCTGTTCCAACATAACCTTGCTGGAGTTATTTCCTATCATAGTGGCTATTTCTCTGTGGGGCCCACAATTTAAGAACCAGAGGATTTGTTTTTGGACGGACAACCTGTCAGTAGTTTATTGCATTAATAAATTGTCGTCCTCTTCTCCTCCGGTTCTTTTTATTGTTACGCCATCTGGTCCTCCGTTGTTTGGAACTTAATATTTGGTTCAGGGCCCGCCATGTGCCGGGTGTCTACAATGCGGTGGCTGACGCCCTCTCACGCTCTTGCTTCCAGGAATTCAAGACGCTTTTGCCGGGGGCCCGGCAGAACGGCTTACCCTGCCCGGAACATCTGTGGACCTTGCCGATCAACGCCTGATGCAGTTGGTGAGAGCTTCTGTGACCCCCCCGACGTGGACCGGACATGGTAAGGCGTGGGCTGAATGGCGGGTGATGCGTCAGCATGTGAGCTACCATCTGCGTGCTTGGAGGTGACTATCAATTACCTGTTGCGTTTGAGGCAGCAGGGCGTTTCAGCAGCGGTTGCGCAGCGCAGGTTGGGGGGCGTAAGTTTTTATTTCAAATTGCTCGGTCACTGTGATGTCACTAAACATTTTTTGATACGTCAGGCATTAAAAGGTTGGCGCAAGGAGTCTGTTCGCCGCGAGAGTAGGCGTCCAGTTTCGTACGCTTTACTAGCGCGCCTGCACGCGATCCTTACGGAGGTTTGCCCGTCCCATTACGAGGCCCTATTGTTCAGGACAGCATTCTGTTTAGCCTTCTTTGCTGCACTACGCATTGGAGAGTTGGTCCCCAATTCACGTTTTTGCGCAGGCAGCCTGGGCGCCGATGATGTCCTTTTTACTGACGCTTCTGTGCGTATCTTCATCTGTAGGTCCAAGACGGATGTACTCGCCCGCGGTGCGTGGCTTCCCTTGTACCCTGCACAGGGGCCTGTCTGCCCCCTTGTCGTAGTCTCCTCATTTGTAGCGGTGCGGGCGCCGGGCATATCATTCCTGACGCACGGAGACGGCGCCCCTTTGACGCGTTTCCAATTCAGGGCTGTTTTCCGCAGATGTTTGTTTAGTTTATCCCTTCCAGCCTCTGACTTTGGGACGCACTCTTTTCGTATCGGCGTGGCTACGGAGGCAGCAAGGGCCGGCATGCCGGAATCTGAGGTCCAGCGCATCGGCCGGTGGCGTTCAAGTTGTTTTGCTTCTTATGTTCGTCCCCATTTACTTCTTTAATTTCTTTCAGGTTTGGTGCAGCCCACCATATGCTTTGTCGGGCACTCGTATATATTTTGGGCAGGACAACGAGCGGAGTGTCGTCCAGGTGGTCGCAGCCTCGGCTTTCGGAACGTCCAGATCATGTGGCGTGGTATTCGCGGTTTGAGATGGTCCCAGGTTTTGCTGCAGTTGATCTTAGCAGAGTAGTCCATTCCCCGGTTATATTTGTCATTCACGCTGGGGGCAATGATCTTTGTTTGCTTAAAATTGCTGAACTTATAATGCTCATTAGAGCTGACCTGGAGCGCATCCCTTCCTTTTTCCAAGAAGTGGTGGTGGTTTGGTCCGAAATTGTCCCGCGGGTGACGTGGCAAGGGGCGAGGGACGCGCAGGCCATAGAAAGGGCTAGGCGGACAGTTAATGCCCGTATTTCCTGTTTTGTTAGATCCAGGGCAGGGGTGGTAGTCCGCCACCGCCAGTTGGAGGGAGACAACAGCCAGTTGATGCGCCAAGACGGGGTTCATTTGAACGACATTGGGCTAGATATTTTCTTATCCGGTTTGCAAGATGGGGTGGAGCAGGCGTTGTACTTGTTGGGTGAGGGTCGGAGCACCGTGTAGGTTTACACGGGCTCCTTAGTGGAGGTCGGTATGAGCAAAGAAGAGTGAGAAGAAGGCGGACTTGCCCACAGAGGGAGTCTGTGGGGCATACTGCTTCTTCATGTTCCGGTTTTAAGGCTAAAATAGTTATACAAGACTCTGTTTTGAAGATAATTGATTAATAAATGCTGTGACCGACTTTCACCCAACAAGTATGGTGTTTGTGTTTTTATTCTTATCTGCTAAAGGTTGTTCAGTATTGGGGGGGTTTACATACACATTCTCGGCAGTCTAGCTGACGCCGAGGGTAGGTTGAAGGCGTCTATGACTGTCGAGATGGCTGGGCAGGAAAGGGTTAATTTAGCTGAGCAGATAGAATAGTGGTTCTGCCCGCAGGGGTGTGTGTTAGGCGGTTTTGTTCATATGGCTGGTCAAGGACCTTTGCAGTCAAGGACCTTTGCACCACAATCTGTGTCAGAAATACCCCTAATATAGGCTTATTTCTATATAATAAATGACCCCCTAATTTTTTTTTTTTTTCATTTCAAAAGTACAGTGTCATTGAAAATTTAATTAAGTCAATTCAGTCGCTTCAGGTAATAATAAGTGTACCAAATCTGACTGGTAGTATTTTGCAGTGTTACAGTCAGCATATATTTTTGCTGCAGACTCCAATTGTGCATTTTTTTAACTGTTGCAAAGTACTGTATTTTTCGCTCTATAACACCTGGTCATGATGCACCTAGGTTTTAGAGGAGGGAAAAAAGAAGCTGCTGACACACTGTTATGGGGGGATCTGTGAATGATACACTGTTATGGAGGGGGGATCTGCTGCTGACACACTTGCTAACACGCTTTAATAGGGGAGCTGAGGAGGACACATATGCAGGGGGTGGGCTGGGCCGGTAGATGTTTGGGGCTGCCAGTTTCTGCAACGCCTGAACTCAATTGTACGACATGACGTTATTGCGCCAGCTGTGACATTCCACAGGAGCAGACCCACCAGAAGAGGAGGGTCTACATCGCTGGATTGTGGGACCTTGCAGGGACAGATAAGGCTGCCTTCCCTTTTTCTTTCCATGTGCTGTAACCCTAAGGCCCCATTCACACGTCCGTAGTGTGTTGCGGATGCGCAACACACCTTGCCGCCAGCCCCATAGAGATGCCTATACTTGTCTTCAATTGCGGGCAAGAATAGGGCATGCTCTATATTATTGCGGAGCCGCCGGCCGGAAGATTGGGGGCGCGCTCCGCAAATGTGGATGCGGAGAGCACAGTGTGTGCTCTCCGCATCCATCACGTCCCCATTCAAAATGAATGGGTCCGCACCGGACGAACATTGCGGACGTGTGAATGGGGCCTAATACTGACTACTGGGGCCTAATAATGACTAATCCTAATACAGAGCCTAATCGTATTACTAATCCTAATCCTGCAGAGAAAACAATAACAGTGTGTAAGCTCCACAGCTAAAAATAAGTCATGGGCACAAAAATAGAAACTACGGCTCCCCTTCAGCACAAGAGGTGGCTTTACTTTCTCCATTCGAAAAAACAAACTGGTCAGCAGTTAGACTAATAAAGCCCTCCTCTTCATCATTAATGATGGCAACCAGACCACACCTATCAGCATTACAGTGTTATTGTTGTCCTCAGCAACATAATCAGCTACTGCTTTTCCCAGACGACTACTCTTCCTTGTCCTCTACTGCATCCTCAGTCATCTCATTGTCAGTGTGGACAGGAAACAACAATACTCACCTAGTAATCCACCTGTGTAAAAACTGAACTTCCACCTGGCAGTGCAGTCGCTTTCGCACCACTTAATGGATGCCACTGTCTTTAGGGAACTGATTGTGTGCACTCAGTAATGACAATGCCCAGCTGACAATATTTCTTTAAAAGGCCATCCCTCTCTTCCACTCTCACATGATAAAGAACATGGGCCACTTCTTGGAACTTATTCTGTGCAGGCAGCGTGACACGTGAGGCAGCTGTTAAGGCCAGGGACAGTATATGTCTTTCACGACCCATTGGGTCAATGTTTTGCACGGCAAGGGCATGTTTTAATAAAACCGGTCTAATGTGTCGGTCTGGTTCACACACCAGATGCTTATTCAGCAGCATCATCAATGTCATACCCCTGATATTGACATAGGAGCAAATGTTAATGCTGATGCAACAAGGGATACTGGAAGAAGCCTCCACATCTTGCGCGCCCTTGTCGGCGCTGTTGGGGACCCACACGGACAAATTTGTATGGAGGAGGTAGAGGAAGAGGATGAAGGAGGAGTTGGTGATTCAGGGGGACATGGAGTTCTCCCAGTCAAAGTTTAGGGATGAGGCTGACACATTATGGAAGACATGTGGGGTGGAGCCTGAAACAACTGGGTCCTCAAGCATGCTGGTGAGCATAGCAAGCTGCATAATTTGTTCCTTACATGCTTACAAGCCTATTGTTAGCAATGAGCAAAGTGATGACTACTGGGTAGCCATGCTTTAAGACACTCACTATAAAAGCCTAATGGGTCAATATTTTTCTGATAACAAAATTTTTGTATTACCAGGATACGCTCTGTACTGAGCTTGCCGCATGCTTCACCAAGCAGACGACTGACACCCATGGGTCTGACCATCTCTGCCAGTGCTACTGCTAGAAGTAGCAAAAGCCACAGAAACACCACCACCATTGCAGTTTGCTGAACAGGATGGATGATGTTTTTCAAGTGCCACTCCAACCTTACACACATTAGCAAACCGATATAAGCCACCTGAACAACTAGGTTCACTCATGCCTGGACTGTGTCCTTTTTCCATAAAATACCCTGTTTCTTTACCCCATGGACATCTGGGTCATCAGACTGAAACAGTGGCAGGAACTGGCCCAGTTTGCTATGGTATTCAGCGTGGCAGGTGGTATCATCAAACCGAAGTGGACAAAAAATTTTTTTTTTACCTTTGTGAAAATGATACAGCAAGGCGAAGAATCCTAGAATTGCTTTTTATTTTGCAGTACTACAGTGATATGCGGCCAAAACGTGTAAACGTTTTCGTCTGTTAGCCTTCATCAGACACTATGAACAGAAAAGTAACAAGTGGTATAATACACCATGTGCAAAGTGCTTACATAGACATACATAATATAATACCATGGACGACATGTAAAATTCTCATGATGGTATAAGAGTGGTTCATCCAGTTTATCCTTCATCTCATTTTAATCACATAGAAATGCATATTTACAACTAGAACATAGAGCTAGAAGTATGCACAAGTGCAAATACTAACTGACATTATCTGCTACTCTTTCTGTGCAGGATAAATGCATCAAGACAAGGATCCCCAGGTAAGTAAAATGGCTGTTGATATATCCGGTCAAGGAAAATGTGATAAAATATCCTACAGTAACATATAGATCCATATTATATTGATACAACAGGAACCTGTAGTAACCTGAGTGTATAATTATTACGGGGCAAGCATACAGGATGGGCATCTAGTAAGGTGACTCATAACTGGGAAGTGGATGCGATCCAACAAGCAAACATTAGCCACCTTAAATAATGCATATTACATATACTTGATTGTACACCTTAGCCCCAGGTCAGATGGACCTACCTGTGCCGCTGAAGTAATGGAGGATGCAGGAGGAAAGACACACCATTCAGGTTAGGTGCTCTCAGCATCAGCGGTTCTGTGTGTGCCCCCTGCGGACTCTGGCTCTGCTTTTGAAGGTGCCGCGAAGCGCGCCTAAGGAGTAGGCGGGCCTCGGAGGCAGGCACACGTGAGATGCCGTGCGTTCCACTTGCCAATAGTAGATCAGCATGTGGAACGCATCAGGTCATGTGATTGCGTTCCACAGACCGGAAAGTGACTCGTCGTGGAATGCAAATGTTCAGAACAACACTGGGGACAAGGAGAGAGGGGAAGAGAGAGTGTATGATAGTTGGAGAGGAATATAGGATATAATGTATAATATTGTGTGTGACATAGAAAAGGGGGATGATTACATGAAACTGATTCTATATGTGTAAGTAAAGACTATTTCTATGTGTATATAATGATTGTGAAATGTATGATAAAGGTATAATGTATATGTGAAGTGTGGGTGAGGTCAGGTGTGGATTGGAGATGTAAGGTGTGTGGGGTATGGATAAATGAAAGTAAAGGATACCTAGGAGCAGCACATAGTCCAAGAGATGGGGTTCAGCATGCCTGTCAAAATAAAAGCAATTCTAGGATTCTTCGCCTTGCTGTGATCTCTATTGATGTACGTCTGGGGTTGGAACCCTATACACAGCAGATTTTAACCCGGTGTGATATATTCTTTGTCAAAATGAACCAGCCATGGATTTTTGATTTTCACACATCTCTGACTGATATCAGTCAATAGAACTGCCATTTCTGACAGTGGTTATTTTATCAAAAACTATGATGCCACTGTCTGATTGTTTATCATGTTCCATATTGTACTGTTAATGCTACAGCTACTACTACCCCTACTACCAATACCACGCCTACACAGCCACACATCTTCTGTTTATCAGGTTCCATACTGTACTGCTGCTACTACTACTACTGCTACTACTACTACTACTACTACTTCTATGCAGCCACACACCTACTTGTCCATCAGCTTCCATAATTTTCTGCTGAAACTACTACTACCCCTGCACATCTCTTGCTTTGTCTGTCAGGTTCCATACTGTACTGCTGTACTGAAAAAGTGATCATTTTTGGACTGCTTGTTGCTTTTTCCGACACTACTGTATGTGGATAAACACATCTGCACTAATGAAGGGATAATTTTTGGACCACTTATTTAGCACAAGGCATGACTTTTTCTGATAATACCATGTGTGTATAAACATGGGCAGGCATGTGCTAGTAAGGGATAATTATTGAACTGCTTGTTCAGAACAAGCTATTGATTTTTTTGATACTATTGTGTGTGTGTGTATAAATATGGCCAAGCATCTGCCAACAATAAGGGATAATCTTTTGAATATTTTTTTTTAAAGAGCATTAAAAAAATCCAACAGTGCAGAGGGTTTTTAAACAGGCTGTTTGTTACCACCAGCAAACATGTGTTTACCCATAGCCATATAAAAATGTAGCAATCCTCATCTTGATTCTTAACAAGTTCACATTGCCGTTTGTCTTTTCCGTTCTCCGGCTCCATTAAGGAGCAGGAGGACGGATGCTGTACATAACTGACACCAACGGAGCCTAAAGACCCCATAGACTTTAATGGGGTCCGTTTGGTGTCCGCTCAGAACATGATTTTTGAACGGAGACGAAAGTACTGCATGCAGGTCCACTTAAGAAGTTAGAAGTTTAGAGTTTAAAATTGAATCTGCTGACCAAATCATTAGAATCAGACCCAAAATGAATTTCAAGAAGTTTATTCACCTCTAAAAATGACATGCAAAATATTGTCCTTCTGCAGCAGTCAACACCAATTTCTAAAACTTCTGCTGTGAGGAAAATGTTATCTACAAGGTAATCCTCAGTATAATCATAGGTGTACAGCTTAGCTAACTGTATGACCCTCTATTATTCTTTTGAAAGACCTAAGTAAACATGCCTACAGAAGAGCACTGCATTAATTAGTCTAATGTGTAAAGCTCTTATAGTTTCACTACAGGTGGGGCTCTCTCTGGTCATGGTGATGGAAAAAGTTACTCTACTTTCACACTCGCATTTTGGCTTTCCATTTGTGAGAGCCGTTCAAGGCTCTCACAAGTGGTCCAAAGCGGATCAGTTTGCATTCTAATGCATTCTGAATGGAAAAGGATCCGCTCAGAATGCATCAGTTTGCATCAATTCAGTCTCCCTTCTGCTTTGGAGACGGACACCAAAACGCTGCTTCAGGGCTCTCACAAGCGGTCTAAATTGGATCGGTTTGCATTCTAATGCAGGGATGCTCAACCTGCGGGCCTCCAGCTGTTGTAAAACTACAACTCCCACCATGCCCTGCTGTAGGCTGTCCAGGCATGCTGGGAGTTGTAGTTTTACAACAGATGGAGGGCCGCAGGTTGAGCATGCCTGTTCTAATGCATTCTGAATGGAAAAGGATCCGCTCAGAATGGATCAGTTTGCATCAGTTCAGTTTCCATTCTGCTTTGGAGACGGACACCAAAACGCTGCTTGCAGCGTTTTGGTGTCCGTCTGACGAAACTGAGCCATACCTATCCGTCCTGACACACAATGTAAGACAATGGGGACTGATCCGTTTTCACTGACACAATCTGGCACAATAGAAAACGGATCCGTCCTCCATTGACTTTCAATGGTGTTCAAGACGGATCTGTCTTGGCTATGTTAAACATAATACAAACGGATCTGTTCTGAACGGATGCAGATGGATGGCTGTATTATCTGAACGGATCCGTCCATGACAGATCCGCACAAAACGTGAGTGTGAAAGTAGCCTTATTTAAAACTCTCATACTAAAAGTTCATACAAAGGAAAAGTTGAAGAGTTGTACAGGAAGTAGAAAACACGGACTGATGTAAACAAATTATGTCCTAAAAACCATCCAGCAGTTTTTTATTTAAAAAATGACATAGATAGTCACATATAGGTGGTTGATATGTGATAAAAATTGGTGGAAGTGTCCCTTTAATAGACACAAACAAAAAAAGGTTCTGAGAAAACACTTTCAGAATGTTTGCATCTAAGCACTGGGAATTCACATTATTTCAAAGAAGAAAACTTTCAGTTCTGTTATAAGTTTACATTAGTATAAACTGCCTGTTTTAGTAGACCATTGTATATTTTCTTTAATCACTGCATAGAATTGTGGCATTATAGTGCTGAGCTGCTGGTAAACATCTACATGAACACATGGAAACCTTTGGAAAACTGTAAACATCACAATTAAAAAAATATGGCTTTGAGAGTTGTATTGTAGAGGGATGTACTAAACTGATATCACAGAAAGCATAAACCAATTAAAACATAACTTTTTTGACACTTACTATATAAAAGGGTCCAATTCGGGCTAACAATGTATACCCCAACCTAACACTGCTATAATGATAATTAATGAGCAACTGGATACCGGAAGCTAGCCTGGGGCTAGGTATCGGGAAGTCTGAACCTGTCAGATTCCTAAAAGCTGGCTCAGCCCAGAGGCACACCCTAATGGTGGATGCCCTCTGTCCTCGTACCGAGGTCTAATATGACCCTAGAAGCCCTAACAAAATTGTCAAACATATAATACCCTAAATCCGTAAACACGTTTCCCCCAACAGATAAATAAAGGTTCATCGGGGGATAAAAAGGGCAATACAATATCAACAATCGGTGAGAAAGTTATCTGATATAGGAGACCTTTCAAGGCAATACCTGAGCATAAAACCATGGAGCAACTACGTGATGCAGCAAGATACGGCAAGGTACACATCACATGGGCTCAACAAAGTGCCACTATAGGCTGTTAGCTGGAAGTGCCGTGGATATCCAACATGATTTAATAACTTTAAGGTAGTAAAATACAATAAGTTCCATATGAACCACTCACGTGCACCAACTTCCTCAGGGTATAGTGGGACGGGGAGACCAATTCTAATGCTGAAAAGGTTAGTACATAAGGATCACCCCCATGGACCTGTACGACATGATCAGCCACCGGCGTATTGTTCTTTTTCTTAACGTCCTTACTATGCTCACATATCCTACGTCTCAGTTCTCTGTATGTTTTTCCAATGTAATCCTAAGGACACGTGCATTGACAAAGGTAAATGACGCCTTTACTTTTGCAACTGATAAAATCCCTGGCCGTAAAAATATGTCCGGTAACAGAGCAGATATTAGTTTTTGTGTTCCTCATGAATCTACATGCTTGGCAAGAATAGCATTTAAAGGTGCCCAAAGGCTTACGGTCGAGCCAGGTACCAGGATGTCTTGGGCGTGTATAGTGACTATGCACCAGGCGATCGCCTAAACTTCTTCTCCTTCTGTAGGTGATACTAGGCTGTGGCAAAAGAACCTCTCAGATGTCAGGGTCCCTCATAAGAATTGGCCAGTATTTATTGAGAATGTCTCTAATTCTTTTGTTCACTACATCATAGATGGAAATTATTCTAATTGTATTGGCACTCAAAGAGGTGGATGCTCTTGGGACTAACAAACTGTCTCTATCCTGTATCTCCGCATGCTGAAATGCCTCCCTCAGAACACATGTGGGGTATCTCCTCGCTTGAAATATGCAAAATATGCCCCGAGATTCACAGAAGAAATCCTCTGGGTCAGAACAATTTCTTTGCATCCGAAGATATTGGCCCTTCGGAATTCCCCTTTTTAATACTGTAGGATAATAGCTGTTCCAATGTAATAAATTATTGGTGGCGGTGGATTTTCTAAAGATCGTAGTTGTGAATCTGTCAGATTGATGACTTTGACGTCTAAAAACGTCAATGTGTCTGGATGGAATTCAGAGGTGAAGGAGAATCCTATATTATTGTTATTCACGGTGCCAATAAACTTCTCAAACTCAAGATAAATTACAATTCCAGACCAGGAACACTTCATCAATGTAATGTGTCCAAAATACAATGTTGTCACCCTACCATGTATGGTCATCAGGAAACACAATCTTGTCCTCCCACCAGCCCAGGAAGAGATTTGCATAAGTGGGGGCACAAGGGCTCCCCATAGCGGTCCCTCTGAGCTGGTGGAAGAACTTTGTCAAATAAAAAGTAATTATGGGTAAGTACAAACTCAAGTAATGTAAGCATAAAAGCGTAGTGACTTAAAATGTGTCCCACGCATCTTTAGGAAGTAAGCTGAAGTAAAAATACCCTTGGTGTGATGGATTGAACTATACAATGAGTCAATACTCGCCAGAGAACATGATGGATCAATTGTTAAAGTCTCAATCTCAGCAAGATAAACGAACACTCCGCTTCACCTAAAACCCTTCTACAGAGGCCGTCATCTAAAATGCACTTCAAATCCAAAACAAATGTCTCTGTCGGGTCATGTGGTAAAATACGATAATCACTGCGGTCCGACAGCAGATCATTTCAGATCTGACGATATACATCCTGGTCCAAGATAACAAGATTGCCACCCTTAGCGGAGGGTTTGATAACTATAGAGGTGTCCCTCTCCAAACCCACCAATGCCTCAATTTCAAGTCCAGATTAATTATGATATTAGATCTCTGGTTGTTGAATCGTGTCTATTTCTGAAATAACTATCTGGAGAAAAATATCTACGTGGTCAGCGTTAAATGGGGGTGGGGGGGTTTGGGGCAACCTGTTATTTTTTGGACGTAAGTCAGTAAACGGACCTTCACCTGGTCCCCTTGAGCTCTCATCTCACAGGTCCATAAGGAATCTGAGGTCTGGGTAATCACTAATCGAGATACCCAGTCTGTCTGTTAGAATTCTTCATGAACTTGTGCCACTTAAGCTTCATGGAGAACAGGTAAAGGTGACCCACGAAAATGTCTTGAAGTCAGTAGTAGGAACAAAAGATAGACCTTTCTGTAATAAACCGATCTCTATATCACTGAGATATCGAGTAGAGAGATTGATCACCTGCAAATTGTCATTAGATTCCTTTTCTCTCCCACCTGAGATGGTAACGGAGAGATCCCATGGTTAAAAAATTAGACTGATTTTTTTAGGGCATTGGCTGAAATAGAGGCAGAGGAGCATGAGATGGAGGAATCTCCCCCACTTCCCGTTTGGTTCCCCTATCTTTTCCACTTTCTACCATGCCCTCTAATGCCGCCCGACCTCTCCTCTGATGGCCTCTATCCCGATAAGGGGTCGAGTCAGAATCCGATAGGTCCTGTTCAGAGGGAGAAACTTCAGATTCTGATTGGAAAGAGGCTTTAGTTTCTAATTGATAAGCCCTATTCCCAGTTAACTTGTTTAGATCTTTAATGAATTGCCTATGTTTATGTTCCTTAAGGAGGCCCTGAAATTTCTCTACTGATGCTTGCAGAGTGGTCTCCCTTTTAACAAAATCAGGCTCGGTTTTAAACCTAAGCGCTGAATCAATTTGTTCCTTCGACCGAAGAGATGATTTCTCAAAAAATCCTTTTTCCTCGTCCAAAACGAGCCTCATAAGTCTAAGGGAACTATGTGTAAGCTCCTGTTCCCAACGGTTCAAGAGGTTAGTAGAGCGTATACGTGCTGCTGGTAAAATGTGTATACTTAAACCCTTCGGGACAATCTTTTGTTCAATATAACTCTCAAATGATCTAATCTCCCACCAAGATTTAATAGTCTTGATATCCTGCGTATAAATCCTTAAATGCTAATTTACAAGTTGCTGATATAGAGAAAATACGTCTTTATCTTCTTTAATAAGTGCAACCGTAAATAAGGTGCCAGAGAGAAAACTAGCCATAACCAAAAAAAGGGCAAAGTCCAAGACACTTAAGATTAGATAATCACAAATGTCGGTCATGCAAAAATCCAAATCACATCACGAAAAGCATAAACTAATTAAAACATAACTTTTAATACTTACTATAAAAAGGGCCCAATTCGCGCTAACAATGTTTATCCCAACGTAACACTGCTATACTGATAATCAATGAGCAACTGGACACCGAAACGTAGTCTGGAGCTAGGTATCGGGAAGTCTGCCTTACCCTTTTTTTTTTAACCTGTTGGTTTTAGTTGTATTCTGCTTTGAGTGTAGTTCTTTCACCCTTGACTATATACAACACATGCATAGTCAACATATCTGATGTCCTCTTTTCCTCCATTTTGGTCCCTAACTGGATTTCTTTCAAGATGGCTGCCACTGTTGCAGACTTCTGTCACGGCTGTGTCACAGTCTTGTTGTTGTGTGCTGTGACACGTTAGCTGTGCATGCTGGTTGCCAGGGGCAACATGTTGTTGCAGCATGTTTGTGCTTTCCTCCTTCTCCTGGTTCTTTCCCTGTCTTGTGCTGGAGGGGTTAACTTCCTGGCTAGGTGTGTTCTGGGTGTGGCCTCATGGCTCTACTTAATCTGGTGCTGTGAGCTTGAGGTCAGTTGTACTCCAGCCTCTGGTGCTGGAGCTATGCTCCTGTCCTGGATATTCTATCTGTCCAGTGTGAGGGCCACCTAGTTAGACATCAATGTCTCTCCTATTTCTTCCCTTTGTTTCTATTTCCTTTACCCATCCCCATCTGTTGTGTTGTTTGGTGTGGGTTATGTTCAGGGGGTGTTGATATGTCTAGTTTGGTGTTCCATGTCTGGTCTGTTGGTGTTTGTAGTCCAGCATGGATGCTAGACATTCCCCTGTCTGTCTGTGCCTTCGGTGAGCGGGCCCCTAGGTTCCCCGGAAGGGGAACCACAAGTCAGTGAGCAGCTCTGCCTGGGGCCGCCATGCATCCTGTCCACATGGGGATCCAGGCAGTTAGTGATCTGCTGGATTCCTATGTATGTTGTTTGCACTGTGTCCTGGTTGGTGTGTGGGTTCCAGTACATTGGCACAGGTTCCAGTCGTTGCTGCAGCAGGTAAGTACTACTGGTTCTGGTTCTTGCCTGCCGATCCAGTTGCAGCTCTCTGTCTCCCCCTTCCTTTGCATCTTGGCCGGTGGAGACTCCTGTTCTTCTGTGTCTTGGAGGAACAGGATGTCTCGGGCCCTGACATTATCCCTGGGGCTATTCAGGGATTCCAGGGTCTGAGGCTTCTGGGTATGAGCTGTCCTACCATCTGGGTCCGCTCATATGTGTAGGATTCAGGGCCAGGATTAGCGTGGCATTAGGAGGTCACCTGCTCCCTTTTCCTGGTGTCCAGGCCTAGTTGCTTCTCCAATTAGGGAGTTTCCCATTTCTTCCCACCGTGATAACTTCCCCATGAGTGCTGTTAAAAGTTTTTTAAGACATACTCCCCTCCCCTTCAAATAGACCAGTGCTAAAGATGTAGACGCTGTGTCCATCTGAGGGCAGTGGAAGGAGGATGTGTCTACACTTTCCTACAGTGTAATAAGGAAGTCTGAGACAGGAATGCTATGGAGACCAGAACAGATGGCACCAGATGTGACTTTATATGTTTCATGTACAGTTAGATTTTTGGTTTTTAATGGAGGATCATTTTGAGATTCTCCTTTAATGTAATATAAAGCTACTCCTGCTGCTTGGGTGATTGCTGTGGGTCAGGCAGCTTCTTAGGCCACTGGGCATATAGAACCTTTAATACTGTATCTTCACCAGAGCTGAAGATGCCATGTGCAGCAACTGTTCTAACACTGAGAAATACCATAAAGTCTCCTAGAGTTGTTCACCAAAATTGCACTGAAAAATGTTTCTACACTGCACTTTCTTAAGTGAAACGTTTGTAAATTTGGTAAGAAAATTAATAAAAAGGGGAATTTTTGGGGGTGCTCCTCTAATACTAGAGGACAATAACAACAGCAAATTGAAAATCCGTTGCAGAAAAATCTGGTCTGGAAAGAGGTAGTCTTCACAAAGAGTTGTTTTTGTACAGGTTTCATTGTACACTGGTGTACACTGTAATAATTTCTGACCAGTTAACTGTCTGTGTAAACAGGTATCTGCTGCCCTGGAACAAGGAATGCATCTCTATGAGGACGAATGATCGGCATACAATAGAGATAACTGCTGCATGTGAATGCAGACTACACATAAAAATTGCAATATCATTGCGGAAAAAAGAAGTGGTGCTAAAAAAATGCACACAGTATTAATCCAAAATCCCCTAAAAACAGTCTAAAATATTATCTTTCAACTCAAACACAGCATAGGAGAAAAATAGCAATATAGAAATCTCAAGGTTGCACCCTGTGCACACTTGAAGAAAAATGAGTCGTTTTGCACATCAGGCACTTGTTGCCTTCCAGGTTAACTTTGGATGCACTGTGTCTTAGCGTCTCTTCTCAAACATCCTGCATGGCACACGTGTTCAATCTGGTTGTCAAGCGGTTCCTAAAGTCTTCCACCCATCTGCAGGACATCCTAAAAATGGCCAGGAAACTTTGCATGCACTTGAGCCACTCGTACACCGCAAAGCACACCCTCCTTGAGCTGCAGCGGCAGGACGTCATCCCCCAACAAAGGCTGATATGCGAAGTTTCCACCCGTTGGAATTCCACCCTCCATATGTTAGACCGACTATATGAACAGCGAAAGGCCATAAACGATTTCTTGGTAATCCAAACGGACAGGAGTACTCCCCTGTGTAACTTCGATGTCAGCCAGTGGCAGCTCATGCGTGACACCTGCCGTTTGCTTAGGCCCTTTGAGGAGGCCACGTTATTTGTCAGTCGCCAGGACTAAGGGACGAAAGATGTCATTCCACTGCTTGGAACAGATGCTGGTAAATCTGGCTGGTCAGGGGACTGAAGACATCGCCTAAATCTCATGGCCACATGAGCCCTGTGGGGGCTGAACTGGAGAAGGAGGAGGAGAAAGACATTGGAGCACAAGCAATGTTTAGCGAAATGGGTGGTTTTTACATACAGGTGACAGGAGAGAAGGAGCAGGACCAGCCAGAGGAGCTACAGGGTGATGAGGAAAATGAGGCAGAGGACCCAGACACACCATGGCAATATGCAGTGGAGAAACAAAATCAAGATAAACACAGGCCTGTTTACAGAGGCCACCAATTCCGGCCACAATTGGACGACCAGGGGCGTTCGTGAGATTCTTATGCACCTTTGGTAGCATATAGAATGTGGGAATAATGGGATGACTAACCTCCAAAAATTGGAATTCCCTTTTAGTAATAATATTCATGTCACGAGCCCTGGTCAAAAGTTGATCCAATTTTTTCTTGAAGAGTTCGGTCGGGTCTGAAGTTAGTGGGGTATAAAACGTTCTGTTATTTAGTTGTCTCTTTGCACAAGTAAAGTACAGATTTAAGTCCCACAAAACCACATTCCCACCTTTATCTGCCTCCTTGATGACATTTTGTTGCAACTTTTGAATTGTAATAAGCTCAGTTTTTCCCAAATTTCTACCACGAAAGAAATAGGAGTCAAATTCGGGATCTCCTGTAATTCTGCTTGAAAAAATAAGCTGATATTAGGGAACAGACTCAATAAAGGTGTAATGGAAGAGGGTCTGCGTAAAGTAAAGCACCTACTACCTGTATTAGAGTCATTCTCACGGAGTAGATCCAGAAGGTCCAGGAAAACTCCCCGTTCATCTTCTGTGAGGTCCTGAAGTAATGAAGGTTGATCATAAAGTAATTTGAAACATAACTGTCTGCATAACAAATGGGTATCCTTTACAAGTTCAAATTTATCCAGGGTCCCTGTTCCCATGTGTTTTTTAAATTCTGGGGTAACCTCCCGTGCTGGAAATTTCTGCACCCTCAGTCCTCTGGGAGCAATTGAACCCAGGGTATGCGCATCTAGTTGCGTTAAAACAGTGAAAAATACATATATCGTAATATATATAATAAGGAATGTATAGAAAGGCATGTTAATTATCAGAAAAAATAGATTCCTCTATACAAAAACAAGGCATTTATGAATAATAACAACACCCAAGATGTATATAATCATATATTGTATATAAGTCCTCCATGATTATTTATTTAATAATTAACATGATACCCAAACAATTCAAATTAAATAAATAAATAAATATTAATTAGTGCCTAAATAGAAAAATGAATAAAGAATGATAGCCATAATCATAACATCTCATATAGAATTCATGTATCAATCATTCCTAATTAATTATTATATAATCATATAATCACCATGATTCCCTATAAATAAATAAATAAATAATAATAATAATAATAATTTTAAAAAATTAAGAAAAAATTGACATGTAATGACAGCAGATAGTAATCACCAATATGGGATAGTAATCCCACTCTTGGGGAATTTTTTGGTGATTACTATCTACTGTCATTACATGTACATTTTTTAAAAGAAAATGTACATTTATATTTATTTATTTATGGGAAATTATAGTGATTATATGATTATATAATAATTAGGAATGATTGATACATGAATTTATTTATGTTTGATAGGGGATATTTTCTCCAAATTTCGGGTGTGTCGATGGGGGCGAAGTTCTCTCCCTCCATAGCTAATATATTTATGGCGTGGTGGGAGAGGCGCTTCCTCCTCATCGACACACACCCATTCTATGGTTCTGTCCGGTGTTATGGCCGCTACATCGATGACCTGCTGTTTGTATGGTCTGGTGATGTGGCGGCCATACCACTGTTCGAAACCTACATCAATTCTTGTGTTGCTTCCATTAAGTTCAATATACAGCACAACACATGTAGTGCAGTATTTTTGGACTTGAAGCTAAAGGGGGACATTAATAGTGGGCAGGTGGTTACTTGTACCTACAGAAAGGAGCTGGCAGGCAATACAATACTGCTAGCGACCTCCTGTCATCCGCCCCATGTGATACAGAATATCCCTAAAGGTGAGATGATAAGAGCGAGATGTAACAGTTCGGACATTAACTCCTTTTTGATTGAGGCAAAAAATATACAGGACCGTCTTTTTAGGAGGAAATATAAATCTGGACAAATAGAAAAGTGCAGGAGTTTAGTTGCATCTTTGGACAGAAACAGTCTCCTATTTCCAGGAACCGGTTCAAAAGGATTCCAAGGCAGGTGTGAGGAAGGCCGTTTTTCGGTTTTCTCCACACAATATAGTATGGAATATAATAAAATCTGTAGAATTGTGAAAAAATACTTGCCGGTTCTACATGGGGATAAGGACTGGTCTCCGGTGATAGAACAGGGCATTAACCACATCAGCCCCCCTAGCTTAAACACCCTTAATGACCAGGCCACTTTTTACAATTCTGCACTACACTACTTTCACCGTTTATTGCTCCGTCATGCAACTTATCACCCAAATGAATTTTACCTCCTTTTCTTCTCACTAATAGAGCTTTCATTTGGTGGTATTTCATTGTTGCTGACATTTTTACTTTTTTTGCTATTAATAAAAATTTAACGACATTTATGCAAAAAAATGACATTTTTCACTTTCTGTTGTAAAATTTTAAAAAAAAAACTACATTTCTATATAAATTTTTCTCTAAATGTATTGTTCTACATGTCTTTGATAAAAAAAAAGTCTAATAAGTGTATATTTATTGGTTTGGGTAAACGTTATAGCGTTTACAAACTATGGTGCAAAAAAGTGAATTTCGGCATTTTGAAGCAGCTCTGACTTTCTGAGCACCTGTCATGTTTCTTCAGGTGCTAGAATGCCAGGAAAGTATAAATACCCCCCAAATGACACCATTTTAGAAAGAAGTCACCTCAAAGTATTCGCGGAGGGGCATGGTGAGTTCATGTATCATTTCATTTTTTTTCACAAGTTAGCGGAAAATGACACTTTCTGAGGAAAAAAATAATAATAAAGTTTCCATTTCTGCTAACTTCTGGCAAAAAAATAAAAATCTCAGACGGGCTCATTATGCCCCTCAGTGAATACCTTAGGGTGTCTACTTTCCGAAATGGGGTCATTTGTGGGGTGTGTTTACTGTTCTGGCATTTTGGGCGAGGCTAAATTGTGAGCAGCCATGTAAAACCTAAAGGTACTCGTTGGAATTTGGGACCCTTTGCGCACTCAGGCTGCAAAAAGTGTCACTTATGTGGTATCGCCGTACTCAGGAGAAGTAGGGCAATGTGTTTTAGGGTGTATTTTTACATATACCCATGTTGGGTGAGAGAAATATCTCTGTAAACTGACAACTTTGTATAAAATTTTTTAAGAATTGTCGTTTACAGAGATATTTCTCACACCAGCAGGGGTATATATAAAAATACACCCCAAAACACATTGCCCTACTTCTCCTGAGTACGGCGATACCACATGAGTGACACTTTTTGCAGCCTGGGTGCAAAGGACCCTAAAACCAATGAGTACCTTTAGGATTTCACAGGGCATTTTTACGCATTTGAATTCCAGACTTCTTCTCACGCTTTAGGGGCCCCTAAAATGCCAGGACAGTATAAATACCCCACATGTGACCCCATTTTAGAAAGAAGACACCCCATGGTATTCCGTGAGGGGTATGGTGAGTTCATGTAAAATTTTATTTTTGTCACAAGTTAGTGGAATATGAGACTTTGTAAAAACGAAATAAAAAATATATATATCTCAATTTCCGCTTACTTGTGCCAAAAAAAATTCTGTGAACTCGCCATGCCCCTCACGGAATACCTTGAGGTGTCTTCTTTCCAAAATGGGGTCACTTGTGGGGTATTTATACTGCCCTGGCATTTTAGGGAACCTAAAGCGTGAGAATCAAATGCGTAAAAATGCCCTCCTAAAGATTACTCATTGGATTTGGGCCCTTTGCGCATCTTGGCTGCAAAAAGTGTCACTCATGTGGTATCGCCGTACTCAGGAGAAGTAGGGCAATGTGTTTTGGGGTGTATTTTTACATATACCCATGCTGGGTGAGAGAAATATCTCTGTAAATTGCCAACTTTGAATAAAAAAAATTAAAAAGTTGTCATTTACAGAGATATTTCTCACACACAGTATGGGTATATATAAAAATACACCCCAAAACACATTGCCCTACTTCTCCTGAGTTCGTCGATACCACATGAGTGACACTTTTTTGCTGCCAAGATGCGCAAAGGGGCCCTAATTCCAATGAGTACCTTTAGGATTTCACAGGGCATTTTTACGCATTTGGATTCTCACGCTTTAGGACCCCTAAAATGCCAGGGCAGTGTAAATACCCCACAAGTAACCCCATTGTGGAAAGAAGACACCCCAAGGTATTTCGTGAGGGGCATGGCAAGTTCACAGAATTTTTTTTTTTTGGCACAAGTTAGCGGAAATTGATTTTTATTTTTATTTTTTCCAAGTCTCATATTCCACTGACTTGTGACAAAAAATAAAATTTTGCATGAACTCACCATACCCCTCACAGAATACCTTGGGGTGTCTTCTTTCTAAAATGGGGTCACATGTGAGGTTTTTGTACTGCCCTGGCATTTTAGGGGTCTCCGCAATCATTACACGTATGGCCAGCATTAGGAGTTTCTGCGATTCTCCTTATATTGAGCATACGGGTAATGAGATTTTTTTCCGTTCAGCCTCTGGGCTGAAAAAAAAAAAATGAACGGCACAGATTTTTCATTTGCATCGATCAATGTGGATGAAAAAATCTCTGCCAAAATCAGTGACTGCGGTGCGGTGGGCTGGGCGCTAGCTACCTAACAAGTAGCTAACTAACTGGCGGTGATAAGGGACCCTTATGCCCCATTCACACGTCCGAAATTCTGTTTGTGGAACGGAATTGCGGACCCATTCATTTCTATGGGGACAGACTTTGTCCCGCTCGGATCCGGAATTACGGATCCGCGCTCGGGTCTGCACTTCCGTTCGCAAAAATATAGAACATGTCCTATTCTTGTCCGCAATTGCGGACAAGAAAAGCATTTTCTATATAGTTCTGGCAATGTGCGGATCTGCAAAATGCAGAAAGCACATTGCCGGTGTCCGTCTTTTGAGGATCTGTGGATCCGCGGATCCACGGATCCGCAAAACACATATGGACGTCTGAATGGAGCCTTACAAGGGGTTTGATCAATGACAGGGGGGTGATCAGGGGGTCTAGATTAGGTGATCAAGGGGTTAATTGGTGAGGGGGTGGGGGTTAGTGTAGTGTTTGGTGCAACTTTACATAGTTACCTGGTCCTCTGGTGGTCGATCCCAGCAAATGGGACCACCAGAGGACCAGGTAGCAGGTATATCAGACGCTGTTCACAAAACAGCGTCTGATATACTTGTTTGATGCGATTTATATTGCATCTACAGCCTGCCAGCGATTGATCATCGCTGGCAGGCTGTAGTACAACTCTTGAGACGCGCGACGCTGTGAACGCGCGCACGCGCGCGCGTTCACAGGAAGTCTCGCGTCTCGTGAGATGACGCGCCGACGCGTCCGATCAGAAGAACAGGACCGCCCGCAGGACGCAATCCTGCGTACGGCGGTCCTGAAGCAGTTAAGTGTGTACCGCGTAGGGCACAAACAATAGGGGACATGCTGAGTCCAAGTCTATTTCAAAGCATAGATAAAATTAAGCCTACCTGGTTGAATAACCCTGGCAGTTACCGCTATGGACACAATAGGTGCATTTGTTGCGGGGTGATGGAACCCTCTAAAAAATTATTTTCCACGGCTAATGGGAGGGAGTATAAAATTAGTGCATATCTCAATTGTAATACCAAGTTTGCAGTCTACCTTATTACCTGCATTCCTTGCAGGCTACAATATGTAGGGTGCACTACAAATCCAATCAAAACCCGCATACGCAAGCACCTGTCAGATGTCCCCTTTTTTGAAAAACGTAATGTGTCGGCAGTGAACCTGCATTGCGCAGTAGTACATGGGGGCGCCACTTCTCAACTCTCTGTGCAGGGAATTGAAAGGGTTACTTTACCCCCACGAGGGGGCGATCATAGGCGCAAACTCTTGAATAGGGAGACATTCTGGATGTTCTAGCTGGACAACCTGTTGGCTTGAATAAAAGGAAAGATCCGATACTGCAATATTGAAAAATGTATGCAAAAAAAATTTGTATGGATCACCTTGCGACACATATGTATGTTTTTATATTTTTATATGGAGCTGTTATATACATGTTTGTATACCCTCACATGTATTTAAGTGCTGCTGAGAGGGGAAGTTTGGGAGGAGTTGTTCCCCTATATATTGCAGCTATTTGATCACAAAGTTGTCGTGAGTAAGGACCGTACGTGTCAGGTCCGAAACGCGAAGACAGCAAGTTATTGTCCTGTACTGGAAAAGTTTTTATCGCAATGTCAATAAAGAAAGAAAGAATAAGAAAACCTTACTGGTGAGCTGGGCTTCATTTCCTTTATACATGAATTCTATATGAGATGTTATGATTATGGCTATCATTCTTTATTCATTTTTCTATTTAGACACTAAATATTCATTATTTATTTATTCTTTTTTTTTATTGTTTTGGAATTTATGTAAATTATTAAATAATTAATCATGGAGGACTTATATACAATATATGATTATATAAATCTTGGGTGTTATTATTCATAAATGCCTTGTTTTTGTATGGGTGAATTACATTTTTCCCATAATTAACATGCCTTTCTATACATTCCTTTTTATTTATATTACTATATGTGTATTTTTCACAGTTTTAACGCATCTAGATGCGCATACCCTGGGTTTAGCGCAGACGCATACCTGTGTCCTTAGCCCAGAGATGCTTTTTCCGGTCTTTGGCACGCATTGCGGGCGGACTTCGGGTACTGCGCCATCTTGCGCATGCGCAGACGACTCTTTATCATGCCACACTATTTTATTAGTCACCATTATCTGCGCATATGGGCTCTGCATCGGGTAGTCTAAGGCAGTGTTTCCCAACCAGTGTGCCTCCAGCTGTTGCAAAACCAAAGGCTGTCCGGGCATGCTGGGAGTTGTAGTTTTGCAACAGCTGGCGGCACACTGGTTGAGAAACACTGGTCTAAGGTAGTTTTGCTGCATATCGTCTATTGCCCCTCCTATCTTTTCAACATTGATTGACCACAGTTGATGTCTATTATCATTTATGTGTGTGTGTGTATATATATATATATATATATATATATATAGGACACATAGGTCCTAATGTATTGACCCCTGAGGAAGCTAGCTTTGACTGCCGATACGCGTGGGGATACTTCCTTACCCATACACTATCTCCGCCTGGCTTCATATCAGATAAGTATCAGGTCAGATTTTTTTGTTGCCCTATTTATGCTATTTATCATACTATCTCGGCGGTGCACATATGTTTATATGACGTGGTGTATTGTAGGTTTGTATGTGGGAGAAACTTATAGTCCACACATGGGTTTATAATTGTATACAATTGATTTTAAATGTCTGTGACTTGGTGTGTCTTTAATTAATTTTTTCAGAGGTACAGCGTTTGTATGCGGTATTTCTTTTTTTTTTCTTTCTTTCATATATGTATTTTTGTTGATGCCGCGGTCTGCATTCTGTACATACTAGGTGTGCCCCCATTATCTTCTTTTCAAGTGTGGAGGTGGTGGCAGCATCATGAGACCACAGAGTGGCAAGGTGACATAGTGTGCCGGTGGCAGCCGCATGAGGAGACCACATAGTGACACGGTGACATATTGTGGAGGTGGCAGCAGCCTCAGGAGGCCACAGAGTGGCAAGGTGAGATAGTGTGGAGGGGGCAGCAGCATCAGGAGGCCACAGAATGGCAAGGTGAGATAGTGTTGAGGTAGCAGCAGCATCAGGAGGTAGCAAGGTGACATAGTGTAGAGGTGGCAGCAGCATGAGGACACCATAGAGTGGCAAGGTGACATAATGTGGAGGTGGCAGCAGCATGAGGAGACCACAAAGTGACTCGGTGACAGAGTGTGGAGGTGGCAGCAGCATCAGGAGGCCACAGAGTGGCAAGGTGACAGTGTGGAGGTGGCAGCATCATCAGGAGACCACAGAGTGGCAAAGTGACATAGTGTGGAGGGGGCAGCAGGATCAAGAGGCCACAGAATGGCAAGGTGAGATAGTGTGGAGGTGGCAGCAGCATCAGGAGGTAGAAAGGTGACATAGTGTAGAGGTGGCAGCAGCATGAGGAGACCACAAAGTGACTCGGTGACAGAGTGTGGAGGTGGCAGCAGCATCAGGAGGCCACAGAATGGCAAGGTGAGATAGCGTGGAGGTGGCAGCATCATCAGGAAACCACAGAGTGGCAAGGTGACATAGTGAGGAAGTGGTAGCAGCATCAGGAGACCACAGAGTGACCCTGTGACAGAGTGGGGAGGTGAGTGGCAATATGAGTACCAGCTGAAGATGGTAAATGATCAGGTGTGTGTCATCAGGTGGGTGGCAGCATCAGAATAGTAGCTGAGGCAGGTAGCCAGAAGAAAGCGGTCTCTTTTGTCAAGGTTTGGTTGAGGAAGCATGGATAATCTAATCTGATGCATCAGGCATTGGTGGGTGGAAATCCTGGCTGATCCACGCCTGATTCATCTTCACAAAGGTCAGTCTTTCCACATTTTGGGTGGACAGGCGAGTTATTCTTGTGGTAACTATGGCCCCCGCCGCACTAAACACCCGCTCTGATACAACACTACTGGACGGGCAGAACAGCTTTTACAGGGCAAACTCTGCCAGTTGCGGCCACAAATCTAGTTTGGCTGCCCAGTAGTCCAGCGGATCTTCAATGTGGCAGGGTGCTGTCCAAGTATGCCACTACCTGCTGCTTCTGCTGGTGAGTAGTTTCTTCACTAGACGGGTGAAGAAAGCTGCTCACCAGTGACTCTAGACTCAAGTTGCTGCTGATGGAGCTGGAACTGCTGCTACCCCCTCCCCCCCCCCCCGTCCCCACCCTGCCATAGCAGCTATGGCAGTGGAACGTGAGCACAGAGGGCCCTGTGAGAGGATGGACGATGGCGCAGATAGGCAGCGTCCAACTGACAACATATTATATCCAGGAGAGAGAGCACTGGGTCGCACATCCACAATGCTATGCTTTGATCTATTGCTTCTCAGCATTCTATTAATGTGTACAGCCCCCCTATACTGCATGCTGTACCAGAGGCATTAGTGTACATTTTGATCAAAAGGCATAAGCCCACTCACCACGCCAAGGTTGCCTCTTTGAGTGGGACCTACTCTGACTGAGGGGCGCAGCACAATGCGGTGACAATGCGGCACTGCCCTGGTAGGCGGCGGAACCCAGGAGTCAAACAGTAACCCTGCTGTCCGACAATGCCACCCATGGCGCTGGGTCCCACCATCCCACCAGCGCAGCACCACAAAAAAAAGGCCACCACGCAGTACTGCACCATGTGAACAGTTGTATAACACATGTCCATTACTATCAGGAACTGCAGGTCAATCACCACTTTTATGCAGACCTCTGTGAAATTAAAACCACCTGTGCCGAATGGGAGGAGTGCTGACACCAGTAATGAAAAAGAAAGACTAAACATGCAAATATCCAGGAGAGAGAGCACCGGGTCGCACATCCACAATGCTATGCTTTGATCTGAAAGTAATGGACATGTTGTGTTAGACAACTGTTAACATGGTGCATTACTGCGTGGTGGCCTTTGTTTTGTGGTGCTGCGCTGGTGGGACCCAGCGCCATGGATGGCATTGTCGGGCAGCAGGTTTGCTGTTTGACTCTTGGGTCCCGCCGCCCAGCAGTGCCGCTTTGTCAACACATTGTGCTGCGCCCCTTAGTCAGAGTAGGTCCCACTCAAAGAGGCAACCTTGGCGTGGTGAGTGGGCTTATGCCTTTTGATCAAAATGTACACTAATGCCTCTGGTACAACATGCAGTATAGGCAGGGGCGGATTAAGTGCATGATAGGCCCGGGGCTGTCTACCCAACTTGGGCCCCCCACTCCATTTTAGGTTTCAGGTTTTTTTTCTGTATAAAGAGGCTGCGGTGCTTTGTAAGCGTCACAGTCTCTTCCTCGGCCATATGACATCACATTCATCGTTCACATGGCCTATCTGCAGCTCTGTCCTATCTGAGTGATTGGGGCTGAGCTGCAATACCAAGCACAGTGCTATCACATGGACAGCGCCGTGCTTGGTAAGGAGCAAAGAGGCTGCGGCGCTCACTGGAACATCGCGGTCTCCTCTAACAGCTGATTGGCGGGGTGCCAGGAGTCAGACCCCACCATCTCATAACTCTCTGAGTACAGATGTCATAGATGTTTCCTGCAGTCCTATGTAACACCCCACATAACACAGTGAATTATTGTGTTATGTGGGGTGTTACCTAGACTGCAGGGAACATGTACATTATCTGCACACAGAAAGTTATCACTGTTATCTGGGCTGTTACATAGGACTGCAGGTGAAAAATTTAAATTTGAGGTGCCAAATTTAAAATACATATGATTATGATAAAGACTTGGAGGAGAAGATGAGACGCAGGTCACAGCAGTGAGGATACAGCACCACATACCTCTTACATCCAGGGACATCTCCTGTCATGTAGCTCTTCTCTTTCCTCTTCTCCTCCGTTTGACCCAGACCGCCATGACTAATTCCTCCCGCCGCATCTCGTCCCTACAGAGTTTGTTACACAGACATGTTAGATTTCTCATAATTGGGGTCATTTATCAAACTGGTGTAAATTAGAACTGGCTTAGTTGCCCATAGCAACCAATCAGATTCCACCTTTCATTTTCCAGAGGAGCTGTCAAAAATGAAAGGTGGAACCTGTTTCTATGGACAACTAAGCCAGTTCTACTACAACAGTTTGATAAATGACCCCAAAGATCCCTATAGTGTCTACAGCAGTTATAATGTCCCCTAGAGTGCCCCCAGTAATACTAACATCCTATATTGTGCTCCAGGTAACAATACCTGTATAGTGTCCCCAATACCCCACACTACCCCCATATAGTATTTTCCCTTCACACTGCCCCCATATAGTATTTTCCCTTCACACTGCCCCCATACAGTAATTTCCCCCACACTGTCCCCATATAGTAATTTCCCCCACACTGCCCCCATACAGTAATTTCCCCCACACTGTCCCCATATAGTAATTTCCCCCACACTGCCATCTATTAATTAATTTGCCCCCACACTGTCATCCATTAATTAATTTGCCCCCACACTGCCATCTATTAATTAATTTGCCCCCACACTGTCATCTATTAATTAATTTGCCCCCACACTGTCATCCATTAATTTGCCCCCACACTGTCATCCATTAATTTGCCCCCACACTGTCATCCATTAATTTGCCCCCACACTGTCATCCATTAATTTGCCCCCACACTGTCATCCATTAATTTTCCCCCACAACTGCCATCCATTAATTAATTTGCCCCCACACTGCCATCCATTAATTTTCCCCCACAACTGCCATCTATTAATTTGCCCCCACAACTGCCATCCATTAATTAATTTTCCCCCACACTGCCATCCATTAATTAGTTTGCCTCCACAGCTGCCATTCATTAATTTTCCCCCACAACTGCCATCCATTAATTTTCCCCCACAACTGCCATTCATTAATTTGCCCCCACAACTGCCATCCATTATTTTGCCCCCACAACTGCCATCCATTATTTTGCCCCCACAACTGCCATCCATTAATTAATTTTCCCCCACACTGCCATCCATTAATTAATTTGCCCCCACAACTGCCATCCATTAATTTTCCCCCACAACTGCCATTCATTAATTTGCCCCCACAATTGCCATCCATTATTTTGCCCCCACAACTGCCATCCATTAATTTATTTTCCCCCACACTGCCATCCATTAATTAGTTTGCCCCCACAACTACCATTCATTAATTTGCCCCCACACTGCCATCCATTAATTTTCCCCCACAACTGCCATTCATTAATTTGCCCCCACAACTGCCATCCATTATTTTGCCCCCACAACTGCCATTCATTAATTTGCCCCCACAACTGCCATCCATTATTTTGCCCCCACAACTGCCATTCATTAATTTGCCCCCACAACTGCCATCCATTATTTTGCCCCCACAACTGTCATCCATTAACTAATGTGCCCCCATGGAAACATGCCCCACTGTCCCTTAATATCTCCCCCCCAAGTTAGCACACACACACAAAAAAATAAAAAGCTAATACTTACCTGTATGCTGAATGGTGTGGCAGGCGCGCGTACATCAGAGCGTGCGTGCGCCACTATACAGGCGCACGATGATGTCATCACGCGCGCCGCGCGATGATGTCATCGCGCACGCCGGGCTTATACCACCACATAGGCCTCAGGCCTACTAGGCCTGAAGCCTATGGCGGTGATAGGCGGCAGGACAGGGAACTATACGCTCCCGTGCCCCGCCGCAGTATGTGGGCGCTCGGGTCGGCATTGGGCCCCCCAGTGATGCCGGGCCCGGGGCTGCCGACCCGAACGCCCCTATGTTAATCCGCCACTGAGTATAGGGGGCTGTACACATTAATAGAGTGCTGAGAAGCAATAGATCAAATCATAGCATTGTGGATATGCGACCCAGTGCTCTCTCTCCTGGATATTTGACTACATAGAATGTCTCTATAGTAGTTCAGTTTGTCCTCCCTCTCACCGGATGTAAAAAAGGCCCCCATTTTGGATCAGTAGCAAGGGTCCAACAAGGTGGATAGCCAGAAGTTATCCCTCTGCCGAATGGTGACAATTCGGCTGTCACTACGCAAGCAAGTGATTTTTGTCTTCAACCTTTTGTTTCTCCACTGCATACTGCCATGGTGTGTCTGGGTCCTCTGCCTCATCTTTACCATCGCCCTGTAGATCATCTGGCTGGTCATGCTCCTCCTCTCCTGTCCTGTGTGTAAAAACCATCCATCTCGCTACACATTGCTTGTGCTCTAATGTCGTCCTCCTCCTCCTCCAGTTCAGCCCCCCACAGGGCTCATGTGGCCATGAGATCAAGGGGCCACGTCTTCAGTCCCTTGACCAGCCAGATTTACCAGCATCTGTTCCAGGACATGAAGCATTGGAATGACATTGTTCATCCCTTAGTCCTGGCGACTGACAAATAACTTGACCTCCTCAAAGGGCCTGAGTAAACGGCAGGTGATATGCATGAGCTGCCACTGGCTGACATCGAAGTTACACAGGGGAGTACTCCTGTCCGCTTGGATCATCAAGAAATTGTTTATGGCCTTTCTCTGTTCATATAGTCGGTCTAACATATTGAGGGTGGAATTCCAACAGGTGGAAACTTCGTATATCAGCCTAAGTTGGGGGATGCCGTTCTGCCGGTGCAGCTCAAGGAGGGTGTGCTTTGCGGTGTACGAGTGGCTGAAGTGCATGCAAAGGAACCGCTTGACAACCAGATTGAACACGTGTGCCATGCAGGGCACATGGCTCAGCCAACCTTGACCCAGTGCCAACACCATGTTCTTCCCATTGTCGGTCCCATGGTTCCAATTTTTAGTTGTCGCGGAGAAAGCCAGGATTTAATTTCTTGATGAAGGACACGGAGCAGTTGCTCCCCTGTGTGACTCTGTTCGCCCAGGCAAACGAGGTGCAGAACATCGTGACACAGTCCTGCCCTGCACATGTGGTATGCTGGAGGGGCATTGTGAATTGTCCCTGCAGTAGAGGCTGAGGACACGGTGGAGGATGAGGAGGCAGAGGCGGACATTGTTGCAGGACCAACGGCGTGACGATGTGGAGGCGGAAGTGGCGTCACCTGGCCAAGTTGCTGGTGTGGCTGTGCAGGAACCACATTCACCCAGTGGGCCGTATTGTCCTTGACCATAGTTACAGCTTCACACGTCAGTGCTGCCGTGCACTTTGGTAGACACCGGTAGGCTCAAGGACTTGTCCACCTTCTGTTCTACATATTTGTGCAGGGCTGGTACTGCCTTTTTGGCAAAGAAATGACGGCTTGGGACTCTCCACCTCGGCTCAGCCCAAGCCATCAGTTCTCTGAAAGGTGAACGAGTCCACCTCTTGGAAAGGGAGGGACTACAGCACCAGCAACTTGGACAGGAGCACATTCAGCTTCTTGCCGTTGGATATCTCCATGCATACTATTGTCTCTTGGCAATCGCTTTGGTGATCAATTACCGACAGAATGACTGACGAGGAGTAGGAGGAGCAGGAGCATCAGGACCAGCAGATGATGGGAAGGACAAACAGCTCCCTTCGGCTGAGGTGGTGGAGCCTTAACTGCCTGAAACCGGGTAAGTGCCACTGGGCGATGCAGTGGTTGCTGCGGCAGGCTGGACCACCACATCGGAGCCACGGTTCTCCCAGGCCATTTTATGGTGACACTGCATATGTTGACACAGGGCCGTGGTGCCAACATTGGCACCCTGGCCACGCTTCACCTTCTGCCCACAAATTCTACATATGGCCATGTTCACCTCCTCTGGCGGCTTAACAAAAAACTGCCACACCGCCGAGTAGGTGATTTTACCCCCAACACTACGCACTGACTGACTGCTACCGCCACTGCCTCCGTGAATCTAGGCACCGCTACTCACTACTTCCAGGCAGGTAGGGTACAGCGAAGTGGGTGGTCTACCCTGGGCCCGTTTGGCTCGTGACCTCCCACTGCCGGCCACCATAGTGACTTGCTGGCTCACGGACAAGCTGCCACCCTCTTCTCCTGATGATGATAATGAAGCCCCTTTGTCACCCTGCTCCCAAGTGCAATCAGCTACGTCCTCATAATCTGCTGTCTGCACATTACTGATGTCGTCCTCGACAGGTGAGAACACAGGGCTTGCTCCCGGGCCATGCCAACTAAGGGTTGTGTCTGACGAACCCACTGACTCTTGGCTGGAGGTGTCTGATGTCCCTTGCGCCTAATGTCGAAGATCGAGTCAACAATTCAAGAACTGCTGGGTTGCTGGTCATGACACAACCGCTAGCTGACACTGGGAGCTCAGGCCTCTCGTAGTGACCACTGCTGCCACGGCCCCTTACTCTGCTGCGACCTCTGCCTGTGCCAGACACATTTAGGCCTCTTTCACACTTGCGTTGTTCCTTTTTGTCCTAGAGTTCCGTCCTCGGGGCTCTAAGACGGAAAGAAACTGATCAGGATTATCCCAGTGCATTCTGAATGGAAAGAAATCCATTCAGGATGCATCAGGATGTCTTCAGTTCAGTATTCAAACGTTTTTTTGCCAATAAAACTTAAGGCATGCCGCAAGGACAGATCCGGAATGAATGCCCATTAAAAAGCATTAATCCGGATCCGACTTTAAGCTAAACGTCGTTTTGGCGCATCACCGTATCCGACGTTTAGCTTTCTGATCTGTGATCCATGCGACGTAGGGGCGCTGTGACGTCATTGTGGAGAGCCCCGGGAGCCGCACGACGGTAAGTAGCTTCTCCACTGCTCCCCACTACTTTTCCATGGCAGCCGGGACTTTAGTAGCGTCCTGGCTGCCATGGTAACACTGAAAGCATTTTGAAGACTGATCAGTCTTTAAATGCTTTCAGGTGTGTTGCGTTGTGACGGATCCGGCGGGCATTTACGGCGACGGAAGTGCACGCCGGATCCTCACAATGCTAGTGTGAAAGAGGCCTTAGGCCTCTGCCACTCCCCTGTGCAGGGCCTGGCACTTCTCTGTCTGACATACTGTTAGATCAAATAAATAAATAAAAAGGAAATTAAAACACCCCAAAAAAGTCTGCAATTTTCTCACTTCACCACACAACGGCTAATAAGCCCTTTTTTCCCTCCCACTGATGCACACAAAAAAGGGCTTTATATACTTTATAAATATATAACTGCACCGCTGAACAGCAAATATATTTTTCTTTTGCCACTAATACACGTCACAAACTGCTTTAGAACGTGTAACTGCACCGCTGATTGGCAAATATATATATATTTTCCAGTAATACATGCAACAAAAGGCTTTAGAACATATAACTGCACCCATGATCGGCAAATATATGTTTTCTTTTACCACTAATACACGCCACAAACGGCTCTAGAACATATAACTGCACCGCTGATCGGCAAATATATTTTACTTTTGCAACTAATACACACCAAAAAGGGCAGTCATTTTAGCACTTCACCACACAACGGTTAATAAGCCCTTTTATTCCCCACTAATACAAGCCAAAAAATGCTTTAGAACATATAACTGCACCGTACAAGGGCAAATAAGACATAGAAATATTTTCTTGTAATAAACCCTGTTAATGCCTGTATCAAACAGGCATTAGCACCCCAATAACAATAACTGTTTGCTGGAATTACAGAGCTGTATAATGGCAATTTGGATCCGGTCAGTGCAGCAAGGTGTAATAGGATTGTTCCTATTACCCAGGATGTAACCCCCCCTACTGAAGCCTGTTCAATATAAATGCTGTGTAATGATTCCTCCCTATCCTTTCCCTACATCTTGAATAATCTTTCCCTGCACTTGTAAATCATTTTTTAGGAGAATGAAGTTTTTTATAGCACTGTCCCTAGCGCCTGCTGACGTCTCTCTTTGCACTATGTACACGGGTAAATGGCAGAATCCAAGATGGCTGAGGCTATTTATAGGGCCAGGACATCACTGGCCTGGCTAACTGCTGATTGGCTGTGTGCATGGCATTATGGGTGATCCCGCCTTTCTAGAGTTCCTTGCTCCATGTCCTAACACTTGCAGCAGCCATTTTAGGAAAAAATGTGATCCGTTACTATGAATCGCAAGGAAATTCGGCTTCGGTGCAAAACGAATTTTTCCTGAAATTTGGATCAAATTCCATTTCGTCAGCTTCGATTTGCTCATCTCTAGTTATGATAAATGGTCACATGACGCAAGGGGAGGCGAACACTTGTCAAATCAGATGTTGACATCGATGGAGCCCAGTGCCCCCCTTTGCATCATGTGACCATTTGTCCTGATGGAAGAGCTGTCGGACAACGCCATGTCCAGTGATTGGCTGTGATAATGTCAAACTGGATGTTGACATTGATGGGCGCCAGAGGAGCTTAGCAGGCCTGCAGGAGAACCAGGAACCAAGTAAGTAATCTTCCCTTTGCAGGTCCAACTGAAAGGGAGGCAGGGGAGTTGCCAAACCCCCCCCCCCCCCCCACACACACACACGGGGAGCTCATAACACCGACAGGAGATGTAAGGGAGAGAATAAGATGTTTTATAGTTCAATGCTCCTTCTCACAAAATAAGCTACCATTAGAAGTGTTTGGCAGCAGCTCCCCCCTTTCTCCCTCTTGAAAACACATATGTGCTCAGCAGAGCCAGGCATGCATATTTATGGAGGGATCAGTAGAGATAGCTGTCAGCCGACAACTATTGAAGTTTTTTATTATAATTTTCCTCCTTTGGTTTTTGTGTTCCAATCAGTGAGGTGTGGAGGGGATGTGAACTACTTATCTCCTGCGGTTTCCAGTCCTGGGATTGACAATCCTCACATGGGCTCCAGGAAATCTAATTATGGCAAGAATAATTATCTCTTCTTTCATGGCCACACTTCAAGAGCCAAAACTTTTTTTAGTTGTACGTAGTTTTATTGGAATCACTTTGCTGGTTGAAGGGTTTGTACCAACTTTGATGGACAACTAAACCAGTTTTTCTTTGCATGAGTTTTGATCTCCCCCATTTTATTGAATGTTTGAGCCCTGCCTTCTGAGGTTTGGTCCCTATTGCTGCGTGGCTCCCTTTCCGACTTAAAATATGTTGAGGGGACTCTATTTTTACATTTTGACTTTTTTCAGTGAAAAAGGTGAATTTACTTTTTTTTTTTTTTTTACATCAGGATTGTTTTGCTTAAAAAACTTTAATTTCCCTTTTCACCACTTATTAGCCATACAAGGGGATCTTGACATGCAATCTTTGATCAATCACATAATACACTGTATTACTTATGTAGTACAGTGCAGTATGCTGACAGGAAACTGACAATCTATTACCCCTTGCCTCTGGCACAACCTAATAGGCATACACTGAAGACAGACCTGGGGTCCTTCAATAGAACCATGGCTGCCATGAAAAGGCATCGGTACCCCATGATTGCATTTGCAGGTTGCCAGTGGGTGACAGAGGGATCCTCTTCCCTCTGAAACGACTAAGATGTTGCGGTCGCCACTGACCATGGCATCTAGGGGGTTAAACATTCAGGATTGATCCTGGCAGTTAGAGAAGGTGCCCGACTAGCACTAGTCAGATGGTCACCTATGTCAGGCTAGGCCTTCACAGCCATAAAAAGGTATGTGAAGGTTTAAAGCCTGTTAAAGGAGTTGTCTCACTTCGGTAAGTGGCATTTATCACGCAGAGAAAGTTAATACAAGACACTTACTAATGTATTGTCATTCTCCACATTGCTTCTTTTGCTAGCTGGATTCAGTTTTCCATCACATTATACACTGCTCGTTTCCATGGTTACAGACCACCCTTCAATCCAACAGTGGATTGAAGGGTGCAAAAAGGAAAAAAAGCACTAATCTAAGTGCGCTTCCATGGTTCCGGCCACCAGAGAGACTGACTTTTTCTTATAGTGTGCAAGCACGACCACCGCTGATAGATTGCAGGGTGGTCTGTAACCATGGAAACAAGCGTTGTATAGTGTAATGATGGAAAAATTAATCCAGGCAGCAAATGAGGCAATATGTAAAATCACAATACATTAGTAAGTGCCTTGTATTACCTTTCTCTACATGATAAATGCCACTTACTGAAGTGAGACAACCCCTTTAATGACTGCTGTAAAAACACGGATGGGAAGTCACTAAGGCTACATTCACACAACAGTGAAAAAAACATAAAAAATGGCAAAACAATCAGTTTTTCACTGATGACTTTCTGAGAAACGGAAGTCCATCATTCACTGCCTGTCAAAAAATCTGCCATATGAATAACTCCATAGACTAACAATGGACGTGTGATGGCCATTAAAAAAAAGTCTGTCACATGTTTATTTTTCACTGTCTTGTAAAGGTGGCTTAAGGCTGCATTCACTCAATGAAAAAAAAACGGCCATGATAAAGGGACACGCTGTAAGTTTTCCATGGTCATTTTTGCATCGATTTTCTGGTTGTCTGGCCATCTTCCATCGGTTTTTAACGACCGTTAAAAACAGCTATAAAAAAATAGATGACTTTAATTGACTTTTATTTTTTTTTAAATCCTAACCCCTGCTGTATACATGTTGCCCATAGTGGCTACAGCATTAATAATGTCCCCTATAGAATGCCAGAAAAAAAATATTACTCACCTCATCCACTTGCACACATAAAGACAGTTGTTCAGTTGATGCAAAAGGGCCTGCACTATTGCATGCTGTTTTTCAGAAACGTATACGTTAAACATGGGGCAAAAACATGTGAACTATGTCTAAGCAGCTGTTAACCCCTTCAGTACCGAGCCACTTTTAACCTTAACCCTAAGTTCACACCTGAGCGTTTTACAGCGCGTTCAAACGCGCTGTAAAACGCTCAACACATGAAAACCAATGTTTTCCTATGGCCCTGGTTCTCACTTGAGCGTTTTACAGCGCGTTTGAACGCGCTGTAAAACGCCCAACGCATAAACAAGTACTTGAGCTTTTTTTGGGGCGTTTGTCGCTCGTTTTGTGATTGACACCACAGTAGTCAATCACAAGAACGCGCGTATGAACGCGCGTTTCCTATCTGCAAAAACGCGCTGAAATACGCGCGACAAAAACGCGTGTAAATCGCGCATTTCCAGAACGCTCAGGTCTGAACCCAGGGTAAATCCCAGGCCAATTTTATGCAAATCAGACATGTTTAACTTTAAGTGGTAACTTTGGAACGCTTTTACTTATCCAAGCCATTCTGAGACTGTTTTCTCGTGACACATTGTACTTCATGACAGTGGTAAATTTGAGTCAATATATTTCACCTTTATTTATAAAATAATCCCAAATTTACCCAAAATTTTGAAAAAAAAAAATCACAATTTTCTAAATTTTAATTTCTCTACTTTTAAGACAGATAGTAATACCTCATAAAATAGTTATCAGTCAACATTCCCCATATGTCTGCTTTATGTTGACATAATTTTATAAATGTAATTTTTTTTTAAATTTTGATGTTAGAAGGCTTAGAATTTTAGAAGCAATTTTTCAAATTTTCAACAAAATTTCCAAAATCTTTTTTTTTAAGCACAAATTCAGTTATAAAGTGATTTTGAGGGGCTTACGTAATGGAAACCACCCATAAATGACCCAATTTTAGAAACAACACCCCTCAAATTTTTCAAAACCAATGTTACAAACTTTGTTAACCTTTAAGGTGTTCCACAACAATTAAAGACATTTTTTTGTAGATTTTTTATGTAAATCAATTTTTTCTTGCAACACAGAAAGGGTTAACAGTAAAATAAACCTTAATATACATTACTCTGATTCTGTAGTTTACCCATATGTGGTAGTAAACGTCTGTCGGGGCACATGGCAGTGGTCAGAAGGAAAGGAGCGCCATATGGTTTTTGGAGGTAGATTTTGCTAGAATGGTTTTTGGGCACCATTTTGCATTTGAAGAGACCCTGACGTACCCCTAAAGTGGAAACCGTCAAAAAGTGACCCATTTTGAAAACTACACCCCTCAAAGAATATATTAAGGGGTGTACTGAGCACTTTGACCCCCTAAGCATTTTATGGAATTTGGAAACACTTGGCTGTGAAAATGGAAAGTTTCATTTCTTCCAATTAAATGTTGCTTTAGCCCCACATTTTCACAAGGGGTAACAGGAGACAAAGCACCCCATAATTTGTTACCCATTTTTTCCTGACTATAGCAACACCCCATATGTAGTGGTAAAGTGCTGTGGGGGCACATGGCAGTACTCAGATAGGAAGGAGCGTCATGTGCTTTTGCAGCGCAGATTTTGGTGGATTTGTTTACGGGTGCCATTGGTTTTTATTTTTTGAGTGTTTGTCTTATGTGGGGGTTCATTTTTTGCTTGATGAGGTGACATTTTCATTGATACCATTGCTGTACAGCGCTAGGATTTAGGGCACAGTTCCCAGCACCGTACAGCTACGTGCTGGTATCCTACGGGTTAAAATTGTTCCATTGATTTCAACGGGGTGCGTCTGGGCGTTTAAACGGAAAAAATAGGACACAGACTATTTTTTGATGGCTGCTATTCGTAGTTTTTGTCCGGTTGTATCCCAGCATATTTGCCTGGTAGCTGCCTATCTCTGCTGGACCCCATTATAGTTATTGGGGCCAGCAGGCATTGCAGCAACATCTGGCAATGCAGGATCTAGAGAGCTGCGGCAGTCTGTTCTCTGCCAGAGCAGCCTGCCGTAGAGTTTACCGCAAGTGTAAAAGAAGCTGAAAAAGTTTTATTTTTTTTTTAATTCTCTTCTGAGGAGAAGTTGGATACAAAGATTACAATACGGTATTTTGTGGGAAAAGAAGGGAACATTTCTACTCAAGCCTGGAGTGACCCAGCGATGAGAAGAATTCATAAAGCCCTATATGCAGTTTTCTGTGAAAAAAATAAAAATAATTCTATATATATATATTATTTTTTGGTAGCAGCTATTTTTACCCCCCAAAAAAAAAAATTTTTTTTTACAGATCTCAGCCTATTGAAATGCTGAAGAACGCGCTGTAAAACGCCCAAATGCTGAAAAACGCGCTGTAAAACGCCCAAATGTGAACCCTGCCCATAGGCGCTGAAAAACGCTCAGGTGTGTTCCCAGGGTCATGGAGCCTCCATCGATAAGGTAGAATGGAAAGATCTGCAATTGTTCTGTGTTTTGGACCCGCACCTTGTTTTTGCTAAAAATCACTGATGTAAGTCACTGACCAAAGACTGAAGTGTGAACTAGGCCTAAAGTGTTTTTTTTTTCAGGACTTATAGCCGTCACTTAAATGAGCTGCAAAAAACATACAGCACTGTGTCTGGTAAACAATGGAGATTTGATAGAAGGGGTGACAGGGAGGGAATGAAAATGATCTTCCATCTTTAGGCCATCAACATCAAAGACTCAGAGGCCCCTGCGGAGGGTACAGCCACAGATTTTGCTGCAATTCTGCAGCAGAATGTGAAGCTGAAGATGTCACAGGTTTTGGTACAGATTTTACCTTATGTACACTCCAAATGGAAAAATAAATGCTGTGGATTTCCTATGCAGTGCGGATCAGATTTAATGGCTCATGTCACTGAGCGTAATGGCTCAGTGATCGTACTGCGTCCAGCAAATAGCGGTCAGCAATGCACGGGCACTGGCCGTGTGAACTCCGTTTGCAGACCTATTGACTTGAAAGGCTTCGCAATCCGCAACATATGCCCAAAGATAGAACATTAAGTGCTTGGTAGTACTTCCGATCCATGCCTCCACTCCGCCAAAAGATAGGTGAAGTCCTATCTTTGGTTGTATCTTGCAGATTGTGGACCAATTCAAGTCAGTAATCTGCATCGGCACCACAGAGAGCACATGTATAGTACCATTATATTGCGGACCGGCCGCTTACGGTCTGCAGTATTGGCATTGAGCAGTATGGTTGTGTGCATTAGCTCTAATTCAGACGTCCGCAAAATGGATCCGCATCCCATCCGCAATTTTGCGGAAGGGTTGCAGACCCATTCATTACAAAGCGGCAGGAATAATTGTGGACAGCACACTATGTGATGTCCACATCCGCGTTTCTGCAAAAAAATAGAACATGTCCTATTCTTGTCCGCAATTGCGGACAAGAAAAGGCATTCTCTATATAGTGCCAGCGATGTGCATTCCCCAAAATGCGGAATGCACATTGCAGCCGTCCGTGTTTTGCGGATACGGGTTTCCGCAAAACACACTATGGACGTGTGAATTAGGCCTAAATCCTATACAAAACTTTGCAGCAAATAAACTCCAGCGCTTATACCATGTGTAGCAATTTCCCTTATAACCTATAAGGCATCATGCACACGACCATGTGCCAGCCGTGCCCGTGCTGCGGACTGAAAATTGCAGTCCTCAATGCATGAGCACCAACCATGTGCCCACAGTCTGCAGATGCACTCGCTTGAATGGGCCCCACAATCCGCACTACAAAAAAATAGAGCATAAACTACTTTTTTGTGGTTTAGAGGCACAGAGAAAAGAAAAAAAAGGCACTTCCAATCCGTGCCTCCGTTTCGCACTGCACCTTCTGGATTGTGGAACCATTCAAGTGAATGGGTCCACATATGTTATACAGTGTGTATACAGCCTGTGCACGTATGTACTGCAGACCTGCTACAGTTGTGTGCATGAGGCCTAAGACAGGTTATAAAAGCTACGGCACTCTGGGGTTGCCCGGGTCAAGTGGACTGGAATAGCCATTTTCAAGCAGAGAGTAGGACTGTGCTGTTTCCTCGCATTTTTTTTCAAATGGCACCATTTGATATTCCATACAATGTATTGGAAAGCTGAAAAAAATTGTTAATGTAGTGGAGTTGAAAGAAGGAAAAAAACCAAAACACAACTGCAACACTGTTTTACCGTGTTCACAGTAAGTACAAACGTCACATTACCTTTAATATGTGGCGATGATGACAGTCATACCAAACCTATATCATTTTTGTTAAAATACCTTAAAAAGTAAACTCTGAAAAACAAAAATTTTTGCATCACCACATTCAGACAAACCATTATATTTTCTTCTGCAGAGCTATGTAATATTAGTTTTTATTGATAACATTCTGGAGCATATATGACTTTTTTGGGAGACGACGCAACCAATAAATGGCGATTTGGGCATTTTTATTCTTTTTCTGCTACTGCATTCACCTTGTAGAATGAATACTTTTCTATTTTATTAGTTCAGACATCTCAGTTTATTTTTTTAGTTCTATATGCAAGAATGGAAAGGGGGCAATTTGAATTAATTTTTGCAGTTTTTCTTTTTTCTTTTTAAACTTCCTTTTACGGCTCATGCACACAGCTGAAGTTTTAGCCTGCATCTGATCCCCATTTTTTTCAGATCGGATGCGGACCCATCAATTTCAAAGATGCAGGCAGCACGCCTGCAAGTCTGTTCCGCTGACCCCCAAAAAATAACAGGACATGTCCTATTCTATGTACTCAGCCGGGATCTGCGGACCGTGTGCATGAGCACTTATATGGATGGCTTACTGGTAGGATAGGCCATCAATAACGGATAGGCAGGGGTTAGACACCATGTTGATCAGTTGTTCTACAGTAGCTCTGTCTATTGTGTGTAGTGAATGGAGCTGGTTACTGCAGCGCTGCTCCCACTGAACTGAGCAAGGCATTGCCACCCAGCAGTTGCAAAACTACAACTCCCAGCATGCCCAGACTGCATGCTGAGAGACGCAGGTTGGCCATCCCTGCACTAGAGCGTACGGAGCTGTTAAGGTCCAGCGCCCCAGCTTATAAATATGGCCGATTGGACGTGTGTTGGATGCCAAACCTTGTTTTTTTTTTGTTTTGTTTTTTTGGGGGGCTAACGATATTGATAACTTATCCTCAGGATTAATATTAGATTAATGGGGGTCTGACACCCAGCATCCCCACCAATCAGCCGTTACCTGCAGCTGGACGCACAGCGCTAAAGTGTAGTGGCCATGATGAATTAATGCACCTTCGCAAACCATTCACTTTGTGAAGGCTGAAATGCAGTAAACCAGTATGGCCATTACACATATGGTACTGTGCTTCCACTCTCTTCTCGGTGGTAGTTCCAGTGCAGGTACGGGTGTAGTAGGGTTAACACTCATGTTTTATGACATGTTAAACACGTTAATCAATTGCTTCTGTTTCAAGATCACGCGATGAGATAATGAAATTTGAGTTAAGTGTTTCAGCCTTACCCCTGCTACATCTGTAAAAGCTGATCAGTGGGGATCCTAGGAGTCAGACCCCTACAAATCAGATACTGATGACAGGTCATTAAAGTGTTTTATCCAGTTTTTTTTTTTTCGTTTTTTCTCTTAAACCCTGCCCCCATGGTTTGTATATGATGATCATTGCCTTACCAGGACTGTGATGCGCTCCCGGTCTAAATAAGTAACTTTCGCACATGATCCTGGAAGTGCTAGCCACTCATTTAGAGCAGAGAGCGTATTGCAGTCCTGCTAAGGCAATGATCCATTTATCTATATCACAGCCACAGGGCAAGATGCAAAAAGTTTTTTTTTTTTAAGTCAGGAAAAGTCCTTAAAAGGAGTCTTAAGTCCTGGAAACCCCCTTTAAATTGCAAGGAAGCAGTTTTGTAGGGTTATCTAAACTTAACTTGCAGATTTCTATTTTTCTGTGACATGCCGAAGAACTTGTGGCCACCACCATATGCTACTGACGGTTTGCTCAAAGATCATTTGTCTACATTTCCACTGCGAAGGCAAAATAACTGATTAATCCAAAGGAATAGTAGAAAAACAACCAGTGTTCCAGCAGCATCTTAAGAAAAGCAGTCAAAGAACCCTCCAGGAAAGACATTACTAACATGCCATATGCAGGATCTTATTTGTAATGCCAAGGAGGCTTGGAGCAAAACGTGACTATTCTTTAGGCATCTTCTGTCTAATACGGAAGAAAACCCGCACACATTGCATGCAGACCCAAAATAACTGTCACATGAGGACAGGGGGCTTGATCCATATTGCACCACACACGTTCTCGGCGCCAGAGGAGGTTAATAATTGCACGGTGGATGGGTCACGGCAGAACTTGGATATGGATGAGAGCTCAGTGCTGTGCATACAGGATATACACCGCCATATGGTTTAGAGACCCTCCAGCACTATACGTGACTCAGCAGGAAGCCACGTTCGGAGGCAGCCATGTATCACACTACAGATATGACCGTGCAGCTCAAGTGTATGAATGAGAACGACAAAGTTTAGAATGTCATGTGGACGTGCCAAATCTGAGCGTTCACGAGATCTGCCCCATATGTACCGGGCCCAGATCTCAGGTCTGTATGCCCCCTTCAATTCCCATATGTAAAGTTCACAAACTAGTATACAGCTTAATTAACACTATACATACAAAATGAAGGCTACAAATCAATAAAGCAAATCATGCTATAGTGCCAACTACAACTCCCATCGTTAGATTATTAGTGAACGCACAATAGAGCAAGTTACAAGTGCAACCTTTCCTTCATCGACCAGGTAGGGGAGATGGCTAAATATTAGCCACAAGGTATTCACTTTCTCCAGTTAACTAGCGGTACAGTCGAAAGTACACAGTTTAGAGCGGTGTACGTCCTCTACTGGGAATTCTAGGTGCAAGTTCACTGCGCCCTCGGGCAATCGGGAAAGGGGGGGGGGGGGGAATACTTAGAAAGCAATTATTTTCTTTATTGCAATCCCAAAAACTAGAGATTGTGATGTGGCGGTCATAAGGGAACTGTACCATACGGAAGCGTGCATTACACGTCAGCTGGAGTGCCAAGAACATGCCACCCTGGAGCATATGCTGAGGAAATGCCTGGGTGGGGGGTTTCTGACATGTCATAGCCAAGGGTGGGCTTTAGTCCTCCACGCCGCCGTCTTTTGCAAGTGGATTCCTTGCCGAGCAGTGAAGAGCTCCGGATCCTAGCATTAACCCCTTGGCTCCTGCAGGCTGCTTGAAGGCTCCCAAAACAAAGTTCTGTAGTGCACTGACTTCTATCATATTCAGAGTCCAAGTGTCACAGAACTTTGATTTAAGGACCACAGACAGGTGTCCGAACTTCCACGATTTAAAGGTCTCCTCTTGGTGGACATGCCAGCCTGCGCCACAGAACCCACAGGCAATGTCATGGTGCAGGAACAGCAGAAGAGACTTAAATAAGCTGCAGGGAGAAATAAAGTCAGAGATTGCACAGGGTGAGCTGGAGCCTGGGCAGAGACAACCATTTCCATACCACCATTCTTCTCACCCCTCTTTCTGAAATGGTCCTCTCCATCTCCCAGGTTCCAGCCGGTAGCGGTCGCATCTATATCACATAAAAAGGGGGGGAGATGAAAGAGAAAAAGATGCCGGGTACATTCCTGTCTTGCATTCAAAATGGGAGCCGCACTGCTGCATTTCTTGCCTGCAAAAAAATATAAGAGGAGACACGGGGAAAGTTGAGGCGGATGCACCGGGGACGAGCCGGCTGGCAGCGTGGCGTTCTCATTACCTGAACAGCTGTTGCGGGATGCAACAGGTCCGCTGTGCGAGCGGCGGAGGAGGACTGAAGGTTCCCCGGAGCGCAGGGACCGTGTGCACATCCAGCACTGGCCGCCCTGCCTCCACCTCCCGTGCACCTAGCCGCTCTCCAGCACCGCAGCGCTGCCTCTCTCTCCCCTGCGTCCCTCTCCCCTTCCATCTTGACTTTTGCCGACGTGGAAATTTTGGGTTTGGAAACGACCCGCGCTCTTATTGGCTGCCGGCAGCCGGGGTTGAAGGTCACGGTTGCTTGCGCTGTTCCGCGTCAAAGAGCGGCAGCTGTGAAGTCAGCAGGATTTCTTGTCACCCCTCCCCCTCCGCACACCGGCTCCAGCGCCCGCTGGCATGTTAGTTTATGCAAACGTAGTGAGGGGGGGGACACAGAGAGAGAGAGACGTGGGCCTATGCCACTGCCGCCGGCCGGGAAAGGGGAGGTCGCCCATTGAAAGTGGCTCCCATGTGTAGCCTGGGAATTATCCAAGCTGTGTCACACGGAGGACACTCCCCCTTAACCCTTCGCTGCCCGAGCTGACTCCCGTCAGCCGCGGAAACCTGCGAGCTGTGTCAGAGGAAGGTGCGAGTGAAAGGGTTAACCCGCCCCCAGCCCTGGCACGTCTCATCACCTTAAACCCTTCAGCCGGATATGCAGAATACAGTGTATTCCAGTCCAGCCCTGGGGCTTCCGCAGGGATTTTCTGGGGTATTTTTATTTCTTTTGGTAAAAACCTGAAAAAAAAAAAAAAGACGTCCAAAAGATGTAGATGTCATCGCTAACTGTACAGTGATGTCATGATGTCCATATGGTCATGTGACTGCATGATCCTGGGCTTCAGCATGGACACAAATGGTTTCTAGGGGTCATTTTATCCCATGCACTGATAAGGGTATATTCACACAGGAGGGTCATTTATGCGGATGTTCCACAATTTTGTCACTGTGTTTCCGCATCAGAATCCACATTTGTTACTGGGGCATTTTGAGGTGAAATTGCACCAGATAATGGAAAGGGTGAAATCTGCACAAACGACACGTCGCAGATTTAAAATCCGCACCGCAGGTCACTTTCTAAGTGGAAATTTTCGGCACCGTGTACATGAGATTTTGAAAATGTCATCTACTCCAGCAAACTGTACCAGGACAAAATGTCCACCGGACTCCATTATGGTCAATGGAGCCAGCGGGCCGTCCGGTAACATCTGGCAGTGCTAGATCCGGAGAACTCGGGCTGTGCCGCAAATGCGGAAGTAGATTTAGCTGGTACTGGATTGTGCTGCCGATTTGCTGCTCTAAAAATCTGTGCATAATATGCACCCTATAGAGTCCTGTAGGCCCCAGACCAGGCGTCCACCATCACTATGTGCATTATAGGCACCGCCAGAGGTCAGAGCTGTCTGTCCACAGTCCACTGTAAACACTGCCAGCGGTCAGTCCACTGTAAACACTGCCAGCGGTCAGTCCACTGTAAACACTGCCAGCGGTCAGTCCACTGTAAACACTGCCAGCTGTCAGTCCACTGTAAACACTGCCAGCTGTCAGTCCACTGTAAACACTGCCAGCTGTCAGTCCACTGTAAACACTGCCAGCGGTCAGTCCACTGTAAACACTGCCAGCTGTCAGTCCACTGTAAACACTGCCAGCGGTCAGTCCACTGTAAACACTGCCAGCGGTCAGTCCACTGTAAACACTGCCAGCTGTCAGTCCACTGTAAACACTGCCAGCGGTCAGTCCACTGTAAACACTGCCAGCGGTCAGTCCACTGTAAACACTGCCAGCGGTCAGTCCACAGTCCACTGTAAACACTGCCAGCGGTCAGTCCACTGTAAACACTGCCAGTGGTCAGTCCACTGTAAACACTGCCAGCGGTCAGTCCACTGTAAACACTGCCAGCGGTCTGTCCACAGTCTAATGTAAACACTGCCAGCGGTCTGTCCACAGTCTAATGTAAACACTGCCAGCGGTCTGTCCACAGTCTAATGGAAACACTGCCAGCGGTCTGTCCACAGTCTAATGTAAACACTGCCAGCGGTCTGTCCACAGTCTAATGGAAACACCTCCAGCGGTCCGTCCACAGTTGCCTCATTCACACATTTATGTCTGTGATGAAATCCATGATAACATGGTGATTCATCTGTGAAGATGTCCATGAAGAATCTGTTTTGTCATGTCCCTTCTCGGCATGTCTGCGATCTTCAGCACTACCTCCTATTGAAATGAATGGGAGGCAGAAACCATGTGACCTCCAGATAAATTTTGGCGTGGATATCCGGGCCAAAAACACTGCGGAAACGGCCCCTTTGAGGACGAGTAACGTATATATATCATGCAGCGAACAATGCATTCACGCAAAGTGCTGTACATCGAGTAGGCACAGAATCTCCTGGATCAGTGCTGGGACCTGACTGTTACTAACAGCCAGGCCCCTGCTGAGAACTATGATGGGGGCGGATTAACCTCTTAGATGCTGTGGTCCATGCTAGCCGCAGCATCTAGGGGCTTTAATAGAGGGAGGGGGCTCCCTCTCTCACCTCATCGGTGGCCTATTAGTTTTGCGGTCTAAAAAACGTGTGTATCCGCAAAATGCTGATCCAGAAATGTTGGCCATGTGGGAAAAATGATGTAACAAAATGTGGGGTGCTTTTTCTCCTATTACCACCTGTGAAAATGAAACATTTTAGAGTAAAACTACATATAATTGAAATACAATGTGATTTTTAATTTAATCTCCCAATCCTTAAAAAATTCTATGAAGCACCTGTGGGGTCAAGCCAATCACTATAAATCTTAATGAATTCTTTGAAGCAGTTAGTTTCCAAAATGGGGTAACTTTTTGGGGTTTCACACTGTACTGGAACCTCAGCGGCACTGCAAATGTGACATTGCACCCGACAACCATTCCAGCAAAATTTGCTTTCCAAAAGCCAAATAGCGCTCCTTCCCTTTTAAAGGGAATCTGTCACCAGAATCATCACCATTAAACTAAAACTATTGTCTTGCAGCACTTACTACGTCCTTTCCAGATGTGCTCTTCTTTCCTTGCTGCTTGGTTTCTATCTTGAAAAAATCCACTTTATTCCTTATGCAAATTAGCTAGTAAGGTGCCCAGAGGGGCGTTGTTTTTCTTCAAATGTGCCCAGGAACGCCCCCTTTTGAGTGCCCAGGCCCGCCCTCCAGCAAAGCCTAAGCATGCCTCTCCTCGGCTCCTAGTCTACACTCCCAGCAGCGCCGTTGTCTCCCCCCCCCACCACCACCACTATATCACCACCCGCAGATAACCCCGCCCACCCTTGGTTTCAGCGTCGCTGACAAATCTCGCTGCGCTTCTTCTCTTCCAGCAGAGGATGAAACCATCACTGGGCTTGATGCATGCCCAGAGGGCATCAGTCTCAAATATTTTACTGGGCATGCGCCGAGCCCAGTGATGGTTTCATCCTCTGCTGGAAGAGAAGAAGCGCAGCGAGATCTGTCAGCGACCGATCTCAAGGGTGGGCGGGGTTATCTGCGGGTGGTGATATAGTGGTGGTGGTGGGGGGGGAGACAACGGCGCTGCTGGGAGTGTAGACTAGGAGCCGAGGAGAGGCATGCTTAGGCTTTGCTGGAGGGCGGGCCTGGGCACTCAACAGGGGCGTTCCTGGGCACATTTGAAGAAAAACAACGCCCCTCTGGGCACCTTACTAGCTAATTTGCATAAGGAATAAAGTGGATTTTTTCAAGATAGAAACCAAGCAGCAAGGAAAGAAGAGCACATCTGGAAAGGACGTAGTAAGTGCTGCAAGACAATAGTTTTAGTTTAATGGTGATGATTCTGGTGACAGATTCCCTTTAAGGGCCTATGCACACGACTGTATGTACTTTGTTGTCTTTAAAACACAGATCCGCAAAAATTATGGATGACGTCTATGTGCATTCCGGATTTTGCGGAATAGAACAGCTGGTCCCTAATAGAACAGTCCTGTACTTGTCTGTAATGAGGACAATAATAGGACATGTTATAGGTTTTTTTGCGGAACGGATATATGGACATGCGGAAACGGAATGCACACCATTGGCGGATCCAGGGGAGGGGCAACGGGGCAATTGCCCCCCCCCCCCCCCCCGAGAATGTGGGCAGCAGTGGCGGCGGCGGCAGGGCACAGGGAGATAAGCGCTTCCACTGTAAAAGCGCTCATCTCCATAGCCATCTGTATCGCCGTCCTCAGGACAGCGATACAGATGGCTGTGCTGCGGCAGGGGAGGGAGAGGCGACTCCCTTCCCTGCTCCTCTGATAGGCTGCGGGCCTTGTGCCGGCAGCCTATCAGAGGCCGGTTCAGGCGGCGTGATGACGTAAACGCGCCGCCTGAGCAGTACAGAGCGGGACACAGGCCGGAAGAGGCCTGCATCGCATCGCATATAGGTAAGTATAAGTGTTTATTTTTTTATTATTTAACATTATTTGACAATTTTACTGCCACATGGAGGGGGGGTGGGGCAGACTGAGAGGATGGAGAGAGTGGCACTTATCCCTGGCACATGAGGAGGGGGGAGAGGAGACTGGCACATGATGGGGGATGGCAATTATCCCTGGCACATGATGGGGAGAGGAGACTGGCACATGATGGGGGGGAGAATGGCACTTATAACTGGCACATGGAAGGGGGGTTGCAGAGAGGCTGGCACATGATGGGGGAGAGTGGCACTTATCCCTGGCACATGAGGGGAGGGAGAGGAGACTGGCACATGATGGGGGGAGTGGCACTCATCACTGGCACATGGAAGGGGGTTGCATAGAGAAGGCTGGCACATGATGGGGGGAGAGTGGCACTAATCACTGGCACATGAGGAGGGGGAGAGGAAACTGGCGCATGATGGGGGGAATTGCACTTATCACTGGCACATGAGAGGGGGGGGAGAGGAGACTGGCACATGGTGGGAGGGGAGAATGGCACTTATAACTGGCACATGGAAGGGGGGGTTGCAGAGAGGCTGGCACATGATGGGGGAGGGGAGAGTGGCACTTATCACTGGCACATGGAAGGGGGTTGCAGAGAGGCTGGCACATGATGGGGGAGAGTGGCACTTATCACTGGCACATGAGGGGGAGGAGACTGCCACATTATGGGGGAGAGTGGCACTTATCACTGGCACATGAGGGGGAGAGGAGACTGGCACATGATGGGGGGGGGGAGAATGGCACTTATAACTGGCACATGGAAGGTGGGGTTGCAGAGAGACATGATGGGGGGGAGAGTGGCACTTATCACTGGCACATGAGGGGGGGAGAGTGGCACTTGTTACTGGCACATGATGGGGGGGAGGGGGAGAGGCACTTTTCACTAGCACATGATTGGGGGGCATCTATGGGGGCACCTCTTACTGGCACATTATTGGGGGGCACTATGGGGACATCTACTGAGGCCATAAAGAAGGGGTATTTTATATGGGGGCTCTGTGTGGTACTAGTATTATCAGGGGTATTATCTGTTTCTGCAGTATAATATTGGGGACCACAGCGGCACAGTATTGGGGGTAGTAGGATGATTTGTCCAGAAGATAGTAGGATGATGGAAAAGTAGTAAACTGAGGTTTTTTTTTGTTGTCAAACTGCAGAGAAGAAAACTGTTGGTCTGGTCTGAAAGGAGAAGAGGACAGAGAACATCTACCTCACAGGAGAAGTCACTGGATGTAAGAGGTAAGTGGGGCTATATTTCGGTAGTGATCGGAGCAGGGGCGCATCGATTGCCGGAAGTGCCCCTCCCGAGACCAGGCTCTGGATCCGCCACTGATGCACACGGAGTAACATTCGTTTTTTTTCCAGACCCATTGAAATGAATGGTTCCGCATATGGTCAGCAAAAGACGAAATGAGTAACCAATTTTTGGGTGCTTTTTCAACTGTTACCCCTGTGAAAGTGAAAAATGTGGGGCTAAAGCAACATTTTATTGGAAGAAATGAAATTTTTCTTTTTTTTACAGCTAAGTGTCTCTAAATTCTATAAAACGCCTGTAGGGTCTAAGTGCTCACTACACAAAAAATTTGTTTAGGGATGTAGTTTCTAAAATGGGGTTACTTTTGAGGGTGTTTTTACTGTAAGTGTACCTCAGGGTCTCTTCAAATGCAAATGACACCCAAAAACATTTTGAGCAAAATCTGCCCTCCACAAACCATATGGCGCTCTTTCTCTTCTGAATCCTGCCGTATGGCCATACAGCAGTTTGGCAGACCACATGTGGGGTGTTTCTGTAAATTGCAGAGAAATTAATATGTAGGTGTATTTCGCTGTTAACCATTGTTGTGTTATGGGAAAGAATTGATAAAAATGGAAAATCTTTAAAAAAAAATATTTTTTAAAAAGTCACCTCCAATTTTTGGTTTCTATTATGTAAGCACCTCAAAGTCACTTCAAAACTGAATTGATCCATAAAAAAAGTCAGTTTTGGAAATTTGCTTGAAAATTAAAAAAAGCTGCTTTTAAAATTCTAAACCTAAACGTTTTTAAAAATACAATGACATTTTAAAAATGATGCCAACGTAGAGTAAACATATGGTAAATGTTAGTAATAAGTGTTTTGTGAGGTATTGCTATACTATATTGCTGGGCCAGTTTTCACCCTTCTGCCCAGGCCATTTTTTGAAAATTTCACGTGTCATTTTATGTGGTAATAACTTTGGAACACTTTTACTTATCCAAGCCATTCTGAGATTGTTTTCTTGTGACACATTGTACTTCAGGATATTCATAAATTTGAGTCAATATATTTCACCTTTATTTATGAAAAAATCCCAAATTTACCAAAAAAATTTAAAAATTCGCAATTTTCTGAAATTTAATTTCTTTGCTTTTAAAACAGAAAGTGATATTTCATGAAATATTTATTACTTAACATTCCCCATATGTCTACTTTATGTTGGCATCATTTTGTAAATGTCATTTTATTTTTTTAGGATGTTAGAAGGCTTAGAATTTTTGAAGCAATTCTTAAGATGTTTAAGAAAATTTCCAAAACCCACTTTTTAAGGACCAGTTCAGGTCTGAAGTCACTTTCTGGGGCTTACGTATTGGAAACCCACCATAAATGACCCCATTGTAGAAACTACACTTCTCAAGTTACTCAAAACTGATTTTACAAACTTTCTTGGCAGATTTTCCATTTTAATTATTTTTTTTCTTTAACACATCGAGGATTAACAGCCAAACAAAACTCAATATTTATTACAAAGATTCTGCTGTTTACAGAAACACCCCACATGTGGTCGTAAACTGATGTAAGGGCACACGGCAGGGCGCAGAAGAAAAGAAGCGCCATATGGTTTTTGGAAGGCAGATTTTGCTGGACTGGTTTTTAGATGCCATGTCCCATTTGAAGCCCCCCTGGTGCACCCCTACAGTAGAAACTTTCAAAAAGTGACCCCATTTTGGAAACTAGGGGATAAGGTGCCAGTTTTATTAGTACTATTTTGGGGTACATATGATTTTTAATTGCTCTATATTGCATTTTTTTGTGAGACAAGGTAACTAAAAAATGGCTGTTTTGGCAGTGGTTTTATTTTTTATTTTTTACAACATTCATCTGACAGGGTAGATGTCACGGACGTTCCCGCGACAGGTGGCAGGAGATCAGTGAGACTGGCAACACGTGGTTTGATCTGACATGTTTTCCGTTTGGATCAAATGACGTCTGTGTTGTTTCTGGTGCTTGCCACACCTTCTTTCCCCAGGTGTGGCTATTAGGGTCATTTAACCTTCTCTATAGTTGCTTCTCCCACAATGGTATGCGGTTCATAGCTTCTATTTGGATCTTTGGATAGATTGTGGTTGGATCTCGACTGAGTTCCTGGTGTTTCCATTGCTCCTTTTAAGTTAAGTCTTTCCTTTCCCTTTTCTATTTTTTTTTGGGTTCCATTTCCCTATTTTTTGTATTTGGCCTAAAGGAGACTCCTGTTCATCCTTCCTTTTGGAGGAACAGGTAGTCTCATCGCTGCCATTAGTACCAGGGTCCTATAGGGCTTGATAGGACTCTAGGTATTCCTGCGTATGAACTCACCTACCTTTGGGGTCTGTTCATACTGGTAGTTAGTCAGGATTTTGGTTAGGGTGTTCACTAGGAGGTATCCATTTTCCTTCCCTAGTTCTCAGGCCTGATTTCCTGTTCCTGTGCTATTTTTATAGACCAGGTTGTTACGGACGCAATTATATCAAATATGTCTACTTTCTTTGTTTGTTTCAGTTTTACATAATAAAGCATTTTTGAAAAAAAAAAATTTGTTTTTGTGTCTCCATTTTCTGAACGACATATTTTTGTTATTTTTCTGACAATCGTCTTGTTGTGCAGGGGCTTGTTTTTTGCAGGAAGAGTTGACGTTTTTATTGTTAGCATTTTTGGGTACATATAATTTTTTTGATCATTCATTATAACACTTTATGGGGAAAGGTGACCAAAAAAATTGGTTGTTTTGACACAGTTTTTATTTATATATTTTTACAGCGTTCACCTGGGGGTTAGGACATGTGACATTTTTATAGAGAAGATCGTTATGGTCGTGGCAATACATAATATATATACTTTTTCTTATTTATTTAAGTTTTACACAATAAAAGCATTTTTGAAACCAAAAAAATGATGTTTTAGTGTCTCCATAGTCTGAGAGCCATAGCTTTTTTATTTTTTGACCAATTGTCTTAGGTAGGATCTCATTTTTTGTGGGATGAGGTGCCGGTTTAATTGGTAGTATTTTGGGGGGTATACGCCTTTTTGATCGCACTTTATGTGATGTTAAGTGACAAGAAATGGCTCTTTTTGGCATTTTTTATTTTTTTACGGTGTTCAGCTGAGGGGTTAGGTTATGTGATATTTTTATAGAGCAGGTTGTTATGGACACGGCGATACATAATATGTATACTTTTTTTATTTATTTCACTTTAACACAATAATAGCATTTTTGAAACAAAAAAAATGATATTTAATGTTTCTATGTTCTGAGAGCTATATTTCTTTTTATTTTTTGAGCAATTTTCTTATGTAGGAGCTCATTTTTTGCAGGATGAGGTGACGGTTATATTGGTAAAATTTTGTGGATCATAATCCTTTTTGATCACTTGGTGTTGCACTTTTTGTGATTTAAGGTGACAAAAATGGCTTTTTTGACACAGGTTTTATCTTTTTTTTATGGTGATTATCGGATGGGGTATATCATGTGATATATTTATAGAGCCGGTTGTTACGGATGCGGTGATACATAATATGTGTTTTTTTTCCCTTTTTTTTAATTATAAAATCAGGGGAAAGATGTGTTTTTTTATTTTTTCACTTTTTTTTTCTACTTTATTTCTGTCCCATCCCACTCTGGGACTTCGACTTTTGAGGGTCTGATCCCCTCTGCAATGCATTACAATACATCTGTATTGTAATGCATTGCCTGTTATTGTATTACACTGAGTAATACACTAACAGGTTACCTAGGAAACACAGCCTGGGGCTGGATCTCCTCGGCCCCCATAGAAGGCAGGTCCCATTGCCGTGCAGGGCATCGGGCTGACTTGTCACCCATTGAGTCCCCACCACAGCAGCTCGGAGACCCGATGGGCTTCCTTACCAGACACATGCACCTTCCATGCCGCGGTCAGCGCCTACCATGGCAAAGAAGCGGTTAATCCGCCAGCATTGCTGTAAAATCCGATGCTGGTGGATTAACCTCTTCTATGCCACGGTAGACGCTGACTGCGGCATGGAAGGTGCATGTGGCTGGTAAGGAAGCCCATCGAGTCTCCGAGCTGCTGCGGTGGGGACTCGATGGGTGATAATGCAGCAGGGGCCCGACTATCAGGGACTGCTGGGTTCCTACAGTGATCAGGAGCGCACCGCTCCGATGCCCACCCGATCACCATGACGTAATAGTACATCAAAATGCGGCAAGTCACTTGACGCCATGACATACTATTACGTCATATGTTGGGAAGGGGTTAAAAGCAGAGAAATTCAAATGTAAAAAATTGCGAATTTTTTCAAAATTTTCAGCAAATTTGGGATTTTTTTTTTTACAAATAAAGGTAAAACATATCGACACACAGATTTACCACTATCATGAAGTACAATGTTTATCAGAAAAACACCACGGCGCTTAGGATTTAAGATGCACTTTTAGTTTTAATCCATCCGATTTGTTATATTGACATGGCCAATGTTTCGGTCCATCCAGGACCTTGTTCACTGCCATACGAGCCATACGAAGGCATCCTACCACTGAGCACCAACATACCAATATTATTTTGGAATGTCAACCATCATCTTCTTTCTATCAAGTACGATTTGTCACAAGAAAACAATCTCAGAATCGGTTGGATAAGTAAAAGCATTCCAAAGTTATTACTACATAAAGTAGTACACGTGTCAGATTTGCAAAAATTAAAGGGTTTGTCTCACTTCAGCAAACTCACTCATCATGTAGATAAAGTTAATACAAGGCACTTACTAATGTATTGTGATTGTCCATATTGCCTTCTTTCCTGGCTCGATTTATTTTTCTGTCGCATTACACACTGCTCGTATGCAGGGGTTATAACACCAGGCTGGCGTGACAGTTGTCACATGTGACATAACGCTAATTGTTCCGCTCATGGCCATCCAGTTTGACTCCTGGAGAATGCCCTACAGTAGGACTCTCTCACCTCACCCCTCCCTGCTTCTAGTCATTCATTTCTGTGTGTATGTGTAAGTATGTATATATGCTTGTTTATACAGAATGTGTATTTAATATATAAAGTGTTTTATGTTTGACTATGTGATGAGCATACATATGAATGTGTCTAGATTAGTTGCCAGTGTGTGTCTATGAATGCGGTATCCATGCAGGTGTATGCATCCATCTATGTATTTAATTTACCTATTTCCATAGCGTCCACATATTCTGCATTACATTACAGACATTTTCATCACTCACTACCCCCAAGGGGGCTCACAATCTAAGTTCCCTTTCAGTATGTTTTTGGTGTGGGAGGAAACCGGAGTACCTGGAGGAAACCAACCCAACACAGGGAGATCATGCAAACTCTGTGCAGGTATTGTCCAAGTGCTAACCACTAAGCCACCGTGCTTCCCATGTAGTGAGCAAGCATGTAAGTGGTGGTAAATGTGTCACTAAATACGCTTATGTATGCGGTCAGCGTGCGAGCGAGCCCATCTATGTATGTGGTAAGTATGTGTACAAGCCTTGTCTATGTACACACGTGGACAAAATTGTTAGTACCCTTCCATTAAAGAAACCCACAATGGTCACTGCAATAAATTGAAACTAGCAAAAGGAATAATAAATAAAAACGTACTAAAAATCAACTAATGAACTCAGATATTGCTCTTAAATTGTGGTTCAACAGAATAATTTATAAAACAAACTAATGAAACTGGTTTGGACAAAAATGATGGTACCCCTAGAAAAGAACTAAGGTGTGCCCTGTAACTAGCATCACCGGTGTCTTCAAACTTGTAATCAGTCCTATTTAACCCCTTAGTGACCAGCCTGTTTTGTGCCTTACTGACCAAGCGTTTTTCTTCTTTTTTTCATCGTCGAGTTCCGAGAGCTATAACTTTTTTTAGTTTTCCGTCTATATAGCTTTATGAGGGCTTGTTTTTTTGCGGGACAAGTTGTAGTTTTTAATGGCGCCATTTTGGGGTACACATAACTTTCTGATTAAGTTTTATTAACTCTTTCTGAGAGGGAGATGGGAAAAACAGCAATACTGCCACTGCGTTTTTACGTTATAAATTTTACAGCGTTCATTTTTCGGTATAAATAACATCATTAATCTCTGGGTCAGTACGATCGCAGTGATACCAAATGCATATAGTTTTTTTTAGGTTTTACTACTTTTTTGCAATAAAACCCCGTTTTTTAAAAGAAAAAAATGTCTAGGAAGTCCAGGAAGAGTAAATGTACTTTAAATGGGTTTCTGGGACTTTAAAGGGTTTCTCCTGAATCTCCATATTGATGACCTATCATCACGATAGGTCATCAATGTCAGGTTGGCAGGAGTCCGACAGCTTCCCAAAGTGGCAGTAAGCTCTGTGGCCTCTTCCTAGGCATGTGACATCAAATAGGGTGTGTAGAATGTGTACCTAGCTTTTAAGTTTTCTGTGTTCATGGCATCAGATGCCAACGAATTCTGATTTTGAAAGGCTCGGCTGTACAACTACGTACTGTAGTTTGCATGTTATACAGGAAATCAAATAAATAATACAACTCGAATTGCGATTTATATACTATTTATTAAAAAATGTAAAATTAACTGCCAGTTTTAATGAAATCACCACGTACATTTTTTTGTGGTCGCATTTAAATATACCCAGACGTTATAACCAAATTTTATTAGCATTTTGACTTTTGGTTTCAATGAATAAACTTGGGGACAAAGTTTGAGCAATGGTTTCTTGGCTGGGGGGAACACACCGAATACCCTCCTTCAGTACTTCCAAGAAGCCTATGTCAAAATGTAATACCGAAATATGGCGGTTAACAATATTGCAGATTTCTCTGAATTCTGTACTGTAGGAGGCACAAAATGTGACTTTTCTGACTAGAAGTTCGTTCCTATTTGAGGTGAAATTTTTTTTTTTACATTGCCGCTTCCCAAGACCCAAAACTTTTTTATTTTTATTTCTATAGAGTTGCGTAAGGGCTTGATTTTTGCGGCACCACTTGTATTTTTCATTGGTATCATTTTGGAGTAAATGGCGCTTTTTGAACACTTGTTATTACGTTTTTTTGGTGGCAACTAAGAAAAAATGAGTAAGTCGGTCTTTTTTTTTTTTTATGGCGTTCACCGTAGGGGATAATTCATGTGATATTTATGTAGTCCAGGTCGTTACGGACGCGGCAATACAAATATAAGTGGGAGATTTTTTTTGCAATTTTTTTCATTAAAAAGCGTATTTTCAATGGGGAAAAAAAGTATAATTTCTTTTTTATGGGAATGCAATGCCAGAGAGGCGCAGCCTGCTGAAAATCACTTCAGCCAGGACCGGGGCCCTCATTGGAAGCCAGGTAGGCTTCACAACACATCGGCTGCCCACGATCGCAATTAGGGAGACAGAGGGAGTCCTCTCTCTCTGTCACTGCTTTACATGCGGCGGGCACCATTGCCCGCGGCATATAAACGGTAAACAGCCCGGATCGGCACTCCTGCTGGTGCGGGCTGTGAGAGCACCCCCCTGGCTCTCATATGAGAGCCGGATCCCCGCTCCCCGGGGGACCCGTGCAGCGCTTAGACTGGGCCACCGTAAAAGCACAGCCTAAGGCCCCTTAGTGACCGCCGTAAAAACACATATGGGTGGTTACTAAGGGGTTAAAGGGTGAAAAGTAGTCACTTTGCTGTTTGGTATCATGGTGGGTATCACAATGAACATGGACCAAAGAAATAAAGAAAAACTGCTACAAGAGGACATAGTTTTAAATTAGAGGGGCAAAGGTTTAAAAGTAATATCAGGAAGTATTACTTTACTGATAGAATAGTGGACGCATGAAATAGCCTTCCTGCAGAAGTGGTAGCACAGTGAAGGAGTTTAAGCATGTATGGGATAGGAATAAGGCCATCCTTCATATAAGATAGAGCCAGGGGCTATTCATAGTATTCAGTATATTGGGCAGACTAGATGGGCCAAATGGTTCTTATCTGCCGACACATTCTATGTTTCTATTAAATAGTCCATGGAAATAGTTGTCTCAGGAGTTTACAAAGTAAATTATAGACAAACATGTTAAAGGTAAAGGCTGTAAGACCATCTTCAAACAGCTTGAAGTTCCTGTTACTACAATTACACAGATTATTCAGAAGTTTAGGGTCTACGGGACTGTAGCAACCTCCCTGGGCGTGGCCGCAAGAGGAAAATTGATGACAAACTGTACAGACGGATAATGCAAATGTTAACCAAAGAGTCCAGAGCAACTTCCAAAGAGATTAGAGGTGAACTCCAAGGTCAAGGTACATCAGTGTCAGATCACACCATCCATCCATCCATCGCTGTCTTAGCCAAAGTGGACTTAATGGAAGACAACCGAGGAGCAAACCACTGTTGAATGCAAATCATAAAAAAGTGAGACTGGAATTTGGCAAAATGCATATTGACAAGCCACAAATCTTCTGGGAGAATGTCCTTTGGACAGATGAGACAAAACTGGAGCTTTCCGGCAAGTCACATCAGCTCTATGTTCACAGACGCAAATATTACACATACAAAGAAAAGATCATTGCACCTAATGTGAAACATGGAGGAGGTTATGTTTTGGAAACATGTAGCCGATACATGTAGTCTGGAGAAGGCACCCTTCAAACCTGAGACAGTTGGAGCAGTATGCTCACGAGAAGTGGGTCAAAATACCTGTGGACAGGTGCAGAAGCCTCATTGCGAGATACAGAAATCGCTTGATTGCAGTCATTGCCTGAAAAGGATGTGCAACGATAGATTAACTTAAGGGTACCATCATTTTTGTCCAGGCCAGCTTCATTTGTTTTTTTTTTTAAATTATTCTTTTGAACCACAATTTAAAATCAATGTCTGATTTTCATTTTGTTTTTTTCAGTTTCAAGTTATTTGAGTGACCAGTGTGGGTTTTTCTTTCTTTAATGGAAGGGTACCAACAGAGGGAGTGTTGGTGGATATTTAAGCTAGACACTCCAAACCCCAATGGACTTAACGAACAGATACAGTTTGGGTGTTTCTTGTAACCGCCTGTCCCTGTCTCTCCCCCTCCCTCTTCCACCTCTCCATTTTTCCGACGAGAACAATCAGATACCTGTGTCAACCCTGCAATAGGGTTATCCCGGCTGCACTTGACTTTATACGTGCAGCCCTGGCCGTATTCATACCATCATATATGGCTTCTCAGAAAACCCCCTCTTTTCAAATGTTAGGGTTTCTAAAATGATTGTACCTATGGTAGATGTCCTGTTTAAATATTCTTTTTTACCTGATCTAGGTTGAGGTGAACAGCTCCCTGTCCTTACATCGGTGGGTAGCCGATATTTCATCTCCCTGCAAATGGTGCCGTAGTGATTAAGTTCAGCCCACTAAGGGGACGAAGGAGGCGTGGATCTGCGCTCCCCGCCCCTAACTAAGCGTCTCTCTGATGACGCGGGAGTATCTCCTGGCAGTCGGGCATTCAGGAGCTTTAGTGCGCATGCGCATGCCCTTCCTATACGGCGTGACGCCACCGTCCTGATGCGGACGTGATGACGTCACCCTCGCGGCGCAGGACGCCGCGGGAGCTTTAAATGACACGATGGAGTTAGTCATTTAGAGCGCAGCACATCTAACTGGCGCATGGGACACACCGGTCCCCCGGGAGCTCCACATGACCAATTTGGGCGATACGCCACTTTAGGTCACCTGTAAGTAACCACAGCATTGGATTTATCTCTTATCCTGTTATGTTTTCACAAGGTTAAGGATTATCTCATACATTGGCTGTCTATGTTTTTTATGTATTACAGTGGAAAGGAACCCAGTTCATTTTGGGCACTCCAATATCCATCAGTGGCCCTAGGTCCCCTGAAGATTCCAAGGGACACTGATGTAGCCGACAATAGATGAAACGCGTCGGGACATTATATGTAGGCTAAAGTTTGATATTGTATAGAGTAATACATTTCTGGTGAGACATACTCATGAACATTTCTTATGTGTGTATTTGGGATGGTATTTTGCCTCTATTAGGGGAAGTGTATCCAGGGACAGGCTCCGGTAATGGTGCTATCCCTTGCGGGGTAGGACACTATTATTAGGACTAGGGAGTATTAGGTCAAGTAGGGTCTTACCAGGGCCAACTACTATACCTACCTTATACCCGGTCACGGCGACCCCTGGACCATTTTCCGGTTTTGCACACTAAGGTTTGTTGGGGCTCAATTGCCCTATGTTGATGGCTGTGTGCCCGCCTTAATTCTTTTTGAGGCATGAGCACATTAGGTTTGGTATGCTGACGTTTGAGGCCCACTTATTTTAAATTTTGAAGTAAATATTAAGTTTTATTATTTTTGCCACCCCCAATTTTCATTTTTTGTTTTCATGCTGGGTAGCAAGTGACTAGGTACCTCAATAGTACCCGTGTCCGACAGGTGCATTTTCATTCTTCAAAATACCTGTGGACAGGTGCAGAAGCCTCATTGCGAGATACAGAAATCGCTTGATTGCAGTCATTGCCTGAAAAGGATGTGCAACGATAGATTAACTTAAGGGTACCATCATTTTTGTCCAGGCCAGCTTCATTGGTTTGTTTTATAAATTATTCTTTTGAACCACAATTTAAAATCAATGTCTGATTTTCATTTTGGTTTTTTCAGTTTCAAGTTATTTGAGTAACCAGTGTGGGTTTTTCTTTCTTTAATGGAAGAGTACCAACAATTTTGTCCACATGTGTATGTAGTCAGTGTGCATATAAGTCTATCTATTTATGTGGTAAGGGTTTGTGCGAGCTTGTCTGTGTATATAGTCAGTGGGTTATGAGTCTGTCTATGTATTTGGTAAATATGTATATGACACTTTCTATGTAGGTAATCAGTGTCTGTATGAACCCGTCTGAATGTACGTGGTCAGTGTGTGTATGAGTATGAGGGTAGTATGTATGTGAGTGCCTTTGTAAATGTAGTGAGAATATGACTACATCTGTATCTGTGGTGTGTGGGTGTATGAGTGTATTCATGCATGTTGTGAATGTTATATGTCCATGTACGTGGTACATGGCCTGTAATATATGGAGCATCTGTATGAAAGGTCTGAAAATCTTCTGAAAGGGGGGCCCACCAATGGGTTAAACAATTCAGAGAATGTAGAATATGCCAACACTCCTTCACCTACTAACTCCTCTAGAGCTGAAAGCAACTGCCTGGTGAGTACTGGAACCTGCTGTGCCCAAGACTAGATGTCTTCAGGTAAGAGATCTCCATGTATGAGAAATTAGTGTATGTACATACTGAGTATATAAAGTAAGAATGTATGCATGCATTGTATGTGCGCCTACATGTGGACTATTCAAGTGTGGATCAGTTGTTTGTAATAGCTGCTCTGATAAAAGTGGTTTTCCCACTTATCCACTATCTGAAAGATAAAGGATATGTGAATGGAGCAGTGGTGGTCAGCTATCTTTGTCAGTGTGTAAGTGAGAAAAATAAATGAGTGAACAAAATAAATAAATAAGTTCCATAGAAGTGAACAGAGCAGTAGTTGGATCCCCAGTAATCAGACACTTACCCCTATTCTGTGGCATAGTGGGAAAAGGGCATAGCATCGTGGCAAAGTCTAAAATGCACCATTATGAACCACAATTCTGGCGTAAAGTTCAAATCAAGTCAATTGTTGGTATAAATTTAGACAAAAATGTTTAGCCATGCACCAAATTTACCATGTAGCAAACTTTTTTGAAAACTTCTGAGATTCAACCTGGCCAGATAAGTTTTAATGTATAACCACTATGCCTGTTAAGGCATACCTAATGTGAGAAGGCACAAGGCAATGGTAAGCGATAGATACATGTCACCGAGGTGCCTGGCCTCAGTGAAATGAATCGGTAACATGGTGTCATATGAGCAATACTTACACATTACTAATATACTTATCTAAAATAAATACAAAACAAATATATATGGTAAATAATGGCCGCGGTCCTTTCCTTAGAGGTTACATAATATAATAATTAACAAACTTTTGAATAATTCATCAATCAATAAATAAATACTGATAAATACTCATTAATAAAAACTATTGTCCCCCCAGTAAAGCCTGGTGGCTAACCCCCCACTAATTCAGGACTATGACTTTAACCTCTTAAGGACATAGGGTGTATGGGTACGCCCTAATGTCCGAGTCCTTAAGGACACAGGGTGTACCCATACGCCCTAATATAAATCAGTTGTAAAAAAAAAAAAGCGCTAGAAACATGGTTCCTGCTGCGTTGGTGCAGCAGGAACCATGTTCATATGCCGAGGGGGGTCCTGTGACCCCCCCATATCTGCGATCGCTGCAAACCGCAGGTCATTTCAGACCTGCGGTTTGCAGCGTTTTGCGATGTATCTGATCCCCACGGTCTATGACCACGGGGATCAATAACTTTAAAATGCTGGCAAATTGTTTTTTTTTATTCCTGTAAAATGGGTTTGTTACTTTCCCCGCATGGTGAAAGTCATAAAAAACAAACAAAAAAAACATGATAAAATTGAAATAGAATACTGTAAAAAGCAGTTTTTTGTCACCTAACATCACAAAACGTGTGACAGCAAGCGATCAAAAAGTCATATGCACCCCAAAATAGTGCCATTAAAACCGTCATCTCATCCCGCAAAAAATGAGCCCCTACCTAAGACAATTGGACAAAAAACAAAACAAAAACTGACTCTCAGACTATGGAGATACTAAAATAGTTTTTTGTTTGTTTAACAAAGGATATTATAGTGTAAAACCTAAATAAATTTAAAAGAGTAGACATATTAGGTATTGCCACGTCCGTAAGAATCTGCTCTAGAAAAATAACACATGACCTAACCCCTCAGATGAACACAGTAACAAAAATAAAATTTAAACCGTTCCAAAACAGTTATTTTTTCAAAATTTTCCATTTTAATCATTTTTTTCCAGTAACAAATCAAGCGCTAACAGTCAAACAAAACTCTATATTTATTGCCCTGATTCTGTAGTTCACAGAAACACCCCATATGTGGTCGTAAACTGCTGTATCGCCAAACGACAGGGCGCAGAATGAAGGGAACGCCATATGGTTTTTGGAAGGCAGATTTTGACGGACTGTTTTTTTGACACCATGTCCCATTTGAAGCTCCTCTGATGCTCCCCTAGAGTAGAAACTCCATAAAAGTGACCCCATATAAGAAACTACACCTCTCAATGTATTTCAAACTGATTTTACAAACTTTATTAACCCTTTAGGTGTTCCTCAAGAGTTTATGGCAACTGGAGATTAAATTTCAGAATTTCTATTTTTTATTACCTTGTCTCACAAAAATGTATTATAGAGCAACCAAAAATCATATGTACCCTAAAAATAATACCACCAAAACTGCCACCTTATCCAGTAGTTTCCAAAATGGGGTCACTTTTTGAAGTTTCTACTCTAGGGGTGCATCAAGGGGGCTTGAAATGGGCCATGGTGTAAATAAACCAGTTCATCAAAATTTGCCTTCCAAAAACCATATGGCGCTCCCTTCATTCTATGCCCTGCCGTTTGGTGATACAGCAGTTTACAACCACACATGGGGTGTTTCTGCAAACTACAGAATCAGGGCAATAAATATTGGGTTATGTTTGGCTGTTAACCCTTGCTTTGTTCCTGGAAAAAATGGATTCAAAATTTGCCAAAAAAAAATAAATCTGAAATTTTATGTCCATTTGCCATGAACTCTTGTGGAACACCTAAAGGGTTAACAACATTTGTAAAATCAGTTTTGAATACCTTAAGGGGCGTAGTTTCTAGAATGGGGTCATTTTTGGGTGGTTTCTTTTATGTAAGCCTCACAAAGTGACTTCAGACCTGAACTGCTCCTTAAAAATTGGGTTTTTGAAATTTTCAGAAAATTTTCAAGATTTGCTTCTAAACTTCAAAGCCTTGTAGCGTCCCCAAAAAAATAAAATGGCGTTCCCAAAATGATCCAAACATGTAGACATTTGGGGAAAGTAAAGTAATAACTGTTCTTGGAGGTATTACTATGTACTATAGAAGTGGAAAAATTGAAACTTGGAAATGTGCAAATTTTTCAAAATTTTTGGTAAATTTAGTATTTTTTTTATACAAAAAGATGAATTTTTTTTTTTACAAAATGTTACTAGTGTCATGAAGTACAATATGTGACGAAAAAACAATCTAAGAATGGCCAGGATGAGTAAAAGCATTTTAAAGTTATCACCACATAAAGTGACACTGGTCAGATTTGCAAAAAATGGCCGGGTCCTTAAGGTGAAATAGGGCCGTGTCCTTAAGGGGTTAACCTAGGGAGGGTGGGCGGAACGACGTCTTCTTTCTTCTAGGTTCCGCGGCAGACAAGCTCAGGACCTGCTGGGACCCTCCATAAATACCCCAGTTTTCCGCCCCAGAAAAACCAACAACCAATCAAATACTGGCAGATTACAGGTGCCTCAACAACAGGTAGGCAACCGACAGCCAATCAAATTAAACCTCTAAAAATCACCTCAGAGCTGTAATAGAGAAAACACAAGTTAGAACAAACTAAAGTAAAATTTCTTCAAAAAATAATTAATTTGGGCAAAAACATAAACATTATCCTTATTATGCTCCATGACACCATGGTGGGCTATCCGAATCCGCTTCTGTGCCCACTATCATTTCGTCAGTAGCCCTAGGTTATTGGCACTTGTTAGTAGTAGTTTAGCTGCTGGCTGCAGCTGATCTTGGCCGGGTTTCACTGGAGTAGTCAAAGAGCAAAGTGGAATGACTACTCCCACGTATCCAGACCAGGTTTTGGCTGGCCTATATAAGCTAGGAGGCCCAGGAGAGCTGGGGGTGTGGTTCCTAGTCTGGAAGTATGGAGTGTTTCAGCGGAGAAGCCTGCTATTGCCAAGTCTTTTCCCCGTCAAGCTGGTGGTGGGAACCAGGAACTATTTCACATGTACTGTGTTTTTTGTGTGTGTACATGCTGAAGTAAGCGAGTATATGTTGACTCCGTTTTGGACAAAATAGACTATTGTTTGAACTATATCTGAACTCACCATTTGGGCTGATCACCACACTAACCTTTCAACAAACTTTGTTCCAATGCACCTCACACAGAAAGTAGAGGAGAATCTGCTTCCTAACTTCTTGTCAATCACTAAGAAGCAGCCACAGGACCATGGAGGACATTATAGAAAAGTCCAGACCTGTATTGATGTGATTAAAGCACTTGGGGTGAGACAGAAACTACTTAGCTGATGCAATTTCTGTCTTTGTGTGTCTCACTCAGCTCCTGATCACTCTCTACTCCAAAGACTTCTACTTACATATGCAGTCTGACACTTCTGTGAGACAGTCTGTTTTGAGACGGATTTAGCTGACATTTCAGAGAATGTATAGGTTGCCATACAAATAAGGGTACTTTCACACCAGTGTTTTTGCTGGATCCATCATGGATGAGCTAAAACAGTTCCGTTGTGATAATAAAACCGCCTGCGTCCATTATGAACGGATCCGGTTGTATTATCTTTAAAATAGCCGAGACAGATCTGTTATGAACACCATTGAAAGTCAATAGGGGACAGATCCGTTTTCTATTGTGTCAGAGAAAACGGATCCGTCCCCATTGACTTACATTGTGTGTCAGTATGGATCCGTCTTGCTCCGCACCACATCGCAGACAGAAAAACGCTGCTTGCAGTGTTATTCTGTCCGCAATGTGGACGTAACCAAAGGGAACAGGATGCATTCTGTTTCGTTCAGTTCAGTTTTGTGTCCATTGACAATCAATGGGGACAAAACGGAGCATTTTCCCCGCGATTGAGATCCTATGACGGATCTCAATAGCAGAAAGGGAAAGCGCAGATGTGAAAGTAGCTTTAGAAAGACGTTAGCTGATGGCTAAACAGGAGATTTAAAAAAATCATCTAGTTAAAGACTGTTTCACAGACATAGGCATACACATTTTAGTCTTTATTGGCCATTATAGTTGTTCAACCTGGCCATACAAGTTCAATTAAACCAGACGATGGACAAAAGATGTTTCTGGGAAAATTCTTTCAAAGAAAGATCTTTTGTCCAACTATTGGATAAAAATTTTGAATATGGCTGGCCTCTAGTCAGGAGATGATAGTTTTTTATCAGTCAGCTAAAACAATTGTTCAATATTAACCACTTCAGCCCCCCTAGCTTAAACACCCTTAATGACCAGGCCACTTTTTACAATTCCGCACTACACTACTTTCACCGTTTATTGCTCCGTCATGCAACTTACCACCCAAATGAATTTTACCTCCTTTTCTTCTCACTAATAGAGCTTTCATTTGGTGGTATTTCATTGCTGCTGACATTTTTACTTTTTTTGCTATTAATCAAAAATTACCGAAATTTTTGCAAAAAAATGACATTTTTCACTTTCTGTTGTAAAATTTTTCAAAAAAAACTACATTTCTATATAAATTTTTCTCTAAATTTATTGTTCTACATGTCTTTGATAAAAAAATCCAATAAGTGTATATTTATTGGTTTGGGTAAAAGTTATAGCGTTTACAAACTATGGTGCAAAAAGTGAATTTCGGCATTTTGAAGCAGCTCTGACTTTCTGAGCGCCTGTCATGTTTCTTCAGGTGCTAGAATGTCAGGAAAGTATAAATACCCCCAAATTACACCATTTTAGAAAGAAGACACCCCAAAGTATTCGCGGAGGGGCTTGGTGAGTTCATGTATCATTTCATTTTTTTCACAAGTTAGCGGAAAATGACACTTTCTGAGAAAAAAAAAAAAAAAAAAGTTTCAATTTCTGATAACTTCTGGCAAAAAAAAAAAATCTCAGACGGACTCACTATGCCCCTCAGTGAATACCTTGGGGTGTCTACTTTCCGAAATGGGGTCATTTGTGGGGTGTGTTTACTGTTCTGGCATTTTGGGCGGGGCTAAATTGTGAGCCGCCATGTAAAACCTAAAGGTACTCGTTGGAATTTGGGCCCTTTGCACTCAGGCTGCAAAAAGTGTCACTCATGTGGTATCGCCGTACTCAGGAGAAGTAGGGCAATGTGTTTTAGGGTGTATTTTTACATACACCCATGTTGGAGTGAGAGAAATATCTCTGTAAATTGTCAACTTTGTATAAAAATTTTTTAAAAGTTGTCGTTTACAGAGATATTTTTCACACAAAGTATGGGTATATATAAAAATACACCCCAAAACACATTGCCCTACTTCTCCTGAGTACGGCGATACCACATGTGTGCCACTTTTGCAGCCTGGGTGCAAAGGCCCTAAACCAATGAGTACCTTTAGGATTTCACAGGGCATTTTACGCATTTGGATTCCAGACTTCTTCTCACGCTTTAGGGGCCCCTAAAATGCCAGGACAGTATAAATACCCCACATGTGACCCCATTTTGGAAGAAGACACCCAAGGTATTCCGTGAGGGGCATGGCGAGTTCATGTAAAATTTTATTTTTGTCACAAGTTAGTGGAATATGAGACTTTGTAAAAACAAAATAAAAAAAACAAAAAAACAATTTCCGCTGACTTATGCCAAAAATAAAAATTCTGTGGACTCACCATGCCCCTCACAGAATACCTACGGGTGTCTTCTTTCCAAAATGGGGTCACATGTGGGGTATTTATACTCACCTGGCATTTTAGGGGCCCCTAAAGTGTGAGAATCCAAATGCATAAAAATGGCCTGTGAAATCCTAAAGGTACTCATTGGTTTTAGGGCCCTTTGCGCACCCAGGCTGCAAAAGTGTCACTCATGTGGTATCGCCGTACTCAGGAGAAGTAGGGCGATGTGTTTTAGGGTGTATTTTTACATATACCCATGCTGCGTGTGAGAAATATCGCTGTAAACGACAACTTTTAAATTTTTTTATTCAAAGTTGTCAATTTACAGAGATATTTCTCTCACCCAGTATGGGTATATGTAAAATACACCCCAAACACATTGCCCTACTTCTCCTGAGTACGGCGATACCACATGAGTGACACTTTTTGCAGCCAAGATGCACAAAGGGCCCTAATTCCAATGAGTACCTTTAGGAGGGCATTTTTACACATTTTTCTTCTCACGCTTTAGGGCCCCTAAAATGCCAGGGCAGTATAAATACCCACATGTGACCCCATTTTGGAAAGAAGACACCCCAAGGTAATCCGTGAGGGGCATGGCGAGTTCATAGAAGATTTTATTTTTGGCACAAGTTAGTGGAAATTGATTTTTATTGTTTTTCTCACAAAGTCTCCCTTTCCGCTAACTTTTGACAAAAAGTTTAATTTTTCATGGACTCATTATGCCCCTCAGCGAATACCTTGAGGTGTCTTCTTTCCAAAATGGGGTCACATGTGGGGTATTTATACTGCCCTGGCATTTTAGGGGCCCTAAAGCGTGAGAAGGAAAATGCGTAAAAATGCCCTCCTAAAAGGTACTCATTGGTTTAGGGCCCTTTGCATCTTGGCTGCAAAAAGTGTCACTCATGTGGTATCGCCGTACTCAGGAGAAGTAGGGCAATGTGTTTGGGGTGTATTTTTACATATACCCATGCTGGGTAGAGAAATATCTCTGTAAATTGACAACTTTGAATAAAAAATTTAAAAAGTTGTCGTTTACAGAGATATTTCTCACACACAGCATGGGTATATATAAAAATACACCCTAAAACACATCGCCCTACTTCTCCTGAGTACGGCGATACCACATGAGTGACACTTTTTGCAGCCAAGATGCAAAGGGCCCTAAAACCAATGAGTACCTTTAGGATTTCACAGGACATTTTTACGCATTTGGATTCTCACGCTTTAGGACCCCTAAAATGCCAGGGCAGTATAAATACCCCACATGTGACCCCATTGTGGAAAGAAGACACCCCAAGGTATTCCGTGAGGGGCATGGCGAGTTCACAGAAAAAAAATTTGGCACAAGTTAGCGGAAATGGTGTTTTTTTTTTTTTTTTTTTTTTTTTACAGTCTCACATTCCACTAACTTGTGACAAAAATAAAATTTTACATGAACTCCCCATACCCCTCACAGAATACCTTGGGGTGTCTTCTTTCTAAAATGGGGTCACTTGTGAGGTTTTTGTACTGCCCTGGCATTTTAGGGGTCTCCGCAATCATTACACGTATGGCCAGAATTAGGAGTTTTTGCGATTCTCCTTATATTGACCATACGGGTAATGAGAATTTTTTCCGTTCAGCCTCTGCGCTGAAAGAAAAAAATGAACGTCTACAGATTTTTCAATTCACATTGATCAATGTGGATGAAAAAATCTCTAAAAAATGTGCAAAAAAAAGAGGGAAAAGCTATAAAGCTGCGATCGCTAAGGGACCCTAAGGCCTCATTCAGCGTCCGCAATTCTGTTCCGCAAAATTTTGCGGAACAGAAATGTGGATACATTCAATTCTATGGGGACAGACTTTGTCCCGCTCGGATCCGTAATTGCGGATCCGTAATTGAAGATCCGCAAAAGTATAGAACATGTCCTATTCTTGTCCGCAACTGCGGACAAGAAAAGGCATTTTCTATATAGTTCTGGCAATGTGCGGATCCGCAAAATGCGGAAAGCACATTGCTGGTGTCCGTAGCTTATGCGGATCCGCGGATTTGCGGATCCGTGGATCCGCAAAACACATGCGGACATCTGAATGAGCCTTACAGGGGTGATCAGTGACAGGGGGGTGACAGGGGGTGATCAGGGGGTGACATGGGAGATCAGGGGTTAATCAGTGACAGGGGGTGGTGGGTGGGTGGGGGCGGTGGGGGGTTGTGTGGTGATTGGTGCACTTTGATATTTTTCTCTGGTGGTCCCAAGCAAAGGGACCACCAGAGAAGCGGGCAGCAAGCAGATCAGACGCTGTTCACAGAACAACGTCTGATCTGCGATTTTTTCTGCCATATACAGCCTGCCAGCGCACGATCGGCGCTGGCAGGCTGTAGTATAACTACATGCGAGCGCGCCGATGGCGCGCATTGCGCATGTGCGGGCGCGTCCTCGCGTCATCTCGCGTCTCGCGAGATGACGCGCCGATGCGTCCGATCAGAGCTACAGGGCCGCCGCCAGGACGCAATCCTGCGTGCGGCGGTCCTGTAGCGGTTAAATTTCACCAGACTAATGATCATTTTGGTTTTATTTTTTTGATCAATTTTAAATGTGTATTATGTATGGCCACCTTTAGTTTAGGAACTGGGGGGGGGGGGGGGGCATAGCAGAACAAGACATTTTTCTCTTTTAAGATACATTACTAAGTTTCTTATAGTTTTTTATACTATTTATTTATACAAAGCTGTGTGAAAAGTTAGCCACCATTTGACTATTAATACCAGATTTTTGCCTGTGGACTATTTTTTTTTCATTCTTGTTTACTTTAGTGCTGATAACACAAGTCTTCTTTAGTTGTTAACGATTCATCAAGTGGATTCATCAAGTATAAACTGCTAGTAGAGCTTGGTCAATGATAACAAAGGGTGGTGCACACTTTATTTTGGGTTCTGCAGCAGGATATATGTTGAGGCAGGGTCACATTTATGCTGGGTGGTCTCCCTTTGCAGCAATTAAGGCTGTCGCTCTGGCATGGTAACTGTCATACAGTATATCCTCCTGTGGAATCTCATTCCAAGCTCTTTAAACTTGGACCCATAGTTCAGCCAAGGTGTTGTTGGCTGCTCTGCATGGGAGATCCGTCGCCCCATCCAGTTCCTGACATTCTCGATGTGGGAAAGATCTAGCAAACAAGCTGGCCAGGGTTGCTAATGGATATCCTATAGAGCATATTGTATAGTGAGAGTAGTGTGTGAGCGGGGCTTATCTTGTTGGACCACGTCTCCTAATTTAGGAGGACTGTTCCACAATGTCCTGGACCAACTGAAGCTGGTCAATGTTCCATGAATACCTGATAGGAACGGTTCTGGTAGCTAATGGCACCCCACACCATGACACCTCGTGTTGGTCTTGTGTGTCTCTGCACTATGCATGATGGCAATAACCGCTCCCCAGCCATCTTGCAAACTCTGATGGGGTGAAAAGGTAAATAACAAGATATCACCTTGACAAGGCCCTCAGGAATAGCCGCTAGAAAAATCTGTTTAGTGGTACAGTGGGTCCACACCCACTGCATTACAATGGCTATACGGTAGCATACATTGGAGTCTTTCATCTCCCAATGTGTAACTCCAACATCAGACTTTGTCGAAGTGGAACAGAACCTAAGACAAATTAGTTCTGACTGTACTACATTTAACATACATCAACAGTTAGCTAAATAGTGATTGTGATTGTTTTAGTTTGTGTAAGCATAGCTAAAGACCCCCATGTATATTAGTGTATTTGCTATAACTGGCCTACCATCTATTGTGTATATAGCAAGCTAGTGACTCTAGCCCAACAAATATTTGGGCAAACTGAAGGTAAAATTGAGGTTTTTTTTGCTCACTCCTTTTGTTTTTCTAGGAGATAAACTGCCACAAGAGGTGTCTGGCTGTGGCGTTCTTCTCTCTCCTCATTGAAAACACATACATGAAAAGCCAAACAGAGCATGTGGCAGTAAGGAAAGATGGCTGTCGGCTGAAAAATCGTTCCGCTGACAGCTATTGATTATTGAAGGTGTATGGGTGTCTTTAGTTTTAACTTTTAGTTTAAAACATTTAAACATTTTCTAAGACTTTCTGTAAAATTCTGTAAACATACAGTTGTGTTCAAAATTATTCAACCCCCACTGAAATTGAGTGTTTTGGCCAGTTTGACATTGATTTTGATCATTTCAGTCATCTTGTTTACAATTAAATGAAAGAGGCACTTGTAAGTCAGACAAATATAACATAACATTTCTAATAAAATAACCACAAATGTCTTTTCTGTGCTCACATCATTATCAGTTTTATTCAACCCCCAAGTGACATTCAATCTTAGTACTTAGTACAACATCCTTTTCCAGTTAGAACAGCTTTTAAACGTGATGCATAGCTTGACACAAGTGTCTTTCAGCGATCTACGGGTATCTTCACGCATTCTTCATGGGCAAAAGCCTCCAGATCAGTCACATTCTTAGGCTTGTGCGCTGCAACTGCTTTCTTTAAGTCCCACCAGAGGTTCTCAATCGGATTTAAGTCTGGTGACTGCGATGGCCACTTCAAAATGTTCCAGCCTTTAATCTGCAACCATGCTCTAGTGGACTTGGAGGTATGCTTGGGATCATTGTCCTGTTGAAAGGTCCAACGTCTCCCAAGCCTCAGGTTTGTGACGGACTGCATCACATTTTCATCCAATATCTCCTGGTACTGAAGAGAATTCATGGTACCTTGCACACACTGAAGCTTCCCTGTACCTGTAGAAGCAAAACAGCCCCAAAGCATGAATGACCCCCTGCCATGCTTCACAGTAGGCAAGGTGTTCTTTTCTTCATAAGCCTTGTTCTTCCTCCTCCAAACATAGCGTTGATCCATGAGCTCAAACAGTTCTAATTTTGTTTCATCAGTCCACAGAACACTATCCCAAAACTTTTGTGGTTTGTCCACATGACTTTTGGCATACTGCGGTCAACTCTTCTTATTCTTTGGAGACAGCAAGGGGGTGTGCCTGGGAGTTCTGGTATGGAGACCTTCATTACGCAGTGTGCGCCTTATTGTCTGAGCTGAAACTTCAGTACCCGCATCTGACAAATCTTTTTTCAGTTCCTCAGCAGTCACACGGGGACTTTTCTCCACTTTGCGTTTAAGGTAGCGCACAGCAGTCGAAGTCAGCATCTTCTTTCTGCCACGACCAGGTAGCGTTTCAACAGTGCCCTTTGCCTTGAATTTGCGAATGATGCTTCCTATGGTGTCTCTTGGTATGTTTGACATCTTTGCAATCTTCTTATAGCCATTGCCCTTCCTGTGAAGAGAAATCACCTCTTCTCTTGTCTTCCTGGACCATTCTCTTGACTTCACCATGTCTGTAAACACACCAGTAAATGTCTAGAAGGAGCGGAGTATCACAGTCATTTTACATCTGCCTAATTGGTGCTTATTATGCTTGATTGCTGCTCCTTGACATCCACAGGGGTTTTCAATACCTGATCGAAAACACTTGAATGAACCTCTGTTCTTAAGATTGGTAGTCTTTAAGGGGTTGAATAATTGTGTCAATGAAGAAATCACAAAAAAAAACATTTAATACTGTACAAAAACAATTGATGTAATTTTAGTTGCATTTGGTTCTTTAAAAAGTCCTTGTAAGATTTCATTCTGAACACAATTACAAATGTACACTAAATTCCCTAAAACCCTTTACAGCATTGGGGGTTGAATAATTTTGAACACAACTGTACTAGCTATATGCATCCATGATTAACCAAATTACCATAATCAAGAGATCATAGGTTGGACTCCCACTGGCCTAACCTTGTGGTTTCAATTCTCACACATTGATGATCTATCTAATGATAGATTATATATTTGAATACACCTTTAACCCCTTAAGGATCGGGGGTTTTGGGATTTTTGCGTTTTTGTTTTGTGCTCCCTGCCTTCCAAAAGCCATAACATTTTTATATTTCCGCTCACATAGCCATATGACGGCTTGTTTTTTGCGGGACAAGTTGTACTTTTTAACGCTACCATTTATTTTTGCATGTGATGTAGTGGGAAACGGGAAAAAAATCCAAATGGGGTGAAATTGCAAAAAAAAAGCAATTTCACCACAGTTATACGGGTTTTTAAATTACAACATTCAATTTGCGATAAAACTGACTGGTTAATTTTATTCTTCAGGTCAGTACGAATCCGGCAATACCTAATATGTATAGTTTTTCTTGCGTTTTGATAGTGAAAAAAAATTAAAAGTGGGAATTTTTTTTATTTTATTTTTTTGTCGCCATGTTTTGACCCCTATAACTTTTTTGTAATTATGCGTATGGAGCAGTGTAGGGGCTCATTTTTTGCGGGGCAATCTGAACTTTTAATTGATACCATTATGGGGTGCGTATGATGTTTTGATCACTTTTTATTCATTTTTTTTTAGGAAATGAAGCGTCCAAAAATGGCGAATTAGCCATTTGGACGCTTTTTTTCCGTTTTTATGTTTGCCGTATGGTGAATATTTTTTTATATTATAGTATGGGCGTTTTCGCACATTGCGACACCCATTATGTGTAATTTTTTTATTTATTTTTTTATTTTATTTTCATTTTGGGGAAAGGGGGGTGATTTGAATTTTTATATTTTTTTTATTTTATTTTTATTTTTTACCACTTTCTTATAGTTCCCACAGGGAACTATAAGATGCAATCATTAGATTGCTATTCTCATATATTCCAATGCAATAGCATTGGAATATATGAGAAAATCGCATATTTCCTATGGAGCCTATTACAGTCATAGGCTCCATAGGAATACTATGTAGTAACCTAGGTTTCATTCACAGAAACCTAGGCTACTACATGCATGCTCCGGCTCCCCCTTGTGGCCATCAGGGGAGCCGGAGCACAAACCGAAAGTGAAACTTTCGGTTTTTGCGCGATCAGATCCCGTGGTCAGGATTGACCACGGCATCTGAGGGGTTAAATGTCCGCGATCGGCATCGCTGCCGGTCACGGACATGAGCTGCAGGTGTCAGCTTGAAAGTGCGGACGAAGGGCGTACATGTACGCCCTTCGTCCTTAAGAGGTTAAAGGAGTTATCCCATGATTAATATAGCATAAGATAAGCAGAATTCATATAAAACATGAAAATCTATTTTTAACAAAGGTAGAACCAGCCCTGTACCTCACATGGATCCAGAGTTGGCTGCAATGAGTAGTTTATATAATTCAATGATGCTGACACTATGCAAAATCGTTTTCTAATGCACATCATTCAGCAGCACAATCTACTTTACCTTTCTATTCTTTTGAATGTTATCTGTTTGACAAAATAGACAAATACACAACACGTGTGTTTCACAAATGGTGGGTACACATGATTTCAGATTTTCACCACTGTATGTGATATGTCAAGGTTGCTTTTATGAAATAAAGATCATATGCGTCTTGTTTATCTCTCGTCAGTTAATGAGATTCCATTCCATGACATTCTCTTCTTCTATGTGGAATAAAACTCAATAGAAGGAAATGTAATCTGCCAAAACAGAAAACTACAGCAATGTACAATTGTGTTTTCACAGAAGAGTTTTGCAATATCATGTGACCAGGGTAGTTCCCTTATTACAGATGTACTCTAAACTCTTGGTCATGACTAGCTGTACGTTAAAAATGTTGGTTATAAATTGAAGCCTCAGTTTGTACAAGAAACTCCATCTGACACTTCACAGTGAGAACATAGCATAACCAAACATATGTCTCCTGCCTTGCTACAGACTGTTTACCAGCCTATAGGTTATGTTTGCCTTAAAATATCCCGTATGTTGATGTTCCCATTCTTTACACTTAGCATAAACTCATAGGCATAGGTACCTAATCAATAGACTTTAAGCAGAACATAAGACTTACATCTCCCCCACCTCCAATTTCACCAGAGAAATGTACTTATAAATTTAACCTAATTCTGCCTACCTGTAGAAAGATATATGAATTCCTGCATAGTACAGAATATAAGGAGTGCAGATCACAGTTTTTTATTTTCCTAATGCCCCTTGTTCCCCCGCTGTCAGCACTCAAAGCTTCACTGAAATACACAGTTTGGACTGCTGTGTTGTGCTAACATAATAGAGAGGACTTCTGTGAGTATGCACGGCAGTCCTGACTGTATTTCATTGCAGCTCTGAGCTCTGACAACAGGGGTACTGAAGGCAAAAAAAGGTAGGAAATTTTTTTCAAAAAAGGATCTGGACTCCATTTCTGCAGTACTACTCATGTATCACTGTAGATAATGGTCCAAAATAGAGGTGACAGATTCCCTTTAATGGGTGGAGAGGAGAATGCCACTTCCAGAGACTTCTGATGGCGGCTTGTCTCCCAGAACAAAATGATCAGGCAAACATATTCATTTTGCCGAATTTTTCTCTCCCCTGACTTCATCTGCTAGAAACTCACCATACAAATTAAACTGTTGGCCAATCCCGACGTTTTTGGTGGTTTCGGCCAACAATACACTAATGTGTATGGTGCATGTTTTCTTTACCTTTCTAAGTGAGCCAAAGACAACTATGAGTATTACTAGGTAAGAAATAGCATTATAAAATATTTATACAGAGTTTTACACCAGGCAACATCAAGTATATAGATACTGTTAAACACTCAATAGCTCACCCGTCAGAGTACACGGTATGGGTGCTCACTCCCGTTGGGCTACACCCCTGCCCAAATGAACAGTAGACAAATAAAAATATAGCTGGGAGGGAAGGGCACTCCTATATCTGGACCGGGAACTATACAAGAAATATGTTGAGAGAAGTATATAGAAACAGTTGTATTCTCCTGGTAAAAATACCTAGCAAATATACCAAGTAAAAATGCCCTGGCCTACAGCCCAGTGCATAGCACATTGAATTGTTTGCCAGCGGAGACCTCTGCGCCCGGCAGCTGATTGTTCTCTACATCCACAGCCAGGATCAAAGAATCTAAAGGCTGATACCTTATCCAGGAGCTTCTGTGCCACCCATCCTCTGGAATCTACACCATAAACCATATTATCAGAAGGTGTTGCGGATCAGTTACTGACAACTCAGAAAGGGACATACCCCCAAGGGGACATTGCACCTCCGGCAGTACAAAGTACCGTGTGGGACGCCGCGTGCAACGTCACCAGGACTCAGCGCTACACTACAGAGCAGGACGCTTCGCCCCAGCACGGAGCAGAACACTTTACCCCAGCATCAGCAGCAGGAGATCGCGCGCAGCCTGCACTCCAGCCAGAGCGGTAAAGTAGCCAGTACGGCACCCTCTCTTTCCACAGAGCGGCGCATGGAGCAATTATAACTCCTGGACCGATCATATATTCACCTGCTGCATGATTAACCTCTGCCTACCAAATATCTTGCATAAGATTGCTGATTGTGGAATACTATTTAACAAAGAACTCTAAGTAATGTAAAGTGTTTAACCCTTAAATCCGGAGGTTACTGGTGAGGGGCGTGCAATAAATGAAGCATTATCTTGTCTATGCAAGAAAAGTGACATCTAACTTTTTATATCTTTTGTGGAGAATACCCATCTAAACTTGTGTGGAAGACAATTTTCTCTTTTGCTTGCGAAGGGCAATTACCTGCTTTTTAACCCCAAGATACCCATTTGGAACATTTTGACACCCTCCTACAGTGCTCTATGAGCAATAGGTGTACTTGGACTATCTAATATTACAGCAACTTGATCACAAACCTCAAAAAAGCAAAATTTAGCCAACTAAGCGAGGCCATAAGCCTAACTAACTGGGATAAAGTCCTCAAAAATAAAAATACAACCACAAAATGAGAGATTTTTAAAAGCATTGTAACATCTAATTGTGAGAGGTACATACCTTATAGAAATAAAAGGCTAAGAAACAATAAGAAACCAATGTGGATAAATAGAACCGTAAAGAAAGCAATAAATGACAAAAAGAAAGCATATAAATCACTAAAACAGGAGGGGAGCCAGGAAGCACTGAAATAAACTATAAGGAAAAAAATAGAATATGTAAAAAACTAATAAAAATTGCCAAACTAGAGACCGAGAGATTAATTGCCAAAGAGAGTAAAACTAGCCCTAAAATGTTCTTTAATTATATAAATAGTAAAAAATATAAATCTGAAGGAGTTGGCCCTCTACATAACAATGAGGGGGGTGTTGCAGAGAGCGACGAGGATAAAGCAAAACTATTAAATATTTTTTTCTCCACTATATTTACTGAGGAAAATAAACTGTCAGATGAAATGCAGAATGTAAAAGTAAATTCCCTATTAAAAGTGCCCTGTCTGACCCAGGAAGAAGTACAACAGCGACTTAAAAAGATTAAAATAGACAAATCGCCAGGACCGGATGGCATACACCCCCGTATTCTAAGGGAATTAAGTGATGTAATAGCTAGACCTTTATTTCTGATATTTACGGACTCTATACTGACAGGGAATGTTCCACAGAATTGGCGCATAGCAAATGTGGTGCCAATATTCAAAAAGGGTCCAAAAACAGAGCCTGGAAATTATAGACTGGTAAGTTTAACATCTATTGTTGGTAAACTGTTTGAAGGGTTTCTAAGAGATGCCAACTTGGAGTATCTCAATGAATCAGACTGAGGGGAGATCTAATAACTATGTATAACTATATCAGGGGTCAGTACAGAGATCTCTCCCATCATCTATTTATCCCCAGGACTGTGACTGTGACGAGGGGACATCCTCTGCGTCTGGAGGAAAGAAGGTTTCCACACAAACATAGAAAACGATTCTTCATGGTAAGAGCAGTGAGACTATGGAACTCTCTGCCTGAGGAGGTGGTGATGGTGAGTACAATAAAGGAATTCAAGAGGGGACTGGATATATTTCTGGAGTGTAATAATATTACAGGCTATAGCTACTAGAGAGGGGTCGTTGATCCAGGGAGTTATTCTGATTGCCTGATTGGAGTCGGGGAGGAAATTTTTTCCCTTAAGTGGGGAAAATTGGCTTCTGCCTCACAGGGGTTTTTTGCCTTCCTCTGGATCAACTTGTAGGAAACAGGCCGAACTGGATGGACAAATGTCTTTTTTCGGTCTTATATACTATGTTACTATGTTACAAACATTGTTGCGCAATTTCCCTCTAATTTTATGGGTCAACTATGGAGATTAATTAGGTGTATATATGTAGATGTCTCCATTTTTCTCCTCTGAACTAGACCTCTGCTACAGTTAACTATTCTCTATAATCCTTGAGAATGACTCCTTATACAGAAGGCCTACCATTGGAGAAAACTGTGAACTACCTATAAGCTCTAACCATCACTTATCAATATATAGTTTTTTTAACGTATAGTTTTTTTTGTTTTGTTTTTCGGTTTTTTAACATATAGTTTTCCAAATTTTTTTTAAATAAAATTCATTATATTTTTACTTGGAGAATACAACTGTTTCTATATACTTCTCTCAACATATTTCTTGCATATTTCCCGGTCCTGATATAGGAGCGCCCTCCCCTCCCAGCTATATTTTTATTTGTCAACATCAAGTATATACACTAGTAGATATATATCACACTATGTAGTAAAAACATTAAATGCTACAAATACAGCCACATATACTCATTACATACTGTTCACACACTCAATCTTATTACATACCCTTTGTTAAGGGAGGATATTAATTATTAATATTTAGGATAATACCAGTAATATTCATAAATAGGAATAGTCGTCTACTGATGACTCTGCCTATTTATACCTTAGTAAAGATATCCTATCTTGACCTACAGTACACTGACTTATACTGTGACACTGCTATTATGGCGTCTAATAAAAAGACTACACGCTGTGTTTAAAATACTAAAATATATTTATTAACACACTAACAACTCAATAATACTACAATATCTATTTATGTTTATATAAAGGGTTATACAAATATATATATATATATAGATAGATATATATATATATATACAGACACGCCGTAATATACTAATAACACAGTAATACGATACAATATTACAACACGCCTAAATACGCTACACAATCCACAATTCCTCCACAAACTCTACCTACTAATACACTTTCATAAACTCAATAGCAGCCCACCTAACCTAGATCTGGACTATCCCTACGGGGTATAAAGGGTTAAGGCACTGCAGCAGGGATACACCGTGCAGGGCAGCAGTGAAGGGGTTACTATACTGCAGTTGGGGCACAGTATAGGGCAGCAATGAAGGGGTAAATAACCTTGCCAGCAGTGATCAGGGGTAAATAATATGGTCAGGAACAGAGGAGTAGCGTTGGTGGTATAGTGGGTAGGGCAAGGGTTAATGCCAGGGAGGGCAAGGGTATGTGGAGCAGGAGTTCGTTGATGGTATGGTGGAAGGGGTTAAATGCACGGGATAGAATATGGCAGGGAAGGATATGGCTGGGGTGTCTAGCAGGGGTTAATAGTGTTGGTGGTATAGTGGGTAGGGGTTAAATGCAGGGGAATAGCATTGGTGGTATAGTGGGTAGGGGTTAGATGTAGGGGAATAAAGGGCAATTTTGTTGGTGGGATAGTGGGTAGGGACAGCAAGGGTTAACCAGACAATCGTTGGTGGTATAGTGGGGTTCTACTTAGCCATCCAGGGGTTAAATGCTTGTCTCTAGGGGGATTGCTCATTGTCCAGGGGATGATTCTCCTTGCTCGTCTTGCTGGGGGATGATCCTCACTGCTGCACAGTTGCACTGCTCAGCTGATGAGCGCAGTGCCGCTGGACCTTTTAAATCCAGCGGCACTCGCCGGCCGGAATGCCGAGAGCGCTTCCAGGCGGGGATCTCTTTGATCCTTTGCCCGTGAAGTGTCTGCATACCCCCCACAGGTGTCATAATTATGACACCGGGAGTATGCAGATAACAGACTAAGGGGAACTATTGTTCCCCAATCTCTGTTAAGGTAAACATCTCCAGCCCCGCTGGGGATGTTTAACAAAAGGCAAAAGAATCTATTGATCCTTTGCCCATTGAAACCACCAGATGCTGGACAATCATGTCCGTCCAATCATGTCCGTCCATCTGGTTTTATCTACATAGATATATATATATATATATAAATAAATAAATTGGCATAGATACTCATATATTTAAATTCAACACTTCCCTCTACAACCTTTAAAGTTTATGAGCCTGGATTTTTATGGAATGATTGGTTGGTTGGTAGAAGTACCTACCATTCCCTCCCCAAACCAGTACAAAATGTAATCCTAGCATGAAGGTGTAGTTGCTGGACTTATTACTGTGGGGAGAAATATAGAGCTGAAATGGTTATTGAGGGTCAGAAGTCTAGAAGCTGTAATACCTATTGGCTGTGTAAAGCCTAATCTCCTATGTTATGCTGAGTGCATAGGTGAAGAAAAGAAAACACTGTTTAGTCAGTGCCCAGACGGGCAAGTGCTTCTGTTTTTTTGTTTATTGGATGGAAAAATAATGGTATGGGACTTTAAAATTGCTGAATCCAATTAAATCTGTGATCACTGTCCACAAACGGACCCACAAAAATGTATACACTCTAAATATATGCAAACTTGCATAAGTTTGTGCAGATATACTACTACTTATTGGAATGCTGCTCTCTAAATTCTGGTGCCCCGGGCACCTGCCCTCGGGTGCCCAGTAGCGAATACAGTACTGCTGTAAGGCTCTTTAGTAGAAATGGATAAAAGTGGATCCATATAGTATAACAAATGACACAACATAAGCCTGCAGATTTATGGCGTAATAATATTAGGAATAGGACACAGGCTGCTATTTAATGCAATGGAAATCACAGCTTATTTTTTCCTCCCTAAAGTAGTTTTATACTGACATCTACATTTTTAGATGAAGAAAATCCAGCACTTCGGATAATATTGTTTGCAAAGCCAAAAAACCACCTTTATTTTCGTTGTACAAAATACACGACAGGAAGCCTTTTCACTTGGTAACATCAGTCGGTCTACGCGTTTCAGACAAACATGTCCTTAATCATGACCCTGTCGTCACCTCAGGCAACCAATGTATTTGTACACACCTCTACCAATCTGATTCGCAGGAATCAGGTTAGTAACATATTCAACCGGTGTGTGGTATGTCAACCATTAAGACATTACATGGCAGTATATAATCCTACCCATATGCACACAATCGCGTTCTGTGCCGCGATTGTCGCTATACAAAAAACCGCAATGGTGTGAACATATACATAAAAAAACTAATGAAGGAACAATACATATATAATAAAATAAAGTAAACATGACACAATATCCTAAATCTCGAGTTTAGTCCCTTATAGGGAAACATTATGATAATAACCAGGAGAGACACATTGGAGGGTGATAGTTAATAAAAATGCATAAATTCCCTCTTATAATTTAAACCCATGGGAAACCTGTTTTTTAAACTAAACATCCAAAAGGCCTCCCTCTGTAGTAATTTTTTCTTAACATTACCTCCACTTGGAGACAAAAAAATGCGCTCAATTCCGAACTTAGCTGCACCTGAAATATTAACATATGAGGGATTACTTATATAGTTTAAGTGTTCCAGGATCCTATTTTTCAGTTTTCTTGTAGTACTACCCACATATACTAGGTCGCGATGAGTGCATTTAATTATATACACTACATTACTATCCGTGCACAGCAAAAAAGGAGTATTACACTCTGAAGAAAGGACAAGCCGGTGAGCTGGTATTTCCACGTGTTAATCTACATTTTTACTCAGGAAACAGTAATGTAGTTACTGAGATTAACCCCTTAGTGACCACCCATACGCCTTTTTACGGTGGTCAGTAAGGGGCCTTTGGCTAGGCCGCTGCTTTTTTACAGTGGCCTAGTCTAAGCGCTGCACGGGTTCCCTGTGCAGCGGGGAGCGGGGACGCAGCTCTCACATGAGAGCTGCATCCCTGCTCTAACAGCCCGGACCAGCAGGAGTGCCAATCCGTGCTGTTTAACACTTTACATGCTGCGTGCAATGGCGCCTGCCGCATGTAAAGTGCTGACAGAGGGAGCAGACTCCCTCTGTCTCCAATCGGCACCCCCCAAATGCGATTGTGGTGTGCCAATGTGTGTGAAGGCTGCCTGGGATCTGATATATAGGGATAGTGCATTGCATTTTAAAAGCAATCAAAAAGCTGTCTTTTATAGTCCTCTTGTGGGACTATTAAGTGGTAAAAAAAAGTAAAAAAAAAATAATTTATTCAATAAAAAAATCCCATAAAAAATTATGCTTTTTTTCCATTGAAAATACGCTTTTCAATTAAAAAAATTGCAAAAAAAAAAAAATCTTACCCATATGTTTGCTATTGACACGTCCATAAGGACTCGGACTACATAAATATCATGTAAATTATCCCCTATGGTTAACACTGTAAAAAAAAAATTGATAAACAGAACTGCAAGACAGAATTGCTAAATTATTCTTAGTTGCCACCGAAAAAACGTAGTAACAAGCGATCACACAGCGTCATTTACTCCAAAATGATGAATGAAGAATACAAGTCGTCCACTCAAGCCCTCACACAACTCCATATAAAGAAAAAGAAAAAAGTTATGGGTCTTGGGAAATGGCAGTGCAAAAAAAAAAATTTATTTAAAAAAACGGGGGGGGGGGGGGGTTTATTGTAAAAAAGTAGTAAAATGTAAAAAAAAAAAAACTATATATTTTTGGTATCACTGTAATCTTACTGACCCAGAGAATAAATATATTATGTTATTTATACAGAAAAATTAATGCCGTAAAATTTATAATGTAAAAACTCAGCGTCAGTATTGCTGTTTTCCTATCTCCCTCCCAGGAAGAGTTAATAAAAGTAAATCAGAAAGTTCTGTGTACCCCAAAATGGCACCATTAAAAACTACAACTTGTCCCACAAAAAAACAAGCCCTCATAAGGCTATATAGACGGAAAAATAAAAAAGTGAACCTAAGAGGAGCTTAATGGATTTTACTAAAAGGGAGTTCCCTTTACTTTCCTGTGACAGGCATTTAGCTGTGCCCTTTGGACAAACACTGTGAGCATACAAAGTGTAAGCTTACTAGAACCGAATGCCAAGTTTAGTGAAGAATGTAAACCTATCTGTGTTTAATTCACCGGAACAAAAACCTACAATTTCTATAGCTGCTGCTGGCATTCACTCTTTTCAGTTAATCCCCTAGTTCAGATGAAACATGAATACTTACAAAACACTTCCAGAATTTCAGGTAGACACTATATCCTGCTTCATAGTTTCAGACCACCAACTCTCTGGACAGTCAAAAAAAGACACTTACAGCTCATTGTGTTAAAAATCCAATCACTGGCTGAGGTGTGTAATGGCTGCAGCCACTCATTGGCTAAGCAGCATTCATAGAACCACACAGCAGTCTGCACTGCGTATTTCCATGCAGCTTTAACGCTGGGTTCACACTTGAGCGTATTTGATACGCTCGTTTTACGTATTACGTTTTACGTTTGTACGTATTACAACGCATTTTTGGAAAAAGGAAACGCGCGTAGTACGCGCGTTCGTGTGATTGACCACTCTGGCGTCAATCAAAATACGTGCGACAAAACGCCCCAAAGAAGCTCCTGTACTTCTTTGGGCGTAGGGCGTTTTACAGCGCATTCGTATGCGCTGTAAAACGCTCAGGTGAGAACCATGCCCATAGGGAAACATGGGTTTTCGCCTGTTGAGCGTTTTACAGCGCATAGGAATGTGCTGTAAAACGCTCAGGCGTGAACCTAGCGTAAGGTGCTGCCGGTGGGATAATGGAGGACAGTAGAAAAATAAAAGATAACGTTCTGGACTCCTTATCTACAGTACTACTCATGTATAACCTCAGATAATACTCAAGAAGTGTGATGACAGATTCCTTTTAAATACTAGCACGCAAATCATATTAATATAGACATTTTAAAGAGGACCTTTCACCTGAAAATGCATGTGAAAAATAAAGATATACCCTTACTTGCCTGTCCCCCGTGATGCTTATTCAGCTCTTCTTTTTTCAATATGTGCCCCCGTTTGTCCGCGGTGCCCCCCGCAATATTTCCCGCCGTGTATGCTAATGAGCCATTCGGCTCAACTGGGCGGACCTGCAAAAATTCTCCTGGGCGTGTCTGTCTTCTCCCTGGCACGGAGCGCATCCAATCAGCGCGCTCCGCTCTTAGGCCCCATTCACACGTCTGCAATGTTCGTCCGCACCCGTTCCGCACCCGGATCCTTATCCATTCAGAATGCATTGGGGCTGAACTGATCCTTTTTGGACCGTTTGTGAGATCCCTAAAACGGATCTCACAAACGGAATCCAAAACGCCAGTGTGAAAGTAGCCTTAGATTCACCCCTCGCATCTTCAAGTCCACTGGTGTCATAGTTTACACCTCTCCAGCATATCGTTGGATAGGCCCATTGTGACCTCAGGCGTTTCTTCTCAGCTGTACATATTGCAACTAACTGAGCGATATCGATAGAAATGGTTTCGGGGATGGTCCTCGTACGTTTCATATTGTATTGTATCAAAACAAGAACAAGTGACACGTTTTAGTTTTATTTGTATTTCAATATGCAGCCTGTATCTGGTCTTTAAAATGGGTTTACACATTCAGTTTTTACGCAATGTTTGAAGCCAAAATCAATCATATATGTTGGACACATGTAGTAAGGCTGATGAGTCAGCCTGTATTTGTGGGAGGGGCGGAGGCCTTCATAACCAGGGCACGGCCTCTCTCCCAGGCATGCGTGCTTAGGTGCTGCAGGCGTGCACAGGTTTTTCTCTGTCTCCCCGGTATGGGCTTGGTCACGGTGCCTGCAGCGCCCTTCCTACCCACTATTATCACTCGCCGCCGGGATCGCGCCGCCGTGTCTTGGCGTCCGTTCCACCGCAGAACGCTCCCACGTGCCCGCCTCTGTTGCAGCCGTCCTAGAAGCCGTCACGCGCGTCATCACGGGGTGACTGGGATGTCGGCAAAAGTAAGAGGCTGGTCCTCCTCTCCCCCTCTGATTGTATTCCCCACTTCTAGTCGCTTCCTGCGTACATCCGGCTCAGGAATTGCCTGGACTTCACCACCACATCTGGAGCTGTCACGCTGCCTATACGCACCTTCAGCAGGACTGGTAAGGTAAATTCCCAAGTCCCTTTTCCTGCCATATGGCACCTCCGGCCGGCATCCTCGTACTCCCCTCAGCGCATCCCCCAGTCTCTGAGACGGCATGCGTTCCAGCGTGGAACGCACGCCGAGCATCGCAAGCGCGCGCTGCCCCTTTTGCCCGTCCGGGATGCGTCTTCCCCGCTCTGCAACAGAACCCTCTGCAGGGTCCTGCTGGTACCTGCACAGCTCCTATGTTGCGCTGCCAGTTTCCAGGTTTCTTGGTTTGGTTTAATAAATGCTTATTCTTTCTCTTATTGCCCCTGGGGGGGCGTCGGTGGTCATCCTGGCCGGCCGCCGGCATATCTCGGCCAGGCTCTGTCTCTCTCTCGCTGGCTTCTCCTCACCCCTGTCTCCCGGGAACGCCAGGCTCAGTCTGTCTCTGTCTCCCAGGCACGCCCAGGCTTGGTCTGTCTCTGTCTCCCGGGAACGCCAGGCTCGGTCTGTCTCTGTCTCCCTGGCACGCCCAGGCTCGTCTGTCTTTGTCTCCCGGGAACGCCAGGCTCGGTCTGTCTCCCTGGCCGCCCAGGCTTGGTCTGTCTCTGTCTCCCTGGCACGCCCAGGCTCGGTCTGTCTCCCTGGATTGCTCAGGCTTGGTCTGTCTCTGTTTCCCTGGATCGCCCAGGCTTGGTCTGTCTCCCTCGATCGCCCAGGCTCGGTCTGTCTGTCTCCCCTGGATCGCCCAGGCTTGGTCTGTCTCTGTCTCCCTGGATCGCCCAGGCTCGGTCTGTCTCGGTTTCCCTGGCACGCCGAGGGTTGGTCTGTCTCTGTCTCCCTGGTGCTCCCAGGCTCGGCCTGTCTCTGTCTCCCTGGATCGCCCAGGCTTGGTCTGTCTCCCTGGATTGCCCAGGCTTGGCCTGTCTCTGTCTCCCTGGATCGCACAGGCTTGGTCTGTCTCTGTCTCCCTGGATGGCCCAGGCTCGGTCTGTCTGTCTCCCTGGATGGCCCAGGCTCGGTCTGTCTGTGTCCCTGGATCGCCCAGGCTTGGTCTGTCTCTGTCTCCCTGGATCGCCCAGGCTCGGTCTGTCTGTGTTTTTCCCTGGATCGCTAAGTTTGCGATGTCTGTCGTCTGCTCACGTTTCCTACCACTAATGTATGCCGCCTGTTACATTTCAGGCTTCGTGGCAAATCGCTAATGTTTCCCGCTTCCTTGCTCCATTCAGGGTTAATAATAAAAAATAAAAAAACATATTGCGCAGACGTTGGTATTATTTAATTTCTCATGCTTTTCGCAGGTCAGGCTGGTGGCGGAACAAGTAGGGTCTTTTCTTCCAGCATTTCAGTCTGTTCACGGTCCAAAGGCAGGTCTGGACGTCTCAAACGATAAAAGCAGCCCTCAGGGGCGTACAGAAGAGCAACAAATTATTTGGGCCCCTTTCTAGCATAGTTATAAAGGCGACCATGTTTCTCAGTTCTTCGGTTTCCTGAGGCTAGGGGAGTTACATGTTCTTCGGGTAGAATCCAAGCACAATCAAGAGTCAGGTAGTTTGGTGCAGAGTCAGTTCCACAATGTATCTCCCGTCCTCCAAAGCATCGCAGATCAATGCACCAGTTGGAAGCCAATTAAGTTCTTCCTACACTACACGGCTCGGTTTTTGACCACTTACAGGCCTACCCACGGCAATGGGAAAGGGCACAACTCAGCCATTCATCAGGTCAACCAAGACACTCCCTGGCCGTAGCCATGTCCACAAGTAGTAAGGCTGATGAGTCAGCCTGTATTTGTGGGAGGGGCGGAGGCCTTCATAACCAAGGCACGGCCTCTCCCCCAGGAATGCGTGCTCATGTGCCCCACCCTCCCTCCCCTTTTTCATTCTAATTCCATAGGGTATGCCCACTTACAGGCCTACCCACGGCAATGGCAAAGGGCACAACTCAGCCATTCATCAGGTCAACCAAGACACTCCGTGGCCGTAGCCATGTCCACAAATAATAGAAAAGATAGTGAGGGTCATTTACTAAAGTTTTACCGCACTAATGGGGTTTTAAAAAGTTGCAAATTATGCCGCACAACATATTTTTGCCATGGTTTGTAACTTTTTAAGCTTTAGCACTTTTCTTAAAGTGGCAAGACAAAGGGGGGGCTTTGCAGAAACTAGTGTAAATTATAGCCCCTAGCTGGCGTAGACTTCAGCTTCTGGCGCACAGAGGTCCAGAGATGTGAATAATTTATTACAAGGCATCTTGGGAACACCAGTCTCAATAAATGTCCCTCTGAGTGTTGCCTATTTTCTGAATCCATTTTTGGCTTTAGCTTCAAAAACTGCATTAAAAAGACTGAAAGTGTAAAGGAGGCTCATCCAGAAGACTGGATAGTAATATAACAAACAAGCTTTCTCTGACATCAGCTTAACTAAGGGACAGTTGTTGGTGTTGTAAAATCCCCTGTACCATTGCCAAAAATGCTTTAAAGCCTGATCTTCTTGAGATTTCTTAATATAACTTGTAAAAAGGTACTGATAAAGCAGGTAGCATAGAAAATGCCTGATGAGTTAACATTTTCAGTAGTAATTGGATAATAGATAATGTAAAGGTTGGCTTTATATATATATATATATATATACTGTGGGGAGTCGCTCTGGTAGACAGCGGTGCGGGTGCAGTATAGAGGCAACAGGGAGTCCAGAAGGTGCAGAAAACTGTGTTTTATTCACACTTGCATCAAAATAACAGCAGAAAGTCAATTGGTGTTAAGTCACACCCATCAGCAAATGAAGGGGAAAACAAAAAGTCCAAACACAGGTTCCATTCACCTGGCAGGTTTGATGTGCGGGTTCGCACCTGGCTGTCAGCCCAGCCGCAGGACAATCCTCCTTCAGGGTTCCAGGACGGCTGCACGCCTCCTTGCTGGGCACGTCCTTCCAGCCCAGAAAGCTCCACAACACTAGCAGCAGCTTCCAAGACAATCACTCTCCCAGCTGCTAGTGCTGGCTGAGTTTTTAAACCCAGCCCAAAACCAGGACTGGGTCGTGGGGAGCAGCCACCCACCCTACACTTTAGCTGCTCCCGGTAAGAGCCGGCCCGGATCGGCTTTGCAGCCATGCTATCTAGCAAATGTGTCAGTAGCACTACCTGCTACTGACACCAACAAACGGCTTTTACCTCACCGAGGCTATGAACCTCGGTGACACGTACCTGCCATCTAGGACGGCACCCTGCACCTACCACATACCCTCCCTTTGTTCAACCCTGAGGGGGTGGACACACGACAAACAGTGTACCCGGGAGAGCGCGTCTGCGTTTTTAACAACCGGCCCGCTCTGTGTTCCACCGTGAATTTAAAATTCTGTAGGGACAGAAACCACCTGGTGACCCGGGCATTCCTCTCTTTGGCTTGGGACATCCACTTGAGTGGGGAGTGGTCGGTCACCAGGCGAAAGCTTCTGCCCAACAGGTAATAACGGAGGGCCTCGAGTGCCCACTTGATGGCCAGGCACTCTCTCTCGACTATGCTGTACCTAGTCTCGGCTGGGGTGAGCTTGCGGCTGAGGAAGACAACGGGATGCTCCTCCCCGTTGACTTCCTGCGATAGTACCGCACCAAGGCCAACCTCAGAGGCGCCGGTCTGGACTATAAATTCTTTCCTGAAATCGGGTGTCACCAAAACCGGGGACCCACACAGGGCCGATTTCAAGGCGGAGAAAGCCTTTTCCGCCTGCTCATTCCAGCGGACCATCCCTGTCTTACGCCCCTTTAACAACTCTGTCAATGGCGAAGCGATAGTAGCAAAGTGGGGCACAAACCTCATGTAATACCCCACAATCCCCAGGAACGACTTTACCTGCCTGGTGGTGACCGGTCGGGGCCAATTCCGTATTGCCTCTACCTTATTTACCTGAGGTTTGATGACTCCCGCCCAATGACATATCCCAGGTATTTGGTCTCTTCCAACCCAATCGCACACTTCTTTGGATTGGCGGTTAGACCGGCTTTCCTCAGGGCATCCACTACCGCCTGCACTTTGGGTAAATGGCTTTCCCAGTCGGTGCTGTGGACGATCACATCATCTAAGTAGGCCGAGGCGTACCGACGATGTGGTCGCAGCACTATGTCCATTAACCTTTGGAAGGTGGCGGGAGCGCCATGCAGGCCAAAGGGTAACACCTTGTAGTGATACAGGCCCTGCGGGGTAACAAAGCGGTTTTTTCCTTAGCCGACTCGCTAAGGGTACCTGCCAGTACCCTTTAGTGAGGTCCAGCACAGAAAAATAACGGGCTTGTCCTAAATTCTCCACAAGCTCGTCTACCCGGGGCATGGGATACGCGCCAAACTTGGACACTTCATTTAACTTGCGAAAGTCGTTGCAGAACCGCAACGTCCCATCCGGCTTGGGTATTAGGACTATGGGACTGGCCCACTCACTTTTCGACTCCTCAATGACATCGAGCTTCAACATTAATTTCACTTCCTCCGCGATGGCTCGTCGCCGAGCCTCGGGTACCCGGTATGGTTTTAACCGGATCTTGGCCTGAGGCTCAGTGACGATGTCATGTCGGATGAGAGACGTGCGGCCAGGGAGGTCCGAGAACACATCCGTGTTCCGACTGAGGAACTCCCTGACTTCCTGAACTTGTTTGGAAGACAGGCTGTCTGCAATTCTTACCGTGGTTACGGCTTCACAGGCCTCGAACGGTGGGGCTGGACCCTTTTCACCTAGAAGCCCTGGCCGGGGCTGTGGTCGCCGGCCGTGTCCCTATCTTTCCACGGCTTTAGTAAATTCACGTGGTACACCTGCTCCGGCTTGCGCCGCCCTGGCTGGTGTACTTTGTAATTTACTTCCCTACTTTCTCGATCACCTCATAGGGGCCCTGCCACCTAGCTAGGAACTTGCTGTCAAGGGTGGGTACCAGAACCAACACCCGATCTCCCGGCTTGAAGTCCCGTACCCGAGCCTGACGATTGTACACCCTACTCTGGGCTTGTTGCGCTGCCTCCATATGCTCCCGGACCAGCGGCAACACCCTTTCCATCCGTTCCTGCATCTGGGTGACATACTCAATGACACTTTTGTGGGGGACAGGCTGTTGTTCCCACGCTTCCTTGGCGATATCCAACAGGCCCCGAGGGTGTCTGCCATAAAGCAGTTCGAAGGGCGAGAACCCAGTAGAGGCCTGGGGTACCTCTCGCACTGCGAACATGAGATAGGGCAGAAGCAGGTCCCAGTCCTTCCCATCTCTAGACACCACCCTTTTAACATATTTTTTAAAGTTTGGTTAAACCTTCGACAAGACCGTCCGTTTGTGGATGGTAAACGGACGTCCGCAATTGCTTTATACGCAATAATTTACACAGTTCCCTCATAACTTTGGACATAAAAGGGGTCCCTTGGTCTGTCAGAACCTCTTTTGGCAGGCCCACACGGGAAAACATTTCCATTAACTCTTTGGCAATGAGTTTAGCTGAGGTATGTCGCAGAGGCACCGCCTCCGGATACCGAGTGGCATAGTCGAGAACTACCAGAATGTGTTGGTGGCCCCTGGCAGACTTTGGTACAGGCCCAATTAGATCCATAGCGATTCGCTCAAACGGGACCTCAATAATTGGAAGCGGTACCAGAGGACTACGGAAATGTGGCTGGGGGCTATTTATCTGACAGGTGGGACAGGACTTACAATAATTCTCTACCTCCTTGAACACACTGGGCCAATAAAACCGCTGCAGTATGCGGTCCTGGGTTTTCTGCCACCCCAGGTGTCCCCAAGAACATGTTGGTGGGCAAGCTCCATGACAAGCCTGCGATACGCTGTGGGCACCACCAACTGTTCAACAGGCTCACCTCGGATTTGGTTCACCCGATACAACATATCCTGAAGGACAATGAATCGCGGAAACATTAATTCAGCCCCAGGTTTCTGGGGTTTACCATCAATTATTATGACACTTTCCCAGGCTCTGGTTAGGGTTTGGTCCCGATGTTGTGCGGTCCCAAAATTTTCCCCGAGACATTGAGGTCTGCCAACTCAGGTCCCGGTGGCAAGTCCTCCGTGTCTCCCACCATTACACTCAGTGGGGTTGTCTCCCTCTATCACAGAAGTGGTGGTCACCCCTACCGCAGGCCCTTCGGACTCGGGCTCCCAGGGCTCTGGCCTCCCACAGGAACCAGGCCACTCTGCTAGGGTTACCCCTGTCTCAGGGCTATTAGTCACTTTCACCTCAGGCCATAGTGACGGAAAACCAGGGAAGTCTCTCCCAATTATTAGTTCATACGGTAGCTTGGCGGAGATCGCCACTTCACAAGTCCATGTGCCGGCCGCCGTGGACAGAGACATTACAGCCGTGGGATAGTCCTTTAAGTCTCCGTGTATGCACACCACCCCAACTTTCCGGCCCGTATACTGGGAGGGCTGTACCAGGGCAGCACTTACCAGGGTTACTAGGCTCCCTGAGTCCAGCAGCGCCACTGCAAGATTATCACCGACTTGCACCTGGCACAGATGACGATTGTCTATGGTCTCGGGGTGCCGGTCGCACACAGTCTCCGGGCATACATGGAAGCCCGGTACCCATAATTGGTCTCCATGGGTTCTCCCCACTGTGGACAGTCGGCCCTCACATGGCCAGGCTCGTGACACCGCCAGCAGACTATCGGGGCCGGGTCTACAGGGGTACACCCCGAGCAGGTTTCTCGGGTACCAGTCGTCGGGACTGGATGGGAGACCTCCGGGTTTGACCGGCCCCTCCCAACAACACCCCTTTCAAGGTTTTTGTGGCCTCATAGCGCTCGACCAGGTCGACCATGTCCAAGGCATTAGTGGGTGACACCTGGCCGATCCAGTGCTGCAGGGGGTACGGCAAGGCCCTCCAGAAGATGTCAGCCAGCAGACGGTCCAGCATAGCAGCCGGACTTAGAACCTCAGGCTGCAGCCACTTTTGCAACCTGTGCAGCAACTCATAATACTGCGGCCTGGCGGGTTCAGCCGTATTAAAGTTCCACTGGTGGACCCGCTGAGCCCGGACTAACACGTTCACCCCCAGTCTTGCCAGGATCTCACCTTTCACGGTCGGGTAGTCAGCTGCTTGGTCATCTGGGAGGTCAAAAATACTTGCTGGGGTCCAGACGCCAGGAACGGAGCGACGACCTCTGCCCACTGTTCTCGGGTAATTTCTCCTCACGGCCACCTTCTCGAACACCGCCAGATAGGTCTCCACATCATCCGAGGGGGTCATCTTAGGGATCGCTGCACGGACAGCTTTCCGGGCATCGTGGACGTGGCGGGACGCTCCTGCAGCTTGTAATGCCATCACGTGCTGCAGCAGTAGCTGGTTGGTCTCCCGCTGCTGCACGTTAGCCTCTATGAGGGCTTTCACAGCCGCCTCCATTTTGTCAGGGACCACAGGCTGCAACTTTGCCGGCTGAATATAGGACATCCAGTCGTGCCCAGCAAAAACAAACTTCGGCGTTCACGCCAGCCTCACTGCGCATGCCCGCATCCGACACCAAATGTGGGAGTCGCTCTGGTAGACAGCGGTGCGGGTGCAGTATAGAGGCAACAGGGAGTCCAGAAGGTGCAGAAAACAGTGTTTTATTCACACTTGCATCAAAATAACAGCAGAAAGTCAATTGGTGTTAAGTCACACCCATCAGCAAATGAAGGGGAAAACAAAAAGTCCAAACACAGGTTCCATTCACCTGGCAGGTTTGATGTGCGGGTTCGCACCTGGCTGTCAGCCCAGCCGCAGGACAATCCTCCTTCAGGGTTCCAGGACGGCTGCACGCCTCCTTGCTGGGCACGTCCTTCCAGCCCAGAAAGCTCCACAACACTAGCAGCAGCTTCCAAGACAATCACTCTCCCAGCTGCTAGTGCTGGCTGAGTTTTTAAACCCAGCCCAAAACCAGGACTGGGTCGTGGGGAGCAGCCACCCACCCTACACTTTAGCTGCTCCCGGTAAGAGCCGGCCCGGATCGGCTTTGCAGCCATGCTATCTAGCAAATGTGTCAGTAGCACTACCTGCTACTGACACCAACAAACGGCTTTTACCTCACCGAGGCTATGAACCTCGGTGACACGTACCTGCCATCTAGGACGGCACCCTGCACCTTACCACAATACACACACACACACACTGTATTTTTCCGCTTTATAAGACGCAGCGGAATATAAGACACACCCCAGGTTTAGACAACAGAAAAAATATTCAGTCAATTCAGACCTGCGGTTTGCTGCGTTTCCGGTCCATTTGGGTCTCTGGTGACCCGATGAACCGGAAAAGAGCGGAGATCGGTGGTGTTATAACACACCACCAATCACCGTCCATGCATTGGGGATGGTGGTGGCGGCGCTGTCTTGTGATTGGTCCGGGGAGAGAGGCGGGAGATTCAAACTCCCGGCGCTCCTCTCTTCCCTCCTCTTCCTGCTGTGAGCATCGTGCAGCACCAGCTCCAGTGACCCCCATCACCCTCCTGCACCCATCAGGTAGGTTAGGGTCAGTGAGGGAGAGGTACAATTAGGGAGATAGAGGGAGAGTTAGTTAGGGTCAGGAAAAAAAAAACCACACAACAGATTCAGCACTGTCTGTGGTGGTTGGAGTACACAGCACTTAGCTGTGAGACCCTAGACCCACCCAGGGGTGCTGCCACTTGACCCCCCCATGTCAGGCAATACTGGAGTGGGGACGTCCTCTACCAGACCCCACTGTACAGTATGGCCATGACACGTCCCAGATTTGAGGCCACCCGGAAATGCCTGCATTATGCAGATAATGCAGCATGTCCCCCCCAAGGTGATCCTGCCTATGACCGTCTGTATAAGATACGCCAGGTCATCGATCACTTTGGGGCTAAATTTGTTCAGGCCTACGTACCTGGAAGGGAGGTCGCGGTTGATGAGTCTCTCATTACTTTCAAGGGGAGACTCAGTTTCCGCCAATACATTCCATCTAAGCGAGCGAGGTATGGCGTTAATATGTAAAAAATTTGTGAGAGTACCTCAGGGTACACTTACTATTTTCGTGTGTACGAGGGGCGAGATTCCCGTATTGAACCCCCAGAATGTCCCTCCACCCTGGGTGTTAGCGGGAAACTCGTGTGGGACCTTATGTACCCACTGCTAGATAAGGGTTACCACTTGTATGTGGATAACTTTTATACTAGCATTCCCTTGTTCAGGTCCCTTGCCGCCAGATCCATGTCCTCTTGTGGGACAGTGCGGAAAAATCATCGCTGCCTCCCTACCTCCCCCCTCCAGGTACCTATTCCCAGGGGTTAGACCCATGCGCTTACCAGTGACAACCTGTTGCTAGTCAGATATAAGGAGAAGAGGGATGTTTATGCTGACCACAATTCACGGTAACGGCACCACCCCCGTGCGAGGTACCACGGCAACGGTCCTCAAGCCCGATTGTATTGTCGACTACAATCAGTATATGGGAGGAGTTGATCTATCTGATTAAGTCCTCAAACCATATAATGCCATGCGGAAAACCCGGGTATGGTACAAAAAATTTGCGGTCTACTTGGTACAGGTTGCCTTGTAGAACGCTTTTGTACTATCCCGAAGCGCTGGCAGTACAGGGACATTCCTCCAATTCTATGAGGCAGTCCTCAAGGACCTGATCTTTTCAGACCGGAAAAGAGCAGGCTGGAGTACCTCAGGAATTGGAGGCACCCGGATCGTACCTGGCCAACACTTTCCAGGTGTGGTCCCCCATACTGGAAAGAAGGGACGAACCCAAAAAAGATGCAGAATGTGTCACAAGAGGGGGATGCGGTAGGACACCACCACTCAATGTGACACGTGCCCCGATCATCCGGGTCTGTGTTATTGGTTGCTTCAGGGAGTACCACACTTCCATGGAGTACAAAATTTTTATAATCCCTAACAGTTCCCTAGAGAACATAAAAAAATGCCTGCCTAGTGTCTCCAAAGTCTGAGAGCCATACATATTGGGCATCGCCGTGTACGTAAAAATCTTCTCTATAAAATACCCCATAAACTAGCCCCTCGATAAACGCCATTTTTATTGTCACCTTGGATCCCAAAAAGTGTAATAAAAGGCCATTAAAAAGTCATATGCACCCCCAAATAGTGCCAATAAAACCGCCATCTCATCCCGCAAAAAATGAGCCCCTACATTAGACAGTCACCCAACCAAAAAAAAAACTGTAGCTCCCAGGCTATGGAGATACTAAAATTATTTAATTTTTGTTCTTCAAATGATAATATAGTGTATAATCTAAACAAATTATATAAAGTAGACATATTAGGTATTGCCCCGTCCGTAAGAATCTGCCCTATAAAAATAACATTTAACCCAACCCCCCCGGATGAACAGCGTTAATAAAAAAAAAAAAAAAAAAAAAGTGTAAAAAAAAGGAATTTTTTGTCACCTATCATCAAATTTAAGTGTAATAGCGAGTGATCAAAAAGTCATATGCACCCCCAAATAGTGCCAGTAAAACCGCCATCTCATCCCGCAAAAAATGAGCCCCTACATTAGACAGTCACCCAACCAAAAAAAAACTGTAGCTCCCAGGCTACGGAGATACTAAAATTATTTAATTTTTGTTCCTCAAATGATAATATAGTGTATAATCTAAACAAATTATATAAAGTAGACCTATTAGGTATCGCCTCGTCCGTAAGAATCTGCCCTATGAAAATAACATTTAACCAAACCCCCCCCCCCCCCCAGATGAACAGTGTTAAAAAAAAAAGTGTAAAAAAAAAAGCCATTTTTGTCACCTAACATCAAATTTAAGTGTAATAGCGAGCGATCAAAAAGTCATATGCACCCCCAAATAGTGCCAATAAAACTGCCATCTCATCCCGCAAAAAATGAGCCCCTACATTAGACAGTCACCCAACCAAAAAAAAAACTGTAGCTCTCAGGCTATGGAGATACTAAAACTATTTAATTTTTGTTCCTCAAATGATAATCATATTATGATAATCATATTATATAAAGTAGACATATTAGGTATCGCCACGTTCGTATCAATCTTCTGTATAAAAATAACATCTGACCCAACCCCTCGGATGAACAGCGTTAAAAAAATAAAATAAAAACCGTGTAAAAACACCAATTTTTTGGCAAATTTTCCATTTGAATCTATTTTTTTCCAGTAATAAAGAAAGGGTTAACATCCAAACAAAACTAAAAATGTATTGCCCTGATTCTGTAGTTTGCAGAAACACCCCATATGTGGTCGTAAACGGCTATATAGCCACACGGCAGGGCATAGAACAAAGGGAACGCCATATGGTTTCTGGAAGGCAGATTTTGATGGACTGGTTTATTTACACCATGTCCCATTAGAAGCCCCCCTGATGTAGCCTAGACTAGAAACTCCAAAAAAGTGACCCCATCTAAGAAACTACACCCCTCAAGGTATTCAAAACTTACTTTACAAACTTTGTTAACCCTTTAGGTGTTCCACAAAACTTAATGGCAAATGTAGAAACAATTATAGAATAAAAAATTTTTGTTCGCTTGTGTCAAAAAAGTGTAATATAGAGCAATCAAAAATCCTATTTACCCTAAAATAGTCCCAAAACAACAACCACCTTATCCCGTAGTTTCCTAGATGGGGTCACTTTTATGGAGTTTCTACTCAAGGGGTGCAGCAGGGGGCTTGAAAGGGTACATGGTGTAAATAAACCCTTCTAGCAAAATCTGCCTTCCAAAGACCATATGGCGTTCCCCTTCTTCTATGTCCTGCCGTTTAGCCAAATAGTAGTTTACGACCACATATGGGGTGTTTCTGCAAACTACAGAATCAGGGAAACCCATATTGAGTTTTGTTTGGCTGTTAACCCATTTTTTCCAGTAATAAAGTAAGGGTTAAAATGGAAAATTTTCCAAAAAATCTAAATTCCAAAATTGTTTCTCCATCTGCCGTTAACTCTTGTGGAACACCTAAAGGGTTAACAAAGTTTGTAAACCCAGTTTTGAATACCTTGAGAGGTGTACTTTCTTAGATGGAGTCACTTTTTGTAATTTCTCTTCTAGGGGTGCAACGGGAGGCTTGAAATGGGACATGGTATAAACAAAAACAGTCCTGCAAAATCTGCATTCCAAAACCCATATGGCGTTCCCCTCTTTCTGCGCCCTGCCATTTGGCCAGACAGTAGTTTAGGACCACATATGGGGTGTTTCTGTAAACTAAAGAATCAGGGCAACCCATATTGAGTTTTGTTTGGCAGTTAACCCTTACTTTATTACTGGAAAAAATGGATTAAAATGGAAAATTTTCCAAAACAAATCGAAATTCCAAAATTGTTTCTCCATTTGCCGTTAACTCTTATGGAACACCTAAAGGGTTAACAAAGCTTGTAAACCCAGTTTTAAATACCTTGAGGGGTGTACTTTCTTAGATGGAGTCACTTTTTTGGAATTTCTCTTCTAGGGGTGCAACGGGGGGCTTGAAATGGGACATGGTATAAACAAAAACAGTCCCGCAAAATCTGCCTTCCAAAACCCATATGGCGTTCCCCTCTTTCTGCGCCCTGCCATTTGGCCAGACAGTAGTTTAGGACCACATATGGGGTGTTTCTGTAAACTAAAGAATCAGGGCAACCCATATTGAGTTTTGTTTGGCAGTTAACCCTTACTTTATTACTGGAAAAAATGGATTAAAATGGGAAATTTTCCCAAAAAATCGAAATTCCAAAATAGTTTCTCCATCTGCCGTTAACTCTTGTGGAAGACCTAAAGGGTTTACAAAGTTTGTAAACCCAGTTTTGAATACCTTGAGGGGTGTACTTTCTTAGATGGAGTCACTTTTTTGGAATTTCTTTTCTAGGAGTGCAACGGGGGGCTTGAAATGGGACATGGGGTTAAAAAAACAGTCCCGCAAAATTTGTCTTCCAAAACCCATATGGTGTTCCCCTTACTTCTGCGCCCTGCCGTTTGGCCAAACAGTAGTTTAGGACCACATATGGGGTGTTTCTGCAAAGTGCAGAATCAGGGCAACCCATATTGAGTTTTGTTTGGCAGTTAACCCTTGCTTTGTTCCTGGAAAAAATGGATTATGTTGGAAAATGTCCCAAAAATCGAAATTCAAAAATTTATGTCCATTTGCCATGAACTCTTGTGGAAGACCTTAAGGGTTAATGATGTTTGCTAAATCAGTTTTAAATACCTTGAGGGGTGTAGTTTCTAAAATTGGGTCATTTTTGGGTGGTTTCTATTATGTAAGCCTCACAAAGTGACTTCAGACCTGAACTTGTCCATAAAAAGTGGAATTTGTAAAATTTCAAAATTTGCTTCTAAACTTCTAAGCTATGTAACATCCCTAAAAAATAAAATGGCATTTCCAAAATGATCGAAACATGAAATAGACATATGGGGAATGTAAAGTTATCACAATTTTTGGGGGTATTACTATGTATTACAGAAGTAGAGAAACTGAAACTTTGAAATTTGCTAATTTTTCCAAATTTTTGGTAAATTTGGTATTTTTTTATGCAAAAAAATTAACTTTTTTGACCCAATTCTAGCAGTGTCATGAAGTACAATATGTAATGAAAAAACAATCTCAGAACAGACTGGGTAACTAAAGGCGTTTTAAAGTCATTCACACATAAAGTGACACTGGTCAGATTTTCAAAAAATGGCCAAGTCCTTAAGGTGAAATAAGGCCGAGTCCTTAAGGGGTTAAATGTATCTAATTTACCTATCCAAATAAATGTGTCTCCTGTCATTGCTCTGTTGTGTCCTGTCATGATTTTTGCTGTGCTAGATTATTTTTAAGCATTTGTCTACAACATGCACACACACACACACACAGAATTCTGGTACACACAGCTCTGCTATACACACACAGCGCTGCCATACACACATACAACTCGACTACACACAGATACAGCCCTGCTCCACACATAACTCTGCTACACACACAGCTCTATTATATACACATACAGTTCTACTATACACAAATACAGCTCTGCTACACACATACAGTTCTGTTACACACATACAGTTCTGTTACACACATACAGTTCTGTTACACACATACAGCTCTGTCACACACATACAGCTCTGCTACACACATACAACCTGCTACACACACATACAGCTTTGCTACACACATACTGCTTTGCTACATACATACTGTTCTGCTACACACATACAGTCTTTTCCATACAGCCCCGCTACACACACATTTTAGCAAAAAAAATTCCGTCTAAAAAGTGCGCCTTATAAATAAAAAATATGGAGTGTGTGTGTGTTTGTGTGTATATTTACAGTATGTATATATGTATATATACTACAAAAAAAAAGGGGTCAGTCTGCACATTGGGATGTGCTGGCTGACCCCCTTTTTTAGCAGTTGTACTAGAGCTGGAGATGTGGCTGACTCCAGTTGGTCTTGCACCCCTGACCAGCCTGTCCGACCCATAGGCTGATTGTAATTAGAGTAAGTATAAAGCTGTAGCCTGCTCCCATTGTATTCATTGGAAGCAATTTGACACCAGGAGAAGTATGGAGTGGGCTTAGCATGCATGTTGGTACCTGCATCCCTTGATTTCATGGAGGCCGTTATGGCACCAAAAATGGTAAAAAGCAGATTTGGCCCAACATGCATGTGGAACCTGAACTCCCTGAATTTTATGGGGGCCATTTTGGCACATTACAGGTAGTATATAGTGTTAGGTTCCCGTCTGATAGAGATCGCCTTGACGTTTGGCAGACGGGCCCAGATAAATTTGTACAAAATGTATTTGCCAAGTATCACTAATTTATAAGCGTAGCATAAGCACCAAAATGTTTTCTATAATTATGGCATTGTTGTACTTTATTTGTGTCTGCAGAGCGCTATATTTATATACCGTATTTGCCGGCGTATAAGACGACTGGGCGTATAAGACGACCCCCCAACATTTCCACTCAAAATATAGAGTTTGTTATATACTCGCCGTATAAGACTACCCCCTCTTCCGCACACCTTCCACACACCAAATAAAAGGTAAAAGAACATCAGATTTGATTTCAACATGTTCATTTATATTCAAATGCTTATGACATGCAGGAAAACTGTCACAAGGCTGTATGTTATCAAACATGTACAGTAAAAATAAAACAGTGCAAGTTTATTACCGGTAAACGTACCGGTAATTCACTAAAGACAACACACTCCTCTCCTCCTCAGCGCAAGCAACACTTCAAGTGGACCCTATGGACGGGTAGATGCTTCTCAGGAACACAGGCAGACAGCCCACAACCCAGAGGGACTGTCAATGAAAGAAGGAAGATAACAAATAGAGATAACAAATAGATTACTAGTCCCTAGTAAGTTTGCTGGCGTGACAGCTTCCCTTTAAAAGCCTTCAAACTCCTGTTCGTCATCTGATATTAAAAGTTCATCAATGACATCTTGGGATACAGTTGCAAGGCAGTCATCGTATGGGTCTACCGGTAATTCCGTGTCAGATGATGTGGCCTCAGCTTCAGCTTCCTCTTCATCTTGCCACAAGTACTTGTCCTCCATACCATCTAATGAATTTGATATGCCACACTTCTTGAAAGACTTGATTACTGTTTGTGCATCAATTTCATTCCAGGCTTTTATGACAAATTGGCACAAAACATCCAACTGTGGAGCACGCATGTTTCCTCCTTTTGTGTATGACTTTTCGCCGCTAACCATCCATTCATTCCACTGTTCTCGAATGCGATCTTTAAACGGCTTGTTTAGGCACACATCCAGGGGCTGTACCAATGATGTCAATCCTGCAGGAATTTCCTTGGTGCCGGGAGTTAAATGAGCCCTGAACATATCCCACACAAGTAGACTACGTTTTTGAAGTAGACCACCTGGTCGTCTGCTCCATACATTATCCAGCCATAGTTTCACACCCTCCTCATCCAGCCTTTTTAATGCACGTGCACAAAGCAACCAGCAGGGAACTTGAGTTTTGGCATTGTTTTCCTTTTAAAAATAATCATAGGTTTCAGTTTGTTGCCATCAGCTGTGCATGCTAGTACCACTGTAAAACTGGAATTCTCATGTCCTGTTGTTTTTATCAAAATAGTTTTTTCACCTTTTTGATGGACAGTTTTATTTCCAATCATATAAAAATTCATTGGAGTTTCATCCATATTTCCAATATCACTTAACGCATAGCCATGTTTAGTGCGCTGTTGTATTACGTATCGATGGAAACTATCCACTTTGTTATCCAGATCTGCAGGTAATTTTTAGGCAATTTTTGTCTTTTGCCTTAGTACCAGATCATGCCTTGCCATGAATCTACTACACCAGGATACAGTTGCCTTAAAATTGTTGCTGTAATCCGGGTTAGATTTGGCCCACTGAAGTGCAAACAAGCGTATTGTATTTCGTGTCACCACATAACCGTTTTGGCGATGCTGAGCCACCATGTCTGCTACATGTTTTTCGAGTTCTGGCCAGTGTGGGGTGCCTCTTCTTAATGCACACTTACCCCTTGGCATACTCTTTAATGCTTTTTCATTTGATTTCCAGTCCCGAACCATCTTTTCTGTTACTCCATATTGTCTTGCAGCAGCACAATTACTATTTTCCATAGCAAAGTTTATAACTTTCATTTTAAAATTTGCATCATATTTCTTTCTTTTGGCTGGTGCCATGATAGGGTTAATAGGGTTTTGACTGCTGGACATTTTCTATGCTGTACTGTACTGTACAATGGTGCAGTACTGTGGTTGGCTGTTGGCGGTATACAAAGCCTGAATGGATTGATCCCTGCTCCCTGTCTGACACTCCCTGTCTCCCTGTCACTAGCAGCAGTCTGGTCCGCCCTTGCATCTCCCTGTGACCGGCACTAGTGCGCAAGTGCGAGCTCTGCGTAGACAAGGGGCGGGTCCGGAGCGCCGCTGCTTCCCGCCGAGCAGAACGGGCCGGTCATGCCGAAAAGGCTGGCACCCCTGCCTCGCTGCTGATGACCCGCCGCGGCCGCGCTGGATACCGCGCGATACTGGAGAATGAGGTTGGTGGGCATCGGGAGTCCACTATGGGCAGCTATGTCTATCCCAACTGAAGTGCACCTGGCGTATAAGACGACCCCCCACTTGGAGACATGTTTTTCAGGGCAAAAAAGTCGTCTTATATGCCAACAAATACGGTATATATAGTCCACAAAAATCGAGCAGCACTCCAAAAATATAGTAAAAGATAGTGAACGTTTCTTCACCCATGCAACGTTTCAGTCCCAAACTTAGGAACTTTTCTCAAGCAAATAACAAGAAAATTCGTGGCAATATATAGTGCGTCACAATATCACATGATTCAAGTCAATTAACCATACAAGTGCTGAACATATATCAAAATACATCATCTTCATGATCAAAAAATCAAATATACTTCATTTGCGGTCGAACCACCCCTAAAAGTGTAATAAATACATAAAGTGCCATGTGCCATTCATAAATTCTTATATGTCATAGTAGTTCATGGTGATGTACCCCACTAGTGATACATAAATAGTTAAAGTCCGTTGTGCAATTATTGTCCGTGAAAGGCACCTGCCTGAATTGGCTGAACCCCCGTTATTTACATATCGCAGGGCAAATAGCCTTAGGGACCAGTTAATTAGGGCGGATGTGGGTCCAAAGCGAGTTATGAGACAGAAGACTATTTCACAAACGGGCTTGGGATGTTTCCCATGCCAGAGTTGTGTAAATTGTCAATACATATGTAAAAGTAAGCAGTTTGTGCATCCTGTGACACATGTCTCATATGATAATAAATTTCACCTTACATGCAATTCAGATCATGTGATATATGTTCTCTCCTGTCCATGTAATATTCAATATGTGGGAGAAACCTCCACAAGTTTAAAAACTAGACTCAATAATCATCGCAATACTATTCGTAAAAAAAGGATTGACCTTCCAGTGTCTAGACATTTCACATCATTAAAACATCAAGAAAAGGAATTAAAATGTTGGATTATTGAATATGTACCGATGCCCAGAAGAGGAGGGGATCGAGTTAAAATTCTTTAAAAAAAGGAGCTACAGTGGACATTTAAGTTGAACACGTTACAACCGAATGGTTTAAATATGGATTATAATGTTTTGGGTGCTTACGGATAAGCTGGCTTGCCCTGTGTCCCATGGTGATGTTCTCTCTTGCCCTTTTTGTTGTGGTACAGTAACAAGGATTTTTTCCTTAATATATTTTCTTACAATCTGTATCTTATTATTTTTTTAGATTCTTATTGCATCCTGCCCGATGGACTAACCAGGAGCACGAAATGTCATGTCGATGGTCGAGTCCGTGATGTTATATAAAATACCCCCTTCTTCTTTCTTCACCACGCCTGGACTTTTTTGCCTCCGCGATTTATGAATGTGATGTGTGCGGAGATTCCCTCCAGGCGCGTACATAGCAGGGGTCGCAGCGGTCGCAGTTGCGACCGGGCTCGGCACTCCAGGGGACCTGGCCGCCTGTGAACCCCTGGCCCCTGCAGTAGTGCTGTACCCAAGACAGCTGGGGCCCGCAGCCCCACCGCAAATTATTTTAAAATTTTTAATAGTATATGGCGGGTCGGGCCCCGTCCTCTGTGCCTGGCCAGCGGTGCAGCACTGCTCACTCGCAGTTACTTATGCGGTGGCCCCTCCTCCACCCATCCAGGGCTGCTGCCAGTGCCTTGCTCCAGACCAGTGACCTCGTGCCAGGTCTCGCGGGATCACGCGGGTTGATGGGATGACGCGGGCCCGCAAAGCTGCGGACGCACGCCAGAAGACGGGATTATGAACAAGACGGCGGGAGCAGAGCAGGTTCAGAGTAGGTAAGTTTTTTGGGGTTTTTTTGTATGTGCCGGCTAACACAGGGAGCATCTGGCAGTGTGGCAAAGTGGGGGCCCAACCCCCGGGGGCAATTTTAATATAATATTTGGCAAAATGCAAAAAATGACAAAAATTAAATATATACAGAGGGGGTAAAAAATTGAATACATACACAGGGGACAAATGGAATATATACAGAGGGGGCAAAATGGATAAATATATATACATACAGGGCCCCTTTATATATATCCATTTTGCCCCCTCTGTATATATTCCATTTGTCCCCTGTAACTGTAAGGGGGACACATATCTGCCCATAACTACTGTAAGAGGGACACATATCTGGACATAACTACTACTGTGAGGGGGACATATATCTGTCCATAACTACTGTAAGAGGGACACATATCTGGACATAACTACTACTGTGAGGGGGACACATATCTGTCCATAACTACTGTAAGGGGGACACATATCTGGACATAACTACTACTGTGAGGGGGACACATATCTGGGCATAACTACTGTGAGGGGGACACATATCTGGGCATAACTACTGTGAGGGGGACACATATCTGTGCATAACTACTGTGAGGGGGCACATATCTGGACATAACTACTGTGAGGGGTACACATATCTGGCCATAACTACTGTAAGGGGGGCATATATCTGGCCATAACTACTGTGAGGGGCCACAAGGTGGGCATTAGTACTGTGAGGGGCCACAATGTGGGCATTAGTACTGTGTGGTAGCACTAGATGACCCTGCTATACATTGGCATGGCTCAGTCTTACAGGCCAGCACAGCGCTCCCTGCTGGGGATCTCACAGGGGCAGTCCACATCCCTTCCTTATGTAATTATTATTTTTTTCTCCCCACAGGGACCTTGTTCTGGATCCAGCGGACATCACGCCGACACCAGCGACACCCTGGATGAGGTAGGACCAGATTTTATTAGTTAGGACTGGGTGAGTGTACGCATGCATTGGGCTTAGGGCTCTTTCACACGAGCGGATGCAGTGCATGGAATCCGCTGTGTGAAAGAGTGCCAAGCCGCTTACTGGACAGCAGAGACACGGAGCAGTAACATGATTGATAATGCTCAGTGCCTCTCTGTGATATATTTACTACAAAAACACAGTGACAACTTTATCTCACTGTGATTTTGTAGTAAAAAGGTCAGAGAGAGGCACGGAGCATTATTAATCACAATCCAGGGGGCCCGAGTAAATTCTTGCGGCTGGTTGTGGGTTGGGGGCACAGGGAGGGGGCCCCATGGATCAGTTTCGCACCGGGGCCCCATGGATTTTGTGTACGCCACTGATTCCCTCTATGGTCTTGGATGGGCGATAGGGAACAGCGGGATAACTGGTGGCACAGTTTCTCCTGCTGATCCCATAATAGCCTACAGTGTGGGGGGGGCGAGGCACTTTGTTGTGGCTACCCCCTCATCTATGGATCCTATATACGATCGATGTGTGAGTCTGTATGATACAAGATAAGTGAGAGCGGATGGCATCTATTTGTTTACCAATACATGTGTCGCCGTCACATGAGGACCTACGTCATTTGGTCACATGATGATGAGGTGGCCATGCTTGGATTCTGCGTAGTGGAGATCAAGATACGCCGACCTTGGGGCGTTGAATGCATCATTGATGAGAAGGCCGACGTGCCACGGTATCCTGGTTCCTCCTCTCGGGCAGGTGCCTTTCACGGACAATAATTGCACAACGGACTTTAACTATTTATGTATCACTAGTGGGGTACATCACCATGAACTACTATGACATATAAGAATTTATGAATGGCACATGGCACTTTATGTATTTATTACACTTTCAAGGGTGGTTCGACCGCAAATGAAGTATATTTGATTTTTGATCATGAAGATGATGTATTTTGATATATGTTCAGCACTTGTATGGTTAATTGACTTGAATCATGTGATATTGTGACGCACTATATATTGCCACGAAAGGTCCTAAGTTTGGGACTGAAACACCTATGGGTGAATAAAAGTTCACTATCTTTCACTATATTTTTTGAGTGCTGCTCGATTTTTGTGGACTGCATTATCTAGGTAAGCTTCAACCCTGTTCGTGAGCTTGCACCCGCCTATGCCTGGGATATCGGGGGTGCTATAATTTTCCTTTAATATATATAAATATATATATATATTTATATATATATATACACTAAAGATAAGAAAAACAGCAGCAGTCAGTGAAGGTGTGGGTACAGTCCCTGGGCAACAGGTTCGTTGAATATCCAGTAATTGAGAAAGATGAGGCAGCACTTCAATATGCGATGAAAAAAGGTTGGTGGACCCGGTTTATTCCCTTTATTCCCCATAGGGTATGTCTAGTAAACTCTCCCATAGAAGTCACTAAGGTCACCCTCCAAACCATTGTGTAAATGCTGTTAATAACAGCTCAGGCAAAATGACCACCCCCATAATCATGTTCAGAAAATAGAATTTAAAAATCTACAATCAGAAAATAAAAAGAGATTAGAAAAATGGAGATGTGTTACTATCTGGTTTTAACTGGCAGATAAAATTTTTGGTTACACATTTCCTTTAACCACCTAACTGTTTTGCTGAGTCCAGCTCGGGCAGTTGGAAAAGTAACTAACTGGAGGGGGAAGGCTGCTTTAGATGCTGCTATCTCCTGAATGATAGCAGCTAGAAACATGCAACTGGTCTGGTTTGAAAGCTGGCATTCCAAAATGACAGCTAAAGCAACAGAGGAGAAATCACTGTTAGAAATCGAGTCGGCAATAATCGCCGGTAAAACCTGTTTTTACTTTCACCTTCTATCAGTCATATCTAAACATATTGCTGTCATTCTGGTATTGTCTGAAAGCTTGGGATGTTAGCTTTCAAACAAGACCTGGTAACATTCAGGAGATAGCAGCATCTAAAGCAGCCCTCTCCCCTCCAGTGATCTACTTTTCCCACTGCTGGAGCTGGACTCCCTGGCTAAGAGCGGAGCGCTGCGATTGGATGCGCTCGCTGCCAGGGACAAGAGACACCGCCCACCAGAACTAAAAGAAACCTCCTACTATAACCAAGTCGCCTCATTAGCATAAGAGGCGCAGAAGATAACGGGAGCGCAGCGGGCGAACAGGGGGTCGTTTAAAAAAAAAAAACTGTGTGCGGACATCAGCGGCAGCAGCCCAGTAAGATGTTATAAGTATCCCAACAATATTTTTTTGCTGAAAGGTTCTCTAAGGTAAACATTCACAAGTCAGAGATCCTACCAGTCACCTTACCCCCTAGTGAGATTTCACATATTTGTGACTTGTTCTCGTTTAAACTAGCCACAAACTCAATTAAACATTTGGGAATCCATTTACCTGCTAATCCAGCCGCCCATCTCTACAGGCTCAACTACACCCCATTGCTTAGAACCATTGAATCCAGCCTCCAGAAATGGTCCCCTTTGCGCATTTCCTGGTTTGGCAAAATTAATTCCCTTAAAATGGACATATTGCCCAAGCTCCTATACCTATTTCAGACTGTTCCCTGTGATGTCCCCCTAAGTTTTTTGCTCGGCTTCGAACACTAGTTTCACGTTTTATATGGTCCGGACCCAGTGTGCGGATGAGTTATACCACCTTGACTTGGCCTAAGAATCTGGGAGGTGCGGGCTTACCTATCTTCCTCTCATATTATAGAGCTGCTATAGCTAATTGTATATTGGACCTTTTCCATCACCGAGAAACAAAGCTATGGATGGAGATTGAGCGTACCCTGGAACCTAACCTTGCTACCGGAATATTCTGGCTCCCCTCCACCTTCCAGAGACAACTTCCACAAGACTTACGCTCCTCTGTTCTCCCTATGTTGGCAAAATCGTGGGGCAAATTTGCCTTCAAAATTAAACTCATCACCGTACCTGGTCCACTATTGGCTCTTTCCTGCCACCCTGGCCTACCTACTGCCCTTAAACGTCTCCCTCCTTTCGCGGCACCCCAGCCTAACCCGCTCACAGTCCGGGATGTCTACAAATCCTCTGGCCTTGTCCCTCTCTCCGATCGGTCATATACTCCCTCATGCCCCCAGTCGTTGGTTTCACTACTTCCAGCTCCGTAACTTCCTTGAGTCCCTGGCTCCTGGATCGCAGCTAGCCGCTTCTCTTACTGACTTTGAGAAACTCTGTGTCGCCCTTGTCACGCTATATCTTTGGTTTATGGTCTGTTGGGTGCTGGGCAAAATCGGGGATGGTACCTTGAGGAATCAGTTGAATGTGGTCAGATTTGGGAGAAAGAACTAGACGATTCCATATCCCCAGAACAATGGGGTAGGTCTCTTATTCACGCACAAATCTACTGTCTCCGTCCGCCTCCAGGAATTGAACTACAAAATCCTCATTTGTTGGTACAGAACACCGGTGAAACTTCACCAGTTCTATCCCTCGGTCCCAGACACTTGTTGGCGATGCCGGGCAGCGACTGGGTCTATGCTACATATCTGGTGGGACTGCCCAGGTGTTTTCTCCTTGTGGTGGGATGTGTTTGCTCTATACAATACGCTTTACAGGTCGGACATCTTACCTTCTCCGCTGGTTGCGATGTTATCCATTTATCCGGGAAGGATTCGTCAAGTGAAGGGAGGGGCCCTCCGTTCCTTCATGCTCTCCATGAGACAGATAATCCCCCGTAAATGGAAATCCACCGATAGCCTCCAGAGGATCACGTGGGTATCTGCATTGGATGCTCTGACTCGCATAGAGGAGCTGAGGGCGGAGTCTCTTAACCAAGTGCCCAGCTTTTCTCTGACCTGGGGCCCCTGGCTGCAAATCAGACGCTCTCCCGGGTTTACAGGATGGCTGGCTGACTGTACTCTCCCCCCCCCCCCCACCTGCTGTTTAGATGCATAGGCGATGCATTTCCCCCCCCCTTATTTCCTGTCCCTCTTCCTCCCTCGCTTGTCTAGTCTTTGTCTGTCCCCCTTGTGTATTTGACACTGAGGTTTAGTGCTTGTGTATTAGGTATACATGCTGCAAATTTGGAAGCCCTACTTCCTTCTGCAGACCATGGCTCTCTGTCACTAGACTTTGGGGTGCACTCTCTCCCAGTTCCAACCAGTGCTATGCCTTGCCTTGCTCTCACCTCTTGGTCTCACTATATAGCCCCATCTCCAGATATTGGCGGGATGCTTCCTTTGTGCCTTCCTTTTTTCTGTTTTTTTTGCTCTTAATCTACTCCTACTCTAATTATGCCCTGCACCATACCATGTCCTTAACAAGTTTACTTTTGTACCGCTGTTATTGGTGTATTTTTATGCCCAATTACTTTTGGATACCTTGACTTTATACACTGTGTAAGCATGCAGTGGGTGACATCATAGATGGGAGGTATGTGTCACTGAGGCTGCTACGCTCAGTGATGTAAATCCCGGATGTAAGTAGTGACCAGTGGTGGTAGATCACTGAGTTGGTGGTAGCTGGAATTTGGGTCCGGGATTTAGGAGTGACTGAAGAGCTTGGGTGGGAAGGTCACTCCCATACTCCATCTCGGGTGTTACCGCCACACACACAGGTGCGAGGGTGATTTTAAAAAGACACTGCCAGAGAGCAGTGTGTGTGGATGGTGGTCTGAGAGGAAGACTACTGAACCAAACCTCTTGGCAGTGAGGATTTGCTGGGAGAAAAACTGCAGCTGGTGAGAAGCCTGTATCACTGTGTTATTATTTCATTTGGACTGTTCTGTTATTTGAAGAAAGCAAGCCTTTACTGTACTGTACTGTGTGCCTAATAAACCCTGAAAGGAGACTGTTTGAGTGGTCCCGTCTCACATATGGTGGAGGACGCGGGCAATTGGTTGCTAAGAGCAACGACATGAAAACCTGTCAGTGGTGAATGTCGTGGGTTAAGGCAGCAGCAGGATTGCAACAAGAATCTGTTGAAATGGAGGAGCTCCTCAAGCAGATGGTGCAGAGCAATCTGCAGCAGCGGCAGGCACTGGAGCAGCAGCAAAGAGCCCATGCAGAGGCTTTACAGGCTCAACGGCAGGCTAATGCGCAGCAACACGAGACTAACCGTCTATTGACTGAGCAAATTGCGGCCCTCAGAGATGCTGTAACAGCACAACAAGTGGTGCATATGGCTGGGCAAGCTTCAGGTGGTGTGCGGAAAACTGTGCAGTCTGCTTTACAGAGAATGACAAATGAGGACGACGTGGAGGCTTATTTAACTGTCTTTGAACGTATTGCAGACAGAGAGAAACTACCTGTAGATCAGTGGGCTGAGGTGCTGGCTCCATATTTGACTGGGGAGCCGCAGAAAGCATACTATGACCTGACCTTGCAGGATTCGAGACTACCGCAAATTAAAAGCGGAAATACTGGCTCGCATGGGAGTCAGTCCTGCACTCCAGGCCCAGCGGGTACAACAGTGGATCTTTTGCCTAGACAAACCACCGAGGTCACAGATGTTTGATCTGTTCCACTTGGTACGGAAGTGGTTGCAACCAGAGTCGTCGTCCCCAGAGCAGATGGTGGAAAAAGTGGTAATGGATCGTTACCTGCACTCTCTTCCCGGGCCAGTACAACGCTGGGTTGCCCAGGGAGATCCCCAGAATGCTGACCAGCTGATAAACCTGGTTGAGAGGTACACTGCAGCGGAGAACCTCCTTGCAGGAGCTGAGAAAATAAAAATAACTCCCGGTAACCCCAAGGTTTATGCGGAACCCAGTAAGAGGGGGTTTAAACCCAGGGGAGAGTGGGGACAAGTGCCCGTGGAAACGAAAAAAGAATCACCAGAAACTGGTTCTAGACCTCCACCCTGCCGTCTTGTTTGTTGGAGGTGTCATAACCTGGGGCACATTGCAGCTCACTGTCCCATGACAAATGAACATATGGATTGTGATATGGCACGACGGTGCTCCCTGTTTGCCCATCCCGCCTGCAGTGCCATCCAGTACCAGGCAACCGGGCCTCATATATGCCAGGTGACTGTCAATGCTAGCCCTGTCACTGCACTACTAGACTCAGGAAGCCTGGTTACACTTGTCAGAGAAAATCTTGTTCCCGTATTGCCGGCACCTGGACAGGGCATGGGGGTGATGTGTGTGCATGGGGATGTTAAGAACTATCCAGTTGCTCAGGTCACCATAGCCACTGAATGTGGGACTGTATTGCATACGGTGGGCATGGTGAAGAACTTATTGCATGCCATGATAATAGGGCGGGATCTTCCGTTGTTTTGGGAACTGTGGGGTAAAATGTCACCCAAACAAGTAAAATTAGCACCTGCTTATGATGTGTCTCATGTTGAGGAAATCACAAACCAGGCTATGCCTAGTGAACCAGCTGAGATAGTTGAGGGATTTCCGCTATCTGTCTTGGTGGGAGACGAGAGTGAGACCGTAGAATCTGAGCAGACCATACCCGTTCTGGATATCCCGCAAGGGAATTTTGGGACGGCCCAGGCGCAAGACCCCACTCTAAAAGAGGCTTTAGCAAATGTGACTGTTCTAAATGGTGTTCCCCAAGAGCCGGGTGCTGACCACAGGTATCCGTATTTTGAAATGCACAATGACTACTTATATCGGGTTACCAAAGCTCACAATGAGGATAGAACAGTTAGTGGTTCCCGGGCCCTATAGAAAAATGGTCCTAGAAATGGTTCATACTCATGTGTTAGGGGGTCACCTAGGAACAGATAAAACCCGTGAACGAATATTTCAGAGGTTCTATTGGCCAGGGTGTTATAAAGAAATAGACGAATACTGCAAATCCTGCCCTACCTGCCAATTAAAGGCCCCGCTGTCTCATTTTAAAAGTCCGTTGGTGCCACTTCCCATTATTGAGATACCATTTGAAAGGATCGCCATGGACTTAGTGGGACCATTAGACAAATCAGCTAGGGGACACCAGTATATTCTAGTAGTGCTGGATTATGCTACCCGGTATCCAGAGGCTGTGCCCTTACGAAACTCCTCCGCTAAAACTATTGCTCGGGAGTTGTTTCATATATGCACGAGAGTGGGACTCCCCAAAGAAATCTTGACTGACCAAGGGACCCCATTTATGTCCAGGGTCATGGTCGAGCTGTGTAAACTACTGAAAATTAAACAGTTAAAAACTTCAGTGTACCATCCCCAAACTGATGGCCTTGTAGAAAGGTTCAATAAAACCTTGAAAGCCATGTTGAAAAAGGCCATTGAGAAAGATGGCAAGGATTGGGATTGTTTGTTGCCATATCTGTTGTTTTCAATCCGGGAAGTTCCTCAAGCTTCTACAGGGTTCTCACCTTTGAGTTGCTTTATGGTAGACACCCTCGGGGTTTGCTTGATATAGCTAAGGAGACATGGGAGACTGAAGTTACTCCATACAGAAGTGTCATTGATCATGTGGTACAAATGCAAGAGAGAATTGCCAAGGTGATGCCCATAGTGAAGGAACATCTCCAGAGGGCCCAAGAAGCTCAGAGAAGTGTGTACAACCGTTCTGCCAGAATTAGAGAGTTCAAGCCAGGGGATCGGGTATTAATTCTGGTACCTACGGTTGAGAGCAAGTTATTGGCTAAATGGCAGGGACCTTTTGAGGTGATGGAAAAAGTTGGGGAAGTAAATTATAGAGTCCATCAGCCAGGGAAAAGGAAACCAGTGCAGGTCTATCATGTAAACTTAATGAAACCTTGGAGAGAACGGGAGTCCTTGTCAGCTACGCTCTTATCTCCCACTGTTTCTGGTCCTGAGTTTGGAAAGGTGACAATTGCTAGTTCCTTATCACGTCCCCAAAGACAGGAAACTAAAGAGTTGTTGCAACGTAATACGGACATATTCTCTAGCTTACCAGGTTGCATTAATGTGGTGGAACATGATGTCATCACTGAACCCCACATAAGGGTTAAAGTAAAACCGTATCGCATCCCAGAAGCCCGTAGACAAGCAGTCTCAGAAGAGGTTCAGAGGATGTTACAATTAGGGGTAATTGAAAGGTCCAAAAGTGAATGGTCCAGCCCAATTGTGTTGGTCCCAAAACCAAATGGAAGCTGGCGCTTTTGTAATGACTTTCGGAAACTTAATGAGGTTTCCAAGATGGATGCTTACCCTATGCCCAGGGTGGATGAACTGGTTGAAAGGTTGGGTCCCGCCAGGTATATAACCACATTAGACCTCACCAAAGGGTATTGGCAAATACCATTAGCAAAAGAGGCCCGAGAGAAAACAGCCTTTTCTACGTCAGAGGGATGTTTCCACTATGTGAGGATGCCATTTGGGTTGAAAGGGGCCCCTGCTACATTTCAAAGGGCAATGGATGACATTTTGCTTCCCCACAGGGAATATGCAGCAGCCTACTTAGATGACATTGTTATCTACAGCCTGGATTGGAAAAGCCATTTAAGTAAAGTCCAGGCCGTTCTAGACTCACTCAGAGAAGCAGGGTTTACAGCCAACCCAGAGAAGTGTGCCATAGGTATGGAGCAGGCCAAATACTTGGGTTATGTTGTGGGAAGAGGCATGATTAAACCCCAGGCCAACAAGGTAGAAGCCATACAGAGTTGGCCCCGGCCTCTTACAAAAAAACAAGTGCAGGCTTTCTTAGGGATAGTCGGGTATTACCGGCGATTTGTCCCCAACTTTGCCAGTATTGCTGCTCCTTTGTCTGACCTCACGAAAGTGAAAAAGTCAGTTATGGTTCAGTGGTCCCGGAGGCAGAAAAGGCATTTGTAGAACTAAAGTCCGTTCTTTGTAGGCAACCAGTGCTAATAGCGCCAGATTTCTCCAAGGAATTTATAGTACAGACAGATGCATCAGAGGTGGGACTAGGGGCTGTTATGTCCCAGGAGGTTAACAGAGAAGAGCATCCTGTCATGTATCTAAGTAGGAAACTGAACCCCTGTGAGAGGAATTACTCGATTGTGGAACGGGAATGTCTGGCAATAAAATGGGCCCTAGAGTCCCTAAGGTATTACCTGCTAGGCAGAAAGTTCAGACTCGTCTCAGACCATGCCCCACTGAAGTGGATGAGTCAAAACAAGGGAAATAATGCTAGGGTAACAAGGTGGTTCCTGGCATTACAGGATTTTGACTATGTGGTGGAACACAGGCCAGGTAAATTGCACATCAATGCAGATGCCCTGTCAAGAGTCCATTGTTTGGTTATGGAAGGTGCCAAGCCCCCGGCTTTAGGCAGAGGGGGGATATGTAAGCATGCAGTGGGTGACATCATAGATGGTAGGTATGTGTCACTGAGGCTGCTACGCTCAGTGATGTAAATCCCGGAGGTAAGTAGTGACCAGTGGTGGTAGATCACTGAGTTGGTGGTAGCTGGAATTTGGGTCCGGGATTTAGGAGTGACTGAAGAGCTTGGGTGGGAAGGTCACTCCCATACTCCATCTCGGGTGTTACCGCCACACACACAGGTGCGAGGGTGATTTTAAAAGACACTGCCAGAGAGCAGTGTGTGTGGATGGTGGTCTGAGAGGAAGACTACTGAACCAAACCTCTTGGCAGTGAGGATTTGCTGGGAGAAAAACTGCAGCTGGTGAGAAGCCTGTATCACTGTGTTATTATTTCATTTGGACTGTTCTGTTATTTGAAGAAAGCAAGCCTTTACTGTACTGTACTGTGTGCCTAATAAACCCTGAAAAGAGACTGTTTGAGTGGTCCCGTCTCACATATGGTGGAGGACGCGGGCAATTGGTTGCTAAGAGCAACGACATGAAAACCTGTCAGTGGTGAATGTCGTGGGTTAAGGCAGCAGCAGGATTGCAACAAGAATCTGTTGAAATGGAGGAGCTCCTCAAGCAGATGGTGCAGAGCAATCTGCAGCAGCGGCAGGCACTGGAGCAGCAGCAAAGAGCCCATGCAGAGGCTTTACAGGCTCAACGGCAGGCTAATGCGCAGCAACACGAGACTAACCGTCTATTGACTGAGCAAATTGCGGCCCTCAGAGATGCTGTGACAGCACAACAAGTGGTGCATATGGCTGGGCAAGCTTCAGGTGGTGTGCGGAAAACTGTGCAGTCTGCTTTACAGAGAATGACAAATGAGGACGACGTGGAGGCTTATTTAACTGTCTTTGAACGTATTGCAGACAGAGAGAAACTGCCTGTAGATCAGTGGGCTGAGGTGCTGGCTCCATATTTGACTGGGGAGCCGCAGAAAGCATACTATGACCTGACCTTGCAGGATTCGAGAGACTACCGCAAATTAAAGCGGAAATACTGGCTCGCATGGGAGTCAGTCCTGCACTCCAGGCCCAGCGGGTACAACAGTGGATCTTTTGCCTAGACAAACCACCGAGGTCACAGATGTTTGATCTGTTCCACTTGGTACGGAAGTGGTTGCAACCAGAGTCGTCGTCCCCAGAGCAGATGGTGGAAAAAGTGGTAATGGATCGTTACCTGCACTCTCTTCCCGGGCCAGTACAACGCTGGGTTGCCCAGGAGATCCCCAGAATGCTGACCAGCTGATAAACCTGGTTGAGAGGTACACTGCAGCGGAGAACCTCCTTGCAGGAGCTGAGAAAATAAAAATAACTCCCGGTAACCCCAAGGTTTATGCGGAACCCAGTAAGAGGGGTTTAAACCCAGGGGAGAGCGGGGACAAGTGCCCGTGGAAACGAAAAAGAATCACCAGAAACTGGTTCTAGACCTCCACCCTGCCGTCTTGTTTGTTGGAGGTGTCATAACCTGGGGCACATTGCAGCTCACTGTCCCATGACAAATGAACATATGGATTGTGATATGGCACGACGGTGCTCCCTGTTTGCCCATCCCGCCTGCAGTGCCATCCAGTACCAGGCAACCGGGCCTCATATATGCCAGGTGACTGTCAATGCTAGCCCTGTGACTGCACTACTAGACTCAGGAAGCCTGGTTACACTTGTCAGAGAAAATCTTGTTCCCGTATTGCCGGCACCTGGACAGGGCATGGGGGTGATGTGTGTGCATGGGGATGTTAAGAACTATCCAGTTGCTCAGGTCACCATAGCCACTGAATGTGGGACTGTATTGCATACGGTGGGCATGGTGAAGAACTTATTGCATGCCATGATAATAGGGCGGGATCTTCCGTTGTTTTGGGAACTGTGGGGTAAAATGTCACCCAAACAAGTAAAATTTGCACCTGCTTATGATGTGTCTCATGTTGAGGAAATCACAAACCAGGCTATGCCTAGTGAACCAGCTGAGATAGTTGAGGGATTTCCGCTATCTGTCTTGGTGGGAGACGAGAGTGAGACCGTAGAATCTGAGCAGACCATACCCGTTCTGGATATCCCGCAAGGGAATTTTGGGACGGCCCAGGCGCAAGACCCCACTCTAAAAGGGGCTTTAGCAAATGTGACTGTTCTAAATGGTGTTCCCCAAGAGCCGGGTGCTGACCACAGGTATCCGTATTTTGAAATGCACAATGACCTCTTATATCGGGTTACCAAAGCTCACAATGAGGTGATAGAACAGTTAGTGGTTCCCGGGCCCTATAGAAAAATGGTCCTAGAAATGGCTCATACTCATGTGTTAGGGGGTCACCTAGGTACAGATAAAACCCGTGAACGAATATTTCAGAGGTTCTATTGGCCAGGGTGTTATAAAGAAATAGACGAATACTGCAAATCCTGCCCTACCTGCCAATTAAAGGCCCCGCTGTCTCATTTTAAAAGTCCGTTGGTGCCACTTCCCATTATTGAGATACCATTTGAAAGGATCGCCATGGACTTAGTGGGACCATTAGACAAATCAGCTAGGGGACACCAGTATATTCTAGTAGTGCTGGATTATGCTACCCGGTATCCAGAGGCTGTGCCGTTACGAAACTCCTCCGCTAAAACTATTGCTCGGGAGTTGTTTCATATATGCACGAGAGTGGGACTCCCCAAAGAAATCTTGACTGACCAAGGGACCCCATTTATGTCCAGGGTCATGGTCGAGCTGTGTAAACTACTGAAAATTAAACAGTTAAAAACTTCAGTGTACCATCCCCAAACTGATGGCCTTGTAGAAAGGTTCAATAAAACCTTGAAAGCCATGTTGAAAAAGGCCATTGAGAAAGATGGCAAGGATTGGGATTGTTTGTTGCCATATCTGTTGTTTTCAATCCGGGAAGTTCCTCAAGCTTCTACAGGGTTCTCACCTTTTGAGTTGCTTTATGGTAGACACCCTCGGGGTTTGCTTGATATAGCTAAGGAGACATGGGAGACTGAAGTTACTCCATACAGAAGTGTCATTGATCATGTGGTACAAATGCAAGAGAGAATTGCCAAGGTGATGCCCATAGTGAAGGAACATCTCCAGAGGGCCCAAGAAGCTCAGAGAAGTGTGTACAACCGTTCTGCCAGAATTAGAGAGTTCAAGCCAGGGGATCGGGTATTAATTCTGGTACCTACGGTTGAGAGCAAGTTATTGGCTAAATGGCAGGGACCTTTTGAGGTGATGGAAAAAGTTGGGGAAGTAAATTATAGAGTCCATCAGCCAGGGAAAAGGAAACCAGTGCAGGTCTATCATGTAAACTTAATGAAACCTTGGAGAGAACGGGAGTCCTTGTCAGCTACGCTCTTATCTCCCACTGTTTCTGGTCCTGAGTTTGGAAAGGTGACAATTGCTAGTTCCTTATCACGTCCCCAAAGACAGGAAACTAAAGAGTTGTTGCAACGTAATACGGACATATTCTCTAGCTTACCAGGTTGCATTAATGTGGTGGAACATGATGTCATCACTGAACCCCACATAAGGGTTAAAGTAAAACCGTATCGCATCCCAGAAGCCCGTAGACAAGCAGTCTCAGAAGAGGTTCAGAGGATGTTACAATTAGGGGTAATTGAAAGGTCCAAAAGTGAATGGTCCAGCCCAATTGTGTTGGTCCCAAAACCAAATGGAAGCTGGCGCTTTTGTAATGACTTTCGGAAACTTAATGAGGTTTCCAAGATGGATGCTTACCCTATGCCCAGGGTGGATGAACTGGTTGAAAGGTTGGGTCCCGCCAGGTATATAACCACATTAGACCTCACCAAAGGGTATTGGCAAATACCATTAGCAAAAGAGGCCCGAGAGAAAACAGCCTTTTCTACGTCAGAGGGATGTTTCCACTATGTGAGGATGCCATTTGGGTTGAAAGGGGCCCCTGCTACATTTCAAAGGGCAATGGATGACATTTTGCTTCCCCACAGGGAATATGCAGCAGCCTACTTAGATGACATTGTTATCTACAGCCTGGATTGGAAAAGCCATTTAAGTAAAGTCCAGGCCGTTCTAGACTCACTCAGAGAAGCAGGGTTTACAGCCAACCCAGAGAAGTGTGCCATAGGTATGGAGCAGGCCAAATACTTGGGTTATGTTGTGGGAAGAGGCATGATTAAACCCCAGGCCAACAAGGTAGAAGCCATACAGAGTTGGCCCCGGCCTCTTACAAAAAAACAAGTGCAGGCTTTCTTAGGGATAGTCGGGTATTACCGGCGATTTGTCCCCAACTTTGCCAGTATTGCTGCTCCTTTGTCTGACCTCACGAAAGTGAAAAAGTCAGTTATGGTTCAGTGGTCCCGGAGGCAGAAAAGGCATTTGTAGAACTAAAGTCCGTTCTTTGTAGGCAACCAGTGCTAATAGCGCCAGATTTCTCCAAGGAATTTATAGTACAGACAGATGCATCAGAGGTGGGACTAGGGGCTGTTATGTCCCAGGAGGTTAACAGAGAAGAGCATCCTGTCATGTATCTAAGTAGGAAACTGAACCCCTGTGAGAGGAATTACTCGATTGTGGAACGGGAATGTCTGGCAATAAAATGGGCCCTAGAGTCCCTAAGGTATTACCTGCTAGGCAGAAAGTTCAGACTCGTCTCAGACCATGCCCCACTGAAGTGGATGAGTCAAAACAAGGGAAATAATGCTAGGGTAACAAGGTGGTTCCTGGCATTACAGGATTTTGACTATGTGGTGGAACACAGGCCAGGTAAATTGCACATCAATGCAGATGCCCTGTCAAGAGTCCATTGTTTGGTTATGGAAGGTGCCAAGCCCCCGGCTTTAGGCAGAGGGGGGATATGTAAGCATGCAGTGGGTGACATCATAGATGGTAGGTATGTGTCACTGAGGCTGCTACGCTCAGTGATGTAAATCCCGGAGGTAAGTAGTGACCAGTGGTGGTAGATCACTGAGTTGGTGGTAGCTGGAATTTGGGTCCGGGATTTAGGAGTGACTGAAGAGCTTGGGTGGGAAGGTCACTCCCATACTCCATCTCGGGTGTTACCGCCACACACACAGGTGCGAGGGTGATTTTAAAAAGACACTGCCAGAGAGCAGTGTGTGTGGATGGTGGTCTGAGAGGAAGACTACTGAACCAAACCTCTTGGCAGTGAGGATTTGCTGGGAGAAAAACTGCAGCTGGTGAGAAGCCTGTATCACTGCGTTATTATTTCATTTGGACTGTTCTGTTATTTGAAGAAAGCAAGCCTTTACTGTACTGTACTGTGTGCCTAATAAACCCTGAAAAGAGACTGTTTGAGTGGTCCCGTCTCACAACTGTTACATTGTTCACCTACTGGTACAGTTTTGTACTTAAATGCTTAGTAAAGTACCGTAATTGAACCATAAAATTGGTGCCAGTGAACTCAGATACTCATCCTTACTGATTCCACTCTACTGCCATTCCAATTCTTCTCTGGAAACACCAGGAATGACTCCCTCAGACATCACTGATCTTAGTGGTGACCAAACTAGTGATTGACTGAGTGGATCTTTCCTACAGGGTCCAGAGCAGCAATTCAATGGCAGCAGCAAGGTTCAGTGAGGATATGTTTTAAGCCCCTCGGAGCCCACTGCCACCAACTTCTATTCAGCTAGAAAATCCTTTTTAACATTTGGTCTGGGATTTTTTTTATTACTGAGTTATAATTATGAAGAATTAAAATGATATTTTGCTGTCATCCACAATTTCCCAAGGTCTCATGGGAACAGTGTCAAATACATTACCAGTAAATCAAATGACTATAAAAAATAATAGACATAGGGAAATACATTTTCATAAAATGTGAAGGCAAATTATGTTTGTGTCACATTCTGAATGGTTAGTAATTCTGGTTATTGAAGCATCTGCTTAAAAGGCTCAGACACCTTTAAATGCATTGTATTATATTGTACTTATTTTCGGCTAAAAACTTTTTTTTCCCCCCCAATAGATCTTTATTCAAATTTTTAACTATGGGTCATGTGCAGCCTGCATGTTTGCACATATATTGCTGGCTGCTCCATCCCCTTCACCGTAAAGGTCTTCAGAGGAGCTGCAGGATGGCTCCTTCTCTAGCTCTTATCTCTGCATTCCAGAGAGCTCATAAATGCTTCATAATTTTGAACAAATGTTTTAACTCTGTCATGCTTGGTGCTGTACACGTATGGCATTCAGCCAGCGCAAGGTATGCTTTGTATGTTAAGAATATTCCATTACAAATACATATGTCAGACTGTTGGCAAGACTGTCAGCCACAAGGTTTACTAAGGTTAATAGGTCTATAGCATATACAGACTAAAATGGATTGAGGTCAAATAAATCTACATCTGATAATATCTGTAAATTTTCTTGAACATGCAGAACAGCCAGGGGCGGATTGGCCATAGACCTTACAGGAAAAACCCTCCTCACGGCCGCCAGTGGAAGTTTTTGGGTATGTATGTTGTGCTGCTGGCAGTATTTTGTGATGGACTATGGTATTTGGTTCTCTTGTGGTGGTAGAATGTGCCCCAATATGGTATTGCTGCCCCTGCCTTCCATCAGTTTGGACCTAACTACAAAACAGGGCCACTTTTAGTATTTTTTCCAGGGCCACTTTAAGTTCCCAGTCTGCCCCTGAGACCAGCCTGCCCAACACACAGGAAAAAAAGTTCAAGTGTAAAGAGGACCTGCTGTAGTTTTCCTCCAGCAGATGCCATCATGTTTTATTATTTTTTTATTTTTTTTTAGATTAGCCGTACTTTTGTTCTGCTATGCCCCCCGCTCTGTTCTGGCACCTAATATCCTAATGGTTATCAGATATACAGAAGGAAGGAGACCTCAGCAGCCATATTCTTCTCCTTGTCTGTGACGCTGTCCAATCACTAATGACAGCTTCACAGTAACACTCAGTTCACACTTTCGCGTAAAACGCCGCGTTCGAACGCGCAAAAAAATGCTCAACAGTACAGGAACCATGCATTCCAATGGGGGTGGTTCACACTTGCGCGTTCGAATGCGCCTAAAAACGTCCGAAGCATAAGCAAGTATGTCCGCGTTAATTCGGGCGTTTTTCGAGCGTTTGGTGCCAATATACTTCAATCGGAAACGCGATACGCGCGTTGTTCGGGCGTTTGTGCAGCATAAAACGCGCCTATGGACGCGCGTTTTTCTAAGTTTGCAACATACTGGATCAGCCACCATGGAATGTCACACCTCTAAAGCACTCAGATTGGCCAAACTATATCATTGGTCATTGGCCAACTATGCAGTCAATCACATAAACGCGCGTCAAACGCGCCTACACTATTTACCAAAACGCTAGAAAAAAACGCGCGTAAACGCCAGTCTTGAACGCTCAGAAAGCGCTAGGCTTCAAAACGCTCAGGTCTGAACCCAGTGTAAGGGAGAGAATTAGCTCTTTTAGCAAGATTTGGTAAATCTAACGAGAGTACTATGTTAATTTTCATAGCTTGTTCTTGTTAGATTTACCAAATCTCGCGAGAAAAGCTAATCTTCTCCCTGGCTGTGAAGCGGTCGGCCGTGATTGGACAGCATCACAGACAGGGAGATAAATATGACCGCTAAGGAGAGCTGAGGTCTCCTCCGTCACAGACAGGGAGATAAATATGACCGCTGAGGAGAGAGCTGAGGTCTCCTCCGTTACAGACAGGCAGATAAATATGACTGCTGAGGAGAGAGCTGAGGTCTCCTCCGTCACAGACAGGGAGATAAATATGACCGCTGAGGTCTCCTCTGTCAAAGACAGGGAGATAAATATAACCGCTAAGGAGAGCTGAGGTCTCCTCCGTCACAGACAGGGAGATAAATATAACCGCTGACGACAGCTGAGGTCTCCTCCACTCTGCACCTTTACTACTCATTAGCATATTTTGCACCAGAACAGAACGGGGGGGCATATTAGCGCAATGGAGGGGCCAATCTAAAAGAAAAAAAAACGCAATGGCATCTGCTGGAGGTGGACTAAAGATGAAGGTATTAGTATTATAAAAGAAATCCCATGACAGGTCCTCTTTAAAGGGATTCTGTCACCACCTTTAACCCCTATGAGCTAAACATATGCTCATGTCCAGGGTTATAATAGGATCCCCAAGGTGGCCTTATAAACCTTATTTGTGGCTTTATTGTGCTAAAAAAGAGGTTTTACTAACCTGTCAATCAATGAATTAAGGTGCCCAAGGGGAGATTTGTGGATCCATGGTGCCCGGCCGTTCGGTGCCCAGTGCCGCCTTCTTCACCTCTGTGCCGCCTCTCCCTCCACCCCCCCCCCCTCCTGCTTTCAGATCCTGCGCGTGCGCACAGGCTCGGGCTTGAGCGAAGTGCGCATCAGGCCGGCGCACTTCGCAAGCAGAAGCCGATGCCGGCAGTCCGCGCGTGCGCACAAAATTTGCGCCCGTGCAGGCTGCTGTCATTGGCTTCTGTTTGCAAAGTGCACATGCGCCGGCCTGATGCGTACTTAGCTCAAGCCCGAGCCTGTGGGCAGGATCTGAAAGCAGGAGGAGGGGGATGGAGGGAGAGGGAGAGGCGGCGAAGAAGGCGGCACTGGGCACCGAACTGCCGAGCACCATGGATCCACAAACCTCCCCTTGGGCACCTGAATTCATTGATTGACAGGTTAGTAAAACCTCTTTTTTAGCACAATAAATAAGACACCACAGTGCTATTTATTAATTAAATTTCTGGTGCTTTGTGGGGGAGACTATTTTAAATGAAGGGGAGGAAGACAGGAGAACATAGCTTCTGCAACTGGGGTGGGCAGGGATAGCAAGAACTGATTGCAGTGAAAGGGTGAAAAACTACACGGGAGAGCAGTGTTATTATTTTTTTAATAATGGTGTGCTTTACTCTAGATATTTTTTATTTCGTGGTATAACCCCTTTAAGAAAAATTCTGACCAATTGCAATGTAGAAGACCTCTCCTGCAGAGACATCCTAACTTTCATCTACTGAAGGAATAGGAAGGCTTTGCAGCAATTTTAGGATCCATTGAAACACATGTTTTACCTAGGACTCTCTCCCTACCTGGATGCAGTTTGTTTTAAACTGTATAACCACACCTTCTTTTTCCCCTCCTAAACCTAATTTTCAGTTCATGTGACACTTGTTTAACACCTTAAGTACCGAATCCATTTTTGGTTTAGCATTTTCTTTTTTTTTCTCCCCACATTCCAATAGCCATAACGTTTTTAATTTTCAGTTCATATAACCATATAATGGCTTATTTTTTGCAGGATAAGTTGTATTTTTTAAGGGCGCCATTTAATTTATCATGTCTGTTATGGAAAATGGAAAAAATAAATCTTTGTGGGGTTCAATTGAAAAAAAACAACAACACAATTCCGCCAAGGTTTTTGGGGGTTTTACATCACAGTGTTAACTGTGCCCTAAAAATGACATGATGTCTTTATTCTGTGGCTCAATATGAATACAGCAATACCAAACTTGTATAGTTTTTTTTTTATTTTACTACATTAAAAAACTAAAAACCTTTGAAAAAAAATCTAAATTTTCTTTGCATGTCCATTCTGACAGCCATAACTTTTTAATATTTCCGTCCACAGTCTAGTGCTTGTTTTTTGCAGGACAAACTGTGGTTTTTATTGGTACCATTTTTGTGGTACGTATGGTTCAATGTTTGAGGGGGGAAAAGGTGACTAAAAAATGGCGAATTGTATGATTTAAATTTTTTTCCGTTACTGCGTTCACTGCTCAGGAATTTTTAAAAATATTTTAATAGTTTAGACATTTTTGGACACGGTGATACCTGATATGTTTATTTTTTTATTGTTAATTTATTTTTATATGTAAAATTGGGAAAGGGGGCAATTTAAACTTTTAATATTTTAATGTTTTTTGTTTTTTTGCTTTTTCTTTACTTTTTATTTAATATCTTGTCCTATTCACCCAAATAGAGATCTATTAGGATGAATAGGATTTTGATATGCTCCCTGCTGAGCTGTGCTTTGTGTACAGTTTAACCACCTCAGCCCCCCTAGCTTAAACACCCTTAATGACCAGGCCACTTTTTAAAATTCCGCACTACACTACTTTCACCGTTTATTGCTCCGTCATGCAACTTACCACCCAAATGAATTTTACCTCCTTTTCTTCTCACTAATAGAGCTTTCATTTGGTGGTATTTCTATTTCATTGTTGCTGACATTTTTACTTTTTTTGCCATTAATACAAATTTAACGACATTTTTGCAAAAAAATGACACTTTTCACTTTCTGTTGTAAATTGTTTTTAAAAAAACGACATTTCTATATAAATTTTTCTCTAAATTTATTGTTCTACATGTCTTTGATAAAAAAAAAAAGTCCAATAAGTGTATATTTATTGGTTTGGGTAAGGCCTCATGCACACGACCGTTGTTTGATTCCGTGTCCGTTGCTCCGTTTTTCGTGATTTTCTGCGGACCCATTGGTTTTCAATGGGTCCGTGGAAACCTCGGCAAATGCACCGTTTGTCCTCCGTGTCCGTGGTCCGTGATTCCAGTCCGTCAAAAAAATATAACCTGTCCTATTCTTGTCCGTGAAAAACGGTTCACGGACCCATTCAAGTCAATGGGATCCGTGAAAAATGCGGATGGCCATCCGTGTGTCATCCGCGTTCCGTGTCCGTTTTTTTTGCGGATCCCTTGGCAGGCACTTGGGAAACATTGTCAGCCTGTCTTTTGGTAAAATCTTTTGGGTCATGTCCGCTAAAAAAAACGGAAGACACACGGAAACACAACGGAAGGCAAAAACGGACACGGATCACTGAACAACGGAACCCCTTTTTGCGGACGGCATAAAAAAACGGTCGTGTGCATGAGGCCTAAAAGTTATAGCGTTTACAAACTATGGTGCAAAAAAGTGAATTTCGGCATTTTGAAGCAGCTCTGACTTTCTGAGCGCCTGTCATGTTTCTTCAGGTGCTAGAATGTCAGGATAGTATAAATACCCCCTAAATCACACCATTTTAGATAGAAGACACCCCAAAGTATTCGGGGAGGGGCATGGTGAGTTCATGTATCATTTCATTTTTTCACAAGTTAGCGGAAAATGACACTTTCTGAGAAAAAAAAAAAGTTTCAATTTCTGATAACTTCTGGCAAAAAAAAATCTCAGACGGACTCACTATGCCCCTCAGTGAATAGCTTGGGGTGTCTACTTTCCGAAATGGGGTCATTTGTGGGGTGTGTTTACTGTTCTGACATTATAGGGGGGGCTAAATTATGAGCCGCCATGTAAAACCTAAAGGTACTCGTTGGAATTTGGGCCCCTTTGCGCACCCAGGCTGCAAAAAAGTGTCACTTATGTGGTATCGCCGTACTCAGGAGAAGTAGGGCAATGTGTTTTGGGGTGTATTTTTACATATACCCATGCTGGGTGTGAGAAATATCTCTGTAAATGACAACTTTTTAAAAAAAATTATACAAAGTTGTCAATTTACAGAGATATTTCTCTCACCCAGCATGGGTATATGTAAAAATACACCCCAAACACATTGCCCTACTTCTCCTGAGTACGGCGATACCACATGTGTGCCACTTTTGCAGCCAAGATGCTAAGGGCCCAAATTCCAATAAGTACCTTCTGGGAGGGCATTTTTACGCATTTTTCTTCTCACGCTTTAGGGCCCCTAAAATGCCAGGGCAGTAGAAATACCCCACATGTGACCCCATTTTGGAAAGAAGACACTCCAAAGTATTCTGTGAGGGGCATGGTGAGTTCATAGAAGATTTTTTTGGCACAAGTTAGTGGAAATTGATTTTTATTGTTTTTCTCACAAAGTCTCCCTTTCCGCTAACTTTTGACAAAAAGTTTAATTTTCATGGACTCATTATGCCCCTCAGCGAATACCTTGGGGTGTCTTCTTTCCAAAATGGGGTCACATGTGGGGTATTTATACTGCCCTGGCATTTAGGGCCCTAAAGCGTGAGAAGAAAAATGCGTAAAAATGCCCTCCTAAAAGGTACTCATTGGAATTTGGGCCCCTTTGCGCATCTTGGCTGCAAAAAAGTGTCACTCATGTGGTATCGCAGTACTCAGGAGAAGTGGGGCAATGTGTTTTGGGGTGTATTTTTAAATATACCCATGCTGGGTGAGAGAAATATCTCTGTAAATTGACAACTTTGAATAAACAAATTTAAAAAGTTGTCATTTACAGCGATATTTCTCACACACAGTATGGGTTTATGTAAAAGTACACCCCAAAACTCATTGCCCTACTTCTCCTGAGTTCGGCGATACCACATGTGTGACACTTTTTTGCAGCCAAGATGCGCAAAGGGGCCCTAAAACCAATGAGTACCTTTAGGATTTCACAGGCCATTTTTACGCATTTGGATTCTCACGCTTTAGGACAGGACAGTATAAATGCCAGGACAGTATAAATACCCCACATGTGACCCCATTGTGGAAAGAAGACACCCCAAGGTATTCTGTGAGGGGTATGGCGAGTTCACAGAAAAAAAAAAAAAATTTGGCACTTGATTTTTTTTTTTTTTTTTTTTACAGTCTCATATTCCACTAACTTGTGACAAAAAATAAAATTTTGCATGAACTCGCCATACCCCTCAGCGAATACCTTGGGGTGTCTTCTTTCTAAAATGGGGTCACATGTGGGGTATTTATACTGTCCTGGCATTTGAGGGTCTCTGCAATAATTACACGTATGGCCAGCATTAGGAGTATCTGTGATTCTCCTTATATTGAGCATACGGGTAATGAGATATTTTTTTTCCGTTCAGCCTCTGCGCTGAAAAAAAAAAAAATGAACGGCAAAAATTTTTCATTCGCATCTGTCAATGTGGATGAAAAAATCTCTGCCAAAATCAGTGACTGCGGTGCGGTGGGCTGGGCGCTAGCTACCTAACAAGTAGCTAACTAACTGGCGGTGATAGGGGACCCTTATGCCCCATTCACACGTCCGAAATTCTGTTTGCGGAACGGAATTGCGGACCCATTCATTTCTATGGGGACAGACTTTGTCCCGCTCGGATCTGGAATTACGGATCCGCGCTTCCGGGTCTGCACTTCCGTTCCGCAAAAATATAGAACATGTCCTATTCTTGTCCGCAATTGCGGACAAGAAAAAGCATTTTCTATATAGTTCTGGCAATGTGCGGATCTGCAAAATACGGAAAGCACATTGCCGGTGTCCGTGTTTTGAGGATCTGCGGATCGGATCTGCGGATCGGATCTGCGGATCCGTAAATCCACTGATCCGCAAAACACATATGGACGTCTGAATGGAGCCTTACAAGGGGTGTGATCAATGACAGGGGGGTGATCAGGGGGTCTAGATGGGGTGATCAAGGGGTTAATAGGTGAGGGGGTGTTAGTGTAGCGTTTGGTGCAACTTTACAGTGTTACCTGGTCCTCTGGTGGTCGATCCCAGCAAATGGGACCACCAGAGGACCAGGTAGCAGGTATATCAGACGCTGTTCACAAAACAGCGTCTGATATAGCTGTTTGATGCGATATAATTTGAATCTACAGCCTGCCAGCGATGGATCATCGCTGGCAGGCTGTAGCCTAACTGCCGAGACGCGCTTCTCTGTGAACGCGCACGCGCGCACGTTCACAGGAAGTCTCAGCTCTCACGAGATGACGCGCCGACGCGTCATCTCAGAGCTACAGGACCGCCCGCAGGACGCATCCCTGCGTTAGGCGGTCCTGTACTGGTTAAGCAGGAAGCTTACCATGGCAGGTCTTTTAGGCCCCTTTCACACGGGCATTGCGGATTGGGGCCAGATAGGATGCGGGTGCGTGGCAGGGAAGTCGTGCGAGTGCTCACGCAATTTCAGTCAGTTTTGACTGCGATTGCGATGCGTGGTTCAGTTTTTTCTGTGCGAGTGCAATGCGTTTTACACGTGCGTGAGAAAAAACTGAATGTGGTACCCAGACCCGAACTTATTCGGTGAAGTTCGGGTTTGGGTTAGTTGTAGTGTAGATTTTATTATTTTCCCTTATAACATATATTGGTTATAAGGGAAAATAATAGCATTCTTTAATACAGAATGCTTAGTAAACCGTCAATTGAGGGTTAAAAAATAAATAAAATTAACTCACCTCCTCCAATTGATCACGTAGCTGACGGTCTCCTGTACTTTGTTCAGCACCCATCAAAGGACCTGTGGTGATGTCACTGTGCTCATCACATGGTCCATCACCATGGTGATGAGCGCAGTGACGTCACCACAGGTCCTTTTCCTGCCAGGTCCTGAAGAAAGAAGCCGGGCTGCGCGAACAAGCGGATTAGGTGAGTTTAATTATTATTTTTTAACCCCTCCATCTTTAATTTAATTAGCATTCTGTATTAAGAATGCTATTATTTTCCTGTGTGAAAGGGGCCTAAGGCTTCACAAGCGTCCAGGCTGCCATGATAACCGATAGGAGCCCTATGATTTCACTCCAGGGGTTACGATCAGATGCCAGAGGGAGCCGCATCTCTCTGCGTTACCTCATAGGTGCTGCGACTGGTGTTGATTGTGGCAACCGGAGGGGTTAAAAGGCGGGGCTCGGCGCAGGGGTGAGATTAAAATTTTTAACAACAGGTTCCCTACTCAGCAGAGGACATGCTGTGTCACAACACGCTTACATATATATACACACCACGTATATGCAACACACATACACATAAATACACCATATACATGGCACACATACATAAATATACCATATATATACTACACACACATACCACCCAACTAAGGAGCTTAACTATCAGCAGTGCGCAAAGCAATGGCAGTGAACACCTCTAGCTCCACTGCCGCCGCCAGAGCACCGGATCGGTAACACGGTTCTCTGATCCAGTTGTAATTTTAACAACTGGAACTGGAGGGAACTGGCTAAATCCCATGCCTGGCTCGGTTGGATGACCGCTCCCCGTCATTACGGCCGGGTGTCTGCTGTATGACACAGCTGGCAGCTGCCATGTATGGAGTGGGCACATTGCAGCAGTGAGCTCCATACATTCCCTCAACCACTGTGAAGTATGGATACGACGTCACTGTGGTTGAAGGGGTGAGAGGGGTTGTCTCAGGACAGACATCGGTGGCATATAACTAGAATATATAATCAGTGCCCAGTTAGCGGGCTCTGGATCCTTTCACCCTTGTCATTGTTAGAATGAAGTTACAGTAGCAGTAGAAAAGCAATAAGCCACTTCTTATTAAGAAATTCACATTCTTTTTAAATATCTTTAAAAATTTTAGCTTGTAAAAATGTTTGAAAATCAACTTGTAACAAATCATGTTCCCAACATACAGTATATTGTGTAAATGCCAACAATATGCCAAGCACAGCTGAATATATTTACTGCACTCATTCTATTATTCACACAACATATGTTAGGAACATGAAATGCTAGTGCGGGTGGATTGTTAAAGTTTTATCTTTTGCACTTTATTTTTGTTTAGATGTTATTTGCTCATGTACTAAACTTTAAATCTATATGGGATATACAATAACAGAAACCCACAAACGGTCTATAAACCCACATTTTAAAAAGCATCTGTAAGTGGGATCAACCCTATTAAATCAGGCATAATGATGACTGTTAGGTTTGATCCTGCTGAGTAAAATGATATCTCAGTTATGTAGATCTGTTGGGTCATTCCTGAGTAACTTCAGTTTTGTATTAACATGTAACTGAGATCTACTACACATTTGTCAATAGTGTAACCTGTGCTCCATCTATTGCTTCTCCAGAGGTTTGGACCCGCATGCTCTCTGCCCGCCAGTAGTGGGCCCGACTGCTAGCAAATCTGCCTGTCAGTGATGTCTATATTCACCAACTAGTGTCACTAAGGACATTGTGGTGACACTTATATACCTCTGAACCGTCTAGGATCCGTTGGGACAATCCCAGATTTCGGCGGCTGTATCATAGTCCCAGGACGGCTGGGGCATGTTCTAATTTCAACCTTACCTGCCCTGAAGGTGCAGATACAGTTAAATGGCAGTCCCCTCTCTGCTCCACCATTCTTCGGCTACGTGCTCCCCAGCAGGCGCATCAGTGACATCATTGTTCCTGCTATACTGAGCAGAAGAGAGCACAAGTGCGAGATGATGTGCTCAGTTCATCGGGGGATCGGGCTAGGTAAATGTAACTTTAATTTTATTTAAACTAAGGGGCAGCACTACTGTAAGGGGGCATTAAGGGGACAGCACTATTATGAGGGGACACTAAGGAGGCACTATTGTAAAGGAGCACTAAGCGGCAACATTAGTTTGATGAGATATTAAGGGGGCAGCAGCCTTCTGAGGAGGTACTAAAGGGTCATTCTTCCTATGAGGGGGACAATTAGGGGCAAAAATAATGTGTAGGGGCAGGAAGGGAGCATAACTACTGTGTCGGGGCAATAAGGGGCATACCTGCTGTGTGGGGGCACAAAGGTGGCATAATTACGGTGTGGAAGCATTCTTACTGTGAGGGACACTAAGGGCACTGATAGTATGGCCAGGCGAAAGCTGAGAAGTTACCAGCTCCAGTGTAAGAGAGACAGTCCTGACAAAGGACATTTCAGGCCCGTGAGTGTTATACTTAGCTCCCAGCTAAAGGATGTGGAGGAAGAAATTAGGCAGACAAAGTTGTAACTACAAAACAATGGCTTTGCTGATCCCATTTGAGGCAACAAGCTTGGTGGTTACAGAGGGGGTCATTTAGTATACTGAAATACGCCTCTATTAGGCATATTTCAGTCGCAGATGGCAGCGCAATGGATCCACCTTCAACTTAGGCTTTATTAAGACCGGCGTCTAAAATGCCCCAGAGTTCTCACAAAAGGCAAGTGGCTTATTAGTTACAATTAGGGATGAGCGAATCAACTTTGGTTGAAGCATCCGAAATCGATTCGCTCATCCCTAGTTACAATCTCTCATGGGGAAACTAGCATATTGTTACAGCAGTGGCATACCGACCTTTCAAGGCTGAGATATCTTTCTACTTGCAAACACCATGCACACTTGGCATTGTCCTTTAACAGTCGCGGTATTTCGCTCTTTGTGGCACACAGAATTAAGGCTTACCCTGAGGCAGGCTGGCTTGCCTCTGTGGTCCAAATCTGGCTTCTCCACAGATCTCTAGCTGCTTCATGGTGCAAGAGCTAGGAAGTGCAATTAGGCTACCCCGGCTCCAGACTCTCCCTATCCACTGTGATGCTCAGCTTGTGTACCCTTATGCTAAGTACCACACACACTTCCACTTGCTGACTAGCTTAAACACAGGAGTATTGCTGGATCTGTCTTCAGCAGCAGCTTCCCCCAGCGCATACTTTCTCTATGCCTGCTTATTACTGACACAAGGTCTGCAGCGCACTGCTATATGTCATCTCGCAGACATTCTCTCACTATAGCTTGAGGATCTCCTTAAATAGAACATGTGATCAAAAAGGTCCAATAACATTATTGGCTACTAAGTGGCAGCAAAACTTTGCTGCTTCCAATGCGCGTATATACGGTATAATGCAGTACATACAGTACATGTATATACATTTGAATAGTGCTTTTCTCACTCTTCCAAGTCTAGCTCACCAAGAGGTTTTCTAGGAGTTTTACACCGATGACCTATCCCCAGGATAGGTCATCAGTATCTGATCTGTGAGGGTCAGACACCAGGGATCCCGGTCGATCCACTGTTTGAGAAGGCAGCAGCGGTTACTGTAGTACCACAGCCTTCTCTTAGTTTTTCCTAGGCCATGTGACGTCACATTTATTGGTCACTAGGCGCAGCTCAGCCTCATTGAAGTAAATCGGGCTGAGCTGCAATACCAAGCACAGCCACTATACAATGTATGGAACTTGGTTTACAGAGAGAAGTCCGCATGACGGGGGTATTAGTTAAGCCTAGCTCGCCCATTTCTTAACTTATTCCACTTCCTTGCGACCCCCACCAACCTCCCTTACATCTCCCCTTCACCACCTCGAACCCACATAAAACTCAGACCACCGTTTGGAAATGTAAAGGCCACAGTAGCCGTTTATTAAGCATAAATACATAAATAACCGCAACAATAACCATAATAATAATAAATAACCTAATAACTTAACCCAATGGGGGGGAAGGTCCTTGAAGCACCAAAACCTCGAGCTGCCGAACCAGGGTGAGCCATTCTTGCCTCCAGCCGTTACCCTAAGCTCAAAGGCACCACCGAATGACCCCCCCTTCAATTCACCACAACCGCTCGGTACACCTGGGAGTCCAGCCCCAACCGTGGGGCCCCCCCAATGTCCTCAAATTCCACTATAACCAACTCCAAGGATCCCCCAACGCCCTAGCCGCCGTGACATGATCAAGCCCCCAACCCCCAAAAGAGGGAGGGTGGGTGGGAGCTTCCTCTCACCTAAAATGGCTCCCTCCTTCATCTTCCCAGCAGTATTTAACCCCTTTTTACTCCTCCCCCCTAATCTTAAATTGACCTATCCTAACCCATTCTACCCTTTAGCCCCCTCCCCCCTTCCTCTAGCTTCACACACCAAACCCACGAGCTCCTGGGCTCCCTAACCAAACCCCCCGTCATGGGGGCCTCCCCTAAAGGGCTTCGCCCCCCCCAGTCCGGCCATTGCTACACTACTGTGGGCGCTGGTGCATTCTCAGACAGCTGATTGGGAGGATAGGTCATCAGGATAACACACCCGGAAAACGTCTTTAATGTGCACTGCATCCTGCCAAAATCAATATGACTCCCCCAGTATGCAGATATGTCCAGGGCCTATACACCCAGTGTATAATCTATACTATAATATATATATACAGTGGCGGATTAACATAGGGGCGTTCGGGTCGGCAGCCCCGGGCCCGGCATCACTGGGGGGCCCAATGCCGACCCGAGCGCCCACATACTGCGGCGGGGCACAGGAGCGCAAAGGTTCCCTGCCCCGCCGCCAATCAACACCATAGGCTTCAGGCCTAGTAGGCCTGAGGCCTATGTGGTAGTATATTCCTGGTGCAGGCGTGCGTGATGACATCATCACGTGCCTGCGCCGGGACGCAGGACAAGGAGGATTGCGCGCCTGCGGCCTGCCTCACCATCCCGAACCCAGGTAAGTATTAGCGTTTAGTTGTTGTTGTTTTTTCTGTGTGTGCCTTTGGGGGCCAGAGGAGGACATGGGGGCAGTGTGGGGGCAAATATTTTCATGGGAGGGCAGTGTGGAGGCGAATTACTTTATGGGAGCAGTGTGGAGAAATTACTATATGGGGCAGTGTGGGGAAATTACTATATGGGGCAGTGTGGGGAAATTACTATATGGGGACAGTGTGTGGGAAATTACTATATGGGACAGTGTGTGGGAAATTACTATATGGGGGCAATGTGGGGAAAATTACTATATGGGGGCAGTGTGGGGAAATTACTATATGGGGCAGTGTGGGGGAAATTACTATATGGGGACAGTGTGTGGGAAATTACTATATGGGACAGTGTGTGAGAAATTACTATATGGGGGCAGTGTGAGGGAAATTACTATATGGGGCAGTGTGGGGGAAAATACTGTATGGCGGCAGTGTGGGGGAAAGTACTGTATGGCGGCAGTGTGGGGGAAATTACTGTATGGGGGCAGTGTGGGGAAATTACTGTATGGGGGCAGTGTAGGGAAATTACTGTATGGGGGCAGTGTGGGGAAATTACTGTATGGGGGCAGTGTGGGGAAATTACTATATGGGGCAGTGTGGGGAAATTACTGTATGGGGGCAGTGTGGGGGAAATACTGTATGGGGCAGTGTGGGGAAATTGCTATATGGGGGTAGTGTGGGGAAATTACTATATGGGGGCAGTGTGGGGTGTTGCTATTAGGGGACATTATTTTTGGGGACACTATACAGGGATTATTACCTGGAGCACAATATAGGGTGCTGTTATTATTGCTGGGGGCACTCTAGGTGACATTAAAACTGCTGTAGACACTATAGGGACCTTTCAGGATAATTTATCAAACTGTTGTAGTAGAACTGGCTTAGTTGTCCATAGAAACAGATTCCACCTTTCATTTTTGACATCTCCTCTGAAAAATGAAAGGTGGAATCTGATTGGTTGCTATGGGCAACTAAGCCCGTTCTACTTTACAGCAGTTTGATAAATGACCCCAATTATGAGAAACCTAACATGTCTGTGTAACAAACCCTGTAGAGACGAGATGCGGCTGAAAGAATTTGTCATGGCGGTCTGGGTCAGACGGAGAAGAAGAGGAAAGAGAAGTTCTACATGACAGGAGATATCCCTGTATGTAAAAGGTATGTGGTGCTGTATTCTCACTGCTGTGACCTACATCTCATCTTCTCCCGTAAGTCTTTTTTATTATAATCATATTGTAATTTGTCACCTGCAGTCCTATGTAACAGCCCAGATAACAGTGATAACTTTCTGTGTGCAGATAATGTAGTAGATGTTCCCTATGTAACACCCCACATAACACAGTGAACTATTGTGTTATGTGGGGTGTTACATAGGACTGCAGGTAACATCTATAACATCTGTACTCAGAGAGTTATGAGATGGTGTGGCTCCGACTCCGGGCACCCCTGCCAATCCGCTGTTTGAGGAGACCGCGATGTCAGATGAGACAGAGCTGCGCCTGCAGCTAGGCCATGTGAACAATGAATGTGATGTCCTATGGCATAGGAAGAGACTGTAGCGCTCACGAAGCACCGCAGCCTCTTCATACAGAAAACATAAACTTAAAATGGAGGGAGGGGCCCGAGTTGGGTAGACAGCCCCGGGCCTATCATGCACTTAATCCGCCCCTGATGGTGATTATTATTTTTCTCATGGCCAGCGGTTTATTAGAGGTTACATTCTTTTGTTGGACTTCACATGTATTTGATGCTCACAACTGTATACTGCTGTTGCCAGCTATGGTAGTGATTTCACTGCCCTACATAGTGACATTGAGTCCATAGAACTCTGGAGACTCGGCCATATCCATACTCATAGATACAATTGTTGACTATTATATCATCATTACTGCGTAATGTACCACTGGGATGGTGGTTTTTCTTACTGCTACCTTTTTAAACACAACGGTTTTATGTATGTATTTATTTGATTTAATAAAATATATATGTTGCTATTGTACCTTTGCGCTTCAGTTTTTGTAGGTTTTTGTTTGTTATGGAAGTGGGTACTCCTTTATGGTTTCAATTGTTGGCCCCTTTATTTTTGCCGCAATATGTATTGCACGTACTCACTGTAGTTTGGGCATGAGGGACAACGTTGGTCTTAGATTGGTATTAACATAATGCTTATTTTGGCACACTTGAGCTGGGTTCACATCACCTCAGTTCTAGCTACGCCCCTAATGTAGACTTTTATCTTTATTCAAATTAGGCAGTTGGAGCACTGAGGGGTGGGTGTAGCACTTTGAGCACTGCTACAGCTATGCCCCTAGTGCCTACTACACTCCCCCCTGCACTTTGATTGACAGTGCTAGACATCACATCTAGCTCTGTCTTCTGGTGACTGCGCTGTTGTGCACTAACTCGGCGCCTGTGCCCTTTATCTGCTGCTGCTTGCCCAGCATCCTAAATTTATAGTGCACAGGTGCCAATGACATCATTCCACCCAGAAGTGGAGGTGTCCAAAGACTCAGAGACAGAATAGGAATGCTTCCAGGTAATGTCATACTAGGAATCTGCGCAGCTCCGCAAAAGTGTTAGGGGTAATGTATTGTGAGGGAAATATTTTAAGTCACTTTTTTGGAGTATGTGGGTTTTTTTAAGCCTTTTTTTCCTACAAATTTACCAAATGTTGCATATGATTTGTTAAATTTGTTGCAGGAATTAAAGGGAATGTGTCATCAGAAAGTGACCTGCTGTTTAAATAAATTTTTTATGTTTAACATATTTTTAAAGAATTTTTGATGATCTTGTTTTCAATTTTCCACGTATTCCATATGTTTAACCCCTTCAGGACCATACCATTTTTCACCTTAAGGACCAGGCCATTTTTTGCAAATCTGACATGTGTCACTTTATGTGGTGTTAACTTTAAAACGCTTTTACTTATCCATTCTGAGATTGTTTTCTCGTCACATATTGTACTTCATGACAGTGGTAAATTTGAGTCAAGATATTTAATTTTTATTTATAAAAAAATTACCAAAAATTTTAAAAAATTTGCAATTTTCAAAATTTAACTTTCTCTGCTTTTAAAACAGATAGTGATACCTCCTCAAATACGTATTTCTTTATATTTCTCATATGTCTACTTCATGTTTGGATCATTTTGTAAATTTTCTTTTTTTTGGAACGTTAGAAAGCTTAGAAGTTTAGAAGCAAATCTTGAAATTTTTCAGAAAATTTCCAAAACACACTTTTTAAGGACCAGTTCAGGTCTGAACTTGAAGTCATTTTGTGAGGCTTACATAATAGAAACCACCCATAAATGACCCCATTTTAGAAACTACACCCCTCAAGGTATTCAAAACTGATTTTACAAACTTTGGTAACCCTTTAGGTGTTCCACAAGAATTAAAGGAAAATTGGAGTGGCGGCATTTTCTAGAAGGAGCTCAGCACAAGATCGTTTTGCCAGCAGAAAGACCATTGGGAGTTGTCTACCTTGTTTATTGATAACATCCTTGGGTTGCATGGCATTCTGGACTCCATCAGATCGGATAAGAGGCGGGTGCGTTGCGGGAATATGCGTGATTTTCCCGCGCGGGTGCAAATGTTTGTAATGCGTTTTGCACGCACGTGAGAAAAATCGCCATGTTTGGTACCCAGCCTCGAAGCCGGACTTCATCACTGAAGTCCGGTTTCGGGTCTTCTGGAGAATTTATTATTTTCCCTTATAACATGGTTATAAGGGGAAATAATAGCATTCTTAATAAAGAATGCTTATTAAAATGAAGTGGAAGGGGATAAAAATAATAAAAGTTAACTTACCTTAGCCACTTGATCGCGTAGTTGCGATCTGTCCTCTCTTTCCAGCATCAGCTAACAGCTAAAGGACCTGTGATGACGTCACATCACATGGTCCAATCACATGGTCCATCACCATGGTAAGATGGACCATGTGATTGGACCATGTAATGTGACGCCATCACAGGTCCTTTAGTTCTTAGCTGATGCTGGGAAAGAGAGGAGAGATCGCGACTACGTGATCAAGTGGCTAAGGTAAGTTAACTTTTATTATTTTTAACCGCTTCCACTTCATTTTACTATGCATTCTTTATTAAGAATGCTATTATTTCCCCTTATAACCATGTTATAAGGGAAAATAATAAAGATCTGGTCCCAATGCAAAGCAACCATGCGGGAAAATCGCAACGCATCCACACTTGCTTGCGGATGCTTGCGATTTTCCCGCAGCCCCATTCACTTATATAGGGCCTGCGTTGCATGAAAAAAGCACAATATAGAGCATGCTGCGATTTTCACGCAATGCAGAAGTGATGCGTGAAAATTACCGCTCATGTGCACAGCCCCATAGAAATGAATGGGTCCGGATTCAGTGCGGGTGCAATGCGTCCTCCTCACGCATTGCACCCGCGCGGAAAACTCGCCCGTGTGAAAGGGGCCTTAAGCTTTCCTTCTCATCTGCCTTCCACCCTGAGACTAATGGGTAAACAGACAGGGTCAACCAGGTACTGGAGCAATTCTTGAGATGCTTTGTGTCGGATCACCAAAATGATTGGAGAAAGTTCTTATCTTTTGCAGAGTTCTCTATTAACAATAATATGAGTTCCTCTAGTGGCATGTCTCCATTCTATTGTAACTATGGTTTTAATCCCTGGTTTTCGTCAGTGGGTGGCTCTAGTTCTGTAGCTCCTGCTGTGGATGTTATCGTAGAAGATCTGTGCACAGTTTGGGCCCAGGCTCACAAAAGCCTGGAAAAAGCCCAAAGCATCCAGTCTTGACAGGCCAATAAAAGATGGTCCAAGGGGCCATATTTTGTGTTGGGTGAACTAGTATGGTTGTCTACCAAAAATCTACGTCTCAAGGTGACTACATCCCTTGAGGTAAATTGGCACCTAAAATTTTGGACCTTACAAGATCATTTCTGTAATCAATACAGTGTCATTTCATCTGCAGTTACCTGAATCTTTCAGAATTCATGATGTCTTTCACATTTCTTTGGCAAAAAAATTTGTTCCACAGGCTATTTCTCCTCATAGGCCTCCTGACCCTATTATTATTCTCAGGAGTATGAGGGGGAGAGAATCCTTGATTCCCGGATGGTTCAAGGTTCTCTTTAATATCTGGTACATTGGAAATGGTATGGTCCTGAGGAGAGGACATGGGTATCCGCTCGAGATGTCCATGCTCCTCGTCTCATTAAGAAATTTCATTCTAAATTTCTGTCTAAGCCTGCGCCCCGTATTGAGGGTCCGGTGGCCCCTCATAAAAGGGGGGGGGGGTAATGTCACCAACCTGCAGTGCTGCAGCATGGGGTTCAGACACTGCAGCACGGTGCCAGACGCGTCAGGCCATGCCCCTTAGTGACTCTGTGTTTAGGCCACGCCCCATCTTGACACCATGCAGGCCACACCCCTCTCAATGGTCACACCCCTGATGGTGTCACACCTGAGTCACCCCCCTAGAGTAGAAACTCCAAAATAAAACCCCATTTTGGAAACTACGGGATAAGGTGGCAGTTTTGTTAGTACTATTTTAGGGTACATATAATTTTTTGTTGCTTTATATTACACTTTTTGTGAGGCAAGGTAACAAAAAATAGCTGTTTGGACACCGTTTTTATTTTTTGTCATTTACAATGACAGATCATGTGGTATTTTTATAGAGCAGGCTGTTACGGACGTGACAATACCAAATATGACTTTTTTGTTCTTTGTTTCAGTTTTACATAATAAAGCATTTTTGAAAAAAATATTTTTTTAGTGTCTCCATATTGTGAGAGTCATATTTATTTTAAATTTTTTTGGGCGATTGTCCTAGGTAGGGTCTCATTTTTGCGGGATGATTAGTACAATCATATGAGTTTTTGATCGCTTGCTATTACACTTTTTGATGTAAAGAGACAAAAAGTGGCTTTTTTGACACGGTTTATTTTTGACACGATTTATTTTTTTAAATTTTTTTTATTTTTTTAATTTTTTTATGGTGTTTATCTGAGGGGTTAGTTCATGTGATATTTTTATAGAGCAGGTCCTTTCTGATGTGGCAATACCTAATATGTATACTTTTTTTATTTATTTAAGTTTTACACAATAATATTTTTGAAACCGAAAAAATCATGCTTTATGGTCTCCATAGTCTGTGAGCCATATTTTTTTTTTTTTTTGGGTGATTGTCTTAGGTAGGGTTTCATTTTTGTGGGATGAGATGCCGGTTTGATTGGCACTATTTTGGGGTGCATATGAGTTTTTGATTACTTGCTATTACACTTTTTGTGATGTAAGGTGACATAAAATGGCTTTTTTACCACTGTTTCTTTTTTTTTTTTTTTTTTTTACGGTGTTCACCTGAGGGGTTAGGTCATGTGGTATTTTTTTAAAGCAGGTTGTTACGGATGCGGCGATACATAATATGTCTACTTAAAAATAAACATGTTTTAGTGTCTCCATAGTCTGAGAGCCATATATATATTTTTTTTTTGGGGGCGATTGTCTTAGGTAGGGGCTCATTTTTTGCGGCATGAGGTGACGGTTAGATAGTAGGAATGCTCATTGTGCCCCCTTCACATTTGCAATGCCCATTGTGCCCCTTCACATTTTTAATGCCCATTGTGCCCCATCTAGGGTAGAAATACCCATTTTACCCCCTTCACATTTGCCCTCTCTGCACATGGGATAACTGCTTTAAGAGCTAATAGTCTGCTTGAAATATTTTATTCGTAAAATTGACTTGACTCAACAAATACAACAACACGCTTTTAAAATTATCATCAACATATAAGATAATATTACAATTGTCAACGTTTATAACATAAATGTATGTCTTTAAATTGAAAATTAATAAAAAATACATTGTGGAAATATCACTATGGAAAAATTGGTTTTTATAATGTTGAGTCCCAATAATATTTTGGGGACATTTTAGAATTTTCATAGATGGAATAAAAATTGCTTTTCATTTCACTTTTTTGTCATTTTCCTTCTGTTTTAACCAATTCATGCATCTATAGTAACATAGTATATAAGACCGAAAAAAGACATTTGTCCATCCAGTTCGGCCTGTTTCCTACAAGTTGATCCAGAGGAAGGCAAAAAAAAACCTGTGAGGCAGAAACCAATTTTCCTCACTTATGGGGAAAAAAATTCCTTCCCGACTCCAATCAGGCAATCAGAAGAACTCCCTGGATCAACGACCCCTCTCTAGTAGCTGTAGCCTGTAATATTATTACACTCCAGAAATAAATCCAGTCCCGTCTTGAAGTCCTTTATTGTACTCACCATCATCACCTCCTCAGGCAGAGAGTTCCATAGTCTCACTGCTCTTACAGTGAAGAATCCTTTTCTATGTTTGTGTACAAACCTTCTTTCCTCCAGACGCAGGTGATGTCCCCTTGTCACAGTCACAGTCCTGGGGATAAATAGATGATGGGAGAGATGGGAGAGATCTCTGTACTGACCCCTGATATATTTATACATAGTTATTAGATCTCCCCTCAGTCGTCTTTTTTCTAAAGTCAATAACCCTAATTTTGATAACCTTTCAGGGTACTGTAGATCCCCCATTCCAGTTATTACTTTAGTTGCCGCTCTTCTGAACCCTCTCCAGCTCTGCTATGTCTGTCTTGTTCACAGGAGCCCAGAACTGTACACTGTACTCCATGTGTGGTCTGACTAGTGATTTGTAAAGTGGTAGGACTATGTTCTCATCACGGGCATCTATGCCCCTTTTGATGCAACCCATTATCTTATTGGCCTTAGCAGCAGCTGCCTGACACTGGTTTTTGCAGCTTAATTTGCTGTTTATTAAAATTCCTAGATCCTTTTCCATGTCAGTGTTACCGAGTGTTTTACCATTTAGTATGTACGGGTGACTTGCATTATTCCTTCCCATGTGCATAACTTTACATTTGTCAGTGTTAAACCTCATCTGCCATTTTTCTGCCCAAGCCTCCAATCTATCCAGATCCCTCTGTAGCAGAAAACTGTCCTCTTCAGTGTTAATTACTTTACACAGTTTAGTGTCATCTGCAAAAATAGATATTTTACTGTGCAGGCCTTCTACAAGATCATTAATAAATATATTGAAGAGAATAGGGCCCAATACTGACCCCTGAGGGTCAGTATGTTTCATTTGAAGTCAGTATGTTTCATTTGAACAAAAGTTTCATTTGAAAGCTATTCTGTACAAAACAAGTATTAGCATAATAATCTCAAAAAAATATTGGTAGATTTGTATTCTACTCCCAGCTTCAGCTCTGTCTAGCCTCAGGGTAACATGCTCTTAAGGCGAATTCAAGAAATTTCTGTCTAAAGAAATATAACACATTTTTATAACACAGGGTACAAAAGGCTATCATGCTGACTGTTGTACATTCTCTACTGACTTCCTTGCTAGGACTGCATCACCCTGCTTCTTCTATCTCAAGCACTGAGCTGGCGGGTATATGTGCCGTATTTTAATTAGATGCATTTCATCTACAAAGTTTCTGAATAACTACGTGGGAGTATGACAAGGTGGGTACAGACATTCATCTACTCCACAGCAGCTGCTGCAACAAATGTATTTGCACATTTTCTTGACATTTACTCCATCTTAGCTGCCTGTAGATACGTGCAGAGGTCGCTTAATACCTATTACACATTTTTTATGAACAGTTACTGCAGATACATGGATGCATGGGAGAACAGTATTTTAAAACAGGACTGCAAGAAATAACAAATGGCACAAAAATATTGTGATTTTTGCATTATAGCATAAAAAAAAGAATAAGGGGCACTGTATTTATAAGTTTGGCACCTCACCATCATCCCTTTCCACCTTCTCACCAGTGACTGACGGGTATCTACATCACAATTATCAATGACAGGAGTGGGGTGCACCGTGCAGTGGACTCTTGAATACAGTTGACATAGCTATCGCTTGGTCCAAGATATGAACTAAATAGTACAATAGTTTTTGTGCTCTTTAGTATAACAGCTCACTTGACCGGTCTTAAATATGTCATATTTTAACCTCTTCCTGACCAGGCCTAATTTTACAAATCTGACATATGTCACTTTAAGTGGTAAGTAACGCTTTTCCTTATCCAGGACACTCTGAGATTGTTTTCTTGTGACACATTGTACATCATGTTAATGGTACATTTGGGTCAATAAGTTTTACCTTTATTTGTAAAAAAAAAAATCTCTGTTTTCTAAATTTGAATCTTTGAAGCTTTTAAGACAGATAGTGATTAGGGATGAGTGAATCGACTTCAGATGAAAGATCCAAAGTCAATTCGCATAAAACTTTGTTTCAATACTGCACGGAGCGAATGCTCCGTACAGTATTAAAATGTATTGGCTCCGATGAGCCGAAGTTATTACTTTGCAAAGTCTCATGATAACTTCAGAAATTGATTTATACTGTAAAAAAACATTTCCCGAACTCGGGTTCGGTTCCAAGTCGATTCGCTCATCCCTTATAGTGATAATGTTGTTTCATTTTTTTAGGACATTAGAAGGTTTAGAATTTTAGAAGCAATTTTTGAAATTTTTAAGAAAATCAACTTTAGGCCTTATTCACACATCCGCAATGTAGTCCGCATGTATTCCTCAATTTTGCGGAATACATGCGGACCCATTGACTGTGAATGGGGCCGGGAACGATGCGGAGAGCACACACTGTGCTCTCTGCATCCGATTTTGCAGAGCGCGCCGCCGATTTTCCGGTCCGCGGCTCCGCAAAAAAAATAGAGCATGTCCTATTCTTGTCCGCAATTGCGGACAAGAAGAGGCATTTTCTATGGAGTTCGGGCAATGTGCGGTCCGCAAAAATGCGGAATGCACATTGCCGGTGTGTCCGTGTTTTGCGGATCCGCGGCTCCGTGGATCCGCAAAACACAACGGATGTGTGAATAAGGCCTTAAGGATCAGCTCAGTTCTGAAGTCACTTTGAGGAGCTCACATAATAGAAACCACCCATAAGTACCCCAATTTAGAAACTACACCCCTCAAAATATTCAAAACTGGTTGTAGAAATGTTGTTAACTCTTTAAGTATTCCACAGGAATTAAAGCAAAATAGAAGTGAAATTTCAAAATGTCACTTTTTTTGCAGATTTTCCATTTTAATAATTTTTTTCCTGTAACACATCAAGGCTTAACAACAAAACAAACCTTAATATTTATTACCCTGATTCTGCAGTTTGCAGACCCCATATGTGATCGTAAACTGCTGTATGGGCACACGGCAGGGCACAGAAGGCAAGGACCGCAAATTGCGGTCTGCAATGCACGTGCACCGACTGCGTACCTGCCGTCTACGGACACAGACCCATTCACTTGACTGAGGTCTGAGATCCGCATTTGATGGTGCAGAGGCACGAACAGTAAACCCAAGGAAGCACTCCGTAGTGTGTCCGTGGGCTTCTAATCCGCGCCTCCGTTCTGCACCGCACTGTATCTTCCAGATTGCGGACCCATTCAAATGATATGGTGCGCACACGGCCAGTGCCTGTATATTGCAGACCTGCTGTTTACGGGCCGCAATAAGGGCACAGAGGCCTTAGGACGGTAACAATTATGACCCTAAAGGGGTTCTCCAGGCCACAGGTATTGAAGACCGATCCTCAGGATCCGTTGGGGTTCTGGTATTTCTAAAAGCAAGGGCAGTGCCAAGAAACTCCAGTGTGAAAGTGGAAGCTCTCAATGATATGTTCATATACTGAGTTTCATTTACCATGAAACATCTGCCAATGCTTTAAATCTTGTTGACATATAAATACTAACTCGGCACATTTGCATTTTTTATTGTTTAGAAATGTTAATTTAGAGAGGTGAGCATAATTAAGATGCATTTATACCTCACATGTAGGATTTATTGCCTGTCCAATTCTAACATTGCCGCCTGTTTCCAGAAACAAATCATTTATGTTTTGAGAAGATTGATGGAAATGTCACATAAGTAATTATCTTTATGAGTATTTATTTGTTTAAATGGAGTCTTCAGATAAAGGAACAATGTTTCATAAAAGTAGTCATCACTACAAGATATAAAACCTCTTCTCTTTCCTAGGACGTTTGCGCTGCTAACAGGGGCCGACACAGACAGCAGAGGGGCCTCGTGCAAAAACTGCTTATGGACCCTTTAATCTCCAATAGTTCATTACACAGATTATCCTTAAAGGGGTTAACTAACCCCAGACATTGGTCGCATATCGCTAGAACTGGGCCCCCAAAGTAAACGAGAGGACACCGCGCATGCGCGGTCGTCCTCCATTAATATCTATGGGGGGGAGGGGCTGCGAAAATCTCTGAGTGCTGTCTTGGCTATCCAGCAGTCTTATAGAGGTGAATGGAGTGGTAGACGCGCCTGGGTAGAATAAAAATGGAAGGAGGGGAGAGGCCTGCAGGACCACACTGCCAGGAGCTCCAGAGCGGGTGGGAGATGTGGCAGCCATGCCCACCAGAGCGAGAGATGCGGTGGTGAGAATAGACCACCAACATAACACACTGAGGGACATTTATCAAGGCCTATACGCCACAATTGTGGCATGAAAAAGTCGCACATTATGGCACATGGCATGTGCGCACCATAATTTGTGACTTTTTGAGCTTCTCTTTTCAGAAGTTTCGAGACAAGGCGGCGTGGCTTAGTAAAAGAGGGCCACTGTGTTTACTATCACCAGAGGTCTCTGATTTATTCTTACAGGTTGTATGCTACTCTGGCTACATTGCAGACATTTTGCACATTGCACTTTATATTTTTTTGATCCTGTGATGTCACATTGGCAAATTATTCTTTTTGTTTGTGCTTATTTAAAGGGGTTCTGCAGTTTGTTACAACTGATGATCTGACGTCAGGACTTGTATCAAGTGGCGTGGGCGGGGCTAAGCTCCATTCAGTGAACAGAGCTTAGCCTCGCCCACGCCACTTGGATACAAGTCGTGACGTCACTGGGCGGGGCTCTAGCAGAGGTAAACAGTGAGAAGGCCGCGGCGCTGCTGCAGTGCCGCTGCCCTCTCAAACAGCTGATCGGCGGGGGTCCCGGGTGTCAGACCCCAGCCGATCAGATGCTGATGATCTATCCTGAGGATAGATCATCAGTTGTATCAAACTGCAGAACCCCTTTAATTTTGACTTTTGGGAATATCGTGTTAGATTATCAAATGGATTAATTTTTGGCTATTTATTATTAGGTATTTTTCTATTATGTTTCATATGCCTGATTTATTTGTTCAGACATTGGACCTCTACATTTATTGAATGTGTGGTGCTGTTTTTGGGGTGAAGGTTTTTCAAATTATTATATTTGAAGATTTGAAGAATTGTCTAGTCGGGAGAACCTATCACATGACGTATATCTCACCATATGGGAGCTGGCTTAAATGGTATGGCACCTCTACTGACATCTCTTATTTATCTTTTTTTACTCTGCCTTGAGAAATATATCATGGATAGATCTCCACCGGTGTATTCAAATGCAGCAGCATAAGTAAGGCTTCATTCACATCACCGTTCAGCCTTTCCATACTCCTGCTCCGTTTAGGAGCAGGACAACGGAAAGGATGGATTTGTGGATTTGACACATAACTGAGCCAAACAGAACCTAAGGACCCCATAGACTATAATGGGGTCCATTAGGTGTCCGCTCAGAAGATGATGTTGGAGCGGAGACAAAAGTAGTACATGCTGGACTTTTGTCTGTGCTTCAAAAATCTTCCTCTGAGCGGAAACCTAACGGACCCCATTATAGTCTATGGGGTCCTTAGGCTCCGTTCGGCTCAGTTATGTGCCGAATCCGTACTTTCTGTTCTCCTGCTCCTAAAATGATGTGAACGAAGCCTAAATCCCTTCAATCCCTAACACAGCACTGTGGAATATGTAATAGATAAATACATAAATAGTAACAAGTAAATAATAATGTCCTTTAATTAACATTACAACATTCATCCTAATCTGTTGCAATAGTAATAAACCAGTACTAATAATAAATGTGCCGTTCAAATAACAGGACCTGACAATCCAATTGTTCTGGATTATTGGACATTTAAAATATATAAATATCCTACATATGCTAGAAAATCAATGCTATTACAATATGCTAGAAAGACAATGCTATTGTAAACATATGTGGCTAACGCGCGCCTTGTATCACATTCATTAAGTGTTTAGACACTTTATTTATTTTTTTGCCTTGGACAACATGTGGGTGTGGCTCAGTGGCAAAGGGGTGTGGTTTATTATGCAACAATGTGGCACAATATTGCAGCACAATTTTGCCTCAAAATTCTGGCATAAAGTAATGCAACTGATCAATATTATAAACTTAAAGGGAATGTGTCATCAGAAAATGACCTATTGTTTAAAGGCAGAATTAGAATAACAGATAAGACAGGATCCACCATTCACAATAGGTGATTGTCAGAGCTCATCTATTCTTTCCTTGTACAATGACCTCTGCACAGGTCACAGAATATGCCTAGAAAATTCTCCCATAGAAGTCATTGGGGTCCCCTCCTGACCATTGTGTCTATGGCCCAGGTGGCTGCCGTAAAGCAATCTTCTTAACCCTTTTGCGACATCCGCCGTACAGGCTGATCGCCTTCATTTCACTCTTCAGATGCCGTGATGACCACGGCATCTGAGCAGGCCAGAAGAGGGAGCCGCGCTCTCCCGTTACAACGTTCACCGGCTGAGATCGGGGAACCTGTTACACTGTACCAAGCAGCCTGTGCCCAAGCAGGCTTTGGCAGCTATTAGCGGAATATACCAATACAGCAACTTCTTTGCAACCCCTGACTCACGTGCAACCCCCACTCCTGAGGCTAGTTAAGATGGAGCTCTCAGACGAGGCTGGCATCTGCTCCGTCTGTCTGTGTGTATATAATGTCATTGTATAATACTGTTGAGGGGGCCCTGACAATTAAATCTTTCAGTCCTCCTCCTGGATTGGGCCCCTATAGCTATGTCCCTGTTGCCTGTATGGAGGAGTCGGAAGTGATAGTTGCCAGCCAACAGCTACTCAATGTGTATGGGGGAGTCAGGAGGGAGTCAGAAATGACAGTTGTCAGCCAACGGCTACTCAATGTGTATGTGTATGGGGGAGTCAGGAGGGAGTCAGAAATGACAGTTGTCAGCCAACGGCTACTCAATGTGTATGTGTATGGGGGAGTCAGGAGGGAGTCAGAAATGACAGTTGTCAGCCAACGGCTACTCAATGTGTATGGGCAGCTTTAAGGCTGTATTCGATTAAATGATCCTGCAAGCGATAGTCGGGAGGGAAGCGTTCCTTCCCAGCAATCAACTGCTCGTCAGTAGAGGCGGCCACTGCTATTACATGCAGCGATCTCCTCCACTGTATAGGGTTGTTCGTCCCTATACTGAATCATTGTTTGCCGGCAGCAGATCATGATTACATAGCACGATCTGCCACCTGTGAATGATGATTTTTAAACCTGTTGAAAGATTCCAATTGCTAATTGTTAATCAGCGGCAGTATTACACTGCCAGATCGTTCACACTTCGTTAGTGATGAACTGGCTGACCATTGGCCAGTGTAATACAGCCTTTAGACTACACAGTTTATTAGCCACTGTGATCATTTTGCCACATCTTTAGGCTGTCTAGTGTAAATTTAGTCTTCTAATTGATCATATCAGTTCAGTTTTCTGTTTTTGCTTTTATGGAGTTTCCAAATATCTTTCAATTTGGTTTGAAATGAAGTATACGAAGCATAGAGCACAGTTACCAGCCGTCAGCGCTATTACTATTTACTAGAGGTGGACACCACCATTATATTTGGGCCCACAGCATCACGTATCGTACACCTACATGTTAGTAACATTTCTACATGGACTTAACATATGTACTGAATTCCAGAAGTCACTGTACATGCACATTTCCATATCACATCCTGGAGATGTACAGCAGTGTGGCTCCTCTCAGTGGTACTCCAGACAATGTGCACGTAAAGCGCTGATGTCAAGTGAGATCATTTCTGCAGAACTCTTTCACTACCAAACAAGTGTAAGAGGCCATGTAAGCCATATAAAAATGCTATTGATGGAGACAGGACAAATGTTTGACTTCAGTAGCTTTCAGTAGCTTTCAGCTGACAAACTGTCTAAAATTAAGACTACTTTCACACTCGCGTTTTGGCTTTGCGTTTGGGAGATCGGTTCAGGGCTCATACAAGCAGTCCAAAACGGATCAGTTTGCATTCTAATGCATTCTGAATGGAGGATCCGCTCAGAATGCATCAGTTTGCATTAGTTCAGTCTCCATTCCGCTCTGGAGACCGACATGTAAACGCTGCTTGCAGCGTTTTGGTGTCGTCTGATGAAACTGGGCCAAACGGATCCGTTTTTAGTGACACAAACTGGCACAATAGAAAACGGATCCGTCCCCCATTGACTTTCAATGGTGTTCAAGACGGATCCGTTATGGCTATGTTAAAGATAATACAAACGGATCCATTCAGAACCGATGCAGGCGGTTGCATTATCTTAACGGATCCGTCTCTGACGGATCCGCACAAAACGTGAGTGTGAAAGTAGCCTTACTAGACTCCTATGAGATAAAACCCCCGTCAGACAGCAGCCACCCTGGCAACTAACTGGTTGCCACAAGTCTGCCCTGAGCAGTATAAGGCTACATTCACACGACCGTAGTGTATTACGGATCTGCAAATTGCGGATCCGCAATACACCCAGCCGCACCCCCCATAGAAATGCCTATTCTTGTCCGCATGCTGCGGACAAGAATAGGACATGTTCTATCTTTTGCGGAGCCGCGGACCGGAAGTTCGGGGCCGCGCTCCGCAAATGCGGAAGCGGAGAGCACCTAGTGTGCTCTCCGCACCTCGTCCAGCCCCATAGACAGTGAATGGGTCCGCACCCGTCCCGCAGAATTGCGGAACGGACGCGGACACATTCACGGTCGTGTGAATGTAGCCTAAGACTGAGGATAGCGATTGGCTGCAGTGGTCACATGCCATTTACAAGCAGCGGCAGGAGGACTTGCAGCGCAGAGGACGACACTGGAGAAGAAGGTAAGTAGAGCATCATTTTATTTTACTCCATTCAGGGGCTTGTCTTACAACATTATGCAGCACAATGGCAGAAGAAATGGTTTCCAGTTGTCAGTTTATAAATCTATATGAATAAAGTTTGTATTATTACATAATTTTCTCTATGCCACTGAAAAATGGAAATATTGTACCAAAATCATTATAGGGTGGTCATATTGTTGAGTGGCGTTTCCAAGTTTTTATTATGATGACCTATCCTCAGGATACATCATCAATAGCGATGAGCGTACTCAACTTCAGATGAAACAGCCCAAGTCGATTCACATAAAACTTCGTTAGAATACTGTACGGAGCGAGCGCTAGCACTTACCAAGGTTTCCACTTGGAACCAAAACCGAGTTCTGTAAAACGTTTTTAACAGTAGAAATTAATTTCTGAAGTTATTACGCGAAGTCTCGCGAGACTTCGCAAAGTGATAACTTTGGCTCATCGTAGCCAATACATTCTAATACTGTACAAATTGCTCACTCCGCACAGTATTCTAACGACATTTTATACAAATCAAATTCGGATGTTTTATTCGAAGTCGATTCGCTCATCCCTAATCATCAATATCAGATTGAGATCCAACTCCCCGTGAGCGCCACGGCCTTCTTGCAGCTTACCAAGCACAGCAGCGTCCATTAGCTAGAAGCTGTGCTTGGTACTGCAGCTAAATGGGACTGAGCTGCGCCTAGGCAATGTGACCAGTGAAAGTGGTACTCACAGAACCCCTAATCAGCAGGGGTGCCAGGAGTCAGACCTCTCTTCAGGGACGGACTGGGAACTTGAAGTGGCCCTGGAAAAAAAAAATAAAAGCGGCCCTATTTTGTAGGCAGGTCCAAATTAACAGAAGGTGGGGCAACACAAGTTGGAGGGGTCAACAATAACATATAACATAGTGCAAAATACCATCCCAGCAGAACCAAATAACACAGTGTAGCACAATATAATGCCCCAAAAGCTGTGGTGGCCATCAATAGCTACCATCTTCTGTCCTCCTTACAACAGCCTCCTTAGCTGTAAGTGTATTATATTGAGTTATACACTTACAGCCAATGTATTACAATATAGAAGTATTGTAATGCATTGCAAAGGGGATCAGACCCCCAAAAGTTGAAGTCCCAGAGTGGGACAAAAAAGAAAGTGAAAAAGAAGTTAAAAAAAAATAAAGTTTTACACAAAAACGTAAAAAAACATTTTTAAAAATAGGGAAAAAAAGAAAAGTTAGGTATCGCCTCGTCCGTATCAACCGGGTCTTTAAAAATATCACGATCCACCCAAACAGGTGAACGCCGTAAAAAATAAATAAAAACAGTGTCAAAAAAGCCATTTGCTGGTCACCTTGCCTCACAAAAAGTGTAATATCAAGCGATCCAAAAGGCGTATTAGGCCAAAATGGTACCAATCAAACCGTCATCTTATTCCGCACAAAATGAGCGTCTACCTAAGACAATTGACCACAAAATAAAAATATAGGGCTCTCAGAAAATGGCAACACAAAAACAAGATATTATATATTTTTTTTTCTCCGCATATAAGCCATGTCAGTTAAGATTGTATCATGGAATGTAAGGGGCCTTGGAGAGAGGGTAAAAAGACAAGCAGTTATGGATGCAGTGAGGAGACACCTCCCAGCAATAATCTGTCTAGTTGAAACCCATCTTACAGATATCACAGTTTCTCGTCTGGGTATGGGATGGTCTTCTCAGAAATACCACTCAACATTCAATGGCTCCTCAAGAGGAGTTTCGGTTTTGATTCATCGTGCAATTGATTTTAGTCTAATTGATTCTGAAATCGATGGTCAGGGAAGATTTATTTTCCTTTATGGTAGACTTTGTGGTCAGCCATATATACTTGCCCTTTTTTATATACCTCCTCCCTTTTCTATACAGCCCCTTAATGCTCTTTTGTCATTTATGGAATGAAGAACAGAATGCCAGATCGTCCTTATGGGAGACTTTAATGCGGTTATGCATCCTAAGAGGGATAGAATATCCATGGATGTAGATCTAGGGAGATACGCGAGGGCTTCCCCTTTATTCCAGTTTTGCCAAGAGACTGGTTTGGTGGATATATGGGAGTACTATGGAAGGGGGAAACAGGTATATTCCTGTGTCAGTAAAGGAGGGAGGGCAATGTCTAGAATTGATCTGGCCCTGACGAATAGTAGTAATTTAAAGAACATAAAAGCGATCTGATATGGGGTCAGAGCGGTTTCAGACCACTCTCCTCTCTCAATAGACTTAGCCCCTGGGGAACAAAATGTTAGCCCGAGGTCCTTTTTTAGGCTGAATCCATACTGGCTTACCATTATTGAGAATCAAGATTATATTAAACAGCTTATTTCCACTTTCTGGGAAATCAACTACCCTATCTGCTAGTATTAACTCGGTTTGGGACGCCCTGAAAGCATACATGAGGGGGGTTCCTATGAGTGATATCACGGCAAGGAGGAGGGGCTTTAAGAAAAGGGAGGAGGAACTGGTTAAGAGGGCGACCCAAGCAACAGATCAATTTACTGCACAACATTCAGAATGCTATAGGGAGGAAATGCAGAAAGCAAGCTCTGCCCTAAAGGAATTTCTTTTTGAAGAAGCTCAGCATAGCTTATTCTTTAAAGGGCAAAAGTATTTTGTAGAATCTGTGCGACCAGGTAGATTACTTACCAGAATTATTGCACAACAGGATAATAAAAAAAAGGATATTACTTTAATTTTTGGAGCTAATGGAGAGTCTGTTCGTAACCCGGAGGGAATCAGAATTTTTTTTCTAGATTACTTTTCCCAAGTGTATAGATCAGTTCAGACCACATCCACTAACTCTATGGATCGATATCTGGATACTGTTTCTCTACCGGTTCTAACAGACTCTCAGAGGACTTTTCTAGATAGGGATGTGACTCTACAAGAGATCCAGGAGTCACTTAAAATGATATCAGGAAATTCTGTGCCGGGTTTGGATGGCCTCCCCTATGAGTTCTACCGAAAATATGGGGTTACTATTTTACCACATCTCGTAGAGGTTTTTACTCAGGCATTGCAGGGAGGTGCTCTCCCAAATTCAATGGCGGAAGCATTGATAGTGCTAATCCCCAAAAAAGATAAAGATCAACGGGAATTGGATTCTTATAGACCAATTTCCTTATTAAATACTGATGTTAAATTACTCTCCAAGGTCCTTGCTAATAGACTCTCTAAAGTAATTACGTCTGTTATTCACCCCGATCAAAATGGATTTATGCCTGGGTGGGGTACACATTATAATTTACATCATCTTTTCGCTAATATCCAGTCCCCCTCGGAGTGTACCCGCTCCATCCTGTCTCTTTATGCCACTAAGGCCTTTGACAGGGTGAAGTGGGGGTTCCTCTGGAGGGTGATGGCAAGAATGGGTTTTGGCCCAAGATTTGCCATGATGATACAGTTGTTATATAAAGCCCCTGTAGCCAGGTTGAGGATTAATGATGTGTTGATGGGGAGCTTTTCATTGGAAAGAGGAACCTGTCCGGGTTGTCCTCTCTCCCCACTCCTCTTTAACATTTACATTGAACCCCTGGCGGCTAAAGTTAGACAAGACCCGAGGATGTTGGGGTTTGGAGTTATGGGAACGGAGGATCGAGTTTCTCTATATGCTGATGATGTTTTGTTTTTCATACAACAGTCAGAAAACACAATACCCCGGGTTATGGAGATTGTTAATGCTTATAGCGAGGTCTCAGGCCTGGAAGTCAACTGGGCGAAAACTTGCCTTTTACCGTTGGATGAACTATCTACTGAAAGTAAAGTCCAGGATTTGACTGTTTCTGAGTCACTGAAGTACTTGGGGATTATGGTGACCGCCAAAGTTCAAGATTACTTACAGTTTAACTTGATACCAGTATTGACAAAAATTAGATCTAAAATTAAAGTATGGCAGAAAATTCCGCTTACTAGAGCAGATAGAATCTCTTTGATCAAAATGGTGGTACTTCCCCAGGTGCTTTATGTACTCGAAACTCCCCTATTTGGATTGAGGATAAATTCTTCAAGATTATAGAAAGAATGATTAACGATCTATTATGGGGGAGAAAACGTGTGAGATTGAAGGTGGACTATTTTTCGATGCATTTTAAGGGTTATTTTGTTGCCTCACAGTTATGCTTTTTTAATGACTGGAGAAATAGTCACTTATGCACTAAATTAGTAAAAGAAGCAGGCTTTTCAGATTTTTACACATTATTGGAATCTAGCTATTTATCGAAGAACGCACAAGAATATATCTCCCTCTCCAGTTTGTTTATAAGATCTTGGAGGATGATTGGGAAATGGTGTAAAGTCACAGCATCACTGATTTGTACTCCACTATGGCACAATAAAAGGTTTTATACTCTTTTGAACTTGGAAGTTAGCCATTACTGGAGGACAAAAAATATTCAATATCTTAATCAAGTGGTAAAAAATGGGCAAAGGTTGTCTCTTTTGGAGCTCACACAAAAGGAAAATTTGGGTGAGGTAGCATGGTATCCATATTTTCAGTTATGTTCTGCACTTTCTTCTATTATAGATAAGCACTTTTTTAATATAGAAGCTCCACCTTTTCTTCATAGGTTACTACAAGAAAAAGGAACACATAGGAAAGTTAAAATTTCATATTGCTACAAGCACTTAACTAAATCTTATTTTTCTGAGCGCCACTCTCCAGGACAAAAAGCCTGGACCACTACACTGGAAAATTTTGCCCCACTAGTATGGGAAAATATTCTGAAGAATACAACCTATCTTTCACATAACTTTAATCATACTATAGTACAGTTTAATATTATTCACAAGATATATATATATAACACCGCTGTGGCTACAGAAGAGAGGACTTAGGACTTCTTCCAATTGCTCGCGCTGTGATTGCCTTGGTGCTGACCACTTACACATGTTTTGGGATTGTCCTCCAGTGAAGGAGTACTGGCATCTAGTTCAAAGAACCTTAATCCAAAAACTCCAAATCCAGATTCCTTTTGTGCCTGGGGTATGGATCCTGGGTGATTTTTCTGAGATAGCCTGCCAGTCCTCAAAGCTTCTTTTTTTAGTTAAAGTGTCTTTTCTAGCTAGGCTTATTATCTCTAGATTGTGGTTTGCCTCACATCCTCCAAACCACCGAACATGGTTAAATCTGGTTAATAAAGTTAAAAAGTACGAGCAGATTCTCTATAAACAAAGAGGGTCTAATGCAAAATTTGTTAAGATTTGGAACTGGTGGAATGAATAAAGGAGGGGAGGTTGTTCCTTTTTTTTTTTTTTTTTCCGGGCATGCTTGAAGGGGGTGGTTGGGGGGGGGGGGTTACATTTGTTAATTTTTCTGTTACTATGATATTGTATTTGATACAAAGAAAAAGTGAATAAAGATTTAAAAAAAAAAAAAGGCGTATTAGCCCAAAATGGTACCAATCAAACCGTCATCTTATTCCGCAGAAAATGAGCCTCTACCTAAGACAATTGACCACAAAATAAAAAAATAGGGCTCTCAGAAAATGGCAACACAAAAACAAGATATTATTCTGTTCAACAATGCTTTCACCGTGTAAAACGTAACAAAAATAAAAATGATAGACATATTAGGGATCTTCGCGTCCGTAACAACCTGCTCTATAACAATATCACATTATATGCCCCCTGAAGTGAATTCTGTAAAAAAAAAGTAAAAAAAACTTTGCCAAAACGCAATTTTTTTCCACCTTGCCTCACAAAAAGTTTAATACCAAGCGATCAAAAAATCTTATGTCCCGCAAAATGGTACTAACCAGTCACCTCATCCGCAAAAAATTAATCCCCACATAAGACAATCACTTAAAAAATAAAAACCTGGGGAGTGGGCCCTGAGCATGCCGCTGTGAACACGCATCTTGCAGAGCTCCCGCACCCTGGACCCTCTTACTCATCCTTTTTCCATACCCAGCCTGATTTATCTTTATGAGGGAGGATGGTCAGGCATTCAGGTCGTCGTGGATCCTCTTACCTGGCTCCAGAACCGAGCATTGCACGATATTTCAGCCAAATCTCGGCCCGACACGCCTTGGAATGGAATCCAAGATGGCGTCTGCAGGAGATTCGGCGGCAACAGCTCCAGAGCAACAAGGCCTCACTTACCCTAGTGGTTCACAGACTCCAGAACAGCCAGCCTCTCTGCTTCCCGCCCCAGCTGTACAGATCCCTGTGCTTCTTTCTTTGATGTCCCAAGGCGGATTGGTAACAGTGGAGAATCCCGCATGGACATCTGGCACATTGAGTGCTACTCCATCTGAAAACACCCTAGGCCCTCTGGCACCCAGATCCCCTGTCCTGACGAACTCTGTGTATGGACCCAAGGCTGTGGCCTCACAGTATGGCGACCTGTCGCCCCCACATGTGACACAACCACGATCTCTCTCCCCTACTGCAAGAGAATTTATGCCAGGTACTGGCTGCAGGCCCCTCTCTGTGCCGGACTCCAACCCGGACCTTCCACCTACACCTGCCATTTTCCAAAGCCCTGCCTTCTCCGACGCCTTGGAGATCCCATCTTCTGCCTCATCTTCGGGCAGTAGATGCACTAAGCCCCTCAAACTGAAGGATATCTGGTCCCTCCTCAGTAACCTACCCACTAAAAATGATCTGGAAGCTATTATTTTAAGGGTCGAGTCGAAACAAGAACAGGCCATTGCGGCCGTCAACAGACCTGGTTAATAACTCTACTCAACTGACCACCCAGGTGCAAGTCTCTTCTACCTTGGACTCTCGCCTCACTAAAGTTGAAGAAACTCTGGCCTTGCAGCGGTCCATGAACAGGCACCTACTATTATAATTGTATGACCAGGAAAAAAAATAAACTCAGGATCCCGGAGGAGGTGCCTGTGACTGACTTGCGCAAGGTTGTGTCCACCATTTCCAATACCCTTCTCTCCAGACCAGCAGAAGCAGCAATTGAGCTGGACAGAGTACATAGAGTTCTGGGATCCAGATGCCGGATAACCAAGCTCCCTGGGATGTTCTATGTAGGGTTCATTTTTTCAGGGAGAAAGAGGAAATTCTACAACAGGCCTGGAGGCAGGGTCCCACTATGTTTGCGGGCGCTCAGATTTAACTTCTGCCAGACGTTTCGAGGCGAACCCTGACAATGAGACGTATTCTTAAACCTCTTTTGAAATCTATCACTGAAGCTGGGGCTACCTACCATTGGGGACACCCATTTCATCTCATTATTCGCAAAAATGGACTCTCCTTTGCTCTACACTCCCCAGACCAAGCTGGGGATGTGGCTCGGTTTTTGGAAGTCCCTACTGTCTCTCTCCCGGACTCAGGCGGCTCTGCTTCCTCCGTGTGCTTGTGGCAAGTCTCCACGCGGACCCTCTCCAGGGATGTTGACATCTGAACTACTCCGGTGATTGAGGACTGCAGTTGATTTCTGTAGTCCTATGCTACGGGGACTAGCCTGATAGTGATGTCTGTTTAGTTGAGACTACCAGTACTTACTAATCGGTTGGTAGACTATCTGCCCTCGGTGGTAGTTGATTTTGCTCTCATATATGGCCTGACCTTCTCCAGAGGTTTTCTTGTCTTATCTTACATTTGGCCCAGGAGATGGAAAGCAATTATATGTGCTTTTCCTCTCCCCACGTAGAAACGCGATTCTCAGTCTGCTCGACTGTGAGCACCTTGAGGTTCACCAAGTGGATTTTTTCCCACAGTTTTTGTTTTATATATATATATCATTTTCTTGGGTTTTATTCTTTTTGTTACTTCTTTTTCTCTCATTCTACCCGCTCTGGATTAGCTGGACCGGGTATTTGACTTATAAAGCTAACCTACTGTATACTTCTCCTCTTAGGTCAACCTTTGTGTGTTGTCCCCCCTAACCTTTTGTTCCTACCTTCCTCTCCCCCTTTTTTGTCTCTCCTTCTCTTGTAGGTCAGGAATATGCCAACCATTAACTTTTCTTCCATCAACGCCAATGGGTTGAACACACCTGAGAAAAGATCCTCCATTCTCCGGCTCCTATGGAGCAAGAAGGTACAAATTGCATTTATACCGGAGACCTACTTCCGCAAGGACGCTCTACCCCTTTTTAGATCACCCAGGTACCCGGACACTTACCATGGTTGTTATTCAGTTTCGAATTCGAGAGGAGTAAGCATACTTGTCTCTCTAGAATCACCCCGTGCAAAATTGCACATTGTCCTGATGAAGGGGACAGTCCGTCCCAGAAACGCGTAGACAAGCAAATATATGTTTTAACCAATAAAAAAGTAAAACTCAGCGAGCTCTCTTGTGGATTACTGATGACGCCGGCAGCGCCGTAAAAGGGTCAATTTTTCTTCCTTCACACAAATTGATCTACCGAACCTGGGAACTTGTGGAACAAAAGACGGGCCAGGACCTGGCAGCAGCACGGCACCCCCTACATCTGGTGAGAGAAAACACCAGTAAGGCTCAACAAGTGGTTGTGACTGAGCACAACCAAATCTGGTAAGCGCAACTTGCACTTATTTTAGTATTTAATCACTGGATGTTCTGCACATGAGGCGCTGTGTTTTTTCTTTTTCTCTATTTAGAATCACCCCATGGGAATTGGTAAATGTCCAGAAAGATGATAATGGCAGGTTTCTGTTTGTAAAGGGTCATCTAGCCAAACATCTTTAAACCCTTGCCAATGTACACCTACCCAATACCAATCAATTTACGGCCTTAGCGGGAATTCTGTTTCAACTTGATGGTTTTGCAGAGAACACACTACTGGTCGGGGGGGAATTTAAATTTTGCCATGGACCCATTGGTGGATGTCTCCAGAGGAGCCTCTCATTTGGCTTACTCCTATCTCCATCGCATCAAACGTCTCCTTCACTCCCACCAGTTGGTTGACGTGTGGAGGGCGGTTAATCCAGATGTTAGAGATTATACCTATTATTCTCCAGCAAGTGTATTCTCCTCTAGATTATTTCCTTATACGGCACTCTGCGGTACCCCTCCTCCACTATCGATTCTATGCTTTTTTCAGATCACGCTATGCTCTATGTTTCTCTAAAATCCACCCTTCCTGTCAGTGGACCTAGGAGCAGGATCTAGATCTGGATCTAGAAATTGCTCAGGGTGTCCACATGGTTCTCTCACATTATTTTGAAGAAAACCAGGTGGAGGGTACCTCTCCCCTTACAGTTTGGGCTGCTCACAAGTGTGTGGTTAGGAGGGCACTCATTAAACATGGAGCCAGACGTAAGAAAGAACGACCAGCAGAAATCTCCCAGCTCCTGGCTGAGGTTTCCTGCCTGGAGCATTCGCATAAACAGCGAATGTTTCCACCATGCAGCCACCATGCTTCAACGGGTCATGGACTGGTGCCGTCACGCTCCTTTTAAACAATGGGTTATCATTGACCGTCTGTGTTCCCAGTCCCCCCTTGCTCTCTTACCTTGGGGAGATGTCCCTGATTCCTACTGCACTCTCTACCCATCCCACCATAGGCCCTACCCTGCTTCAATTTCACAAAAACGCTAGTGTGGACACGATCTCGCCAAAACCATCCCCACTGTTTCCAGTCCTAGGACATTCGGATTTCTAAGCTAGCTGTTTCCCTGGCCCTTTTATGAACTGGTGCCTAGGGAGTAAGTGTCGAGCCCCTTACTTTAGAACTTCAGGACGATGGTTTACACATACCGAACTACTGAATCTCTCTGACCGGTGTTCGTTGGGGCCTTGGAAAACTGTCCCATTTTCTTTCCACTATCCTTTTGTCCCTGGGTTTTTTTGATAGACCTCTCACCCCTTTCGAAAAAATCTGTATTGGCTCGGGTGTATACTGGCATTCTCTGTCTGAATTCTATAAGGCTTTGGTGATGCCCTAGTCGGATTCCTGCCCTCCCTACATTGACAGATAGGTCTCTGATCTAGAAATCGACATCTCCGACCAGTGGCCAAGATTATACCGTCCTACACACAAATCCTCGATATCTAGCAAATTCCAGGAAGCAGGTTACAAAATACTGTCTAGATGGTATTATGTACCGACCAATCTTCATAAAATGTTTCCTTCTGCCTCCCCGTTGTGCTGGTGTTGTGAGTCAGCTCAAGGCTCTCTGATTCATATCTTTTGGCATTGTAGTAAACTCAGACAGTTCTGGGAGTCGGTCCACAGCACCATTGCTCCAATCTTTCCATTTTCTATACGAAATACAGCTGGTTTCTTTTTGCTATTCCTCTCGGATTTGCCTACTCGTCTGCTTATTAAGTCAATCTTGCATCATTTGGTTAGTGCTGCTCGGGCCTGCATACCAACAAGATGGAAGTCCTCTCCACACCTTCTGTAGATCTTTGGGTTCACAAGGTGGAAGACATCCGGAGAATGGAGGAACTGACAGCTCTCTTGAGAAACACCCACAAGGCCTTCATTACTTTTTGGACCCCGTGGTTTGTGTTCCAGGACACCCCAGAATATCGGGCCTTACTGGCCCAATTAGGACCATTAGGATTTACATCTGTCTCGCCCACCTTCCCTACTGTTCCAGTCTGTCCCCCCTCTAGTGTCCAGTTGCTGTCTGTTTCCCCCTTGCCCATAGTATATTTGCCTTTCAGCATGTATGTGGTTATCTGAACATCTCTCATGCTCTATTAGATAAGAAATGCCATCTTGTTTTCATTTGCCTGTTCTGATACTTATACTGAATACTGATATATGTAGGCTGGTCATGCCTTGTTCAACAAGATATAATGTACTGTATATGTTATTCAAGTGGCCTCTCCTCATTTATATTTGTTACCCATTATCTTTATTGAAAGGTCAGACTATCTGCTTTTTCTAATTTTCTTAAATAAAGAATTTTAAAAAAACAAAAAAACTATGGCACATGCAAACCAATCCATCAACATCAACCAACACTTTATTGGAAGAACTGAAACTTTTCATTTTCACAGCCAACTTCCAAGTGTTTCCAACTTCCGTAAAGCAGACATATGGGGAATATTGATTGATAACCATTTTATGAGGTATTACTTACTGTCTTAAAAGTGGAAATTTTTCCAAATTTTGGGTACATTTTGGATTCTTTTATAAATAAAGGTGAAATATATTGACTCAAATTTACCACAATCATGAAGTACAATGTGTCACGAGAAAACATTCTCAGAATAGCTTGGAGAAGTAAAAGCATTCCAAAGTTATTGCCACATAAACTGACACATGTCAGATTTGGGATTTAAGGTGAAAAGTAGCCCAGTAGTAAAGGGGTTAATGATGCCATCACAATCTGTGTTGGTATTTTTTTTAAAGTTAAGATGATATCATGACCTTGTTATCATGGACATAATTATAGGGGACAGAGATGTAATAGTCGCTGACCCTGGTGCATGAGTCAGCCCAAAAGCCCCTCCACAACACAGGAAGACACCAGTATTATAAATGACACATGGTAGGTGGGGGACCAGAAGCTTCAAGTTAGGCCTATTGCATACGAACATGTACGCCCCGTTCCCGTATTGCGGACCGCATTTGCGGATCCACAATACACGGGCACCATTCCGTAGCTATTACAAATGGAGATCCATTCATTTCATGGAGTGCTTCTGTGCGGTTCCGTTCCATACTTCCATCCCGCAAAAAGATAGAACATGTCCTACCTTTTTGCGGAATGGGCAGATCACAGACCCATTCAAGTGAATGGGTCCACGATCCGCTGCGGCTGCCCGACTGTTGGTGCCTGTGCATTGCGGGCCGCAATTTGCGGCCCACAGCACGGGCACAGGACAACTACGGCCGTGTGAAAGAGGCCTTATACTTTGTTTCTTAGAGAATACAGGGGGAATGTATCAAGCCCTACACTCTGAAATTCTTACTTGAAAAAGTTGCAAAATAGGACTTTATAACTTTTTGGGCTATTTTGCACAAACATGTTGTAAAGTTGCATTTTTACACCACTCCAGTTTTGAAAAGTGGGTGGGAAAGCGGTTATGATTTGCCTGTTGAGCTGATTTAAGCCAGATTTATTTAAAAGTCGCAAAAATTGCTGCAATCTTACTCCAGTAGAAGGGGAGGCATAGAAAGTGGGGGAACCTCTCAAGACAGAAGTGTTAGGGGGTAATGTATTATGAGGGTAATATTTTAAGTCACTTTTTTGGAGTGTCTGGTTTTTTAAAGGGGTTTCCCCATGACAAATCTACATTTTTTAAACCAGCGCCTGGATCTGAATACATTTGTAATTACATGTTATTGAAAATGTATTGTAGCTACTGAGTTATTCAATAAAATGTATCTGTATAGCGCTACCTGTTTTTCTAATTTCTCTGTCCTGCTCACTGAGACGCTAGCACATGCTCAGTTCTATCCTTCAACTGCCACCAGCTCCAGCAGAAAGGAAACACCCCTGGGAAAGGACATGCCCCAAGGTGAAAGCTTGAAATAAATCACAAATAAATATTGGAGCAATGAATGGGAAGATTTCTAGATCCTTGTGAGGTACCGGGCTGGTTCTAGCTTTGTTAGAAAGAGATTGTAATGTACTACATTATGTATGATTTTCATTTTTTACATTATTCATGGGATAACCCCTTTAAGCCATTTATTTGCTACAAATGTGTAACAGGAATAAACAAGTGATGTTTCTGTCTGCAGTCTAATGTTATTTAATATAAAGGTGTCATCAGTTTTCACTCCACCAGGCGACTGGAGTACACTTGCAACTTTTGAGTTAAGTGAAATCTGGCTGAAAATGTAATTCTGCCCACAAGACATCTGTCCAGTCCTTAGTAAATACAAAAGGCTGAGTATGGTGCCAGCCATATAAAAAATGTTGCAAAAACCTTTTCCATTTTTCGCAAAGCCTACTCCACTGACAAAACAGCCAAACCCTTCTTTCATACATTAGTCCCCTAGATTTAAAGAGGTTGTGCAGTGGCTTAATATTGATGACCTATCCCTCAGGGCAGGTCATCAATATCAGATGGGCAGCGGTTTGACACCCGGCACCCCTGATGATCAGCTTTTTGACGAGGTAGTGGGACTTGAACCTGCTTCCTTTTCAAAATTACCTGTGCGCCATCTCCTTTGCAGTGGCAGTGCAGAGTAATTACAAGTGCTCGTCCCATTCCCTGGAATGGAATGAAGCAGTTGTAATTACACTGTGGACCCCCGCCGATTTGATATTGATGACCCATACTAAGGATTGGTCATCAGTATTAAGCCACTGCACAATCCCTTTTAAAGATGCACCAAATTTATCCAACATTTGATAAATTAGGCATAAATTACGGCAACACATACTCGTGAAAAACTGATTTTGTTTTAAAATTCCCCCCATGATAAATCTCTCCCTATGTTGAAGAAAACCATTAACCCGAGGATACTAATTTCTGCCCTTGTTTCTACGGCTATGAGTAAGCAGTTAATTAGTTTTCCTCTTCTCTTATGACTTGAATACACCACTAAGTAAAAAAATGATTCATCCTACTTGACATCACTTGACAAATGACTTACCCTCGTTCCCTTCCCTATTGTTCATGGTGCTCTGTTAAAAAGCCCAGGGGAACTTGAAAATAAAAATCAGTTTTGTAAGAGTTAACCCATAAATCACTCATGTGGCTTAGGGAACCGCCTGACCCAGTTTCCCTTTCTAAAGTAGGAGAGCAGAGTAGACAGTAGGATTGCCTGCACCACATCGCAGGTGCTCGGGAAACCCGGCCGTGACCTCAATATGTTATGCAGGATAGCTCTGTTTTCCTCTCAGTTGTAGCTCAGCTCCAATCAACCTAATTCCACCAGTAAAGTTTGAGAAGATAAAACATGATTTTTTCAGTTCGGGGGGGGATGTTTTAAGGATTCTGTGATTTATAGAAGATAGAAATATTTACTGAACCTTTTCTGATAATGGATGGCTCAAAAAACGAGGTTTTGAGGCTGGGTAGCCACTTTCCTGAACATGATTGAGATGCTGTAGCATCTCGGAAAAGCCATCTAAACTGGCTGGATTAAAGGGGTTGTCCAGAATTTTGATAATGATGGCCTATCCTCAGAGTGGGTCATCCATTATAGATTGATGGAGGTCCGACTTCCAGCACCCCCGCCAATCAGGTGTTTGAAGAGGCCATGGCACTCCGGTGAGCGCTGCTGTGATGTTTTCCTAGGCCACGTTCATCGGTCACATGGCCTAGACACAGCTCAGTCGCATTCAAGGAAATGGGCCTAGGCTGCAATGTCAAGCACAGCTGCTATATAATGTACGGCACTCTTCTTGGTAAGCTGATTGGCAGGGTGCCGGGAGTCAGATATTGAAGACCTATCCTGAGGACATGCCATCAATATCAAGGTCCCTGACATCTCTTTTAAAGCAGTTCTGTGCAGAACAGTGGCCCACAAATCCTTCACAGATCGCATGCCATAAATGCTTGATAAGTAACAGTTCCAGGTTTGGGACCCTCACCTATTGAGGGCACAATTCCTGTGACACTGGTTCACTGATTCACTTCTACAATGGAGGTCACAGTGAAAGAACAGTATATGGACCTCTTCATCTCCAAAAGTTCACCACGGAGCACCTCCCATGCCTCTCTAATCCATCAGTAGAAAGTTGCTTATGGAACCCAGTCTTCTCTCGGGGTTGTGTTGATCCTGAGATTTGCTGAATATGAAAAACAGTAGAAATACCTTTTCATGGCACTGAATCTTTACTGCAATACAGTTTTTGAATTCTACATTTACACGCATTCTGGACATTACCCACCAATCACCTGGAGATGGCACTGTTGCTGCCTAGACTATGACATATGGTTAATGTTGTTAGGTATGTGTACAGTCCATCTGTAGGTGGCACTTCACATCTGCTTTCCCTGTACACTTTATACAGAGAGTGCATGACTAAAAGACGTAACTTTTTATTACTGGAAGTTAATGGAAAATTATAGAATAGTATAACAGTATATACATACAATAGTATATACTACAATAGTAACCATGTGTAGAAATCTCATTATAAGCATTCTTCATGATCATAAAGCTTTTCCTAGAATTGTCACATCTTATACCCAGGATGGTAGAACCTTACTTCTCTTTACAGGTACATAGCATTTTTCCAGTCACATACTCTGAACATTTTTAACCCCTTCAGTACCGAGCCATTTTTCACCTTAAGGACCAGAACATAAAACCTATCAAATGTGGGAGAAAAGTCACCAAACCACAATTAAATTACGTTTATTGCTCCGTCATACAACTTACCACCCAAATGAATTTTCCTTCTTTTTTTCTCACTAATAGAGCTTTCATTTGGTGGTATTTTATTGCTGCTGACATTTTTACTTTTTTTGCTATTAATCAAAAATGACTGAAATTTGACAATGACATTTTTCACTTTCTGTTGTAATTTTTTTTTTTTAAACTACATTTCTATATACATTTTTCGCAAAATGTATTGTTCTGCATGTCTTTGATAAAAAAAAAATCCAATAAGGTTTATATTTATTAGTTTGGGTAAAAGTTATAGTGTTTACAAACTATGGTGCAAAAAAGTGAATTTCCGCATTTTGACTTTCTGAGCACCTGTCATGTTTTCTGAGGCACTACAATGCCCAGACAGTAGAAATACCCCACAAATGACCCAATTTCAGAAAGTAGACACCCTAAGGTATTCGCTGATGGGCATAGTAAATTCATGGAAGTTTTTATTTTTTATCACAAGTTAGCGGAAATGGAAATTTTTTTTTCAAAAAATTTCGTTTCCGCTAACTTGTGACAAAAAATAAAAACTTCCATGAAATCACTATGCCCCTCACGGAATACCTTGGGGTGTCTACTTTCTAAAATGGGGTCACTTGTGGGGTATTTATACTGACCTGGCATTTTAGGGGCCCTAAAGCGTGAGAGAGTCTGAATCCAAATGCGTAAAAATGCCCTGTGAAATCCTAAAGGTACTCTTTGGAGTTAGGGCCCCTTTGCGCATTTTGGCTGCAAAAAAGTGTCACACATGTGGTATCGCAGTACTCAGGAGAAGTAGGGCAATGTGTTTTGGGGTGTATTTTTACAAATACCCATACTGTGTGTTAAAAATATCTCTGTAAATGACAACTTTTTCCATTTTTTTATACAAAGTTGTCATTTACTGAGATATTTCTCTCATCCAGCATGGGTATATGTAAAAATACACCCCAAAACACATTGCCCTACTTCTCCTGAGTACGGTGATACCACATGAGTGACACTTTTTTGCAGCCAAGATGCGCAAAGGGGCTCTAATTCCAAGGAGTACCTTTAGGATTTTACAGGGCATTTTTACGCATTTGGATTCCAGACTTCTTCTCACGCTTTAGGGGCCTCTAAAATGCCAGGGTAGTATAAATACCCCACAAATGACCCCATTTTAGAAAGAAGACACCCCAAGGTATTTCTGTGAGGGGCATGGCGAGTTCATAGAAACTTTTATTTTTTTGGCACAAGTTAGCGGATATTGATTTTATTTTATTTTTTTCTTACAAAGTCTCATATTCCACTAACTTGTGACAAAAAATAAAATTTTACATGAACTCACCATACCCCTCACGGAATACCTTGGTGTGTCTACTTTCTAAAATGGGGTCACATGTGGGGTATTTATACTGTCCTGGTATTTTAGGGGCCCCTAAAGCGTGAGAAGAAGTCTGGAATCCAAATGCGTAAAAATGCCCTGTGAAATCCTAAAGGTACTCTTTGGAATCCGTGCCCCTTTGCGCATCTTATCTGCAAAAAAGTGTCACTCATGTGGTATTGCCGTACTCAGGAGAAGTAGGTTAATGTGTTTTGGGGTGTATTTTTACATATAACCATACTGGGTGTGAAAAATATCCCTGTAAATGACAACTTTTTCCATTTTTTTATGCAAAGTTGTCAATTTACAGAGATATTTCTCTCACCCAGCATGGGTATATGTAAAAATACACCCCAAAACACATTGCCCTACTTCTCCTGAGTACGGAGATACCACATGTGTGACACTTTTTTGCAGCCAAGATGCGCAAAGGGGCCCTAATTCCAATGATTACCTTTTAGGAGGGTATTTTTACGCATTTTTCTTCTCACGCTTTAGGGCCCCTAAAATGCCAGGGCAGTATAAATACCCCACATGTGACCCCATTTTAGAAATAAGACACCCCAAGGTTTTCCGTGAGGGGCATGGTGAGTTCATAGAAGATTTTATTTTTTTTGGCACAAGTTAGCGGAATTAGATTTTTTTTGTTTTTTCTCACAAAGTCTCCCTTTCCGCTAACTTGTAACAAAAAGTTCAATATTTCATGGACTCAATTTGCCCCTCAGCGAATACCTTGAGGTGTCTTCTTTCCAAAATGGGGTCACATGTGAGGTTTTTGTACTGCTCTGGAATTTGAGGGTCTCCGCAATCATTACACGTATGGCCAGCATTAGGAGTTTCTGCTATTCTCCTTATATGGAGCATACGGGTAATGAGATTTTTTTTTCTGTTCAGCCTCTGGGCTGAAAGAAAAAATAAACGGCACAGATTTCTTCATTCGCATCGATCAATGTGGATGAAAAAATCTCTGCCAAAAAATATGCATATGATCGTTGTGGAGGAAGACATCTTTGCCAGATTTTTGATACAAAGTGTTTGCCAAAGCATATGAACCCCAACACCTCTCCTCAGCTCATATGCCTGGGCAAACGTACCTGTACTACGGAGAAGAAATCTCGTCCTGCAGCGCCGCATACACCGACTTCACATGTCTTCTGACAGCAGCGCAATGCTTCTCTCAGAATGCACATCAGTGCTGCAGCGTTTTCATCGGTTGGTCCAGCTGGAAAATAAAGGGTGGTTAGTAAAAAAAAAAAAAAAAAAAAGGAGAAAAAACAAGCAGCAGGCTCATAAATTTGAATGTTGCGAACTTTATAAACCTGAACATCATAAAACCATTAAAACCTAAACTAACTCAATATTTCTTTTTCTTGCTACCTGTTAATTTTCTTTTTTTTTTCTTTTCACTCTTTATTTTCCTTGCAGAAACCTCTCCTCTCCCATGGGACAATGTGTAAAGTGTAAATCGCACAGAGATGGTGCGAAGTACATTATGCACTTTATCCCAAGTGAAAGGAGACGTTTCTACCGTTTCACACTTCTGCTGTAGCACACTAGCACCCCTGTGTGTTAGGGTCTCTCAAAACCTAGTATCCTGAGAGACCCTAGATCCTAGTGGTCCTGTGGTCCCTACGTCCCTAAGTGTACCTGAGTGTGGTACTTCCAGAAACACTCCCCTAGGCATAGGGCAGGGTGGTCAGAGCAGTCAGGACAGAAATAGCGGGTGTCACGCCTTATTCCACTCCTGCTACAGACACAACATCTTTTTCGGGGTGGCGGTTGGTTTGAGGTACCAGCAACGACATTGGGTATATGTCGCTTATGTCGCTCGTGTAGACGGCTCGCTACACTGGTGGTTGGGCCACGGAACCTCCTGGATACAGGAGGTTCTCGATGATCTCTTCCTGAAATTTGAGGAAGGATCCTGTTCTCCCAGCCTTACTGTAGAGAACAAAACTATTATATATAGCCAATTGAATTAGATATACAGACACCTTCTTATACCAGCGTCTGGTCTTTCAGGAAAGCAAATATGGGGCCAACATCTGGTCATTGAAGTCCACCCTTCCCATGAGCAAATTATAGTCGTGGACCGAGAGGGGCTTTTCAATGACACTGGTTGCTTGTTCAATTTGGATTGTCGTGTCTGCGTGAATGGAGGAGAGAACCACCTCAGCCCCCTAGCTTAAACACCCTTAATGACCAGACCACTTTTTACAATTTTGCACTACACTACTTTCACCGTTTATTGCTCCGTCATACAACTTACCACCCAAATGAATTTTACCTCCTTTTCTTCTCACTAATAGAGCTTTCATTTGGTGGTATTTCATTGCTGCTGACATTTTTACTTTTTTTAATATTAATCAAAAATGACCAAAATTTTTGCACAAAAATGACATTTTTCACTTTCTGTTATATAAATTTTTCTCTAAATTTATTGTTCTACTTGTCTTTGATTGAAAAAAATCCAATAAGTGTATATTTATTGGTTTGGGTAAAAGTTATAGCGTTTACAAACTATGGTGCAAAAAAGTGAATTTCGGCATTTTGAAGCAGCTCTGACTTTCTGAGCACCTGTCATGTTTCTTCAGGTGCTAGAATGCCAGGAAAGTATAAATACCCCCCAAATGACACCATTTTAGAAAGAAGACACCCCAAAGTATTCGCGGAGGGGCATGGTGAGTTCATGGATGATTTCATTTTTTTTCACAAGTTAGCAGAAAATGACACTTTCTGAGGAAAAAAATAATAATAAAGTTTCCATTTCTGCTAACTTCTGGCAAAAAAAAAAAAAATCTCCCACTGAATTCCCGCGCCTGCCCCGTACCATTCCACAATCGGCGCAGGCGTACTGAGTGGAGGACGGGCACTTGCCACTGAGGATGGAGCTGGCAAGGAGGAGGAGAGCGCGCTGGCCCTGTCTATCAACAGCAGAGGGATACACGCCGGATCAATCCTCCATAGCAGCCTAATGGCCTGATGAAGGGTTTGTTCCCAAACCTGAAACGTTGCCTGTAACTATGTCTGGCTGAAATAAAACTCAAAAAGCATCAAATTTCATTGGAGTGCTGTCTGATATTTATATACAGTGAAAAGTCCTTGTGGTGGAGCATTGGACATTACCCCTGACGTGCACCCATTAAGTCAGCGAAAGGAGCGAGTGCTGTGATCCCTATTGAAAAAATATCAACAGCAGAGGGGGCGGTCCTACAGCCCGAGGATGCGGCGGCTACCAGCAAGTACCTGCCCAACTTGCTGGTAGCGAAGAGAATTAGCATGTTTTAAAAGTATGATTTTTAGGAAATATAAAGCTCAGATTAAGGTAAGAAAGGTATGTTTGAAATCAGCTGACATTAGCAAATAGCTAATGTCAGCTACTGTAAATTGTACACTTGGGGGTGACAGAAGCCCTTTAAAGGGCATCTGTCAGCAGATCTGTCCCTATGAAACTGTCTGACCTGTTGTATGTGCACTTGGTAGCTGAAGGCATCTGTGTTGGTCCCATGTTCATATGTGCACGCATGGCTGAGAAAAATGGTGCAACGGGGGCGTTGCCGTTACACCTAGAGGCTCCGCTCTCTCTACAACTGCTGTGTCCTCTCTACTTTGATTGACAGGACCATGTGTGATGACATTTTTACTGCCCAACCCTGTCAATCAAAATGCAGAGGTCTCGACAGTTGCAGAGAAAGAGGAGCCTCTAGGTGTAATGGCAACGCCCCCGTTGCTCCTAGAGGCTTATTTGCATGTATTAAAACATAATTTTTCTCAGCAATGCGGGCACATACAGTATAAACATCAGATACACAGATACCTTCAGCTGCCAAGCGCACATGTAACAGGTCAGCCAGTGTCATAGGTTCAAATCTGCTGACAGATGTCCTTTAATTGTTCTGATTCCACCAATTAACATTACTGATGGCAGAAAGGCTACCTGCACACGGTACAGATTTGTATGCAGAAAATCCACAGGAAACCAACACATAAATCTGCACTATTTAACACAGTTTTGGGCACTTTTTATGAAGTTTTTGGTGTTGATTTTAGTTACCAACATTATTGAAGTCTATGGAAAAACGCACTACAGAAGGAGTAGAATTGCACAAATAATTGACATGCTGCAGATTTTAAAATCTGCACGGCAGGTAAATTTTTGCATGTAAAAAATACGCACGCAGCAGTTTTCTCCCGGCTGATTCTTGCATATTTGCTGAATCGCCGCTGGTCCCGATTATGGGCTGAACGGAGCCTTACGAACCTCTGGCAATTCTGGAGTGCACAGCGGTACGCCAGGGTGCTCCCTGCCGGAACAGCCTGCCGGATCTCTGACGCTAGCAGCTACTAGCAACTAGCCTTTACAGTTTTTCCAATGAGCAGAAAGTAAACTGCCCCTTAAATAATAAATGCAACATTCATTTATAATACAATACTAGGAATGTTATGTTTTAATATTGGTACCTCAGGATCCCTTCTGAATATTATGAGTTATGCTGGAAAGATAATACTGACTTGTGAATCAGCGCAGGGGCTGACACTGACCACAGAAGGTTCCTGTGTGAGGACTCTACATGGCCCTTTGTTTCCAAATTTCAATTCCTTGGTGTATATGATATGAGCTACCCTAAAATTGTGATATCACAGTAGCCTACCTGTGTGAAAAGCACTAGTGAGGTCCAAGCATATTACCCAACAGAAAGACTCATGTGATGTCACAGCTGCTTATCTAACAGAAAGTGGTGATGACATAGCAGGTTAGGCCTGTTTCACACTGGCGTTACTCGTTCCTGCAAGGAAACAGCCTGCCAGATCCGTAACTACTGTGTACAGCCATGCGCTGCCTGAAGTCCACCCGGGCCCATTCACTATAATGGGGACCAGCGGAGATACGGCTGCAGCGAGGCGGCAGGACAGATATTGATAGCCTATCCCCAGGATAGGTGATTAATATCAGATTGGTGGGAGTTTGACACCCCCTCTGATCAGCAAATTTGTGCAGCCATCAGTGTCGGGAACTATACTCTGGACGTAAGGCTCTGTCCACTGTTTAGTTTCTGGTGCTGGCAAATTGCAGCTTAGTTCCTATGAATGGGAGCTGAACTGCACAGCAACTACATGTGGTTGTGGAGGATGTTGGAACCCCACTGATCAAATATTTATGACCTATCCTGAGGTTAGGTCATCAATATTAAAGTACCATAAAATCCCTTTAAAGGCTGAACTATGTATATAATTAAGAAAAAAAGACACTCATCTCTGCCAAGCAGCTCCATTCCAGCAGTGATGGTCCAATCGGTGCTGCTTTCAGTCCTCTGTGGACCAGATTTGTGGCACCCCAGCTAATGTCACGTGAGCCTCCACAGCCGCAAGGAGGAGTGGGAGCGACGCTCAGCTGTGCATCTGTTGGGGATGGTGTGGGGGGGTGTCCATGGAGGAACATGTGCAGGAGGCAGATAAGTGCCTGGTGTGAGTGCCAGACTGTAACAAACATGGAGGTTTCATTGCTACAGTGCTGCATTGCCATGAAAAACATTGACCCAGTGAGCTGTGAAAGACATTTATTGTCTCTGCCTGTACCAGCTGCTCCAGGTGTCCGTGGTGGCATGCACCTTGCTGGATAGTGACAACTGCAAGGAGCCATCCACATTCTCTGCGTGAGGGTACAAGGTGTTACAAACACAGAAATGCAACAGCACTCTGCAACCAGCACTCTGCCCTGCCTCTATGCTAGAAGTTATCAGAGGTCGTTAGTGTACATTTTGAGCAAAAATTAATAAGCCACTCACCATGCCAAGGCCGCCTCTATGAGTTGTCCTAACGCAAAATCATACCTGTTATGGGCCATGACAACCACATAAAATCCAGGGAGTGCGGGCCCATCATGCATGCTAGGATCACCTGTGCTTATTAACCCTTTCTGGTGCCATAACAGCCTCCATTAGATCCAGGGATGCAGGTACCAACATGCATGCTGAGCCCACTGTGTACTCTTCCTGGAGCCAGATGGCTATCAGTAGGTACTATGAATGCAAGTTCAGTTTTATAGTTACTCTGATTAAAACCAGCCTCTAGGGCAGACAAACTAGTCAGGTGTGCACGACTGAAAGGAGGCTGCCACACCTCCAACATATACTACACAGAAACACAAGGGGGGTCAGTCAGCACGTCCCTGTATGCAGGTGCACGTAGCCATGGCAAAATATACATATAAACATAGAAATGCAACAGCACTCTGCAACCAGCACTCTGCCCTGCCTCTATGCTAAAGGCTATCAGAGGTCGTTAGTGTACATTTTGATCAAAAAGTAATAAGCCACTCGCCACGCCAAGGCCGTCTCTATGAGTGGTCCTAACGCTAAATCCTACCTGTTATGGGCCATGACAAGCCACATAAAATCCAGGGAGTGCGGGCCCAGCATGCATGCTAGGATCAACCTGTGCTTATTAACCCTTTCTGGTGCCATAACAGCCTCCATTAGATCCAGGGATGCAGGTACCAACATGCATGCTGAGCCCACTGTGTACTCTTCCTGGAGCCAGATGGCTATCAGTAGGTACTATGAATGCAAGTTCAGTTTAAATACTTACTCTGATTAAAACCAGCCTCTAGGGCAGACAAACTACTCAGGTGTGCACGACTGAAAGGAGGCTGCCACACCTCCAACATATACTACACAGAAACACAAGGGGGGTCAGTCAGCACGTCCCTGTATGCAGGTGCACGTAGCCATGGCAAAATATACATATAAACATAGAAATGCAACAGCACTCTGCAACCAGCACTCTGCCCTGCCTCTATGCTAAAGGCTATCAGAGGTCGTTAGTGTACATTTTGATCAAAAAGTAATAAGCCACTCGCCACGCCAAGGCCGTCTCTATGAGTGGTCCTAACGCTAAATCCTACCTGTTATGGGCCATAAAAGCCACATAAAATCCAGGGAGTGCGGGCCCAGCATGCATGCTAGGATCAACCATGCTTATTAACCCTTTCTGGTGCCATAACAGCCTCCATTAGATCCAGGGACGCAGGTACCGACATGCATGCTGAGCCCACTGTGTACTCTTCCTGGAGCCAGATGGCTATTAGTAGGAACTATGAATGCAAGTTCAGTTTAAATACTTACTCTGATTAAAACCAGCCTCTAGGGCAGACAAACTAGTCAGGCGTGCACGACTGAAAGGAGGTCGCCACACCTCCAACATATACTACACAGAAACACAAAGGGTGATCAACCGTGCAAATTTTTTTTCACTGATGCCTTTCTGATAAATGGACTTTAAAAACTGACCCATTCAAATGTATGGGGGCAGTCTGTCAGTGAAAAACGGACAAGATAGAACATGTTCTATTTTCTTATGTCCGTTTTTCACTGACAGTCAAACAAACTGCCGTCTGAATAACATCATAGACAACTATTGGTCTTAAAACGGACATGTGGTGGCCTTTAAAAAAATGTACATCACATGTCCATTTTTCACTGTTGTGTGCATGTAGCCTAACCCTGGCAGTTGTTGAGAGGTTCTGGCCGTATGTTGACTGCTTTGTATTCGCTCCTACCGCCACCACCACTGTGTCTACAAAAGGCGCAACCACTACCACCAGCACTGCTATGCGTGGGGTCCCCCACTTACCCCTAAACCTCCTCATAGCAGGCCAAACAGACTCTCTTAAGTATCTACCGTAGCGCATGCGGTTTTGTTGTCTCTTCCTAGGAAAAAAGAAGGCATCCCACTAGGAGGGGTAGCAAAGTTATAGATGATGCAAGTAAAAGGCTTTTATAGGACCACAAGAAGGAGAAACAGGAGGAATGTTGTGACCCCTGACTCCAAGGCACAATGCCAGACTCAGAGGCAATCTTCATATCATCCTGCTGAGACTGAAAGGAAGAATCCATTCAGTCCACAATCTCATCCTCTTTGTCCTCAATAACAATGTGGCCCTTATCAGAAGCCAGGAAGAACTGTGGCCTACTACTACTGGCAGGACTGCTGGTGCTGCTACTGGTGTTTTCACTACTACCAAAATTCCGACTCTTGGATGATAAAGGGTCTTTCATTTTGCAGTCTTCCCTTTACCAGACATTTTATTATGCCTATGTGAAAAGTCATAAGTTTGGTACAGACTGATTATTAAACAGTATTAACAAAATAGCAAGTGTTTTTTTTCTAAAATTTATAGACAGAGGTGCAAATAAATGCCCTTCCCCTTCTACAAACACACTGCACACTGTTATTGACAATTTACAATAGTAATACAATGTGTGGACTGAAACTGCTATATGAATATAGTTAATACTGTAAAAATATACATAAACCTCTCAAATGTATGTATGCTAATGCCAGAAGCCTGACTAACAAGACTGGTGAACTGGAATTAGTGATATGTGAGGAGGACTATGACATAGTGGGAATAAATGAGACATGGCTGGATGATAACTATGACTGGGCAGTTAATATAAAGGATTACAATCTGTTTAGAAAAAATCATCAAAACCGGAGAGGGGTAGGGGTCTGCCTTTATGTGAAGTCCTGTCTAAAGCCCACAATTCGAGAAAATATAAGTGAGGGACATGAACATGTGGAGTCACTGTGGGTAGAAATACATGGAGGCAAAAACAATAATAAATTACTCATAAATCACCTAATATACCAGAGTCCACAGAAAATCTATTACTAAACGAGATAGATGAGGCGGCAAATCATAATGAAGTCGTTATTAAGGGGGACTTCAACTACCCAGATATAGACTGGGAAACTGAAAGCTGTACATCCTATAAAGGAAACAGGTTCTTGGCAATAGCCAAAGACAATTACCTTTCCCAACTAGTTCAGGACCCAACTAGAGGGACGGCCATACTGGACTTAGTATTAACCAATAGACCTGATAGAACAACAGATGTGCAGGTTGGGGGACACCTAGGAAATAGTGACCATAAAGTAATAACCTTCCAATTATCCTTCAAATGAGAGTTTCTAAAGGGAGGAACAAAAATACCAAACTTCAAAAAAGCTAAATTTAGCCAACTAAGCGAGGCCATAGGCCTAACTAACTGGGACAAAGTCCTTAAAAATAAAAATACAACCACAAAATGGGAGATTTTTAAAAGCATTGTAACATCTAATTGTGAGAGGTACATACCATATAGGAATAAAAGGCTAAGAAACAATAAGAAACCAATGTGGATAAATAGAACCGTAAAGAAAGCAATAAATGACAAAAAGAAAGCATATAAATCACTAAAACAGGAGTGGAGCCAGGAAGCACTGATAAACTATAAGGAAAAAAATAGAATATGTAAAAAACTAATAAAAACTGCAAACCAAGAGACCAAGAGATTAATTGCCAAAGATAGTAAAACTAACCCTAAAATGTTCTTCAATTATATAAATGGTAAAAAATATAAATCTGAAGGAGTCGGCCCTCTACACAGCAATGAGGGGTTATTCACTTTAGAAAAAGACGACTGAGGGGAGATCTAATAACCATGTATAAATATATCAGGGGTCAGTACAGAGATCTCTCCCATCATCTATTTATCCCCAGGACTGTGACTGTGACGAGGGGACATCCTCTGCGTCTGGAGGAAAGAAGGTTTGTACGCAAACATAGAAGAGGATTCTTTACGGTAAGAGCAGTGAGACTATGGAACTCTCTGCCTGAGGAGGTGATGATGGTGAGTACAATAAAGGACTTCAAGACGTGACTGGATGTATTTCTGGAGTGTAATAATATTACAGGTTATAGCTACTAGAGAGGGGTCGTTGATCCCGGGAGTTCGGGAGTTCTTCTGATTGCCTGATTGGAGTCAGGAAGGAATTTTTCCCCTTAAGTGGAGAAAATTGGCTTCTGCCTCACAGGGGTTTTTGCCTTCCTCTGGATCAACTTGTAGGAAACAGGCCGAACTGGATGGACAAATGTCTTTTTCGGTCTTATATACTATGTTACTATGTGTACAACAGTTCAGTAATAATGCACAGTAATCTTGACACAATGTAATGCGTTAACGGTTAACCTGCAAAATATCTAAATTAAACGTGCTGTATTAAAAATACCTTTAATTTTTACATGGGTAATAGGCCAAGAAAAGCCCTAACATGAATCATATACACAGACGAATACCGTGTCAGATACTCTCACAGACAAACAAAAATAGAATTTTTTCCACCAGGGATCCAGAAGGGGAGGATAAATGAAAAATAATGGTAGGGGTACCATTATATAGTTGCCAACTGTCTTGAATTTGCCAGGACAGTCCTTTATTTTCAGTGGCAAATTTGGGCTAATGGGCAAGGCAGGAATGGGCAGGGCTAATGTAAAGCCCCATAATTGGGCGTTCCCAGCTGGAGTCATGTTGTTCCCAGGGGCGGGGCTTAGATGACCTGATTTTAACAACTAAAAGTTGGTAAGTATGCCATTACTAGTAGATGTCTCAGGACGCTGACTACAACAGAAAATGCTAATAAATAATAGTTCTAATACAAAGGTATTAGGTATTTTGACTACACAAAATACCTAGGACAAACCAATGTGGAGACCCCTTTGCGTGTTTCCCCACCGTCCTACTTTGGTAGACACTGGGGAATCCACCCCTTGTGCCTTAGCGGCAGGAACGCTTGGAACAGGAGCCGGTAGAGCTTGGACCCCTTGTGCTTGCTAGCACCCACATTACATTGTATATTCCTGTACAGTGCTACGATGTGGACGCTGGATGCAGCAGGAGCGGCTGGCCACAGGTTGGTGCAGCAGGAGCAGCTGAGCCATACACGCAGGTTAGTTTAGTGGAAGCCACTTTCCGCTACACTGCTGATTGTAGGGCATAATGGGTGCTGACTCTGAGTGTAGCAGGAGCTGCTCTTCGTCACACTGGTCCAATAAATGACAAAAAGAAAGCATATAAATCACTAAAACAGGAGTGGAGCCAGGAAGCACTGATAAACTATAAGGAAAAAAATAGAATATGTAAAAACTAATAAAAACTGCAAACCAAGAGACCAAGAGATTAATTGCCAAAGATAGTAAAACTAACCCTAAAATGTTCTTCAATTATATAAATGGTAAAAAATATAAATCTGAAGGAGTCGGCCCTCTACACAGCAATGAGGGGTTATTCACTTTAGAAAAAAGACGACTGAGGGGAGATCTAATAACCATGTATAAATATATCAGGGGTCAGTACAGAGATCTCTCCCATCATCTATTTATCCCCAGGACTGTGACTGTGACGAGGGGACATCCTCTGCGTCTGGAGGAAAGAAGGTTTGTACGCAAACATAGAAGAGGATTCTTTACGGTAAGAGCAGTGAGACTATGGAACTCTCTGCCTGAGGAGGTGATGATGGTGAGTACAATAAAGGACTTCAAGACGTGACTGGATGTATTTCTGGAGTGTAATAATATTACAGGTTATAGCTACTAGAGAGGGGTCGTTGATCCCGGGAGTTCGGGAGTTCTTCTGATTGCCTGATTGGAGTCAGGAAGGAATTTTTCCCCTTAAGTGGAGAAAATTGGCTTCTGCCTCACAGGGGTTTTTGCCTTCCTCTGGATCAACTTGTAGGAAACAGGCCGAACTGGATGAACAAATGTCTTTTTTCGGTCTTATATACTATGTTACTATGTGTACAACAGTTCAGTAATAATGCACAGTAATCTTGACACAATGTAATGCGTTAACGGTTAACCTGCAAAATATCTAAATTAAACGTGCTGTATTAAAAATACCTTTAATTTTTACATGGGTAATAGGCCAAGAAAAGCCCTAACATGAATCATATACACAGACGAATACCGTGTCAGATACTCTCACAGACAAACAAAAAATAGAATTTTTTCCACCAGGGATCCAGAAGGGGAGGATAAATGAAAAATAATGGTAGGGGTACCATTATATAGTTGCCAACTGTCTTGAATTTGCCAGGACAGTCCTTTATTTTCAGTGGCAAATTTGGGCTAATGGGCAAGGCAGGAATGGGCAGGGCTAATGTAAAGCCCCATAATTGGGCGTTCCCAGCTGGAGTCATGTTGTTCCCAGGGGCGGGGCTTAGATGACCTGATTTTAACAACTAAAAAGTTGGTAAGTATGCCATTACTAGTAGATGTCTCAGGACGCTGACTACAACAGAAAATGCTAATAAATAATAGTTCTAATACAAAGGTATTAGGTATTTTGACTACACAAAATACCTAGGACAAACCAATGTGGAGACCCCTTTGCGTGTTTCCCCACCGTCCTACTTTGGTAGACACTGGGGGAATCCACCCCTTGTGCCTTAGCGGCAGGAACGCTTGGAACAGGAGCCGGTAGGCTTGGACCCCCTTGTGCTTGCTAGCACCCACATTACATTGTATATTCCTGTACAGTGCTACGATGTGGACGCTGGATGCAGCAGGAGCGGCTGGCCACAGGTTGGTGCAGCAGGAGCAGCTGAGCCATACACGCAGGTTAGTTTAGTGGAAGCCACTTTCCGCTACACTGCTGATTGTAGGGCATAATGGGTGCTGACTCTGAGTGTAGCAGGAGCTGCTCTTCGTCACACTGGTCAGCGGGTGGCATTGCATCGTTGTCCATCAACCCCCAACCCCCCTGCTGGTGAGGGCGGGCCACAGTGTCTCTACAGTATGAACAACTAGGTGTCAAGTCCCGCTCTACTGGCACATATATACCGCATTTTCTAGACTATAAGACGTACCCGACACCTCAAGTTTAGACAACAGAAAATTAGAAAAGATATTTACTACTTATTAAACCTTCTTTGGTAGTTTACTGAAGTGAAGGGGTCAAGGTCAGTAACTTACACACACAGCACTGCTGCATACACACCACACAGTTCTGCTACACAGCTACATGTATACACACAGCACTGCTATATACACCTAACAAACACAGCTTACACATATACACACAGAACAGCTACATACACCCCCATAACAAACACAGCACTGCTACACAGCTGATATACACACAAAGTAATGCTATACACACACCTAACAAACAGCACTACTACATATGCATCTCTCTCTCACACACACACACTAATATCTTTATTAACCACATCAGCCCCCCTAGCTTAAACACCCTTAATGACCAGGCCACTTTTTACAATTCTGCACTACACTACTTTCACCGTTTATTGCTCTGTCATGCAACTTACCACCCAAATGAATTTTACCTCCTTTTCTTCTCACTAATAGAGCTTTCATTTGGTGGTATTTCATTGTTGCTGACATTTTAACTTTTTTTGCTATTAATAAAAATTTAACGACATTTTTGCAAAAAAATGACATTTTTCACTTTCTGTTGTAAATTTTTTTTTAAAAAACTACATTTCTATATAAATTTTTTGAAGCAGCTCTGACTTTCTGAGCACCTGTCATGTTTCTTCAGGTGCTAGAATGTCAGGAAAGTATAAATACCCCCCAAATGACACCATTTTAGAAAGAAGACACCCCAAAGTATTCGCGGAGGGGCATGGTGAGTTCATGTATCATTTCATTTTTTTTCACAAGTTAGCGGAAAATGACACTTTCTGAGGAAAAAAAAAATAATAATAAAGTTTCCATTTCTGCTAACTTCTGGCAAAAAAAAAAAAATCTCAGACGGGCTCATTATGCCCCTCAGTGAATACCTTGGGGTGTCTACTTTCCGAAATGGGGTCATTTGTGGGGTGTGTTTACTGTTCTGGCATTTTGGGCGGGCTAAATTGTGAGCAGCCATGTAAAGCTAAAGGTACTCGTTGGATTTGAGCCTTTGCACTCAGGCTGCAAAAAGTGTCACTTATGTGGTATCGCCGACTCAGGAGAAGTAGGGCAATGTGTTTGGGGTGTATTTTTACATATACCCATGTTGAGTGAGAGAAATATCTCTGTAAACTGACAACTTTGTATAAAAAAAATTAAAAATTGTCGTTTACAGAGATATTTCTCACACTCCAGCAGGGGTATATATAAAAATACACCCTCAAAACACATTGCCCTACTCCTCCTGAGTATGGCGATACCACATGAGTGACACTTTTTGCAGCCTGGGTGCGTAAAGGCCCTAAAACCAATGAGTACCTTTAGGATTTCACAGGGCATTTTTACGCATTTGGATTCCAGACTTCTTCTCACGCTTTAGGGCCTCTAAATGCCAGGACAGTATAAATACCTCACATGTGATCCCATTTTAGAAAGAAGACACCCCAAGGTATTCTGTGAGGGTATGGTGAGTTCATGTAAAATTTTATTTTTGTCACAAGTTAGTGGAATATGAGACTTTGTAAAAACTAAATAAAAAATATATATATCTCAATTTCCGCTTACTTGTGCCAAAAAAAAAAATTCTGTGAACTCGCCATGCCCCTCACGGAATACCTTGGGGTGTCTTCTTTCCACAATGGGGTCACATGTGGGGTATTTATACTGCCCTGGCATTTTAGGGAACCTAAAGCGTGAGAATCCAAATGCGTAAAAATGCCCTGTGAAATCCTAATGGTACTCATTGGTTTTAGGGCCCTTTGCGCATCTTGGCTGCAAAAGTGTCACTCATGTGGTATCGCCGTACTCAGGAGAAGTAGGGCAATGTGTTTGGGGTGTATTTTATATATACCCATACTGTGTGTGAGAAATATCGCTGTAAACGACAACTTTTTAAATTTTTTTATACAAAGTTGTCAGTTTACAGAGATATTTCTCTCACCCAACATGGGTATATGTAAAAATACACGCCAAAACACATTGCCCTACTTCTCCTGAGTATGGCGATACCACATGAGTGACACTTTTTTGCAGCCAAGATGCGCAAAGGGGCCCAAATTCCCATGAGTACCTTTTAGGAGGGCATTTTTACGCATTTTTCTTCTCATGCTTTAGGGCCCCTAAAATGCCAGGGCAGTATAAATACCCCACATGTGACCCCATTTTGGAAAGAAGACAGCCCAAGGTATTCCATGAGGGGCATGGCGAGTTCATAGAAAAAAAAATTTTTGGCACAAGTTAGTGGAAATTGATTTTTTATTGTTTTTCTCACAAAGTCTCCTTTCCGCTAACTTTTGACAAAAAGTTTAATTTTTCATGGACTCACTATGCCCTCAGCAAATACCTTGGGGTGTCTTCTTTCCAAAATGGGGTCACATGTGGGTATTTATACTGCCCTGGCATTTTAGGGGCCCTAAAGCGTGAGAAGAAAATGCGTAAAATGCCCTCCTAAAGCTACTCATTGAATTTGGCCCTTTGCATTTGGCTGCAAAGTGTCACTCATGTGGTATCGCCAGTACTAGGAGAAGTAGGCATGTGTTTGGGGTGTATTTTACATATACCCATGCTGGGTGAGAGAAATATCTCTGTAAATTGCCAACTTTGAATAAAAAAAATTAAAAAGTTGTCATTTACAGAGATATTTCTCACACACAGTATGGGTACATATAAAAATACACCCCAAAACTCATTGCCCTACTTCTCCTGAGTTCGGCGATACCACATGAGTGACACTTTTTTGCAGCCAAGATGCGCAAAGGGGCCCTAATTCCAATGAGTACCTTTAGGATTTCACAGGTCATTTTTACGCATTTGGATTCTCACGCTTTAGGACCCCTAAAATGCCAGGGCAGTGTAAATACCCCACAAGTGACCCTATTGTGGAAAGAAGACACCCCAAGGTATTCCGTGAGGGGTATGGCAAGTTCACAGAATTTTTTTTTTTTGGCACAAGTTAGCGGAAATTGATTTTTATTTTTATTTTTTCCAAGTCTCATATTCCACTAACTTGTGACAAAAAATAAAATTTTGCATGAACTCACCATACCCCTCACGGAATACCTTGGGGTGTCTTCTTTCTAAAATGGGGTCACATGTGAGGTTTTTGTACTGCCCTGGCATTTTAGGAGTCTCCGCAATCATTACACGTATGGCCAGCATTAGGAGTTTCTGCGATTCTCCTTATATTGAGCATACGGGTAATGAGATTTTTTTTTTCCGTTCAGCCTCTGGGCTGAAAAAAAAAAAAATAATGAACGGCACTGATTTTTTCATTCGCATCGATCAATGTGGATGAAAAAATCTCTGCCAAAATCAGTGACTGCGGTGCGGTGGGCTGGGCGCTAGCTACCTAACAAGTAGCTAACTAACTGGCCGTGATAAGGGACCCTTATGCCCCATTCACACGTCCGCAATTCTGTTTGCGGAACGGAATTGCGGACCCATTCATTTCTATGGGGACAGACTTTGTCCCGCTCGGATCCGGAATTACGGATCCGCGCTCCGGTCTGCACTTCCGCTCGCAAAAATATAGAACATGTCTCTATTCTTGTCCGCAGTTGCGGACAAGAAAAGCATTTTCTATATAGTTCTGGCAATGTGCGGATCCGCAAAATGCAGAAAGCACATTGCCGGTGTCCGTGTTTTGAGGATCTGTGGATCCGCGGATCAGATCCGCGGATCCACGGATCCGCAAAACACATATGGACGTCTGAATGGAGCCTTACAAGGGGTTTGATCAATGACAGGGGGGTGATCAGGGGGTCTAGATTGGGTGATCAAGGGGTTAATTGGTGGGGGGGGGTTAGTGTAGTGTTTGGTGCAACTTTACATAGTTACCTGGTGCTCTGGTGGTCGATCCCAGCATCTACAGCCTGCCAGCGATTGATCATCGCTGGCAGGCTGTAGTCCAACTCTTGAGACTTCACAGGAAGTCTCGCGTCTCGCGAGATGACGCGCCGACGCGTCCGATCAGAAGAACAGGACCGCCCGCAGGACGCAATCCTGCGTACAGCGGTCCTGAAGCAGTTAAAAGATCACACTTCTCCTCCTGATTCTTTGGGTGCTAGGGTCACAAGCACGTGAAGTCCAGACAGGTCTGTAATATAATTGCATAGGCTTTCCGTGTCTACAGGATCACTGCTAGGAACAGTTCTTAGAAATGCCAGCGTCATGTGAACATGCCCACTGCTAAGGGTGATTGTGTAAGAGTGGAGGAGGGGATAAGCACTTAGCACCGGTCAAGCTGTCCAGTATACTCTGTGAATGGCAGCTTGTATGATGGAAGTAGTGAGGGCAGGTAGTGCCGGGTATGATGGGAGTAGTAAGAGCATGAACTGCTGGGTATGATGGGAGTAGTGAGGGCAGGTAGTGCCGGGTATGATGGGAGTAGTGAGGACAGGTAGTGCTGGGTATCATACCTCCCAACTTTTTGAACGGTCAAAGAGGGACACATGGTTCATTTAGTGAAAGATCCATTTTTCCTGCATATTTATACTAGAGATGAGCGAATTGAAGCTGACGAAGTGGAATTCATTACGATGTAGTGGTCAAGCCTGTCGCAGAATCCGCTGCATCACCCAGTGGCAAGCACCCGGTTTCAGGCATTCAAGGCTCCACCACCTAAGCCGAAGGGAGCTGTCTGTTATTCCCATCATCTGCTGGTCCTGATGCTCCTGCTCCTCCTACTCCTCGTCAGTCATTGCGTCAGCAATTGGTCATGGAAGCGATTGCCAAGAGACAGCAGTATGCGTGCAATCATCCAATGGTGCAGAAGCTGAATGTGCTCCTGTCCAAGTTGCTGGTGCTGCAGTACCTCCCTTTCCAAGTGGTGGACTCTGCACCTTTCAGAGAACTGATGGCTTGTGCCGAGCCGAGGTGGAGAGTCCCAAGCCGTCATTTCTTTGCCAAAAGGCAGTACCAGCCCTGCACAAATATGTAGAACAGAAGGTGGGCCAGTCCTTGAGCCTGTTGGTGTCTGCCAAAGTGCACGTCAGTGCCGACGTGTGGAGCTCTAACTACGGTCAGGGACAATACATGTCCTTTACGGTCCACTGTCCTTTACGGTCCACTTCCTGCACAGCCACAGCAGCAACTGGGCCAGGTCACGCCGCTTCCTCCTTCGCGTTGTCACGCCGTTGGTCCTGCGACAATGTCCGCCTCTGCCTCCTCATGCTCCACCATGTCCTCAGCCTCAACTGCAGGGACAAACCACAGTGCCCCTCCAGCATACCACATGTGCAGTGCACAGCGGTGTTACGCTGTTCTGCACCTGGTTTGCCTTGGCGAATGGAGTCTCACAGGAGGGGAACTGCTCCATATGATTAATTATTTCTGCTTTCTCCGCGACAACTGAAAACCGGAAACCATGGTGACCGACAACGGGAAGAACATTGTGTCGGCGCTGCGTCAAGGAAGGCTGAGCCATGCGCACTGCATGGCACACGTGTTCAATCTGGTTGTCAAGTGGTTCCTGAAGTCTTCCACCCATCTGCAAGACATCCTAAAAATGGCCAGGAAACTTTACATGCACTTCAGCCACTCGTACACCGCAAAGCACACCCTCCTTGAGCTGCAGAACGGCAACCCCCAACATAGGCTGATATGCGACGTTTCCACTTGTTGGAATTCCATACTCCATACGTTGGACCGACTATACGAACAGAGAAAGGCCATCTATGATTTCTTGATGATCCAAGCGGACAGGAGTACTCCCCTGTGTAACTTCGAAATCAGCCAGTGGCAGCTTATGCGTGACATCTGCGATTTGCTCAGGCCCTTTGAGGATGCCACTTTATTTGTCAGTCGTCAGTACGGGATAAACAACGTAATTCCACTGCTTCATGGCCTGGAACAGATGGTGCTAACAATGGCTGGTCAGGGGACAGGAGACTTGGCGCCTAGATCTCATGGCCACATGAGCCCTCTGGGGGCTGAACTGGAAGAGGAGGAGGAGGACATTGGAGCACAGGCAATGTGTAGGGAAATGGGTGGTTTTTCTACTCAGCTGACAGTTGAGGAGGAGCAGGAGCAGCCAGAGGAGCTACAGGGTGATGAGGAAGATGAGACAGAGGACCCAGACACACCATGGCAGTGTCACCATTTGGCAGAGGGATGACTTCTGGTACTCCACCTTGATCGACCCTACAGGTCCAAAATGGGGGCCTTTTTTACACCAATTGAGAGGGAGGACAAACGTAATTACTACAGAGACATCCTATGTAGTCAGTTGGCCGCTGCCTCTCTGTGCCATCGTCCATCCTCTCGCAGGTCTGACCGGCAGGGCCCTCTGCGCTCACGTTCCACTGCCATAGCTGCTGGGGAGGGGTGGGGTAGCAGGAGCAGTACCAGCTCCATCAGCAGCAGTCTTAGTCTGAAGAAACTACTAACCAGCAGCAGCAGGTAGACCTGGAGCAGGACCTGAACCAGCAGGTGGTGGCATACTTGGACAGCACCCTGCCGCCCCACATTAAAGATCCGCTGGACTACTGGGCAGCCAAACTGGATTTGTGGCCACAACTGTCCGAGTTTGCCCTGATGCCAACTCCAGACTCTGTCATTGTTCCACTCGGTGGCCTCCACATACTGCTGCCACCTCTAGACTCTGTCATTGTGCCACTCGGTGGGCTTCTCCTGATACTGCTACTGCCATCACCTCCAGACTCTGTCACTGTGCAACTCAGTGGCCTTCTCCTGATGCTTCTACTGCCGCCACCTCCAGACTCTGTCATTGTGCCACTCGGTGGCCTCCTGATACTGCTACTAACTGCAGACTCTGTCATTGTGCTACTCGGTGGCCTCCTCATACTGCTGACAACTCCAGACACTGTCATTGTGCCACTCGGTGGCCTCCTCATACTGCTGCCAACTCCACACTCTGTCATTGTGCCACTCGGTGGCCTCGACATACTGCTGCCACCTCCACACTCTGTCATTGTGTCACTTGGTGGCCTCCACATACTGCTGCCACCTCCAGACTCTGTCATTGTGCCACTCAGTGGCCTTCTCCTGATGCTGCTACTGCTGCTGCCACCACCTCTAGACTGTGCCACTCGGTGGCCTCCTGATACTGCTACTAACTGCAGACTCTGTCATTGTGCCACTCGGTGGCCTCCTCATACTGCTGCCAACTCCAGACTCTGTCATTGTGCCACTCGGGGGACTACTCATACTCCTGCCAACTCCAGACTCTGTCATTGTGCGACTCGGTGGCCTCCTCATACTGCTGCCAACTCCAGACTCTGTCATTTTGCCACTCGGTGGCCTTCTCCCGATGCTGCTACTGCTGCTGCCGTGACCTCCAGACTCTGTCATTGTGCCACTCGGTGGCCTTATCCTGATGCTTCTACTGCTGCTGCTGCCACCTCCAGACTCTGTCATTCTGCCATTCGGTGGCCTCTTCATACTGCTGCCAACTCTAGACTCTGTCATTGTGCCACTCAGTGGCCTCCTCATACTGCTGCCACCTCCACACTCTGTCATTGTGCCACTCAGTGGCCTTCTCCTGATGCTGCTACTGCTGCTGCCACCACTTCCAGACTCTGTCATTGTGCCACTCGTGGGCTTCTCCTGATGCTGCTACTGCTGCTGCCACCACCTCCACACTCTGTCATTGTGCCACTCAGTGGCCTTCTCCCGATGCTGCTACTGCTGCTGCCACCACCTCCAGACTCTGTCATTGTGCCACTCGGTGGCCTTCTCCTGATGCTTCTACTGCTGCTGCTGCCACCTCCAGACTCTGTCATTCTGCCATTCGGTGGCCTCTTCATACTGCTGCCAACTCCACACTCTGTCATTGTGCCATTCAGTGGCCTTCTCCTGATGCTGCTACTGCTGCCACCACTTCCAGACTCTGTCATTGTGCCACTCGGTGGGCTTCTCCTGATGCTGCTACTGCTGCTGCCGCCACCTCCAAACTCTGTCATTGTGCAACTCGGTGGCCTTCCCCTGATGCTGCTACTGCCGCCACCTCCAGACTCTGTCATTGTTCCACTCGATGGCCTCCTCATACTGCTGCCAACTCCAGACTCTGTCATTGTGCCACTTGGTCGCCTCCTCATACTGCTGCCAACTCCAGACTCTGTCATTCTGCCACTGGATGGCCTTCTCCCGATGCTGCTACTGATGCTGCTGCCACCTCCAGACTCTGTCATTGTGCAACTCGGTGGCCTTCTCCTGATGCTGCTACTGCCACCTCCAGACTCTGTCATTGTGCCACTCGGTAGCCTCTTCATACTGCTGCCAACTCTAGACTCTGTCATTGTGTCACTCACTGGCCTTTTCCCGATGCTGCTACTGCTGCTGCCACCACCTCCACACTCTGTCATTGTGCCACTCGGAGGCCTTTTCCTGATGCTGCTACTGCCACCACCTCCACACTCTGTCATTGTGCCACTTGGTGGCCTCCTCATACTGCTGCCAACTTCAGACTCTGTCAATGTGCCACTCAGTGGCCTTCTCCTGATGCTGCTACTGCTGCTGCCACCACCTCTAGACTGTGTCATTGTGCCACTCAGTTGCTTCCTCATACTGCTGCCAACTCCAGACTCTGTCATTGTGCCACTCGGGGCACTCATCATACTCCTGCCAACTCCAGACTCTGTCATTGTGCCACTCGGTGGCCTCCTCATACTGCTGCCAACTCCAGACTCTGTCATTGTGCCACTCGGTGGCCTTCTCCTGATGCTGCTACTGCTTTAACCTCTAGACTTTGTCATTCTGCCACTCGGTGGCCTCCTTATACTGCTGCCAACTCTAGACTCTGTTATTGTGCCACTCGGTGGCCTCCACATACTGCTGCCAACTCCACACTCTGTCATTGTGCCACTCAGTGGCCTTCTCCTGATGCTGCTACTGCTGCTGCCACCACCTCCAGACTCTGTCATTGTACCACTCGGTGGGCTTCTCCTGATGCTGCTACTGCCGCCACCTCCAGACGCTGTCATTGTGCAACTCAGTGGCCTTCTCCTGATGCTGCTACTGCTGCCACCTCCAGACTCTATCATTGTGCCACTCGGGGCACTCATCATACTCCTGCCAACTCCAGACTCTGTCATTGTGCCACTTGGTGGCCTCCTCATACTGCTGCCAACTCCAAACTCTGTCATTGTGCCACTCGGTGGCCTCCTCATACTGCTGCCAACTCTAGACTCTGCCATTGTGCCACTCGGTGGCCTTCTTCTGATACTGCCACCACCTCCAGACTCTGTCATTGTGCCACTCAGTGGCCTCCACATACTGCTGCCACCTCCACACTCTGTCATTGTGCCACTCGGTGGCCTCCTTATACTGCTGCCAACTCCACACTCTGTCATTGTGCCACTTGGTGGCCACTACATATTGCTGCCACCTCCACACTCTGTCATTGTGCCACTCGGTGGCCTTCTTATACTGCTTCCAACTCCAGACTCTGTCATTGTGCCACTCGGTGGGCTTCTCCTGATGCTGCTACTGCTGCTGCCGCCACTTCCAGACTCTGTCATTGTGCAACTCGGTGGCCTTCCCCTGATGCTGCTACTGCCGCCACCTCCAGACTCTGTCATTGTGCCACTCGATGGCCTCCTCATACTGCTGCCAACTCCAGACTCTGTCATTGTGCCACTTGGTGGCCTCCTCATACTGCTGCCAACTCCAGACTCTGTCATTCTGCCACTGGATGGCCTTCTCCCGATGCTGCTACTGCTGCTGCCGCCACCTCCAGACTCTGTCATTGTGCCACTCGGTGGCCTTCTCCTGATGCTGCTACTGCCGCCACCTCCACACTCTGTCATTGTGCCACTTGGTGGCCTCCTCATACTGCTGCCAACTTCAGACTCTGTCAATGTGCCACTCAGTGGCCTTCTCCTGATGCTGCTACTGCTGCTGCCACCAACTCTAGACTGTGTCATTGTGCCACTCGGTTGCTTCCTCATACTGCTGCCAACTCCAGACTCTGTCATTGTGCCACTCGGTGGCCTCCTCATACTGCTGCCAACTCCAGACTCTGTCATTCTGACACTCGGTGGCCTTCTCCGTATGCTGCTACTGCTGCTGCCACCACCTCCACACTCTGTCATTGTGCCACTCGGAGGCCTTTTCCTGATGCTGCTACTGCCACCACCTCCAGACTCTGTCATTGTGCCACTTGGTGGCCTCCTCATACTGCTGCCAACTTCAGATTCTGTCAATGTGCCACTCAGTGGCCTTCTCCTGATGCTGCTACTGCTGCTGCCACCACCTCCAGACTCTGTCATTGTACCACTCGGTGGGCTTCTCCTGATGCTGCTACTGCCGCCACCTCCAGACGCTGTCATTGTGCAACTCAGTGGCCTTCTCCTGATGCTGCTACTGCTGCCACCTCCAGACTCTATCATTGTGCCACTCGGTGTCCTCCTCATACTGCTGCCAACTCCAGACTCTGTCATTGTGCCACTTGGTGGCCTCCTCATACTGCTGCCAACTCCAAACTCTGTCATTGTGCCACTCGGTGGCCTCCTCATACTGCTGCCAACTCTAGACTCTGCCATTGTGCCACTCGGTGGCCTTCTTCTGATACTGCCACCACCTCCAGACTCTGTCATTGTGCCACTCAGTGGCCTCCACATACTGCTGCCACCTCCACACTCTGTCATTGTGCCACTCGGTGGCCTCCTTATACTGCTGCCAACTCCACACTCTGTCATTGTGCCACTCGGTGGCCTCTACATACTGCTGCCACCTCCACACTCTGTCATTGTGCCACTCGGTGGCCTCCTTATACTGCTTCCAACTCCAGACTCTGTCATTGTGCCACTTAGTGGCCTTCTCCTGATGCTGCTACTGCTGCTGCCACCACCTCCAGACTCTGTCATTGTGCCTCTCGGTGGGCTTCTCCTGATGCTGCTACTGCTGCCACCTCCAGACTCTGTCATTGTGCCACTTGGTGTCCTCCTCATACTGCTGCCACCTCCTCACTCTGTCATTGGGCCACTTGGTGGCCTCCTCATACTGCTGCCAACTCCAGACTCTGTCATTGTGCCACTCGGTGGCCTCCTCATACTGCCGCCAACTGTAGACTCTGCCATTGTGCCACTCGGTGGCCTTCTTCTGATACTGCCGCCACCTCCAGACTCTGCCATTGTGACACTCGGTGGCCTCCACATACTGCTGCCACCTCCAGACTCTGACAGTGTAAAAGGAGTGCGCTTCTTCTTCGCACTAATATCGACCTGTAAGGCTGAGTTCATACTTGAGTTATTTGGTCGGTTTTGGCCATGTGACTGCCCAAATAAGTGAAGTGTGCAGTGACTCTAAGAGCAAAGCATGTCATACGGACTTACTGTATTATTTCACTACCACAGCAGACTCCCTATGCGTGTTACTGCAAGGCACAGTGTTCTACACCACTATAAAGGTTCTCTGAAGCCAGGAAACAGCCGTTTTTTAACGAGATTCACCGCAAATAAATTCGCATCGAAGCAAATTTTTCTGGAAAATTCAGCAAACTGGCTGAATTGAATTTTTGAAAAATTAGCTCATCTCTAATTTATACACCTGAATATTATTCTCACGGTATAATAGTGCAAAAATTATCTGAACTATAGAAGTTTCTAAAATCCAAAGTGCATCAAAAAATAAAATAGTATACAAGGCAGGGTCTAATATATAGATAGGAATCAGGCAAACTTTTCTGATGAACATTGTAAATGTAAAAATGCAAATATATACCTGAAATGAAAAAGAGGGACATTTAAGGAGCAAAGAGGGAGAGAGGGACTTGGGTCAAAAATAGGGACTGTCCCTCCAAAAGAGGGACACCTGGGATGTCTGGGGTATGATAGGAGTAGTAAGAGCAGGTAGTGCCGGGTATGATGGGAGTAGTGAGGGAAAGTAGTGCCGGGTTTGGAGTCGGGAAGGAATCAGTGCCTGATTGGAGTTGGGAAGGAATTTTTTTCCGCTTAAGTGGGGAAAATTGGCAGGTAGTGCTGGGTATGATAGGAGTAGTAAGAGCAGGTAGTGCCGGATATCATGTGAGTGGTGAGGGCAGATAGTGCCGGGTATGATGGGAGTAGTAGGAGCAGGTAGTACCGGGTATGATGGGAGTAATGAGGGCAGGTAGTGCCAGGTATGATGGGAGTAGTAGAGCAGGCACTGCTGTGTATGATGGGTGTTGTAAGATCAGGTAGGGTCGGGTATGATTGGAGTAGTAACAGCAGGTAATGCTGGGTATGATGGGAGTAGTAGAGCAGATAGTGCCGGGTATGATGGGAGTAGTAGGAGCAGGTAGTACCGGGTATGATAGGAGTAATGAGGGCAGGTAGTGCCAGGTATGATGGGAGTAGTAGAGCAGGCACTGCTGTGTATGATGGGTGTTGTAAGATCAGGTAGGGTCGGGTATGATTGGAGTAGTAACAGCAGGTAATGCTGGGTATGATGGGAGTAGTAGAGCAGGTAGGGAGGGGTATGATGGGAGTAGTAAGAGCAGGTAGTGCAGTGTATGATGGGAGTTGTGAAAGCACGCATTGCTGTGTATGACGGGAGTAGTTGAGCAAGTAGTGCAGGGTATGATGGGAGTAGTAGAGCAGTTAGTGCCGGGTATGATGGGAGTAGTGAGAGCAGGCACTACTGTCTATGATGGGAGTAGTGAGGGCAGGCACTGCTGTGTATGATGGGAGTAGTTACGGCAGGCACTGCTGTGTATGATGGGAGTAGTGAGGGCAGGCACTGCTGTGTATGATGGTAGTAGTAGAGCGGGTAGTGCTGTGTATGATGGGAGTAGTGAGGGCAGGCACTGCTGTGTATGATGGGAGTAGTTAGGGCAGGCACTGCTGTGTATGATGGGAGCAGTTAGGGCAGGCACTGCTGTGTATGATTGGAGTAGTGAGGGCAGGCACTGCTGTGTATGATGGGAGTAGTTAGGGCAGGCACTGCTGTGTATGATGTGAGTAGTTAGGGCAGGCACTGCTGTGTATGATGGGAGTAGTTAGGGCAGGCACTGCTGTGTATGATGGGAGTAGTAGAGCAGGTAGGGCTGTGTATGATAGGAGTAGTTAGTGCAGGCACTGCTGTGTATGATGGGACTAGTAAGGGCAGGTACTGCCGTGTATGATGGGAGTAGTGAGGGCAGGCACTGCTGTGTATGATTGGAGTAGTGAGGGCAGGTACTGCCGGGTATGATGGGAGTGGTGAGGGCAGCCAGGATGATGGGAGTAGTGAGGGCAGGCACTGCTGTGTATGATGGGAGTAGTTAGGGCAGGCACTGCTGTGTATGATGGGAGTAGTGAGGGAAGGCACTGCTGTGTATGATGGGAGTAGTAGAGCAGGTAGTGCTGGGTATGATGGGAGTAGTGAGGGCAGGCACTGCTGTGTATGATGGGAGTAGTGAGGACAGGTACTGCTGTGTATGATGGAAGTAGTAGAGCAGGTAGTGCCGGGTATGATGGGAGTAGTGAGGGCAGGCACTGCTGTGTATGATGGGAGTAGTGAGGGCAGGCACTGCTGTGTATGATGGGAGTAGTTAGGGCAGGCACTGCTGTGTATGATGGGAGTAGTCAGGGCAGGCACTGCTGTGTATGATGGGAGTAGTGAGGACAGGTACTGCTGTGTATGATGGAAGTAGTAGAGCAGGTAGTGCCGGGTATGATGGGAGTAGTGAGGGCAGGCACTGCTGTGTATGATGGGAGTAGTGAGGGCAGGCACTGCTGTGTATGATAGGAGTAGTTAGGGCAGGCACTGCTGTGTAGGATTGGAGTAGTTAGGGTAGGCACTGCTGTGTATGATGGGAGTAGTGAGGGAAGGCACTACTGTGTATGATGGGAGTAGTTAGGGCAGGCACTGCTGTGTATGATGGGAGTAGTTAGGGCAGGCACTGCTGTGTATGATGGGAGTAGCGAGGGCAGGCACTGCTGTGTATGATGGGAGTAGTGAGAGCAGGCACTGCTGTGTATCATGGGAGTAGTGAGGACAGGCACTGCTGTGTATGATTGGAGTAGTTAGGGCAGGCACTGCTGTGTATGATGGGAGTTGCGAGGGCAGGCACTGCTGTGTATGATGGGAGTAGTGAGGGCAGGTACTGCCGTGTATGATGGGAGTAGTGAGGGCAGGCACTGATGTGTATGATGGGAGTAGTCAGGGCAGGCACTGCTGTGTATGATGGGAGTAGTTAGGGCAGGCACTGCTGTGTATGATTGGAGTAGTTAGGGCAGGCACTGCTGTGTATGATGGGAGTAGTGAGGACAGGCACTGCTGTGTATGATGGGAGTAGTCAGGGCAGGCACTGCTTTGTAATATGGGAGTAGTTAGGGCAGGCACTGCTGTGTATGATGGGAGTAGTGAGGGCAGGTACTGCTGTGTATGATGGGAGTAGTGAGGACAGGCACTGCTGTGTATGATGGGAGTAGTGAGGGCAGGCACTGCTGTGTACGATGGGAGTAGTGAGGGCAGGCACTGCCGTGTAAGATGGGAGTAGTGAGGGCAGGCACTGATGTGTATGATGGGCGTACTGAGGGCAGGCACTGCTGTGTATGATGGGAGTAGTGAGGGCAGGCACTGCCGTGTATGATGGGAGTAGTGGCAGACACTGCTGTGTATGATGGGAGCAGTGGAGCGGGGTGACATGTGACAGTCCCCGGCTCTGCTCACACCTTCCTCCCCATCCTCCTCCTCCTCGGCCCCTCCCCCGCTCTGCCCTCCGCCCCGCCGGCCTGCCTGTGGGAAGTGCGGCTATGCCCGGCGCTGTCAGCGGCCCCGTGCTCTGATGTCTTTGTGTCTGGCTGTGGAGGAGCCGGCGAGCTCTTTCTCTTGTGCCCAGGACAGTGAAAGCTGCGGCCGCTCCCCGTCTGACCCCCCGCCCGGTTATGCCCGCACGGCCCCTGGCAGCAGACTGAGCGGCCCCGGGAAGTTTCCATGTCCTCTCGGCCCGGCAGGGATACAATGAAGGATCTGAAGAAGTATATGACAGAAGGTCTGCTGCAGTTCGCCATCCTGCTGAGCCTGGCCGGGGTGAGGGTGGATCTGGACTCCTACCTGCCGCCCATCAGGGAGATCATCCTGGGGACCAGCTCTGCCTACTCCCAGATCCCCTTCCACAGCCTGAGGGACACTTGGGGGGGCCCCAGCCTGCACCCCAAGAGCCCGGACCTGGACTCCTTCTTCACTGCCCGCAGGCTGCTGGACGAAGTGAGGGCGCTGGGGGACACGCGGGTGCCCAGGACGGAGCTCAGTGCCTGGCTGGTGCACACGGTGCCCGCGGAGGATGCTGCGGAGACCGGGCCGGCCAGTGCCCTGCTGAGTGCCGGGGAGGAGGACCCCCCAGGCCCGAGCAGCAGCCAGCAGCCCGGCCATGCCACCCCCTCACAGCCACACATTGGCACCAGTGCCACCTCCAGCCCCGGAGACTATACCAAAGAGGTAACTATGGGATAACAGGTGACATCCGCCTAGTGCCACAGCTTTTTCTTCTCCTGATGCAAATTACCGTGTGGTGTGATCAAGGTCATGTCATGTGCCTCCCAAATGTGAAGGAGGTCAGGACCAGGGTCTCCATTGTATCCTCTCAGGCTCCTCACATGTAGCCACAGAAGAACTATGGAGGCACCACGCCCTGCCCAGATCCTCATTGTAATATCTGGAAGGAACACAACCCCCCTCATCCGACATCTTCCCTTTGTATTCAGGCTGTTGATCCAGTAACATCATGAGGCTGTTTGTGTAGAGGGCTGGGGTTGGTTACCGTGTGTTGGGGTGGCCTGGCTTGGCACCTCCTGCCACTTTGGGTGTAGATCTTCAGGTGAAGTTGAAGGTTCGGTTTTTCAAGGTGTTGCCTCGCTTGTGTAACTTTAGGGTAACCTTAAGAAATCATTGGCGATACAGTAAAGATTTCTGTTTCACAACAGGTTTCACGTCCTGAGGCAGAATAAAGGGGTGTCTAGGTGCACCTTGGAGATGCCTGAGGCCCGACACGTCTGTGTCAGTGTCTGATAGGAGACAGGTGCACTTCTCGAAGAGGCTCTAGGGTGTTCCTGGAATGTGTGTCCCTGTCCCCAAATGATCCTCAGAACCCATGCGCACACCCTGTACACAACCATATCCATATCGCGGCCTGCAAATCACAGCTCTGTACAATACAAATCGGTCCTTGTCGCATCTGCATTTTTTTTTCTGACTCGTTGACTTCACTTGGTCCACGGTCGGCATTTTTCAGCCAAATATAGCACAAGTTCTATATTTTTGCGCCATCTGTATGGCCATTCAGCAAAAAGATAGACTATGTCCACAAAATGTGGACCACGGAGTCATTGAAGTCAATGGATCTGCAAATAAAATGCGGATGGCATATGGACCTCATCTGTATTTTGCAGATCTGTAATTTGCGGACTGGAAAACTGCTATGATTGTGTGTATGGGGCCTAAACCTAACCCTAAAAGAGACAGGAGACCTCACAGAGCCCCTGTTAGGCCCGGGCTACACAGAGACATGTGTCACATGTGATGTCACAGTGCGACTTACTGCGACGCAACAGTAGCCCAAAAATCCAACTTGCCGTGCGACACCATTGACTATCATTTCAAAAAATGTTGCGCGACACAGGTCTCCCTGTAGGCCAGGCCTTACGGTACGGTCACACACGGCATTTCTGTAGCAAAATCTGTAACGAATCCGCATCATGTGGATCTGTCATGGATTTTGCGGCAGATTTCACCCCATACTTTGCCAAAAGTGAAATCCTTGGTAGAAATTTTGGAGCATAAATTGACAAGCTGCAGATTTAGGCCCCTTTAACACGAGCGAGTATTCTGCGCCTGTGCAATGCGTGACAGGAACGCATTGCACCCGCACTGAATCCGGACCCATTCATTTCAATGGGGCTGGGTACATGAGCGATGTTTTTCACGCATCACTCGTGCGCTGCGTGAAAATCGCAGCAGGTTCTATATTCTGCGTTTGTCACGCAACGCAGGCCCCTTAGAAATGAATGGGGCTGCGTGAAAATCGAATAGAATCTGCAAGCAAGTGCGGACGCATGGTTGCTAGGAGACGATCGGGATGAGCAACCCCGGACCCCATTAAAGTCAATTCACTGTATTATTTTTCCATATAACATGGTTATATGGGAAAATAATAGCATTCTTAATACAGAATGCTAACTGAAATGTCCAATGAGGGGTTAAAAAATAAAAATAAATTAAACTCACCTCATCCACTTGATGGCGCAGCCGGTATCGTCTTCTTTCTTCTTCTTGCAGGACCTGCAAAAGGACCTTTGATGACGTAATCGGTGACGTCAGCACAGGTCCTGCTGAATAAAGATAGAGGAATCCTTCTAGCTTCATTCAGCAGGACCTGCGCTGACATCACCGCGCTCACCACATGGTCAGCGCGATTTCGTCATCGAAGGTCCTTTTGCAGGTCCTCCAGGAAAAAGAAAGAAGACGATACCGAAGTGGATGAGGTGAGTTTAATTTTTTTAACCTCTCATTGGACATTTTAGTAAGCATTCGGTATTAAGAATGCTATTAGTTTCCTTTATACCCCTGTTATAAGGGAAAATAATAAAATCTACAGAACACGGAACCCAAACCCGAACTTCAGTGAAGAAGTCCAGATTTGGGTCTGGGTACCACATTCAGTTTTTTATCACGCGCGTGCAAAACACATTGCACTTGTGTGGAAAAAACTGAACAACACAACGCAATCGCAGACAAAACTGACTGAAATTGCGTGCTCACTCGCGCGGGTTTCCTGCAATGCACCCGTGACGCATCCAGAGACAGAATCTGTGACGCCCGTGTGAAAGAGGCCATAAAGTCAGAACCACAGGTCACTTTATGCTGAGGATTTTGTATACTCCTGTTAATGAGGTTTCTTAAAATCTCATCTACTCTGCCGATACGGTAAAACGCGGATTTGTAAATCATCCATGTAGGATGTACCCATAAAAGACTTTCACCACCCTCGAATACGTGGTACTTTCCTAAACGTTATTCTTGAAGAGTATTCCCATCTCAGACATTGGTGGAATACTGCTAGGATATGCCATCAATGTCAGATAGGTGTGGTCCCACCAATGGGACCACTCCTATCTCCAGAGCAGAACGGGCCCCTGAAGTGAAGGAGAGCGCACCACGCAAACACAACCACCCTCCATATACCTCTATGGGAGTTCCGTAAATGGCAAAGTGCGATCTCGGTTATATCTGGCAGCTCCAGAGGCGGCCTCGCATGCGTGGTGCGCTCTCCATTCACCACTATGGGGCTTCTGAAAATATCTGAGCATACTCGTTCAGCTATTTTCAGAACTCCCATAACAGTGAATGGAGAGCGCACCACGCATGCGCAGTGCACTGTCCTTCACTTTGGGGGCCCCGTTCTGGACATAGGAACAGGTCCCGGAGGTGGTGATATGCCATCAGTGTATGAGATGGGCCACCCCCTTTACCCATCTCTTGTCTCAGCGTCACACGACCCCCTCATGTGACCTGTGCCTTCTGGGTGCCCATCTTGTCTTTACCCTGGTCCCAGTGGGTCCTGGGACGTCTCCTGTACAGCCAGCCAAGCCAGAACTTAAAGATGCTGAATACCATGTCCACTTACCTAGTTCCATAAGCAGGTGTGTCCAGTCTTCCCCAAACTTCATGGGGGCTCTAAAGTGGACATTCTTAGGGCCCATTCTATGGATATTTTTACTACACGCTTCTCTCATAAACGGTGAACTTCAGAGGGCTCATCTCGTGTCCCCCATATGGAGCTTGTATGGCGACACAGAGTCCTTATAGTTCAGTATTGCAATGTAGACCGTGCCTGTGGTGCCACCACACGGGGCAGGATACCTCACAACCGGGGCACAGTATGGTCCCATATTCTATGGGTGCTGTATTATGGACCTCCAGGTCACCTATGTCCTGGAGGACCCAACCCCTATGCAATACTTGTCTCCACAGTGAACTCATTACTTTACTTACTTATAGCGCCAACATATTCCACAGCGCCCTTCAGACATCACTCATTGGGAGTCACTTACAGACTGGGTTTTTACGCTAGCCTTTGTTTCCTGGATTTTTTGGGGCCATTGTTTGCTGGAACTATAATGTGAAGATGGGCCAAATGTGGCAGATCGTATGGCAATGTTCATAAACTATCTCCCTGATGTTTATGAAGAATCCGACATACAACTGATCGTCTAATCTTGTGTTTATGGCCGGCTTTAGGTCTTCACGCTTGTGTAAGGACAGAGATGTATATCAGGAGAACTTCTGCCTTAGATCTGTCATCTATCCTCAAACTGTGATGTTGTCACCTCCAAGAGGAGTCGAGTTTTCAATATATGAAGACATAAAGGGAGATTTATCAAACTGGTGTAAAGTAGAACTGGCTTAGTTGCCCATAGCAACCAATCAGATTCCACCTTTCATTTTCCAAAGGAGCTGGAAAGGTGGAATCTGATTGGTTGCTATGGTCAACTAAGCCAGCTCTACTTTACACCAGTTTGATAAATCTCCCCCATAATTTTTATAGTGACGTGTGGCGTCCATTTAGGGCCATCGTTCCATTAATATCATGATCGCCCATTTGTACCTGATTAGTTTATGCTTGCTCCCTACTGCATCACTACAGTCCTCTAGGACCCCGGCAGCTGGGGCTTATCCCTACCTCTGTCACCAGGGTTAGGCCTGCACTTGGACAACCGCAGGGCACTGGGTTCCTGTGGAGCTTTTTCACTTCCCTTAAGGGGGCATACACACAACCATATCCGTTTTGCAATCCACAAAACACGGATAATAGCAGTGTGTGCTCCGCATTTTGTGGATCAGCACGTCCCGCCCTTTGTTAGAAATGCCTATTCTTGTCCGCAAAATGGACAAGAATAAGACATGCTATTTTTTTTTTTTTTTAGCAGGGCCACAGAACGGACATACAGATGAGGACAGCGCACGTACTGTCTGCATCTTTTGCGGCACCGCTGAAATGGATTGGTGTGGATCAGATGCGGACTAAAAATATGGTTGTGTGAATGCCCCCTTATTCTTTCTTTTTTTAGAGGGAAGGATGTAAGAAACAGTACAGGGTTGCCACAGGAACATCCAGTTGTGCTCCCTTAAAGTGTAACCATCATGTTTCCATCAAAAAATCTATTTTAGCATATGTTACTGCTACAGCAGCATTATGCATAAAGTAATCTTTAGTTTCTTTACATACCACTGTTTTCCTTGAGTTTTTACCTTGGTTACGGCTGTTTAAACATTTACAATATGAGGATCTTCTCAAGATGGCTCCTCTGCCAGTTCTCTGAGGCCAAAACTGCCTTCCCTCACTTCCCATACACACTTGCTGTAGCCAGCAGCTCCCTGCCAGCCAATCAGATTGGATTACTGAGACACGCCTCCTCACTCAGGCATGCAGTGTGAAGGACCGCCCCTCTGTCTTCTGTTTATACTAAAAGGAAGACAGGCAAGCCATAGCAACGGTCTATTAATGGAGCAGTGGAAAGGGACAGGGGACATTAATGAAAGCCGTTATTATAAGGTAATTACAGATCATTTCACAATCATTGACAGAATAACTCAGGTATACAGGCCTAGCTCTAATAAACTAGCAAATAAAAAAAAATATGACAGTAACCCTTTAAAGGTAATGTGTCACCCTGATCTTGGACTACATTGTTTCTGGATGCCTGTTTATACCGGTCGATCTGCTGCACAGAAATTATAATTTTAGCTGCCGGCCGAAAGACACAATCACCTGATGAACGAGCCATCGGGTCATGGCTGGCACCTTTTAAGGAGGACGGTTATAAGGAACCAGCGTTTCTACAAACAGGACTGATGTGAACAGAGCCTTACTTCACCTTTATGTGAGAGACGGGGCGGACTGGGAACTTAAAGTGGCCCTGTAAAAAAATAAAATAAATAAAAATAAAAAGGGCCCCATGTTGTAGGCAGGTCCCAATTTTTATAAGGCAGAGCACGGACAACAGATGCTAGCAACAACCAACAATACTGTAGTGCAGCACAAAATACCACCCCAGCAGAACCAAATACCACAGTGCAGCACAAAATACCGCCCCAGCAGAACCAAATACCACAGTGCAGCACAAAATACTGCCCCAGCAGAACCAAATACCACAGTGCAGCACAAAATACCGCCCCAGCAGAACCAAATACCACAGTGCAGCACAAAATACTGCCCCAGCAGAACCAAATACCACAGTGCAGCACAAAATACTGCCACCCCTGTTGCAGTATTCAACTATATCACCGTCCTGAGGATGGCGATCTAGTTGAATGCAGGAGGGCACTTTCCGCCACCAGCCAGATGCGTAAGTCCTGGTGCTTCTAGCATGATGTAATGCTGAGAGCATCAGATCGCTATGGAACCAGCTGGCGGAGGGTTTGGTTGGCCCCCTGGGCATCGGCCCACTGGGAAATTTCCCTGTAATTTCTATGGCCAGTCTGACTCTGGTGAGAGGAGTGTGGCTGCGACATTATAAGATTCCCTCTCCATTCACAGACTTCACTGCGGATGCGCTGGAAGTGCAGGTGCTGAGAATCTGAATTCCCCGCAGGTGCTGTGCACTATTTCCTGAAGAGCTTAGTAGTACTAGTCATGCACATAGCAGTGCCATCTGCCGCAGCTCAGACGGCCCTATAGGTCCGCGGTGTGCTCGTATTCTGCTCCAGAGGTAATGCTTCTGTAGAAAAATAGCTCCATAAGGCTACATGCACACGACCGTATGTGTTTTGCGGTCCGCAAAAAAAAAAAAAAGGATGACATCCGTATGCCATCCATTTTTTTGTTTTTGTTAGGATCCATTGTAACAATCCCTAAGGCTACTTTCACACTTGCGTTAAACTTTTCCGGTATTGAGTTCCATCCTAGGGGCTCAATACCAGAAAAAAACTGATCAGTTTTATTCTAATGCATTCTGAATGGAGAGAAATCCGTTCAGGATGCATCAGGATGTCTTCAGTTCAGTCACTGCACGTTTTTTGGACGGAGAAAATACCGCAGCATGCTGCAGTTTTCTCTTCGTCCAAAATTCCGGAATGCTGGATCCGGCATTACTCTCTATTGAAATGTATTAGTGCCGGATTAAAATTACCACATTGACTGATCCGGTCTGCACATGCGCAGACCTTTAAAAATGTGAAAAAAATAAATGCCGGATCTGTTTTTCCGGATGAGAACCAGAGATACGGATCCGGTATTGCAATGCATTTGTGAGACTGATCCTGATCCATCTACAAATGCTGTCCTTCTGCATACAGATTGCCGGAATCCAGCAGGTGTGAAAGTACCGTAAAACGGACAAGAATAGGACATTTTTGTGGGGCTACGGAACGACATACTGATGCGGACAGCACATGGTGTGCTGTCCGCATTTTTTGCAGACCCATTGAAATGAATGGGTCCGCATCCTATCCGCAAAAAAAACGGAGCGGACACGGAAACATACAACGTTCGTGTGCAAGTAGCCTAAGGCCTAATTCACACGTCCGTAGTGTGTTTTGCGGAAACACGGATCCACAAAACACGGACGGCTGCAATGTGCTTTCCGCATTTTGCGGACCGCACATTGCTGGCACTATATAGAGAATGCCTTTTCTTGTCCGCAATTGCAGACAAGAATAGGACATGTTCTATTTTTTTGCGGAAACGGAAACACGGATGCGGACATCCCATAGTGTGCTGTCCACATCCATTCCTGCCCCTTTGAAATGAATGGGTCTGCAACCCTTCCGCAAAATTGCGGATGGGATGCGGATCCATTTTGCGGACGTGTGAAATAGGCCTAATACTGCATCCGATGGAGCATTCCAATCGTTTTTTTCTCCAATGATTACTGAGAAAAGAATTGGAGAGTTACTGGATGGATTTTTTTTAATCATTTTCACGCACAGAGCAGCATGGAGCAGAAAAATGTACCTGTTTTGGACGCCATCGCGCTGTTCCAGTGCCATGTCATTTGTTGTTTGGGAAATATAGACAGAATGTTAGGCCGGGTTTACATCACCGTTTAGTTTTCCGTTCCGCTGATGCGTCAGAAAAACAAAATAATTTTTGAAAATCGATCCTGTATTTTGAGCATCAATTGTGCTCATTTTGCATCTGCATTTGTTGGTTCCATCAGAGGTCAGTTATTTTAGACAGGAGGGAAAAGTCCTGCCTTTAAAATAACGGAGAACTGACAAAAATGGATGCAAAATGAGCACAATGGATGCTCAAAACTAAAGGGGTTTTTCTGAGACTTTTATACTGATGACCTATTCTCTGGATCGGTGGGGGTATGATACCGGGGACCCCCGCTGATCAGCTGTGTGAGAGCTTGCAGTAGCGCAGTGGCCTTTTCGCAGCTTTCACCCTGGGAACACACCTGAGCGTTTTTCAGCGCGTTCAAACGCGCTGAAAAACGCACAACAAGTGAAAACCCATGTATTCCAATGGACATGGTTCACACTTGAGCGTTTTACAGCGCGTTTGAACGCGCTGAAAAACGCCAAACGCTAACGCTTGTGCATGAGCTTCTTTGGGGCGTTTGCCCAAGCGTTAGCACCTATTGAAAAGCATGGGAACGCGCATATATGAAAATATGCGCGTTTTCCGCTTCAAAAACGCGCATATGAACGCGCGTTTTTGTAGTAAAACCCAGCAGAAAGGCAGAATCTCCACCCACCTTTGCTGGGTGGGGATTCTTTTTTTCTGCAAACTGTAAGCTGTCAATCAAAAAACGCCCCAAATACGCGCGTTGCAAAAATACAAAAACGCCTAAAAAAACGCGCGTTTTCCGCGGAAAAAACACTCAAAAAAACGCCTGAACCAAAAACGCCTAGGTGTGTTCCCAGCCTCATGGTCACATGGCCAAGGCGCAGAAGTGAATGGAGCGGAGCACGATACCAAGCACAGCCGCTATACAATGTATGGCGCTGTGCTTGGTGAGCCGAGAGAAGGCCGCACACAATGCCTTCTCAAACAGCTGATCTGCGGGGGTCGGACCCCCGCTGGTCAGATACCGATGACCTATCTAGAGCAATGATCATCAGTTAAAAAAAACTCAGATACCCCTTTAAGGATCCGGGGTTTTTTTTTTTTTTTTTTTTTTGTTTTAAAATAATGTTTTCTGTTCTTCTGATGGATCAGAAGAACGAAAAACTAAGCTTTGATGTGAACCTGACTTTACTTGCAAGAACTGTCTAGACGGGAATGGCTAGGGCTGGGAGATTTGACCCTAAAATAAAAATATGTGTTTTTTTAACTTAAAGGAAATCTGTCACCATGAAAATGCAGTGAAAGGTACAGGGAGCATGTTATAGAGCAGGAGGAGCTGAGCAGAGTAATATAGAGGTTTATGGGAAAAGATTCGGGCTTATGCACACAGCCGTTGGCGTTTTTGCAGTCTGTAAAATACGGATACCAGCCATTTGTATTTCACATTTTGCGGAATGGAAGATCCTGCACTCTATAGAACTGTCCTATCCTTGTCCATAACACGGACAATAATAGGACATGTTCTATTTTTTTTTTTTGCAGGGCCAGGGATCAGACAAACGGATGCTGCCAGCATCTTTTGTGGCCCCATGGAAGTGAATGGGTCCACATCCAACCCACCAATCGGGATTGCGGATCAGACGCGGAAAAAAAAAAGCCCCTAAGGGCTCATTCACACGAACATATGGGTTCCATTTCCGTATTGCAGACGACATATGCGGATCCGCAATAAACGGACACTGTTCCGTGTGCATTCGGCATCACGGATGCGGACCCATTCATTTCAATGGGTCTGCAAATCCGGAGATATGGAACAGAACACTACGGAGTGCTTCCGCGGGGTTCCATTCCGTACTTCCGTCCCGCAAAAAGATAGAACATGTCCTATTTTTTTTGCGGAACGGGTAGATTGCTGACCCATTCAAGTGAATGGGTCTGCACCACAATACGGATTTCACGCGACCGGTGCCTGTGCATTGTGGCCTGCGATTTGAGGTCCCCAACACGGCGACTATACGTGTGAATGGGCCCTAAGTTGTATTTCATTACTGCTTATTCAGGGCTTTGAACTCAAGGAGGAGGTCCTATCAAGTGACAGCTCTCTCTGTATACATAGTCATAGGGGGAAGGCTGTCAATCACTGATAGGACCACCCCCTTGACTCCAAAGACCAGAATGAACAGGAATTAAAATGTAGAAACAGGGCCGGTGCAAGGATTTTTGCCGCCCTAGGCAAAAGAAAAGTTTGCCGCCCCTTAACTAACGCCAGTTCTCTCCCCCCCCCCCTTGTCATTCTCTCCCCCCTCTTGCCATTCTTCACACCCCCCCCCTCTTGTCATTCCCCCCCCCTCCTTTGTCATTCTCCCCCTCTCCCCTTCTTTGTCATTCTCCCCCTCTCCCCTTCTTTGTCATTCTCCCCCTCTCCCCTTCTTTGTCATTCTCCCCCTCTCCCCTTCTTAGTCATTCTCCCCCTCTCCCCTTCTTTGTCATTCTCCCCTCTCCCCTTCTTTGTCATTCTCCCCTCTCCCCTTCTTTGTCATTCCCCCTCTCCCCTTCTTTGTCATTCCCCCTACCTCTGATGTGTAGCGGCCGAGAGTTATGCTGCACGGGTACAGGAGCTTTAGTTTCCTGTACCCGAGGGGACTGACACGAAGTGCACATTGTGTGCGCACTTCATGTCAGTCCGGCCGGGTACAGGAGACAGATGCTCCTGTACCCGCGGACCTTAAACAGCTCGGCCACGCTACAATGAGGAACTGACAGGAGGGAGCGCTGAGCGTTTCCTTCTGTCGGCTCCTCTCTTCATGCTGCGCCCGGGCGGTGCGCCCTCATGGACGCGCCAGCCCGGGGAGTGCTGCAGCCGTCTGAGGCTCTATACAGAGCGCTCGGGCGGCTGCAGCATGAGGCAGGGCCGGCGCTCCTAGCAGTGCGCCTTCCCAAGGGGCGCTCTACGCGGCTGCCTATTCCGCGTATAGGACGCGCCGGCCCTGTGTAGAAAGCACAACACAGAGGGGGAGATTTATCAAAACTGGTATAAAGGAAAGGTGGCTTAGCTGCCCATAACAACCAATCAGATTCCACCTTTCATTTTCCAGAGCTCCTTTGGAAAATGAAAGGTGCAATCTGATGGGTTGCTATGGGCAACTGAGCCAGTTCTTCTTTACACCAGTTTTGATAAATCTCTCGCTGTAGAACTCTTATTTTGTGGTAATGTGAGATCAGGAGCGCTGTTCATGGTCCCTATAGTGTTATAACTTCCATAAATGTTTTGAAATTCCAAGACATGAAGTCTACAAGGAAGTATTTACTGTACGTAGCGCCGGTTTTTATCAGTGTTACTTCGGCCGGGGAACTTCCACACAAGGTCGTCTGGTTTCTCTTTTAGTTGGTGAATTTAATAGTGAAAGTGGGGAAGATTTGTCACCTAGCCATACACCTCAAGCCAGAAATACATTCGCGTTAAAACAGATCCGGCAGGCCGTTCTGTCCGGCCCTATTCATCATAATGGGGACCGGTGGAGATCCGGCCGCAATCCAGTAAATATGATGAGGGGCAGCCAGACAAATACCACTGCACGCAGCAGTTTTCGCCTGGCCGCCTCTCTGCATATTTCCCGGGTAGCAGCCGAACTTCCACCGCTCCCCATTATAGTGAATAGAGCTGGACAGAACCATGGTAGCGCCTGGTATTCACGGATCCGGCAGGCTTTTCCTGGCGGGGACAGCCTGCTAAATCTGTTTTAACGCAAATGTGAAACAGGCCTTAGATGTCCACGGATTTCAGCAGGACTGGTTGACCATGTAATGTGCATGGGGGCCTCCCAACTCTTCCCTGGTGTCAGGCGTCAGACATGAGGACCGGGCAGTTGGTTTTTAACATGCCCAATCATTTTGTTCACAGGGAGGTAAGCTATTTCCAGAGTCTGGCAGTGATTTTTCTGGCGTTTTTCTGTTCAGGACACATGCATGCTTGGCTAAGTGTGCATGTGTATGGAGGAGTCAGCAGAGATAGCTATTGGCCAAACAAGTGGCTTGTGGAAATTTTTAGATGTTTGTTCTGACATTTCTGAAAGAAAAAAAAAACCTTAACAAGCAGTGTATACATAGATCATTGTGTACATTTTAAACAGACATGAAGGGGGAGATTTATCATTTTCTGGCATCAATACACTGCACATTTTGACATTCGCCAGGTTTGCACAAAAATGCGCGACGTTTCGAGGGCTTTGTAAAAAGTGATCGGTGTGGGGCCCGACTGGACCGGCATAGTTATTATAATCTCTAAAAGAAAACTGGCACAGATAATACCTTAAAGGGGTTATCCAACCCCGATAATGACCCCCCTAATGCCTGGGCCCCTCATATAGGTTATACTTATCCAGCACCCCTGTCGCTTCTGATCCCCTGCATTTCCCCATGTAGGTGACCGGGACGAGCCTCCCAAGCATCCTGGCTGATGCTAGAGGCTCATTCCCGTCGCGGCCTGCTATTGGCTGCTCCCCCTGTCGCCAGAGGTTTTGATCCGGTCAATGGGGAGATGCAGCGGCGGCCGAGCTGGCATCAGGAGTGACTTAGATGCTGGGGAATGGGTGGGGGAGTATAACCTATATGAGGGGCCCGGGCATTGGGGGGGGGGGATTTATTATAGAGGTTGGATAACCCCTTTAAATCTACACCAGCTCTTTTGCTGGCATAGATTTCAGTTCTCACTTGGATCTGTACAGATGTGCAACAATTATAAGGGGTAGGGGTGTACACCTCTTAATAATTGTGGCGCATGTAATGCCAGCAGGGCATAGATGAAGACCGCCGTGTAAAATCTCCCCCCCCCCCCCCCCATTGTAACTGCATGAAACTATGTAGGATTTGTAAGGGGTCTGCTGGTTGACATGAGGTTTTATTTCTGTCTTAAAGTGTATGTTGCCTGATTTTTTTAATACAACTTTTATTTTCAAGACCTACCTTCTCTGACATACCTGTTTGTGGTGCTGCCACTTCAGGGCAGAGTGGAAGTTAGCAGTGAAGTGTGCCCTGCCTGGAATACAAGACTGCAGGATCAGGCTACATAAAGGCTTTGTAGCCAGTGGGGGGGTGGGGGGGGGTCATTTACAAAGACCGGTCTTTGTTTCCCCCAGCGCTGGTAGTGAAAGCACCTAATTCATGGTGAGACTCGGGCCTCGTCATAAATTCGTAAATCTCCCCCATTGGCTTTAAAATACTGACGCTTGAACATGCCTTTTAAATAGGTGCTGCAAACGAGGTTATTGATTGTGTACAGGGGGGTGATGAGAATTCTCATCCTGACTAAGATCTATATTATTCAGTAGCACAAAGACCATATTGAGGATGCTGTAGGCTGCGCTGACGCTACCGCAAGAACACCTACTGCCCTACCTGATATACACCAATAGGGTATGTCCACATGGGATGATACTTGGTGGAATCGCTGGTGAAAAATCACCAGCGTTTAGAGTAGCAGCAAAGTGGAAAAGAGTTTACGTATCCCATCCACACACTGCGAATTTTCAAAAATGTGGGGAAAGTGGCAGTGCGTCTTATAGTCTGAAAACAAATGACCACTGGCTCTACTCACCTTCTCTGGTCTTCTTCCAGGTTCTGCTGTGTCCTGACTGGGCACAGCACCAGGATGTAGTGTATGTAGGCGTACACTATGACCTGACGCTGTGTGCCATCAGGTCACAGTACATAGTGAGACCTGGAAGAAGCAATGGAGTTGTGACTCCTGGATCTGCAGCGCCGTCTGAATCTGAGGTCTGATGGGGGGCTGGGGAGTGTGATCTGAGGTCTGATGGGGGGCTGGTGAGTGTGATCTGAGGCTGATTGGGAGTCTGATCTGAGGATGTTGGGGGGCCTGATCTGAGGCTGATGGAGGTTGGGGGGCCTGATCTGAGGCTGATGGAGCTTGGGGTCTGATCTGAGGTCTGATGGGGGCTGGTGAGTCTGATCTGAGGCTGATGGAGGTTGGGGTGACTGATCTGAGGTCTGATGAAGAATGGGGGTCTGATTTGGGGTTTTGTGTGAAAACATGTTTTTTTTTTTCCTATTTTCCTCCTCCAAATCCTAGGTGCGTCTTATAGTCCGAAAAATACACTCTGGGTGAGTTCACATTTGCGCTGTGAACTCTGGCAGTCTGTTCCGGCAGAGGAACAGACTGCTGGATTTCACTGTATCTGACATAGCCGGATACCACTGTGCACTGCTAGATCCCCATTCACTGTGATGGTATCTGGTGGTAATCCGGCATATATGCTGAGATTTGGCTGGACAAAAAATGTTGCGTGAGGCATTTTTTACACCGGATACAGTGACCGGATTACAGTGCCGGAGTTCACAACGCAGATGTGAACCCAGCCGATGTACATTTTAACAGCAGACTTCACCCCTTGCAATACCTCAAGTGAAATCCGTGGCAAATCTCCAGCAAAATCCACCTCAAAATCTACGTCATATCTGCAGCGAATATTTTCTGTTGCAGATTCAGGCCTGTGTGAATGTACCCATACTGTCCCCCAAAAAGTAATCGGCAGTACAGATGTTTTGGTCTTTTTGTTCATTTATAACACAAAAAGCATAAAATATTTGAGCTTAATTTGTTTAAATTATTATTTTTGTTGCATTTATGTCACATTTGAGGTTGTCATGTAGAATCTGCATCAAATTGTGATACATTGGTGCCTCGATAGTCTAATAAATCCTGCACCATTTGTGACTAAGGGAAAATGGCACTTTTTGCAGATCTTTCCCATGGCGTCGTATTAACCTTTTGAGCTTCTTAGGATCTTGGACAAATAATTAGCATTTTTTACTTTTAGTTTCTATTTCAGTCATTCAGACGTTACGCCACAAAGACTGTTCATTTCCTTCCAGGAAATCAGTCATGTTTTGCCTTAGGAAAAAAAAATCTCACATAACCCACATAGAAAATTTCCAAAAAAAAGAGAAAAGCATGGATCGCACATCCACATTCTATGCACTGATCTATTGTTTCTACCCGGGGTAATCAATAGTATAGCAAGCCCTAATGACGTCATTTGTATACGCTTTGCTCAAAATGCATAAGCCCACTGACCACATCAAGGTTGCCTCTGCGAATGGGAACCTACTGTAAGTACTTTATAGTAGAGACGCGGCAGCCATCTTGTATTCAGGAACTTTAAAGGGATTGTGTAAGAATGGGGGGGGGTTTTGGCAAACCCATAAAGGGAAGATTATTCTCCGCTCCTTCTCCGCCAAGCCTGCGATGCTCCGCTGGGCTCCATCGATGTCAACATCCAGTTTGACATTGCTGCAGCCAATCACTGACCACAGCAGTGACCCGCTCCCCTTACATCATGAGAGATGGTCACTAGAGATGAGCGAACTTTAAAAAATAGTTTGGCATTCGGCTTGTGGTAATCGCCGCATCCCATTATGGATTCCACTACCGCGGACTATCCCGGCATATGGAATCCATAAGGGGCGGCTTCCACGAACCCGAACTGTTGAAAAGCCGAAGGACCTCGGGTGACGTCACCGTCATGTGATCAGTGCAGGGGGCGTGGCTCAGCACTGGATCAAATTCAGTGCTGAGCCACGCCCCCTGCACTGATCACATGATGGTTCGGGTTCGTGGAAGCCGCCCCTTATGGATTCCATATGCCGGGATAGTCCGCGGTAGTGGAATCCATAACGGGATGCGGCGATTACCACAACCCGAACGCCGAACTATTTTTTAAAGTTCGCTCATCTCTAATGGTCACATAACACAAGGGGATCTTGTCTCCGACTCAGCGAATGATTGCCTGCGACAATGTTTAACCGGATGTTTTCAGCAAGGGAGCATCGCAGGCCTGGAGGAGGAGGAGTGGGGAGCCAGCGCCAGGAATCCGTTACATCATTTTTTCTTTACAGAGTTAGAAGATCGGATCTTTAGTGAGATTCATCCCGCCGTGTGTGAACATTAACCGATAAAGGCCATATTTTATGGATCTCAGTAGATTTGCTGAAAGCCGTAAAACTGGTTGTTAGCATTACATGGAACTGTGAAGTGTCAGAATCCAGTCAACCCTCGGGCACATGGAAAGCTGTGTACATATGTGTCTGGAAGGATATGCAAAATTATCATGTACAGTACATACAGTGTGTAGATGCCGCTCCAGACCTGGAAGGCGCAGCCTAACCCCCTGATCCAGAACAGTTCATCTGGCAGTGGCAGCAGCATGGTAAATGCTTCCCCTGGCAGTAAGGCCTCATGCACACGACCATATTTTGGGTCTGTGTGTAATCTTTACTTTTTGTGGAACGCGCGCGGACCTATTTATTTCTATAGGGCCTCATAAAATGCGGACAGCACACTGATGTCATCCATGTTCTGTCTGCATCCGTGCCGCCGTTCCGAAAATTATAGAGCATGTTCAGGATGCGCAGGGTCAGTATGCGTATTTTGCAGATCCACGTTTTGCGGAGCATGTGCATGATGCCTAACTGTTGATTACCGACGGGTTAGACCAGGTTTACACATTGCCCCCCACCAGCTGTGGTGTTTTTTTTTTGGTTTGGTTTCCTGTAATTGTGGCAAACACTGCACTGCGAAACCGTCTCACTGTGACTTCTAGGAGCCTCTAATGGGGGCGTTACCATTGTACCTAGACACTAAGCTCTTGCTGCAACTGGCACGCCCTCTGCAATTTAATTGACAGGACCAGGCAGTGAAAACGTCATCACCCCTGGCCCTGTCAAAATGCAGAGGGTGTGGCAGTTGCAGAGAGCGCTGAGCCTCTAGGTGTAACGGCAACGCCCCCGTTGCTCCTAGAGGCTCATTTACATAGAGTAAAACATAATTTTTCTCAGCAATGCGGGCACATATGAACATGGGACCAGCCAGTGTCATAGGTACAAATCTCCTGACAGATGCGCCTTCAGTACGCATGCGGTTTGTACGTCTTGTGTTATGTCAGCAGTTACCAGCTTAGACTACTTTCACGCTAGCGTTTTGGCTTTCCGTTTTTGAGATCCGTTCAGGGCTCTCCAGAACGGATCAGTTTTGCCCTAATGCATTCTGAATGGAAAAGGATCCGCTCAGGATGCATCAGTTTGCCTCTGTTCAGTCACCATTCCGCTCTGGTGGAAGCCAAAATGGATCCGTCCCCATTGACTTATATTGTGTGCCAGGACGGATCCGTTTTCTCTGGCACAATAGAAAACGGATCTGTCTCCCATTGACTTTCAGTGGTGTTCATGATGGATCCGTCATGGCTATAGAAGACATGATACAACCGGATCTGTTCATGACTGATGCATGCGGTTGTATTATTGTAACGGAAGCGCTTTTGTAGATCCATGACGGATCCGCAAACAACGCTAGTGTGAAAGTAGCCTTAGTGCTATCTGATAGTCTCATCTGCAGTGACCTGCTTTTGCTTGAACCCTTTATTGTCTCCTTAGTCCCAATGATGAATATTGATGTGTGTTGATAATTTAATATGCAGGCCTAATGAGATCGTGGACTGGTATTTAGCTTGGCAAGTAGGTCATCGGATGACATCTGTGGAGAGTGCATGGCACAGAACATGCGCTGTTTGCATGAAATTACATTTTCAAAGAGGACCTGTCGCCACTCCTGACGTCTGGTTCTAGTTAATATCCTGGAACATCTTTTCTGAGAACTCTGGATTGTGTGGTTCCTCTATTATTCCTCCTGGAACTGTATGAATAAACTGACAACAGGCTATTCGCGTTAAAATGGCGTGTTCTTAGATGGTTTGCCAGCATCCAATGGTGTCAGACTTGTCCTATTGACAAAGGCAGCCGAAGAAAGGCTCAACCTGAAGTTCCAAGAAAAGGTGCTCCTTTTTAAAGGGGTCTTCCAGTATTATCCTCATAAAGCAAAAACATATGCAAGTTTCCGGTATATAACGATGGAGATTTATCAAAACTGGTGTAAAGGAAAGGTGTCTTAGTTGCCCTTAGCAACCATTCAGATTCCACCTTTCATTTTACAAAGGAGCTCTGAAAAATGAAAGGCGGATTGTGATTGGTTACTAGGGGCAACTAAGCCAGTTCTACTTTACACCAGTTTTGATAAATCTCCCACTTTGTATTTCATTTCTTCAGGATTTTCAGATCTGTTTGCTGTCAGTGAATGTTAACATTCTTGTTTTCGTCCTTCTGTAATACTTCTCACAGCTGAGACTTTGTTGCACTTGTCTACCAATATGAATTCCAGGCAGACACACATTACATTGATCTAGAATGGATTTTGATGATGTCTGTACAGATGACTGTCTAGACTGGATACGATTGTAGACAATTCTCAATATTTGGTGTGTGCCGGTTTTCAGCTACTGCATAGAACGCTCTCATTCACTGGCAGGAAGCAGATATCTTGAAAATCATGAGAACTTGAAACATTGGGTCAGTTTTATGAAAACTGTCCAAAAGAGATACTGAAAAGAAATTTTAGAATTTTTTTCTTAAAGGGGTAGTGTCACTTCAGCAAATGGCATTTATCATGAAGAGAAAGTGAATACAAGGCACTTACTAATGTATTGTGATTCTCCATATTGCCTCCTTTGCTGGCTGGATTCATTTCCCCATCACATTATACACTGGCCGTTTTCCATGGTGGTCGTGCTTGTACACTATAGGAAAAAGCACTGGCCTCTCTGGTGGCTGGGACTGTGGGAGCGCACATAGGCCGGCACTTCTTCCTATAGTGTTTAAGCGACCACCACTGCTGGATGGCAGGGTGGTCGTTACCATGGAAACGAGCCGTGTATAATGTGATGAGAAAATGAATCCAGCCAGCAAAGGCAATATGGAGAATCACAATACATTAGTAAGTGCCTTGTATTCACTTTCTCTACATGATAAATGCCATTTGCTGAAGTGAGACAACCCCTTTAAGTAGAGCTAGGGGCATGGACTATTTTAAAAAAATTCTGGTGACACATTCTCTCAAGGCTACCTTTACACTAGCGGCAGGACGGATCCGACAGGCTGTTCACCCGACGGAACTGGCTGTCGGATCCGTCCTGACGCTAGTGAACGTGTGCCCCCGGACTACCGCTCCAGCCCCATTGACCATAATAGGGGTGGGGCAGAGGCACAGCAGCGACATGTCCGACATAAAGCTACAACATGTCCGACATTTATTCCGGCAGCCTCTCGCCGTGCGCTGCCCCGCCCCCGTTATGGTCAATGGGGCCGGAGCGGTAGTCCAGTGGCACACGTTCACCAGCGGCAGGACGGATCCGTCAGGCTGTTCAGTCGGGTGAACAGCCTGTTGGATCCGTCCTGCCGCTAGTGTGAAAGTAGCCTTAGAGGGACTGTGTCACCTCGGACGAGCCCTATTAACTACAGCCGTGTTTCCCAACCAGTGTGCCTCCAGCTGTTGCAAAACTACAACTCCCAGCATGCCCGGACAGCCTTTTGCTGTGCAGGCATGCTGGGAGTTGTAGTTTTGCAACAGCTGGAGGCACACTGGTTGGGAAACACTGAACTACAGTAATGCATGAACGGCACACGTGACGCTGAGCTCAGCTCAGTAATGTGTATCTGGATGGACATAGTAATGCATAGAGTGGACTCTTTTCGTGCACTCAGGAGTCCTCTCTACGGTTTGCAGGCGCACCGTGGGAGAAGCGGAATAGTATAGACAGCGTCCGGTGTACTGTTCGTGTTAATAGGGCTCGTCCGAGGTGACACGGTCCCTTGTAGAAAGAGCCAGGGTTTTTCTTTGTCATTATAGCCATACCCATGATGATTATTAGCTCTCAGATATGTCATTTATAGTAAGTATCGTAATGACTAAATTCAGACATATCTATTGCCCATCTCGTTCCTACATAATCTGCAGTCATCTAGGGTCTGCTTGGTTTCATCTACTTCCCCTCTGAGATTTGGACACTTTTCAGACCAGGTTTTTGCTGCGTATATTACATGAATATATAGATTACAGTTGTCGGCGCACCATGTTTTTGGGCTCCTAGCCACCTTAATCTGCCACCTTCCAGGTCATGCCAGGACTCCGCTTGTGACATGAACCGGCCAGGTAATATGAGGCCGCGTTCAAATGTACGCTGTTCCGGTGGAGGAACACACCGCCGGAGTTTATAGCATAGCCGGATCCCCATTCACTATAGTGGGATTAGTGTGCTCACACTGGAGTAGACCTCATGCCCCAGTTTTGCATGAACATGTTGAAATATAACCAGTATAACCAGTAAAGCAGGGGGAACGTCAATATAGATATATCGCCATCTTCTTTCCTCTACTCACACATCCATGCGCTGGACTAATGCCAGGTCCTCAGTGCATCCACCTCATGCACACAAGTATATTTTTCATCTGTGTACTACCTGCCTTTTTTTTGCGGATAGCACGCCGGTCCATTCATTTCTATAGGGCCGTGCACACATCCATATTTTTGAGACTCTGCGTGTCCTATTCGTGTCCATATTGCGGATGCGAATAGTCCTTTCTATTACTGTGAGTGGGAAAAATGCAGAATGCACACAGAAGGTATCTGTACTTTGCGGATCTTTTTTCAGTCCCCATACCGGGTTTCTCATAGCTTTCCATTAACTCATAAGGCTACATGCACACGAACGTATTTTGTTTCCATGTCCGTTCTGTTTTGTTTTTTTTGCGGATAGGATGCGGACTCGTTCACTTCAATGGGTCCGCAAAAAATGCGGACAGCACACTGTGTACTATCCGCATCCGTATGTCCGTTCCATAGCCCCGCAAAAAAAAAAATAGAGCATGTCCTATTCTTGTCCGTTTTGCGGACACAGATAGGCATTATTACAATGGATCCTCCAAAAAAACAAAACAGATGCCTTACGGACATCATCCGTTGTTTTGTTTTTTTGTGGATCCGCAATTTGCGGACCACAAAACATATGGTTCGTGAGCATGTAGCCTTAAAGGGCTTCTGTCACCCCCCTTAACCCATTTTTCACTAGCTGACATTAGCTATTTGCTAATGTCAGCTGAGTTGAAATATATATTTTTTACCTTATCTGAAGCTGGCAATTCTGTTAAAAAGGCACTTTTATAATATTCAAATCATCTTCGCTACCAGCAAGTTGGGCGTATACTTGCTGGTAGCCGCGGCATCTAGATGAGTTATGCACGCCCCCTTCCTCGTTTGATAGACAGGGCCAGCGCTTTCTCTCTCGCACTGGCCCTGTCTGAAGCTGAAATCCGCGCCTGCGCCGTACCGCTCAGTAGTCGGCGCAGGCGCTCTGAGTGAAGGACGCGAGCTTTGCCGCTCCGTCCTCAGTGCGCCTGCGCCGATTACGTCACCGCTACACCCGCTTCCCTTCCGGGCGTAGCGGTGACGTAATCGGCGCAGGCGCACTGAGGACGGAGCGGCAAAGCTCGCGTCCTTCACTCAGAGCGCCTGCGCCGACTACTGAGCGGTACGGCGCAGGCGCTGGATTTCATCTTCAGACAGGGCCAGTGCGAGGAGGAGAAAGCGCTGGCCCTGTCTATCAAACGAGGAAGGGGGCGTGCATAACTCATCTAGATGCCGCGGCTACCAGCAAGTATACGCCCAACTTGCTGGTAGCGAAGATGATTTGAATATTATAAAAGTGCCTTTTTAACAGAATTGCCAGCTTCAGATAAGGTAAAAAATATATATTTCAACTCAGCTGACATTAGCAAATAGCTAATGTCAGCTAGTGAAAAATGGGTTAAGGGGGGTGACAGAAGCCCTTTAAGTACACCTACACAGGGTGTATATGCTGAGGATTTTCAGTCACAAAATTGTCAGTGGAAAAGGCGCAACAGTAGCAACAAACTGGATAAAATTTACAAATCTCCTCCAAACACTGAATAAAATAAATCTGTGCTGAATCCGTGCGGAAATCGACCTGCGATGTGGATTTTAAAGAGTAACTATCACTTTTTTTTTCAATTTTTGATATATCATAGGGACATATCAGAAGTCTTAATCTGCGGGGGTCACAGCTCTGAGACCCCCACCCATCGCTAGAACAAGGAATCTGACCCCACGTTCTAGCGATTGGTGGGGGTCTCCGAGCTGTGACCCCCGCCGATCAACACTTCTGATATGTCCCTATGACATATTGAATATTGAAAAAAGTGTAATTACTCTTTAAATCTGCACCATGTTAGTTTATGCCGGGGGTCTTCACTGCTGATTTCAACCTTAGCCATTCATAGAGTGCAATCTCTGGCAAAGGCCTCATGCACAGGACTGTATGTATTTTGCGTATCCGAAAGATACGGATACTATCCTTACTGCATCCACATTTTTTGCAGACCCGTTGACTTCAATGGCTCCACGGTCCACATTTTGCGGCCTAGCATAGGACGTGTTCTATCTTTTTGCAGAACGGCCATACGGATGCGGACAGCACACGGATCATCTGTCTGACAAAATTCTGCATGTCATGTGATTATTCTGGCCTTCCGTTTATGAACTAGGAGCGGCTCTATAGGCTCAGCACAAATAGGGAAGGGAAATAAATTCTTCCGCAGGATGAGCAGATAAAAAATATTGCGAACTCCCAGGATAAAGCAAGCATCAGTAGCCGTCGGCATTCCTAAAGGCATCACCTACATCTGCTTTGTGGGGGTAACTGAATAGTAACCTGACCCCCTCTTTGACTGGGCGTGCCCTTCCTTTTTCTTCTTTACATAGGCTCCTCTTTGTAGAATCTATTAACAAGAGTTCTTGCACATGGCTGGAGGGGCAGCTGTCTCGCTGACAGAGGAGCAGCTGCTGCAGAATACTTGAGAACAATAAGTTTAGGAGGCAACTTAACATCTGCTGCGTGCTAATCATGGGGGCTTGTACTTTGCAGATTTCCACCCTCCTCTGAAAGATCAAGTTACCTGTGATACCGAAGTGAGAGCTTTATGGTCTTGTGATCTCTTGTAGCATTTTGTGTGGCGGCTGGTATTACAGTGCCCGATCTTCAGGCGGTGCAGGTACCAATGAATGAACGTCAGGAGGAACGATTGGTACCGCAGTCAATCCTACCTCATTGCGTTCTATTCATTATCAGCAGCACATCCCTGATTACTGGCAATAATCGGGGATCTTTCACCCAAAGCGGTTTTTCCATCTAAGACAATGGGGCCGTATCACTAGGATATGTCCACACCGCTGGGACCTACACCAAGAACGGAGCAGGGAAGGTGGTGGTCGAAGGACCCCAGGTTTCACTGGGTCCAGCCACCACCAAGCGCTCTCTCCATAGTTGTGAATGGGATCGCACCACGCTTGCGCAGCCACAGCTCCCATTCATTTCTAATGGGCCGACGGAAATAGCCAAGCCAGCGCTCAGCTATTTTGGTGGCCCCGTAGAAATGAATGGAGGCTGGCTGTGCATGCGCAGCACGCCCTCCACAACTTACGTGGCTTTGTTCTCAGCGTAGGTGCAGGTCCCAGGAAGACAATTGGGGCTTATCCTAGCGATATGCCCGCATTGTCTCAGATGGGAATACCCCTTCAAGGTTGGAATTACACTGCATGATCCTTGGGCAGTGTGAGGGGCGGATGGATAATCGGGCATCTTTTATCCTGGTGAATTATCAGCTGATCAATGAGTGTTTGCTCGTTCATCATCTGATCGACTATTCAAGGCACTTATCAGGAACAAGCATTCATAAGGACAATTGTTCCTGATTATTGGGCAAAATAGTGCGGTCTAATAGTGCCTTTAGGCCCCTTTAACATGGACCAAGGATCGGGAGCGGTAATCGTATCTTTCACACAGCACCTAAAATCATTGTTGACGTCACATGACCCTGCGGAACAGGAACGTGCTGTCGACAATATGCAAACTGAATGGGGCAGGAACGATCGCAATAATGATCATTCGCTCCCCATTGATTTTACATCGGCCATTTGAAAGGCTCTTTAAACTAGTACTGATCAACATGTATATCCTTGGTTAGCGCTCTCTATTGGCTCATGTAACAGGACCCTTACAGCGCACATCTTTAGTTCAGATCTTAAATTTCCTGAAATTAGATTCTTAGTTCTGTTTGGGAATTTACCCTTCATTCAATTGGGGCAGTATTATGTGAAACTGTGCGGGTTGTTTCTGCTCAACATACCCTTTCCATCTACTCTATTAGGGCACCTTAAAGGGGATCTCTGCTTGGGCCCCCTGCATATGAGCCAGAACAGAGAGCCATCAAGCAGCAGCTCTGATGTTCTATGGGCAGCCATTCATTTGAAAGGCTGCATGTGATATTGGAGAACGGCCACTCGTGCTGGTTTCTGAAGCAGTTTTTGAAGACAAAATCAGGAGAGGATCATGAAAGGAGAGAAAATCTTCAGGACAGATACAACTTTATCTTAATCCACTCCTAGTTTCGGAGTCGGTGTGCACACATGGCCGTATCCTTACATGTAGTGACTGGGACGGCTGTCATATTAAAGGTGTTGTCTGTGATGAGATAATGCCTGAAGGAACAATGAGGGCTTACAATAACCACCTGCTCAATTTGATTTTTGGATGGTAGGAAACCAGGAGACAAAAGATTTGTCCAAGGTCACACAGGGCAGACACTGGAACAAAGAGATTAAGGCTGGGTTCACATTGCGTCTTTTCCATCTGTTTAACGTATACAAAAAACGTATACGTTAAACGGATGCCTCAGACTTGACATACAGTGGCATCCGTTCACCATAGAGTTCCATTGTAAAAAAAAAAAACAACAGGACCAAATAAAGTACTAAATGTCATAATAAATGCTCTAATGTTTATCCTATGCTTATTAATAAAGTAGAGATGCTTAGCAAATAAATTTTGTACCGGGATTACCTTGACGTGTGGCAGACGGGCCAAAATAATTTTGTACAAAATTTATTTGCTAAGCATCTCTACTTTATTAATAAGCATCGGAGCATTTATTATGACGTTTAGTACTTTATTTGGTCTGCAGAGTGCTGTTGCGTTGTATATATTTTTTGTGTATTTAGCCATAGCAACGTGCACCTGCACATTGGGATGTGCTGACTGACCCACTTTTCCTTGATATATATATATATATTGTGGGGAGTCGCTCTGGTAGATAGCGGTGCGGGTGCAGTACTGAGGCAAAACAAGGAGTCCAGAATGTGCAATAAACAGTGTTTTATTCACACTTGCACAACATAAATGAAAAACAGTCTCTTGGTGGTAATTCACACATAACAGAAATCATGTGGCCAAACAAAACAGGCCAACACAGGGTTCAGTCACCTGGGAGGTTTAGGTGAGGGTTCACACCTAGCAGTCGGCCCAGCCGCAGGAGATTCCACCTTCAAGTTGCAGGGAAAAACACCACCTTGCTGAGCTCTTTCCTCCAGGTCATAGAACTCCACAGGACTGTTAGCAGCTCCAGGACAATCACAGCCCTCAGCTGCTGGTGCTGGCTGAGTTTATAAACCCAGCCCAAAACCCGGACTGGGTCGTGGGGAGCAGCCACCCACCCTACACTTTAGCTGCTCCCGGTAAGAGCCGGCCCGGATCGGCTTTGCACCCATGCTATCTAGCAATTGTGTCAGTAGCACTAGCTGCTGCTGACATCAACAAAAACGGCTCTCACCTCACCGAGGCTATGAACCTCGGTGACACATACCTGCCATCCACGATGGCACCCTGCACCTTACCACACCCCCCCCCCCCCCTTTGTTCAACCCTGAGGGGATGGACACATGTGAGGCAGTGGACGCGGGAAAGGGCATCTGCATTCCCCTGCAAGCGGCCTGCCCTATGTTCCACGGAGAACTTGAAGTTCTGCAGGGATAGGAACCACCTGGTGACCCGAGCATTCCTCTCCTTGGCCCGGCTCATCCACTTGAGAGGGGAATGGTCGGTCACCAGACGGAACCTCCTCCCTAACAGGTAGTAGCGGAGAGATTCGAGTGCCCACTTGATAGCCAGGCACTCCCTCTCCACCATGCTATACCTGGTCTCGGCAGGACTGAGCTTTCGGCTCAGGAAGACAACGGGATGTTCTTCCCCGTTGACCTCCTGAGACAGCACAGCACCGAGGCCTACCTCCAAGGCGTCGGTCTGTACGACAAACTCCCGGTTGAAGTCGGGTGTCACCAAAACCGGGGACCCACAGAGGGCCGACTTCAACGCGGAGAAAGCCTCCTCCGCCTTCTCACTCCAGCTAACCTTCCCAGACTTTCGCCCCTTCAATAGGTCTGTCAACGGCGCTGCTATTGTGGCAAAGTGGGGCACAAACCGCATGTAGTACCCTATCATTCCCAGGAAGGACTTTACCTGCCTGGCAGTGACCGGTCGGGGCCAGTTACGTATGGCTTCCACTTTAGTTACCTGCGGCTTGATGACTCCCCGCCCAATTACATATCCCAGGTATTTGGTCTCTTCCAACCCAATCGCACACTTCTTTGGATTGGCGGTTAGACCAGCTTTCCTCAGGGCATCCACTACCGCCTGCACTTTGGGCAAATGGCTTTCCCAGTCGGTGCTGTGGATGATTACATCGTCTAAGTAGGCCGAGGCATACCGACGATGAGGTCGCAGCACAATATCCATTAACCTTTGGAAGGTGGCGGGGGCGCCATGCAGGCCAAAGGGTAACACCTTATAATGATACAGGCCCTGCGGAGTAACAAAAGCAGTTTTTTCCTTGGCCGACTCCGTTAAGGGTACTTGCCAGTATCCTTTAGTGAGGTCTAGCACAGAAAAATAACGGGCTTGCCCTAAATTCTCAACAAGCTCGTCTACCCGGGGCATGGGATACGCATCGAACTTGGACACTTCATTTAATTTACGAAAATCGTTGCAGGACCGCAACGTCCCATCCGGCTTGGGTATCAGGACTATGGGACTGGCCCACTCACTTTTCGACTCCTCAATGACATCGAGCTTCAACATTAATTGCACTTCCTCCGCGATGGCCCGTCGCCGAGCCTCGGGTACCCGGTATGGTTTTAACCGGATCTTGGCCTGAGGTTCAGTGACGATGTCATGTTGGATGAGAGACGTGCGGCCAGGGAGGTCCGAGAACACATCCGTGTTCCGACTGATGAACTCCCTGACTTCCTGAACTTGTTTGGAAGACAGGCTGTCTGCAATTTTTACCGTGGTTACTGCTTCACAGGCCTCGAACTGTGGGGCTGGACCCTTCTCACCTAGAAGCCCTGGCCGGGGGCTGTTGTCGTCGGCCATGTTCCTATCTTTCCACGACTTTAGTAAATTCACGTGGTACACCTGCTCCGGCTTGCGCCACCCTGGCTGGTGTACCTTGTAATTTACTTCCCTACCTTCTCGATCACCTCATAGGGGCCCTGCCACCTAGCTAGGAACTTGCTGTCAAGGGTGGGTACCAGAACCAAAACCCGATCTCCCGGATTGAAGTCCCGTACCCGAGCCTGACGATTATACACCCTACTTTGGGCTTGTTGCGCTGCCTCCATATGCTCCCGGACCAGCGGCAACACCCTTTCCATCCGTTCCTGCATCTGGGTGACATATTCAATGACACTTTTGTGGGGGACAGTTTGCTGTTCCCACGCTTCCTTGGCAATATCCAACAGGCCTCGAGGGTGTCTGCCATAAAGCAGTTCGAAGGGCGAGAACCCAGTAGAGGCCTGGGGCACCTCTCGCACTGCGAACATGAGATAGGGCAGAAGCAGGTCCCAGTCCTTCCCATCTCTAGACACCACCCTTTTTAACATATTTTTTAAAGTTTGGTTAAACCTCTCGACAAGACCGTCTGTTTGCGGATGGTAAACGGACGTCCGTAACTGCTTTATACGCAACAATTTACACAGTTCCCTCATAACTTTGGACATAAAAGAGGTCCCTTGGTCTGTCAGAACCTCTTTTGGCAGGCCCACACGGGAAAACATTTCCATTAACTCTTTGGCGATGAGCTTAGCTGAGGTATGTCGCAGAGGCACCGCCTCCGGATACCGAGTTGCATAGTCGAGAATTACGAGAATGTGTTGGTGGCCCCTTGCAGACTTTGGTACAGGCCCAATTAGATCCATAGCGATTCGCTCAAACGGGACCTCAATAATTGGAAGAGGTACCAGAGGACTACGGAAATGTGGCTGGGGGCTATTTATCTGACAGGTCGGACAGGACTTACAATAATTTTCTACCTCCTTGAACACACCGGGCCAATAAAACCGCTGCAGTATGCGGTCCTGGGTTTTCTGCCACCCCAAGTGTCCCCCAAGAACATGTTGGTGGGCAAGCTCCATAACCAGCTTGCGATATGCGGTGGGCACCACCAACTGTTCAACGGGCTCACCTCGGATTTGGTTCACCCGATACAACATATCCTGAAGAACAATAAATCGTGGGAACATTAATTCAGCCCCAGGTTTCTGGGGTTTACCATCAATTATTACGACACTTTCCCAGGCCCTGGTTAGGGTTTGGTCCCGGTGTTGTGCGGTCCCAAAATTTTCCCCGGAGACATTGAGGTCTGCCAACTCAGGTCCCGGTGGCAAGTCCTCCGTGTCTCCCACCATTACACTCAGTGGGGTTGTCTCCCCTCTACCGCAGCAGTGGTGGTCACCCCTACCGCAGGCCCTTCGGACTCGGGCTCCCAGGGCTCTGGCCTCCCACTGGAACCAGGCCACTCTGCTAGGGTTACCCCTGTCTCAGGGCTATTAGTCACTTTCACCTCAGGCCATAGTGACGGAAAACCAGGGAAGTCTCTCCCAATTATTAGTTCATAAGGTAGCTTTGTGGAGATCGCCACTTCATAAGTCCATGTGCCGGCCGCCGTGGACAGAGACATTACAGCAGTGGGATAGTCCTTTAAGTCTCCGTGTATGCACACCACACCAACTTTCCGGCCCGTATACTGGGTGGGCTGTACCAGGGCAGCACTTACCAAGGTTACTAGGCTCCCTGAGTCCAACAGCGCCACTGCCAGGTTATCACCAACTTGCACCTGGCACAGATGACGATTGTCTATTATCTCGGGGTTGCCGGTCGCACACAGTCTCCGGGCATACATGGAAGCCCGGTACCCATAATTAGTCTCCATGGGCTCTCCCCGGCGTGGACAGTCGGCCCTTATGTGTCCAGGCTCCCGACACTGCCAGCAGACCACTGGGGATGGGTCTGCAAGGGGTACATCCCAGGCGGGTTTGGCCGGCCGCCGGGTCTGGGGTGGAGATTTCCTGGGTTTGACTGGTCCTCTCCCAAAAGAACCCCCTGCAGGTTTCTGGTGGCCTCATATCGCTCCACCAGGTCGACCATCTCTAAGGCATTCCCAGGTGACACCTGGCCGATCCAGTGCTGGAGAGGGTATGGCAAAGCCCTCCAGAATACATCGGCTAACAGACGGTCGAGCATAGCAGTGGGAGTCAGTATGTCTGGCTGCAGCCATTTTTGCAACCGTTGTAGCAAGTCATAATATTGTGGTCTGGCGGGTTCAGCCGGGTTGAACTCCCACTGATGCACCCGCTGGGCCCGGACCAAAACATTCACCCCCAGTCTTGCCAGGATCTCACCTTTCACGGTCGGGTAGTCAGCTGCTTGGTCATCTGGGAGGTCAAAAATACTTGCTGGGGTCCAGACGCCAGGAACGGAGCGACGACTTCAGCCCACTGGTCACGGGGTAGCTTCTCCCTCCCGGCTACTTTCTCAAAGACCGCCAGATACGTCTCAACGTCGTCCGAGGGGGTCATTTTTGGGATCGCCGCACGGACCGCTTTCCGGGCATCATGGACATGGTGGGACGCTCCTGCAGCTTGCAAAGCCATCACCTGCTGAAGTAGTAGCTGGTTGGTCTCCTGCTGCTGCTTGTTGGCCTCCCGCTGCTGCAAGTTAGCCTCCACAAGGGCTTTTACAACCGCCTCCATTTTGTCAGGGATCACAGGCTGCAACCTTGCCGGCCTAATATAGGACATCCAGTCGTGCCCAGCAAAAACAAACTTTGGCGTTCACGCCAGCCTCACTGCGCATGCCCGCATCCGACACCAAACGTGGGGAGTCGCTCTAGTAGATAGCGGTGCGGGTGCAGTACAGAGGCAAAACAAGGAGTCCAGAATGTGCAATAAACAGTGTTTTATTCACACTTGCACAACATAAATGAAAAACAGTCTCTTGGTGGTAATTCACACATAACAGAAATCATGTGGCCAAACAAAACAGGCCAACACAGGGTTCAGTCACCTGGGAGGTTTAGGTGAGGGTTCACACCTAGCAGTCGGCCCAGCCGCAGGAGATTCCACCTTCAAGTTGCAGGGAAAAACACCACCTTGCTGAGCTCTTTCCTCCAGGTCATAGAACTCCACAGGACTGTTAGCAGCTCCAGGACAATCACAGCCCTCAGCTGCTGGTGCTGGCTGAGTTTATAAACCCAGCCCAAAACCCGGACTGGGTCGTGGGGAGCAGCCACCCACCCTACACTTTAGCTGCTCCCGGTAAGAGCCGGCCCGGATCGGCTTTGCAGCCATGCTATTTACAACTATGTCAGTAGCACTAGCTGCTGCTGACATCAACAAAAACAGCTCTTACCTCACCGAGGCTATGAACCTCGGTGACACATACCTGCCATCCACGACGGCACCCTGCACCTTACCACAATATATATACTTTTTTTTACCATAGTATATACCATACTTTTTTTTACAGACTCTGCAGGATACCAGAATGTGGCGTGCTGCATTTTTTTTTTCTAACGTATATGTCAAACCGAGGTATAACACGTCATGTGAACCCACACTAACTACCTCTATATTTTGCTTTGCATTTTTGTCTTTAAAAAAACAAAACCATAGGGGGGTCATTTGTTAAACAGAAATACGCCTAAATTAGGCATATTTCCGTCGTAGATTGTGGCGCAAAGGTCCCTTGCGCCACAGTCTTCAACTTCTCCCAGCTCACACCAGGTCTAAAGAAGGGGGCGGGCTGGCGGGCCCGTCTCATTTACCATTCTCTACGCCTGTTTTGGACGTAGAAAAAGGTCTCAATGTAAGACAAATAAACATAGTAAAAACCCCCACTTTGTATGGATTGTAGTCTAGGTAATTGGTGGGTTGTGCTTGGCAGGAGAACAGATAGATGCAGTATAGTATTTGATAACAGGTGGACAAGGGAACAAATGTCAAAGCCTATAAGCTGCTGGGGGAGGGGATCCCATCTGTTGAAGATTTGACTACTCAGACTGACCACCCCCAGTTCTAAATTCTGCTTGTGGTTTTACAACGTGTTTGACAGATATTAGTTAAAGGGGTATTCTCTGGTTATATTTATTCCGTATCCACAGGATAGGGACAACTATTAGATCGGTGGGGGTCCTACTGCTTGGACACCCACAGATCACGAGAATGGGGGCCCTGCACCCCCTGCAATGAACAGAGGTGTAAATCAAATGCCATATTGCCCCCGAAGCCTTCATCTTGCTCTTTCTCCTGAGCGTGGTAGCTCCACACTGTGGTCGCCATCTGCAGTATTCATGGCACCAGCGGGTCCATGCTATCGTCTGTCATCCTACTCTCCATTTCCCAGCTCGAGGTGTATATAACTGAGCAGTGACTCGTGTGCAGCCGAATACATCAAAAGGGTCCTTTGTGTCATTTTCAACTGATTGTAGTTGATGAGTTACCCTACTAACACCAGACCAATGGGACACCACTTCCGGGCCGTACACAGTCCAGATACTGATCCAGTCTGCCAGTAGAGCCAGCTTCATCCTCTATCTCATTTCCACAAAGTCCTATCTGGTGCAGTATGTAATATCGTAGACAGCTCTCCGAAGATCGGCCAACAGCCAAAAACAGGAAAGAGCATTTTTCTAGTCTTCCTACCATTTTTAAATTGATTCTTTTTTTTTTCTTATGAATGTAGAATATTTCCTGTAGCAAATATTTAGCCAAACAGTGACAAATTCATATTTGACGTCTTGTCTGGTTCTAGACGTATTGTACGAGGATAGAGTTGTTTGAATGTTTAGAAGTTATGTTGTTTTATACACTTTGCTCCATTTCTGTCGGTTTTGTTAAGATTTTGTGTATTGCTCCAGACTAAAAAAAAATATCAAGGAGCCATTGGCTCCTAACCTGAAAAATTTAGGAGCCAAATGAAATTATAAATGCATATAATTCTCGTATGATTTTTTTTTTAAAAAAGACATGTCTTACCTTGTGTAGTTGCCCATTTGTCTCTCCTTTTGATTTGTTCTTCTAACCCAGGGATGGGCAAACTCGGCCCTCCAGCTGTTGTGAAACTACAATTCCCACCATGCCCTGCTGTAGGCTGATGGCTGTAAGCATTCTTTTCATGCTGGGAGTCTTAGTTTTGCAACAGCTGGAGAGCCGAGTTTGCCCATCCTTGTTCTAACCCCATCAATCTTGAGGGGTTGTGCACTAATTTCTATGAACTCTCAGACTAGCCAGATTTGCGTTGCCGATCATGCTTCCTTGATCTCTAAGTGCTGGGCCTTGGCTCATTCGCTTCCAGGCCTCCGCTGCTTGTCTTGGGTTTCTCCATAAAAACTTTTATCTTGATGCCGCTGCAGCCATTCACTGGCCACAGTGGAGATCTGCTCCCTTTGCATCACATGACTATTTAACATAATGCAAAGGAAGCAGTGATCAGTTATTGGCTGTAACGGCGTCAAACAGGAAGTTTTAATGAAGGGACTCAAGACGAGCAACAGAGGCTGGGGAGCAAAGGAGTCAGGACCCAGCACTGGGGATCAGGTAAGTATGATCACCAACAAAGGTCCTGCCAGTCTTGGAAATTAGTGTATACAAACCCTTTAAGGAGTTAATTTTTTTAAGGGTTTCAAACCAATATTCTTCTATATGTGACACAGAATGGGTTAAAATAAACGATCCCCACTGCACTCCTTAAAAGGCCAATCACTTGAGAGGCACCACTGCAACCAGTGACCACATCAGCAGGCATCAGCGCTCTCCATACATCCTCCCTCTACACAGAGCGCTCTCCATACATCCTCATCTACACAGAGCACACTCCATACATCCCCCCTCTACACAGAACACTCTCCATACATCCCCATCTACACAGAGCGCTCTCCATACATAACCCCCCTACACAGAACACTCTCCATACATCCCCATCTACACAGGGCACACTCCATACATCCCCCCTCTACACAGGGCACACTCCATACATCCCCATCTACACAGAGCGCTCTCCATACATCCCCCTCTACACAGAGCACACTCCATACATCCCCATCTACACAGAGCGCTTCCATACATCCCCCTCTACACAGAGCACACTCCATACATCCCCATCTACACAGAGCACACTCCATACATCCCCCTCTACACAGAGCACACTCCATACATCCCCATCTACACAGAGCGCTCTCCATACATCCCCCTCTACACAGAGCACACTCCATACATCCCCATCTACACAGAGCGTCTCCATACATCCCCATCTACACAGAGCACACTCCATACATCCCCATCTACACAGAGCACACTCCATACATCCCCATCTACACAGAGCACACTCCATACATCCCCATCTACACAGAGCACACTCCATACATCCCCATCTACACAGAGCACACTCCATACATCCCCATCTACACAGAGCACACTCCATACATCCCCATCTACACAGAGCGCTCTCCATACATCCCCATCTACACAGAGCGCTCTCCATACATCCCCATCTACACAGAGCACACTCCATACATCCCCCCTCTACACAGAGCTGGGGAGCAAAGGAGTCAGGACCCAGCACTGGGGATCAGGTAAGTATGATCACCAACAAAGGTCCTGCCAGTCTTGGAAATTAGTGTATACAAACCCTTTAAGGAGTTAATTTTTTTAAGGGTTTCAAACCAATATTCTTCTATATGTGACACAGAATGGGTTAAAATAAACGATCCCCACTGCACTCCTTAAAAGGCCAATCACTTGAGAGGCACCACTGCAACCAGTGACCACATCAGCAGGCATCAGCGCTCTCCATACATCCTCCCTCTACACAGAGCGCTCTCCATACATCCTCATCTACACAGAGCACACTCCATACATCCCCCCTCTACACAGAACACTCTCCATACATCCCCATCTACACAGAGCGTCTCCATACATAACCCCCTACAGAACACTCTCCATACATCCCCATCTACACAGGGCACACTCCATACATCCCCCCTCTACACAGGGCACACTCCATACATCCCCATCTACACAGAGCGCTCTCCATACATCCCCCCTCTACACAGAGCACACTCCATACATCCCCATCTACACAGAGCGCTCTCCATACATCCCCCCTCTACACAGAGCACACTCCATACATCCCCATCTACACAGAGCACACTCCATACATCCCCCCTCTACACAGAGCACACTCCATACATCCCCATCTACACAGAGCGCTCTCCATACATCCCCCCCTCTACACAGAGCACACTCCATACATCCCCATCTACACAGAGCGCTCTCCATACATCCCCATCTACACAGAGCACACTCCATACATCCCCATCTACACAGAGCACACTCCATACATCCCCATCTACACAGAGCACACTCCATACATCCCCATCTACACAGAGCACACTCCATACATCCCCATCTACACAGAGCACACTCCATACATCCCCATCTACACAGAGCACACTCCATACATCCCCATCTACACAGAGCGCTCTCCATACATCCCCATCTACACAGAGCGCTCTCCATACATCCCCATCTACACAGAGCGTCTCCATACATCCCCATCTACACAGAGCACACTCCATACATCCCCATCTACACAGCACACTCCATACATCCCCATCTACACAGAGCACACTCCATACATCCCCATCTACACAGAGCACACTCCATACATTCCCCCCTCTACACAGAGCGCTCTCCATACAGCCCCATCTACACAGAGCACACTCCATACATCCCCATCTACACAGAGCACACTCCATACAGCCCCATCTACACAGAGCACACTCCATACATCCCCATCTACACAGAGCACACTCCATACATCCCCATCTACACAGAGCGCTCTCCATACATCCCCATCTACACAGAGCGCTCTCCATACATCCCCCCCTCTACACAGAGCACACTCCATACATCCCCATCTACACAGAGCACACTCTATACATCCCCATCTACACAGAGCACACTCTATACATCCCCATCTACACTGAGCACACTCCATACAGCCCCATCTACACTGAGCACACTCCATACAGCCCCATCTACACAGAGCACACTCCATACATCCCCATCTACCTAGAGCGCTCTCCATACATCCCCATCTACACAGAGCACACTCCATACAGCCCCATCTACACAGAGCACACTCCATACATCCCCATCTACCTAGAGCGCTCTCCATACATCCCCATCTACACAGAGCACACTCCATACATCCCCATCTACACAGAGCACACTCCATACATCCCCATCTACACAGAGCACACTCCATACATCCCCCTCTACACAGACCACTCTCTGTGCACCACCCCTCACGATCTGCTTCCTGGGATCTTTTAATCCCTTTTCCTATTCTCCTAATAGAGCTCTATTAGGGTGAATAGGATTTCACACTCTCCCTGCTGCCCTGTGCTTTGTGCACACAGCAGCAGGGAGCATACCATGGCAGCCAGGGCTTCAGTAGCGTCCTGGCTGCAATGGTAACCGATCGGAGCCCCACCATTTCACTGCTGGGGCACCGATCAGAACTGCCACTGCCACCAATGAGGAGGAGGGGAGCGGACCCTGTGGCCACTGCTTGTAATAGTTATAATACTGGGGGGGTTGGGAGTGCACTTCACCACCAATGTTTATACTTTACAATACTGGGGTTGGGGGGATGCCCTGCGCCACCAATGAAGATCATTAACACATTAATTTAAGTGTAGGCAGCGAGTGCCGGCAGCGGTATCACATACCCGGCACCCTCCCTCTATGACATGGTGCTGCTTTTCCTGGCAATTAACCCCTCAGGTTCGGCACCTGACGGGTTAACTGCTGGGGATCGCAGTGCCCTGTCATAGAGGGCGTGTGCCGGGTATATGATACCGCTGCCAGGGCCGGCGCGTCCTATAAGCGGACAAGGCAGCCGCGTAGAGCGCTGACAACACCGCCCCCGCCCCCCCGCCCCATCATGCTGCAGCCACCGGAGAACTCTATATTGAGCCTCTGGCGGTTTCAGCGCTGCCCAGGCTAGGCGCGTCCATGAGGGCGCACCGCCCGGGCGCAGCAAGAGGAGAGGAGCTGACAGGAGGGAAGCTCCCTCCCCCGCCTCTAGTGTAGCGTGGCCGAGCCCTGTATGGTCCGCGGGTACACCATGAAGTGCGCACACAGTGTGAACTTCCTGTCAGTCCGCCCGGGTACAGGAAACAAAAGCGCCTGTACCCGTGGACCATACTGAGCTCGGCCACGCTACACTAGAGACGGGGGAGAGGGGGGGAGAAAAAGAATGAAGAATGACAAGAGGGACAAAGAGAATGACAAGAGGGTGAGAGAATGACAAGAGGGTGAGAGAATGACAAGAGGGTGAGAGAATGACAAGAGGGGGAAAGAGAATGACAAGAGGGGGAGAGAGAGAACTGGCGTTAGATAAAGAGGTTCTGATGGATCATCAGTATCTGATCGGCAGAAGACCAACACCCGGGACCCCGGCGATCAGCTGTTAGAGAAGGCAGGGGCACTGGCAGTAGCGCCTCGGCCTTCTCGCTGTTTACCGCAGGCGCAGTGACGTCACGACTAGTATCACTGGCCTTGGCGGGGTTAAGCTCTGTTCACTTGAATGAAGCTTAGCTCCACCCAGGCCAGTGATATTAGTCATGACGTCACTGCGCCTGCGGTAAACAGCAAGAAGGCCGAGGCACTACTTCCAGTGCCACTGCCTTCTCAAACAGCTGATCGGCGGGGGTCCCGGGTGTCGGACCCCCGCCGATCAGATGCTGATGGTCTATCCAGATGATAGATCATCAGTTTAAATAAACTGCAGAACCCCTTTAATATGGCAGATCATATGGATGGGGCATTGTGATGTCACATGGGGGGGAGGGGGGGAGGCAAACTTTTCTTTTGCCTAGGGCGGCAAAAATCCTTGCACCGGCCCTGTCCGCTGCCTACACGTAAATTAATGTGTTAATTATCTTCATTGGTGGCGCAGTGGCCACAGTCCCTCCCTTCTTCTGCAGTGCTATTGTTACCTCTCCGGTGCATGGGATTTACACACCACCAGATCTGCAGCCACAGATTTCTCCTTCCCCCACAGCAGAGGCAGACCAAATAGACCTCAGGCCTGTAGTGTAGGTGATGGGCGGCGGGAATTATTGGCTCCCATGCCCCGCCGCAATATTCAGCTACAGCGCGGCAGCCCTTTCACAAATAGCGACAAGGCTAAAAAGTCTTGTCGCCATCTGCAAATTTTAAGTCGCCATTTTGGTCGCCATCTGGAGCGCTGCCCATTTAATACGTGTCTTCCCACCGCCCTGGTCTACTCACATTTGGTCTCAGAACAGAACTTCAATCTACTATAAAGTGGAGGATGCTGATGAATATTGATGCGCCGTAGACTGTACGGTGGCTGGAGCCTGGCGATTTTCTATCTGTGGGTGGAAAGTTTCCAGCTACATGAATCAACACAAACGTAGACTTGAATCTATATGAATGCTGGTGTTGTATGATAGTATAATAGGACACATTTATCAGTGCAGTTTTATCAGTTTTCTGGCGGAATTGCATCAAGGAACATAGCTCACAACATGGCTACCATCTTTTAAGCCTTGTTCACATCTCCTTCAAGCAGATCCAGCAGGCTTTGCCAGATTCTCCAGTTCACCGCCAGATCCCCATTGACTGTAATGAGGTCCGGCAGTGATCCGGCCGCTTTCTGGCATAAATGACGGGTTTCGGCCGGACAAAAAACATTGCATGCGCTTTAAAAAAGTGACCCCATTTTGGAAACTACACCCCTCAAATAATTTTTCAAGGGATGTAGTGAGCATTCTTACCCCACAGGTGTTTTCTAGAAATGGGTGTAATAAGGTGGTAAAGTTACAGGAGGCATAAAGTATAATATTAATAGTCCATGGATGAGTGGTACACTTTGAAGGAATCCGGGCCAGGTTTTTCTGGGCAGGTTTCACGATGATATATGGTGTCCTTTCGTATCCCCCTTTTGAAACACCCTCTGCATCTCTTTTGAGTCCTTCCCTTCCTCAGCAGGGAAATGTTGCCCTGGTACAATATGGGAACCATCACTTCCTGAAGTACTGGTGCCCAACCCTCTCCTGGTATTAATAATAATGGGCCTTGGTCACCACATCTTGAAAATGATCCTGCCTGGCTTGCAGATCGAAATAACACAAAAGCATTATACAGTGCCATCTGTGCCAATGTGCATGGCCGGATTTTTGTGCCACACCTTTGTGTTCGGTATGGCACTGTAAGGCTTCATGTTGGTATTGTAGTCCAGGATGCTGTCTGGCTTGGGGGCAGGGGAGCTGGTATACCCATGAACTGTGGTCAGTACAAGGACATCCCTCTTGTCCTAGCCCTTAACCATCAGCATGTTCTCATTGCTGGGATCTGTGCAGGGAACTAGGGAGGCCTTCTCCAATTTTTGCATGCCGTGCCACAAGCTGTACCTCTAGAACGTAGGGAATTAAAGGAGTTGTGCCCTCTCAAGCACTTATCTTTAGACTGGAGCATCCACGGCCACCCTCCGTTCATGGGACTGCCGAACATTGCCAATTGCTGGCATTATCCCCATAAAAGAGAATGGAGTGGTGGCAACGCTTGCACGGTGCGCTTCCCAGTCAATTGTATGGGACTTCTGAAAATAGATGAGCATGCTGCTCAATTATTTTCAGCACTCCCATAGAAATTAACGGAGAGCGTCTGCGCTTGCGTGGTCCACTCTCCTTTACTTTGCAGTAGGGCTGCACGATATGGGATTTTTGTGCGATTGCGATTAGGGCCCTAAAAATTGCGATAACGATATGCGATGCGATATTTTAAGGGAATTGTCCTAGAGGTCTATCTGCTTGGATTTTCAAGGTAAAAGCGCACACAGATGACTGATAATGTGAAATGTAGTTATGCTGAACTCAAGAACTGAAATGCGCAGTGTTTTTCAAAATGAAATACATATTTGCATTACTGCAAAAGTACAAAATACAAAACTTGCCATTTTCTTAATAGCGCTGCACAGAACAGATAAATAACAGATATAAGAACATGTGTTCATTAAAATAACGACTTTCTACCAGCCCCTCCTCCCTCCCCGCACTGTAACTGATGTATTGCCGGCCGCGCTGTGCAGCATAGTGTCACGTAGAAAGTCAACCATCGCTTTATAAGACGCACTACCATTCCCCCCCTCCCACACTTTTTGGGGGAAAAGTGTGTCTTATAAAGCGAAAAATACGGTAATATAATTGCAGCATTTTTGGGTCAGCAAATTGCGATTGCGATATGGCGATTAATTGCGATAACGATTGCTTTCGCGATATATTGTGCAGGCCTACTTTGCAGGGTCCGTTTTAGATACCTGTGGGTCCCAGAGGTGGAACCCACACCTATCAGACATTGATGGCATAACCTAGCGATAATACAACCTCTTTAAATAATGTAATAGTTATCACCTCCTCTATTGGATAGCCAGCAAGATGTGCACTCGTAACCCCGATCCTTAACACGCAGGTGGATGAGCTGCCCGGTACAAACTGTTCTCCTTAATTTTAGTTTTTGATCTAACAACGCCTCTAATATTTCACCAGGAGCACATGTCTTGATTTGGCCCTGCTGTTAAATAGTTGTGCCATACTTTCAGTGCGGTACACTCCAATTGTAATATTACTACATACTGCGATCATAAGTCGAAGAGTGCCTATCGTCATACTTCTACCGGTAACTCCCTGAGCCCTCTGCGTTCCTTGCCGTGGCTGCAGTGACTCCTGCAGCCACCGCCTGAAGTTCTGCTAGGACTACAGTGGATCGAGTGGAGCTCTGACTCCTCAAACTTTACAAGTTATTTTACAAGTAGAATTCAATTTTGAAAATAATATAAGGCTACAGTTAGAGTTGAGCGAACTTCTATTTTTAGTTCGGCGTCCAAAGTTCAGGTTATCGTAGCATCCCGTTATGGATTCCGCTACCACGGACCATAACGGCATTTGGAATCCATAAGAGGATGCTTCATTGAACCCGAACCTTGGACAACACTAAGGACCTGGGGTGACGTCACCGCCATGTGATCAGTGCAGGGGGCGTGGCTCAGCACTGGATCACGTCTTATCCAATCCAGTGCTGAGCCACGCCCCCTGCACTGATCACATGACGGTGACGTCACCCCAGGTCCTTAGGGTTGTCCAAGGTTCGGGTTCAATGAAGCAGCCCCTTATGGATTCCAAATGCCATTATGGAATCCATACCGGGATGCTACGATAACCCGAACCCGAACTTTGGACGCCGAACTAAAAATAGACGTTCGCTCAACTCTAGATACAGTAAGTACTTGTAAACTGGAATATAAATATTTTATTATTATAGTAACTCTCTTAAGCACAGCCATTGTAAATGGTTTTTCTTCATATTTCAGAAACAAGAAGATAAACTGGGATATAGTGAAGACTCCTACAGCTACCTTCACAAGGACAATGGGAAGGCCGAGCTGGAGGAGGAGGTAACTCAACGCAGTGAAGAAGGTGACCCTAGTAATACAGCTGCAAGTGACAGCAACGGCATAAGAGCAGAGGTACGCCCAAGTATTTTCTAGTGGACGTGCTGTATTCAGATTGTGTCAGTTTGGTCACAAAACCTCTTTATACGGCCATGTTCACATAGTACTTTATGGTCCGATATAGGACCTGCTAAGTTATGTTTATATAGGGAAAAGCAACTCCCACTCCTACAAACTCGGCACAACGGTATATTACGTGGTTGGTCGCTATCAGCGGTCCATTGGGGGGCTACAATATTTTAAAGGTTTTCTCCAGATGGGACAGCACCTTTAGTGGACCGGCACACACTGTGGATAATGTGCGGGTTTTCATATGTTTTTTGCGGAAAAGCTGCAGCGTAATACAGTACCAGCAAATTGTTTGAGGTTAGACAAACCTCATGTCCACTTTGCTTTTTTTCTCTCTGTGGAAATTGACCTGCCGTGGGGATTTGGAAATCCGCAGTATGTCAATTGTTTGGGCAATTTTTGCAATGCACTGGTGATGTCCGCAGAGAATCCACATCTAATCCGCACGAAAAACTTCAAGTAACACATACGGGTTTTGGTGCGAATTTGAAGCAGAATCCGCACGAAAAACCACAGAATTTCTGTTTTGAAATCTGCACTTTCACTCCCATACTCTTGGGGTTTGAGATCAGACAAATCTCATGTACGGTTTGCTTTTTCGTTCCATGCTGAAATTGACCTGTCGTTCAGCATGTCAATTATTTGTGCAATTTTTTTTTTTATGTGGATTTCCCCCTTTTCAATGCAAAGAAAATCTGCATCAGATCCACACCAAAAACCACAATTAATACTTGCAGGTTTCACTGGAGATCTAGTGTGAAGAGATCCACAAGAAAAGCCACGTAGAATTTCTGCTCTGTGTGAAATCTGCACTCGTGTACAGGTGGCCTTAGAGTACAACAGTGGTTTCAAATATAAGCCTAAGGCTGCATTCACACGGGCGAGTTTTCCGCGCGGGTGCAATGCGTGAGGAGGACGCATTGCACCCGCCCTGAATCCGGACCCATTCATTTCTATGGGGCTGTGCACATGAGCGGTGATTTTCCCGCATCACTTGTGCGTTGCGTGAAAATCGCAGCATGTTCTATATTCTGTGTTTTTCACGCAACGCAGGCCCCATAGAAGTGAATGGGGCTGCGGGAAAATCGCAAGCAACTGCGGATGCGGTGCGATTTTCCCGCATGGTTGCTAGGAGACGATCGGGATGGGGACCCGATCTTTATTATTTTCCCTGATAACTTGGTTATAAGTGGAAATAATAGCATTCTTAATACTGAATGTTATGTAAAAAGGGGAAGAGAGGGTTAAAAATAAAAAAAACTTCAACTCACCTCATCCTCTTGATCGCGTAGGTGCCGGGATCATTGTTCTTTCTTCATTCCGCTGGGTAAAGGACCTTCGGTGATGTCACTGGGTCACATGGTCCAATCAAAAGCTTCCATGATTGGACCATGTGACCCAGTGATGTCACCGAAGGTCCTTCAACCAACAGATATGAAGATAGAAGATGTTCCTTGCACCTACACGACCAACGGGAGGAGGTGAGTTGAATTATATATTTTTTTTTAACCCTCTATTGCCCTGTTAACATAGCATTCTGTATTTAGAATGCGATTTTTTTCCATTATAACCATGTTATAAGGGAAAATAATAAAATATAAAGAATACTCAACCTGAAACCGGACTTCAGTGATGAAGTTCGGGTCTGGGTACCAAACATGCCGATTTTTCACACGCACGTGCAAAACGCATTACAAAAGTTTGCACACGCGCGAAAAAACTGCGCATTTTCCTGCAAAGCACCCGCATCCTATCCGGGCGTCAAACATGACGCCCGTGTGAACCCAGCCTAAAGGGCTGCAGCAGCGTACAAGTGCCCTTTACAACAGCGTATACTCTGTGAGTGGAGTCTTCAGCACCTACCCAATGCCGTCGTTACTAGTTACAAATTAGGTTCGACTTTCACTCCCATCCTCCTGTTTTGCAGATTGACCGGAACACCACCGAGCCCTCTCTGTTCTTTGAAGAATTTATTCAGCTGCTGGCACAAACTGAAAATGCACTTGAGGTAAATCGCTTTCAGATGCTGCTAATGGATTTTGAGATTGTGGTAACTGGATTATTAGCCAGACGGTGGATATGCCGTCGCTGTTCTGTGTATATATAACGCACTTATTGTGGTGCTAAAGATGGAGGTAAAGATGGTTTGCATTTATGGATGTGTTCTGTATACATGTCCAGGATGCATGGTATACACATGCTATATACGGGCTCGCATTCCACACAATCAATAGAAGATGCAATAATCTAGATGTAAAAACTGTATTTCCAGTGCATAACCAGGTATTGTAAACCTACATAGTAGAGTCCCATTATTATGACTACTTTCGACGTCGGCAGCCCGTAGCTTATGAAGGAATCCCCGTGTGGAGAGGCGGCTTGGTGGGTATATAAGGTTATATTAGGCTCTGTGCACACATATCCTTCGGTAATGTCATGGGTAAAATGGACGATTTGTTAGCTTTGCAAAATCAGATGATTATTGGTTTTCGGGCCAAAGGTAATAGTATTTCTGGAACTGCGCAGTTTGTGAACTCTTCATGTGCTGCTGTGCTGAAAGCGTATCATGAGTGATCAAATGGCACCATAGCGAAAAATGACGTGGAAACCCAGAGCACCACGTGCCAGTGACGCAAGAGGTGTACGACGGCTATGAAAGTGCGTGAGGGTGGACCGACATACCACCGTGGAGCAGCTCACTGCCAAAATGAACCTAGAGGCTACCAGACACGTGTCTAAAACAACAGGTCAGCAAACCCCACTATGTAAGAGGCTCCAAAGCAGACGGATGGTCACTGCACCTCTGCTAATGAAGTTGCATCAGCAGAAAAGGCTTTAATTTTCGCAGCAGTATTGGAAATGGACCTCCGTCAATTGGCAAAGGGTTGCCTTCTCCAATGAGTCATTGAACGGATGGACGTTGGCGTCTCATGGCAGAAACATCCGAGAACAAACATCCTGCAAACAAACAAGCTGGTGGTGGTGGCCGCGTTATGTTCTGGGGAATGTTTTTGCGCCATTCTTTGGGCCCACTTATCCATGTGGAAAGCACTCTCAACCAATTTAGGAAAGAATCCATGCTTGCAAATCACGTTCACCCATACATACATGCTGATTGTCTTCCCCACAGCGGATGAGCTCTTCCAGGAAGACAATGCAACATGTCACACGGCTAGAAATGTCTGACATTGGTTGGAAGAGCATGACCAGGACCTCCGACTACAAGCCTGGCCGCCTAATTCCCCAGACTTGAACCCAGTTGAGCATCTGTGGGACCACCTCTATCGTCATGTTTGATCTGTGGCTGTATGGGATGCACTGCAGTCAGCATGGCTCCAGATACTTGTGATACCAACCAGGACTTCGTGTTACCCCTGGCCCGTCTAGCTGCTGCCTGTGCTGCACACGGCGGTTACTCTGGATATTAGCTGGTGGTCATAATAATGTGACTCGACTGTGAAAGGTGAAGCCTTTACTAAACCATCTGTCCGGCATTGCCATTGTCCCGATGCTGCTGTTACATAGAGACGTCACTGTAGGAGATGATGCGTGCTGTGCTCTGGGGCATTGTCTCCGTCATTTGCTTACTGCTGGTCCACAGATGAGGCGCCTAATTGATTTTTTTTTTCTAAGACTCATTCAATTTGTAAAGCTCTGATTGTCACCAGTACAGAACTATTGATGCCGCCTAAGGAGCAAGGACAATACTGTACCTTCTCTTTAGTCAAAGCTTGAATTGTTGGCACTTGATAACTTTAAAGTGCACCTCCACCGCTAACTGTCTCTGTTGAGGGGTTTTCAGAAACTAAAATAAGCAATTTAAAAACATAGAAATGGTAACTAGCAGGAGAAGCAGAGAAGCCCTCCGTAGTTAATGCTCTTTACAGCAATGCGTTATCAGGCTAAGTAGAACCAGAGGAGTAGTAGTCCCTGTGCAGCTCATAGGCCACAGATTGTCCAACACATCGTATCACTGATGGTAGTAGCATGGTATTATATGCAAGTCCTAGGCTGTATGAGCTGCGTCAGGGTGAATTTTGGGTTACCTGGTCTGATGACCAATCATCTCATTTTTCTTTCTTTAAGGGCTCATTCAGACGGCCGTATGCTGTCCGCAAAAATGCGGATCGTTTTTTTTTTGTTTTGTTTTTTAGGACAGTTCAGCATGTCCGCAAAAAAACGGATTGCATTCCGTTTTTTTGCTGATCCATAGACTTCAATAGGGCCATGTCCTGATTTTTCCTGACAAGTATAGGACATGTTTCATTTGTTTTGCTGAGCCGTGCTTAGAAGTGAATGGGACAGCATCTAGTCCGCAAAAAAACGGCCGTCTGAATGAGCCCAAAAATGCTTTAAAATAATAACACACGTAATAGTCACCTTGCCGACCCTCGCCACCATTCTGAGACTTCCCAGGCCCTCATTTGCCACTTTGCTTGGTGAGCAGTAATTACCATGTAATAAAGCATTGTATCTCATGATTGTTACATGTCATCACCTTAACACCGGGATAATTCAATACATGATCTCCTTTTGCTTTTTTTCTTTTCTTAAAGGGCACAAGTGAAAATTCTTTTCAAAGTGCGGAACCTTCCTCCAGATCTGGAAACTCAGTTGGAGAATTGTGGCAAGACTTCCTATCTCTGCCTGATTTAAACGTAAGATGACCCCACCTATTCCTTGGTTGAACTTGATGGACTTATGTCTTTCTTTAAGGGTCCATTCACACGTCCGTGGTGTATTGCGGATCCGCAATACACTGGGCCGCACATGGCCGGCACTAAATAGAGAAATCCTATTCTTGTCCGCAGCTGCGGACCGGAAGTTCGGGGCCTCGCTCTAGAAATGCTGATGCGTCGAGCACATAGTGTGTTCTCCGCATCCATTCCGTCCCCATAGAGAATAAATGGGTCCGCAGCCGTTCCGCAGAATTGCGGAACGGGTGCGGACCACATTCACGGATGTGTGAATGGACCCTAAACTGTATTAATTATGTAACTATGATGTATTCATGTGTTATTGATGTCACTGTTGCACATTAACCCCGAAGACAATTCCTGAGAAGTGAAGTGCTCCTGCCTCATTCTGCATTGAACAATCAGCCAATAATTTGGCCGCCATGTAATACTACATTTGCTTTGCAGAGACCCGCTCAGGCCAGATTTATCTTTCCCTAACTGATCGTTCAGATCAGCTAATCACTGAGGCCAGCTTCCATTTTAAAACGGGGTTGACTTTATCAGACAGCTCTTTTTTTCTGGTTTCACAATTATTATTTGTTTGGCGTTCCTTACTTTATTTTTGCATGCCATATTTTTGCACTTTTTTATGTGACCGATGTTCACTACAACAACACCAAAGAAGAAGAAAGCAGGCGAAGCACGACTAACAATATATATAGACTTTATTATGGTTCCCAAAAAGGGGAAAATCCAGTAAAATACAATAAGAGACAATACAATACAATACAATGGTGGATGACACACAGGGTGGGAGAGGATAACAAAGTGGACGGCATGAAGCATAGAAAAGACATTAGACAAGGCCAAAAAGATGTAAGGTAATTAATAAATGGATAAATGCCCCAATATGGAACATGTATAGATGACCTCGCCAGCCTTGAACAAGATATTAAAGCCCAAAACAGTACATACATATAAAGTGCAACGTGCATGAGATACAGTGTACATGGACAATAAATTACAATATAATGAATAAAGGATTACATCAATAAATACCAAAGTTGTGATCCAATAAGCCCCAACGCACGTTTTGCGTAAGCTTCCTCAGGGGATGTTCACTACAAACAAAAACATTTCATTTTTTATTTTTTATTTTTTGGCATGGCGTATTTTGAATTTTTTTTTTTCCCTCAGGTATTTTTTCCATAGGAATTCCTATTTGAAAAACACCTGAAAAAATGTCAGTTCTAAGTTTACAGGTGAAAGACCGGAAAAATTATTATAAACACATGGCCCCTTTTACCACCAAACAGGGAAATATCCTGGTGGGCCAATGCTCAGGGGGCCGCCCAAGCCCTCCCCGTGGCCGCCAGCCAGGTACATAAAGATCTGATGTTCTCAGCATTAATGAATGTAGGAGCATCAGGCTCTTATGCACCAGGCCAGTGGCTGAAGGTGACCTCCTGAATTCAACCTCAGGACGAGGAATACTGTGTGCGCTGTGGTATTTGGTTTTGCAGAGGCAGTATTTTGTGCTGCATGGTGGTATTCTGTTCTGCTCTATGGTATTACTGGTCCTGCCTACTAGTGTTGCCCTGCCTTCTGTCCCACCCACAATTTGGACCCACCTACAACATGGGGCCACTTTTAGTTTTGTTTTTTTCCAGGGCCACTTTAAGTTCTCAGTCAGTCCCTGTCACCAAAACAAAAAATTGTGTGAAGGAAGCTTTAGGCCCTTCATGTAGCCAAAACAAGGCTAGCGTGTGCAGTGTTCCTCAAATTCATTGTTTGCATCATCAGTCGCTCTGCAAATTAGTTACATTTTAGGTTAAAAGTGGTTATGGAAATAATAAAGAATGTAAACAAAGTATATCATGATGTTTTCTCGCTACATATTTTTTAGATTACATTGGAAGACATTCAGTCCATTTCCAACACCAACAATGCTATCAGCACTTCAGCACCGTTCAGTGCGCACCTGACGGAGGCGATTGGCCAAGATATAGGCCTACAGGAAGCCATGTTTGCATCAACTCTTGCCGACGGGTCCAGTGAGGACCAGAGACCAGAGAACTTACTGCAGTTAAATACAAGTGCTATTCCTGGAGATCCCTTAAGTGCCACAAATCTGACCAATCTCTTTCCAACTACTGACAATAATTCCACAAACTCAACCAATCAAGATCTTCTTTCTGGTCTTGATGAGAATGTATTTGATGAAATAAATTTAATGTCTCTGGCCCTGGAAGAAGGGTTTGATCCTCTGGAAGTCTCTCAGTTATTTGAAGAACCAGACTCAGATTCTGGACTTTCCTTAAATTCAAGCCATAGCCCAACATCTGCAAGCATATCTGACACCTCATCTATAACCTTCGGGGAGGAAGAAGGCGCCGCTGGCTACAGCAGTGACTCTGAATCCACTTCATATGACGGTTTAGAGGGAGCAGTAGGTGGGAGCGGTCCCGAAATCAACAAATTCTGTCAAATGGATGATTCAAGCTATTACAGTGAGATGTCTTTACATAATGTTCATCATAACCATACATATAATCAATTGCCTAATCAGATGGAGCCTAGTCCAGAACATCACTATAGCTGGTCAGTGAAATCCAGCAAAATAAGGAGCCCGTGTGTCAATGCAATGGACAAAAACCTCAGCCGAGATGAACGGAGAGCAAAATCCTTAAGAATTCCATTCTCAGTGGATGAAATTGTGAGTATGCCTGTAGAGATGTTTAATAGTATGTTGACCAAGCATTATCTGACTGAGACCCAGGTGTCTGTTATACGAGATATTCGCCGTCGGGGTAAGAATAAGGTGGCTGCTCAGAACTGTCGCAAGCGCAAGTTGGATGTCATTTTGAACTTGGAGGACGATGTCAATCAGCTGAAAGTTCAGAAGGAAAAGCTACTGAAAGAACAAGCTCAGTGTAGTAAATCTGTGAGCCATATGAAGCAAAAACTAAATGACCTGTACCGAGATGTATTCAACCGACTACGAGATGAGCAGGGTAGACCTGTCAATCCAAACCAGTATGCCTTGCACTGTAATAGTGATGGCAGTATCATGGTTGTCCCAAGGAGACTGTTCAAATCGGAGCAAAAAAAAGACACACAAAAGGACAAGAAACAAAAATGAACGTTGACCTAAGACAAACCCTCTAAAAACAGTAGTGGCATGAACTAAAAACGCTGCCAATTGGGAGAGGTTAAAATAAAAGGACCAGACTTTGGAGATCTCGATTGTTCAGGTGGCAGATGAACGCAGTCGTTGGTCCTTACAAGAACACAAAATCTTGCGAAGAAGCTCCCTCCTAAACTGGCGCTAAACTTGTACCTCCTGGTATGCCACAAACGAATATCTGCATGGTCGTACAATATTACCTGTTATATGCAGCTCTCTCTCCTTTATAAGTATAGATTTAACTTACGACCTGTATCAAGAGAAATGATCATTCTTAAGTTAAAACGAGGCCAATTTTCTGGTAAAATTGGTTTTTTTAAGATATAAAAGATGGACGTTCGGCATATCAACAAAAGACCTTGCCACTAGAAAAGTTGTTAAAATACAAAGTGACCTTAGATTTAGTCTGTCGCACTGGAGCACATTGTTCATGTAAAGTTCTGGCTTAACATTTCCATTATGTTGCGTATGTCCTTATTTATACATATGGTGTGTCTAAGGAGCTATAAATTATGGTTTGTACTTTTTTTTTTATACTTTAGTTCTTGTTCTTCTCTGTCTTTTTCAAGAGGTCCTGGTGGCTGATCATGGATAATTTTTTTTGGTCATGTGTTTAAGACTTTCATTTCTAGCAAGCTGGAGTTGCTTATTTTATATTATTTGATATATGTGATTTCTCCAGTGGATGTGTTGGCTGAAATAGTATTTTTTGTACCATGGGAATATTTGCTAAAGAAATTTTAATTTACGATAATGTTATTTTGCATTTATACTACAGGGATTTACACAATTATACCATATACCATTGTGTTCCAGAAACCCAGTTTGGAACCTCTTTCTACAATTTCTCTCTTCCCACTTTATCTTAACTTATTCTCAGTCCCAATCATTTTGTGAGCTGGAAGTCAGCAGCTCTTGGCTTTGCATAAGATGAAAAGTGACATTTTGGGACCTTCAATAACTGTTGGCTGAACACCCTTGGCCGACGACTATCTCTCCAGACTCCCCCATACACATACGCACTCTGTCCATCCAAGCATGTATGGGCCTCGTGGCGGCCTACCTCCTGGGCGAACAAATGCTCCCTATACACAGAAAATTGCCACCCGGTCCTGGTAAAAACAGCAGGTTTGTTCAAAAACGAGCTAATGTGAAAGGGGGGCTGTTACAGTTTACCATAGGTGGGTTGCTCATAAATGGACACCCCCTTTAAGTGTTTTGAAGTGCCAGGAGCTCTCTCTTAGACTAGGTTAGACTTTTAAAAGAGACATATATCACTGTAACATGTCAAATATTCCTTAAGCTTATGATATATATATTGAAATAATGTTTACGCCATTTAAATGTGAAGAAATAATTTCGACAAGTATACATATACAAAGCCCAATGTACCCATGCAGATTGTATATCTCCCTACAGTTTGATAGTCTTATATTTTAGTAAAATATAACGAGCATGGGTATTACGCAGGATTTTATGATTGAGTTTCTGTTTTCACACCCCATCTAATAACATGGCCAGCAACCTCACATCTCTGCTCAAGATACTAGACAGTGTAGTATGTGAGAAATACAGGATGCATAGGAGTGGCTCATATTGTGTGACTTCATAAAGTCTTACATGCCTTTTCATGCCTAAAACCGTCACGCAGTCTAGGCCTAAATAGCATTTTATCAATGGCCAAAAACCTAATACAAACACAAGAAAATAGTCCCTCCAGTTACAATATTAATTGGTTCCGGGACGACCATTGTATGTTAAAACCATTGTAACTTGACTCCTTGGAAAACTGGTAATTGGTTCCAAAGCCCCGAAATGTCACCCCAAGATAAGAGAAAATAAAGATTTAATAAAAATAAGCAGATAACTAAGACAGATAAAGCACGTCTTTACATAGAACAGTCAGGAATACATGCTGGGAGCTGTAAATTAATATCTATGATGAGGACAGGAGCTTCTTCAGGGTCCTGTATAGTACACAGTAGGGCTGGGCCTAAAATCTATATTGCGATATAATTTGAAGCATGTGCGATATAACGATATATCGTGATATATTATTTTCTTCTGTATATATACAAAATTGCCATCATCCATGTCCCCCAGCCAGCGCCATCAGCCCCATTTCATTGCCACCATCATCATCCATGTTCCCCAGCCGCCGCCATCAGCCCCATGCCATTGCCAATTTGCGACCATCATCATCTACCCCAGCCAGCGCCATCAGCCCCATGCTATTGCCACCATCATCATCTCCCCCAACCAGCGCCATCAGCCCCATGCTATTGCCACCATCATCATCTCCCCCAACCAGCGCCATAAGCCCCATGCTATTGCCACCATCATCATCTCCCCCAGCCAGCGCCATCAGCCCCATACCATAGCCATCCACCCCCCCGGGAGATTCAGGCCCCTGCTAATATACTTACCTTTCCTTCAGGGTGCACGGCTGGCTGATGGAGTCTGCAGGAGACAGACCGCATCTTCTTCCCAGTATGCACTGGGAGGGACCTGACGTCACACACAGCGTCAGCCAGCGCGCAAGGCCTTGGCCAGTGCAGCGCGGTGCAGAGTCGGGAGGCCACGGAGCGGTGATTGAGAAGCTTCTTTAATTCACTACTGCTCCGTGGTCATCTATCGCGATATGGCGATATAGCTAAGATCTATATCGTTGCCCGAATTTATGACTATAATATCGTATATCGTTTATATCGCCCAACCCTAGTACATAGTGTACCAGAAAAATAAAATGGAGCCGCCCTCACCCAACATCCAAAGGAGCAGCTCATCCTGGTACAGACAGATGTAGTATCGAACTGTACAGTAAAAAGGAGATACTAGACGACCAATAAAGGTGCTTTACCAGAGAAATAGCCATATTGATTGGTTGGATCGAAGTCTGAGGTATTGTATGTTTAATCTAGTTTCAATTTACGGTGGCCCAGGAAAGACCTTTGTAAGTGGAAAATACTATATCCTCAGGCCATTTTACCTTGAGGGACCACTGTATATCTATCGGTAAGCCAGAAGCGCACCAGTGTGTCATATTCTTATAATAGCCATTGCTGTGTGCTAGTAATTTGCCTTTTCTGTATTGTTTTTAAACTACACTTAAGAGGCATCTGTCAGCAGATTTGTACCTTTCCCTGTCAATCAAAGTGGAGAGGGCGCAGCAGTCGCAGAAAAAGTGGAACTTCTAGGTGTAACGGCAACGCATAAATCAAAACATTTTTCTAAGCAATGCCGTGACATATGAACACGGGACCAACACAGATGTCTTCAGCTGCCAAGGGTACATGCAACAGGTCAGCCGGTGTCATAGGTACAAAACTGCTGACAGATGCCCTTTAAGCATTTTAGCCAAAGTATGAACTTTTTCTCATGTTCGTTTGTTAATCTAAAAGTGCCCTTGTATTTCAGTATAAACATCTGCCGGTAGATCTCTCATATGACAGCTGCTCCAAATTAAAGGGGTTATCCAAAGTCTAAAGTATCCCCCCCCCCAATGCCCAGGCCCCTCGTATACATTATACTAACCTGCTCCCCGACACCCACGTCGCTCCGGATCCCTGCATGGTCGCCACTGCATTTCCCCGTTTCACAGATCAAAACATCCTGTCGCGCAACTGTGAGATGCAGCGGCGGCCATGCAGGGGAGCAGGTAAGTAAAATCCATACAAGAGGCCTGGGCATTGGGGGGGGGGGGGATTTTAGACTTTGGATAACCCCTCTAAGGCATCTTCTGCCAGGGCTAGCAAACATCCCTTCACTTGTGTCAAAGGTCCAATCTTTGTGACTTGTGATCCAAATTTTAGTACCATAATAGAGCAGTAAACAAACTCTTCTAGAATTCAGAAGCCCTCGTCACCACTGGCTGTACACTGACAAGTAGAGCAGGGAGGAGGATGAGGCAGCTCTTTAGCTCAGTGCTCTGAAGTAACTTGTCCTGCTGTGTGATTAGGACAGGTTCTGTGTCTACTAATAGGATGGCGGACATTTTAATTATCCTGATGATTGCTCCCTAGACAAATTGAGCCATTATAACTAATGAAAGGTATTTGGGATAAAGTAATATTTAAGCATTTTCAGTAATTTTATTTTCTTAACTCCCAGAGAACCCCTTTAAAGACGTTTTCCCTCTTAATCCCCCCAGCCCATTGCAGTTAGCTGTTTTTGTTATCTCTCATCCATCTGACTGAAAGACATAAAACCAAATATACTACGTACGACATTGTACAAGTCCTGTAAACTGCAGTATTGCTGTATACGTTCACCAGCATTAGGTTTGCCTTCCCATAAAGTATTCCGAGGTACTATTTGTGTTAAATCTGGAGAAATGCAATCATAAGTATAAGATAATATAATCTAAAAGCTAGAAAAAGTTAAGATAAAACGATGGGGATTTATAGCAGTCTCTATAGGCTACGAAAATATATGCTGTAGCAGGTTTCAAGGCAAGCCTACATACCTATCTCATTGCATGGTTTTGTGTGGGGTGATGGATGTCTCTTGTATATTCAAGTAATCCCAGGCTACACAGTTGACAAGAACCATCTATAATGGACATATCCTCCTAACGCCCCAAAAACATGAGTATATCCCTACCTACAACAGCAAGACTTACAGTAAACAGTTCCAAAATATATCTGTTATAATCTATGGTGGAATTAACAAAGTATTCGAATCATGGAAGTGATAATACAAAATAAAAACATAATTTAGGGTGCTTTGACATGGGCAGTTTTTATTAGCCGAAATGAGCAACGATATAGCTTGTTTATCTCCATGGCACTGTATATGCCCAAGTTATAGTTAACGCCATTGTTCAGACACATACACCGTCATTATTATCGGCAGGACATCCCGACTTACACAAAGCGATGTGCTGCCACAAAAGATGTGATCATCCATTAGCTCACTTGTCAGTTTATGGGCAGCATATTTATACCAGGCAGTGATCAGACGAAGTACCAATGTGTGTGCCCAATCATTGGGCTGTAAAAAGCCCGTTAGAAAAGTGCTTTGTTAAAGGAGTTGTCACCTCAGCCATTGTGGCACGTCGCTAGGATATGCCACCAATGTCAGAAAGGTGCAAGTCTCACTCTTCTCTAGAACGGGGCCCTCAAAGTTAGGCTACATGCACACGAACGTATTTTGTTTCCGTATCCGTATGTCCATTCTGTAGCCCCGCAAAAAAAATAGAGCATGTCCTATCCTTGTCCGTTTTGCGGACAAGGATAGGCATTATTACAATAGTGCCACAAAAAAAAGGATGCCATACGAACGTCATCCGTTTTTTTGCATGTGTGCATGTAACCTTAACAAGGACTCGGCTATTTTCAAGTCCCATATAAATGAAGAGCGCAAGCGCAGCAACCGCTCCATTCACCTCCGTGGGACTGCCAAAAGTAGCCGACCCATCGCTCAACTATTTTCGTTCACTTTGGGGACCCCATTCTAGAGATAAGTGCGGGTTCCACCTCTGACACCCGCACCTATCTGATATTAGTGATGCCCTAGCAATATGCCACCAATATCTGAGGTGAGACAACCACTTTAATTTCCTCAAATAGTGCTTCCTAAATTTCATGTTATCCTTGAACAGATTAGTAACCCCAAAAATATTTTTATTTGCATTTAAAGGACCTGTATGCAGTTAATGGAGATTACTGCTCTGAAGACTTGAACGAGGCTGAACTGCAATACAGTTTCTAAAAAAAAAAATACTCCTAAACTAATCCTCTATTTTGCAATGCAAATTTCCAAGGGTCATAGAAGCTGACAAATGATATGATTTGGGCTCCATTCACACATCCGTGTGTGTTTTGCGGATCCGCTAAACACGAACACCGGCAATGTGCGTTCCGCATATCGCCGCCACTCTCATAGAAAATGCCTTTTCTTGTCCGCAATTGCGGACAAGAATAGGACATGTTCTATTTTTTTCAGGAACGGAAGTGCGGATCCGCAATTCCGGATTCGGGCGGGACATAGTGTGTCCCCATAGAAATGAATGGGTCCGCAATTCCGTTCCGCAAAATGCGAAACAGAATTGCGGACGTGTGAATGGAGCGTTAGGCCGAACAAAAGATCCATGGGCAACTAAGCCAGTTTTCCTTTACACCAGTTTTGATGAATCTCTCCCCGTGACACCACTGGATTTTTAAGCCTGATTAGTTTGTAAGCTCCATGTCTGTGTATATGGTGTTCAGGAGTATACATGGAGAAGAGATAAGGCAGATTTCATTTTCCATTCTACTGAAACTTCAGAAGAACAGAAAAAAACAGGATCCTGTTGTATCAGTTCTGCACATTTGGCATCCGTTTAGCCATTTCCGTCTGAGATATGTTTTTTTAAGACTGAAAAAAACGGATCTCAGATGGAAATGGCTAAAACGGATTCCAAATGTGCATAACTGATGCAACGGGATCCGGTTTTTTTTCTGTTATTCTGACGTTTCAGAAGAGCGAAAAATGAAACTGTGATGTGAAACCAGCCTAACCTATACTAATCTACATCCTACCATGTTGGGAGGTTGTGCCCCTTCCCCCACTCTTCTAGAAGAAAGGCTGCCTGACCTTTTCGTTTGCTAATGCCTTATTCACAGTCGGTGTTCGGTCAGTGATTTACATCAGTGGAAAAACCAGGTGCTGCAAAAAAAAGGACAGAAGAGGTGCTGATCTTTCACTTCTACCTCAAGGGCACATGCACACGAACGTGTGCTGCCTTTGCCGTTTTGTGGATCCGCAATACACAGGCACCGTTCCGTGTGCATTCCGCATCACGGATGCAGACCTATTTACTTCAATGGGTCCGCAAATCCGGAGATGCGTAACGGGCTCACGGAACACTACGGAGTGCTTCTGTGGGGTTCTGTTCCGTACTTCTGTTCCACAAAAAGATAGAACTTGCTCTGTCTTTTTGCGGAACGAACGAATACAGACCCATTCAAGTTGAATGGGTCTGGGTTCATCCCAGCGGCCATACGGAGGTTGCCTGTGCATTGGGGACCACAAATTGTGGTTCCTCAATGCACGGAACGGCCCACCTACAGCCGTGTGAATGAGCCCTAAGTCTGTGGAGGCTCCAATCCTAGTTTTGGCTCACAATCACCGATGGAAATTACTGACCAAAACACTGATGTGTGAATAAGGGCTTGTTCACACGACCTTGCCATGTTTTGTGGTCCGCAAATTGCGGATCCGCAAAACATGGATGCCGGCCTTGTGCCTTCCGCAATTTGCGGAGCCGAACGCCTATTCTTGTCTGCAACACAGACAAGAATAGGACATGACTCATAACTTTTGCGGGGCCACAGAATGTAGCAGTGCTGTCCGCATCTTTTGCGGCTCCATAGAAGTGAATGGGTCCGCACTCGAGCCGAAAAAAATGCGGCTCGGATGTGGACCAAAACCACGGTTGTGTGAAGGAGCCCTAACTCTGTGGTGCTCCAACAGACCATAAAACCTGTGTAGGTTGATATCACCCATTGGAAAGGGGCATGAGGCTACCCTCCACCTATGGATTATTATGGTACGGGTGTAAGGGAGGGTAGAAGGCGCATCCATATTATTTAAAGAACTTGGATGCTGGGGACAGCTTAATGGAGCTATGGTCTTTATTGATGAGTAGATATGTTATTTTTGGCCTAAATTGATGCTTTTTTGCATGGAAACTCCCACTGGTTGATGGACAGAACTGTGCCACATATTCTACCTTGCTGCACTAAAAGTAGAAGATAACATTGGGGGAAACAGATTTATGTCTGGAAAATCTGAACCAGATTTGCTATGAAAATATAAAGATCAGGTATCAAATATCCGACTCTGGATTTTCTTTGTCTGCACTACTGTCCCTGACAACAGCGAGCACGCACTAACACGATAGCTGGTGTCGCCTATTACGAAGAACGCCCCAATGTGTAAATGCTATCTCCGGTTAGTGAAAGCCTATAGTGCTGTGTGCTTAGGGGCATGGTTACTTGACTGCTACTGTAAACTCTTGGTGTACTACTTAAGGGTATGTTAAAAAAAAAAAAAAAAAAGTAACCAATAAACAGCTTCTTTGGAAATATTGGGCTCTGAGTCGTAATTTCTGTGTCTAATATAGAATAAAAATGTTTTGTCTTTTGAAGGGTATTATTTTTCGCAGGAATCGGTAGCTGTGTATGCCTTGAGGCCTTTATTCACACATCAGTGTTTGATCAGTCATTTCTTACAGTGATTGTGAGCCAGTACCAGGTGTAGATCAAAAACACAGAACAGGTGGAAATCTTTCCATCATACCGTATACGTGTAGGCCTTACTCCTGGTTTGGGCTCACATTCACTGATGAAAATCACTGAACAAACACTGACTGTGAATAAGGGCTCATGCACACGAACAGAAAGGCTCTGGGCCCGTACTGCAGACGGCAAATAGCGGCCCACAATACACATGAAATCGTCCGTGTGCACTCCGATCCGTAAGATACCCCAAAAGATGGGACGTCTCTTTTGTGGTGCGGAGGAACAGACCCGAAGTCCCATGGAAGCACTTCATATTGTTTCCGTGGGCTTCCAATTCGTGCCTCTACTCCGCAAAAAATGACGTTCTATCTTTTGCCGTATCTTGCGGATCGCGGTCCGATTCAAATCAATGGGTCTGCAACGCAATACGGACGGGATTCACGTGGCTGGTGCTTGTGCAGTCTGCAATATGGGCACAGATGCCTTACGTTTGGGCCTTAAGCTGAGATCACACCAGAGCCAAAACCAGGTGTGGGTCAAAAACAAAGAACCGGAGCAAATCTTTCCATTAGGGTACTTTCACACTTGCGGCATGGCTATCCAGCAGGCTGTTCCGGCGGGTGAACAGCCCGCCGGATTCGCCATGCCGCAAGTACCCGTGTGCTGCCGCTCCGTCCCCATTGACTATGGCTCAGCACAGCAATGATCGCCAGACTAAAAAGTCGGACCTGCAGTACTTTTGGTCGAGCGATCTCTGGCCGTGCTGCGCCCTAACTCCGCTCCCACCCCTATTATAGTCAATGGGGACGGAGCGGCAGCACACGGGTACTTGCAGCATGGTGGATCAGCCAGATAGCCATGCCGCAAGTGTGAAAGTATCTTTACACCCTATCTCTGAGGGCTTCACTGCTGGTTTTGGCTTGCAATAACTTATGGAAATCACTAATCAAATAACTGAAGTGTGAACTTAGCCTTAGGCTAGATGCAGACATCCGTTAAACCCGGACGTGAGCAGTCCGTGGTAATGCTGGCTGGATTTGTTCTCTACAGCCGGAGCGCATGGCGTCATTGGTTACTATGACGCCGTGCGCTCCCTGCCACCGCTGCAGGATAGTAATACACTGGTATAGCAACCAATGACGCCGTGCGCTCCGGCTGTAAAGAACAAATCCAGCCCGCATTACCGCGGACTGCTCACGTCCGGGTTTAACGGACGTCTGCATCTAGCCTTAGGCCTCATGCACACAGCCGTTGCCCGGCCGTATTGCGTCCCGCATACGGCGGGTCTGCAATACATGGGCACCAGCTGTGTGCACCCCGCATCACAGTTACAGACCCATTCACTTAAATGGGTCCGCAATCCGGGAGATGTGGTGTGGAACAGAAGCCCGAATCGGAAGCCTACGTGAGTGCTTCCGTGGTGTTTCTGTCTGTGCCTCCGCTCTGCAAAAAAATAGAACATGTTCTATTTTTTTACTGTGCGGACAGATCAAGTTGAATGGGTCTCGATCTGTCCCGGCCCCCGCACGGATGTTGCCCGTGTATTGGGGATCGCAAATTGTGGTCCACAATGCACGGAACGGCTCATGCACACAAAGTTTTTTTTTTTCCCGCATCCAATCCCCATTATACTGTAGCTGTATAGGCTCTACTCCTCGTTTTGCCTCACATTCATTGATGATGATCACTGACCAAACACTGAGGCCTCGTTTACACTTCTTTGTTCGGTGAGTGAATTCCATCAGTGATTTGTGAGCTAAAACCAGAAGTGAAGCCTATACAAAGATGAGGTATAATGGAAAGATCTGTACCTGTTATGTGGTTTTGGCTCACAAATCACTGACCAAACACTGAAGTCTGAACGAGGCTCTGACTGTGTGAAAGCGGCCTGATAACCCCTTTACATGGCTTCCCTTGCTCGTCTGTAAAGGAGAAAGGTGCATTTAAATGCAGTGATCTCCTCCACACTATGTGAAGGAGCGATCACTAAGGCTCCTTTCAGACGACCGAGTTCCACGCATCGGACTTGCAGCTCCCGTCCTGACCACCTAGCACTGCCGGGGTCGTATAGCATTATATTGATTTATGATGCTATATATCCCTTACAGTTCTGGAATGTATTGGATAACACTGACATAATGCTATAACACAAGTCTATAACATAAGCGTCCAGACTCCAGAATGGAGGGAACCTCAGGATCCGGTAAGGTCAGAGAGACTGCTCATGTGAATACGTGCTTATATACTGAGGAACAGATCCATTATATACTGAGGAACAGAACACTCATTAATGGTGATGGCGGGGATGTATCCTTTTTGAGTACCCCATCCATGGACCTGCTTAACCCTAAGTTCACACCTGAGCGTTTTACAGCGCGTTAAAACGCGCTGTAAAACGCTCAACACATGAAAACCAATGCTTTCCTATGGCCCTGGTTCTCACTTGAGCGTTTTACAGCGCGTTTGAACGCGCTATAAAACGCCCGACGCATAAACAAGTACTTGAGCTTTTTTTGGGGCGTTTGTCGCGCGTTTTGTGATTGACACCACAGTAGTCAATCACAAGAACGCGCGTTTCCTATTTGCAAAAACGAACGCTCAGGTCTGAACCCAGGGTAAAAGAAAGTTCGAACATGAGTCCAAAAAATTGATTACCATAGACTTGCATTTAAATACTTTAAGAGAATATTACCGCTCACAGGGGATACCCAGGGGATTGAGATCTTATCTCAGACCAACTCTCTTCCCCAATAATGAGGAGTTCTGTAAAAAGTTTAAGAGCATTAACAACAAATATGCCTATGAACTGATGCTGCTTAACCCCTTAAGGACCCAGCCTTATTTCACCTTAAGGACCCGGCCATTTTTTGCAAATCTGACCAGTGTCACTTTATGTGGTGATAACTTTAAAACGCGTTTACTTATCCAGGCCATTCTAAGATTGTTTTTTTGTCACATATTGTACTTCATGACAGTGGTAAAATTGAGTCAAAAAATTTCATTTTTATTTATAAAAAAATACCAAATTTACCAAAAATTTTGAAAAATTAGCAATTTTCCAAGTTTCAATTTCTCTACTTCTATAATACATAGTAATACCACCAAAGGAAGTTATTGATTTACATTCCCCATATGTCTACTTCATGTATCGATCATTTTGGCAATGCCATTTCATTTTTTGGGGACGTTACAAGGCTTAGAAGTTTAGAAGCAAATCTTGAAATTTTTCAGAAATTTTCAAAAACACACTTTTTAGGGACCAGTTCAGGTCTGAAGTCACTTTGTGAGGCTTACATAATAGAAAACCACCCAAAAATGACCCCATTCTAGAAACTACACCCCTCAAGGTATTCAAAACTGATTTTACAAACGTCATTAACCCTTTAGGTTTTCCACAAGAGTTATTGGCAAATGGAGATGAAATTTCTGAATTTTGATTTTTTTTTGAAAATTTTCCATTTTAATCCATTTTTTCCAGTAACAAAGCAAGGGTTAACAGCCAAACAAAACTCAATATTTATTGCCCTGATTCTGTAGTTTGCAGAAACACCCCATATGTGATCATAAACTGCTGTATGGCCAAACGGCAGGGCATAGAAGGAAGGGAACGCCATATGGTTTTTGGAAGGTAGATTTTGCTGGACTGGTTTATTTATACCATGTCCCATTTGAAGCCCCCCGATGCACCCCTAGAGTAGAAACTCCAAAAAAGTGACTCCATCTAAGAAACTACGCCCCTCAAGGTATTCAAAACCGGTTTTACAAACTTTTTTAACCCTTTAGGTGTTCCACAAGAGTTATTGGCAAATGGAGATGAAATTTCCGAATTTAGATTTTTTTGTTACCTTGCCTCAAAAAGAGTGTAATATAAAGCACCAAAAATCATATTTACCCTAAAATAGTACAAACAAAACTGACACCTTATCCCGTAGTTTCCAAAATGGGGTCACTTTTTTGGAGTTTCTTCTGTAGGGATGCATCAGGGGGGCTTCAAATGGGACATGGTGTCAAAAAACCAGTCCAGCAAAATCCGCCTTCCAAAAACCATGTGGTGTTCCCTTCCTTTTGCACCCTGCCATGTGGCCATACAGCAGTTTACGCCCACATATGGGGTGTTTCTGCCAACTACAGAATCAGGGCAATAAATATTAAGTTTTGTTTGGCTGTTAACCCTTGCTTTGTTACTGAAAAAATGGATAAAAATGGAAAATTTGAAAAAAATAGCTGTTTTGGGACCGTTTTTATTTTTTGTTATTTACATTGTTGATCTGACAGGTTAGATTGTGTGCTATTTCTATAGAGCAGGTTGTTACACACGCGACAATACAAAATATGACTACTTTTTGGGGGGTTTTGTTTTAGTTTTACATAATAAAGCATTTTTGAAAAAAAAAAATTTGTGTCTCCACATTCTGAAAGCCATAGTTTGTTTTTTTTTTTTCCTTTGGGGGCAATTGTCCTATGTAGGAGCTCCCTCCCCGTTAACCCCTTCCATGATGCGGTCCGTCTGGACTGCAGCATGGAAGGGGTTAAACGGCTGGCATCTGTACAAGCACAGATGCCAGCCATTTTTAGCAGTGACACTGACACTCTGCTAACCACTGGCCACCAATAAATACCACACAGGAGGCGGGTGGGGGATCGCGATCCAGCACGCCGGGGTTGGGGGGGGGGGGACACAATAATTTTATAAGGTTCTGATTCCCGCAGTCACGGACTGCGGGAATCAGAACCTTTGACCTGACATTAGAATCCTCTGATTGGCTAGTCTGTACAAACTAGCCAATCAGAGCGATCCCTGGCCGAGGACCGCTCTGTTTGGTCCCGGGCCGGTTAGCTGAGATCCCTGGCTGTGTGTAACAGCCTGGGTCTCAGCGCTGTCACCATGTCTGCAGACATGGTGACAGTTTAACTGTAGGATGAGAATGCTCGTCCTAATGCGCTAATTGCCGCTCAGTTAGGACGAGCATTCTCTTCCAGGGTCCTTTTGTGTCTTTCATGGAAAAAAATAAAACCTACACGCAGCGACAATAGACAGAGGTTGAGAAAATTAAAAGGGACAAATGGCAACGTGATTTGAAGGATTATCAGGTGGGCCATATATACACATGGCAACAACAGAAACAGAACAGACCACAAAGAAGGAAGGGGAGGAAATTTGACCAGAGTCGGTTTGGTTTTACCACAGGTGACTCAGTCTCCAGATGAAGTGAATAAAACACCTTCTTTAGGACCCCCTCAAGCCGGCGCGGGGGGGGGAAGGGGGGGGACACCGCAGATCGCAGAAAGAACTTACTCCCACCATCCAACAGGGGCACACGGGGGAGAACCACGAGACGCAGAGAGATGCAATAAACAATCTGGTCATGAATATCTCATCCAGGGAACTGACCAACAACCAACTTAAAGTATTGGGACGTGGTTTATCTTTTTGTCCTGGGCAAGAGAGAAATTGGTTTGATTTAGGCTACATGCACACGATCGTTGGTGTTTTGCGGTCTGCAAACCGCGGATCCTCAAAACACGGAAGCTGCTCCGCGAATTGCGGAACGGAACGCGGCCCATTATAGAAATGCCTATTCTTGTCAAGAATAGGACATGCTCTATTTTTTTTGCAGGGGCACGGAACGGAGCAACAGATGTGGACAGCACACGGCTCGGCTCAGACGCGGACCACAACAGCGGCCGTGTGCATGAGGCCTTACCCTAGGTTCACACCTGAGCGTTTTACAGCGCGTTCAAACGCGCTGTAAAACGCTCAAGACATGAAAACCAATGCATCCCTATGGGAGTGGTTCACACTTGAGCGTTTTACAGCGCGTAAAAACGTGCTGTAAAACGCCCGACGCATAAGCTCGTTCAGGAGCGTTTTTTTGGGCGTTTGTCGCGCTTTTCCTCCCATAGACTTCAATGGTGTAGATATGCCTTTTTCTATTGGTCTCCAGAATCACGAACGCGCGTTTGACGCGCGTTTCCTATTTGCAAAGACGTTTTACGCGCGTTTCAAAAACGCTCAGGTCTGAACCCCGTGTTAGAGTTGGATTTACACTGCTTCGATTAAAGCAGCAGATAAGGGAGGGGCGGTGGTGGTGATGGACACTGTTGGATATAATCGGGAGGTGCTCAGACAGTTGAGTGACCGGGAGGTACACACAGTATTACAAAATGATCCCAAGTGGTAAATTATCCCTATCTTGGAGAAAATTATTGATGAAGCTCTGAATGAGGGCATCATTGACAAGGGTGCCAGTGTATTTCTCATGATACAGCACCCGGTCACTCCTCTGTTTTATGTACTTCCAAAGATCCATAAGAGCCTTGTCGACCCCCCTGGCCGACCGATTGTGTTGGGGAGGGGGTCGGTGTTCAGCAATATAGCTATTTTTCTGGAAAGGGTCCTACGGGTCCATGCCACCAGCGCTCCTTTCTACATCAGGGACACGAGTCATTTTCTGGTGAAGGGATTTGAGTTTGCCTGACCACCCACTTCTTGTCAGCTTTGACGTGGTCTCACTGTACACGTCCATTGAGCACGCTTTTGGTTTAAATGTCGTCGTTGTGGCCCTGGCCGGCACCGGGCTCTCCCCAGGTAGCTGTAAGTTTGTCCTCCATCTCCTGGAGGTGGTCCCAAGGAGGAATTATTTCCGCTTTGGGAACACTTTCTACCTTCTACATGGTCTGTTCTGTGTCTGTTGTTGCCATGTGTATATATGGCCCACCTGATAATCCTCCACATCACGGTGCCATTTGTCCCTTTTAATTTTCTCAACCTCTGTCTTATGTCCAAAGGTATCTGGCACCAAGGAAATTGGGATGTTATCCCTGCCTTGGTTGCTGCAACCGTGGGAATATGGTGAAAGGAGACACCTATGCCCACCCACCCTTATAGTGGGAAATCTTATAAGATCAAAGAATTCTATACGTGCAGAACTCGTGACGTCATTTACATGATCACGTGCCCGTGTGGTCTCATCTATATAGGTGAGACCACAATGGAGGCACGAGAACTAATTAATTCCCATAAGAGTAACATCAGAAGGGGTTTGCTGGCCAAACCTGTAGCAAAGCATTTTGTGGAGCGTGCACATAGATTCAATGGGTGAATTGAGACGTGGGGGCGACAAAGATCGGATCCTACGGAAAAAAAGAACTCAAATGCATCTTTGAATTGAAGGCACTACAACCCCATGGGATGAATATTGAATTTAACGTTGGCAATGTATAATGCATCCAGGTAACGAAGAGGCTCTATGTACTCAGTAAGGTGATTTTTAATATGGTCTTGTTTTTAGTTTTCACATTATCTGGTGTTTTATTCATCTATGTACATTATTGTCAGGTGTTGAACTCATCTGTCTGAAAGGATAGATGTCCCGCTCCTCTTGGGTTGCGATATATGGGTCCACTGTTTGATATGAGCATTAAGTGGATGTATACTGTCAGCAATCCGGTGCTGTTGGTGATGCATCCCTAGCAACGGAGCGCGTGTGCAGTGGCATTAAGGAGGTGATTAGACGCAATAGAGATCGCACGGTCGGGAGAGTCTGCAATCATGTGACTAGTGCGGAACATGTGATGGAATGTTCCCTCCTCCCACGGCATGCGCACTGAGTGCAGGGAGACACGCTACAATGTGACATCTCAAGACGTTGAGTTCATCTAAAGTACTTGGTGAGAAAGGTATTTATTATAAACACATTGGAATTAAGAATATGTGGGCACATTTTATTACATGTTGAGATGAAATAAATGCAGACTTAATTATTTGCACTACGCTATTGGCCACCCACACAAGGGGAGGTGTGGCTTGCACTTTATAAACTTGATCGTAGGGGGATCACATTATGCTTGACAAAGGCTTTGGAATAGCCGAAACGTAGCAATTTTGTAACCACGTTTTGCATGCAAGCAGTTCTCCATAAAGGGATTTTTTCCGGACATGCTGCCTCAGTCATCGTTCGTTGGACTGACATAATGCTGTCAGTCACTTTACTGGGTTTCTTCTTTTCCAATGTTGTTTTCTTAAGCCTGATCATAAAACAGAGGCTTAAATAATGAGAGATATAGGGGACATTAGTATGTACTTGGACCATAGGTCTGTGCCAAGAAAATGGCATCATGTCCTATATTTTTGTTTCCCCTAATTTGTTTGCAAGGGTTATCCTATGATTTTAGTGTCAAAGATGAAAATCTCTAACATAGCTAGAACTAGCCCTGTACCCCACATGGATAGAGAGCTCCATTAGTCATTGCTCTGATAGATTTTATCTGAAAGCTCATGGGGCGTGTACTTTCTGCTGCAGCTCTCCCCTTATCAGCTCAGGGGGCATGTCCTCCTTCCAGTAGCTATCTCCCTGTAACAGCTTCTAACACTAGATCATGTGCATCCACCTCAGCAATGTTACCAAGGTGGACAGAGAAATAAAGAAAAAAAGAAACAGGTGGCGCTTCACTAAGTTTTAATTGTATATAGCTACAAACCTATTCAGAACCAGGCCTTGAGTTGAAAATTCTAGTTTTTTTTTTCATGAGACAGCCACTTTAACCTCTTAAGGACGCAGGGCGTACATGTACGCCCTAGCGTCCAGGTACTTAAGGACTCAGGGCGTACATGTACGCCCTGAGAAGTTCCGATCACCGCAGCGCTGCGGGTGGTGATCGGAACAGGATGCCTGCTGAAATCATTCAGCAGGCATCCTGTGTCTATGCCGAGGGTCATGTGACCCCCGTGTCGGCGATCGCAACAAACCGCAGGTCAATTCAGACCTGCGGTTTGTTGCGTTTCCGGGTACATCGCGTCACCTGTGACCCGATTACCCGGAAATGACGGTGATCGGATGGCGTGAGGACACCATCCAATCACCATCATGCATGTCTGCATGCCCTGTGATTGGCTGCCGGAGGGCCTGTGATTGGCTGCCGGGAGGAGGTGGCTGCTGCGGCGGCAGATTCAAATCTCCTCCTCTCTTCGAGCAGCTTCCTTTTGGTTCCTGCTCTTGGAGAGAGGAGACGTGCCCAGCAGCCCCCAGAAGCACCGATCTTCAGGGTAAGTCAGGGACAGGGTTAGGTCAGGCAGGGTCAGTTCAGTCTGGGGTCCACAGCACACTCAGCTGTGAGACCCTAGACCCTGCTGTAGCCCCCCCTACCCCCCCTTTTTAGTTGTGCAATTTTTTTTTGTGCACTAATTTTGGTCGGCGCTCTTTAGTGTCCGGCCACTATTAGTGCATCGCACAACTGACCGCTGATCAGTTTTCTACTGATCAGTGAGTTTGACTTTTTTTTCACACCTCCCTTTTTTTAGTTAGGTTTTTTTTTTTTTTTTTTAGTGGTACATTAACACCCGGCCCCACACACACGCACGCACGCACACACACCCATGGACCGCCGGCTGTTCACGGTGGAGGAGGCATACGCCCAGATGCTCTCCGACACCGAGAGCGCCAGTGAGGATGAGGATGACCCCACCTTCCTCCTGTCGTCCTCATCCTCATCATCTGATGATGATGAGCCCCCAAGGCGGCGGAGACGTCGCCAGGCGGAGCCAGGGCCCTCACGCGCTAGGGACCCCGTGGCCCATCCCAGTACGAGCAGCCCTGGGGCTCGTACTGGTTTCCCGGCCCACCAAACAAGTGCACCGGTGACCTTAGCTGGTGTCCCCCAGTGGACTTTGAGCCTGCGATTCCGGATTTTGCTGGCAATCCTGGAATCCAGATTCCCACAGTGGGGTTCACTGAAATGGACTTCTTTAGTTTTTTTTTTCAGTGACCCGCTGGTGAATCTGATGGTGGAGCAGACGAACCTGTATGTCCAACAGTTCGTCGCTCAGCACCCAGGCTCTTTTTTGGCCAGGCCCGGTGGCTGGACGCCAGTCAGTGCAGCCGAGATGAGGACGTTTTGGGGCCTCGTGCTGCATATGGGCCTGGTCAAAAAACCCAGTGTCAGGCTGTACTGGAGTGGGGACGTCCTCTACCAGACCCCACTGTACAGTTCAGCCATGACACGTCCCAGATTCGAGGCCATCCGGAAATGCCTGCATTATGCAGATAATGCAGCATGTCCCCGAACTGATCCCGCCTATGACCGGCTGTATAAGATACGGCCGATCATCGATCATTTCGGGGCCAAGTTTGCACAGGCCTACGTGCCTGGAAGGGAGGTCGCGATTGATGAGTCTCTCGTTGCTTTCAAGGGAGACTCGTTTTCCATCAATACATTCCCAGCAAGCGAGCGAGGTATGGCGTGAAGCTCTACAAAATTTGTGAGAGTACCTCAGGGTACACTTACAAATTTCGTGTTCTGAGGCGAGATTCCCGTATTGAACCCCAGAATGTCCCCCACTCTGGGTGTTAGCGGGAAAATCGTGTGGGACCTTTGCACCCACTGCTGGATAAGGGTTACCACCTGTGCGTGGATAACTTTTATACCAGCATCCCTTGTTCAGGTCCCTTGCCGCCAGATCCACGTTCGCTTGTGGGACCGTGCGGAAAAATCAACGTGGCCTCCCTACCTACCCCCTCAGGTACCTATCCCCAGGGGTGAGACCCGTGCCCTTACTTGTGGAAACCTGCTGTTGGTCAGGTATAAGGACAAGAGGATGTCCTTGTACTGACCACAATCCATGGTAGCGGCACCACCCCAGTCTCTGTGCGAGGTACCACGGCAACGGTCCTCAAGCCCGATTGTATCGTCGACTACAATCGGTATATGGAGTGGAGTTGATCTATCTGATCAAGTTCTCCAACCATATAATGCCATGCGGAAAACCCGGGCATGGTACAAAAAAGTTGCGGTCTACATGGTGCAGGTTGCCATGTACAACGCTTTTGTACTGTTCGAGCGCTGGCAGCACAGGGACTTTCCTCCATTTCTATGAGGCAGTCCTCAGGGACCTGATCTTTTCTGACCGGGAAAGAGCAGGTCGGAGTACCTCGAGAGTTGGAGGAGCCCGGGTCGATCCTGGCCAACACTTTCCAGGTGTGGTCCCCCATACTGGAAAGAGGGACGAACCAAAAAAGTGCAGAGTGTGTCGCAAGAGGGGATACGGAAGGACACCACTACTCAATGTGACACTTGCCCGATCATCCGGGCCTCTGCATTGATGGTTGCTTCAGGCAGTATCACACTTCCATGGAGTTCTAAATTTTTATAATTCCCGACAGGCCCCTAGAAAATATATAAAAAAGTATGGCTCTCAGACTTTGGAGTCACATAAACAATTTTTTTCCAAAAATATTAGCTTCCTCAAACTGCGATCTTCCAGATGTTGTAAAACTCCAAATTCTGAGAGGCACACTTATTGGGCATCGCCGCGTCCGTAAAAATCTTCTCTATACAAATACCCCATAAACTGGCCCCTCTGACAAACTCTGTAAAAAAATAAAATAAAAAACTATATAAAAAGCCATTTTTATTGTCACCTTGAATCCCAAAAAGTGTAATATCTAGCAATCCAAAAGCCATATGCGCCCCAAATAGTGCCAATAAAACCGCCATCTCGCCCCGCACAAAATGAGCCCCACATTAGATAGTCGCCCAACTAAAAAAAAAAAACTGTAGCTCCCAGTCTAGAGATAGTCAATTTTTAATTTTTGTTCCCAAAATGATAACCTAGTGTAAACTCTTAAATAATAAAAAAGTAGACATATTAGGTATCGCCACGTCCGTAAGAATCTTCCCTATCAAATTAACATTTGACCCAACCCCTCAGATCTAGAGCGTTAAAAATATGGAATAAAAATGGTGCTAAAACACCCATTTTTGGCAAAATTTCCGTTTTAATCTATTTTTCCGTTAATAAAGCAAGGGTTAACAGTCAAACAAAACTAAATAATTTATTGCCCTCATTCCGTAGTTTGCAGAAACACCCCATATGTGGTCGTAAATGGCTATATGGCCACACGGCAGGACATAGAACAAAGGGAACGCCACATGGCTTCTGGAAGGCAGATTTTTATTTTTGCACCATGTCCCATTAGAAGCCCCCTGATGTAGCCTAGACTAGAAACTCCAAAAAGTGACCCCATCTAAGAAACTACACCCCTCAAGGTATTCAAAAATTACTTTACAAAGTTTATTAACCCTTTAGGTGATCCACAAAAATGAATGGCAAATGTAGAAACAATTTTACATTTTTAATTTTTGTTAGCTTCCCTCAAAAAAGTGTAATATAGAGCAACCAAAAATCATATCTACCCTAAAATAGTCCCAAAAAAACAACCACCATATCCTGTAGTTTCCTAGATGGGGTCACTTTTATGGAGTTTCTACTCAAGGGGTGCAGCAGGGGGCTTGAAAGGGTACATGGTGTAAATAAACTATTCCAGCAAAATCAGCCTTCCAAAACCCATATGGCGCTCCCCTCCTTCTATGCCCTGCGGTTTGGCCAAACAGTAGTTTAGGACCACATATGGGGTGTTTTTGCAAACTAGAGAATCAGGGCAACCCATACTGAGTGTTGTTTGACACTTAACCCTTGCTTTGTTCCTGGAAAAAATTGATTATAATGAAAAATTTTCCAAAAAATCGAAATTCTGAAATTTCATCTCCATTTTCAATGAATTCTTGTGGAAGACCTAAAGGGTTAACAAAGTTTGTACAATCAGTTTTGAATACCCTGAGGGGTGTTCTTTCTAGAATGGGGTCATTTTTGGGTGATTTCTATTCTGTAAGCCTCACAAAGTGACTTCAGACCTGTACTGGTCCATAAAAGTGGGATTTGAAAATTTCAGAAAATTTCAAAATTTGCTCCTATACTTCAAAGCTATGTAACATCCCCAAAAAATAAAATAGCATTCCCAAAATGATGGAAACATCAAGCAGACATATGGGGAATGTAAAGTAATAACTATTTTTGGGGGTATTACTATGTATTAGAAAAGTAGAGAAATTGAAACTTTGAAATTTGCAAATTTTTCCAAATTTTTGTTAAATTTGGTATTTTTTTATGCAAAAAATTTAACTTTTTTGACCCGATTTTAGTAGTGTCATGAAGTACAAGATGTGACGAAAAAACAATCTCAGAACGGCCTGCGTAAGTAAAACCGTTTTAAAGTTATTCAGACATAAAGTGACAGTGGTCAGATTTGCAAAAAATGGCCAAGTCCTTTAGGTGAAATAGGGCTGAGTCCTTAAGGGGTTAAAGGGAACCTGTCACCAGGATTTTGTGTACAGAGCTGAGGACATGGGTTGCTAGATGGCCGCTAGCACATCCGCAATATTCAGTCCCCATAGCTCTGTGTGCTTTTATTGTGTAGAAAAAACGATTTGATACGTATGCAAATTAACCTGAGATGAGTCCTGTCCCTGGACTCATCTCAGGTTCATTTGCACATGTATCAAATCGTTTTTTCTACACAAAAAAAGCACACAGAGCTATGGGGACTGGATATTGCGGATGTGCTAGCGGCCATCTAGCAACCCATGTCCTCAGCTCTATACACAAAATCCCGGTGACAGGTTCCCTTTAAATGAATGGGCCTTCAGGAAGAACAGACCGCACTTACTCCATCCATGTGTGGTTTGTTGTCTGTGATCAGGTTGAGGGCTCATGCACACGACCATTGGCTGTTTTGTGGTCTGCAAATTGCATATCTGAAAAACAATGGCCGTCACCCAATAGAACAGTCCTATTCTTGTCTAAAATCAACAAGAATAGGACATGTTCCACTTTACGCATCGTTTTTAGACCCGCTGCAAAAAATAAAATAAAAATGCCGATGCGGACCAAAACTACATTTGTGTGCATGAGCCATGAAATAGGTGTAAGTGCTGTTGCGGTTGGAGAAGATCCTATTAACTGCGCCTCTGTAGGTCAGATTGGTTAGGGGGCCCTTCGCCTGCAGCAGATTGTTACAGAATCTGTTCTATACCCATGAACAGGACTTGCAGAAATCCATGTGCCTGTCACCAAAACCCCATTCAGATGAATGAAATGATTTTCAGTTACAGAAATTTTCTACAAGAAAACCTAAGTCAGAAGGCACTCTGAGGCCGTGCGTCCACACGGCTGAACACCACAGCAGATCAGCTACTGGGAAAAAAAAAAAAAAAAACTACTATTCGTACAATAGGTGCACAGTCAAGTTTTTAGTTTTTTTTTTTTTTACACAGACATGAATTGGAAACTGAGTAGAGATGAGCGAATTTCAGGTTATGAAATTCGTTTACGCTTCGTTTACTGGTAAAAGGTGAATTGCATTATGGATTCTGTTACCACGGACCATAACGGAATGGCTGTAGAGGCGTTCCGTTATAATAGAAGTCTATGGGTTGCAAGACGGAGGACTCCCCTGCAGAACGGAAACAGGACGGATCCGTTTTGCAGCCCATAGGCTTCTATTATGACAGAATGAATGAAAAAATAAATGCCGGACCCGTTTTTCCAAATGACGCCGGAGAGATGGATCCGGATGCAAATGCAATTCGTTTGCATACGGATTTCCGGATCCGGCAGGCAGTTCCAGCTATGGAACTGCTTGCTGGAATCTAACACCACAAGTGTGAAAGTAGCCCAAGAGTTGAAGACATGATCTGGGGGGGAAAAAAATAAAAATAAATACGTACATGTAACAAAGGAAAACGTATTGTTTTACGTTTCAATCTGTCTCATTCGCTGCAATGTTACAATATATACACTTTTTTTTGCATGATAGAAAAAGCATGGTATGCTACACTATTCAGTCCTGCAAGAAAAAAAGACAAACTTTGCACTTTTGAACTGTTTGCCCAATAGTTTTTTTTCTTTACAACCTTCCTGTTGTACAGCAAGAACAAGACATGAACAGCCCCTAACATGCTACAGATTTTAAAAATCCTCACCAGTTCAATTTGATCATGTACAAAAAAAAAAAAGTATACGTGAGAATTGTAAAATCCTATTAACTTTACTGTATTAGGGCTCTTTCACACTTGCGTATTTGTTTTCTGGCATAGAGATCCATTGTCGGGGCTCTAGGACGAAAAGATACTGATCAGGATTGTCCCAATGCATTCTGAATGGAGAGAAATCCATTCAGGATGTCTTCAGTTCAGTATCTGAACGTTTTTTGGCTGGAGAAAATACCGCAGCATGCTGCGCTTTTTGCTCCGGCCAAAAATCCTGAACACTTGCCGCAAGGCCGGATCCGGAATGAATGCCCATTGAAAGGCATTAATCCGGATCCGGCCTTAAGCTAAACGTCGTTTCGGCGCATCGCCGGATCCAACATTTAGCTTTTTCTCAATGGTTACGATGGCAGCCAGGACGCTAAAGTCCTGGTTGCCATGGTAAAGTGTAGTGGGGAGCAGCATACTTACCGCCCATGTGGCTCCCGGGGCGCTCCAGAGTAGGGTTGGGCGATATCAAAAATATTGCCACGATAACGATATTAAGAAATTTATCGCGATAACGATATATATCACGATAAATGCCCATTTAGAAGAAAAAAACACTTGGAGACATTATACTGTATGGGGGCAGCCACAAGGAGACGTTATACTGTATGGGGGCAGCCACAAGGAGACGTTATACTGTATGGGGGCAGCCACAAGGAGACGTTATACTGTATGGGAGCAGCCACAAGGAGACGTTATACTGTATGGGGCAGCCACAAGGAGACGTTATACTGTATGGGGGCAGCCACAAGGAGACGTTATACTGTATGGGGCAGCCACAAGGAGACGTTATACTGTATGGGAGCGGGGCCACAAGGAGACGTTATACTGTATGGGGCAGCCACAGGAGACGTTATACTGTATGGGGGCAGCCACAAGGAGACGTTATACTGTATGGGAGCGGGCCACAAGGAGACGTTATACTGTATGGGGGCAGCCACAAGGAGACGTTATACTGTATGGGGCAGCCACAAGGAGACGTTATACTGTATGGGAGCTGGGGCCACAAGGAGGCGTTATACTGTATGGGGCAGCCACAAGGAGACGTTATACTGTATGGGGGCAGCCACAAGGAGACGTTATACTGTATGGGAGCGGGGGCCACAAGGAGGCGTTATACTGTATGGGGGCAGCCACAAGAGACGTTATACTGTATGGGGCAGCCACAAGGAGACGTATGTATGGGGGCACACAAGGAGACGTTATACTGTATGGGAGCCGGGGCCACAAGGAGACGTTATACTGTATGGGGGCAGCCACAAGGAGACGTTATACTGTATGAGGGCAGCGCAAGGAGGCGTTATACTGTATGGGGGCAGCCACAAGGAGACGTTATACTGTATGGGGGCAGCCACAAGGTGACGTTATACTGTATGGGGGCAGCCACAAGGAGACGTTATACTGTATGGGGGCAGCCACAAGGAGACATTATACTGTATGGGGGCAGCCACAAGGAGAAGTTATACTGTATGGGGGCAGCCACAAGGAGACGTTATACTGTAAGGGGCACGGGGGCAGCCACAAGGAGATGTTATACTGTATGATGCACTGTTATGGGGGGGGGGGCACTGTGGCTGACGCACTGTTATGGGGGGGGGGCACTGTGGCTGACGGACTGTTATGGGGGGGGCACTGTGGCTGACGCTAGGGGTGGGACGATATGGCGATATAGACGATATGCGATATGAATTTGTGCCACGATATCGATTTTGTCTATATCGCCATATCGCGGTAGAACATGGTATGCGCCGCTCTCGGCGCATACCATGTTCTCCTGAGATGGCACAGTGGAGAAGGAGGGAGTCCGTCCCTCCCTCCCCACTGAGAGCCGCCAATGAGAGAGGAGGGGAGGGACTGTAGCCACTGCTACCAATGAGAGCGGAGGAGGGGAGGGACTGTGGCCTGTGGCAGAACGTCACAGGCAGGGAGAAGGAACGCCCAGGGAGAGAAGCTGATGTCTCCTCCCTGGTGTTCCCACCATGTGACGTGGGCCAGAGCGGGCGAACGGAGCCCCGCACAGACATAATAGTAAGTGCCCCTATGTGCCCCCTAATTAAAGGTCCTATATGCACATGCAGGCCATATCCTATACCGCTTCTATGACTGCCTGCTGCGATCCGCCGCAATTAACCCCTCAGAACCTGAGGGGTTAATTGTGGTGAATCGCAGAGTGCAGTCACAGAGGCCCAGTATGGTATATGGCCGGCACATGCAGGCTACATTTCTATTCCTCATTGGTGGCACAGTGGGCCCCCGATCATTGGTGGCAGTTGTGATCGGAGCCCCAGCAGTGTAATGCTGGGGCTCCGATCGGTTACCATGGCAGCCAGGACACTACTGATGTCCTGGCTGCCATGGGGGCTCCCTGCTGCTGTGTGCACAGAGCACAGGGCAGCAGGGACAGTGTCAAGTCCTATATACCCTGACAGAGAGAGGTGAATAGGACAAGAGTCCTAGCCCCTAAGGAGGCTAAATAGTTATTAAATAAAAAGTTGAAAAAAAAAAAAATAATAATTTAACAACCCTCCCTCCAATATAGAAAATTTATATCGCGATATATATCGCATATCGCACATGCTTCATATTATATCGCAATATAAATTTTAGGCCATATCGCCCACCCCTAGCTGACGCACTGTTATGGGGGGGGGCACTGTGGCTGACGCACTGTTATGGGGGGGGCACTGTGGCTGACGCACTGTTATGGGGGGGGCACTGTGGCTGACGCACTGTTATGGGGGGGGGCACTGTGGCTGACGCACTGTTATGGGGGGGGGGGCACTGTGGCTGACACATATATAGCATCTTATGCTATATATGTGTCATCCACAGATCCCCCATAACAATGTCAGCCACAGACCCCCAACACTGTAATCTCTTTAGAAGTAGCCCGACCTTATTAACTATTGTTGCGCAGGCTCCCGGGCAGCTCTCTGTTCCTCCATGCGCCGTCTGCCCCTTTATTCATAAAGTGGGCGGAGCATGGAGGAACAGAGATTAACTACATAAATACTGGATAAGAGCTGCGGGGCCGGTGCAGTGTTACTCTGCAGTAATACACCGGCCCCGCAGCTCTGATCCAGTATTTATGTAGTTAATCTCTGTAGCCGGACCTAATAACTATTGTGGCGCAGGCTCTCGGGCAGCTCTCTGCTCCTCCATGCTCCGCCCACTTTATGAATGAAGGGGCAGACGGCGCATGGAGGAGCAGAGAGCTGCCCGGGGAGCCTGCACCACAATAGTTATTAAGGTCGGGCTACTTCACTACGGGGCCGGTGCTAAATTCCCGGCAGAGCCTGCTACTTACTACCTGCCCGGCACTACATGTCCCGGGCGCCAGGAATTCGGCCCTGACATGGATGTTTTAGGAGCGGTCGGCACACGTGCGACCGCTCCTATGACATCATTAAATACCGCGGTTATTAGGAAACTGTGATATCGCCAGGTATATCACAGCCACCGGTATATTGCCCAACCCTACTCCAGAGTGACGTCAGGGCGCCCCACGCGCATGGATCACGTGATCCATGCGCATGGGGCGCTCTGACTACATTCTGGAGCGCCCCGGGAGCCGCACGGACTGTAAGTATACCGCTCCCCACTACTACTATGGCAACCAGGACTTTAATAGCGTCCTGGCTGCCATGGTAACCTCAAAGCATTTCGAAGACTGATCAGGATCCTGATCAGTCTTCAAATGCTTTCAGGCGACTTGCGTTCAGACAGATCCGGCGGGACGGAAGAGCCCGCCGGATCCTCAGAACGCAAGTGTGAAAGAGGCCTTACTCATTCCCTAATCGTTAACATACACTGCTCTACAAAATCTTTTTTAAATATTTATTTCCATCTGGAGAATTTATAGCACACCCACAAGAAATGCCATAAGGGTCCAATAGGTCCAGGTAACATTTCCAAAAATTAAACCTATAGAAAAGTCTGAGTGATTTTAGGAAATGGACCCGCACCCATTAGACATGTATGCCATATAGCCATTAAGTGTCCCCTGTGGGACATAATGGCTTTGTGCAGCAGAAAAATCAATGTTTATAGCACTCTACAAGCAATTAGCCATTTGCATGGGAATGCCAGACACTAAACAGTGCAGGAAGAGATTCTGCAGATACTTTATTCACGCAAATAAGATCATACAATAAATAAAGTAAATTATCTTTATTTACAGATTTTTACATTTATTTAAAAAAATACAATTTAAATATTTCAAAATAGAAACTTTTTAAATGCAGTTAATTTCATAGAAATTGGCCAAAAATCACTCCAGTAAATTATCTGAATTCAGCTTCAGATCTTCAAATGCAATGTTACCTGCTCCGCAATCACCTGTTGGACAAAAAACAGTTATAATCTTTGTGTTACAGTGTCAACTAGGGGCCACAAGTCCCGTCCCTCCGTGACAAGATAACTGCCCTTGGGTCAGATCTCGCTAAAGTCATTTTGTGCAACATTTTCTTACAGCAAGGTTGGCATGGGGTACGATTCTGGCACCTGAACTGTCTAATGGTAAATGCAGAAATCCTGTGGATCACATGCGGCAGATGGCATGCAACGGCCCTGTAAATAATTTACCCAGCGTGGATTCTAAGGCTCAATGCACACGATCAGGATTGTGTGCGGAAAATCCGCACCGTAGGTCACATACATTGTATTCTATGAGAATTTGAAATTCTCAATGCACACGATGCGGCAAGTCTGCAGCATGTCAATTTATTTTTTCTTACCGGATTTTCTTCACTTAGTAAAATCCGCACCAATTGATGCAGATTGACCACTTGGATTTGCCGCACATGAATCCTGAACGTGTGCATGTACCCTTAAACCCTCAACGTAACTTCTGATGCAGATTTTTCACTGGTGAAATCTGAATTCCATAGAGCAATTTATTTAGCAATAGTTTGTGGCACCAGTGGCTTCTTCCACCACGTGTGCACCTACCGTAAATGGGAATAACCTTCTGTTTGTACTGTTGGAGGGTGGATATACTTGGAGCCTTTTTAATACAAATGTGTTGGGCAGGCCGACAATGCTCCTAAATGCCGCGCACTGTGATTTGGTCATGGTTCTTGCATATAAGTGAGGTTTTAACAAGCAATTAGAAGCTTTAGAAGTTTCATACTAAACATGGGACAAGCCTTTTCCTCTAACCCAGGCATGTCCAAACTGCGGCCCTCCAGCTGTTGCAAAACTACAACTCCCAGCATGCCCTTATAGCTGTAGGCTATCCAGGCATGCTGGGAGTTGTAGTTTTGCAACAGCTGGAGGGCCGTAGTTTGGACATGCCTGTTTTAACCCATGGCGGACAGCAGAGGATCCGTATGCGGTAACTGCTCCACATCCCCTGTGTAATGGAGCTGGGCAATTTCTGAAAATTAGCATCTGAACTTTAAAATGCTGGTCAGATTCAGCTGGGGGGGGGGGTTCACCTGATAAAATATTTTATTTCCCCTTTGTTGATCTGAGGCTTTGATCCAGAGTCGTGAAACTTTCTTATTTGGCAAATTTGACATTTGGGCAAAGGCGGGATTCAAGGTTGCTCTTGTTGCATCAAAGCTTCACTCCTTTTTCTCGTGGCTTCGCCCCAGCCTGGCCCATTATGGAAAAGTATAACCCTGGAACAGAACCTCAGATCAACAGACGAAAAGCAACACGTATATTATCCACAACCATGTGTCTATGCAAACAGCTTGAGGACGCTGGCGACAGACTCCCCTCAAGGGTTTAAAGGGTTATCAGAATAAAAGGCATGCTGCCAAATGAATATTTACCTGTAACATCCGGTAGGAATTGCCGAAGTCTGGACCACATTCACGCTTTCAACGGTTTAAACGTACGTAGTTCAGTCTGTCAGACTGCTTGTCCATTTTCGAGCCACAGCTAGAATTCCAGCAAGAGAAAAACCGCACTAAGAATCTTGCAGATGATATGTTAGTAGATAAGTATTTTAAAAGTGAGAAATTATGGTTAAAAGCTAGAGCATTTACTATTCTGTAGACTCATTTGTCTGTTTTAAATGAAAGAAAATAAGATCTTACCTACAGAGGTTTAACTGAAGCTTAGCACTACTTTGCTCTACCCCCTCAGCTTTCGTAGACATCCTTAAATCTAGTGTAGCACAAAACTTTTTCCAGAACTTTAGCTCAGCGTTAAAAAACTGAACTTAGAGGTCGCTCTCAAGGCTTCTCTTGAACTAGACCTGTGTCTCTGGGTTGAGTAACTCGCTGGACATATCGCCTTTAACTTGCCATGGAAGAAGCAGCTTCATCTAAAAGATCTGAACAGGAGCTTCTCTTTGCAGAGATCCCCTTCGTTATCTAAATACTTTCTCCTTACGACTTGTAAAACACAAGACACTTAATAGAACGGTAACATGACACTTATTGCTATTCCTTTCCTTGTGGCAAAAGAGGCATACATCTAGAGACAAAGTTTTCCTTTCGAATTATTTTATTAAATGAAAGTGTACAACAGCTTAACTATACACACACTGAAATTTAAAAGGAAAAAATAAAGTCTCATATTACACCATGATCCTGGCTAGTTTTGAACTGTTCAGAAATCTTTAAAAAAAAAGCTTCACGTTACTTGTAACTTAAAAATTGAACATTATCAAAAAGGAATGCTGCTGCACTCTATACAAAGACCACTACAAATAAACAATTAAAAACCTATTAAACTGTCTCAAAAGGCATATTTTACAGTCCTTCCTCCATTGTAAGGTAAAGTATTTAAATATAATCCAATCCATTCACAAAATGGCTCTCTGCATCTGCTCTGGTGTCTTCTGTCATATCACTGCATGTTCTATGCATGACTGAGATAATGACTCCTTAACTTTGTAATCTCGATAACCTGCCGCTGATACCTCTGGGCTCTCATCCTCTCCTATTTATACAGTGAAGCCTGTTTCAACAGAAGTAAAGAGTAAAAAGAATAGGTTACGATATGATCCATCTAGCCAGTTTAAAGACAACACTATCCTGATAAGCTTGGCCTGAAGCTAACTGAATGTGCTCAAAAAAGAAAGAAAAGAGAAAAGAAAACGTACATCTACAGCAGCCAGTTAGTGAGCTCACGTACCCAGAAGGAGAAATTAGTATCGGTTTCTTCCTCCATATCCACCTCCACTACCGCCTCCACTGCCGCCCCCTGGACCATAGTTTCCTGGGGAATACAAAAAACATAAAAGCAAAGATTAGAACACTTAAATACGCTCAAATCCGCACTGCCGGAGACACACACATTAGAAAACACCAATTTTGACAGGACTGGGCAACAAGCTAATTTTTACAGTGGTGTCAACTCCTGTTGTCAGAAGACAGGGCATGGAAGGCACAGGCATAGACATTAGACGGCCATTTTTGCCATTAGTTAAACATGTACGCGTTTCCTGGTTACATCAGGCTCCATTAGTCAGTATATGTTTGGCCTCTGTCCGGTTTGTATATGGCCAACAAAAGCGCAGCAGACTGCTACCTAGAGGGTTCTGAACAGGGCACACGACAGGGGCTGTATTGGATACGTTTCTCGTCAGTGAATCTCCAGTCCCAATGTATGGCCTTTAATTCCCCATCTGCCATTGTGACACTATGAACTGTGTTCACACACCCAAAACAATGCCCAAAATTCACGTTCTTGGAAGAAAGGTGAACATCACAAATATCTGGATCTTACCACCACCATATGGTCCTCCCATGCTCCTGCTGCCACCAAAATTACCACCACTCTTCATTGGGCCATAATTTGAAGACTGTTGGTTGTAGTTGCCAAAATCATTATAGTTTCCACCACCATAGTTGCCTAAGGCGACAATCAAGAGTTAGGCACAAGCTTCACTCCATAAAAAACATAAATAGGCATTAGGACCGTCACATTACCTCCACCATAGTTGTCATAGCCTCCACCATATCCGCCACCTTGATTTCCATAGCCTGGACCACCACCATATCCACCTCGTCCACCACCATAGCCTGGTCCGCCACCAAAGTTTCCACCTGAAGGAACATCAATTGAACATAATCAGCATACAAAAACAAGATCTCAAACCTTACCCTGCAGTTACTTTATGTACGTTGGGAGACTACAGGCAAACATTGTTAGAATAGTTTACAGCAGGCATGCTCAACCTGCGGCCCTCCAGCTGTTGCAAAACTACAACTCCCACAATGCCCCACTGTAGGCTGTCCGGGCATGCTGGGAGTTGTAGTTTTGCAACAGCTGGGGAGCCGCAGTTTGAGGATGCCTGTCTAAAAGCCCTGCCTCTTCTTCCTAAACGTCTCAGATCATGTGCACTAGCATCGGGTCGTGGGGGGTAGGAAGACGTGGCTGCAGTCTGAAGGAAGAATAAACTGCTTTCTATTTGAGACAAAACAGGAACAAGAGAAATAAAATAAATGGTCAGGTTTTGTTGGTTGTTCTTTTAGTTTTGCAACAGCTGGAGGGCCGCAGTTTGAGAGTGCCTGGTGTACAGCATAACCCACAAGCATGCATCCTGCTTAGGGCTCATGCACACGACCGTTGTGCGGCCATTCCGTGCATTGCGAGATAGAAGAATTAGTGAAATAAAAAAAAATAAAAAATTCTGATATTCTCTCTAACGGTATATTCACACCTGGCTAATTTGTTGCCAAAGTTTCTGGAACTTTTCCAGTCATCTAAATGGGGCTTTTAAGAAAAAGTACTTGATGCAAAAACTAAATTAAGATCAATGGAACAAATTTCCAATCAGATTTTTGTAACAGATCTGCTGCATATATCCCAATAAAGCAATAAAAGGGTTATATCCATCTCAGACATTGGTGGCATATCAAACATATGCAGCTATAACTGGAAGACTGATAAAAGTGAATGGAGACGCCTGTACATGCACAGCGGGACCCCCGTTCTTAAGATGGGGCAAGTCCCTCTTCTAGGACCTGCTCCTCTCAAACATTTATGGCATAGTCTATTGATGTGCGATAAATACGGTTAGGAATAACCAGGCACCAAAAACATTTGAAAAACTATATCTATCTCTATATATTAGTTTAGCCAGACAACTTACCTCCTTGACCACCACCATACCCGTTGTATCCGTCACCATATCCACGACCGCCACCATAGCCATCTAATATAAAAATAAAAATGTTGTTTTAATTTTCTAATAAATATCAATTGTACAATCCTTTTTACTACTAAATAAAGATGCAGTCTTATAGGGGTTTTATGGGTTAACCATATCTATGACCAACCACAGCAGAACAGAAAATGGAGCCAGATGCAACTATTCTGTTACTGCAGCTCAGACCTGTACTTCCAGCTTCGTTCTGCAATTTGATATTGATGATGTATCCTAAAGGACAGATCACCATATCCATAAAGACGTCTCATCGGGGAAAGAGCCATTTTTAGCATCTCTTCTGCAGTAAACAGAGGATTGCTACGCAGAGACCGGGCCGTGAGGAGGTGCTGAGCATGCGCGGCGTCACACTATGCACATAACTTCACTGGATAGTTTTTTCCACTGCATGTAAATGGCAAATATGCTTTTTTTTAATTATTCCATCAATGGTGAGAACTCCTTAAGGTGAATCCTTATACATAAACATTACTACAACTACAGAGCCAGTGAAACATACCAGAACCTCCTCTGAAGTTGCTGCCAGGTCCTGGACCAAAGTTCCCACCGCCTCGTGAATCACCAAATCCAAAGTTACCTACAATAATCAATACAGGATTTAGAAAAAGCTCTAAAGCCCAAAGCCCACCCATACAGTTATATACTTATGGACAGCCAGAAAACATACCTCCCCTGCTACTCCTTGTGTTCTGCACTTCATGCATTTCTTGTCTTGACAATGCTTTCCGTACTTCTGCGTTGTGTCCGTTTATGGTGTGATACTTTTGCACTACAAGAAAAGAAATTCAACTTTAGCTCCATATTCTCAGAAATATTCCACCTTTAAGAAATATATAAACCACACAGAACAATCGACTTACAGACAATTTTGTCGACAGGATCGTGGTCATCGAATGTCACAAAGCCAAAGCCTCTCTTTTTACCAGACTGTTTGTCTGTAATAATTTCAATGGTTTCAATTTTTCCATATTCTTCAAAGTACTCCCTAAGGTGATGTTCCTCTGTGTCTTCCTTGATACCGCCAACAAAAAGTTTTTTTACTGTAACATGGGCACCAGGCTTCGCGGATTCCTGGGAAAGAAAACGTCAGTGAAACAACCCAATAGAACAGAAGACAGTCAGTGAATCAGAAAAGCATCCCTGTAATTACCTCTCGCGCAACAGCGCGCTTCGGCTCCACAACTCTTCCATCAATGGAATGTGGCCGGGCGGACATCGCAGCATCAACCTCATTCATAGACGAGAAAGTCACAAATCCAAAGCCCCTGGATCTTTTGCTTGAAGGGTCCCTCATAACCTGAGGTGAGGAAAAAGAAATAAATGAAGGTGTCTGCAGGACCTAAATTCACGTGCCAGATCGTGACCAGCGGTGGGGCCATCTGCCATCCCGCAGACGCAAAGAAGGCCATGTGAGACCAATGCAAACAGGTGCCCCTCAATTTGTATCTGTGCTTGTGTATTACTTAAAGAGGACCTTTCACTGGTCCACAGTTTATGAGGCAAAGGTATGTACATGCAGAGCGGCACCCAGGGATGACCCTGCACTTACTTGTATCCCTGGGTGTCGCTCCGTTCGTCCTCTGTAGCCCCCGGTACCGGTACCTGGTACGATTGGCCAGCACTCCAGCCCTGGGAGAAGGAGACGCCCAGGGCAAAAGAAGAAGTCTCCGCCCCGGGCAAAAACAGGAGAAGCACGCGCACTGGTACCAGGGGCCACAGAGGACGAACGGAGCGGCACCCAGGGATACAAGTAAGTGCAGGGTCATCCCTGGGTGCCGCTCTGCATGTAGATACATTTGCCTCCAACTGTGGACCAGTGAAAAGTCATCTTTAAATAGAGTGGATGATGGAAACCCAGAGATAAAACCTCTGAGAATAGGTTATATCAGGCATGTCCAAACTCTGGCCCTCCAGGTGTTGCAGAACTACAACTCCCATCATGCTCTTCTGTAGGTTGTCCAGGAATGATGGGAGTTGTAGTTTTGCAACATCTGGAGGGCCGGAGTTTGGACATGCCTGGGTTATATGAATGCACGATTGTCATTACTCACTATTCCCTTACAAAATAATTGGGCAATAATCAATGCTTTGTCACTACAGCATCGGCCTCAGCAAGGAAAAAAAATTGCAAGGGCTTGTCCACATCAGCGCAGCTTTCCATGTCCCTGTTCCGTCAGTTACACAGACTGGACGATCTATACAAACGTAGGCCGCACAGTTTCTATACAGAGGACAGCGCTGATGTGCACAAGCCCCAAGGGGAAAGAGATTGACCGAGGCAGGTCCGGGGTGACGCCACACACAGTAAAGCCTGCCCCCTACAGGGAAAATGCTGTATTGCATGCACTGCCACCCATTCAACTATAGAGTGACAGGTCAGAATCGCTCAGTGATTGGCACTTTAGCCAACAGACGAGGGTTCTCTCCGACACCCTAATACCAAAGGTAACAAGAATATACAAGATAAGGAGTAGTCAGCACGGATCAGCATTGTACAAGGCTGTGATGGCTATCCTCCGGCACTCCAGATGTGGTCAAACTACGACTCCTGAGATCCACACTTGCTTGGCTGCCCTCAGAACTCTGTAGAAATGCAGCATGCTGGAAGTCGTAGTTTCACCACAGCTGGAGGTTACCCATCACTGGTAAGAGGCATGCCGCTCAATTGTCTGGTAAAAGATGCCACAGAACCAAGATGGCAGATGTGACAAACCATAAAGGGGGGGGGGGGGTTAATATTGATGACAGCTAGCATCCCCTCCAGTCCACTGTGGTGGCCTAGAAAGATACCACTGCGCTAACAACAGCTGGTTGGCGGGGTCTCGGGAGTCAGACCCCCACTGACCACATACTGAAGCCACCAATAAGGCTACTACCACACTAGCGTTTTCGCTTTCTGTTTGCGAGGGGGCTCTCAGAAGCGGTCCAAAACAGGTTGCATCAGTTCAGTCTCCATTCCGCCTTGCAGCGTTTTGCTGTCCGTCTGATAAAACTGAGCAAAGCGGATCCGTCCTGGCACACAATGTAAGTCAATGGGGACGGATCCGTTTGCATTCTGAATGGAAAATGATCTGCTCAGAATGAATCAGTTTGCCTCCGTTCAGTCTCCATTCCGCTCTGGAAGCGGACAGCAAAACACTTCCTGCAGCGTTTTGCTGTCCGCCTGACGAAGCGGCGCCAAACGGATCCGTCCTGGTACACAATGCAAGTGGATCAGTTTTCTCTGACACAATAGAAACTGGATCCGTCCCCCGTTAACTTGCAATGGTGTTCAAGACGGATGCATAAGGTTGTATTATTGTAACGGAAGCGTTTTTTTACAGATCCACAAAAACCGCTAGTGTGAAAGTAGCCTAAGAAAAAAAAAGCCTTTTATAATCCTGCCCACCGCTTCCCATCTCAGCTCAAGCAGAACCCGCCACTCACCACACAGTCCGTCAGCTTGCCCCATTGTTCATAGTATTTTCGGAGACTGTCTTCTGTCGTTTCAAAGCTGAGCCCGCCGATGAACAGTTTGCGGAATTGTTCCTTCTCCCTCTGCAAAAAAAAAGATAAAAGGTTACTTCATCTAGCAGGAATTCATCCAGATTATAACTGTAGTAAAACGAGAAAACCTGTCAAGAAACACAGCGATCAGCATAGGCTAACCAGACATGAGAGGCCGCGGGGAATGAATGGACTGAAGCAGGGCCGCCATCACGGATCTCTGAGGCAGGGAAGACAAGATGGCGGCCGGGGCGACTTCCATCTGCTGCCTGCACACAGTAGCGTCCGCTCCCAGGTACGTTCCCAGCTCTGCTCCCGCCTGCCTCACCGGCTCAGAGCTCATTCTCTTCCCACCGCGGCCATGACGCGCCTAACAAAGGGCACACAGCCAATCTGAGGAAACACAGTAACAGCCACACCGGCCCGAGCGACCACTTACCTCCATGACTGACCGGACGTACACAAACCGGGATATAAATAAGAAAAGTAAAATAAATTAACGGTGAAAACGACACGACCGCTTGTCCCGAGCGACAGCTCAGCGCTAATGGCGACCGGCGCAGCCTCCTTCCACAACTTTCCCTAGCCAGCGCCTAGCCACGCCCACCGACGTCACTAAGTTGTGTGGGCAAAACCAATGGCGAGCGACGGGCTCTCCCGGAGACAAGGGCAGTGGGCGGGACCTAACCGCGGCGCTTCTGGCGTCTGCACGTTGTAATGACAATGCCAGAACGGCAGGAGTCGCGCAATTTGCGTAAGACAGCGGCTGGTGAATGGAGGCTGCGGGGGAGCGGTGCCGCCGGCGGTGCTGTGAATCGGGTTACGCCCTGAGGAAACAAGAAGACCGGTCGATGCTAGTCCGTGGGGGGAGGTGGGATTCCAGGAAGGCGAGGAATGGGGGATTGCAGTCGTCCATTGTCTGAGGCTGGAAAATGTTAATGTATAATAAATAATAATATTAATAAAATTTGTAATATTAATAATACATCATTAGTGGTTTTATGTCCCAGTGGCTTTTTTTCTATGATGGAAACCATATTGTAGTGATAAATATCCCTGATATTAGTGCATTCATATTAGTACATATTATAGTGATATCCCTGATATTAGTACATATTACGGTGATATGTATCCCTGATATTAGTGCATTCATATTAGTACATATTACGGTGATATCCCTGATATTAGTACATTTGTGATATCCCTGATATTAGTACATATTACGGTGATATCCCTGATATTAGTACATATTATAGTGATATCCCTGATATTAGTACATATTACCGTGATATGTATCCCTGATATTAGTACATATAACGGTGATATCCCTGATATTGGTACATATTATAGTGATATCCCTGATATTAGTACATATTACCGTGATATGTATCCCTGATATTAGTGCATTCATATTAGTACATATTACGGTGATATCCCTGATATTAGTACATTTATATTAGTACACATTATGGTGATATCCCTGATATTAGTACATTTATATTAGTATACATTATGGTGATATCCCTGATATTAGTACATTTATATTAGTACACATTATGGTGATATCCCTGATATTAGTACATTTATATTAGTACATATTACCGTGATATCCCTGATATTAGTACATTTATATTAGTACATATTATAGTGATATCCCTGATATTAGTACATATTACGGTGATATCCCTGATATTAGTACATTTATATTAGTACATATTACCGTGATATCCCTGATATTAGTACATTTATATTAGTACATATTACGGTGATATCCCTCATATTAGTACATTTATATTAGTACATATTACCGTGATATCCCTGATATTAGTACATTTATATTAGTACACATTACCGTGATATCCCTGATATTAGTACATTTATATTAGTACACATTACGGCAGGGCTGGGACAAGGTCTACCACCAACAGAGGCTGAGCTGCCCAAGTGCGCCCCCTCCAACTTGTGGATGACACTGCTATGGGGTATCTGTGATGGATGATACTGTTATTGGGAAATCTGTGGCTGACACATATGTGTCATCCACAGATCCCCCCTCCCCATAACAGGGTCTGTGCAGGAATGACCCCCAATACAAGGGGTGAGGCTGTGGGGTTGTATCTGCTTTTTTGATGACAGCGCCAGCGGGGCCCGTGCAGTGACTGTATTCTACTACACCCCCCCCCCCCACACACACACACTGTATAGAATCTTAACTATATAACTGTAGTGATTTACTACAGTTATATAGTTAATAAGATTATATCCAGTGAGCGGGGGGGGATGGGGGTGTAGTAGAATACAGTCACTGCACGGGCCCTGCTGTCATTATGAAATAGCATATGTGACCCCCACCTCTTGTATTGGTGGTCATTCAGTAAATTAACTCTGTTTTGGGGGGGGTGGGGGTGTCTGTGGATGACAAATATGTGCCATCCACAGATTCTCCCCATAATAGGGTTCATTTAGTGAATGACCACCCAAATTGTGGTGACCCAATACATGGGAGTTGCATCTGCAGAGCTTTTGTATAATGCCACCCCACACTGTAGTGTCCCCCACACAGTAATGTCCACCACACTGCCCCCCACACAGTAATGTCCGTCACACTGCCCCCCACACAGTAATGTCCGTCACACTGCCCCCCACACAGTAATGTCCACCACACTGCCCCCCACACAGTAATGTCCGCCACACTGCCCCCACACAGTAATGTCCGCCACACTGCCCCCCACACAGTAATGTCCGCCACACTGCCCCCACACAGTAATGTCCACCACACTGCCCCCACACAGTAATGTCCACCACACTGTCCCCCACACAGTAATGTCCGCCACACTGCCCCCACACAGTAATGTCCGCCACACTGCCCCCACACAGTAATGTCCGCCACACTGCCCCCACACAGTAATGTCCCCACACCCCCTCAACCACACAGCAGTGCCCCCACATAGTAATTTGTCATGCCCCCTCTTGTCATAATCCCCTCTTCTTGTCATGCTTTTTCTGCCCCCTGTCAATCTCCCCCATCATTTCATGCTCTTTATACCCCCTCATGTTGTCATGCTCTTTCTGCCCCTCCATGTTGTCACAGACTTCATGTAAGGGGGCCCGGCATTTTCACTGTACTTAATGCCGGGCCCGTCAGAGCGCTCTCTCACCTCCATTATGTTCACTGCTCCAGGCTTCGGGATCAGGCCCCAGCGCTGCCACACATTAAGCAGGTGGGCGGAGCCTAACGGAGGTCCGTTAGGCTCCGCCCACCTGCTTACTGTGTTTCTAGTTAGAGGCAGCGGGGCCTGATGCTGGCGGCCTGAAGCAGTGAACATAATGGAGGTGAGAGGAGCGCTCTGACGGGGGCCGGCTCAGGGAATGACAGGAGGGAGCGCTGAGCGGTTCCCCCCCTGTCAGTCCCTCTCCCTCTGGCCGGCCCCTGCCTGTGCCCTGAGGCTGGAGCCTCCCCAGCCTCTGTGTCGGCCCGGCCCTGCATTACGGTGATATCCCTGATATTAGTACATTTATATTAGTACATATTATGGTGATATCCCTGATATTAGTACATTTATATTAGTACATATTACGGTGATATCCCTGATATTAATACATTTATATTAGTACATATTACGGTGATATCCCTGATATTAGTACATTTATATTAGTACACATTACGGTGATATCCCTGATATTAGTACATTTATATTAGTACATATTACGGTGATATCCCTGATATTAGTACATTTATATTAGTACATATTACGGTGATATCCCTGATATTAGTACATTTATATTAGTACATATTATAGTGATATCCCTGATATTAGTGCATTCATATTAGTACATATTATAGTGATATCCCTGATATTAGTGCATTTATATTAGTACATATTACCGTGATATGTATCCCTGATATTAGTACATTTATATTAGTACATATTACGGTGATATCCCTGATATTAGTGCATTCATATTAGTACATATTATAGTGATATCCCTGATATTAGTGCATTTATATTAGTACATATTACGGTGATATCCCTGATATTAGTACATTTATATTAGTACATATTACGGTGATATCCCTGATATTAGTACATTAATATTGTTACTTATTACAGTGATATCCCTGATATTAGTACATTTATATTGTTACTTATTACAGTGATATCCCTGATATTAGTACATATTACAGTGGTATCCCTGGTATTAGTACATATTACAGTGGTATCCCTGGTATTAGTACATTTATATTGTTACTTATTACAGTGATATCCCTGATATTAGTACATATTACAGTGATATCCCTGATATTAGTACATTATTACAGTGGTATCCCTGGTATTAGTACATTTATATTGTTACTGATTAGAGTGATATCCCTGATATTAGTACATTTATGCAAAAACAAAAATGCAATGGCACTCTGCAACCAGCCCTCTGCCCTGCCTCCATGCTGGATGTTTTATGAGGCATTAGTGTACATTTTGGCCAAAGCGTAATAAGCCACTCACCACGTCAAGTTCGCCTCTATGAGTGGTCCCTAACACTAGTTCCTACCTGTTATGGGCCATGACAGCTACACAAAATCCAGGGAGCGCAGGTGCAGGATGCATGCCAGGTACACTCTGCTTGTAACCCCGTCTGGTGCCATAACAGCTTCAATCAGATCCAGGGATGCAAGTACCAACATGCATGCTGAGCCCACTATATACTTTTTACTGGAGCCAAATGGCTACTGGTAGGCGCTATAAAAGCAGACTCAGTTTTATACTGACTTTAAAACCAGCCTCCAGGGCAGACTAACTAGTCAGGTGTGCACGACTGCATGGAGATCTCCACGCCTCCAATATATACTACAAAGAAAAAAAGGTGGGGGGGTTCAGTCAGCACAACCCTATATGCAGGTGCACATTGCTATGGCGAAATACACATACAAACGCAAAAAAAAAAAAATTCATTCAACACCCATTCATCCTCATTCAACACCCAGCATGGAGGCAGGGCAGAGTGCTGGTTGCAGAGTGCCATTGCATTTTTGTTTTAGCGTTTTTTATGTGTATTTCGCCATAGCAATGTGCACCTGCATATAGGGTTGTGCTGACTGAACCCCCCACCTTTTTTTCTTATTAGTACATTTATATTAGTACATATTACGGTGATATCCCTGATATTAGTACATTTATATTAGTACACATTACGGTGATATCCCTGATATTAGTACATTTATATTAGTACATATTACGGTGATATCCCTGATATTAGTACATTTATATTAGTACATATTACAGTGATATCCCTGATATTAGAACATTTATATTAGTACATATTACAGTGATATCCCTGATATTAGTACATTTATATTAGTACATATTACGGTGATTTCCCTGATAATAGTACATTTATATTAGTACACATTACGGTGATATCCCTGCTATTAGTACATTTATATTAGTACACATTACGGTGATATCCCTGCTATTAGTACATTTATATTAGTACACATTACGGTGATATCCCTCATATTAGCACATTTATATTAGTACACATTATGGTGATATCCCTGATATTAGTACATTTATATTAGTATACATTATGGTGATATCCCTGATATTAGGGATCCAGTGCTGAGCCACGCCCCCTGCACTGATCACATGACAGTGACGTCACCCCAGGTCCTTCGGCTGTTCAACAGTTCGGGTTGGTGGAAGCCGCCCCTTATGGATTCCATATGCCGGGATAGTCCGCTGTAGTAGAATCCATAACGGGATGCGGCGATTACCACAACCCGAACGCCGAACTTTTTTTTAAAGTTCGCTCATCTCTACTGAAGACATTCGCAGAAAATTTTGACACGAAACTGAGGGACAAACTTCAGTTTTTCACTGACTGACCTCAGACGACTTCTGTCTCGCTCATCTGGAAGAGGCCTTAGTGTCTGTATAGGTTGCACTGACAGGATATGGCAGTAGATATGACTGAAGATGTGTAATGGCAGGTCAGGTGCTGTTCACATCTGTACCGGAGGCTTTCTCACAGGCTCCATTGTTTCTGACATGAAATGTAGGGCTGTAGGCAGCGCAGTTTTACCTGTCAAAGCAACGGATCCGGCATTGCGTAATGGAAGCAGATGGGAACAGAGACTAAAGGTGGCCGTGGGATTCAATGAAAATCCGCTAAACCAGGCAACGCGGCCAGTGACGACATTAATCTGTCATGTGGGGCTGAGCGTGATACCAAGTACAGCTGCTTGGTGAGCAGGGAGAGGGCCGGTGCCTTCTCAAACAGCTGATCGGCGGGGGTCCCTTGTGTCGGACCCCCACTGATCAGATAATGATGACCTATCCAAGGAGTCTGAGGCTGAGAATGAAGAAGCTGTGGTTCTTCTTTGCATTTCACAGAAAGAGAGGCATTCTCAACCGGGCGCTACAGTGGTGCTCGAAAGTTTGTGAATCTCCTTTGTGAATTTCCTATATTTCTGTATAAATTGGGCCTAAAACTACTTACTATTTTAATACAAGTCCTAAAAGTAGATAAAGCATTTTTAAGTTTTTTTTGTAAATTCTTTATTTATAAGTTTTTTTTAGTTAAAATTTTACAACGCACATGCGAATACTTAGTATATAGACATACAGAGTAAGGCACAGATATGCCCTTGGTGGATACTGACCACCCAATGGGCAAGCAGTAAGATTAACAGTACATGGCATTCTAGAACATATTCCATTTCAGCCTGAGGATCCCCGATCCACGAGGGGACTCTCAGGTAAGGGGGGGGGGGGCCGTCTCTCTCCCGACCGCACCAATATTCCCACGAGATCACCCCACTGACCCAGTGGTTTGTTGAGAAAGCATCAAGAGGGAGAAAACTTTAACGCTGGGTTCACACCTGAGCGTTTCTGAGACGCGCGTTTTCCGTGCGTTTTTGTCGCGCGTTTTTGGCAATAGTAAACACGCGTTTTACGCGCGTTTGTGTGATTGACTGCAGTGTTGGCTTCTCTCCAAACTGTGCCTAGCACCTGGGGTTTGGCCTTTCCAGCATGTTGCAAATTCATAAACGCGCATTTGAACGCGCGTTTTCAGTGTCAAAAACGCGCAAAATACAAGCGTTGCGCATTCCCATTGAAGTCTATGGGCCAAAATGCGCAACAAACGCCCCAAAAAAAGCTCAAGTACTTGTTAATGCGTCGGGCATTTTTCAGCGCGTTCGAACGCGCTATAAAACGCGAAAATGTGAACCAGTCCAATAAGGAAGCATTGGTTTGCATCGGTTATGCGTTTTACAGCGCGTTCGAACGCGCTGTAAAACGCGCAAGTGTGAACTGAGGGAAACTCTAACTGGATGTGGAACTAGTCGCTGAGTTCCATCTATCCCACACCTTAAAGGGCTTCTGTCACCCCCCTTAACCCATTTTTCACTAGCTGACATTAGCTATTTGCTAATGTCAGCTGAGTTGAAATATATCTTTTTTACCTTTTCTGAAGTTGTCAATTCTGTAAAAAAGCCACTTTTATAATATGCTAATCATCTTCGCTACCAGCAAGTTGGGCGTGTACTTGCTGGTAGCCGCCGCATCTAGATTAGTTAGGACGCCCTTCCTCGTTTGATAGACAGGGCCAGCGCTTTCTCCTCGCGCTGGCCCTGTCTGAAGATGAAATCTCGCGCCTGCGCCGTACCGCTCAGTAGTCGCGTCACGGCAAAGCTCACGTCCTTCACTCAGAGCGCCTGCGCCAACTACCGAGTGGTACGGCGCAGGCGCGGGATTTCATCTTCAAACAGGGCCAGCGCGAGGAGGAGAAAGCGCTGGCCCTGTCTATCAAACGAGGAAGGGGGCGTTCCTAACTAATCTAGATGCGGCGGCTACCAGCAAGTACACGTCCAACTTGCTGGTAGCGAAGATGATTAGCATATTATAAAAGTGGCTTTTTTACAGAATTGACAACTTCAGAAAAGGTAAAAAAGATATATTTCAACTCAGCTGACATTAGCAAATAGCTAATGTCAGCTAGGGAAAAATGGGTTAAGGGGGGTGACAGAAGCCCTTTAAGGTATTTATCATGAGATCTGTTTAGACAACTAGTCATCTCCTCAAATTGAGAGACTTGGCGGACTTTCGCTCTCCATTCCTAGATAAAGCATTTTTTGACTCATTCGTTTAATCTGGTTCTTTTTATCTTCTTTTAGGACTTGAGTGAAAAATGGATGCAGAAATTATGCAGAAATATAGGAAATTCTGAAGGGTTCACAAACTTTCAACACCACTGTATACTGTTATTGGGCTGATCTATAATACCAGGAACAGCATGTTATAGACTGGCATAAGTGGGTACGGAGCTCTTACACTGGCTCTCTCATAGCCAGGAACACATGTTCATGCTGTTTGCATACACTTATTAATGGTATATAACCCTTTTAACCAGTCCTTTGGGTAAAAATGTAGTCATGCATGTAGCAACATTAACATATAGTTTTGCAGACATACATGGGGCTCTGTAATAGCTGCACCCAAACACAATGCACACTTACACAACATCAAAAGAAGCAGAATTAATACCGGCAGATGGTCAAAGCGGCCTCGTCTGCAGAGGTGAATGGCTCAGCAGATGGTTGCCCTTTGACAATAGACATTTGTATTTAGAAACAACATGAAACCAGGTAGAACCTTCCAGGGGCTTAATATAATAAAGTTGTGGCTTAAGGGGGTGTTTCCATGTTATAAAATGATGGAGTATCACCAGGAGCACTTCTGTGCAAGGATCAACACTGGAGGGAATGCGGCTGTACCCCATCATTCTCAGGATCATGGGGGTCCTGGCAGAAACTGAAGGCATATCCTAATAGTAATAGCTGTAGCTATTGCTGCAGCCTGTTTTGTTGGATCGGGTGCAGTGGGACCCTCATCAGTCAGTAAATGACTGCATATTCTAGCAATATGCCATAACTTCCTATAGTGGGAACCCCCTTTAAACAGTGAATGTCAATCTTTTCACTGGTTAAGGGCTCATGCACACAAACGTATTTTCTTTCCGTGTCCGTTCCGTTTTTTGCGGACCGCATGTGGAAGTATTCATTTCAATGGGCCCGCAAAAAAAACGGAAGTTACTCCTTCTGCATTCCGCAGAATAATGAAGGAATCTGCAGCACTCTTCAGGTGTAAAAAGTCCAGTGTTTTATTCAAACAGCAGCGTACATTGTGACGTTTTAACTTTACAAGTCTTTATCAGGCAGTGAATCAAGACACATAGTGAACCTTAAAGGGGTTCTCCAGGAATTAGAAAATGAAAATACTTAAATATTACTTGTTTATAAATATATTACCAAATACCTTTCATTAGTTATAATACGGTAGATCGTTTTGTCTGGGGAGCAATCATCAGGAGAAATAAAATGGCCACTGTCCTATTAGTCCACACAGAACCTGTCCTAATCACACAGTAGGACAAGTTACTTCACAACTCTAAGGTAAAGAGCTGCCTCAGCCTCCTCTCTGCTCTGCTTGTCAGTTTTATGATCCTGAATACAGTTTAATAAATTCTTTGGTTGAATCTCTGTGGGAATGGAGTTTGTGAGGGGACATGAAGTACAGAGAGGAGGGTGGGGGTAATGAGCAACAGCACTTGTATGCAGTCACCATTACCACAGTCTGTCCTGTCCGTCCTCTCTGTACTTCATGTCTGCTCATGAACTCCATTCCTACAGAGATTCAGCTGAAGAGCTTATCATTTGTATTCAGGATCATAATCCCTGACAAGTAGAGCAGAGAGAAGGATGAGACGGCTCTTTAGCTCAGCGTTGTGAAGTCACTTGTCCTCCTGTGTGATTAGGACAGGTTTTGTGTGTACTTATAGGACGGCGGCCATTTTATTTCTCCTAATGATGGCTCCCTAGACAAAACGGGCCATATAACTAATGAAAGGAAGTTTGGAATATAGTTATAATAAAGTAATATTTAAGTATTTTCATTTTCTTAATTCCAGGAGAACCCCTTTAAATATTAGCCCTGTGGGTGGGTGTATGGAGTATCGCCCATAGTGGGTGTGACAAACCATATTATTCCCTATTCAATAAGTCTCATAATACAAATAGTCAACAAGAGTGTTTAGTGTGAACAACATAAAGAGAGTCTCTATTGACACTTACATCTGGTGGGAATTCTTGTGAAATCTCGAGTGTCTCCCTGGCTATGGCATAATCAATGCCTGTGTCCGGCGTGCTCTGGCGCCGACTGCGCAGGTGCAGGCTGCCGCGCGGGAGAGAGGGGAATGCACTCCAGCCAATAGTAAAGCTGGGCGTCACTGGGAGAGAGTGACGTTCGCTCATAATCAATGCCTGTGTCCGGCGTGCTCTGGCGCCGACTGCGCAGGTGCAGGCTGCCGCGCGGGAGAGAGGGGAATGCACTCCAGCCAATAGTAAAGCTGGGCGTCACTGGGAGAGAGTGACGTTCGCAGTAGATAGGTGAATAGGGCAGACATCACTAGCTGCTCTAGTGCTTTTTGAATAAAACACCTGACTTTTTACTTGCTGCAGATTCCTTTATTATTCTGTGATTCCAAGGGAACTCTAGCCTGGATCCCCATCTGCAGGCACCAACCCAGAATTGGACCTATTCTTTTGTACGTGGATTACTGGTATGATTTCTACCTCAGTTGTTGGTCTGTAGTGCTGCTTATCTTCTACTATATCTGTGTGCATTCCGTTTCCGTATGTCCGTTCCGCAAAGTGATAGAACATGTCCTATTATTGCCCACATTACAGACAAGGATATGACTGTTCTATTAGGGGCCAGCTGTTCCGTTCTGCAAAATACAGAATTCACACGGATGTCATCCGTATTTTTTGCGGATCCGTGTTTTCCGGACCACAAAATACATATGGACGTGTGCATGAGCCCCAATGCACCATCAAACACAGCGCTGTGGTTTTCAGCTCAAAATTCTTGCCCAACCATTTAACTGTTTCCTCTGGGTAACCATAAAAAACATTTTTCCGTGATGTATAAGGGCTCTTTCACACGAGCTGATACTGTGCATGGAAACCGCTGCGTGAAAGACAGCCAAGCCCCGTTCCGGACAGCAGAGACATGGAGCATTAACATGATTGATAATGCTCAGTGCCTCTCTGTGATCTATTTACTACAAAATCATGGTGACAACTTTATCTCACTGTGGTTTTGTAGTAAAAAGATCACAGAGAGGCACGGAGCATAATCAATCATGTTAATGCTCAGTGTCTCTGCTGTCCAGAGCACGGCTTGGCACTCTTTCACGCAGTGGATTCCATGCACGGCATCTGCTCGTGTGAAAGAATCCTAAGGCCCCTTTCACACGGGCGAGTTTTCCGCGCGGGTGCAATGCGTGAGGTGGACGCATTGCACCCGCACTGAATCCGGACCCATTCATTTCTATGGGGCTGTGTACATAAGCGGTGATTTTCACGTATCACTTCTGCGTTGCGTGAAAATCGCAGCATGCTCTATATTTTGCGTTTTTCACGCAATGCAGGCCCCATAGAAGTGAGTGGGGCTGCGGGAAAATCGCAAGCATTCGCAAGCAAGTGCGGATGCAGTGCGATTTTCCCGCATGGTTGCTAAGCGACGTGACCCGATCTTTATTATTTTCCCTTATAACATGGTTATAAGGGAAAATAATAGCATTCTCAATACAGAATGCCTAGTAAAATGTGGATGGAGGGGTAAAAATAATAAAAGTTAACTCACCTTAGCCACTTGATCGCGTAGTTGGCGATCTCTCTTCTCTCTTCAAGCTTTAGCTGCAGTCTAAAGGACCTGTGATGACGTCACATCACATGGTCCAATCACATGGTCCGTGATGGACCATGTAATTGGACCATGTGATGTGACGTCATCACAGGTCCTTTAGAATACATCTAAAGCTTGAAGAGAGAAGAGAGATCGCCAACTACGCGATCAAGTGACTAAGGTAAGTTAAGTTCTTTATTTTTAACCCCTTCATCCTCATTTTGCAAAGCATTCTGTAGTGAGAATGCTATTATTTTCCCATATAACCATGTTATAAGGGAAAATAATAAATTCTCCAGAATACTCAACCCGAAACCGGACTTCAGTGATGAAGTCCGGGTTCGGGTCTGGGTATCAAACATGCCGATTTTTCCTACGCGCGTACAAAACGCATTACAAAAGTTTGCACACGCGCAGAACAATCGCGCATATTCCCGCAACGCACCCGCATCCTATCCGGGCGTCAAACGTGACGCCCGTGTGAAAAAGGGCCTAAAGGTATCTTCAAATACAGATTTCTGACAAAAGACATAACGGCCTTTTACACTGGCAATTATCGGCAACCAACATTTTTACGAACTCCTGTTCCTGAAAATTGGCCCATGTAAAGGTGCTGCTGATCGCCAGTGGAACATGCATCACGCTTGTTTGTTGGGTGATCCTATTTTTCATGCAGCTAAAATTCTTGTTTATCTGCAGAACATCGCTCTGTATTAGGCCTCATGCACACGACCATATGGATTTTCCTGTTTGCAAAACACGGTTCTGCAAAATACAGATGACATCCGTGTTGCATCCATTTATTTTTTTGCGGATCCATTGACTTTAATAGGTACCCAGCAAGCATTTGGCGACCAAGAATAGGACATGCTCTATCTTTTGCAGAACGGAAGTATGGATGCGGAGAGTACATGGATCGTCCCTGGCAGTTAGCAGATCAGCCGCAGTTGTTATATAAAAGATGGTACAAAATTTTGGGCAAGTCCCAAAAACGTGGGGACTTCACCCCCACCAGTACCCCTTGTGTCGGGGAAGGGCGGGTCTGGCCTGAGAGTAGTCGCGTGCAATGGATTTTCCAATGGGTGTGTCCTGTTGAGTCATTTATTGATGTGGGGCATAAGTAATCAATAAGAAATTTATAGCAACAAAGAAATATACTATTATGATTAAACACTAGATAATGTACCTAATAACGTATATGATCAATATCTTCTTTATCCGAAGCTTCTTCCTAAAATTGGTGCTATAGTTCACTACCTTAGCAGTTCCACGCTATTTTTACACATTTCTATGAGCAATGATCAGAACATATATGATAAGTTTGGTATACAAAATGGCGTATAGTTTAGCACGATTGTGTTCAACCTAGCTCAGTTTCCGCCACAAGGAATATCCCATTGTAGGGAATAGAAAGGCTTTATCTTCGGTAGATCAGGTGGGAAAGACAAGAGTTGTTTCTATTCTAAAGGCCCCTTTACACTGGCCAATTTTGCAGGCGATTGTCCGGAAGGAGCATTCCTTCCCGACAAGTGCCTGCTGGTCAGTGAAGGAAGCAGCGATTTCCTCCACAGTATGGGGAGCAGTGATCCCTAATGCCATCGCTCGTAGCCACTCGTTGTGTGCCGGCAGCACAGGGTGTTTTCACTGCCGACAGGACTTTCTTTTCCATCCTGCATAATAGAAACCAGACGGATCCGTTATGCTTCCCCATAGACCTCTATTATGACGAATTAAAACAGAAGGCCCTGAATTGCATCTTACGAATTCCATTATTTTCCATTATAACCTTGTTATAACGGAGAGCGATAACGGAATTCATAACGTTGATGTGAGCCTGCCCTTAGCTTGGGGGGAGCGCAGGCAGGACAGTGATCTGTGCTCCCTCCTGTGCAGCGTTCTCCACACCAGCAGAAATCCGTACACCATACAGCGCTGACAAGCCAGTGCTGTACGGGAATGGTGATTTTAAGAAGCGGTACTGTCATGAACTTTGGGTACCTTTTTAAGTTGCGAAAAAATATAATTCATTAATGAAGTATATTAAAAAATTATTTAGGGGAGTTGTATAAAAGTTTAGTTACTCTTTAACACATACACAACTGGTAACACCCATCTGGCCCTTTACTGCAAACTGCTAGTAATTCATTCAGAACTTCTAGCAGTAATAATAAAGGAATGATATAACATAAAGGCGTAGGTATAGATGCTCCAGAATTGTAATTACATGGGGAATGCAAGTAGTTAATAAAACAGACATGTCAGGTGAGGGGACAGGTCCTCTTTCAATCAGCTTGACAGGCCAACTATGGCCACTTTCTCACCTACTCTAAGGCCTCTTTCACACGGGCGAGTTTTCCGCGCGGGTGCAATGCGTGAGGAGGACGCATTGCACCCGCACTGAATCCGGACCCATTCATTTCTATGGGGCTGTGCACATGAGCTGCTGTATTTCACGCATCACTTCTGCGCTGCGCGAAAATCGCAGCATGCTCCAGCTTCTGCGCTTTCCACGCAACGAAGCCCATAGAGTGAATGGGGCTGCTGGGAATCGCACAGACCGCTTAGGCAGCGCGGGCGCGCTACGCCACTGATGGTTTGCTGGAGCTTGTAAGACCTTCAGTTTGCTATCACGCGCGTGAAAACGCATCAAAAGCTCGGCTGGCTCGAAAAAAACTGAACAACTGAACGCAAATCGCAGGTCAAAACTGAATGACTTGCCTGTGATCGCATCGTTACTGACATCCGCCACGCATCGCACTCTCCACCTGGACACGCCGTGTGAAAGAGGCCTAAGGCTGGGTTCACACGAGCGTGTCCGGATTGAGGTCCGATGCGCTATGGATGCGTTCAGTGAAAATCTGTGCGATTTCACAGGCAAAGCCATTCAGTTTGGCCTGCGATTGCGTTAAGTTGTTCAGTTTTTCTGCGCAGGTGCAATGCGTTTTGATGCGTTTTCACGCGCGTGATAAAAACTGAAGGTTTACAAACAACATCTCCTAGCAAACCATCAGTGAGAAACGCAACGCACCCGCACTTGCTTGCGGATGCAATGCGTTAACGCAGCCCCATTCACTTCTATAGGCTAGGCTGCGTGAAAACGCAGAATATAGAACATGCTGCGATTTTCACGCAACGCACAAGTGATGCGTGGAAAAACGCTCATGTACACAGACCCATTGAAATGAATGGGTCAGGATTCAGTGCGGGTGCTATGCGCTACATCACGCATTGCACCCGCGCGGAAAACTCGCCCGTGTGAATGCAGCCTAAGGCCCCTTTCACACCAGCGAGTTTTCCGTGTGAGTGCAATGAGTGACGTGAACGCATAGCACCCGCACTGAATCCTGACCCATTCATTTCAATGGGTCTGTGTACATGAGCGTTTTTTTTCACGCATCACTTGCGGTCCGCAATGCACGGGCACCGACCGTGGGACAGCCGCATGCAGATCGCGGACGTATTCCCTTTAAGGGGGTCTGCGATCTGTCCATTCCGCAAAAAGATAGTACAAATTCTGTCTTTTTTCGGAACGGAACACCACGGAAGCACTCCATAGTGCTTTCATTCCGTGGTTCCGTTCCTTCCGCACCACATCTCTGGATTTGCGGACCCATTCAAGTGAATAGGTCTGCCTCCGTGATGTAGAATGCACATGGCCGGTGCCCCGTGTATTGCGGACCCGCCGTATGCAACAGGCCTAAAGCCCCTTTTACACGAGCGAGATATGTGCGCGGGTGCAATGCGTGATGCGAACGCATTGCGCCCGCACAGAATCCAGACCCATTCATTTGAATGGGTCTGTGTACATGAGCGGTGGTTTTCACACATCACTTTTGCGTTGCGTGAAAAATGCAGCATGTTCTACATTCTGCAATTGTCACGAAACGCTGGCCCCATAGAAGTGAATAGGGCTGCGTGAAAAGTGCGGATGCGATTTTCACAGATGGTTGCTAAGAGATGTTGTTTGTACACATTCAGTTTTTTATCACGCGCATGCAAAACGCAGTAAATCGTATTGCACCTGTGCGAAAAAAATGAACAACTGAACGCGATCGCAAACAAAACTGAATGACTTTGTTTGCGAAAACGCACAGTTTTCACTGAACGCATCCTCAATACATCCAGACATAATCCGGACACGTTCGTCTGCAAGGGGCCTAAGGCCCCCTTCACACGAGCGTGACAGATTGACTCCGGATGTGTTCAGTGAAACTTGCACCATTTTGCAAGCAAGTTCAGTCAGCTTTGTCTGCGATTGCGTTCAGTTGTTCAGTTTTTTCTGCTCGGGTGCAATCCGCAATGCGTCTTTTACGTAGCCCCATTCACTTCTATGGGACCAGGGCTGCGTGAAAAACGCAGAATATAGAACATGCGGCAGAAGTGATGCGTGAAAAACAACGCTCATGGGTGTCAACGCTCATGTTGACACCCAGCTGCATAGTTCTGGGGCCTACTTCCAGCGGAGGAGCTATACCCGAACAGTTGGGGGTGTGGGGAGTCGTACCCTTGACAATCAGCTAGTGATGTATCCTGAGTAGTGTTGAGCAAATCAAACTCAAACGAATTGACTTTGATCCGAATTTCAGGAAAAATTGGACTCGCTGCAAAGCCGAATTTCCTTCATGGTAACAAATCTATTTTCCCTGAAATGGCGGTAAAAAAAAATCCCTCATTCATTTGAGTGCAAAGAGGCCGCCGCAGCCATCTTGACTATATATACCGTGCAAAATCTCACGCGAGGTGATGTATGACGTCACCAAGCTGGCGTGCTGACGACATCTCATCTTGCGCTGTGTTCAATCAAGTTGGCTGCGACGGCCTCTACGTGAGAAAATAGATAAGGTAAGTTGTTGTTTTTTTGTTTCGATTTTTACACTGATTAACCCCTGAAAGGCCTAAATGGTAGCCTTAGATGAAGGCCCTTATGCACACGGATGTTGTGCGCGGTCCCCAATGCACGGGCAACATCCGTGCGGCGGCCGGGATGGATCGAAACCCATCCAACTTGAATGAGTCCATAATCTGTCCGCAACGTAAAAAAATTGAACATGTTCTATTTTTTTGTGGTACGGAGGCACTGAGAGAAACCCCATGGAAGCACTCCGTATAGCTTCCATGGGGTTCCATGCCTCCGTTCCGCACCGCGGACCCATTGAAGTGAATGGGTCCGCATTCGTGATGAAGGGATCACACGGCTGGTGCCCACAATACTGCCATGGCTGGGCAACGGCCATGTGCACGAGGCCGAACGCTGCATTTGAGTGGTTCAATGAACGGGGGGGGGGGGGGGGTTGCGATCACTGTTCCGCATTATTGCACCCACTTCATACAAAGAAATGCGCTTTGTGATGAAGGAATTCATCACAAGACTAATTTTTGGGTGAAATTTGGCGAAGCAGCTGAATTGAATTTTTCATAAATTCTCTAATCTTTAAGGCTACATTCACACGACCATATGTGTTTTGCGGATCCACATAAAAAAACGGATAACGTCCGTATGGCATCTGTTTTTTTTTTTTTGCAGATCTATTGTAACAATGCGCATCCTTTTCTGCAAAACGGACAAGAATAGGACATGTCCTATCTTTTTTGCGGGGCTATGGAACGGACATACGGAAGCGGATAGCACACTGTGTACTGTCAGCATTTTTTGCAGACCAATTTAAATGAATGAGTCCACATCCTATCCGCCAAAAAAACGGAACGGAATGTAGCCTAAGGTCTTGTTCACACGACCGTATGGTTTTGCGGTCCGTTTTCAACTGATCCGTTTTCCGTTTCAGTAGTGTTTCTGTTCTGCTTCTGTTCCGTTTCCGTTTGTGATCCGTTTTTTGCAGATCGTAACGGAAACTAAAGCATATAATAATGTTTTAACAGTAAGTACATAAAAAAATTGGGCTGGGCATAACATTTTCAATAGATACTTGCACAAAAACGGAACAGATACAGAAGACATACGGATGCATTCTGTTTTTTTTTACAGCCCCATTGACTTGAATGGAGCCACGGAACGTGATTTGCGGGCAATAATAGGACATGATTCAAAATGTAGTGGAACGGAAACGGAATGCATACAGAGTACATTCCGTTTTGTTTTTTTGCGGACCCATTGAAATGAACGAGCCCTAATCCTGAGGATAGGCCATCAATTAATAAAGGCTGGACAACCCCTTTAACCACTACAGTACCGCCTAACGCATGGATGCGTCCGGCGGGCGGTCCTGTAGTTCTGATATGACGCATCGGTGTTCACAGTGCCGCGCGTCTCAGTAGTTTAACTACAAAAATGATTTAATACATATTGTAAGAGGGTGCAAGGTGTCATATTTGATGGCAGGTACGTGTCACCGAGGTTGCTGGCCTCGGTGAGGTAAGAGCCGGGTTTTTTTGTCTGCAGCAGCTAGTGCTGTTTGACTCTGTTAAATAGCATGGCTGCAAAGCCGATCTGGGCCGGCTCTTACCGGGAGCAGCTAAAGTGTAGGGTGGGTGGCTGCTCACCACGATCCAGTCCTGGTTTTGGGCTGGGTATAAAACACAGCCAGCAGCTGTGTCTGGTGTGGTGATTATCCTGGAGCCTGCTAACAGGGCTCTGGAGTTCTCTGTCCTGGAGGAAAGAGCTCAGCAAGGAGGTGGCTTTTGTTCCTGGCTACCTGAAGGTGGATTCTCCTGCGGCTGGGCCGACAGCCTGGTGCGAACCTGCACCTACACCTCCCAGGTGACTGAACCTATGTTGGCCTGTTTTGTTTTGCCTCCTTGTTTCTGACATGTGTGAATTACCACCGAAAGACTGTTTGCTGTGTATTTTTGTGTCAGTGTGAATAAAACACTGTTTATTGCACATCCTGGACTCTTTGTTTTGCCTCGGTACTGCACCCGCACCGCTGTCTACCAGAGCGACTCCCCACAATATGCAAATGAACCTGAGATGAGTCCTGTGCATGAGGTGAGTCATGGACAGGACTCATCTCAGGTTAATTTGCATATGTATCAAATCAGTTTTTTTACACAATAAAAGCACACAGAGCTATGGGGACTGGGTATTGCGGATGTGCTAGCGGCCATCTAGCAGCCCATGTACCCAGCTCTATACACAAAATCCCGGTGACAGGTTCCCTTTAAGCTAGGGGGGCTGAAGTGGTTAAACATTGATGGGTCAAGGCAAAATCAAATATTGATGTGCATGGGGCAGATGATTTCCATGTGTAGATGTAACATCACAGAGCTGTTGTGGACTGATGTGAGAGGTGCATGGCTTCTCACGTTCTTTCCTCTTCCAATCAATTATATATCAGCATGTAATAAAATCCCGCCTTTAAACGCTCGTTACCATGGCAGCTCACCAATGTGTGATCTATGTCCTGCTCACCACAGAGATGAGCAAAGAGAAATCTAGTATGATTGCATTCAATCCGTCCCAATGTAAATCGAGATACTTGCATGAATAGAACTGGGCTTTTCACACTTTGCCATTTGTAAAGAAAGGTTCATTAACATTTGCCTGGGGCAGCGGTGTGTGTAATCTAGTTGAGAGGCGGTGTTATACTCATGTAAATTCTCTGTAGGCCGTATTGATGGAATATTCATCAAAAAGTACCACCAACCTAAACTGCATTTTTAAAGGCAAATTAAATAATAAGATTGTTTCGCTGAGACCTCGTCTGCATTTTCACAAGGTATTCCCCTCACACTTAGCATATAACAGGCTCAATGTCTGTGGCGTTATCTTCTTTCTGTTCTTGCATTTCAACTCCAGTGTTGAATACCGTATGAATATACCATAATATAAATGATATTGAGTAAAAATATACTGTATATGTTCAAGAAACATAGTTTGATAAATAACCCCCAATTTGTTTGGTAGGGTTCTCGAGGACTACAAAAAAATGTCTGTTTTCTTCCAAAAACAGCATCATGCCCATCCAGGAGCGGACACAGACAGCAGAGAGCCCCAGCCTGCCAGAATCACCAACACAGATGTGAAGGTAACCTAATACAGCGTCACACACCTCTTACACAGTGGCGTAACTAGAAATGACTGGGCCCCACAGCACACTTTTGAATGGGGCGCCCTCCCCCAGTAATTTTTTCACAACCCCTTCCTTTCATGCCGCCCCCTTTCCTGTGGCTAGTAAAGATCGCTCTCTCAGACCAGGCCCGGCAGCTGTTCCATCCGTTTTCTACACTGTCTATACTGCCACTGTATATCATTTCATTGTGTAATACTGTTGAGGGGCCCTGACAAAATCTTTTAGTACTTCTCCTCCTCTTGGATGGGCCCCTTCTGGGTCAGAGCCCCAAAGCAGCCACTTCCCCTGCTTCCCTTTTAGTTATGCCCCTGCTCTTACATCCAGTGACGTCTTCTCTGATGTAGACATTCTCTTTCCTCATCTTCTCGATTCAGACCAGACCGCCATGATGATTTCTTTCAGCCATCTCTCGTCTCTGCAGAGTTTGACAGACATCTCAGTTTCCTACTTTTCCATCATCCTCCCACCTTCTCAATACTGAGACGCTGTGCTCCCCAAAACTATACTGCAGAAACAGATAAACCCCCTGAAAATACTAGTTACACACAGATAGTGCCCTTTTCAATAATTATTGGAACACAATGCTCTAACAATAATTGCACCCAGCAAATAGTGCCCCTGATAGTGTAAACATAATGTCCCCCAAAAAGAACTGTGTTCAGCCTAAAGTGTCCCAGGGAGGCCTCCACATAATAGTGCTCCCCAAAATCCCAACAATTGTAATAATTCTGTGCCAGAGTGCACTTAGTAGTAATAGTGCTCCCAACAGTAATTGTGTCCCAGAAGTAATAATGCTCCCATAGTCCCCCAGTTGTACTAAAGCCCACCATAATGCCCCTGGTAGTAATAATTCTGTTTATAATGTATGACAGTAGAAAAATGCCCCCTTATCATCTTCGCCAGTACAAAAAATGCCCCGTTGTGTGGCAGTAAAAAAAAAAAAAAAACCTCCTCTTAGTGCCCCCAGTAGAGCCAATATCCCCAGAGTGCCCTCATGTGTTCCAATGACCCGTACTGTGTGCCACTACAAAAAACATGGTGAACCCTAGTTGAGCTTAGGTGCCCATAGTGCCCCTATAATTTGTGGCAGTATAAAATACTCCTATATAGTGCCCCCAGAAGATTCCCCCATAGTGCTCCTCCCCCATCCCCATAGTTCCCTCCACAATGTGCCAGTATAAAATGCACTTATAGACTGCCCCACATAAATGCCCCCATAATGTCCTCTCCCCCTTCCCCATAGTGGCACCAAAATGGGTGCCAGTATTGATTGCCCCTATATAATTCCCCCATAGTGCTCTTCTTCCCCACTTCTCCATAGTGCCCCCCATAATGTGTGGCAGTATATAGGGCCCCCAGTAGATTCCCCCATAGTGTTCCTTCCCCCCCCCCCCACACTTCTCCATAGTGCCCCCTATAATGTGTGGCAGTATATAGGGCCACCATAGTGCCCCCATAATATGTGCCAGTAAATAGGGCCACCAGTAGATGCCCCCATAGTTCTCCCTCCTTATCCATAGTGCCCCCCATAATGTGTGAGTATATAGGGCCCCCAGTAGATACCCCCCAAAGTGCTCATCCCCCTCCTCCATAGTACCCCCCATAGTGTGCCAGTATACAGGGCCCCCAATAGATACCCCCATAGTGCCCCCACAATGTGTGAGTATATAGGGCCCCCCGTAGATGCCCCCAAAGTGCTCCCCCCCTCTCCATAGTGCCCCCCCATTATGTGCCAATATATAGGGCCTCCAATAGATGCATCCATAGTGCTCCTTCCCCCCTTTTCCATAATGCCCCCATAATGTGCCAGTATATAGGGCCCCCAATAGATGCCCACATAGTGCTCGCCCACTTCTCCATAGTGCGCCTCATAATGTGTGAGTATATAGGGCCCCCAGTAGATGACCCCAAAGTGCTCCTCCCCGTTTCTCCATAGTGCCCCCCCCCCATTATGTGCCAGTATATAGGGCCTCCAATAGATGCCTCCATAGTGCTCCCCCCCCCCCTTTTTCATAGTGCCCCCATAATGTGCCAGTATATAGGGCCCACCACCCTCCTTCTTGCCATACTATACTAAAAATAATGAAAACAATAAACTCACATACTTTCCTGCTTTCAGTGATGTGATGCAGGCCTCTTCCGGCCTGTGTCCCGAGCTGTATGGCTCAGGAGGCATGATGACATCATTGTGCCGCTAGCATCGGCCTCTGATAGGCTACAGGCACTAGGTCTGCAGCCTGTCAGAGGGACAGACAAGGGAGACACCTCTCCCCTGCCCCACCGCACCATTCCTTTGTATCATTGTCCTGAGGACGGCGATACAGATGAATATAGAGATGAGCGCTTCCACAATGGAAGCACTCATCATCACTTCTGCTGCCATGACATCCGGTGTTTTTTGCGGAATAAATTGTACTTTCTAATGGCATACGTTGGGGTTTTCTGAGATTTTTTAACTGATGACCCATCACCTCACCAAGCACAGCGCCATACATTGTATAGTGGCTGTGCTTGGTATTGCAGCTCCGACCCATTCACTTCTATGCGCCTGGGCCATGTCATCACTGCATTTCTGTGTTGCACCGGGCTGTTATTTTTTCACTAGGAAATCCTTCCTTCCAGTATAGAACCTTTCACATCTCTGGAAATAGAAAGAAACACCAAAATCCCATGTGTGGGCTCCCTTCATTCAACACAGTCCTGTGGAATAGCAAGAGGGTGCACCGATGGTGAAATACTGATAACTCAGGTATATTCAAAGTGGTTTATTATGCTCACAAACAGTATATTTATAAAAGCATATCAGAAAAATTGTCAAGACACTGATGGTCCTCCTCCTTTCGCGCTTCATCAGTGGGAGATATCCAACCCCTTAGGGTGCTTTTACACTTGCGTTCTGAGGATCCGGCAGGCACTTTCGTCCCGCCGCATCCGTCAAAAGGCAAGTCGCCTGAAAGCATTTGAAGACTGATCAGGAACCTGATCAGTCTTCAAAATGCTTTCAGGTTACCATGGCAGCCAGGACGCTACTGAAGTCCTGGCTGCCATGGTACTCCGCAGCAGTGTACTTACCTGCGCTGTGGCCGCTCCTTTATGACGTCACAGGTCCCCGCAGCGCATAGATCAGTGCACCGCCCGGACCTGTGACATCAAGAAGGAGCGCCCGGGGGCCGCAGCGCAGGTAAGTACACTGCTGCGGAGTACCATGGCAGCCAGGACTTCAGTAGTGTCCTGGCTGCCATGCTAACCGATCGGAGCCCCAGCTTACACTGGGGCCCCGATCAGAACTGCTGCTGCGCATGCGCAGAGCTAAACGTCGGATCTGGCGATGCACCGAAACTAGGTTTAGCTTAATTCTGGATCCGGATTAAGGCACTTCAATGGGCATTAATTACGGATCTGGCGTTACGGCAGGTCTTCTGGATTTTTGGACTAGAGACAAATCCACAGCATGCTGCAGTTTTGTCAAGGTCCATAAAACGTTCACATACTGAACGGAAGACATCCTGATGCATCCTGAACGGATTTCTCTCCATTCAGAATGCATGGGGATAATCCTGATCAGTTTCTTTCCGGCGGAGAGACCCGACGACGGATCTCTACGCCGGAAAGTAAAAACGCAAGTGTGAAAGCACCCTTACAGGATGTCTTAAATCAGGTAATAATGTCCCACCCTTTTTCCTATTCCACCAATAAAAACTTATGCAAACATTAGAATACCACCCGATAAAATGATATATACACAAAATCACAATGTACCATCATTAAGAAATAAACACAAATTCTTATATAAATAAATTTATCCAGTACCCAGTACAAATCCTACATAGGACTGACTTCCCATATTTAGCTGGTTTCATTCATAAAATACCGCTCAGCAGCATCTACCACGTGATCTAGTCACGTGCGGGGTTCTACCCTATCAATGACTACACATCACTCATTTATTAAGAACTCCCGGCTAACACCTCCAGAAGGCATAATCCAGGCATTAAAATACTCTCAACACTACATTTAAACTAAACAGGGTTTTAGATCGCACTCCACATTCAACCCTTGTGGTCGGAGTGTGGCTAGGTTGAACATCCATTCTACTTCTTTTTTATTAATATGTGCAATAGAGTCCCCTCCTCGCCAGTGCACCTTCACCGATTCTAAACCAGTGAAGGTTAACCCTTTCGGGCCTTTCTGATGAACATTCTTTTTTTTAATAGGCTTTATTTTGTTTTTCAAAGCAATAATAAAGAATAACAACAACCAGCAGACACGCAGGTCTCAAGTCTAGTGCCATCAAAATCTCATAGACAATTACAGTATTAGAGCATTCCGGGATTATACAACATGACATATTCGTATTTGTAAGTATCAGAGTACATCGCCCCATAATGACTTGTTTCATGTCAGAAGCTCCAGAGTTAGGCCTCTTGCACACGACAGTATTTTGCGGACCATATACTGGCCGTTTTTTCAGTTCAGTATACTGACAGTATACTGAACCATTCACTTCAATGGGACCGCAAAAAATACTGAAGTGTCTCCGTATGCCTTCCATTTCGGTTTTTCCGTTTTTCCGTTCCGTTTAAATATAGAACATGTCCTATTCTTGTCCACAAATCACGTTCAGTGGCTACATTCAAGTCAATGGGTCCGCAAAAAATGCATCCGTATGTCTTCCGTATCCGTTCCGTTTTTGCTGACCAATCTATTGAAAATTTTAAGCCCAGCCCAATTTTTTCTATGTAGTTACTGTATACTGTATGCCATACGGAAAAACGGAACCGAAACGGAAACACAACGGAAGCAAAAAAACGGAAAAACGGATCCGTTAAAAACGGACCGCAAAACACTGAAAATGCCATACGTTCGTGTGCAAGAGGCCCTAAGACCACATTCACACTCACAATCACACTCACCACAGCGCTGCAGCTCTCCAATTGGAGAAAGAAATATTTGCCCGGCCAGACCACTCATATGCATTACCATCTATTTAGATATACATAGGAGAACTTTCCTTATACCCCAAGGTTGAATTCTTCCATCCATATTTTAAGCGTATTACTCACTTCCCCTCCTCCTTATGTGGTATGCTTGCTTATGCTAGATCTGATACTGGTCTTGCTTGCAGCCAGAGCCCCCAAATTTCTCTTCGTTGCCTCTTGCTATAAACGTTAATGTATACATCGCTGTATCTATAATTTGAATCCACTTTTGTACCGACGGGACCGATGGGGGTTTCCAGTTCAGTAACATGACCTTCCTGGCGTAAAACATTAAAAGTCTATACAAAATCCTGGCGTACTTAGTCTGGATCAGATCATTCACCAGTCCCAATAAGCTGTTCTCTGGGGAACAGACTGCCGGTAAACCTAGTTTTTCATTAAGGAACTTGTTAATTCCTGAGTCCTGACCAAAACTGAGCTATCACTGGACAACTCCATATTATGTGAATTAAGGTTCCCCTTTCTGCGCCACATCTGGTACATTGGGGGCTTCCTAGTCTATGCATGATGTTCAGACTGACTGGAGTGAGATATGTGCGATGCAGCCATTTAGCCTGAATTAATTGGTCCCTTGCACTAATCACTGAATGCCTCCAAGTGTGCACTAGTTCTTTCTCATGTCTATCTATCATGTATATCCTCCTTCCATCTAGCCAGAGATTTAGATAGAGGAGAGGAGGTTTGTGACATCAGTTCCGCATAGAAAGTGGACACTGGTTTACGCATCTCTCTCAATCTAGCAACCTTTTCAATAGGGCTATTTTCCAGCTTAATGGGATCCTTACCAAATTGTTTAGCACAGGCATGCCTAAATTGAAAATATCTAAACAGGCTGGATTTTGGGATCTGAAATTCCTCCCTGAGGTCTCTAAATGTTTTAAAGTGACCCTGTGTATACAGTTGAGTAACATATTTTACTCCATGTTGCGGCCAAAACTCAAAATCCTGAAGAGTACATAATTCCGGTAACCCTAAGTTTTGCCACAGCGGCGTCACCGGGGACCACTCCCCTCTGCCTTCCTCATCCCTACTCTTCTGTGTAGTTTTCCCCCAAATTGCCAACATTGCTCTCATATTGGAGGTGAGACATTTGACTGGGTATTTACCCTCTCTATATGAAATTCGTTAAGGCTACGTATGACCCCAATAATGCAGCCTCCAGGACAGTCGCTGGGTTGTTGGCGTCTGCTCTGATCCACCAACTGGCATATGTCAGCTGCACTGCTTGATAATACCTGTACATATCAGGGAGAGCCAAGCCACCCCTGCTTTATGATGTCTTCAGCGTCTCTCTAGCTATTCTGGGCTGATTGGCCCATAAATAGGGAGTCAGTAATTTGTCAATAGTCTCAAAATGAGATTTTTTCAAAAACTCCGGCGCCGCCCTATACATATATGATAATTTTGGCAACAAGGCCATTTTAAAAATATTAATCCGCCCCACCAGGGAAAGAGGAAGAGTTACCCAAGCCTTCAATTTTTGCGTAATATACTCCATAGTTGGAAGCAGATTGAGAGAGATGAACTGCTTAGGCTCTTTATGTATTATGACTCCTAAATATTTAAACTTATCGGCCACCAGTAATTTTGACCTTGGCGAGACTCTTGGATTCTCGGTTTCATCCAACAAATATAACACCGATTTGGTCCAATTAACTCCAAGTCCCGAGAACCTCCCATACTCGTCAATCACTTCTAGGGGCGTATCTAGTGACTTTTCCATGTCCCCCGAGTATACCAACATGTCACCGGCGTAGAGTGATAACTTTTCTGTGATTCCTGCAATGTCCTAGCCCTCTATCCCCGAGCATTTATTAATCAGGATAGATATTAGTTCCATCACCAGTGCGAAGAGTAACGGTGATAGTGGGCACCCTTGCCTGGTCCCTCTGCGCAAATGAAACGGACTGGATAGGGTCCCATTCACACGCACCCTCGCCTTGGGATCCGCATATAACAGATGCAGCCATTTCAGAAAATTTGTTGGGAACCCAAACTTTGTCAGGACTTCCCAGAGAAATTGCCACTCAACAGAATCGAACGTCTTTTCACTGTCTAAGGATGCTATCGCCCTTTTCCCCACATTATCATGTTGCACTTGTAAGTTGGTATAAATTCTCCTGAGATTTATATCAGTCGACTTCCCTGGCATAAAACCGGATTGGTCCGGGCCCACCAAGGATAAAATAATCCCTGACAGACGCGTTGCCAGGACCTTCGCCAGTATCTTGGCGTCTAGATTTATGAGGGAAATAGGGCGATAGGAGCTACACTGCTCTGCTGGTTTCCCCAGCTTATGTATTACCACTATAGTAGCTTCAGGAAATGAGGGGGCAACTTTGAGACTTCTAGCGAATAATCAAACCGTTTACTCAATCTCTCACTAATTCTGATGAACATTCTTATAGTGTAAGGAGACACTGTGTCTCCAATTCCTTCTTGATGTTTCTAATATGTTCTTGGACTCTAGTTTCTAACTTTCTTGTAGTCCTGCCCACGTATTGGAGGCCACACGGGCACTCCAAGGCGTAGACAACTCCTGCGCTCTCACATGTAATATTGTCTTTATATTGTCTTAATATTGTTTATATTGTCTTACTATTGTCTTTTTAAACACCTGGTCCTTCTTCGAACAAACTGTCATCACTTCTCTTTTTTTATTTTCCTTACTTCTATTCTTGCACGGAAGGCAGAACCCACACCAAGTAAATTTGCTCCCTTTTTTCAACACAGTGGATCGAGGTGCCGCACTGTATACCTTCGTCAGGGGCTGAAAAAAAATAGCTAGTCAGCCATTTTGATTTTTTTTTTTGTTACACCATTCCCAGTATGGGATAAATATTTTTACATTTTAATAGTTCAGGCATTTTGGAATGCAGTGGGCCTTTCATTTTGTTTCACGCCCGCTGGCTGGGTACGTAACGATCTGATGCTCTCAGAATTAATTAATGCTAGGAGCATCAGATATTTTTACACCTCACCAACGGCCACAGGTGCTCTCCTGAACTCAACTGTATCATCGTTCTCAGGATGGTGATACAGTTGAATACTGTGGTGAGATCGGCAGTATTTTATGGCGCATTGTGGTATTTGATTCTGCTGGGACGGTATTTTGTGCTGCACTACAATATTGCAGGCACCTCCTACTTATGTTGTTACTCCCTACTTGTGTTGCTTCACCTTCTGTAAGTTTAGAACCACCTACAACATGGGGTCACTTTTATTATTTTTTCCAGGGCCTCTTTAAATTCCCAATCCGCCCCTGCCTGGGGTGGTAGCTCAGGTGGAACCCAGAGCAAGATGGGCACTTTCTTGGCTTCTGTTGAGGATGACCACTGGTCCCCGACCCTTGCAGTTGCCTTTTGGTCCAGAAGGTTGGGGAATGGTTTATAGCAGACCATTCTCTTACTTTAAGGGTCTGCGCTAGATCACATCCTAATGCACTTTTTGTGTGGCACACTGCACATTTTGTTGCATGGGGTGTGAACAGAGCCTTTTTTGGAGGCTTTGGTTTTAGCAGACTATATTGTAATGTGATGTACACATACTATAACAATGTCAGCACCTTTTAATGTCATTACAATATAGTATATTGACTTTTTTTTTTACAGTTTCCCAAAACAAAGTTGTTGATGATTTTGCAAGACAATTGGCAATTTCCAAACTGCGGTGGTGCCCTACATGGCTAACGTGCACATGTCACAATCTGCAAACTCTGGATCTTACTTCTAAAATTACAAAGGCTATTTCAGTATCATTCTCGTTTCAATAGTTTTTATTTCCATTTTCAATATACAAGAATGTACAGAATTCGGGGAGTACCCGAAGCTTTTACATTGTTTAAGACACAATTACAAACAGTGCTTCGGAAAACGTAGAAGCACATATTCAACATAGGAAACACAGTTTACATAAAAAAAAAAAAAACATTGCCTGACAAATATTCGTGTTATAAATCAAAAGGTTGCCTGCCTATGCCAGTTCTAGAACAGATCCCAAGGTGCGGGACTGCATAGCTTCCCATAGCCACGGTATAACCCATCCAGCTGTACTTGGTGGGGCCGAGTAAGTTACAGGGAGAAGCATAAGGGGGATCGCGCCCACGAGGCCCAGTGTGACTGAAATTTGGTGAAACCACCCTTTCCCAACGAGATGATCTTCTCATATGTATATGTATTATTCAGAGCAGTGATTACATCACTAAGAGATGGAACATTCGGGGTTTTCCATCTCCTCAGCAATTCTGTGACACAGAAAATACAAAAAAACTGCCTATAAGAAGACGGCAGGAGATCAACTCCAACGAATAGCAATACCAGTTGGGGATTCCAGTTAATCTTAATGGGGGGTATTCGAATCAGCAAGTTGTGACAAGCTGACCAGTAACTTTGTATGATAGGACATTTCCATAACACATGGTATAAAGTGCCCCTGCAACCGCACCCTCTCCAACAACAGCTAGAGACCGATGCATACATATGCGCCAACCTGTCAGGGGTATAGTACCATCTGAGAACCGTCTTCAGTGCAGATTCGACATGCGATATACACGACAAGTGTTTGTGTATCATGCTAATAGCGCGTGTCCATTCCGTGTCTAAAAATGGTTGACCCAGATCTGCCTCCCAAGCAATCATTGGGTGGGAGAGCTTAAACTGAGACGGGTGTAAGATTGCATTGTACAAGGGCTTTAGTCCCTTTGAATTACCCATGATATACACTCTTGCTAACTTACCCATTTTAACTCCTGTGGGGCGTAGGCCCTGAATTAGGTGCCGAATTTGGAGGTATTTATAAAAGTCTCTCACTGAGAGAGAGTATTTTTCACACAGAGAGTAAAAAGGTTGCAGTGTTCCTTGCTCCATCAGGTCCCCTATACAATGAATGGAGTGCCATTGCCAGGATGACAGGTCAGAGTGCTTCATCCGTGGGGTTCATCCGCATCCGCCAGTGCATGGTATTTAGACCATGCAGCAAGAGACGCTCGAACAGTAGGGCTAAGACCTTGTGGCTGAGGGATGTTCCAAAAAGCAAGGTGTAGTAAGTCAGATAAGGAATATCCATTGGTTGAATGTTCCTCTAAATGTACCCACGGTATGACCAAAGATGGCCCAACCCAGCCCCTCAACATAGAAACCAATATCGCTATAAAGTATAGTTTCAGCTCTAGCAAGGCTAAGCCGCCCTTAAGTCGCTCTCTGGTGATAATAGTACGGGCAATCCTCAGGCGCTTATTTCCCCAGGTGTACTTGGAGAGTAAAGCATGCGCTCTGGGAACCTTTCTGGAAGGCATATGGGCAGGGTGCGATATAAGTAAAGAAATTTCGGGAGGGTTAACATTTTAAATGAGGCTATCCTGCCAAGCCATGAGGCATCATATTTAGCGTATTCCGCAAATTCCTTTTCTGTGGATAAGAGGAGTGATTCGTAATTTAGAGTGTAAAGGTGAGACATGGATATGGTCATATTTGTGCCTAGGTATTTAATACTGCAAGGCTGCCAATCGAACTGCCAGTCCCTCTGAAAGCTCGCCACCACATTCTCTGGGATATTAATCAAATGAATTAATGTGCAAATTGGGTGGCTCACTCCAAATGCAGGTATGGATAGGGTGCACAGTCTATAAATGGGTTACACCAATACCCATATATAGAGTTAAAAAAATGTAGCTTCTGTTGCTAGACCGGCACACCTCATTCAGGCCAACATGAGGTCTTGTTGTTAAAACTTATTTATTAGGATCAATTAAAAAGGCTATTCTGAAATACAAGTAATCAATTAAAAAGGCTATTCTGAAATACAAGTAATCACAATGTATTCTATATAAAATCCCAGTGATTCACACCCATATAATCATCCTCCGTTAATGGTATATAGTCCATCACAGTCAGACTAACCACATTGGAATCCTCAGTATGACGACCGTAGTACAAAAGTCCATCATCCTAATCCTTCCTTGGGGTCATGACTGTGTTGTATATATTTGGAATAAAGAATAAAGAGGATGATTAGAATGTCTTCTCCTTGATTAGCTGTTTGTCCACATTAATTGAAAATGCTCATTTCACTCCGGGATCTAAAAGGTCTCAAAGGTTGAATGCAATGTCCCTTTGTTTAATACACAAATTGTAGACAAATTGTAGCCTCTCACCACCGCGTATGTATTGTAAATGGGGCCGCTATGTAAGCGGTACCCCGGGCTGACAACACCGTACTCACCAGTGGCGTCCCACGTGGCTGACTCGTACGGCGTGTTCTTTACCTCTGGCGCTGCTGCAGCAGACGCCGTGTAGCCTTCGCTGTGTCCGTTCGGCCCAAGTATGCGGTCGGGTTCTGTGGTGGGGCTATGTGATGAGGAGCGCTCCTGTATCCACTGAGGAAGGGACAAGCCGTCCCGAAACGCGTTTGGTGTGCCAGGACCCCCGCAGGATACAGGAGCGCTCCTCATCACATAGCCCCACCACAGAACCCGACCGCATACTTGGGCCGAACGGACACAGCGAAGGCTACGGCGTCTGCTGCAGCAGCGCCAGAGGTAAAGAACACGCCGTACGAGTCAGCCACGTGGGACGCCACTGGTGAGTACGGTGTTGTCAGCCCGGGGTACCGCTTACATAGCGGCCCCATTTACAATACATACGCGGTGGTGAGAGCTACAATTTGTCTACAATTTGTGTATTAAACAAAGGGACATTGCATTCAACCTTGAGACCTTTTAGATCCCGGAGTGAAATGAGCATTCTCAATTAATGTGGACAAACAGCTAATCAAGGAGAAGACATTCTAATCATCCTCTTTATTCTTTATTCCAAATATATACAACACAGTCATGACCCCAAGGAAGGATTAGGATGATGGACTTTTGTACTACGGTCGTCATACTGAGGATTCCAATGTGGTTAGTCTGACTGTGATGGACTATATACCATTAACGGAGGATGATTATATGGGTGTGAATCACTGGGATTTTATATAGAATACATTGTGATTACTTGTATTTCAGAATAGCCTTTTTAATTGATTACTTGTATTTCAGAATAGCCTTTTTAATTGATCCTAATAAATAAGTTTTAACAACAAGACCTCATGTTGGCCTGAATGAGGTGTGCCGGTCTAGCAACAGAAGCTACATTAATCAAATGATAATACGAAAGTTCCCCATAGGAGATTTGGTCTATCACCGCCCCTAAAGATTGTTCCGGGTTAGTAAGAGATAGAAATACGTCATCTGCATATAAAGATATTGTATGTGACCTCCCTCCGATCTCTACCCCAGAAATGGCTGTGTCCTGTCTAATTACTTGGGCCAATGGTTCCATAGCTATAATAAATATAAGGGGCGACAGAGGGCAGCCCTGCCTTGTTCCGTTTGTAAGAACAAACAAATCCGACAGGGCCCCATTAACAAAGGTCCTGGCAGTGGGATTGCTGTACAAAGCCCGAATAGCAGTAAGAATAGGACCGTTAAATCCCAACCTCTGGAGCACCGAGAAGGCGAACGACCAGTGTAGCCTGTCAAACGCCTAATAATTTAGCATACATTTTTACATCTTGATTCAGGAGGGAAATGGGCCTGAAGTTCTGGGGTCTGTCGGGAGATTTCCCAGGCTTAGGGAGCGTGATAATGAGGGCCTGCAGGTTCTCAGATGGCAGGTCCCCAGAGTCCATAGCTGCCTGGCAAAAGTTTTTCAGGTATGGGCCTTGTCACTGGGAAGAGACTCAATCACCGCCTCTACTTCCTCTGTTAAAATAGGAGAGTTGAGGGTTTGAAGTTGGGGGGCTGGTTAGCCTAGGTAGGTGTAGGGAGTTTAGATAGGAGTCAACTATATCTCCCAGTGCTGTTGGGGCAGGATGAGAATTTTTTAAATTATAGAGATCATAATAGTACACCTGGAACCCATTTGCTATATCTAAAGGGGAATAAAGCTTCTCTTGAGAGGTAGGATGTATTAGATGTGGAATGCGACTATTAATGTGTCAGGCTTTAAATTTAGCAGCTAAAAGATTTCCAGCTTTATTATCCTGGGAATAATTCCTGTCTTTGGATTTTTGCAGCATTTTTTTATAAGAAAAAAGCATATAGCCTCTCAAATCTTGCCTAAGACTTCTAAGTTCCTCTGCTAGTGAGGGGTTGGGATTCTGTTTATTTCTGTACTCTGCAAGTTGTATCTGAGACAAAAGGGCTGACATTTCTGCCACCATCCGTTTCTTTCGAATCGCACCCTGCTGAATGAATGACCCTTGAATGCACGCTTTGTGTGCATTCCATAATACAACCGGGTCCGTATGGGAAGGTTCATTGAATTTGAAAAAGTCCCTTATGTCCTATTCAATACGAGCTCCGTATTGTGGATTAGCTAACAGAGCAGGGCTGCTCCTCCACAAGTGCACCTGAGGAGAGTTGATAGTTTCGGAGATTACCAAGGTTATGGCGGCATGGTCTGACCGTTTTATCGTTTCTAGGGAGGAGTCTCTAGCATGAGGAAGAAGCGTCCTGTCTACGAGAAACATGTCAATACTAGAATACACATTGTGTACTCCAGAGTGAAAAGTATAGTCTCTAGCTGACGTGTGATGGATGCGACAGATATCATAGAGCTCCTTCTTCCAGAAAGTGGGGGCCAAAGAGGAACCTTTTCTCAATGGTGTGGATGATGTATCTATTAATGGATCAGCAGTCATAGTAAAATCCCTGCAAATGACTACTTTTCCTTGCTTTTTCTTTTGGACTAGCTTCTTTAATTTTCTAAAAAAGGGGAGTTGACCCTGGTTAGGTGCATATAGGGACACAATCGTGAAAATTTCGGTATTAAAAGTGCATATTAGTATGAGAAATCGTCCCTGAGGGTCAGCAAAGTCCTCAATATGAGAAAATGCCACTGAGTTTCTAATAGCAAGCATGACCCCCCTGGACTTGGATTGGAAATGAGAGATAAATATGCGGGTAGTGCACATGTTGCAACCGAAAACCGTCTTGCTGCAGCAAGTGCGTCTCCTGCACACTTAACACATCGCAATTCAATCCCCTAGCTTCTCTCCACAAAAATGTTCTACACATTTGGCTGTTCAGTCCATTAGCATTTAAGCTAGCAAATGTTATCACCATAATATATCAGGATAAAAAGCATTCTATAACCAGCTTTTAAGATTGTAAAAGTATTATAAGGAATGCCTCACAACGAGGGCGTCCATATCTGCCGGGCATACATAAAGATGTAAAGGCAATACATTGGTATTAACACACATAGCTTCCCAAAAAAACGTGAGAGGAGATATAACAATAACTCACAGTAACAGAAACACAACGTTCCGAACCCGTTAGGGCATGTTCCGGTATTGTGTTGGGGCAAAAGTCTCGTCTGTAACCTAGAAGCAAAACAGGTTTAGCAAAATACTCATCAGAGCATACGACACCTGAAAGTGGGGCAAACCCACAAAAGCAATACGAGCCAGCGCACTCTTGACCAGTCCTTAGGAACCTTGGCTGGAGCAGGGCGACGGTCTTTTCCCGGGTCAATGACAGGAATGTTTTCACCACGCGGAATTCTCCCTTGTAGTGGATCAGCAAACGAACTGGGAATTTTTGCAAAAAAATGTCATTTTTCGCTTTCTGTTGTAAAATTTTTCAAAGAAAACTACATTTCTATATAAATTTTTCTCTAAAATTCATTGTTCTACATGTCTTTGATAAAAAAAAAATATGCAATAAGTGTATATTTATTGGTTTGGGTAAAAGTTATAGCGTTTACAAACTATATTGCAAAAAAGTGAATTTCCGCATTTTTAAGCAGCTCTGACTTTCTGAGCACCTGTCATGTTTCTTCAGGTGATAGAATGTCAGGATAGTATAAATGACACCATTTTAGAAAGAAGACTCCTCAAAGTATTCGCGGAGGGGCACAATGAGTTCATGTATGATTTTAATTTTTTTTCACAAGTTAGCGGAAAATGACACTTTCTGAGGAAAAAAAAAATAATAATAATAAAGTTTCCATTTCTGCTAACTTCTGGCAAAAAAATAAAAATAAATCTCCCACAGACTCACTATCACTATGCCCCTCAGTGAATACCTTGGGGTGTCTACTTTCCGAAATGGGGTCATTTGTGGGGTGTGTTTACTGTTCTGGCATTTTGGGCGGGGCTAAATTGTGAGCAACCCTGTAAAGCCTAAAGGTAATCGTTGGACTTTACACCCCTTTATGCACCTAGGCTGCAAAAAAGTGGCACACATGTGGTATCGCCGTACTTAGAAGAAGTAGGGCAAAAAATTTTAAAAAGTTGTCATTTACAGAGATATTTCTCACACCCAGCATGGGTATATGTAAAAATACACCCCAAAACACATTGCCCTACTTCTCCTGAGTACGGTGATACCACATGAGTGACACTTTTTTGCAGCCAAGATGCGCAAAGGGGCCCGAATTCCAATGAGTACCTTTAGGATTTCACAGGGCATTTTTACGCATTTGGATTCCAGACTTCTTCTAACGCTTTAGGGGCCCCTAAAATGCCAGGGCAGTATAAATACCCCACAAGTAACCCCATTTTGGATAGATCCCTCCAAGACTGTTGGAACAAAAAAATTGATGGTATGGTGTGGTATATGGGGTACAAAGATAGTGGGGCCATTCTTCATCAATGGAAACCTCAAGGCCACTGGATATGCGAAATTGCTACATGATGATGTGTTTCCCTCTTTATGCACTGAAGCTGGCACGTTCCCTGAGTTTTTCCAGCAAGATGGTTCACCACCACGTTATGGGTGTCAGGTCCGAGCATTCCTAGATAAACAGTTTCCTGGAAAGTGGATTGGTCGTCGTGGGCCAGTTAAATGGCCCCCAAGGTCTCCCGATCTGACCCCCTTAGACTTTTATCTTTGGGGTCATCTAAAGGCAATTGTCTATGCTGTGAAGATACGAGATGTGCAGCACCTGAAACTATGGATACTGGAAGCCTGTGCTAGCATTTCTCCTGCAGTGTTGCTATCAGTGTGTGAAGAGTGGGAGAAGAGGCTTGCATTGTCAATCCAACACAATGGGCAGCACATTGAACACATTTTATAAGTGGTCAGAAACTTGTAAATAACTCATGAAAGAATAAAGTTACGTTAAAACCAAGCCCACCATGGCCTTTCTTGTGAAATTCCCAATAAGTTTGATGTGTCACATGACCCTCTTCCTATTGAAAAAAAAAAAGTTGGATTCAAAATGGCTGACTTCAAAATGGCCGCCATGGTCACCACCCATCTTGAAAAGTTTCCCCCCTCACATATACTAATGTGCCACAAACAGGAAGTTAATATCACCAACCATTCCCATTTTATTAAGGTGTATCCATCAAATACAGTGAAGGAGTTTAAGCATGCATGGGATAGGCATAAGGCCATCCTTCATATAAGATAGGGCCGGGGGCTATTCATAGTATTCAGTATATTGGGCAGACTAGATGGGCCAAATGGTTCTTATCTGCCGACACATTCTATGTTTCTATGTTTCTATGTAAATGGCCCACCCTGTACTTCTGGAAACAGCAAGGTTGTGATGGCCTGTTGTGCTCTAGTTACTTACTCCACCATGAAAATCATTCATACTGTCTACCAAGTAAAATGGACATGGTTGATGTCGGGAGCCATGAATTGACCTATAGTGAGTGGTGGACCGATGCTCCATTCAAACAGGGGACATAGGAATCTCATCCTCGTGAAAGAGGAGGTCCCAGCAGTGGAGTCCCCAGCAATCAGAAACTTATAACCTAGCCTATGGATAGGTGATAACTGTAATAACTGTTTATGGTAGAGAATATATCTGGTACAGAATATGAACATACTGTACTATACTATACTATACATACTTTATTCTGTTAGGTCTGGGGCGGACACAGACAGCAGAGGGCCCCTGGCAAAGAATGTGACTGGGTCCCCCCCAAGCCAAATTCTCAACCTAACCTATTCCCTCCTAACCTATTACCTCCTAACATACAGCAATACAAAATATTCAGGGTAAGGCTACTTTCATACCTGCAGCACTATGATCCGGCCACCTGATCCAGGAGCATGCAGTGGTTTTTGTCCCACCGATTTTCTGCATTTTTGCTAGATTCTGGCCCGATCTCTGCTGCATGCCGATCTCAGCGTGCATTCCTTCTGCATCCAGCAGTGTCGGACCCGGTGAATCACTAACGCAGATGTTAACTACTACAGGACCGCCTAACGCAGGGATGCGTCCTGCGGGCGGTCCTGTAGCTCTGAGTTGACGCGTCGGCGCGTCATCTCGTGAGAGCCGAGATTTCCTGTGAACGCGCGCGCGTTCACAGAGAAGCGCGGCACGGCAGTTCGGCTACAGCCTGCCAGCGATGATCCATCGCTGGCAGGCTGTAGATGCGAATAAAATCGCATCAAACAGCTATATCAGGCGCTGTTTTATGAACAGCGTCTGATATAGCTGCTACCTGGTCCTCTGGTGGTCCCATTTGCTGGGATCGACCACCAGAGGACCAGGTAACTACAATAAAGTTGCACCAAACACTACACTAACCCCCCACCCCCTCACCTATTAACCCCTTGATCACCCCATCTAGACCCCCTGATCACCCCCCTGTCATTGATCACACCCCTTGTAAGGCTCCATTCAGACGTCCATATGTGTTTTGCGGATCCGTGGATTCACGGATCCGTGGATTCACCGATCCGCGGATCCAATCCGCGGATCCGATCCGCAGATCCTCAAAACACGGACACCGGCAATGTGCTTTCCGCATTTTGCAGATCCGCACATTGCCAGAACTATATAGAAAATGCTTTTTCTTGTCCGCAATTGCGGACAAGAATAGGACATGAAAAACTTTTATTCGAAGTAGGTGGCTCTGCCAGTATAAAAGAGAGACCTAATTGGTGCTCTATATCCGTTGATACCAGCTTCTATGTATCGGAAATAATATAAAATTACTTAACAGAAAAAAGGGGGATATGGCACTCAAACTCTGAAGTATCAAAATCACAAACTAGTTTAATACCGATAAAGATAAAACCTTATACAATAACTTAAAAATAACAATATAAAACCAAATAACCACATTCAGAAAGCAATCTTCTAATTCTTCCCAACTTATCTATCTATAACTTCGTTGCAGAATATATCGCATTCGATTTTCTGTATGCGATTTTATCATGTGCGATTTTTCGCATGTGATATTTTCGCATGCGATTTTTCCGTATGCGATTTTTTTCGTATGCGATTTTTTTGTATGCGATTTTTTAGTCTCCAGTCTAATTCCATTCTTTAGTCTCCAGTCCATTCTTTAGTCTCCAGTCTAATTCCATTGGTTTGGCCTTGTCACCTCATAGAAAAAAGGGGATTGAAGAATATTATAATTAAGAAGAATATAAGAATATTATAATTAAAAAGAAGTTATTAAGAGGCATAATTGAATGTTATGAAATTAAAATGTGAAATAATGGAGGTTGGGGAATGAATTAGTTTATATTTTTATTGAAAATGTTAAAAAAATTCTTATTAGCAATCTTCTCTGGATAAAACACATGCGCCCAAAAAAAACGCAGAAGAATCGCAACAAAAACGCAATAGAGTTTGAAAAAAGGTCAAGCGGATAAAATGAATTAGGAAGAATGAGATGATTCGAAATAAAAACAGTCTTGAAGTGGATAAATATTTGTGAAATCCAGATCAGAGTTTTGTTGTGTCTTTTGAGGAGTCCAGTCCGGATTTTGTGGACAATCATCCTGCAATTAGAAGGAGTGTATTTAAAGGATGTCACAATGGAGGTTAGATTACCACTGAGGAAGAGGTCGGTTAAATGTTGTACCTCGAAACGCGTATGGGAAAAACTGTAATCTCCGTGACATCAAGTTCACTTAGTGCGCACTAAAGAGGTAAATTCTGGCAGATACTCGATCCAAACAGAAAGAGAAGCTGGTTACCTGAGGAGACACCTGGCTGCAAAGGAAACTACACGAGGAGACTCCAGAAGGTAGTAGACCCAGCTGAAAAATCTGAGTACTCAAGCCACGAAAATCTGAACCAGTTGCAGTCAGCCCGGCAAGGTCGGTAAGCGATCACACATAAGGAATCGCAAGAGAAGGTAGGAGGAAGAACTTTTCCTATTTTGTGGTGGGACGCCACCAATTGTTTATTCAATTCCCTACCTGTATCTCTGCATATGATTACGTCAAATACCGGAGCTGGGAAATCGAGTACGAGTGATTGCATATCACTGTGAATTTATAAGGACATACAGGTCTGAAAAGGATACCCGTACTACCGTTAACTGCTGTTTTGAACATTGCTTCTGATAACTGCTGTTTTGAACATTGCTCCTGGTAAACCAAATACAAACTAAACACAAATGAATAGATTATAAATTGGACATTAATAATTTGACAACATTCGTGAATATATAAAGACTTTTAGACTTGGACGGGACATTTTGTGATTCAGTTTACATTTTTTGGATGTGTTGGAAATTCCTCTCTGAGCTTTTTTCAAAAAACGCATGTGTTTGAAATATCCAAAGAATACTTCCAGTGATACCAGCTGAATATAATAAAAACGAGGGCAGCAGTTGCGAAAAAAAAAAAATTTTTGCATGCGAAAAAAACTATGCAAAAATCGCATGCAAAAAAATCGCATACAAAAAAATCGCATACGAAAAAAATCGCATACGGAAAAATCGCATGCGAAAATATCACATGCGAAAAATCGCACATGATAAAATCGCATACAGAAAATCGAATGCGATATATTCTGCAACGAAGTTATAGATAGATAAGTTGGGAAGAATTAGAAGATTGCTTTCTGAATGTGGTTATTTGGTTTTATATTGTTATTTTTAAGTTATTGTATAAGGTTTTATCTTTATCGGTATTAAACTAGTTTGTGATTTTGATACTTCAGAGTTTGAGTGCCATATCCCCCTTTTTTCTGTTAAGAATAGGACATGTTCTATATTTTTGCGGAACGGAAGTGCAGACCCGGAAGCGCGGATCCGTAATTCCGGATCCGAGCGGGACAAAGTCTGTCCCCATAGAAATGAATGGGTCCGCAATTCCGTTCCGCAAACCGAATTGCGGACGTGTGAATGGGGCATAAGGGTCCCTTACCACCGCCAGTTAGTTAGCTACTTGTTAGGTAGCTAGCCCCCAGCCCACCGCACCGCAGTCACTGATTTTGGCAGAGATTTTTTCATCCACATTGACCGACGCGAATGAAGAAATCTGTGCCGTTCATTTTTTTTTTTTTTTCAGCGCAGAGGCTGAACGGAAAAAAAAAATCTCATTACCCGTATGCTCCATATACGGAGAATCGCAGAAACTCCTAATGCTGGCCATACGTGTAATGATTGCGGAGACCCCTAAAATGCCAGGGCAGCACAAACACCTCACATGTGACCCCATTTTAGAAAGAAGACACCCCAAGGTATTCCGTGAGGGGTATGGTGAGTTCATGTAAAATTTTATTTTTTGTCACAAGTTAGTGGAATATGAGACTGTAAAGAAAAAAAAAAAAAATTTCCGCTAACTTGTTCCAAATTTTTTTTTTTCTGTGAACTCACCATGCCCTCACGGAATACCTTGGGTGTCTTCTATCCACAATGTGGTCACATGTGGGTATTTATACTGCCCTGGCAATTTAGGGTCCTAAAGCGTGAGAATCCAAATGCATAAAAATGGCCTGTGAAATCCTAAAGGTACTCATTGGTTTTAGGGCCCCTTTGCGACCAGGCTGCAAAAGTGTCACTCATGTGGTATCGCCGTACTCAGGAGAAGTAGGGCAATGTGTTTTGGGTGTATTTTTACATATACCCATGCTGCGTGTGAGAAATATCGCTGTAAACGACAACTTTTACATTTTTTATTCAAAGTTGTCAATTTACAGAGATATTTCTCTCACCCAGTATGGGTATATGTAAAATACACCCCAAAACACATCGCCTCACTTCTCCTGAGTACGGCGATACCACATGTGTGACACTTTTTTGCAGCCAAGATGCGTAAGGGGCCCAAATCCAATGAGTACCTTTTAGGAGGGCATTTTTACGCATTTTTCTTCTCTCGCTTTAGGGCCCCTAAAATGCCAGGGCAGTATAAATACCCACATGTGACCCCATTTTGAAAGAAGACACCCCAAGGTATTCCATGAGGGGCATGGCGAGTTCATAGAAGATTTTTTGGCACAAGTTAGTGGAAATTGATTTTTTATTGTTTTTTCTCACAAAGTCTCCCTTTCCGCTAACTTTTGACAAAAAGTTGAATTTTCATGGACTCATTATGCCCCTCAGCGAATACCTTGGGGTGTCTTCTTCCAAAATGGGTCACATGTGAGTATTTATACTGTCCCTGGCATTTTAGGGCCCCAAAGCGTGAGAAGAAAATGCGTAAAATGCCCTCTCAAAAGGTACTCATTGAATTTGGGCACTTGCGCATCTTGGCTGCAAAAGTGTCACACATGTGGTATCGCCGTACTCAGGAGAAGTAGGGCGATGTGTTTTGGGGTGTATTTTTACATATACCCATGCTGGGTGAGAGAAATATCTCTTTGAATAAAAATGTAAAAAGATGTCGTTTACAGCGATATTTCTCACACCCAGCATGGGTATATGTAAAAATACACCCTAAACACATTGCCCTACTTCTCCTGAGTACTGGCGATACCACATGAGTGACACTTTTGCAGCCAAGATGCGCAAAGGGCCCTAAAACCAATGAGTACCTTTAGGATTTCACAGGCCATTTTTACGCATTTGGATTCTCACGCTTTAGGACTCCTAAATTGCCAGGGCAGTATAAATACCCACATGTGACCCCATTGTGGATAGAAGACACCCAAGGTATTCCGTGAGGGGCATGGCGAGTTCACAGAAAAAAAATTTGGCACAAGTTAGCGGAATTGATTTTTTTTTTTTTTACAAAGTCTCATATTCCACTAACTTGTGACAAAAAATTTTTGCATGAACTCACCATACCCCTCACGGAATACCTTTAGTGTCTTCTTTCTAAAATGGGGTCACATGTGGGGTTTTGTACTGCCCTGGCATTTGAGGGTCTCCGCAATCATTACACGTATGGCCAGCATTAGGAGTTTCTGCGATTCTCCTTATATTGAGCATACAGGTAATGAGATTTATTTTTCCGTTCAGCCTCTGGGCTGAAAAAATAAATAAATGAACGGCACAGATTTTTCATTCGCATCGATCAATGTGGATGAAAAATCTCTGCCAAAATCAGTGACTGCGGTGCGGTGGGCTGGGCGCTAACTACCTAACAAGTAGCTAACTAACTGGTGGTGATAGGGGACCCTTATGCCCCATTCACACGTCCGCAATTCTGTTTGCGGAACGGAATTGCGGACCCATTCATTTCTATGGGGACAGACTTTGTCCCGCTCGGATCCGGAATTACGGATCCGCGCTTCCGGGTCTGCACTTCTGTTCCGCAAAAATATAGAACATGTCCTATTCTTGTCCGCACTTGCGGACAAGAAAAAGCATTTTCTATATAGTTCTGGCAATGTGCGGATCTGCAAAATGCGGAAAGCACATTGCCGGTGTCCGTGTTTTAAGGATCTGCGGAACGGATCCGCAAAACACATATGGACGTCTGAATGGAGCCTTACAAGGGGTGTGATCAATGACAGGGGGGTGATCAGGGGGTCTAGATGTGGTGATCAAGGGGTTAATAGGTGAGGGGGTGGGGTGGGGGTGGGGTTAGTGTAGTGTTTGGTGCAACTTTACATAGTTACCTGGTCCTCTGGTGGTCGATCCCAGCAAATGGGACCACCAGAGGACCAGGTAGCAGGTATATCAGACGCTGTTAACAAAACAGTGTCTGATATACTTGTTTGATGCGATTTATATCGCATCTACAGCCTGCCAGCGATGGATCATCGCTGGCAGGCTGTAGTACAACTCTTCAGACGCGCGACGCTGTGAACGCGCGCGCGTTCACAGGAAGTCTCGCGTCTCGCGAGATGACGCGCCGCCGCGTCCGATCAGAAGATCAGGACCGCCCCGCAGGACGCAATCCTGCGTACGGCGGTCCTGAAGAAGTTAATAGCAAAAAAAGTAAAAATGTCAGCAGCAATGAAATAGCACCAAATGAAAGCTCTATTAGTGAGAAGAAAAGGAGGTAAAATTCATTTGGGTGGTAAGTTGCATGACGGAGCAATAAACGGTGAAAGTAGTGTAGTGCAGAATTGTAAAAAGTGGCCTGGTCATTAAGGGTGTTTAAGCTAGGGGGGCTGAGGTGGTTAAAGTAGCCTAATAAAGCGCCACATACATCTTACATCCAGTGACATCTTCTTTGATGTACATGTTCTCTGTCCTTGTCTTCTCCTTTCAGACCAGACCGTCATGATGATTTCTTTCAGCCATCTCTCGTCTCTGCAGAGTTTAACAGACAGACATCTTAGTTTCCTACACTTCCACCGTCTGAACATCCCATCCTGCCACCCCCAATACTATGCCCACTGTGCTCCTCAATACTATACTGCAGAAACAGTGTAATACTAGTACCACGCAGATAGTTCCCCTTCAATAATTATTGGCACACACTGCCCTAAAAAATAACTGCGCCCAGGAAAACAGTGTCCCTGATACTAATAGTGTAAACATAATGTTCCCCAAAAATAATTGTGCTAAGCCGATACTGTGTCAGGGTGCCCCCACAGTAATAATTCTCTCCAAAGTCTCCCCAATAGAAATAATTATCTGCCAGAGTACACTTAGTAGTCATAGTGCCCATGAAGTAATATTGCCCCCACTGTGCCCAAGAAGTAATAAAAAGCTCCCATAATGCCCATACCAGCAGGGGCGTAGAGTGGGGGGGGGAGGGGGGCGTTGCCTGGGCACAAAATTGCAGGGGGCGCCAGGCAGCCAGCACTTCAATGAGGGCTACATGGCTCCTGTCCCCTCCGTTCTTCCTCATAGGCTTTAGGCTAGTGGCCTGAAGCCTATGAGGCAACAGAGCAATCATATTGAGTAGAATGTAGTTGCTCCTGGTAGGTATGATGATGTCAGGATAGGAGGCGGAGCTTTGTCATACAGGGGGCGGGGCCTCAACATGAGCGGGAGACTCTACAGAGCAGGTTGCTGGACAGAGGAGCAGAAGCTGCAGGTGGCTGTGAGAAAGAGAACAGTGACCAGCTGAACCGCACCGCTGTCATAGTGAGTACTGTTGCAGGTGATTAGGGTAGTTTATCAATAGGAGAGTAATCGATTTAGGTTTAAAGAAAGACTTTACATACAGAGAATAAAGTACTGTAATGAGGGGGACCAGCATAAGATGTTATATGTGAGTCATCCACACATATATCATCTTATTCTGGCCCCCTCATGGCCCTATGTGTCACAGCACACATCCCCAATAACAGTGCACCGTCCACAGTCCCCCCCCATAAGAGTGTGTCATCCACAGATCCCCCATAACAATGTCATCCACAGATCCCCCATAACAATGTCATCCACAGATCCCCTATAACAGTGCCATCCACAGATCCCTATAACAGTGTATAATCCACAGATCCCCCCCCCCCATAACAGTGTATAATCCACAGATCCCCCCATAACAGTGTGTCATCCACAGATCCCCCCATAACAGTGTGTCATCCACAGATCCCCCCATAACAGTTTGTCATCCACAGATCCCCTTTACAGTGCGTCATCCACAGATCCCCTCCATAACAGTGTCATCCACAGATCCCCATAACAGTGTCTCCACAGATCCCCCATAACAGTGCCATCCACAGATCCCCCATAACAGTGCATCATCCACAGATCCCCCATAACAGTGCATCATCCACAGATCCCCCATAACAGTGCCAGTGGCGTACATATAGGGGTCGCAGTTGCGACCGGGCCCGGCATCCCAGGGGGCCCGGCCGCCTGCGGGCCCCTGGCCCCTACTGCAGCGCTGTGCTGAGCTAAGTAGTTAGTGCATCTGGGCAGGAGCACGGCATCAGTCTCGCGAGACCTGTGAACTCCCGTTGCAGGTCTCGCGGGAACATGCGCGCGCCGTTACTTACGCAGGCGCAGCCTTCAGACGGGACCCGGACTGCCGTGACGGACTCACTCGCATCATCCAGAGCCAGCCTATCATGAGCCACAGTGCCTCTGCCAGCGACGCAGCCAGGTGGTGGTGGGGGTTTGGTGGAGACTGGAGAGAGAGCGGTGCACTGCCATGTCACTGTCTCGAGTGAGGGCCCTGCGATGACCAGCCGGGGGAGGTATACAGACTTCTTAAAGTGACAGTAATCTCCATTAAAATACAGCTCTGCCCCCCTCCAGCGCTCATTAATCTACATTAATTTGTACGGGCTCTTTACCATCCATTTCCTTCTTTACTATCAATGGCGGCATAGAGTTAGTTTTACTAAATGCCGAGCGCAGAGAGGGTACAAATTAATGAAGATGCTGTATTTTATTGGAGATGACTGTCACTTTAAGATGTCTCTTGTGTGCACGCACGGTGGGCGAAGTACTTCAGTGGAGGCTGCAGGGATGATTCGTCGCAGCGCACCACGTGACTTCCGCTATAGACTTTCGGCAATCTATAGAGATCTGGCAGGACATTGGCCCTGCGATGACCGGGAGGGGGGTATTTGAACAGTAGGGGTGGTAGTGGAGGTGGGTGCGGCGGCGGGTTGGGGGGGGGCCCCATGGATGAGTTTCGCACCAGGGCCCCATGGATTGTCTGTACGCCACTGAACAGTGCCATCCCCAGATCCCCATAACAGTGCCATCCACAGATCCCCCATAACAGTGCATCATCCACAGATCCCCCCCATAACAGTGTTATCCACAGATCCTCCATAACAGTGCATCATCCACAAATCCCCCATAACAGTGTCATCCACAGATCTCCCATAACAGTGTTTCATTCACAGATCCCCCATAACAGTGTGTCATCCACAGATCCCCCATAACAGTGTCATCCACAGATCCCCCATAACAGTGTGTCATCCACAGATCCCCCCCATAACAGTGTGTCATCCACAGATCCCCCCCATAACAGTGTGTCATCCACAGATTCCCCATACCAGTGTGTCATCCACAGATCCCCCATACCAGTGTCATCCACAGATCCCCCATAACAGTGTGTCACCCACAGATCCCCCATAACAGTGTGTCACCCACAGATCCCCCATAACAGTGTGTCATCCACAGATCCCCCATAACAGTGTGTCATCCACAGATCCCCCATAACAGTGTGTCATCCACAGATCCCCATAACAGTGTGTCATCCACAGATCCCCCATAACAGTGTCATCCACAGATCCCCAATAACAGTGTCATCCACAGATCCCCAATAACAGTGTCATCCACAGATCTCCCATAACAGTGTTTCATTCACAGATCCCCCATAACAGTGTGTCATCCACAGATCCCCCATAACAGTGTGTCATCCACAGATCCCCCATAACAGTGTGTCATCCACAGATCCCCCAAAACAGTGTGTCATCCACAGATCCCCCATAACAGTGTCATCCACAGATCCCCAATAACAGTGTCATCCACAGATCCCCAATAACAGTGTCATCCACAGATCCCCCATAACAGTGTCATCCACAGATCCCCCATAACAGTGTCATCCACAGATCCCCCATAACAGTGCCATCCACAGATCCCCCATAACAGTGTTATCCACAGTGCCTCCATAACAGTGCCATCCACAGATCCCCCATAACAGTGCCATCCACAGATCCCTCCATAACAGTGTCAGCCACAGACCACCTTTTGGTTTACATTTTTTTTTCTTATTTTCCTCCTCAAAAACCTAGGTGCTTCTTATAAAGCAAAAAATATGGTACCTTACATGAGACTGTATGCTGGAGGGGCTGAAGGCAGGACGAGTGATGAATTTTACATGGGACTGTTTGCAAGAAGGGCTAGAAGGCAGGGGGAGTGATGTATCTTACATGGGACTGTATGCTTAGAGGGGCTGAAGGCAGGTGGAGTTTTGTATTTTATATGGGACTGTATGCTGGAAGGGCTGAAGGCAGGGGGAGTGATGTATCTTACATGGGACTGTATGCTGCAGGGGCTGAAGATAAGTGGAGTTTTGTATTTTATATGGGACTCTATGATGGAGGGGCTGAAGGCAGGTGGAGTTTTGTATTTTATATGGGACTGTATGATGGAGGGGGCCATAATTATGGCTATAATACTACAGAAGTGGCAATTATATATTATAATTGTACAGATGGCATTATAGTTGTGGGCACTACCGAGGGAGGGGGGGGTCTTTTATCTAAGGATGATAGTAAAGTGAGAAATCTAAAAAGGTTTTCTGTGAAACTCTACAGCAGGCATCCTCAAACTGCGGCCCTCCAGCTGTTGTAAAACTACAACTCCCACAATGCCCTGCTGTAGGGTGATACCTGTAGGCTGTTCAGGCATGCTGGGAGTTGTAGTTTTGCAACAGCTGGAGGGCCGCAGTTTGAGGATGCCTGCTTTACAGAGACTAGACGCAGCTGAAAGGACCGCCGTGATACCTTCTATCTCCGAATGAAGACGCTGAGGAAAGTCTATATCCCAGATGTCACTGGATGTAACAGGTATGGTGCTGTAGGTATGTTATGTGCATCCAAATATCTGTTTTTTGGGGGGTTTGGATATAGAATTTGGCCCACACTGCCTGAGCCCGGCCCCAGACTTCAGGTTACACTGTGTGTGTTCTGAATTCTGGGGCCTCACAACCATCTACTACATTATCTGTACTCAGAGTGTTATCACTGTGTTATCTGTGGTGTTACATAGGACTGCAGGTGACATCTACTACATTATCTGTACTCAGCGTTATCACTGTGTTATATGTAGTGTTACATAGGACTGCAGGTGACATCTATTGCATTATTTGTTAAAGGGGGAATGGTGGTCAAAAGTTGGAGGGGGGTGCAATACTTGGCTTGCCCCGGGTGCTGGCAACCCACGCTACGCCACTGCATACCAGTATCCCAGTTCCTCATAGTCCCCCAATAGTAATAAAACCCACCATAATAGCCCCAGCAGTAATATTTATCTTTATAATGTGTGACAGTAGAAAAATGCCCCCTTATAATGTGCTCCAGTACAAGAAAATGCCCTGTTGCCTGTTGTGTGGCAGTATAAAAAATACCTCCTCTTAGTGCCCCCAGTAGAGCAAATAGTGCCCTCATAATGTGTGCCCAAAAAAAAACTTTCTTAGTGCCCCCAGTTGAGCTAGGGTCCCCATAGTGCTATATAATTTGCAACAGTATAAAATACTCCCATATAGTGCCCCCAGTAGATGCCCCCAAAGTGCTCCTCCCCCGGTCCCCATGGTGCCAGACATAACGTGCCTGTATAAAATGCCCCTATAGAGTGCCCCCAAAATGCTTCTCTCCCCCCTTCCCTATAGTGCCCCAATAATGTGTGCCAGTATAAAATGCCCATATAGTGCTTATTCCCACCCCATAGTGCACATATAGTTTGTGCCAGTATAAAATGCCCTATATAATGCCCCCCAGTAGATGCCCCTACAGTGCTCCGCTACCCCACTTCCCCATAGTGCCCCCATGTTTGCCAGTATATAATGTCAATATATATTGCTCCAATAGATGCCCTCTCCCCTTCTCCCTTGTGGCCCCTATGTGTGACAGTATATAATGCCCCCCCAGTAGATGCCCCATAGTGCTCCTCTTCCCCTCTTCTCCATAGTGCCCTCCATGTGTGACAGTATATAATGCCCCCCAGTACATGCCCCCATAGTGCTTCTCTCCCCCACTTCTCCTAGTGCCCCCCTTGTGTGACAGTGTATAATTCCAGTATATAGGGCCCCCAGTAGATGCCCCCATAGTGCGCCTCTCCCCCCTTCCCCATACTGGGCAACAGCATAGTGGAAATGAAAAAAATAAACTCACATACTTACCTCCATGCCTCTTTCAGGGATGCGATGCAGGCCTCTTCCTGCCTGTCTCCCGTGCTGTACGGTGCAATGACATCATGACGGGGGAGAGAGATGCCTCTCCCTGCCGAGCTGCAGCAATCATCTGTATCGCTGTCCTGAGTGCTGCGATACAGATTAATATAGAGATGAGCGCCTCCACAATGGAAGCGCTCATCTCCGTCTGTCCTGCCGCCAAAGCTTGTATTGGGCCACTCTCCCACACTGGGCCCCTGTGCAGCTGAACCGGCTGCACAAGCGGTATGTCCGCCCCTGCATTAGGCCCACTTACTAAGCTTACTACAATGGTGTGTTTATCTCCCATTTTAGTCATATATAAATTAATACATGTGTAAGGCCCCTTTCACACGAGCGAGTTTTCCGCGCGGGTGCAATGCGTGATGTGAACGCATTGCACCTGCACTGAATCCGGACCCATTCATTTCTATGGGGCTGTGTACATGAGCGGTGATTTTCACGCATCACTTGTGCTTTGCGTGAAAATCGCAGCAAGCTCTATATTGTGCACTTTTCATGCAACGCAGGCCCCATAGAAGTGAATAGGGCTGCATGAAGATCGCAAGCATTCGCAAGCAAGTGCGGATGCAGTGCGATTTTCACGCATGGTTGCTAGGAGACGATCTGGATGGGGACCCGATCTTTATTATTTTCCCTTATAACATGGTTATAAGGGAAAATAATAGCATTCTCAATACAAAATGCTTAGTAAAATGTGGATTGAGGGGTTCAAAAAAATAAAAATAACTCACCTTATCTACTTGATCGCGTACTTGCGATCTCTTCTTTCTTCTTTAATCATGAGCTGCCGGCTAAAGGACCTGTGGTGACGTCACATCACATGGTCTAATCACATGGTCCATCACCATGGTGATGGACCATGTGATTGGACCATGTGATGAGTGCAGTGACGTCACCACAGGTCCTTTAGCCGACAGCTCATGATTAAAGAAGAAAGAAGAGATCGGCAACTAAGCAATCAAATGGATAAGGTGAGTTCATTTTTTTTAACCCCTCCATCTACATTTTACTAAGCATTCTGTATTGAGAATGCTATTATTTTCTCTTATAACTTACAGAATACTCAACCCAAACCCGAACTTCAGTTTAGAAGTCCAGGTTTGGGTCTGGGTACCAACCATTTTTCCCAAGCGTGCAAAATGCATTAAAACGCTTTGCATTCGTGCGGAAAAATCACACATTTCCCGCAAAGCACCCCCATCCTATCCGGCCACATTCCGCAATGCCCTTGTGAAAGGGGCCTAAAGCTGCTTTAACATGGCCGTGTGACAGCTGAATTTCCTGGCCTAACCACTGCTCGTCTATGATGCTGTGAGTTCCAGCCCAACAACTTGGTTACTGTCCAGTACTCGAATGATGCTGTGAGTACAGGACAGTAGATTCACGATCAGGCTGGAGCTTACAGCATCACCATGATGCAGGCAGCTAGGCTCAGATGAGCCATGAGCCAGAAAATGTGACCATCATATTGCCCAAGTTTCATGAACCACACACATCAGTGTGAATGCAGCCTAAATACCGTATTTTTTCGCATTATACAATGCACCTGATGATTTGACGCACCTAAGTTTTAGAGGAGGGAGATAAGAAGAAAATATCAGACCTCAGAACAGACCCCCAATTTTTACAGACCCTTTAATTTGATCCCCTATCTTCATCGGACCTCACACCCCCATATAAGACCTCAGATCAGACTCCCATATCAAACCTCAGATCAGACCCCCACATCTCAGATCAGACCTCCATGCCAGACCTCAGATGAGACCCCAATCAGAAATAAAATAAATACATTAATTTACCTCTCCTGCTCCTCCACCACTCTCCAGGTCCGGTGGTCTCTCTTGCATTCACTGCAAGCTGGTCTTCTCTGGGCCCGTGCGGAACTGTGAACTGACTGCGTACAATGTTTACCTACTGTTTATCCTCACCTACAGTGTCCTCCCCCATACCTTGTAGATTGTAAGCCCTCACGGGCAGGGCCCTCTATCCTATGTACCAGTTTGTAACTCCTCTTGTTCACGCTTAGTGTAATTGTCTGTATTATGTATGTGCACCCCTTATCATATGTACAGTGCTATGGAATGAATGGTGCTTTAATAATAAATAATTATAATTCTTATTGCACTGTGGACAGTGTAAAAATGAAATCCAACAACAAAGGCGGAATTGCATCATTTTTGCCATTTCCACCCCACAAATATTTTTATATTATACTCGTCAGGGCTGTGGAGTCGGAGTCGAGGAGTCGGAGTCGGAGGCAATTTTGGGTACCTGGAGTCGGAGTCGGCAAAAAATGGACCGACTCCGACTCCGACTCCTACTAGATTTAAATTGGAATAAAAAAAAATTGGAATAAAAAAAAAGCAGGTTTAAATGTCCCAATTCAGATAAAGTTATAATGAATTACTTCTCTACTGTAAGAATAAAGGCCAATGCATGCAGTGCGTCACTTTACCGCTAAACAAAGACGTTAAGTGACCGTGAAGAAGCATGCTTTTCATATGCTTCACTATGCAGTTAAAGGGACACTGACAGGCTGATTTACCGGCTAAAGATATATCTGCTGGTATTCATCAGAGGATTAGGAATACAACTAGACGACTGTTACCCCCAGTTGAGGTTTACTTGTGTTTAAAAACGTTTTAATCAATATGCAAATTCTCTACCTTTGTGCCCAAGGGGCAGGCGCACATGTAGAGTACTGGCAGCACTAGACAGGACTAGGTAGCGAGGAGGAAGAGAGAAAGCTGGCACAGCCTCAGCATAGCCAGACGAGGCTGCTGCCAGCACTCTACACGTGCGCCTGCGCAGGAATTCAGCGTTCGGCTAGCCTGAAAAAAAGGCCAGTGCAGTGAATAATAACGAGGGAACAGCGCTGGGAAGCTGTACTCGGGCGCGGCTGGGCACAAAGCCGCAGGAGACGCTGCCCCATTGGGCACAAAGATAGTGAATTTGCATACAGATTAAAATGTTTTTAAACACAAGTACAGCTTAACTGGGGGTAACATTAGTATAGTTTTATTCCTAATTCTCTGATGAATACCAGTATATATATATCTTTAGCTGGAAAATCAGCCTGTCAGTATCCCTTTAAGGAGCAGCAATACTTACACTTTCCATTGTCTTGTGGTCTGCTGTTACAGGGAACCCATGGTTATCCTCGCCTCTCACTGATAACTGATTAAGGACTGGAGACACTTGTATAAGTGAAGGGAATGGATAGTCAATAGTTCAAGACTGAAGCTGTAAACCATTTGAAAAACTGCTATCATTCAGCTAAGGCTATAAAACATGTAAACTCAGATTGTTAGCTTAAATTTTAAACATGACTATGGGATTCTACTAGGAAAATCATGTTTTAAAATAAATGCCCCTTCCCCTGCCCCGTCCTGGATCCTCCCACTGCTCTATCTTCAGCAGAAGATCAGCACACAAAGGAGAAGGCAGCAGCTTCTGCTCAACTACCTCTCTGTGCTAGAGGAGATTAGAAGAACTTGGTGGAACAGCTTCGTATTTGCATATTAAATACAGAGGAGTCGGAGTCGGAAGTTTCAAAATCTGAGGAGTCGGAGTCGGACAATTTATCTACCGACTCCACAGCCCTGATACTCGTACTCACCACATACATGGACACACTCATACTCAGTCACCACATACATGGACACACTCTTACTCAGTCACCACATACATGGACACACTCATACTCACAGTCAAAACATACATGGACACACTCATACTCACAGTCACCACATACATGAACGCACTCATACTCACAGTGACTGCATACATGGACGCACTCATACTCACAGTCACCACATACATGGACGCACTCATACTCACAGTCACCACATACATGGACGCACTCATACTCACAGTCACCACATGCATGGACGCACTCATACTCACAGTGACCGCATACATGGACGCACTCATACTCACAGTCACCACATACATGGAGACACTCATGCTCACAGTCACCACATACATGGACGCACTCATACTCACAGTCACCACATACATGGAGACACTCATACTCAGTCACCACATACATGGACACACTCATACTCACAGTCAAAACATACATGGACACACTCATACTCAGTCACCACATACATGGACACACTCATACTCACAGTCACCACATACATGGACACACTCATACTCACAGTCACCACATACATGGAGACACTCATACTCAGTCACCACATACATGGACACACTCATACTCACAGTCAAAACATACATGGACACACTCATACTCAGTCACCACACACATGGAGACACTCATACTCACAGTCACCACATACATGGACACACTCATACTCACAGTCAAAACATACATGGACACACTCATACTCACAGTCACCACATACATGGAGACACTCATACTCAGTCACCACATACATGGACACACTCATACTCACAGTCATCACATACATGGACACACTCATACTCACAGTCACCACATACATGGAGACACTCATACTCACAGTCATCACATACATGGACACACTCATACTCACAGTCACCACATACATGGAGACACTCATGCTCACAGTCACCACATACATGGACGCACTCATACTCACAGTCACCACATACATGGAGACACTCATACTCAGTCACCACATACATGGACACACTCATACTCACAGTCAAAACATACATGGACACACTCATACTCAGTCACCACATACATGGACACACTCATACTCACAGTCAAAACATACATGGACACACTCATACTCAGTCACCACATACATGGACACACTCATACTCACAGTCACCACATACATGGACACACTCATACTCAGTCACCACATACATGGACACACTCATACTCACAGTCAAAACATACATGGACACACTCATACTCAGTCACCACACACATGGAGACACTCATACTCACAGTCACCACATACATGGACACACTCATACTCACAGTCAAAACATACATGGACACACTCATACTCACAGTCACCACATACATGGAGACACTCATACTCAGTCACCACATACATGGACACACTCATACTCACAGTCATCACATACATGGACACACTCATACTCACAGTCACCACATACATGGACACACTCATACTCACAGTCAAAACATACATGGACACACTCATACTCACAGTGACTGCATACATGGACGCACTCATACTCACAGTCATCACATACATGGACACACTCATACTCACAGTCACCACATACATGGAGACACTCATACTCACAGTCAAAACATACATGGACACACTCATACTCACAGTGACTGCATACATGGACGCACTCATACTCACAGTCACCACATACATGGACGCACTCATACTCACAGTCACCGCATACATAGACGCACTCATACTCACAGTCACTGCATACATGGACATACTCACAGTCACCGCATACATGGACGCAATCATACATGGACGCACTCATATATATAAATAAATATATATACACACATACACATATACATACACACATACATATACACACACATATATACGCATACATACATATATACACACATACGATACATATTTTTTCATATACCATATATATACTGACATTAATATATAATCACACTCATACATAAGAATATCCATAATGTGTGTGTACATATATACCGTATATATATATATATATACATACACACTACATAAAAACACACAATATACAAATTTACACTCAGGTACGGCCATACTGTAATTACATTCACTTTACATACAATTACTTTTTATTCCCATAGCTGGGTGAGCTGGAGGGAGAGTTAGCTGGCAGGATCCGGAGCGGATGAAAACCTCCTCCCCCACCCTCTCTGTCCCGACGCTACTCTTCCCTGTGTGTGTGCTGGGGAGGGGGAGTGTATGACGGGAGCACAGGCAGGAAATCAGCTGCTAGCAGACGGAACCTCTGTGAGAAGGAAGGAATTAGCTGCTGCCCGGCTAGTGCACTGCTTCGGGCCCCTTCTAAGCTCAGCCTGAAGCAGCGGCTTCCCCTGCTTCCCTGATAGCTACGCCACTGCAGCCAGCCTTCTTTGTCAGTTTGTTCAGGGCACTTACGTTACGTTGATACTGTTGCCCAGCATACCAGAGAGCAAAAAATAGCACAATCGACAACAGACTGATAGAAAGTCCAGAGGAATTTAGTAGACCCTTCAAAGGACCTCAGAGAGAGCACAGAAGCTCTGACCTTTCTCAACACAGCACAGTTATTAGCACTCCCAGTGTCGGACTGAGGAGCCTAGGGCCCACCAGTAAAATTAATTTTGAGGGCCCACCGTACAGATACATTCAAATATTACGTGCTCTCTCACACAGCAGCAGACAAGGGTCCCTGCAGCGACTTTGAGAAGGTAGGTACCCCAGAAAAGCCATCTCAGCAACCTAATGTATCTATGATAATAAACTGGGTAGTTTCCTAAATAATCTACTCATTGTTTTATATGAAGATAGATTGGTTGAGATGTGGTATACTACCTATCTATATGTAGTGCAATCACTCTACTGTGTTATGTGCCACTTGTGCACGGGGTAGTAGACTAGGGGCCCACCTTCTCAGGGGCCCACCGGGGGATTCACCTGTTCTCCTGTGGGCCAGTCCGAGCCTAAGCACTCCAATACAATTTGTCATCCTAGTGCGCTCCCAGGTGCTAACCACCTCCACTCCATCAATGGAAACTGGTGGTGGTGTGGGTTTAAGTTTCCTAAAGTCCACCACCATTTCCTTTGTCTTAGGCCTCTTGCACACGATCGTATGGCTTTTTCAGTATTTTGCGGTCCTCAAACAAACTCGGATCCGCATAAATACAGATGTCGTCCGTGTGCATTCCGTTTTTTTGCGTAACGGAACAGCTGGCCCCTAATAGAACAGTACTATCCTTGTTTGTTATGCAGACAATAATAGGACATGTTCTATCTCTAAACGGAATGGAAATATGGAAGGCATACGGAGTACCTTCCGTTTTTTTTGCGGATCCATTGAAATGAATGGTTCCGTATACTGTCCATATAACGCAAAATAACGGAACATAAACGGAAAAAAAATGTTCGTGTGCATGAGGCCTTACAGAGATTGAGCTGCAGATAGTTCAGCTCATGCCAGCTGACAAAGTCCTATACCAGCTCCCTGTATTCGGCTTCCTGTCCATTTCTAATACACCCCACAATGACGTCTGTAGATGGCATTTACTGGAGTTGTGTCTGAAGTCCGAGATGTAGAACTTGAACAGGAACAGGCTTTCCACTTGGTAGGTGAGAGACAATAACGCTGGTCCAGATGATAGACCAGAAAGACTATGATATAAAACATGGGCCATATAAACAAAATTTCCAAAAAAAGGGAAGATTATTAGACACCTTTGTGCCCACAGAAACCAGTCACAGTCAAGAGGGGACTGGATGTATTTCTGGAGTGTAATAATATTACAGGCTACAGCTACTAGAGATGGGTCGTTGATCCACGGAGTTATTCTGATTGCCTGATTGGAGTCGGGAAGGAATTTTTTTTGGCTTCTACCTCACAGGGGTTTTTTATTTTCTGCCTTCCTCTGGATCAACTTGCTGAATAACAGGCTGAACAGGATGGACAGATGTCTTATTTCGGTCTTATATACTATGTTACTACTATGTTACAGTACAGTTTTCATTTCTAAAGATGGCTGGGAAAAAACTGATAGCTTTGCTCTGATTCTGCAATCATTGTTTCTGGGCAGCAGATCCCTGTTTATACCCAATTAGCCAGAACTGAGCATTGGGAAGCAGATAAGTAAGCTTCACTCTACAGACCAAAGTGACACTCTGCAGACTCGCCGCTGCAGATATCCATGTGGATTAGGCCTCATACGCACGACCATATGGCTTTTTCAGTATTTTGCTGTCCGCAAAAAACGGATCCGCAAAAAATACGGATGACATCCGTGTGCATTCCATTTTTTGCTGAACAGAACAGCTGGCCCCTGATAGAACAGTACTATCCTTGTCCGTTATGCGGACAGCCGGACAATAATAGGACATGTTCTATCTTTGAACTGAACGGAAAAACGGAAGGCATACGGAGTACCTTCTGGTTTTCTTTTTGCGGATCCATTGAAATAAATGGTTCCTTATACGGAACGCAAAAAATGGAACAGAAACGGAAAAAAAAAACGTTTGTGTGCAAGAGGCCTTACTGTGGCATTATTGTGGGAATTTTCTGCAGCGATCCCTCAATGTGTGGATGTACTAATACTTGTAATAACACTTTATAGCATGTCAAAAAATTGTTAATCAAAATTTATATTAATATTTTGTAAAAATGTTTTCCTGAAAAATCTGTATTGTGCAATAATTGCTTTCATTAATGCTAAATGGTCGCATACTTTTTTTTTTTTTTTGTATTATCGCCGATGGTGACCTTTGGTTTCTAAATGACATACTACATTTAAAAAAAAATTATTTTATTTTTTGCACCAAAATCATGCGTCTTGTGTAATAATTGTAATTAAGGGGTCAACACACAACAGAGAGCATTTTCAAAGAATTGATTTATTAAGCAACACCATAAAACAAGAATGAATAAAGAGTAACACTCAAGCACAATTAACATAAACATAATTGGTATCGGCACATTTAAAAATGTGTAAAATATTATTTATCTATTAATATTATTTAAAAAGCCAGGTGAATGGTAAAAAAAATTAAAAAAAGTTCAATGCCAGTACTGTTTTTTTTGGTTACCCCGCCTCCCAGAAAAATGAATTATCAAACAGTCACCTGTAGACAAAAATGGTATCAATAAAAACTACCACTGAGTGGGCGGAGCCTGACCGCAATAGATGGTGGCAGCTTGAGAGCTTCTCTCCCACCAGCAAGCTTCAGAAAGCCCTGTTAATAGCGTATCCCGCCGACATGGTGCGCACACATAGAAACGAGAAGGTCAGGGATCACTCTGGCACCCCTAAATCTGCCAAGCAGGAGTCTGATATGGAGAAATACCTGCGCAAACATGCCGCTCCAGCACCGACCGTGCGGTCCAAGATGGCGCCGCCATGCTCTCAGCACAGCGATGACTCACCCTAAGTTCACACTTGCGCGTTTTACAGCGCGTTCGAACGCGCTGTAAAACGCTCAACACATGCAAACCAATGCTTCCCTATGGAACTGGTTCACATTTTCGCGTTTTACAGCGCGTTCGAACACGCTGTAAAACGCCCTACGCATAAACAAGTACTTGAGCTTTTTTTGGGGCGTTTGTCGCGCGTATTGTGATTGACACCACAGTAGTCAATCACAAGAATGCGCGTTTCCTATTTGCAAAAATGCGCTGTAATACGCACAACACAAATGCGCGTAAAACGCGCGTTTCAAGAACGCTCAGGTCTGAACCCAGGGTCAGAGGAGGAAAGTGTAGCGGAGCTGCAGCATGAGATGGAAGATTCTCCTACCCTCACCAAGCGCTGCCTGAAACGCGCCCTACATAAAGCGCTAGCCCCTCTGGCAGCTGATCCGGCCAGCATAAAGGCCAACATCAGGCACATTGGAGAAAAAGTGGAGAGTTTGGAAGGCACGCAGCAAGATATTCTGGCCTTCAACTCGGCGGTAAGAGACTCTTTACACAGTTATAAAGAGGCTATCACAACATCTATGCTGCTCCTGGAAGGCCAGGAGAACAGGAGCCAGAGGAAGAATATAAGGCTAAGGGGGCTCCGCGAACCCCCCTGAACAGAAGGATCTGTTTCTAGTTATGGCAATCTTTTTGCTGTGTTACTGGGCCCTGAGAGTGCAGGAGCTGTAGTAATTGATTCCACCGGTGAAGATCCCAACCTGGCTCTCTCTACCTGAAGTCCTGGAGAAACTGCCGTTCTTACCGTAAGCCTCCCCATAGTCGTCGGACAGGAGGCAGAAGAGTTCCAGGCCCAAGAGGAGCTTCTCTGACATCACGACCTGATCTGTAGTCGCTTCGTTTATATCCTTCCTATGTTCAGGGGGCCTGTTATCTCTGTTACAGGTTCTCTCTATTACAGGTCTAGTATTCATTGGGACCCCTTATTTTCAGTCGATCTAGTCTTATTTGTTGTCTATACCCCCTTCCCCTCCCGTGCCTTATTCACAATCTCAGGGATACTAAGGCGCTTTATCCTTGCTTCTTTGTATGTACTTTATGTTATGCCATAGTTACTACTACTCATGTAAATTTTGCAAGGCTTTATTTTAAGGGCTTTTGTACCACGGAGCTTGTCTGATTGGGCTGTATCTAAATTGTGTAACCCACCAGGTTGACTCCGTACGGAGCTTTTTGCTATAGGTTGTTTGACTGTTTTTTTTGGTTACAACTGTTTTTATGTTGGTTTCTTTATGGGTCACATATTGTATTGTCATTTTCTTTATATATAGATACACCTATGACTGCACGTCACATTAAATTTGCCTCTTTCAACGTTAATGGCTGCAACTCCCCAATCAAGAGGAGTCGGGTTTTTCAAATGTTGAGGAAGGCAAACGCCGACATCATATTATTGCAGGAGACGCACTTCAAACTCGGCAAAGAACCAGATCTCTCGTGTTCCCAATTAACACACTGGTTCAACTCATGTTCAGACAAAAAATCCACGAAGGGAGTAAGTATTGGTATCCGCAGAAATGTCCCGTTCACTAAGAAGGAGATTTTGGTGGATCCTGGGGGACGTTACCTACTGCTAAAGGGGCTTCTGGGGAATTTAGAAGTCACTATTTGTAACTTATACGCTCCTAATAAGGGCACTGCGAAGTGGCTGCGTGCTATTTTTCATACTATATCAGTGTTCAACTCGGGCATCCTGATTCTAGGGGGAGATTTGAACCTTACCCTCAACCCCCTACTCAACTCGTCAGAGCAGAGGTCTGCAGTTTCTAGCTGAGCTTTGAGGGGTGTATCACTTAAACCAGGCATGTCCAAACTCTGGCCCTCCAGGTGTTGCAAAACTACAACTCCCATCATGCTCTTCTGTAGGTTGATAGCTGTAGGTTGTTCAGGAATGATGGGAGTTGTAGTTTTGCAACATCTGGAGGGCCGGAGTTTGGACATGCCTGACTTAAACTAAGGGAACTTTCTATGAGTGATACTTGGCGATCTTTACATGCTAGTCGTAGGGATTATTCCTTCTATTCCAATGCTCATAGGTCATACCAGAGGTTAGATTACCTCTTTATAAGTGATAGATGCCTGTCTCAAGTTGTAAATGCAGATGTCCATTGCATCACGGTCTCTGACCATGCACCAGTCTCTTTCACATTGTCTCTCGGCGATTTCCCTCGACAGGAGTGGTTGTGGAGACTCAATGCTACGTTGCTTGACAACTCAGACACCATTGCTAAATTTTCTGAGAAGATTGATAATTATTTCTCCTGTAATGTTCCCCCTGACGTATCTTGGTCAGCCATCTGGGAAGCCCATAAATCGGTACTGAGGGGTGAATTCATTGCACTGGGCACACACCTTAAGAAACCTAGAATGGGTCAAATTGTCTCGTTGGTGGACCAGATCTCCCAACTAGAACACAAACATAAAAGAACCCTAGACTCTGGTGAACTAGAGGAATTATCATCACTTAGATCTTCTTTAAGGGACCTCCTGAACTTCAAGGCAGCACGCAATTATCTTCGGATAAAGCATAAACATTACGCTCACGGGGAGAGGGGCAATAAGATAATGTCCGCCCTGGTTAAAAAGCGTTGCGAGCAGTCCCACATTTCCAGTATAAAATCTAGTGATGGCACCCTTTTGAAAAAATCCTCTAATACAGCACAAGCCTTTTCAGATTATTATCAAGGGCTTTATAATTTTCACCCTGATGTCTCCCCGTCGGCTCTGGCAGACAAGCAGAGACTGACCAAAACATTTGTCTTCACTGGACCTACCTGCGCTGAAGGCAGAACACTTGACACAACTCTTAGCCCCTATTTCTCTTCAGGAAGTGAAGATGGTATTGCATAGTTCCCCGTCAGGTAAAAGTCCAGGCCCTGACAGGTTCCCTTTAATATACTATAAAAAGTTATTTCATGTTCTAGGCCCCAGACTAGTCCAATATTTTAATCACCTGTTTTCAGGTCATGATATTATCAAACAGGCACTGGAGGCACACATAGTAGTTCTCCCCAAGCCAGGGAAAGACTCGGAACTTACCTCCAGCTTTCGCCCTATCTCCTTATTGAATTGTGACACAAAGTTATGGGCAAAGATTCAAGCCTCTAGAATGTCTCTATTGCTAGTTTCTCTGATTTCCCCTGAACAAACTGGCTTCGTCAGCGGAAGAGAAGGTAGGGATAGCACCTTCAGGGTTCTCCAGGCGGTGGAACAAAGGGGGGAATGTGGTGTCTCACAGGGTGAGGTAATTGAGGGTGTATATGTGTCTCCCAGGTTCCTAGCATGGGCTGAAGAAAGCTATTTAGGGAAAGGGTTAAAAACCTAAGCCTGGGTCCTGATGAGCTGCACATGGGGAGTTGCTAGATAACTGGGCTGGCAAAAAGGTTTGCTCTGAACTCCCCAGGAGCTGGAGAAGCCACATCTCACTGAGGAATCTCTGAAGGTCCAGAGCCGGAAAACTGCAAGTATCACAGGTTGCTGTTCAGACTGTGTGGTTATTTTGCATGGGCTGAGGTTAGCACAGCCACGTCCTAGAGAGGGAACTATTGTTTAGTTAGAGCCTGGACAAGGCTAGGTGTTCTGTTTATGATTTGTGTTTTGTTCAACCTGTGAAATAAAGCTGGCAGGATGCCAGCGTAACTGCACTTCGGGCTCCTGAGGTCTCCTTGCGGTAGATATCTGACTAATCCCCCTGCCTTTTCACCCCTGGAAAGGGGAGCTGGGCAACAGACCACCACAGTTGGTGTCGGATGCGGGCAGCGACACCTCAGAAAAGCTGGATACTGCAGTGTTGTTGCTGGGTGCGAACTTAAAGGAACAGAAGCCTGTTTGATCGCTGGAGCAGGTTGCTGCTGAATACTGCTATATTACAAAAAACCTGTGTGGGTTTAAAGTGGACTGGTGGCTGGGCAGCCGGTTGCTAAGGGTAACGGCCGCCTACTTTTTGGTTTCTGGGACTTGATAACTGGTTTATGTCCTGGGTAAAACCTGCTACATTGCTGCCCAGAGAGACTCCTGGCATGGAGGATATGTTAAAAACTTTGCTGCAAGCCACTGCATCCCAGCAACATGCAACCAAAGTGCAGCAAGAAGCAAACCGGCAGACAGAGGATCTGACGCGGTCTATGGCCATGCAACTTACCGCTCTAACCGAGATGCAAAACAAAGATCGGGTTGCTTTGACTGAGGTGGTGCAGCGCTTTGCAGAGCAGACCCCTGGGTTGACTGAAAGTGGCCTCATGGGAAAAAAGGACATATGTGCTGGGAACTACCTACAAAAGATGGCTGCCACGGATGATGTGGAGGCTTACTTGATGACCTTTGAGCGCACTGCGGAGCGTGAAAGGTGGCCACCAGAACAGTGGGCAGGGTTGATAGCCCCCTTTCTGAGTGGAGAGGCTCAGAAGTCTTATTATGATTTGGATCCTGCTGATGCTCAGGATTACTGTAAGCTGAAAGCCGAGATTTTGGCCCGTTTGGGAGTCACTTTGTCAGTTCGGGCCCAAAGAGTGCACCATTGGGTGTTTCAGGCAGACAAACCTGCTCGCTCCCAAATGTACGACCTAATACACTTAACCAAAAAGTGGTTACAACCAGATGTTCTATCAGCTCCAGAGGTTGTCCAGCGTGTGGTAGTGGACAGATATCTTAGAGCTCTTCCACCAGAATTATGCAAGTGGGTTACCCACGGTGACCCTAACAGCGCAGATGAGTTGGTCTCTCTGGTGGAAAGATATGCGGCGGCGGAGGACCTGATACATCGTTGAACAACTGATAGTTCCCAAGCCATTTCAGAAGATTGTCTTGGATCTAGCCCACAGTCATTTGTTGGGGGGACATCTTGGGATGGAAAAAACAAAAGAACGAATTTTAATGTGTTTCTTTTGGCAAGGGCTAGTAGCAGAGGTATGGGATTACTGTGCGTCTTGTCCGGAGTGCCAATACACAGCTCCGTCCCCTAACTTCAGAAGCCCACTGGTACCCTTGCCCATTGTAGAAGTGCCATTTGAACGAATAGCTATGGATCTGGTAGGCCCTATTGTGAAATCAGCTCGGGGACATCAGTACATACTGGTGATCCTAGACTACGCCACCCGATATCCAGAAGCTATTCCGTTAAGAAATATGATGGCAAAGACCATAGCCAAGGAGCTGGTCCAGGTGTTTAGTAGGGTTGGGATTCCTAAAGAGATGTTAACGGATCACCCTATTTATGTCCCGGGTGACCAAAGAATTGTGTCGGCTATTCAGGGTGAAGCATATCCGAACCTCCATCTACCATCCACAAACGGATGGATTGGTGGAAAGATTCAATAAAACCCTTAAAAACATGTTGAGAAAAGTAATAGCTAAGGATGGGAGGGACTGGGATTGCCTACTTCCTTATTTAATGTTCGCCATACGAGAAGTACCACAATCATCTACGGGGTTTTCACCCTTTGAACTTCTGTATGGTAGGCAGCCCCGAGGGCTACTCGACGTAGCTAAAGAAACATGGGAGCAAGAATCGACCCCCTACCGCAGTGTAATTGAGCATGTATCGATGATGCAGGACCGGATCAAGGCAGTCATGCCCTTGGTTCGAGAACATATGCAGCAAGCTCAGCAGGCCCAAAGTAGAATATATAACCGAGGGGCAAAACTGCGTCATTTTAGTCCAGGGGACTGGGTGCTCGTGTTAATACCCACCGTAGAGAGCAAATTCTTAGCAAAATGGCAAGGGCCCTTCACCATTATTAAAAAATAAGCGAGGTGAACTATCTAGTTCATCAGCCTGGGAAGAGAAAACCTGAACAGAACTATCATATTAACCTGATAAAGCCCTGGAAAGATAGGGAAGCTTTGGTGGTAAACTCAGTACCACCAAGCTACACTGTACCCGAGGTTAGAATTGCAGAGTCCCTGTTTCCCCATCAAAAACAGGAGTCGCAGGAATTCATAATGAGGAATAAAGATTTCTTCTCGGAACTGCCTGGCCTTACTCATGTGATAAAACACGATATAGTCACAGAACCCAGGGTTAAGGTGAAGATTAAGCCCTACCGGGTCCCTGAGCGAGGCGCGAGGTCATTACGCAAGAGATTAATAAGATGTTAGACCTAGGGGTAATAGAAGAGTCCGTAAGTGAGTGGTCCAGCCCCATCGTTTTAATTCCCAAACCCGATGGGACCATCAGGTTCTGTAATGACTATCGCCAGTTAAACTCGGTCTCGAAGTTTGACGCCTACCCAATGGCGAGAGTAGATGAGCTAATAGACAAGTTGGGTAATGCTCGGTACTTAACAACACTAGATTTGACAAAAGGGTACTGGCAAATTCCGCTAACTGAAAGGGCCAAGGAAAAGACTGCTTTTTCCGCACTCCAGCGGTCATTTCCAGTACACTAGGTTGCCATTTGGACTCCATGGGGCCCCAGCGACATTTCAGCGTATGATGGATAGGGTCCTAAGGCCACATATTAGTTATACATCAGCGTATCTGGATGATGTAATAATCTACAGTAGCGACTGGGAGTCCCATCTACAAAAAGTGCAGGCGGTCGTAGATTCACTGAGACAGGCAGGCCTCACTGCAAACCCAAAAAAGTGTGCCATCGGCTTGGAAGAAGCCAAGTATTTGGGATACACCATTGGGCGTGGTCTGATCAAACCCCAGCTAAACAAAACGGAAGCAATACAAAACTGGCCTAGACCCTTAAACAAGAAGCAAGTGAAATCATTTCTGGGTATTGCAGGGTATTACAGAAGGTTTATCCCTAATTTTGCATCTAGGGCGGTGCCCTTAACCGATCTTACAAAAGGGAAAAATTCGGTAATGGTAAAATGGAACCCAGAGGCCGAGAGGGCGTTCCAATCCTTGAAGCAAGCCCTGTGCTCCCAGCCGGTACTGATATGTCCGGATTTTAAAAACCATTCTTGGTTCAAACTGATGCTTCAGAGGCGGGGTTAGGAGCAGCGTTGTCACAAATAATTGATGGGGAAGAACACCCTGTCTTATACATAAGTCGGAAGCTGAATGATCATGAAAAGAGGTATGCCACTGTAGAGAAAGAGGGTTTGGCCATTAAGTGGGCCCTGGAATCTCTCAAATACTACCTACTGGGGAGAGAATTCACCCTCATTACAGATCATGCACCCCTAAAGTGGATGCAGAATAACAAGGAAAAGAATAGTAGGGTTACCAGGTGGTTTCTGTCCCTCCAGCCTTTTAGGTTCACAGTACAACACCGAGCAGACAGCCTCAAAGGAAATGTGGATAGTTTGTCTCGTACATACTGTTTGTCAAGCCAAGGTGCCCCAACCCATAGGTTAGTGCAAAGGGGGGGGGGGGGAAATGTGGTGTCTCACAGGGTGAGGTAATTGAGGGTGTATATGTGTCTCCCAGGTTCCTAGCATGGGCTGAAGAAAGCTATTTAGGGAAAGGGTTAAAAACCTAAGCCTGGGTCCTGATGAGCTGCACATGGGGAGTTGCTAGATAACTGGGCTGGCAAAAAGGTTTGCTCAGAACTCCCCAGGAGCTGGAGAAGCCACATCTCACTGAGGAATCTCTGAAGGTCCAGAGCCGGAAAACTGCAAGTATCACAGGTTGCTGTTCAGACTGTGTGGTTATTTTGCGTGGGCTGAGGCTAGCACAGCCACGTCCTAGAGAGGGAACTATTGTTTAGTTAGAGCCTAGACAAGGCTAGGTGTTCTGTTTATGATTTGTATTTTGTTCAACCTGTGAAATAAAGCTGGCAGGATGCCAGCGTAACTGCACTTCGGGCTCCTGAGGTCTCCTTGCGGTAGATATCTGACTAATCCCCCTGCCTTTTCACCCCTGGAAAGGGGAGCTGGGCAACAGACCACCACAACTCTGTCAGAAGCAAAACCAAACTGGCCTTACTCAGCACTGATGCTGAGAAGGATTTTGACAGAGTGGATTGGGGATTTCTGGAGATGACGCTCCACAAGTTTGGTTTGTCACCTCAATTCATCACAGCAATACTATCACTATACTCAGCTCCTTATGCCAAGGTGAAGGTGAACGGCATATTTTCCCCATGCTTTTCCATCCGTAACAGGACCAGGCAAGGCTGCCCTCTTTCTCCTACCCGTTTCATCCTCTGCCTGGAGACTCTTATACAGGCCATTCGTCAAGACCCCTCTATTAGGGGATTATCGGTCGGCAAGGTCACACACCATGTGGCGGCTTTTGCAGATGATATGCTTCTCTTCCTGACAGAACCTAGTATAGCTTTCCCTGCATTGATCTCGTTATTGGAATCATTTGGACGGATCTCCAATTTCAAGATTAATTTATCTAAATGCACGGCTGTGGGTCTGAATGTTTCTAGGGCCGAGATCTCGGCCCCGGCCCGTTCATTTCCTTTTACATGGGAATCCACCTCAATTAAATACTTGGGGGTCCTCATCCCCAAAGATCTTGACCAACTATATCAGCTGAACTATCCACCTTTGCTGGCGGATATCAAATCCCAATTAGCTTCTTTAGACATCCCGTTTATGACGTGGATGGGAAGGAAGAATTTAATAAAAACATATATAGCCCCTAAACTGCTATATGTGCTCCAGTCCATGCCCATATACTTGCCTGATAATTTTCTTATGGCCGTTCGAAGACTATTTTCCGCTTTTATTTGGAAAAAGGCTTCCCCCAGAATTGCCTATTCTTCCCTATGCCAACCTAAGCACACCGGGGGCTTTGGACTTCCGGACATGAAGAACTATTATAGGGCTATTCAACTGAGATTACATACTGAGATATTGTTTTGTGGGGACAGCAAGTTGGGCTTCCAGATAGCGTCGGCTATACTTTCTGCCTGGCAGAAGGCGTGGTTATGGCAAATGCATGACTTGCCTTGCGCAGGTTCTAATCCCATTCCAACATCTTTGAAAGGGGTGTTTTTGAATTGGCAGTCCATCAGCTCATCTATGAGTGTGTGGCATAATCCTTCACAATTTATGCCGGCCTTCCTACTCTCCTATGTGGTAGTTCCTGATTTTGTTGATACTTTAGACATATGTTGGGGGCTATCGGGGATATCGGTTGGGGATCTGCTACAGGGCCGGAAGATTCCTTCCTTATCAGAGCTCCAGGATACTCGATTGGCTATAGGCTTTTTACACTACTCCTATTTTACCAAGCTTTTTGTCAATCCCGACTGGGGCCCAAGCACCTACTTGGTACGAAACTCGGCCGCAGAGAAGCCATCTTATATACTGAAATGGGAAAGGGATTTGGGTATATCCCTCTCAAAAGCAGAGGTGGCACAGATCCACAGGTCTCGGTCCCATGGTCCCTCTAGGTGTGTACGAATTCACGAAAATTCCTTTAAACTGTTAACGAGATGGTACAAAACCCCAGATATTTTACATAAATTGCATCCCTAGAATCCAGCAGAATGTTGAAGACGCCAGTCCGAGTTGGGCTCGTTTGTCCATATATGGTGGCAGTGCCCGTTAATTACTCCTTACTGGAATCAGGTCATGAAATCAATTAGGCAGATTTGCAAGTTGGATATTCCTTTGTCCCCGGGAATTGATTCTCCTCAACCTTCCCTGCGCAAACTGTCCGGTCACCAAACACAATCTCGCTTCCCTTCTCATAATAGCAGCTAAACTACTTATACCATTGCATTGGTTAAGCCCCTCTGGTCCCACCGTAGAAGAATGGATCGGAAAGGTCCAGGAGATTTATCGGCTAGAAGAGCTCTGTAGCTGGGAGACGTTCTCGCATGATAAATTTCTAAAACTTTGGGCACCGTGGTCTCAGTGGATGGGTGGGAGTAGGAATGCACTTTAATTTATTATTGTCTACTAAGCTGTGCTTTATGTGTATATGAAATGTGCTTGTTACCTTTGTCAGCTGTGTAAGTGACTTTTTAAGGTTTTCAATATGACCATATATAACTAACTGCTGATGTTGAATTTTCTGATAAATGTGACCTATTTGGCGTTGTGTTGCCATTTATCTCTTTCTTTCCTTTATTGGATTTGTTATCCTATGAAAACTTAAATAAAGATTGTCAAAAATAAAATAAAAACTACCGCTCAGCCTACAAAAATAGGCCTTTACACAGCTCTGTTTCCAGAAAAATAAAAAAAAAGGTATGGGTGTCAGAATATAGTGACATAAAGAAAAATTTGAATGTAAAAAAATAGGTTTTCACATTTTAAAAGTATAACATTTAAAAAGATAGCAAAAACTATATACATTTGGTAAAGCCATAATCATACCACAGAATAAAGTTAACATTTCCCACCTCTTCAGACAAGCCTATACGAGTGACCCTGCTGCTATACCGCCACAACCAGCTTCACCCTCACCTACTGTGTCCTTTTCCCATACCTTGTAGATTGTAAGCCCTCACGGGCAGGGCTCTCTCTCCTTATGTACCAGTTTGTAACCCGTCTTGTTCATGCTTAGTGCAACTGTCTGTATTATGTATGTACACCCCTTTTCATATGTACAGCGCTATGGAATGAATGGCGCTTTACTAATAATAATAAATAATAATTTTTATTGCACTGTGGACACTGTAAAAATGAAATCTAACAACAAAGGCGGAATTGCATCTTTTTTCCATTTCCACCCCACAAATAATTTTATATTACTGTATATGTAGCACCTCTCAGGGTACTTTCACACTTGTGGCAGAGTGATCCGGCAAGCAGTTCCGTCGTCGGAACTGCCAGCCGGATCTGTCGAACTGAATGTAAACTGAATGCATTTGTAGTGGATCCGTCTCACAAATGCATTGCAAGAACGGATCCGTCTCGCAGCTTGTCATGCATGCGCAGACCGGAAGGACGGATCGGTCCTTCAGGTATTTCTAGCGGCACTAATACATTTCAATGTAAATTAATGCCGGATCCGGCATTCTGGCAACTGATCCGGCATTTTGGATGGAGATAATACCTCTTCAGTGACTGAACTGAAGACCTCCTGATGCATCCTGAACGGATTTCTCTCCATTCAGAATGCATTAGGATAAAACTGATCAGTTCTTTTCCAGTATTGAGCCCCGACGACGGAACTCAATGCCGGAAAAGAAAAACGCTAGTGTGAAAGTACCCTTAAATAGGCATCTAACATAAAAAGAGGGTTAATGTATTTCTTCTTCAGTGCAGTCCCTCCACCTGAGTCTTGATAGATGCTTAGGGTCTGACTCAGGAAAACCTGCCTAGCTCAAAAACAAAATACACTAAAGTGATATGCTCACAGAGAAAAATACTGTAGAATTATAATTATACTGTTTGGGTAGGGAAGCAATATTGGATTTAGGTAAAGAGACAGGTTTGTTGAGAGTAAACATACAAACTCAAATCCTGCAGTACACAATTCTCTCAGATAAGACAAATGGTATTGACTTTAGGTAAAGGTTGGCAGCAACTCTTGGCCGTTCTCACATACGCTGTATAGATATTGCACACTTTCTCCGAGCCCCTGAGAAATGCATGTACACTCCGAATGCAGGCCATGAACAATGTATTATGCTACAGTCTGAATGTCAGATATAAAGTCTAGATATTGTTCTTCGTTGGTGCAGTTAAAGGGGTTCTCCAAAACCGGGAAGCCCTTTTGATATTGTCCGTCAGGATGCAGAGATAAAAAATAAAAATCATCTGTCACCGGTGCTCTGGTTCAGTGCCAAGCTCTCTTCTTCTCTGCTCCTCTCTGGACTTGGAAGTGTAACATGCCGTCTACATGCACGTTACAGATGCCAGCCAATCAAAGGCCTCAGTGGTGACATGTGCAGTACATAACCACCGCCACCTTGGAGAGTGCACACTGCCTGGACATATGAAAAAGGGTCCTCGGTCTCAATAGCATAGAAATGGCTTGCATTTCGAACAGTATCTCAAGTAGTAACTGAGAAATGAACAGATTCTAGCAGGCAACACGCAGTAAGGTCTTATTTTATCAGTGTTAAAGAGCAGCTTTGCTAGCAAAGGTCTGACAGGATACTCACTCTTCTGGTGACCTGTGGATCAGGCTTGGTTTAGGCCTCCAACAAGAGGCAGCAACATTTAGTCAGGCTACTTTTATACCTCCGGTATGAAACTCCGGCATGGCCGTTTTAGCAGAAAATCGGCCGGACACAAACCGCAGCATGCAGGGGTTTGTGTCCGGCCGATTCTCCGCTTGTCTCCCGGAATGTGTATGGATCTCTGCCAGACCCCAGTATACATTCTGTCCGCATCCAGCAGCGCCGGATCCAGAGAATTCTGCCGGAATTCTAACCAGAGATGTGAAAGTAGCTGCTGTTTATAACAAGAAGATAAAGCCGAATCCTCTTCTGACAACCAACTTGGGATGACACTCCATTAAGGAAATCCACTGGAGCAGATGAAGCGCCGTACCTTAGCTCAATCCTCCTCCTTTTTCAATAACCAAATGTGATGCTTTACCACAGGGGCGTAGCTAAAGGCTCATGGGCCCTGGTGCAAGAGTTCAGCTTGGGCCCCCCTTCCCTCAGTGCTTTGTGTCTTCTTATGCGGCACAAGTGTATTTGGGCCCTTCAGGCTCCTGGGCCCGGTAGCGACTGCTACCTCTGCACCCCCTATAGCTACGCCCATGGTTTACCACTCTAGCTGTAGACGGTCATCTCCCATTAAGTCATCCCTAACAATCAAGTGTCATTGCTCACTGCTCCCAGAAGAGCTAGGAAATGTAGTTCTGCTGCCTCCCTCCACAGATGCCACCTTTGTCTTCATTGATGACCATCCAGTGCAGTGCAGAAAAGACTTAATGAGAAAGGCAGTGTTTTGGCCTGGCGTGTATATGGAGAGGGGAGAAATTGGCTACCAGAAGGGGTTGGACCTACTCGGCTTGACACAAAACTGGACCTAATTATAACTGAGCTGTATGGCTCAGCATGCACCATTCATGCACATTTCACTGCTGAGGCCTAAAGGATACGTGCTGCAAATGTTTTAATGTAAAGGGCTTATGCACACAACCATATCCGTTTTGCGGTCTGCAAATCACGGATCCGCAGAACACGAATACCAGCCAAGCACATGTTCCTGCTGGGCTGCGGAACGGACATACGAATGTGGACAGCACACAGTGTGCTGTCAGCATCTTTTGCGGCCCCACTGAAATGATTTGGCCTGCATCGGATCTGCAAAAAATGCTGAATATACAGTCGTGTGCATGAGGCCTTAAGCTGAAAATTTTTATATGAATCAGATGTGCGGGATTTGCTTTCATCTATTATGTCGGCTGCAGTGGTCACATCACCATGGACAAGATTGCATCACTTACGCTCGTGCGGACGTGATCTGCAGAACTCGAACGGGAAGACTTTAAGAAGGTGAGTGATGTTTTCTCCTTTTTTCTTACACACTTTCCTGTCTGTCATTAATTTTTTTGTTGATGTGGGACAACCCCCTTAATGCCATTTCCCTATATCTATTCCCCAGTGCTGTATTAATATCAGGTTAGAAGATCCTGCTGTACTATTAGGAGATCTATAAATAAGAGCCAAAATACCCTTCCTAGCTAATTACCTCCACAAGGGCCGCAGAGATTTTATTAGAATCCTGGACGGTGTGGAAAGGGAATCAAAAATTGTTGGGGCCTCCAGAGATCCCCGTAAGGGGGAGGAAATTGAGCTTCAAAATACGAGTAATAAGTTTATCATAAATAAGGAAATCACTCAACTTAAAAATGAATCTGTCACCATCGACCTCCCTATCCAACTGTTTGCAGACACATGATTGACAGGGCCAGGCAGTGGCAAAACAGCCGGGGAAGGACTGGCCACAGAAATGAGTGGAGCTTAGGTGCAACAAGAGCAATGATGAGGCCCTCATTGCACCAAAGGCCTAATTTGCATATTAAGAAAAAGTATCATAACTCAAGGACTGAGTCTCAGAAAAAGAAACCAGAAATCAGGTGAACCACAGCTACATGTCTATGCAAACAGCTGGTTAGGGAGGTCACTGGTGACAGATTCTTTCGGATAAGCCTTTTTGTATTACGCAAATGAGCTGTTTGGTGCAACGAGGGAGTCACCATTGCACCTTATCGCACCAACAGCTTCTTTCCCTATTGCGCTTAGCTAAGGGGCCAGGAAATGGTGATGTAATCTCACCTGGCCTTGCGCTCTAGCCCGTGTGCCAGAAGTACAGCATAGTACGGACTTCAGCCCTGGCAAGCGTCAGGGCTGTACTGCCGATGCACAGGATAGAATGCAGGGCCAGGCGAGATTACCACTGCCTGGTTCTGTCACTCAGAGTTGGCAGGCAGAGCTAAGTGCAATAGAAAAGGAAGCTGTTGGCGCAACACAGTGCAACAAGGCGCAACAGTGACAGCTTATTTGCATAATACAAATGAGGTTGTGCAGCCATGTTTATATTGATGACCTGTCCAGGAACAGAATACCGGAACGGCCGGATTCAGCATATGTGGGACACTGCCAGTGCCCATGGATCCCATTCACTATAATGGGGTCCATCAGGTGTCTGGTGTGAATACATGCAGTGGTCTCTTAGGTCTCTTCATATGGCATAGTACAAATGTAGATAGGAACAGTTTAGTAAATGAAGCAAATGATGTAAAGCAGAGCTATTGATATGAGGAGTGAAGTAAACAGTTGGGGCAGTAAATATTGGAGCAGTTAACAGATAACGATTGGGAAGGTTTCATTGTCCCCTGATAGAGATCTAGTCTGTGAATATGATGAACCCAAAAGGTCTGACGGGCACATTCCTGATGTGGAATGACATAAATCCATGCTACACATTCATTCCTGTTCTGAGTGTGTCATTACTTTGTATTCCCGTCCTGTCTCTTTGAGATTTCTAATTGCCTTTTAAAGGGAATTCACCAGGTTTTGGGTGTCCTAACTAAGGCTTCGTTCACATCACCGCTCAGCCTTTCCGCTCTCCTGCTCCGTCTAAGAGCAGGAGAATGGAAAGGACGGAAAAGCCACATAACTGACACCAAACGGAGCCCTTAGGACCCCATTGACTATAATGGGGTCCGTTAGGTTTCCGCTCAGAAGATGATTTTTAAGCAGAGACAAAAGTAGTGCATGCAGGACTTTTGTCTCCGCTTAAAAATCATCTTCTGAGCGGACACATAATGGACCCCATTATAGTCTATCGGGTCCTTAGGCTCCGTTCGGCTCAGTTTGGTGTCAGTTATGAGCCTTCTCCGTCCTTTCCGTTCTCATGCATCTGACAGATCCCCTTAGCAAAATACTGGGTCACTTTCTTTAACTGCCCCAGCTAAACAGTTCCAGCACATGCCGAACAAGTCCCCATTCATGGAAATAACATGTCAATCAGCAGCAGGTGTTAAGAGAGAGCTATGAGCTCATGAATATTGGGAATCATTGGGTGCGCTGGAGCTGTTAAAACCTAGCAGCATAAAACTGGTGACACATTCCCTTTAAGGGTCCATTCACATGACCGTATTTCTGGGTCTGCATCCATTTTCCGCGTCCCCGCAAAAAAGATTGGGCATGTCCTATTTTTGTCAGCAATCCAGCACAATAGGTATTTCTATCATAGGGCTGACCGTGTGCCTTACGCCAAATACGGTACACAAACAGCTGGAACCCATGTTTTACAGATCTGCAATTTGCGGACAGCAAAACATTTACAGTCATGTGCATGGACCCCATCTGGAAATGTATGACATTTTACTAACTGTCACATGAAAACCTGGGGTCACCTTTGGTCCTGGCAATTAACGTGAAGAAGCTTTATGCGTGTGAAAAGAACATCATTTTAGCAAACGGTAGACTGGCCATAAACCCAACTTCCCAGTGGGCCAGTGGCCATGGGGGGCGCGAGGCTCCGTAAAGGGGGGCTCGTTTGACCTCGGCAAACACTGTCATATTGGATGTCCAGATCGGATTATCCGACTCACTCGCAAGCGGCGTCCCACACGGCGTCGGTTGCCTAGCAACTCTACGGCTGGAGAGAGCAGCGCGGCGCGATCACTGGAGTTTGTCCCAGCGCAGCCCCAGTAGCAGCCCGACGCGGAGGACCACGTGACCGCCAACGCACGTGACACATGCAGAGGACCCGTGGAGACATGTGACTTTTAGACCCGGAAGTCGGTCCTCTGTACAGAAAAATGCCTGAGAGAAAGGAGTTGAACACATATAAAAGGGGACACCGCCGATTCAGCCAAAAAAGTGTTCAGTGGTCAGTGTTCTGATGAAAAGGCTTTTATTATGCTTTGAAACGCGTCAACGCGACCTGTAGGGGGCATTCATCCATCTATTCCTTATTGCCATTGCTCCACAACTGATGTAAGTGTGGCTCATGTTTATGCGGGGGGCGCGAAATGTTTTCTTCTTCCTAGGGGGGGCATGACAGAAAATAATTGAGAAGCACTGACTTAAAGGGATTCTGTCACCTCATTTTACCCTATAGAGCTGCGGACATGCACGGCTAGATCGCCGCAAGCATGTCCGCAATATACCTGTCCCATCGTTCTGTGTGCTTTTATTTTGTTTAAAAAATGATTTTATTGATATATAAATTTGCTTATGAAGGTGCCCAAGGGGCTGTACTAACCGTTCTGGTGCCCAGCCACGCCCTGGTGTGAAGGAGCCCAGCACCGCCTGCCGAATCGCCTCCTTGCTCTCGCCGTAAATCTCGCAATGCGCGAGCTCACGCATGCTCAGTTCCTTCCCTGAGTCTGATGCCAGCACAGGGAAGGAACACTATGTCGGAACTGCGCATGCGCGATCTCGCGCATCGCGAGATTTACGGCGATCTCACTGAGAGCAAAGAGGAGATTCGGCGGAAGCAGGCGGTGCTGGGCTCCTTCACAAGCGAATTTTCATATCAATGAAATCATTTTTTTAAACAAAATAAAAGCACACAGAACGATGGGACAGGTATATTGCGGACATGCTAGTGGCGATCTAGCCGTGCATGTCTGCAGCTCTATAGAGTAAAATGAGGTGACAGAATCCCTTTAAAGCACTATTTTGTCTACAGTATAGTTTTTGGGGCATTTGGGAGCACGCCAGGTACACTATTGAGGGTGACAACAGGATAAAGCCTCATTCACCCATCAGTGTTTGGGTCACTGATTTCCATCAGTGATTGTGAGCTAAAACCAGGATTGGAGCCTCCACAGACATAAGATATAAGGGAAAGATCTGCACGTCTTCTGTGTTTAGAGACACATCTGGTTTTGGTTTAAAATGACTGATGGAAATAACTCACCAAAACACTGACATGTGAATAAAACATAACTATATTGGAGCACCAGGAGGGAGAGGATGATGGAAAAGTAGAAACCTAAGATGTATGTGTGGCAAACGACGCAGAGAAAAGACTTAGCTGAAAGAAGTTGTGATGGTGGCCTGGGCCAAATGTAGAAGATGAGAAAAGAGATCATCAGAGGAGATGTCACTAGATATAATAGATATGTAGTGCTGTATTCTCCTGTATGTTTGGTAGCACTGAAAGACCGGGGAGCATGCTGATGGTATGGCTGCCAGCCCGGTGGCCCTCGTCTCGCCTCCTCAGCCCCCTCCTCCATATCTTAATTAGAGACACTTGGAGGATGGGGAGAACATAACATGATAGCTGCCACTGGCGCCCAAAGAGGAGCAGCTTCTGGGGAGGTATTTTATGTTGCTGGGTTAGTATTTTGTATTCCACTGTGGTACTTGGTTCTGCTGGGGCACTATATTATGCTGTACTGTGGTATTTGGTTCTGCTGGGGGAAGGGGGGGGGGGTTATATTGTGCTGCACTGTCACATTTTGTTCTGCTGGGGGAGTATATGATGCTGCACTGTGGTATTTGGTTCTGCTGGGGCAGTACATTGTGCTGCACTATGGTATCTGGTTCTGCTGGGGCAGTACATTGTGCTGCACTGTGGTATTTGGTTCTGCTGGGGCAGTATATTGTGCTGCACTATGGTATCTGGTTCTGCTGGGGGGAGTATATTGTGCTGCACTGTGGCATTTCTTTCTGCTGAGACAGTATATTGTGCTGCACTGTGGTATTTGGTTCTGTTGGGGCAGTATTTTGTACTGCAGTGTGGTATTTGGTTCTGCTGAGACAGTGTATCGTGCTGCACTGTGACATTTTGTTCTACTGAGACAGTGTATTGTGCTGCACTGTGGTATTTGGTTCTGTTGGGGCAGTATATTGTGCTGCTGTAACAGCAGCTGCTGTGAGCCGCTGTTCCCCTGCTTACCGCCACGGTTCCGGGCGGCGTGTTCAGCGGTGATCTGCGTCCGGTGCTTCCCATTTCACCGCTGCAGTCCTGGGCTCTGTCTGTGTGGGTGCTGTTTTTCTGGATCCGCTCCACAGTTTGCTCTCAGCACTGGCCACAGCATGCTTGCTGTTTGTTCCTGCTGCACTTCTTTAAGGGCTGGCGCACGTCACTTCCTGGGCTTTGTGGCTTAGGTCATGTGACCTCGCTGACCTATCCTAGCCCTCCTGTGCATATATAAGTGGCTCAGCCGCCTTCCCGGATGCCTCAGCAATATGCAAAATAAATGTGGATGCCTCAGCGTCAAGGTCCTTGTGCTCTGCTAAGGCTCCTGATAACCACTTGTGTTCCTGACTATTTGTGTTATTCGATTCTGCTACCCATCTGATCCCTGTCTGCTAGACTTGACTCTCCTGTTGCTGACCCGGATTGCCTGACCTGTACCGGTGCCGCCTGCCCTGACTTTTCGCCTGTCTGACTATGCCTCTGCCTCATGCTTCGGTCCTGCACTGTTGCTCCTGGTAACAACTCCGCCTGCACTTCTAGTACCTTTCCCTGGTACCTCCTGGTCTGCCTGGACCAGCTGCCTCGTGTGCCTATCCTCCTTTTTGTTCTACTGGGGCAGTATATTGTGCTGCACTATGGTATTTGGTTCTGCTGGGGCAGTATATTGTGCTGCACTGTGGTATTTGGTTCTGCTGGGGCAGTATATTGTGCTGCACTGTGGTATTTGGTTCTGCTGGGGCAGTATATTGTGCTGCACTGTGGTATTTGGTTCTGCTGGGGCAGTATATTGTGCTGCACTGTGGTATTTGGTTCTGCTGGGGCAGCATATTGTGCTTGTGTTGGTCATGCCTCTGACAATTTGGACCAGCCTACAACATAGGACTACTTTTCGTTTTTTCAAGGATACTTTAAGTTTTTAGACCTCCGCTGTTTTAGGATCTGTTGGGCCAATGTATATCAGTAAAGCGCATTAAATTAAGATTTTCAATACAAGGTAATTCTGCAGAATATTAATTATTTTAAAGCGCCATTAAGTCCAGGGCTCTGTACATATGAAAAGGGTTTACTTACATAATATAAAACTAAAATAAGTACCATGAGCATGAAGTAACTTAGTGACAGACTGGTACAGAGGGGGTGAGCACCCTGCCCTCAAGGGCTTACAATCTACACGGGACAGGGAAGGAGCAGGTATAAAGTTTCATATGTCTGCCGCTCTCAGCCCAGACTATGGACTGTATATGAGCTATAAAGCAATACAAAGTAAGGAAAAACTAATTTGCAAGAGGGCTCCATGGACCCTAAACTCAATTATTATCACACTTCAATACCGCTCCTAATATATCCCTAAGTGGTCATAATTTGGTACTGCAAAAAAATTAATCAAGGTTATATTTGTTGTAATTATCCCAGAACACGTGCAAGTGTCTCCAAAAGCGTAGATTAAAATTACAATTGTGAATTTAAGTAATAACTCAATTCACAAGAAGGCTCTTTTGCATGTAAAATCCCATTTTGTAAAGATTGCAATGTAGCAGTCCCAGGGCGATCACCTGCCTGCTCACACTATGTTAGATAAGTCCCTGCTTAGGGTCACTTCATGCTTTAGTATTTTGGTCAGCATATTAAATCACTATTTGTAAGCCAAAACGAGCAGTAAATAAAAATGACAGCGGAAAGATTGGTACCTCTTTGTGTTTTGGATCCACTCCTGCTTTTGGACTATTAATACAGATACAAAATACTGACCAAAATACAAAAGTGTGAATGAGGTCTTAGGCCCAGGATCCAGAATGAGATAGAATAATAGCTCCATGCCATCACAACCGAACACGTTGGGCTAGATTCACGGTGGCGTATGCTGGGCTATGATAACCAGGCATGCTACCGGATGCTGTGCCTGATTTATGATGGTGTACGCCTCGTCAAGAATTAGGCACAGCATCTGGCGTAGAAGGTGAAAAATTAGGTGGGGAACCGGCCCTGCTTTCCCCCCTGCGGAGACAGCAGTTCTGCAAAAATTTGTTGTCACAATAACGCCTGTACAGGAATCGTAGACACTTGTTCAGGCTATTTTACTCCCTGGAAAAAGTCTAAGGCGTACCCATATTCATCATCGCAGTGAGCGCTGTGAACGGCACGGGCAGCGCAGAGATACTGCCTGTGCCTGCAATAACCGATAACAAAGCTCCTCACAGCAAGGAGGTTTGTTATTGGTTGGTTTCGGAGGGCACCGGAGCGATGCAGACCCCTGCAGCAGGGGAAGCCGGCGGGAGCTTGAAGTAGGAGGGGCCGGCTCCTGGGAGTTTCTATAGTAAGGAGAGTGCCCACATGCACCATACACATCACCACATACATCACACACTGCACCACATGCACCATACACATCACCACATACATCACACACTGCACCACATGCACCATACACATCACCACATACACCACACACTGCACCACATGCACCATACACATCACCACATACATCACACACTGCACCACATACACCATCACATACATCGCACACATCACCACATACATCACACACTGCACCACATACACCATACACATCACCACATGCACCATACACATCAACACATACATCGCACACATCACCACATACATCACACACTGCACCACATGCACCATACACATCAACACATACATCGCACACATCACAACATACATCACACACTGCACCACATGCACCATACACATCACACACTGCACCACATGCACCATCAGTGGCATAACTAGAAATGACTGGGCCCCACCAGTAATTTTGTCACAACCCCTTCCTTTCATGCCGCCCCCTTTCCTGTGGCTAGTAAAGATCACTCTCTCAGACCAGGCCCGGCAGCTGTTCCATCCGTTTTCTACACTGTCTATACTGCCACTGTATATCATTTCATTGTGTAATATTGTTGAGGGGCCCTGACAAAATCTTTTAGTACTTCTCCTCCTCCTCTTCAATGGGCCCCAAAGCAGCCGCTTCCCCTGCTTTCCCTATAGTTACGCCCCTGTGCACCATACACATCACCACGTACATCACACACTGCACCACACACATACATCTCACACTGATGTCTTTAGTGCAGTGTGTAGTGAATGCAGGACAGGCTATTATAGCCAAGTGGTAAAGTGCAGGGAAGATCCGCCATATTGGACTGTTTCTTTATCACTTCGCTATAATTGTCTGCTGTTATTTAGACCAGTAATGGTTCCCCTTCATAAATATCCACTTCTTAGGCCTCTTTCACACTAGCGTTAGGCTTGTCCGGCAGGCTGTTCACTATAATGGGGACAGGCTAGAGTTCCGGATGCGGCACGGCAAACATGCCGAGAGGCTGCCAGACAAAAACCGCAGTATCGCATCTGTCTGAGGCGTCTGTAACATTTATACATTTTTTGTGTGTACATTAAATGTATGACAAAACACGTGATGTAAGCCCAGCCTAACTGACAGTGAAGAAGCTGAACAGACCCCACTGACTATGATGGAGTCCGTTCAGTTTCCATTCGGGGTCTGTCTTTTTACCAGAGAAACTAGTCCTGCCTGCGAGGCTTTTTTTTGTCTGGTCTATTGACAGAATCTGCATTTGAATTACCTCGTAACTCTCGTACGCCTCCACGGGTAAAATACTCCTCAAAAATGGTCAGAGGAATATTTTTAGTCTTCTGGAAAATACGTAGTGTGACCTCTGGTTGAAAAAGTATAAAAATCACAGTTTGTCAATTTTTCACACCAGAAAACTCGCATAATGAAATGATAAATCTCGCCGAGTATCTTGTACCACAGGTAAATAAAACTGATGTCTTCATATGACGACAATAGTAAAACTGTGAAGATGCCCTTTCTGCTCTGTGCCTTATTGCAGGGATGGCATGGGCATCACTTGCAGGTACCGGTGGTATGTAAATCCTTCGATGATGTGGTCAGTGCTCCCTCTCTCACCCCATCATCATCTCACAGAGTAATGAGCGGTTGATATGGCAGCTGGGAAAATTTTTTTTTTTTTTTATAAAGATAAAATAAAAGGTTTGGAAGAATAAAAGAAAAACAACAATTGCCTTTTTTTTATTACAACTGCCTTTATTTTCTGAAAAGTAGTTTAAAAAAGTTAAAAAACAAACACATTTAGGCTACATTCACACGACCGTATTTTTCATTCCGCATCCGATCCGCATCCGTTTCCGTTTTTTGCGGAATAGATATGGTCCCATTCATCTCTATGGCCTTTTAAAATTTGCGGACAACTTTCCGTAAGTTGTCCGCATCCGTGTGTCCGCATATTTCATCCGCAAAAATATGAAGCATGTCCTATAATTGTCCGCAAAAATCGGTCCGCAGCCCCATAGAAGTCAATGGGTCCGCAAAAAACGGATAACATTCGGAAAGGTTTCCGTATGTTATCCGTATTTTGCGGATCCGTTTCCGTATTATTATTAGAATATTTTATTGAAGAACATGCCCCTATGGGTTTTTTTTTTCCCTCCCTCCAGTTCAGTATTTTGCGGATCCGCAAAAAACGGAAGACATACGGAAGCCTTCTTCCGCAAAATGCGGACATACGGCTTCCGTTTTTTGCGTCCGTAAAATACGGATGAAAAAAATACGGTCGTGTGAATGTAGCCTTATTCTGTATGGTGAAAAATGTCAATAAAAAGTTGTTTCTACCCCAAAATGGCACCAATGTAAACGATATCTCGTCCTGCCAAAAAACAGGCCCCTGAAAACCTCCATCGCTGCTGGAAAAGTCAAAATATGATGGGTCTGAATGCTGTGACACAAAAACAAATTATAAAAAAAAAAAAGTAGTGAAAGATATAAAAAATCTATTTGGTATCTGTAACTGTACTGACCTGCAGAATGCAGCTATAATGTCATTGTGCAGTATATTGCACAATCAGCACCATAAAAAAGAAACACGTTATGGCTTTTCAAGTGCGGAAATCTGTGTGATGTCAAATAGTTTTATGTGATAAAGGACAAAGGTATTAGGCTAATTTCACATTTGCATCTGGTTGCTGTCCGTTTTTACAATGGATGGCATCCAGACTGAGCGGGGTATATGCACATGAACATTGTTTCTCACTGACCGCCTATCCGTTCAGGAAAAATATGCAGCATGTTCTGTCTTCATCCGTTTTTCATGCAAGTCAATGGGTTAGTGAAAAAGAACTGAAGCACACTGAAGGACTGCTCTGTTGGTTGCTAGGAGAAGCTGAGTGTTAGGCCCCTTTCACACGGGCGTGATTTCCGCGCGGGTGCAATGCGTGAGGAGGACGCATTGCACCAGCACTGAATCCGGACCCATTTTTCTATGGGGCTGTGCACATGAGCGGTGATTTTCACGCATCACTTCTGCATTGCGTGAAAATCGCAGCATGTTCTATATTCTGCGTTTTTCACGTAACGCAGGCCCCATAGAAGTGAATGGGGCTGCGGGAAAATCGCAAGCTTCCGCAAGCAAGTGCGGATGCAGTGCGATTTTCCCGCATGGTTATCTAATAAAGATCTGGGACCAGATCTTTATTATTTTCCCTTATAACATGGTTATAAGGGGAAATAATAGCATTCTCAATACAGAATGCTTTGAAGAATGAGGATTAAGGGGTTAAAAAGAAAAAACTTAACTCACCTTAGCCACTTGATCGCGTAGTTGGCGATCTCTGTCTTCTTCAAGCATTAGCTGCAGTCTAAGGCTACATGCACACGACCGTTGCCTGCCTCCGTGTCCGCTCCTCCTGGAAATTTTGCGTCCGTCAAAAAAAACGTTAGTGAAAAACGTATGAAAACTAATGACATCTGCACGAAGAAAAAAAAAAACTGAACAAATTCCTAAGAAAACTCATAAGCAAAACTGAGGGACAATCACCAGTTTTTCACTGACAGAAGTCAGACGAGTTCAAATTTTCATGTCTGAAAGGGGCCTTATGGCAGTGATAGCTTTGTTGGCTATAAACCAGAAACATTAGGTTTGCAAGCCTTCAGAGCACAGAGGCGATGCCCTAAGGCTGGGAACACACTTCGCGTGTTCCCAGGGCGCGCCTATGACGCGCATATGACGCGCGCTTCAGCCGCCAAGTGGCTGTTTTATGGGAGCGCGCGTCATATGCGCGCTCCCATAATAGCCTATGGGTTGGATCGCGCGTGCTGCCGCGCGATAGTCACGGCAGCCGACACGACCGGGCAGGGCGTTTTACAGCGCGTTCGTCCGCGCTGTAAAACGCCGACATGTGAACCATGCACATAGGGATGCATGGCTTTTCACATGTTGAGCGTTTTTCAGTGCGTATGAACGCGCTGAAAAACGCTCAGGTGTGTTCCCAGGGTCAAACTTGCAAATATCATTTTTCTGGTTAGCCAGTAGAGGTATCACTGCTATAATACTGTTTGACACAAAAGTATTTAATATAACATAGATTTTGCTATACGGAATTTAGAAATAAACATAGCACAAGCAGAATTGTTTTTTTTTTTTGGCATCTACATTTTTTGCTGTTTTTGCTGTGTCTTTTGTACAGAGTGTGTCTTACCCCTACGTTATCTTCATGGTGTCCCCCCCCCAATAATAGAAATAAAGATGTTGGCAAAATGCCTGAAAAAACGGCAAGTCACAGCGTGCTGTGCTTTTTAAATGAAGAAAGACAAAAACCACCATCTAATTAACAAAACCGCCAGGAGCAAAAATGCATTTGTGTGTCCTGTGTTTCATATTTCTTATAGACGTTCAGCTATTATCTGTAGCTGGTGTTTCTACTGTACAAAACGCTGCAAAAACTCAGGTGCAAAGAACCCCACAAAAACACCACTAAAAAAAAACTATGTGTGAATGTACCCTTGAAGGGGTTTTCCAGTGCTATGGAACTAAAGCTTTAGGCCTCATGCACACAACTGTTGTTTGATTCCGTGTCCGTTGCTCCGTTTTTCGTGATTTTCTGCAGACCCATTGGTTTTCAATGGGTCCGTGGAAAACTTGGAAAATGCACCGTTTGTCCTCCGCGTCCGTGGTTCCAGTCCGTCAAAAAAATATAACTTGTCCTATTCTTGTCCGTGAAAAACGGTTCACGGACCCATTCAAGACAATGGGACCGTGAAAAAATGCGGATGGCCATCCGTGTGTCATCCGCGTTCCGCATCCGTTTTTTTTGCGGATCCCTTGGCAGGCACTTGGCAAAAATTGTCAGCCTGTCTTTTGGTAAAATCTTTTGGGTCATGTCTGCTAAAAAAAACGGAAGACACATGGAAACACAACGGAAGGCAAAAACGGACACGGATCACTGAACAACGGAACCCCTTTTTGCGGACAGCATAAAAAAACGGTTGTGTGCATGAGGCCTAAGGCTAAGTCTACACTACGACAATAAGTCGCGGGACACATAGGGCACAACTACACGCAATGCGACACCATAGACCATCATTATGAAAATTGTCATGCGACATTAATGCAACAAAATGTCGCGCGACAAATGTTGTAGTGTAGACCTAGCCTAAAGGTGTTGTGTGACTTCACCAAATGGCATTTATCATGTGGAGAAAGTGAATACAAGGCACTTACTAATGTATTGTGATTCTCCATATTGCCTCCTTTGCTGGCTGGATTCATTTTTCCATCACATTATACACGGCTCGTTTCCAGGGGTTATGGCCACCGCTGCAGCACAGATACGTAGTAGAGTCACATTATTATGACCACTTCCTACTTTTTATGTCGGCAGCCAGTAGCTCATGAAGGAAGTCGTGTGGTGTGCAGGCTCGGTGGGTATATAAGGCTGTCTGTACACATATATCTCTCGTCGCTGTCATGGGTAAAAGGGGCGATTTATCAGAGTTGCAAAAACGGATAGTCATTAGCTTTGGGGCCAAGGGTGGCAGTATCTCTGAAAGTGCGCCATTTGTGAACTGTATATCGTTAGTGGTCAAATGGCACCACTGCAAATAAACGACGTGGGAACGGCAGAGCACCGCGTGCCAGTGATATGAGAGGTGAGCGTCGGCTATGAAGGTGTACAAGGGTGGACCGGCATACCACAGTGGCAGCTCACCACCAAAATGAGCCAGGGGCTACCAGTGCAGCGAACCCTACTGCTGGGGCTCCGAAGCAGACGGATGGTCACTGCACCTCTGCTAACGAAGTTGCATCGGCAGAAAAGGCTTCAACTTTCATGGCAATTTCAGAATTGGACCTCCGCTGACAAAAGGATGCCTTCTCCCATGAGTCACGTTTTCTGCTTCATCGAATGGATGAACGTTAGCCTGTCAGATGAGAAGCATTAGAGAAGAAAAAAAAAGACTGCAACCAATTTTGGGATGACTCATAAATGCTTATTATCTTTCCTAGGGTGGATGGGATCTTCCAGCAAGACAATGTGACCTGTCACACAGCTAGAAATGTCTGACATTGGTTTGAAGAGCATGTGCAAGATATCCTTTGTAAATACTACCCTGGCCCCATAATTCCCCAGACTTGAATCCAGTTGAGCATCTGTGGGACCACCTCGACTGTCATGTTCGCTCTATGGATCCTCCCCCATGAACCCCCAGAAGCTGTGGGATGCACTGCAGTCAGCATGGCTCCAGATACCTGTGACAACCCACCAGGACCTTATTGAGTCACTAGACAGCCCGTCTAGCTGCTGTCTGTGCTGCACATGGTGATTACTCTGGATACTAGCTGGTGGTCATAATAATGTGACTCGACGGTGTAGTTCTACTGCTTTCTAATGTTCTTGGCATTTCAATTCCTCATCATTTTCAATGTATTTCTTTTCCATCAAACACAGAAGCTGCAAACCACAGACCAGGGTTGCCGACCAGAATTTTTCTTTTATCTGAACAACTTCTCCCAAAATCACGGACAGCGGACATTTTTTATGGACAAACTGAAAGACCATAATGAATGATAAAGATGATAAGTGATACATGCCTATAGCTCAATATACCAGTATTTACTGCGAGCTGTAGAATGATGATAATTACCACCAAAATAATCTAGTCAAGTACTTGCAGCCTCCAAAAAAATCACCGACACATCTATATTTTTTCACGGACACAGAAATTTCTGGACAGTTGGCATCCCTGCCACAGACCTAACCTCACTCTCCGCTATGAGGTACATACAGTTGTATCCAGCGCAAGCAATGCTCTCGGGTCTTAATACAGTGATGCTTGAAAGTTTGTGAACCCTACATCATTTTATAGATTAATGGCAGAAAAAGACCACCTGGCCCATCTAGTCTGCCCTTATATTTTTGTCTTAGGATAGACATGTTTATCCCAGGCATGGTTGAAGGCTTCGTCACCACATCTGCTGAATTTGTTCACTAGCTGAATTAGCTACTTGCTAATGTCAGCTGAATTCAAACATATGTTTAATCATCTTTTTCTGTTTGCAATCTTCTTAAGAACTTACTTTTGTCATATGTAAATTAGCTTCGCTACCAGCAAGTTGGGCGGGTACTTGCTGGTAGCCGCCGATCTTCATGGCCTTGGAACGCCCTCTTCTTTGATAGACAGGGCCAGCGCGCTCTCCTCCTTCGCTGGCCCTGTCTGCAGCTGCAATCCGCGCCTGCGCCATCTCGGTCTTTAGTCGGCGCAGGCCGTAGCGCTGACGTCATCGGAGCCTAAGCGGCGTCCTTCACTCAGAGCGCCTGCGCCGACTAAAGACCGAGATGGCGCAGGCGCGGGATTGCAGCTGCGAGAGGAGGAGAGCGCGCCGGCCCTGTCTATCAAAAGAAGAGGGGGCGTTCCAAGGCCATGAAGATGCATGAAGATGCGGCTGCTACCAGCAAGTACCCGCCCAACTTGCTGGTAGCGAAGCTAATTTACATATGACAAAAGTAAGTTTTTAAGAAGATTGCAAACAGAAAAAAAGATATTAAACATATGTTTGAACTCAGCTGACATTAGCAAGTAGCTAATGTCAGCTAGTGAAAATTCGTCCTTTAAATTCCCAACCACATCTGCTGGAAATTTGTTCCAAGCCTGAACTGCTCTTTCGGTAAAATAATTCCCCCTGATCTTACCCCCAGCTAATTTCCGATTGCGCCTCCTTGTTCTTGAGTTTAGCTTCTTATGGAGAACACTTCCCTCCTGAATCTTAGGCTGCTTTCACACTGGTGTTTTGGATTCCGTTTGTGAGATCCGTTTCAGGGCTCTCACAAACGGTCCAAAACGGATCAGTTCAGCCCCAATGCATTCTGAATGGATAAGGATCCGCTCAGAATGCATCAGTTCGGCTCCGTTCAGTCTCCATTCCGTTCTGGAGGCGGAAACCAAAACGCAGCATGCACCATTTTGGGGTCCGTCTGACAATGTGGAGCCGAACGGATCCATTTTGACTTACAATGTAAGTCAATGGGGACGGATCCGTTTTCAATGACACAATATGGTGCATTTGAAAATGGATCCGTTCCCCATTGACTTTCAATGTAATTCAAAACGTTTTAAGTTTGACAATTTTTTTAAAGCTAATGCAAACGGATCCGTTCTGAACGGATACAAACGTTTGCATTATAGGTGCGGATCCGTCTGTGCAAATACCAGATGGTTCAGCATCTAATGTGTGAAAGTAGCCTTATTTAAACCTTTAACATACGAGATGCTAAGAAGTTCCTGGCTTTGCACAGAAAGAATAGAGTCAGAGTTTTGAAACTACACATTTAGGGCTCACGCACACGACCGTGGGGCCGCCGTATGCGGATCGCGGACCCATTCACTTGAATGGGGTCCACGATGCACTACTTTTTTGCGGTGCAGAGGCACAGACAGAAAACCCACAGAAGCACTCCGTAGTGCTTCCAATCCGTGCCTCCGTTCCGCACCTCCTGGATTGCGGACCCATATAAGTGAATGGTTCGGAATCCGTGATGCGGGGTGCACACGGCCAGTGCCCGTGTATTGCAGACCCGCTGTATGCAAAGGCACAAGGAGTTACGGGCCGTCATAAAGTTTTTGTTTCTCCAGGGAAAGTCTGCAAAGGACATTCACACTGAGATGTCACAAACACTAGGGGAGAAGCGTCCTTCCTACAGCACTGTCAAAACCTGGGTTTCTCGTTTCAAGAATGGTCATTTCCCATGGAAGATGAACCTCAACAGACCCGACAACAAGCGATGTTGTCCACAACCTGATTCTTGAGGCTCGGCGAATATCCGCCAAAAAGATAGCCCAGATACTGCACATCTCCCGTGAGCGTGTTGGTTTCATTACGACCAATATCCTAGACGCTCAAGCTTTCAGCGAGGGGGTACTGAAATGTTTTAACAGTGAACAGACGGAGGAACGGGTGGAGGCATCCAGAGCTGTTTTGGCCCATTTTGATGCTACAAAAGACTTTTTGGATAGGTTAGTGACGAGGATGAAACCTGGCTCCACACTTATGATCCCGAAACCAAGGAACAGTCAAAGGAATGGCTCCGCAGTGGGTCCCCCACACCGAAGAAGTTCCGCATCCAGAAAGCGTCCGCACCGCCGTGTGCACCCCACATCACGGATGAGGACCCATTCACTTGAATGAGTCAGCAATCCGGGAGATGCGGTGCAGTGCGGAACGGAGGCATGGATCGGAAGCCCATGGAAGCACTACGGAGTGCTTCCGTGGGTTTTCTGCCCATGCCTCCGCACCGCAAAAAAGTAGCGCATGACCATCGGATGCAGATCATGGACCTTATTCGAGCGAATGACTCCGCGATCCGCATGCGGTGGCCCCACGGTCGGTGCCTGTGCATTGCGACCGCACATTGCAGTCTGCAGCCTGGGCCCAGCCGGCACATGAGCCCTTATTCAATGTATTCCCCCCTCAGACTGATGCATTTGTTACATCGTTGTTGCAGCTTTTCTAGTCCATTCAAAAAAAAAAAAAATCTGGTGATAGGTCGTCAAACCAGCTCTAAGCAGCACAGACGTCAGCAATGTCGTAAAAACGACGACCCGTCAGGTATTTTTTCAACCCTGAGGTAGGTGGTCCACCAACAGAATACCGTCTTTGTCCCAGAAAACGCACGCCATGACTTTTTTGGCCGCTTTCTGGATGCGGAACTTCTTCGGTGTGGGGGACCCACTGCGGAGCCATTCCTTTGACTGTTCCTTGGTTTCGGGATCATAAGTGTGGAGCCAGGTTTCATCCTCATCACTAACCTATCCAAAAAGTCTTCTGTAGCATCGGAATGGGCCAAAACAGCTCTGGATGCCTCCGTCCGTTCATTGTTCAAACATTTCAGCACCCCCTCGCTGAAAGCTTGCGCGCGTCTAGGATATTGGTCGTAATGAAACCAACACGCTCACGGGAGATGTGCAGTATGTGTATCTTTTTGGCGGATATTCGCCGAGCCTCAAGAATCAGGTATTTAAAGGTTTCGACCATGTACCTCCTTTACCGTCTCTCCTCAAGGCTGACAATCTACTCTAGTTTGCACTTGGCACAGATTTCAATCATCCTTAACGGGGTTATCCCTTTAATGTCTACAAAGGGGGCGTCCTAAATGACCGCTGCAGTGGTGAGCTGTTCCGCTTGTCTCACATGACCAGTCGTTGTGATGCAAGTGGAGCAGGTCACCTGTGCAACCTGTGATCGACTACAGCGGTCGCGGGTCGGATGTTGATCTCAGCACAGTCCGACAGCACCAGGGGCAAGAGAGAGGGGCAGCCGAAGGGCCATGAGCTGAGGGGAAGGGGTTTGGCATCTTGCACACGAACGTGTTTTCTTTTCCGTGTCCGTTCATTTCAATGGGTCCATCAAAAAAACGGAAGGTACTCCGTGTGCATTCTGTTTCCGTATATCCATCCTGCTAACAGATAGAACATGTCCTATTATTGTCCGCATTACGGACAAGGATAGGACTGTTCTATTAGGGGCCAGCTGTTCCATTACGCAAAATACTGAATGCACGTGGACGTCATCGGTATTTTTTGCGGATCCGTTTTTTCAGACCGCAATATACATACGATCATGTGCAAGAGGCTTTAGGTTAAGAAATTGGCATGGGGGCGCTGTTTTCAGTTTTTGCCTCAGGCAGCAGAAAGGCGCAGGGTGCACCCCTGACTGCAGCCATGTGCCAGTTCTAGCATATTCACACATTCAGGTTTTATAAAAGGATATATATAAATTATATATATATATATATATATATATACTACTCTCATGTTTTTAATTCACTCCTGATTTTGGCTCCAAAATGTCCATCCCAAAACCTGCACATGTAAATAGGAGCCTACGGTACGGTTACTGCTAGAGACTGGCGACCGGGCACCCTGGCGAGACTGTGCAGATGGAGGGTTAACCCCATGGTGAACGAGGCCTCCTCAGACGACGCTCTTCACGCTAGAGGTATGGACTTCCACGGCGGAGAAGGGGTTAACCTTCGCGCCAGTAAAACACCCGCCAGAATGTTCGGAGAGCCCATTGTTCTCTCACGTCACACCGTGAAGCCACGCCCACCCGCGTGCGCAGTGACGTCGTGCGCGCGGCAGTAGAAGGCGGTTGTCGGTGAGAACTGACGGAGGAGCAGTACCGTGCAAAAAAAGTGCGAGAAGCGGAGCAGAGGCAGGTAATGGCTGGCTCTATGTATGGCTGTGCAGCACGCTGGGGGAGAGTAGCCCGTGCCCGGGGTTAGTCCCCAGACCCCCGGGCTATTGTTCTGTAGCTGGAAGCTGAGTGAGGGGATGTTGGGATCGGTTGTACCGAATGTGCGAGAATAGCAGGAGCGGGCAGGATGGCGGAGACGCGTGTGTGGCGGTGCTGTGCGGGCTTCCGTAGTTTTTTTTTCCTTCCCCCCGCCATTGTAGATGTGTGCAGTGCTGGCGGGAAATCCTGAGCATGTGAGGCGCTAGCATGTAATGGCTGCTCCATAGCCTTTTCTCCCGCCATGTGCTGCAATCTGTGCTGCCTCACTAGACTGCGTTTTTTTTTTTTTTGCTTTTTTCTCATTTATGCAATGGGTTGCGGGACTAGTGCGGTAATAAAACCATCTTCAAGTTATGTGGGCGGTGCTAGTCATATCCATATGCTGCGGATGAGCGGGACTTAAAGGGACCGTAATCCCAATGTCTCTACAATGGCAGCAGCTTGTATCTTCGGCAGTAGCGGAGGCTTTAGGGTTGCTGTTTCTTTAAGTGCACACAGCGGGGCGGGAGGGTCTCTTCTTTGTAATGTATTGTAGACGGGCATCCCAGCAGGTAGATGCCAATCGGTTACACATTAAGATGCCCTGTGGGAGGGACTAGCCTTTCCCTGCCCAGTGGGAATACTGGAGCCAGCGCCTGTCCCGTAGCATAGCTGCAGCGCCTTCCCATGGAGCAGGTAAGTCGCACCTACAGCTCGTGGACGGCGATCGGGGGTGGGGGTCATTCGCTGCGCTGCTGCTCGCCCGCGCCGTCTGTCTGTGTGTCCCCTAGAGACCTGCCTGATGTACTAAAAGCTCTATATGTATTTCGCACACAGGATTCATAGTGCTGCACAGCGATAAGGTGACCAGATAATAGATATTAAATGCAGGCCAGACTGGAGAAGCAGGTAGTAACTCTGATTATATTGTCTTGCACTTGTGATGTATGAGGGGGGAGGGGGGGCGCGGGCGACTCGGTCCCGGCCGTGCCTGCTCACTATGGTGGCGGCTTCTAGTCCTGGTGTGCTTTGGCGGGGGGCGGTACTGCGCATGCGCGGGGCGGTACTGCGCATGCGCGGGGCGGGGCCGCGCCTACATCAGGCCTAGGGTGGTCGAGGATAAAGGCAACTTTGTGCGGTGCCGTCTGCTGCGCGCGGCTCTTACCGGTGAGCGGGGGTCTGGGGCGGCGTGCCGACTGTAGCGTTACCGCAGCCGTTAGAGGATGGACGTGTTATACAATGTGTAGCTCCACTACTTCTATCTGTTATGTATGTGCAGTGCTCCAACCTAGAGGGGATGATGGGAGTTGTGATACCAGACCCTTGAAGGCACCATTCATTTATAGTATGTACATTTGCAAGTGGCTCTGAAAATCTTTCGATGTACTCTGTGGAAGCAAGGCATCATTTTATTTGGGGGTGTTAAGGGGGTTGTTTCATTTCTGCAAAAGGCATTTATCACGTAGTCCTCATAGGCACGACTTGCGGCCCTCCACCTGTTGCAAAACTACAACTCCCAGCAGCTGTAGGCTGCCCAGGCATGCTGGAAGTTGTAGTTTAGCAACAGCTGGAGGGTCATCTTTTCCAACATGCTTGGGCAGCCTACAGCTATTAGTGCATGCTGGGAGTTGTAGTTGTGCAACAGCTGCATGGTGAGAAAGTGAATAGGAGCCCCTTACTAATGTATTGTGATTGTTCATATTGCCTCCTTCGCTCGTTGGATTCATTTTTCCGTCCCGTTATACGCTGCTCGTTTCCATGGTTACAACCGCCTTGCCATCCAATGCTTGCACGCTATAGGAACCCTGTGGTCCTGGCTGCCAGAGAGGCCAATGTCCTTTTCTATACTGTAGAAGCACGACCACCGCTGCTGGGTTTCAAGGTGGTCATAACCCCTGGATACGAGCCGTCTATAATGTGATGGGAAAAATGAATCCAGCCAGCAAAGGAGGCGAAACAGAACAATACATTAGTCAGTCTTACATTAACTTTCTCTACACGATAGATGCCAGTTGCTGGAGATCACCCCTTTAAATTTCAGATTTGCTATTTAAAGGGGATCTTTGGTTTCTTGATGTTGATCCTCAGGATAGGTCCTCAGTATCAGATCGGGGGGCAGTGGATTGGGCCAGAAGCGGAGGGGGCTCTTTACCATGTATTGGTTCTGCTGCTGCACTGCAGATCAGTTCCCATTCAAGGGCGGCTGCTGCAAACCGCTGATAGTAGGGGGCGTTTGATACCCATTGATCTGCTATTGATGACCCACCATGAGAAGAGCTCATTTAAGAGGTTTTCTGGGACTTAACTGATGACCTATTCTGGTTGTTGCATCGGTGAGCAGATGTCACTGCAGCTCCGCCATCCGTTCACTCCAACGGGACGGCTCCTTCCTGTTCAAGTGAATGGGGACTGAGGAGCTGTACCTACACTGCGCACGCTGCGATGCCGGACAACAGGCCACAGCGTTCACTTCAAACAGCTGATCGGCGGTCGGGACCCCTGCCGATCTGATATTGATGACTAGGGTTGAGCGAATCTGGTTCAGGTTGCTGTATCCGAAGCAGTTTCTTTTAAAAAACTTTATAAAGAATATGCTGCCCCCTCCCCCCACTGTAAAATGTGTGTCCTCTGAGGAGGTCTTTCCGAAGTTTCGGCAAATATCACGAGGCCTAGACGACTTTCACACTAGCTGCCGCCAGAGTGCGAGTAGCCTTTACTTTGTCTTGTATCACGTGTCACTTAACTGTAACAAAATATGAAGCTGAACGCGGCTAATGAGGCACGAAGCAGAATTCAAACTGGTGTTTTAATACAGTAATGTATGCGAAGTGACATGTGATGGAGGCGAAACAAAGTTAGGCTTCATTCACATAACTGAGCCGAACGGAGCCTAAGGACCCCATAGACCAGGCATCCTCAAACTGCGGCCCTCCAGCTGTTGCAAAACTACAACTCCCAGCATGCCTGAACAGGTATCAGCGTACAGCAGGGCATTGTGGGAGTTGTAGTATTACAACAGCTGAAGTGCATGCAGGACTCTTGTCCCCGCTTCTAAAATCTCCCTCCGAGCGGAAACCTAACGGACTCCATTATAGTCTATGGGGTCCTTGGGCTCCATTCGGCTCAGTTATGTGCCGAATCCGTACTTTCGTTCTGCTCCTGGACGGTGATGTGAACTAAGCCTTAGTCTCGCGATATTTGCTGGAAAAGACCTCCACAGAGAACGTACATTTTACAATAGGATGGAGCTGAGACTCGAGTCTGTAAGTTCTTAGAATCTGGTTCGGATCCGAACACGATTCACTTAACCCTGTTGATGACTTGTCCTGAGGATAGGTCCTCAATATAGCCAATTTGGAGAACCCCCTTTATGCAGTAGCTGATACTTAAAGGGGTATTTAGTCTGTAACAAGTTATCCCCTGTCCACAGGAAGGGGGTAACAAGACTGGTCAGGGTCCGTTGCTGCTCCCTTCAAGTCTATGGGTCTGCTGTAATTGGCGAAGTGACCAGAAGAATCCTGTGTTGCTTTCACTCATAGAAGCGCCGGGGGCGCTCGCGCATGGATGGCGGCACAGAACCTGACTTCTGGGTCTTTGTTCCTCTGACCATTCTGTGGGTTTATAAGATTTGGGGGAGGTGGGGGGTGCTTTGGGAACTTTATGCCTTGCCATGTAACAGACCATTTAGCAGTGTTGGAGCACTGCAGGGACGGAGCCTGTTACCTACACCGTGTACTATGTATTTAACTGCATGATAAATGTGACTTCACACCACTGTATACATGACCTTGGCTGGTTTGGGAAGATTTGGCCTGTCAAACATTTTGGTTTGTTTTTTTTCTTTTTGTCTTGTCAATAGGAAATGGGGAAGAAGCAGAATGGAAAGGGCAAGAAAGTCGAAGAGGCAGAACCCGAAGAGTTTGTAGTAGAAAAGGTTCTGGACAGGCGTGTTGTAAATGGAAAGGTGGAATATTATCTGAAATGGAAAGGCTTCACAGAGTAAGTAAAGAGTCCTCATTAGCCCAGCATTTAGTCAAAATGGAAATATGTTTTACCTCCAAGTAGGTCTTGCATTTGTTTGAGGTGCATGATGAGGTATTCTTGCTATAGACATTGGGGTATAGCTGGGTTATGCCGTCGGGCACTATTGGTGGGCGTCTGACGAGTTTCCAGTAGCCCTTAAGCCAGATTATGTTGGATATTTAAAATCGGTGAATCGTCCCGAGATGTTTGTGATTAATGTACCTCCCTATGAGACTGCCTCTGGGGAGTTATGAGGATCAACACTTCTCCGGCAGCGGTCTCGGGGGTTGCGCCAAGCTTGCAAACTGCGGCTCCATTCATTCTCTTTGGGCTCGCTGGAAATAGCAGAGTGCAAAATGAATGGAGCAGCAGTGTGAAGCACGACCCTCCACTCTGTTCAGACTAGGCAACGGGTCTCAAGTTGTCAGACCATCACCAACCAAGTACGTGTTATTTTGTGGATATAGGATGTTGGAGGACATTTCACCAGTTTTTACTTTTATATGAGCAATACATCATCTGTAGTCATGATCCTCTCCTCTGTTGCGTCGATGTGCCCCTTGTTTGGTTTTGGCTGATATGCTCATTAATGGCATTGGTACAGGGAGGAGGAGACATCAGCTCCAATCGCAGTGGGCTGCCCCACAGCCACGAAGGAGAGTTGTTCTCGTGAAATTTGGTAAACCGCACCAGGACAGGCTATGTAATAGAGTACAGCCAATACTATGCTCGCTTACATAGCCTGTTCTGGTGCAGTTTACCAAACTTCATGAGGACCCCTCCACCTCCATGAGCTGATGCTATTAGCATATCATGTGCCCAAACCAAATGGGGCACAGTGACAAAACAGGAGAGGATCATGAGAAAAGAATTAGCGAGGTGGCATCTCCTGACCATGGAATACAGTATGGGGTGTTGCTTTTATAAAGTAAACTAGTGGAAGGTCCTCTTAAACTTCACACGACCTCTTTAACATTTGAGTGGGCTGCCCTGCAGTATTGGGATTATTTTAACCCATTGAGGTAGATTTATCAAAACTGTTGTAAAGTAGAACTGGCTTAGTTATCATAGCAACCAATCAGAAGGCCTTCTTTGTTTTTCTGAGCTACTTTGCAAAATAAAAGGAGGAATCTGATTGGTGGCTGTGGGTGACTATGCCAGCTCTACTTTACAGCCCCTTTGACTAATCTCCCCCCATTGTCTACGCCACACTAGGGTGCTTTCTTCAGTAATGCTTAAGCTTTGGCTCCTAAATAACAGCGCTCCTGCTGGCACAAATGATTGCCCATTTTCTGGGGCCCAGTACCCCTGAGATGGTGGACAGCTATTCTAATATTCTAACATTCAGTACTTTTGTAAGTACAAGGTTCCGAGTTAGGCTACTTTCACATTTGGGGGAAACTTTTTCGGCATTGAGTTCTGTCATCAGGACTCGGTACCGGAAAATAAGTATTATCCCAATGCAGGGGGGATAAAAATCCATGATAAACAAAATCTTTTTATTTATTTAAGTCGGATATTTTTTTTTTTAAATATAAAATGCTTTTTGAGGAAAACATATTACCATCCAAAGGTTATTCCATCATTAAGTATTTGTTATTAATTATGTAGAATAAGGCTGTATACGTTCAACATTTTTGGGGGGTAAATTCCATTAATCCAGTCACAATGTCCTGCTCTTCCAGAGGTTTTTCTTAGATTATTGGCCAGTTTCTCGGCCTACAAGATATTATCACAGATGCTTGGGTTACTTTTCAGTTCTCGGCAGAGATCACAGCCTCTTCTTCACAGCAAAATGTTATAACCTGAACCGAGTTGAGAAAAAGACCTTAATGATAACTTCTACAAACCTATGAATCCAGAACCAACCCCTTCAGTGCTAAGTTTAAAGAAGTTCAGTGAATAGAATAGAAACAATATTTTTTTTCTCCTTCCCAAGTACAACAGAAAAGTTGTCCATATATGAATAACCTATTAAACTGGGGATAAAAAGAACTAATATGAAAAGTTGTTGTTCTAAAAAATCTTCCTCTACTTGGATATTATAAGTTCTACCAGCAAGAATTAGTCTTTATGTAGAAAACTAGGATTTAAATTAAGCCTTACTGACTAGTGCTTTAAAGCAGATCCACCCTGTCCCAATGCATTCTGAATGGATAGAAATCTGTCAGGATGTCATCAGTTCAGTCACTGTCAGTCGTTTTGGACGGAGGAAATCACAACGTGCTGCAGTTTTATCTTTGTCCGGAATGCTGGATCCGTCCTTCCGGTATGTGCATGCGCAGACCCTTAAAGCTGAAAAAATAATACAAGACGGATTCATCTATCCGCATGACAAGCGGAGAGACTGATCCGTTCTTGCAATGCATTTGTAGACGGATCCGTCTCCAAATGCTTTCAGTTTACATCCAGATTGCAGGCTCCAGAAGTGTGTTCCGGCGACGGAACTGCTTAACGGAACACTGTGCCGCAATTGAGGGAGTACCCTTACTGCTTGTGTCATAACTCAGCATTTTTTTATTTTAATGGTTGATGTAGGTAGTCAGGCACTCTCATAACGGCTTGGGTTCCATTCACACTGACATGATTTTTTTCGGTACTGCTCAGTTATAGGAGCAGAACAGCGACAATAACGGAAGCAGCATTTGTGAAATGACAGAAACAATTGGTGCCTGAGACCCCCTTGACTATAGTGTGGCTTGTAAGGGGGTCTGGTCTGCCATGAAGACCTCTATAGGAATCTCTGCCACAGATGGGACTTTGTGTCACCTGTTCTCCTAGTTAATCTTTCCCCAACCTAGATGTAGAGGCATATAACTTTATCACAACCAATAGATTTTGCCTACTCATGCAATCTAGTACTAATTATCTCTAAAACTTTTATTTTCGCTATTATAACTGTACTCTAACATTGACTTAAAAATTGGACGACAATCCTGCCTTTCTAAGTACACCTATTAAAGTATTTCTGGCTCTAGTTGCTGAGAGATTGTGCGCTCTCTCAGTGCTAATACACTGAATAAGGTAAGGATTGTATGTCACATTTAAAATCGGTGCACATTACCCCCTGACATGTTTCGCCTAGAATGGCGTCTTCAGGGGTTCCGGGTAGCGTCCTAGAATACAAATGTTTCCTACATTTGTTTAGTGTATGAAGCCTGGTTTAAACCTGGAAGGCAAGTCACACATGAAGCCTGCAGGGAATGCTGGAAGACATTGATGCCGACGCTTGTGGAAACGTGTCGTTTAGGCCCATAATACATGCTGTAACTCTAGACCGGCTTGAATAAGGGTGGTCCAGTCCTGTTCCTTTTATCAGAAGCATTAAAGGGCTTTTCTGTGACCACAACCATAACCCTCAGCCTTATCTCATACGTTTTTTTAACCCAAGCACGTGGTTGTGACCGTAATCTCTGCTACTCTTTAGTCCTATTCACTGTAACGGGACTGGGCCTTCGTCGGCTGTCATGACCTTCATTCAGCTCATTAAAGACTCTTAAAAAAACCTTTAAAAGGATTCAGTCACCAGGTTTGACCCCTGTCAGCTACACACATGCTGACGCTCAGGGTCTCATCAGGATTCCTAATGTGGGCTCATCAATGGCATCAGTAGCTTTATTTTGGCAAAAAACAGGTTTTACTAACCTGTCAATCAAAGAAATAAGGTGCCCAAGGGGAGGTCCAGGGATGCAGGGTGCCCGGCCGCAGCCATCACTTTTGGTGCCCAGCGCCCCCTTCTACTCTTCTGGCGCACAGGGCGCATGCGCACTTCGCTTGAAGAAGCCGATCCAAAAAGTCCGCGCGTATCAGGCTGACAGGGCTCAGCCTGATACGCGTGGACTTTTTGGATCGGCTTCTTCAAGCGAATTGCGCGTGCGCACGCACCAGATCTTACAGCAGGGAGAGGCGGCGCTGGGCACGAACAGCGATGGGTGCGCCAGGCACCCTGCATCCCTGGACCTCCCCTTGGGCACCTTATTTCTTTGACAGGTTAGTAAAACCTGTTTTTTGCCAAAATAAAGCTACTGATCGCAGTGATGAGCCCACATTAGGAATCCTGATGAGACCCTGAGCGTCAGCATATGTTTAGCTGACAGGGGTCAAACCTGAATCCCTTTAAAGCTTGTTCCAAATGCTGGCTTCAGTTTCGATCAGTTATTGCACTGAACTCTTCCTGCAGGGCAGACGCTATTCTGTAGCACGAAAATACCGGGAGCTTTCACATAGATTTTGTGTGGCATTTAATTCCTTGTCAAAGAAACATTAAAGGGGCTCTCCAGGCTTTTAATATTGATGACCTATCGTCAGGATATGCACGCGGCTAGCACTATGATGGAAATGATGAATCTTTTTTGCAAGGTCGCAGAACGGATGCGGACAGCACACAGTGGGCTGTCCACATCTTTTGCAGCTCCGTTGAAATAAAGGGGTCTTCATCCCTTCCGCAAAATTGCTGACCTATACAAACGGTCGTGTGAATGTACCCTAATGAGGAAGGAGACCTTTAGTGCATATGGTTTCTATATTTAGTTGTATATCTAAGCGGCACTTTTTAGACTTTTTCAGTATTTTTGCCGTTAACTTTCTGTATAACACTTATGTGTTTGTTCTAAACTTGACAGTGCTGACAATACTTGGGAGCCAGAAGAGAACCTGGATTGTCCAGAGTTAATTGAAGCTTTCCTCAACTCTCAGAAGGCTGGCAAAGAAAAATCAGAAGGCGCCAAGCGAAAATCTGTGTCGGACAGTGAATCTGAAGACAGCAAGTCCAAAAAGAAACGGGAATCGGTAAGGCTACGTTCTAATGCTGGCTCATCTGCCATACTTGTCGGTGTCGCATTCTGTCCTCCAGCTCAAAAAGGAAAGTTGTACTAGTGTTTCTATGGTTTCAATCAAGCTTTATTCAAACATCACCTACCAAAGGATAAACTAAGCATTAAAAGTGGCTTGCTGCTTTATCAGGCTTTTAGTGCTTGAATGTTCAGCCCCTAAGGGTGGCCAGCAACATTAGAAAGTGGCTGATCAAACGGTAGTTGAAAAATCATCTTGTGAACGATCACTTCAGACAGACGTGCACACTTGGTCCACATTGGCTTTTCAGTTGAAACTGACCATAAATGTTCAAGTAGACTGCGCAGTGGGTGGAAGATCTTTTGTTTGATGCCAAAATTTCAAATGTGGTCAATTTCTTCTCGGTCCGATTTGTCGTCATCAGTTGGCTAAAAGATTGTTCGCTGAGTGAAAATTTTCAGTGAACAATCGTTTTAAGTTGACTGTATTGCCATCCTTAGTTATCCGTGATAATTTATCGCTTGACAACCCCTACAGTATAAAACACCTTGCCCTTTCTATGCTGCTGCACTCCCCTGTGTTTTTTTTTTTTTTTAAACTGGCGCTGTGCTTGGTTATGGTATGTGACTGCTGCAGCCAATCGCTTTTTAGTGGCCGCTTAGCTGAGGACAACTATTGGCTGCAGTGGTTTTGTGCCGTATCGGGCATTTCGCTGCAACTGTTTGAACACAAACAGCGGCGAGAGTACCAGACCAGCGCTGCAAAGAAGGCCACTGAAGAAAGAGGCAAGTATAAAGATATTATAGGAGTTGTCAAATTTTTTATTTTTTTTTCCATCAGTTTGATAAGAATTTAGCTTAAATGAGTGTGCACGAAGCTCCACGTCCTGCCTTCAGAGCTGCTGTTTGACAGGATTCATTTTAAACCTTCTGCCAGTCTGCAAATACAAACTGCTCAGAAGATTCCCCTGAACACCGTTCAGTTTTAATAAAGATCAATTCAATTTTTTTTTTTTGTCCAAAATGAGTGGAATTAAAAAAAAAAAAATGCCCCGAAAGTCTTGGCCTTTAAATGAACCCTGGAGCTCTTGGCATTAAAAGCAATTGAGTAGTAAGTGTTCTCTCCTGACACTGCTGGAAGAAATGCACGCCCCTCCGAGGAAATGTAAGGCAAGTCTGTGGCAGTAGTTGGCGAGAGGCCTTCACTTAATAGACTGAACTCCAACTCTGATTGCAAGTCCAAAACGCACACGGACCTGAGATGAAGCCTGTTGGAAAATCGTTGAACCTGGCTGCATAAGCTTCTATGGTAATGGCTTACTGGTGGTCTCGGTGTTTAAACATTGAGCCGTAGAATGGTACATTGCTTATATGACAAGTAACGCCTGGAAGGTAGAAGGAAGTCTCTGCCTGGTAGCGTGCTCCATGTGCACAAACATGGTAATCTCCAAATTCCACTTGACGTAAGGAAGCCTAGACTGACTAAATTTGCTTCAGCCTTCTTGTTCTTCTTGATAAGAAGTAGGAGGAATTTTGGCCAGTCCAGGCCGCCTTACTTCCTGTGATGTCGCCTGGCATTTGGACACATGGAACGCTATAGTTGTGGGAATGTCTCCCTTCATTCCAAGAATTGCTAGCCATATTGCCATCATCTCTACCTTTACAACTAAGGGTCCATTCACACGTCCGCAAATTCTGTTCCGCATTTTGCGGAACGGAATTGCGGACCCGTTAATTTCAATGGGAACAGAAGATGTCCCGGCCAGGTCCGCAATTGCGGATCAGCACAGGGAATAAACTACGCATGCGCTAGCTCGCACATCGCGAGATTTCGGTGCTCCAGCTCTGTGACGCCAGCAAGGAGGAGATTCGGAGGACGTGGGGCGGTGCTGCGCTCAGAAAATGTGATTTATCTCCGGACACAGGAGTCATATCAGGTTTATTTTGCATATCTCTAAAATCCCTTTTTTGACACAATAAAAGCACATAGAGCTATGGGGACTGGATATTGCGGATGTACTGGCCGCCATCTAGCAGCCCATGTCCCCAGCTCTATACCCAAAATCCCGATGACTGGTTCCCTTTCAGACCACTGTAAAGCTGCCACTATACTCGTGCAGCCAGGTTCACTAGATCTGCAGCAGACTTCACCATAGATCAGTGTCTGTACTCCCTAGCATTTTGGCTTTGACCGGAGTTTGTGATCTTTCAAATGTGAAGGCTTCTTGCCAGCTACTTCCGCAGACTTTCCCTATGGAGCTGTAGAGAAGTACAGAAGACTTCTAGTTGTTCCTCAGCTGCTTTTAATCCCCACAGTGTTTGGTCTCTTGCACGCGACCGTATCGCTTTTAGTATTTTGCAATCCAGAAAAAATATGCATGACGTCGGTGTGCACCCGTTATGCAGGCAATAATAGGACATGTTATATCTTTGAATAGAAATACAGAAGGCATACAGAGTACCTTTTTTTTTTTTTTTTTTTTTTTTTGGAGGATCAATTGAAATGAATGGTTCTGTACACGAACGTAAACAGAAAATACGTACGGTTGTGTGCATGAGCCCTTTGAGCGTGATCCCTGCATTGATTAGGTGGTTTTTCTGCAGTGACTGATAGCTGATTGCTTCACTTATTGCTCTGCGGCTAGTGATTTTACTTCATCTATTCTGTTTGCCCTACTTGCCTTTGTTTGAGCACATATGTATTGTTCGTGTTTCTTTTGCAGGTTGACAAACCAAGAGGTTTTTCTAGAGCTTTAGAACCAGAGAGGATAATTGGAGCTACAGACAGCAGCGGGGAGCTCATGTTCCTTATGAAATGGTGAGTGAAGTCTGTCTTCTATGTGGAGGTGAAGTAGGTAACGTCATAAAGTCTAAATACATGTTGGCTTTAGTCTACGGGTCACATCTTTTTATATTTTAGTTGATCCACTTTAAAAAATAATAAAAATAAACCAGTCTATTAGCATCATCATCACTGAATTCAAAGGGGTGTTCCCACAATCTAAACTTATCCTCCACCCAAAGCATCAGTGATAAGTATCTGGTGGGACCCCCGCTGATCATTCCTGTATTAATGGAACAGTGGGTTGATCTGTTCACTTTCCATGGAACTGCCTAAAACAGCCGAGCACTGCACTTTGGACTCTTCTCGCCCGGCCTATAGTGTAGCCCTAGCCTTATGGATAGTAGAAGTGTCCAGATTGGAACTACATTGCACTCAATCATTTGTACAGTGCATGGGTAAGGATTTGTTTGTTCTCTCACCTGTTAAAAATGTACATGATGTAAACTGTAGTGATGGTAATCGTCATATTGGTGACTATTTGTGAGTTATAATCTCCCTTCTGATCCTCAACTGTTTCATGTGACCAACACACTGACCTCCAACTGACACGGGACAGGAAGTTGGTTACTTTTCTATTCAGTCCTATTAGACTGACATTGAGGCTCCCATAGGAACACATGGTAACAAGTTTTATTTCGATGGTCAGTGTTTGTCACGTGACACAGCTGAGGATCAGGAAAGAGGGGAAAACTGGATAACTCACAAATACAGATACTGTTAAAGTTACCTTCACTACAGTTTACATAACTTACCTTTCTGACACGTCAGAATACACTTTTATGGGAGTTCTTAAAGGATAACTGTCACATTTAGACCCTAATTTCAGTTTTCATATATGTAGTTACTAATATGATAATATTCCTGAATCAATAACTATTAGACTTGCTTACCCCATATTTAATAAGATTCAGCCCTTAGCAACCAGTCTGCATAAAACTGCAATTTCACTATTCTGTTAAGATGGTCGCCCTCAGCCCTGAGGCTAATCCATAAGACACCTGCAGTGAAGTTAGTGAAGACCAGCTCTGTATAGGGGGTCTTGCAGTGAAGTTCCCAGGTCTGGCTGAAGCCTGTAGTCCTTCTACAAGCTCTCCTCTTATCAGAGCAGCAGGCATATGTACATTCTCCAGAACTGCTAAGGGAGTGTCTGCCAAGCACAGGCATGTGGAGAAGTTCACACACACAGCCCAGCACGGTTATTTCCTGTCAGGAAGAACCTGGCTTTTTATACATTCCCTTACAATGCTGACTCACTATCAGTTCCCAGTGCAGGCAGGGTGATCCGTCCTCATCTGGTAGACGGAAGGAGCATAGCAACCCGATTTTATCTCGGGTAACAATAGCCAATACTGGGGACTTTTAGGTGGCTTTTAGGGGTTATTTATTAAATAATCAGAAATTAAAACCGGGCCAACAAGGTAATATTAATCACCAAAATCCAATAGTAAAAATAAATAAATTGACAGTTATACTTTAAAGTGGTCGTAGATGTGTAGCAACATTTCATGAGGATGTCCTCTTAAATGGGGCAGCGTATGTTGGAGACATATCTGCTTTGAATGGAATGTCCGGGCGAATCTGATGGTTATTCCTTGGACAATGCAACCCCAGGAAAAACTAGTTGCCTTATAGGGCAGTGTTCCTCAGGGCCCACCTACCGGTCATGATTTGAGAATATCCACAGAATGAATTCCTGTGGTAAATCCTGATGCACTAGCACGAATTATATCACCTGAAAACCTGGTAGGTGGTTCCCAAGGGCTGCAGTTGAGGAACACTGATGTAGGGTCTCAGTCGGTCCCTGCACTAGACATTAGTGTGTATCAGTGATGGTGAACCTCTTAGAGACCAAGTGCCCAAACTGCAACTCAAAACCCACATTTATTGCCTAGTGCCAACACGGCAATATAACCTGAATACCAATATAGTCTATCTTCCGTGTACTTTCTCATTTAGGCCCCTGTCACATCAGCGTTTTTTGCTTTCTGTCCTGGAGTTCTGTCCTTGGGGCTCTAGGACGGAAAGATACTGATCAGTTATATCCTAATGCATTCTGAATGGAGAGAAATCCGTTCGGGATGTCTTCCGTTCAGTATGTGAACGTTGATAAAACCGCAGCATGCTGCGGATTTGTCACCGTCCAAAAATCCGGAAGACATGCCGAATCCGGAATTAATGCCCATTGAAGTGCATTAATCCGGATCCGGAATTAAGCTAAATGTTGTTTCGGCACATCGCCAGATCCAACATTTAGCTCTGTGCAGCAGCAGTTCCAATTGGGGCCCCAGTGTAAGCTGGGGCTCTGATCGGCTACTGAAGTCCTGGCTGCCATGGTAAGTACTCCGCAGCAGTGTACTTGCCTGCGCTGCGGCTTCTGGGCGCTCTTTCATGATGTTACAGGTCCGAGCGATGCATTGATCTATGCCTGTGACGTCATGAAAGAGCGCCCGCAGCGCAGGTAAGTACACTGCTGCGGAGTACCATGGCAGCCAGGAGTTCAGTAGCGTCATGGTTACCTGAAAGCATATTAAAGACTGATCAGTCTTCAGATGCTTTCAGACGACTTGCTCTCTGATGATCCGGTGGGCCGCAAGTGCCTGACGTATCCTCAGAACGCAAGTGTGAAAGAGCCCTTAGTTATAATGCCTAATTGATTGTAAGCCTGCCTACAAATAATGCTCTGCCTGTGCTGTTCATAGTGTGCCCTGCGCTGATGAATGGCAGGAAAAGTCTAAGGCCCCTTTTCACATGAGCGAGTTTTCAGCGCGGGTGCAATGTGTGACGTGAATGCATAACACCCGCACTGAATCCTGACCCATTCATTTCAGTGTGTCTGTACATGGTTTTTTTTTTTTTCTTCTTCACACATCAGTTCTGCGTTGCATGAAAAATGCAGCATGTTCTATATTCTGAGTTTTTTTAGGCAGCCCTGGCCCTATAGAAGTGAATGGGGCTTCATTCAGCGAAAAACGCGTTGCAAGTGCGGATGCAATGCATTTTTCACTGATGCTTGCTAAGACCTATGTTTGTAAACCTTCAGGTTTTTTTTATCATGTGCGTGAAAAGCGCATCACAACACATTGCACTCGCACGGAAAAAAACTGATCATCTCAAAGCAATTGCAGACAAAACTGATTGAACTTGCTTGCAAAATAGTGCGAGTTTCACTGAACGCATCCGTGTGTGACAGAGGCCTAAGGCATATTGGTACACCATACACTTTTTCCAGAGCTCGGGTCCCCATAGAGGGCTGAGTGCTGCCTCTGGCACCCATGCCATAGGTTTGCCACCACTGATGTATCTGTTAAGAGTAGGAATATGGGTACTTTGAAAAATTGCACTTTTTCTGGATGAAAGCCTGAACAACCCCTTTATATTTTACAAACCATTTGGAAATACCAGAGGTCATGGCCAAATAAACGCCACTATTTGGTGCAGGTTATGTTGCAAAGTTGATTTGCGACTTCTTCCATACCACGTACGCCATTTAAAAAAAAAAAAAAAAAAGCGACAAAGGCGGGCTGGCAGGCCCATCTCATCTATCACTTTCTACACCAGTTTTTGCTGTTGGGAGGGGAGCTGTTGTACACTGGCGGTAGAGGCTCTATATAACTTGGGTTATATCAAGGGGCAGGATTATTAAGACTGGCGTCTAAAATGCTCTTCTTAATGAGTGACCCCACCCCTCTTTATTGCCCGTGGTATAAGGAAGCCTGGTCACGTAGTAACCTATTCTATATATCGTTACAGGAAAGATTCAGATGAAGCAGACTTGGTCCCAGCGAAAGAAGCAAATATGAAGTGTCCTCAAGTGGTAATTGCATTTTATGAAGAGAGATTAACATGGCACTCTTGTCCAGAAGATGAAGCGCAGTAAAGTCATTGCTATTTCCGGGTAGACTTTTTTTATTGAACTTTTTGTTTTCTCTTCCTTTTGGCCACCTTAATGATGAGGTTATGAATTTAGTTTTTTCTGAATAAAAACCGCACCAGTAATTTGACAAAAAACGTGGCCCCACAAAATGTACTTGGCCTGTAGCGCCTTTGATACATAAATGTTATTTGCCCTGTCTGGCCTTTTTTTTTTTTTTTAAAGTTTTCATTCTGCTGAAGTCCGAGCATCTATAATACAGACTTGCAAGTGTTTTGTAGCCTTCAGTTGTCGTGCATGTTCATGCTTTAGCCCAGTCTATCATAGGTTATTAGTTCCTGGCACCGCTTCAGTGGATGTGCTGTGGAGACCTTTGTAGTAAGTGGAATGTTACCTGACTGTATATTGTTTACTTCAATGTAAATACTGGTGAGCAGTGTTCAATAAATAGTTTTATATTCTCACACGTGACTCCGGCTTTTATTTGGGATTCGTATTCGTGGAGTCAGATTCAGACTGCATTGCTGTAACTTGTGCCAAATAGATTGAGAACAAACTGGGGTAAAGTAGAACTGGCTTAGTTGCCCATAGCAACCAAACAGATTCCTCCTTAATTTTTTTCAGCTCCTTTGGAAAATGAAAGGTGGACTCTGGTTGGTTGTAAGGCTACCTTTACACGAGTCACAATGAAAGATGTGTGGTAGCCATTTTAAGAATAGTGGTAGTCCTTGGGGTTATTCACATGGCTATTTTTGGACAGCCAGTGAATAACAGATGTAAAAAACGAGAACATGTCCTATTTCGTCTATTTTCACGGCCTTACAGCCCCCATACAATTTTTAAAGGGGACCATTTTAGAATTGGTGAGGAAAAAAAGCCTAAAAATTGACCCAGACGTTTATCATTGTGCGAATGTAGTTTAAAGGGGTATTCCTTCCCTAGGATATGCCCTCATTGTCCTATATGTGCAGGTCCCTCCTACAAGGAGAGGGGAGAGCTGTGGTTGGAGGACCCCGGGGTCCGTCCACCACCTAGCGCTGCCCCTATACAAGTGATTGGGAGCACGTGTGGCCCCTGCCCCCATTAATCTTTATGGGGCAGATGGAAATAGCTGAGCGATGGCCTCATTGAAATGAATGGCGGCTGCGCATGCGCAGTGCACCCTCCATTAATTTCCCGGCTCTGTTCTTGTTGTAGGTGCGGGTCCCAGAGGTGGGACTTGCACCTATCGGACAATAGGGGCACATCCTAGTGATATGCCCCCATTGTATGTGATGGCAAAACCCTTTTAAGATTGTGCCTTTTATTGCAACTGGTTACAATCTGATTTGATAAATCTGGCGAGCACTTAATGAACATGGCTAACCATGCCCACTCTCTCTCCAATAGTTGAGAGCAGTGTAAAAAAAAAGTGCAAAAATGGTATGCCCCTAAAATCTGACAGCTGGATTTCTGGCACAAACTGAGTAAAAAGTTCCCCCCCATTGTCCTGTTGGTCCAATGTAAGGTTAGTCATGAAGATCTATTTAAATTCTACCTCAGAACAAGAGAATGAGAAATTCTAGAACAAGCCCACAATCGGCTAGCTAACATAAAAAAAAAATCTTATGTTCACCTTTTTAGCACGATTCTCTGTAAATAAGCAGCGATAGGGACAGTCCCTATGCAGAACCATCAATTTCAATGGGTCCGCAAAAAACTGAATGTATTCCGTATGCATTCCGTTTCTGTATTTCGGTTCCGGTAACGATGGAACTCGTCCTATTATTGCCTGCAAATTATATTCCTTTCAAGTCAATGGGGCTGTAAAAAAAAAAAAAAAGGAACGCATCTGAATGTCTTCCGCATCTGTTACGTCTTTGCGGAAGCTTCTGTTGAAAATGTTATGTCCAGCCCAATTTTTCAAGGTAATTACTGTATATGACATGCTTCTGTTTCCGATCCGCAAAAAAAACGGAAAGGCCGAACGGAAGTGGAAAAACTACTGAAATGGTAAATTGGACCACAAAACCCATATGGTCGTGTGAAAGTGGCCTAAGGCTACATTCAAACGACCGTACTTTGTCTGCAAAATGCTGATCCTCAAAAGTGTGATGTCCATGTTGCTTTTTTTTTTTGGCGGACAGATTGTAAAATGCCTATCCTTGTCCACAAAATGGACAAGAATAGGACATGTATCTTTTTTGCAGAGATGCAAAATGCGTATGGATGCGACGGCACAGAGTGCTGTCTGCATTTTTTTGCGGACCTATAGAATCAATGGCTCTGCATCCGTTCAGAAAAAAAAATGCGCATCCGATGAGGAGTAAAATACGGGAATACTGTCAATCCCATGTAAGGCACTCTGTGTAGAACTGAACTTGAGGCCCCTATATGTGGGACAACACAGCAGGCAATGACCGGGAACAATCTCTGTTCCTGATAATTGCCTGCTCGTTCACAGCAGGTGAAAGCTGCATTTACATGTAGCATTTGCCTCTGCTGTATGGAGATGAATGATCCCTTGTCCTCATAGACCTTCATTGTGAGCAGCAGATCGCTGTTTAACCATTTCCATGGGCTCCGCTTTTTGTTGAAGCCTAATTTTGGCAAATTGACAGAATCTCTTGTAAAAACATTCAAAAGGGACATGAGACGCTGCCTGGTCATAAATTAGGCGCAGCATCCGGCAGTCTGTGCTTGAACTGACCTCTACTCCAGTCTTCCACACCAGAAAACTGGCTCAGAAGATAAATGTGGCAGAGCCGCTGGTCCTGCCTCCTCCATCACCACACTCCCTTTTTAGGAAAGTGACAGCTGGCGTAGTACAGGCAGTTTAGCAAAAAAATGTATGCCTCAAAAGAGGTGTATCTGTATGGCAAATGTGGTGGTGAGCTTTTTTTTATTACACATCATGTTTCGTGTTGGTGGTTAATTTGGGTTGGAGTTTTTCCTTTTTAAAAAAAATAAAAAATCCAAATTTGGCAGTTACCAACTTTATAAATTTGCATTTCTGTTTTTAAGACCGTGATACCTCACAAAATAGTTAACATTTAAAGGATAACTGTCACATTTAGACCCAAATTTCAATGTTCATATATGTAGTTACCAATAACATGATATTCCAGAATCAATAACTATTAGACTTACTCGCCCCATATTTCATAAGATCCAGCCCTTAGCAACCAGTCTGCACAAAACTGCAATTTCCTTATTCAGTTAAGATGGCTGCTGCTGCCCTCACCCTGAGGCTAATCCCGCCTGCCCTCAGTACCCACAATGCATTGAGCTCCTCGTGCACTAGTTTCTGCACCTCAACCAATAGGTGCTCTCCACACTGAAACACGCCCCCCTCCTGCTATCACATACACAAGTGGTAGAACTGTGTGAACATTCTCTGGTAAACTAGTCCTTATAATATAATAGCACTGCCTTACACTATATATATTCTGTCATGGGGCCACATCTGTGCTGTATCACTGCTGTGATAGGGGGACATACACGGGCTGCAGAATTAGTCATGGGGCCACATCTGTGCTGTATCACTGCTGTGATAGGGGGACATACATGGGCGGCAGAATTACTGTCATGGGGACACATCGAGGGTTAACAGCCAAACAAAACTCTATATTTATTGCCCTGATTCTACGGTTTACAGGAACACACCACATGTGGTCGTAAACTGATGTAAGGACAGGCGGCAGGGCACAGAAGGAAAGGAGCGCCATTTTTTGGAAGGCAGATTTTGCTGGACTGGTTTTTAGATGCTGTGTCCCATTTGAAGCCCCCCTGATGCACCTTTACAGTAGAAACTCACAAAAATTTACCCCATTTTGGAAACTAGGGGATAAGGTGCCAGTTTTATTGGTACTATTTTGGGGTAAATATAATTTTTAATTGCTCTATATTACATTTTTTTGTGAGGCAAGGTAACCAAAAAAGGGCTGTTTTGGCACTGTTTTTATTTTTTATTTTTTACAAGATTCATCTGACAGGGTAGATCATGTGTTATTTTTATAGAACAGATCGTTACGGATGTGGCAATACCCAATATGTATACTTTTTCTTATTTATTTAAGTTTTACACTAATAGCATTTTTAAACAAAAAAATGATGTTTTAGTGTCTCCATATTCTGAGAGCTATAGCTTTTTATTTTTGACTGATTGTTTTAGATATGGTCTTCAATTTTGCAGGATGAGGTGTCTGTTTGATTGGTACTATATTGGGGGCATACGCCTTTTGATCGCTTGGTGTTACAATTTTTGTGATGTAAGTTCACAAAAATGGCTTTTTGGCACTGTTTTTATTATTTTTTCACGGTGTTCAGCTGAGGGGTTAGATGATGTGATATTTTTATAGAGCAGGCCCTCACGGATGCGGGATACCCAATATGTATCCTTTTTTATTTATTTAGGTTTTACACAATCATTTTTAAACAAAAAAATCATGTTTTAGTGTCTCCATAGTCTGAGAGCCATCGTTTTTTCAGTTTTTAAGCGATTGTCTTAGGTTGGGTATTATTTTTGTGGGATGAGGTGACGGTTAGATTGGTACTATTTTTGGGGTCATATGACTTTTTGATCGCTTGCTATGACACTTTTTGTGATGTAAGGTGACAAAAATGGCTTTTGACAGTTTTATTATTATTTTTTACAGTGTTCACTTGAGGGGTTAGGTTATGTGGTATTTTTATAGAGCAGGTCCTTACGGACGTGGCGATACATAATATGTCTACTTTAAAAAAAAAATTACATTTAACACGAAAAGCATTTTTAAAACAAAAGAAATCATGTTTTAGTCTGAGCCATAGTTTTTAATTTTTAGGCGATTGTTTTGGTAGGGGCTAATTTTTGCAGGATGAGGTGACGTTTTATTGGTACTATTTTGGGTGGCGTACGCCTTTTGATCGCTTTGTGTTCGAATTTTTGTCATAAGGTGACAAAAATGGCTTTTTTACATGGTTTTTATTTTTATGTTTTACGGTGTTCACCTAAGGGGTTAGGTCATGTGATATTTTTATAGAGCTGTTTTTACGGACGTGGCGATACCAATTATGTATATTTTTTTATTTTTTATGACAGATTTGAAAAAGACCATTTTTATTTTATTCTCATTTAAATTTTTATTTATTTATTTTTAACTTTTTTTTTTTTTTTACTTATCAAGACCCATCTGGATCCTGAAGATCCAGTGGGCCTGATCACTGTACAGTGCATTGCAATAGTCATCTATTGCAATGCACTGTATAGTCAGTGCTACATTTACACTAAGGCTGATGAGACCCTCAGGGTCTCATCAGCCTTAGATAACTTAGCAACCAGGACGCCTTTGTAAGGCGTCTGGTTGCCATGACAACTGATCGCACCGCTGCTATCGCACCAGCAGCGGATCGCAGGGAGCTCTCTCCTCTTAACCCCATGGATGCCGCGGGCGGCTGCTGGCCGCGGCATCTATGGGGTTAAATGCCCCAGATCGGTGCCAGCACTGATCTGGGGCATAGCAGCAGAGTGTTAGCTGTGTGTTACAGCTAACACTCGCTGCAGATTACACACGGCAGCAGAGGAGGATTGGAGCAGAAGGGGAGGGAGGGAGCCACGTGGTGGAGGAGGAGAAGGAGGGAGGAATCTCCAGAGTGGAGCGATCGCAGCAGCAGCGCGATAGAAGAGAGAGGAGCTCCATCCTCTTAACCCCATGGATGCCGCGGCGGCTGCTGACCACGGCATCTATGGGGTTAACGCCTCAGATCGGTGTCAGCACCGATCTGGGGTAGCTAGCAGAGTGTTTGCTGTAAGTCACAGCTAACACTCGCTAATGAATACAGCCGGCAGCAGGAGGAGCGGAGCAGAGGGGGGGGGACAACCAGGAGGAGGAACGGAGGGGGCAGCGGGTGACATATGGAGGCATATGGGGGCAATGATGGCCGCATGTGGGGGCAGTGGGGGCATTTATTTATAAAAAGGCACTGGGGGCACGGCAGCAGACTGGGGCACTAACGCGATTTCAGACTGCAGTCTCCAGAGTGGAGATCGCAGCCTGAAACCGGCATAATAGAGAGCTCTCACTTCCGGGAGCGCACACGTACAAGTTACTGTGCGTCTCCCGTCCTCCAGGAGATAGACGGACCTCACATAGCAACCTGTTTTTAGGCTAAGGTAAAAATAGGCGCTCAGGGGGGCAAAATGAGAGTTTTATAGGGGTTCAGGGATAATAAAAAAAAAAATTAAGATGGCCACTAATGTCATGAAGATGGTCTCTATTAAGATATTGAAAAAAAAAAGTGACAGTTATCCTTTAACATATGTCTATATTGGCATCATTTTGTAAATGCTTTTATTTTTTGGGATGTTAGGAGGTGTAGAATTTTAAAAGCTATTATCCAAAGCTGACTTTAAAGACCATGGGCCAGATTTATCATTACACTTCCATCTTACTCCACTTTTACATCTGCCCAAAGTCACTTTTAGTTAGTCAGATTTATTAAAGGTCCTTTAATACTGTGATAAATGTGGATTGACGGTAGCAGTTTATCCTTCAGTAAGCGGCTTTACAAAAGTCGCACGTCTTTACAAAAAAGTCGCATGTTCTATTAAAAAGTCGCATAAGATAAGCATGGTCCCCCCTGGAGTGAAATTGCGCATTTTTTTGCGACTTTTTAAATGGTTGCAATAGTAAATCTGTCTAGAGATTCATTTACATAAGAAAACACGCCTACTTTCACAAAACTGGAGAGCTTAGTGCAGAGCTTGAAAAAGTCGCAAAAAAATGCGCAATTTTACCGATTGCGCATTTTTTTGCGACTTTTTCACTCCATTAAAGTGACTTTAGCTAATGATAAATCTGGCCCCATATCTCTAGGTAGCTAATAAGTACCAGATGCCTTACGAGGTGTCTGTTGAGCGGGACTGAAGATTAGGCTAGACAGGACACGGGTTATTGGCCCAAATGAACATCGGGCTGTGCATACTGAATGAGGCACAGCACCTCAGCGCTTCTTTTCACCACAGCACAATTGAGGGGGGCATGTACTTTGTATCCAGTGCACCTTGCTAACTCGGGGCATGCGACAGTTGTTGCTGAGTCAATCCCTGATACATTTATTCACACTAGAGTTTGGTGCATGTATGGATACATATGTAATACCCGTTTAATTGGCATACAATAAGGCCTCTGTGTCACGAACGATACAGATTAGGTCCGGATGCGTTCAGTGAAACTCGCACCATTTTGCAAGCAAGTTCGGTCAGTTTTGTCTGCGATTGCGTTAAGTTTTTTCCGCGCGGGTGCAATGCGTTTTTCACGCGCGTGATTAAAAAAAACTGAAGGTTTACAAACAACATCTCATAGCAGCCATCAGTGTTTTAAATGTCTGAGCTAGACAGTGAGACAATATTTTCGGCAAATTTATGCATATCCATCAGTAAACGTAGTGTGAAACTAGCCTTAGAAACTGTAAATCCTTTAGGTGCTCCACTGGAATTAAAGCCAAATGAAGTTAAAATTAAACATTTTTTTTTACAGATTATCCATTTTAATCCACTTTTCCTATAATGCCTAGTTACACAAACATTGCTATGATTTTGCAGTTTACACCCCATTAGTGGTCATAAATTGCTGTATGGGTACATTGCAGAGTTCAGAAGGGAAGCAGAACTATTTTGGCTATTGGAGTGCATATTTCGAAGGAGAGGTTTTTGTGTGCAAAGTCGAATTTTAAGAAGTACCACTGCAGTGGACCCCCCTCAAAAAAAAAAGTGGCCCTAATTTTCAAACCACCCTCAAAGAATTTTATCAATAGGTATAGTGAGTGCTTTGATCCCACAGGCATTTCAAAGAATTGGGAAACTTTTTGGAAAATCGAATTTCATTTCATCCAATAAAATGTTTCTTTATTTCATTTAGCGTAAACGGGATAAATGGCCTCACATAATTTACATAATTTTTACCAAGTACAACATTACTCCCTATGTGGTCATAAACTGCTATTTAGTCACACTGCAGGGTATAGGAGAGCGTGTGTATTTGAGGCCTAGTTCTTGTGATTTACACATCACTGGCTGACCGCTGTAGAGGCTCTGAGGTGAATTAAAAAAAAAAAACTAACACGTGACTCCATTTTAGAGACTACACCCCTTACAGAATTTACAAAGGGATGTAGTGACTTGGCCACACAGGTATTTTGCTAAAATTAATTTAGTTGGTGCAAATTCAGATGTGTGCTCGTATGCCAGTGTGAAGTCAGCCGTCTTATGCTGTGCTTGTTGGTTTTAGAAACTCCCTACATGTGGCCCTATTTTGCCTGAACAGAGGGCTCAGGAGTAAGAGCACCATGTGCATTTTAAGGCCGCATGTGGTTCTTTACATAGCTTATGCTGACAACTGTAGAGGGTTAGGGTGAAATGATAAATGGAACCCACGAGAAGTGACTCCATTTTGGAAACTCTGCCCCTCAAGGTATTTAAAGTGGTAGGGGATAACTATTAAATTGGTGGGGGTCCTACTGCTGGGTCCTTGTGCCCCCCTAAAACGGACAGAGCGGCCGGTCACACATGCACATGACCGCTCATTTCTATGAGAGTTCTGGAGATAGCTGAGTACAGTATTCACCAGAAATGAACGGAGCAGCCACAAGCATTTCTGAGGCCTGCAGGGGATACGGGGCCCCCACAGATTTAATAGGGCCGTTTCAGACGAGTGTGTGCAGTCTGGAAATCACAATACGTGTGTGAGCGTGATCCTCTGTTCTTGACACTGCTCATCGTGCAGGGCATTATACTGATTTATAATGCTATGTGCCTCTGCATGACCTTATTGCTACAGAATCAGAGATAAATCCCATATAAGCAGATGTCCTTCCTACAGTACTGTGCTCCATGAAACACCTTGTGTAACGTAAGGTCAAACACCAGGCTGCAGCACAGATCAGATGAGATACTCCTCTTGTGAAGCTTGGACTGCCCTCTGCTAAAAAGGGGAAATAAAACATTGTTCTGGCAATAGGGAAGTACCGGTAAATCATTTGCACTAAATATATTTTTGGGAATAAATATACTTTGCGTCAGGGCTCGACAAATCCCAGGTCGCCATGGCGACCAGGAATTTGGTCCTGGCGCCTGGGTATTTGTCAGCCCGTTCTCTCAGGTGCCAGGGCCGGCGCGGACTAGGAGCGCCGGCCCCCTTCATGCTGCAGCCGCCCGAGCGCTCTATATAGAGCCTCAGGCGGCTGCAGCACTGCCCGGGCTGGCGCGTCCATGAGGGCGCACATCCCGGGCGCAGCATGAAGAGAGGGATTGACAGGAGGGAAACGCTCAGCGCGCTCTCCTGTCAGTTCCTCATTGTAGCGTGGCCGAGCCCTGTATGGTCCGCGGGTACAGGGATCATCTGTCTCCTGTACCCGGCCGGACTGACAAGAAGTGCGCACACAAGAAGGGGAAAGAGCTGGGCGTTGTAGTGATGCGGGGACTGCAGAGGCTGAGCGCCAGCTGGGGGTTGTAGTGCTCAGTAAAATGTCATGGTGCCCGCTGTGTTTGTGCCCTCTGCCCTCCCCTCCGGACCCTGTAATCCTTGTAAGGGTTTCCACATGTCATGGCGGCCGCAAGTGGCGATCACTTAGACGCTGGCAGCATCTGACGTGTCATATAACCTATTGAGGAGGGGAAGCATTATGGGGGGCCCTATATACTCGCACATTATGGGGGGCACTATGGAGAACAGGGGAAGGAACACTATGGGGGAATCTACTGGGGGCCCTATGTACTGGCATGCATTATTGGGGGGCTGTATGGAGAAGTGGGGGGGGGAGGAGCACTATGGGGGGCTTTATGACGCGGCTCCGTCTGGCTCCTAGATTCCAAGGAAATTTGTCAAGCCCTGCTTTGCGTTTTTAACAGGATAGGGGTAATTGTGCCAGAAAAGTACAGCCTTTTGTCTAGCTGTATTGTATTTTGCAGTGTTCCCATCACTTTTACTAATGAGTATTCAGATGTTCTGCAGGAGATACATTTTAAGGGTACTTTCACACTTGCGGCAGAGTGATCCGGCAAGCAGTTCCGTCGCCGGAACTGCCTGCCAGATCTGTCAATCTGCATGCAAACGGAAAGCATTTGAAGACGGATCCGGCTTAGAAATGTATTGCAAGAACGGATCCGTTATATATATATATATTTTTCACATTTTTACCGGTCTGCGCTTGAGCACGGATCCGGAATTGCAGTATTTTCCGGAATTTTGGACGGAGATAATACTGTAGCATGCTCTGCGGTATTATCTCTGTCCTGAAATGTCAAAAAGACTGAACCGAAGGCATCCTGGTGCATCCTGAATGGATTTCTCTCCATTCAGAATGCATGGGGATACAACTGATCAGTTCTTTTCCGCTATTAACCCCCTATGACGGAACTCTATGCCGGGAAAGTATAAAAAAGTACCCTGAGCCAACTTTATCATGTGCAATATTTTGAAATATTGCAAGTCCACTCCTGTCCCCCAACACCACCATTATTGTATAAAAAAAAAAAAAAACACAGTTTTTTTTTGTAAGAAACAGCAAGAAAACTAGTGCACTTAGTTTGAGTACATCTATGTCATGATGATGGCCCTGGATTGAGAATAGTATGAAACGCGTAACTGTGATTGTATTTCTGCATTGGAAAGTTTTTATCAACTGAATAAAGATCCCGTTTTGTATTCGTGAGCTGGTCTTCTTACTGTTTCTTGGATTATTGGAGCGACCGAGAGCGGAGGTTGCTGTTCGTGCTCAGTGCAGCGGGAGCAAGGTGAGAGCTGCCTGAAACCTTTTCTATCTTGTGAACAAGGTTTTTAGTCATCCATATCAGATTGGTAGGGGTCTGATTCCCAGCACCCCTGCTGATCAGCTGCTTGAAGAGGCCGCTGCGGCCTCCTCACAGCTTACCAAGCACAGTGCTCCCCATTGTTGTGTTCTGTATGGGAGCTCAGCTCCATTTACTTGAATGGGACTGAGCTGCGCCTAGGCCACCTGATTAATGTACGGTGAGATCACTGACCTAAGAAGAGGCCTGAGCAGTTGATCAGTGGGAATGATGAGAGTTGGACGCTCGCTAAATCTGATATTGATAACCTTTCCTGAGGGCAAGCCATTCATATCAAATTCCTGGATAACACCTTTAAATTTGGCGCAAAAAGACACTGCCTACCGCAGATACTCAAACAAACCACTTCTAATATTACCCTCACAATAAATCACCCCCTTTATGCCTCCTCAGCCCATTACCATCCTGTGAGAATTTACTATGCAATTGTGTTCTTGGTCCTAGCTAGTAATCGCCTCCCTCTGCTGAAGTTGTGTATGTAGCTTCCTGCGTAGATCGAGACTGATGCAGGAAGATTCCTGCAGCTCCCTGCTAGTATGACCCCCACAGTGTACCGGCTCTGCTGTGTAGGAGTAGTCTGTGATCACTTCTTCAGGGAGAGATGGGTCCGGATGCAGTTGGCTGGTCTTGAATAAGGCCTTCTACAAGCCTTACTGCAACATGCAAGCAATAGTCAAGGATTCTAGTGAGGTCTGTATTTGCTTTCTCAGAAATTGTAGTCTCATATGATGTTTTTTGGCTAAAGTCATAGCTTTAAATCTGGTGAAATAAATATATAAACCATTTCAGGAAGAAACCACTAGGTGGTGCATTACTATACTCTGAAGAGGCATTCATAGCAGCAGGCCGTGGTGTAGAGCAGGCATCCTCAAACTGCGGGCCCTCCAGCTGTTGTAAAACTACAACTCCCACAATGCCCTGCTGTAGGCTGATACCTGTAGGCTGTTTGGGCATGCTGGGAGTTGTAGTTTTGCAACAGCTGGAGGGCCACAGTTTGAGGATGCCTGGTGTGAAGCATACTGTATGTCCTACAGCAGGGATCAGCAACCTCCGACTCTCCAGCTGTTTTGAGACTACAACTCAGAATCCTCTTTTTGACTTATATGGGAGTTACAAGAACAGCCGAGTAAGTGTACATGCTGGGAGTTGTAGTTTCGCAGCAGCTGGAGTGCTGAAGGTTGCTGATCCCTGTCCCACAGCTTGTCTATGGTGAATGCTATTCTTCCTGTCCCTCAAGGATGTGTATGTACAATCTGTAGCTACCGAGGTTACTTATGGAAGTACATGGATTTCTTTTAGTGAAGAGACTTGATGGGTATGTCCTGCTACACTTCATGTTCATCTAGTACACATGAAAAGGGAATAAGAGCTACAAAGTGGATACCTGAGAGGAGCACATACTATGCAGATGAAATAGCTTTATTTTATTTTTTTCAGAATTGTTAACTATGGTACTTTGTAAAAATTATTTTCTTTTCTGGGATACCTTTTAACAGGGACCACAATAGGTTTGAATGTTGTGCCACAGTATGCAAATTGTTACATGGCGTGGTACAAGAAAGAATTTGTACCTACCAATTGTCTGTTTCAGAAACGTTGCATTCTACGACGTCTATTCAGTGGCGATCTATTCTGTGTGGAGAGTAGACATTCGGACCTTGGAGGAAGTTTGTATTCAGTTAAGTTTGGTGTGGGATGAGTTAAAATTGACATCAAGTATGGAGCTTTGTGGACACAATCACCTACAAACCACAAAAAAGTGAGTCCACGTCTACTTGGATGTATGGGCCTGGAACCCAAGACGTGAGCACCATCTCCTGCCAGAGTCCCGACTTACTACGTCATTTTATAAGAACCGTTGGCAGAGATAGTGTCCCAGCAATGCTCTGTGGCAATTTGACAAGTATAAGATACAGCACTTAGGGTAGGTTCTTACTCTGTTTAACTGCTGGAGTTCACCGGTTCTGGCCTAGCCAGATGTTGATGTTCACCACCAGAACCCATTGAGTATAATGGGATCCCCTGCATTTTCTGGCCAAAACCCAACAGATCCAGTGAACTCCGGCATGCTGTTCTCTGCTAGAACAGCTTGTCGCATCATTCAAATAGAGGTAGGAACCCACCCATAGACGTGACTGGTATGATCACACTTTCCTCTCTTTCAATTTAGAAACACACAGAATAGATGGTACGCTCCATTTTTGATGACCACATCGGCCTAGTTCTGTGACTTGTGGCAGACTTGATCCCATTGTTTTCTATGGCCTATTTTCTGGCATTTGGTGCATCAGTTGTTACATAGGATGCCTCACTGTCCCAAACCCAAACTAAAAAAAAAAAACCCATGCAACATTTATCACTCAGGCAATGGACACGGTACACAGAAATGACATCCGTTGTGTCCTGCTGATATATGTGAACCCAGCTTTGTTATACTATCTACCCTAGTTCTGGATTCACAGCAACATAGTGTCCTGTATCCGATGAGAAGATACTTAAACGTGTTGGACCGGCAACAACGAATTTGTGTACGGTGCATCAACACTTAAACCTATTGTGGTCCCGCACCGCTGCTGTTAAAAGGTATACCTAAAAAGAAAATAAATTTCACAAAGTACCACGGGTGCGCTTAAGGGAAAATTACAGAGAAAATTGGCCACCAACTTCTCATACGCCCGGCAATGTAAGCCAGCACAGCCTGAGTCGCGTGCGCCCTCAGGGGTAAGGAGATCTGATGCTCTTTTATCTTGTGAAATCTTCTTACCCTCACACTGCGCACGCGCGGACACAGCCAGCGCTTCAGATGCATTGCTGTCAATCAATAAGGCCTCATGCCCACGGCCATTGCCCGGTCGTGCCCGTATTGCGGCCAGCAAACATTGGGTTCGCAATATGCGGGCACCGACCGTGTGCTCACCGCATCACGAATGCGGACGAATGGGTCCGCAATCTGTAAGGTGCGGCACGGAAGTACTACGGAGTGCTTCCGTGGAGTTTCTCTCTGCACAAGAACTAATCAAGTTGATTAGGTCTGGATCCGTCAAGGCAGTCGCATGGATGTTGCCCATGCAATGGGGACCGCAAATAAACTCAGCTTCTGTTCACCCAGCAAAGCTGAGCGACTAATCCCCCATTTAACAAGGCCGCGACTTAAAGAAAGAGAGGGCGGACGGGACATCCTTGACAGAGCTCCCCAGTGTAAGTGACCTTCATAAGTCACTTACACTGATTCCCGCCGAACTGCCTGCTGACCAATCCATAGAAGAGATTAAAAATAGCGGAATGCACACAGCCGGTATCTGTGTTTTGTGGATTAGCTGTGGATATCACTGTTAGGCCTCATGCACACGACCGTTTTTTTATGCTGTCCGCAAAAAGGGGTTCCGTTGTTCAGTGATCTGTGTCCGTTTTTGCCTTCCGTTGTGTTTCCGTGTGTCTTCCGTTTTTTTTAGCGGACATGACCCAAAAGATTTTACCAAAAGACAGGCTGACAATTTTTCCCAAGTGCCTGTCAAGGGATCCGCAAAAAAAACGGACACGGAACGCGGATGACACACGGATGGCCATCCGCATTTTTTCACGGACCCATTGACTTGAATGGGTCCGTGAACCGTTTTTCACGGACAAGAATAGGACAGGTTATATTTTTTTGACGGACTGGAATCACGGACCACGGACGCGGAGGAGAAACGGTGCATTTGCCCATTGAAAACCAATGGGTCCGCAGAAAATCACGAAAAACGGAGCAACGGACACGGAATCAAACAACGGTCGTGTGCATGAGGCCTTATAGTGGATACTGTCGATAAAATTAAATATATTAAATACTATCCAATCAATCAATCAGTATCAATTGTCAATACAATACCGTACTAGACAATACACTACAGGACAGTACAATACAGATACAATACAGCAATACTATTGACCTTGCTTTATGATAAGACCCTTCCATAGCTATTTCTGTTCCTAGATGCACCTGGTCTATCCTGATAACTGTCCGTCTCTCACTTGTTATACAGGGTGGCCCATGAAAAAGTAGCACAACTCCAATATCTCCAAACTGCCTAATAGTAAATCTGTCTTAGTTGTCCATAGCAATCATTTAGAGTTCAGCATTCATTTTTCCAGAGCCCTGTAGGAACTGAAAGATGAGCTCTGATTGGTTTCTATGGGCAACTAAGACAGAGTTACTATTAAGCAGTTTGATTTGGAGATTTTGGAGGCTGGCTAGTTTTTCATGGGCCATCCTGCATAATACGATAGCAACCGGTACAAATGACTTCCTGAACCTTTCCGTACCGTACTTCAGCTGGATGAACCTCTGACTGAAGCTGTTCCACTGGTTTTGCACTAGTGAATATATTGGGTGTTACTGACTTATTAGTGATCCGTGTGAACCTTGTTAGTGTCCTTTTCTCCAGCACAGACTTGAACTCCAGCAGCTGGGAGCTAACAACCTTTCCCGGATTTACCATTTTGTTGATCTTATTCCCATCTACCCTACCCTAATACTGTTTCCCCAACACACTACTACACTTTCCATAACTGAGTAATAAAACATTTCCAGTATCTTATTGGAAACACTGAATGACCTCAGACTTCTCATAAAGTACAGTTGTCTTGTTCCTTTTGTGGATGTTATAAACGTTCTTCTGCCAGTCTAGTTTATCATCCAGGTAAATCCCCAGGTGTGTATAGCTGCTGACAACCTCTACTGTTAATAGTAATAGGCCGGGAGGTTCCCTTTTTCCCACACCTATCACCAGCCTGTTTTCCACACACCAATCAACAAAGTTATGCACCAGTTGTCTGTGTTCTCCCTCCTCTTCATTTTGGTTAGAAAATCCATTTAGGGTACTTTCACACTAGCATTATTCTTTTCTGGCATAGAGTTCCATCCTAGAGGCTCAATACCGGAAAATAACTGATCAGTTTTATCCACATGCATTCTGAATGGAGAGAAATCTGTTCAGGATGCATCAGGATTAGAGATGAGCGAACATTTAAAAAAAGTCCGTTGTTCGGGGTTCGGGTGGTGGTTTATTGCGCATCCCGTTATGGATTCCACAATACCGCATATGGAATCCATAAGGGGCGGCTGCCACCAACCCGAACTGTAGAACAGCTGAAGGACCTGGCGTGACGTCACTGTCATGTGATCAGTGCAGGGCGTGGCTCAGCACGGGATTTGATCTCGTGCTGAGCCACGCCCCTGCACTGATCACATGACAGTGACGTCACGCCAGGTCCTTCAGCTGTTCTACAGTTCGGGTTGGTGGCAGCCGCCCCTTATGGATTCCATATGCGGTATTGTGGAATCCATAACGGGATGCGCAATTAACCACCACCCGAACCCCGAACAACGGACTTTTTTTAAATGTTCGCTCATCTCTAATCAGGATGTCTCCAGTTCAGTCTTTCTGACATTTCAGGACGGAGATAATACCACAGCATGCTGTGGTATTATCTCCATCCAAAATTCCGGAACACTTGCTAGAATGCCGGATCCAGCCTTTTTTTCCCATTGGAATGTATTAGTGCCAGATCCTGCCTTCAAAATACCGCAATGCCGGATCCGTCCTTCGCAGACAAGTAAAAATGTGAAAAAAAATATAACGGATCCGTCTCTTCGCATGATAAGCGGAGAGACGGATCCATTCTTGCAAAGCATTTGTAAGACGGATCAGTAGCCGGATGCTTTCCGTTTGCATGCAGATTGCTGGATCCGGCAGCCAGTTCCTGCGACGGAACTGCTTGCCGGATCACTCTGCCGCAGGTGTGAAAGTAGCCTAATACTTAACAAAAAACTGGTCCTTAGATGAACACTTAGGCTACATGCAAACGACAGTGAAAAAAAAATGTCAGTTTAAAATGGACATTTTTAACGGACGTTTATTTCACTGATGCCTTTCTGAGAAACGGACGTTAAAAATGGACCTATTCAATTGTATGGGGGCAGTCTGTTAGTGAAAAACGGACAAGATAGAACATGTTCTAATTTTTTACATCTGTTTTTCACTGACAGTCCAAAAAATTGCATTCTCAATAACCCCATAGACGACCATTGGTCTTAAAACAGACTTGTAATGGCCGTTAAAAAAATGTTCATCACTTGTCCGTTTTTAGTGTCGTGTGCATGAGGCCTTAGTTCCGGAAGTAAAACAAAATAATAAATATTTTACATCTTCCCTTTCCATTTCCTATAAGACAAGACACAGCAGATATCACCATAATTTCACGTGTCACTAAAAGGACAGGAAACATATCATTGCGGCAATGAAAGGGGAAATGGAAAGTTCAAAGATGACCCTTCATATCAATCTGTTTGAGCTCCAGGCTACGAAGCTGAGTTTATAGAAAATTATCTCCCCGTCACCCATACAATAGAACAGTTGTAGCATTTGTGAACAAGATTGGGATAAAAAATATATAAATCCATGCAAGAAAGCCCGAGAGATATGGAGAAGGGCTCTAGATTACAATCTAGAATTACCTGGACACCCTACTGAGGTAATGGAGGTCTTGTTCAGAGATAAAGGGGTCAATTATTAAGAGTGGCGGTAATTAATAAGACACTGCGCTGGTGGTGGTCCACCGAAGTTATGTAGAGGTGCTGGCCTCTATATAACTTCTTCGGATCCAACGCAGCTTCCAAATCTACGCCAGCTCCCTTGCTGGAGTAGATTTAGACCATTTTCTACGCCTAAAGCTACATGTACACGACAGTTGCTTTTTGCTGTCCGCAAATCGCGGATCCGTCTTCCTTTTTTTTTCCCCATCCACATCCGTTCCATGTGTCCGCAAATTTTGTAGGTTGTGTTTCCGTGTGTCGGCTTGAACCAGTTTCTTAAAGTACCTGTACAAGTGCCCTGGTTTCCAGGCAACCATCCGCAAAAAAAAATGGATGCAGATGACAAACGGATGGCTTCCGATGGTCTTCTGCATTTTTTGCGGACCCATTGACTTCTATGGGTCCGCAAACCGTTTTTTGCAGACAAGAGTAGGACATGCCATATTTTTTTTACGGAAAAGGCATCCGCATTTTTAACGGATTCATAGAAATGAATGGGAAACCATCGGATCCGCAAAAAACCACTGCCGTGTGCATGTAGGCTAATACAGAACATAGAAAATGATGAATGAGACGTGCCTGATGACCCTTCCCTGCCCATGCGACACCCACTTTCTTAGACCCGGAAAAGTCGCAGCTTACGGTGCAAATAACCTTTTTTCCGCAATCTGCTCCAGAAATATGCCTAATACGCTATACAGATACTTTTTTTTTTAAATGCTCACTGGCTATATAAATTTTTCAATTACAATAGTATTCAGATCCAGGTGTTGGTTTAAAAAATGTAGAATATCTTTTGTGACACAACCCCTTTAAGTTCCGCATAGCACATAGGTACAGGGTCGGAGCAGGACTGTCAGAGGCAGGAGCAATGATGTGTGCTTCTGCCAGTAAGCACCTAAGGTGGCCCCACAGCAGAATCCATACCCTATACATGGGTGTCATGTCAGGGGTGTACAAGTATATGGACACCTGAACTACACGAAAACAGTAAAAAAAAAGGAAATAAAATATATTCCAAAAATTAATTATGGCCCATAAAAGTTCTTAAATAAAAGGTTGGTTACCCTTTAAATGGGTTTTCCAGGACTTAGATTGGTGGGGGTCCGACACCTGGCACCTCCGGCTCTTGGCTGCCTAGAAATGAGAGAGCTCAAAGTCTATCGTGATCTTGGGCGCAAGCAATAATGTGTTCATATATCCGAGAAGGCCACTTTCACATCAGCGTTTTTGGTTTTCGGTTTTGAGATCCGGCAGAGGATCTCAAAACCAGGCCAAAGCGGTTTCGTTTTGTCCCCAGTCATTGTCAATAGGGACAAAACTGATCAGGATGAATAAGAATGCATCAGTTCCGTTTTGTTGCATTTTGTGACTGGAATTTTGAATGGTTGTGTGTCTGGTCTGCGAAACTGAACAAACCGGATCTGGCATGAAAATCAATGTGTCAATGGTGCCGGATACGTTTTTTCGTTGTCGAAAAAAAATGGATCCGGCACCCATTGACTTACAATGATTTTAATGCTGGATTTGGCTTATTCAGTTTCTGTTTTAGACAACCGGCTCCGGACAAAACGTATGCATCTGGATGTATTAAATAAAACGGAAGCGTTTAATTCAGGTTTTAAGATCCTGTGCCAGATCTTAAAACCTGAATAAATGACGCTGATGTGAAAGTAGCCTAAAGGTGGGTGGCTCTCCCGCCGAGGAGATGGGATGGCAGGGCAGCTGGTACGGATTCTCATAAATGGGGCTGGGGGCTTCTGTCCTGATTATACAGTTACAATTATACAGAGTGTTAGACAGCTGCTTATAAGAACCCATGGCTGCTGTTTTTTGGGACAAGATAGTTGGAGTCTGGCTATTTATAAAACGTAGAAATTCGCATCACCTGGCCTTTCCTAACGATTATTGTGAAAAAGCCTTAAAGTGGTTTTCCAGGATTTTAATATGGATGCTCTAGCCTCAGGGTTTGTCATCAATATCAGATCGTGGGGGTTCGACACCCATCATCCCCGCCGATCAACTGGTTGAAAGGAAGGCCACCCTCCTGCGAGCGCAACATTCACTTGTTTACCTGCTCGACAGCGCAGCGGTGAGCAGGTGTAATTCTCTTCTATGGGACGGCTCATTCCTATCAAATTGAATGGGAACGAGCTGTCCCATTGAAATGAATAGGATGGCCTGTAATTGCACCTGCTCACAGCTGCGCTGTCGATGGTGAGCAGGTAAACAAAGTAAGGTTGCGCTCGCACGGAGCGCATCCTTCCTTCAACCAGTTGATAGGCAGGGGTGCCGGGTGTTGGATCCCCACCGATCTGATATTGATGACCAATCCTGAGGATAGGTCATTGTAATGTACGCACCCGCGTCTCGCAGCCAGGGATGGGTCTGCCAGGGGCCAGACTACCTCGAAGCTCTCACCCTGCGCACACCACACACTCAGGCCACAGAGTGAGATCACCCCCAAATATGCACAGACCCAACACCCTAAACACCAGCTGCCACCACCGACTTTGATCACTGACCAAACACTGATGTGTGAATGAGACATTACAGCATTTTGACTAGGGGTGCCCAGGCACTGTGCAGGGGTTAAAAAAAAAAAAAGACCTGTCACTGGCACTTCTATTCTACCAAGAGCTCCCTTCCCTGCTTATATTCCCCCGCTGGACCGGAAGTGTGCCATCATGCCATCTACATGCACGTCACCACTGCTGGGCAATCAATAGCGACAGCAGCGGCTGTGGTCACACGCTGCGCCTGCACGTCACTGCTGAGGCCACTGATTGTATGTAGACAGCATGGTATAACAGAGGCGGAGATGTCTTTTTTTTTTCAGCTCCTGCACCCTGCCTGGCCAGATATAAAAAGGGGTTTTGGTCTCGGAGAATCCCTTTAAGGCCTCTTGCACACGAACATACCGTGTTTTGCGGTCTGCAAATTGCGGATCTGCGGAACACAGATGCCGCCCATGTGCCTTTCGCAATTTGCAGTCGTGTGCAAGAGGCCTAAGTAAAACAAAGCACAACCTAAAAGGCCCCATTTTTCAAAACGCCTAATAAAAAAAAAAACATGTTGCCTGTAGCAACCAGTAAAAATTCAGCTTTTATTTCCTACATTTTTTTTTTTTGGAAGCTCTGATTGGTTGCTATGACCAAATAAGCTTGATTTTCAAGGTTTTAATACATGAGTCTCAAAAGGCACAAAAAAGCCACAACCTAAAAAAAAAAAAAGGGGAATAAAAAGTGCTGCTTAAAACCATCTATGAATCATCGCGAATCATTTGACAGGCCCTTCCCGCATCTCGTCCACCCCCTCAATCTGCTGTCTGTGGTTTAACCCGACGACCTGCAATTTCCTTCCGGGAGGGTGTGAACGCCGGTAAGTGGGCGTGTTCTCGTACGGCAGAACTGAGCTCCCTGTATTGTCACGTGACAGTGTCAGTGGCTGGCTCCAGCTGTAGATGAGCAGAGGGAGCCGCTATTCGCTGTGAGTACATGCTGCTGATACGATGAATGGGGAGCGGGGCAGGGTGTGGTGTGTACCCGGCTGTGTGTGGCGGGCAATGACTAGGAGGGAACTTCTACATTTCTTGTGCTCAGTGATGAGACCTGTGAGTTATTTCTGTGTGGACATGGTAAACCGCAAATAGGTCAGGTTACTGTGCGGCTGTTTGTAGTCTTCCCTTAGTTCATGTAGATGCTTTCTCACAGCTGAGTGTTTGCTACAGTTGTAGCCGGTTCTGGAAGCTCCCCCCTTTCCTGATAGTTTGCTTCATGGTATAGGTTCAGATAAATGTCTGTTCACACTCGCTGACAGCTCTGGGTGATCTTGAATGTGTCCATCGACCTGCTGTATGTGAAAGCAGCCCCTGGACAGGAGAGAATGATCTCACCGGTGTGAACGATCCCACTAGAAATGTGCCGGACTAAACTGGCCAACTAGGGGGACAGGGTTATCCAGCTTTAGAAAAATGTTTGCTTTCTTCAACAAACAGCACCACCTCTGTGCACAGGTTGTGAGCAGTATTGCGGCTCTATCCCATTGATTCTAATGGAGCTGAACTGCAATCTAAGGGCTCATGCACGCAATCGTATGTATTTTGCGGTCTACAAAACACGGATCCACCAAAAAATAAAAATGACGTCCATGTTACATCCGTTTTTTTGCGGATTCATTGTAATAATTCCTGACCTTGTCCGCAAAATGGACAAGACTAGGACAGGGCTCGACAAATCCCTGGGTATTTGTCAGCCTGTTTGCAAAGGTGGCCGGGCGCAGGGTCGGCGCGTCCTAGGAGCGCCGGCCCCCGTCATGCTGCAGCCGCCCGAGCGCTCTATAGAGAGCCTCAGGCGGCTGCAGCACTGCCCGGACTGGCGCATACATGAGGGCGCAGCATAAAGAGAGGGACTGACAGGAGGGAAACGCTCAGCGCTCCCTCCTGTCACTCCCTCATTGTAGCGTGGCCGAGCCCTGTATGGTCCGCGGTACAGGAGCATCTGTCTCCTGTACCCGGCAGGACTGACAAGAAGTGCGCACACAGTGTGCACTTCCTGTCAGTCCGCCCGGGTACAGGAAACTAAATAGTCTGTACCCGTGGAGCATACAGGGACTGACAAGAGGGGGAAAGATAATGACAAGAAGGGGGGAGAGAGAATGACAAGAGGGGGGAAAGAGCTGGGCGTTGTAGTGATGCGGGGACTGCAGAGGCTGAGCGCCAGCTGGGGGTTGTAGTGCTCAGTAAAATGTCATGGTGCCCGCTGTGTTTGTGCCCTCCGGACCCCTCTGCCCTTGCCTCCGGACCCCTCTGCCCTTGCCTCCGGACCCCTCTGCCCTTGCCTCCGGACCCCTCTGCCCTTGCCTCCGGACCCCTCTGCCCTTGCCTCCGGACCCCTCTGCCCTTGCCTCCGGGACCCTGTAATCCTTGTAAGGGTTTCCACATGTCATGGCGGACGCAAGGGGCTATCACTTGGACGCTGGCAGCGTCTGACGTGTCATATAACCTATTAAAGAGGGGAAGCATTATGGGGGGCCCTATATACTCGCACATTATGGGGGGCACTATGGAGAAGAGGGGAAGGAGCACTATGGGGGCATCTACTGTGGGCCCTATGTACTGGCATGCATTATTGGGGGCTCTATGGAGAAGTGGGTGGGGGGAGCACTATGGGGGCATCTATTGGGGGCTTTATGACGCGGCTCCGTCTGGCTCCTAACTTTTTAGCTGGCTCCTAGATTTCAAGGAAATTTGTCAAGCCCTGGACTAGGACATGTTCTGTTTTTTGCGGAACCGACTTGCGGACATACGGAATGCACGTGGAATCATTTCCGTGTTCTTTTTGCTGTCCCGTTGAAATGCATGGTTCAGCAAAAAAACTGAGCAGACCCGGATAACAAAAAATTCGTTAGTGTACACGAGCCCTAAGGCACAGCCCACAGACAGGGATGGCGCTGTTTTTGGAAGAATGCAGCCATGTTTTTCTAATCTTGGACACACCCTTTAAACTGACTCCCTGGTCTTTCAGAACAATGGCAAATGATTGCCATTAGCCCCTCAGGTGCAGCACCTGTCATAGAGGTTGGGTGCCGGCTATGTGTTTCTGCCGCCGGCACCCGCCTCCTGTATTTGTGTTAATGGTTTAAAAACATTGGTGGCGCAGTCCACCCCCCCAGTATTAAATCATTGGCGGCAGTGGCCACAGTGTCCCCTCCCCCCTCTTCATTGGTGGTGCAGTGGCAGTCATGATCGTAGCCCCATCAGTGTAATCCTGGGCCTCCGATCGGTTACCATGGCAGCCAGGACACCACTGAAGCCCTGGCTGCCATGGTAAGCTCCCTGCTGCTGTGTGCACAAAGCACAGTGCAGCAGGGAGAATATAAAGAGATTAAAATATCCCAGGTTCTAGCCCCTAAGGGAGGAAAAAGTAAAAACAAAATATTAAATATAAATCACGCCCTTTCTCAATTTTACATATAATATATAAACAAAAAAAATAAATAAACATATTACGTATTGCCACGTCCATAGTCAAAACTATTAAAATATAAAAAAATATCTCCCATGCGGTGATCGCCGTAACAGAAAAATAAATAAATAAAAACTGCACGATTCGCCAGTTTTTAGTCACCTTGTCCCCCCCCCCCCCCCAAAAAAAATAGGATAGGACTGTTTTTTGCATTTTATCGAGTATCGCAATACTTTTTTATGGTATCGAAATCGAATCAAAATTTTGGTATCTTGACAACCCTAGTACGTCCCTGGTTCATGTGCTCCTCTTGTGACAGATCCCTGCCCGCAATTTGCTGTCCCCAATGAACGAGCAATGTCTGTGTGGCGCCCGTGACGGATCCAGATCCATTCAACTTGAATGGGTCCGTGATCCGTCAGTTCTGCAAAAAGATAGAACAAGTTCTATTTTTTGTGCGGAACTGAACCCCACGGAGTACGGAGCACTCCGGAGATGCGGTGTGGAACGGAACCCCACGGAAGCATCTCCGAATTCCATGATGCGGAATGCACCCGGCCGGTGCCTCGTGTATTGCGGAACCGTTCGTGTGAAAGAGGCCTTAAGCTGGCTGTATATTTGAGACAATGGTCGGCCGCATTGTGGCCAGTTGGTTGTCTGTTTGTTTGTACCAAGGATCCCAGCAGCAAGATGCCAGACTAACGTGGCCAGCCAGGGGTTAAAAACTGACTCCATGGTCCTTGAGCTCAGTGGCAAATAATCGGCCAAACTTGACCGATCATTTCATAAACTTGCAGTTTTGGTCGTCAACGGTCAGAAATTTCCAACATGGCAGAGTACATTTTTTGGCAGACACGAGTCTGCTGTCGGCCATCGCAGATGATCATTTGTACTAGTTATTCAAACAGTTGACCAAAATTGTCCATTCCGGACACTTTTTATCCTATATACCAGCAACAGACACTCTTCCCTGTCTCTGTAGCTACGGTTGGCTCACTTTGAGACAGATGTTTACACTACAGTTGTGGCTCAGAACGGTTCATCGATGGCCTCTTCCCTGCCCAAAGCCTCCCCCTCCCCCTTCTGAGCAAATAAAAAGCACAGAAAACATAGCTGCACCATTTAGTTTAGAAGCAGACACTTTTAGTAAATTTGGATTTTAAGTGTGAATAAAGTTCTGGTTCACACACTGCAGTTTTATTTTTTTATTTTTTTATTTTTTGGGGGGACCTGAGCTGCAGTAACCAGGCACGGTCATTACACAGTGGAGGCGCTGTCTGCTTCTGGCTACCTCCTATTTTTTCCAAGGGACTGCTCTGAAAAAATAAAATAAAATTGACTGGCAGGATGCCATTTGCCGGACCACCGCAGATCTGATATTGATTTACCTATCCTTAGAATAGGTTATTGATATTTATAACCTGGCTACCCCTTTTAAATGGGTTATCTCATGAGTAGTCTAAAAAATGAAAATCAGACATCATATAGTACATGACAATATCTTTGTAACAGATGTAGAACCCGCCCGTACCTCACATGGACCCAGAGATCTCTCCATTCATTTCTCTGCTAGATTTATATCAAGCTGGCAGCTCAGGGGAGGGTCTTTTCTGCTGCAGCTCAGGGGGCGTGTCCATGCTCTGCCTATCACAGCTCAGGAGGCAGTTAAAGGATGAAACTGAGCATGTGCGGCCTTCTCAGTGAGTAGGACAAAGTAAGGCCTCTTTCACACTTGCGTTCTGAGGATCCGGCAGGCACTTCTGTCCCGCCGAATCCGTCAGAACGCAAGTCGCCTGAAAGCCTTAGATGACTGATCAGGATGCTTTCCTGGTTGCCATAGTAGTAGTGGGGAGCGTCCAGAATGACATCAGAGCGCCCCATGCGCATGGATCACGTGATCCATGCGATCACGTGATACATGCGTGTAGGGCGCCCTGACGTCACTTTGGAGTGCCCCGGGAGCCGCACGAATGGTAAGTATACTGCTCCCCCGCTCCCCACTACACTTTACCATGGCAACCAGGACTTTAGCGTCCTGGCTGCCATGGTAACCATTGAGAAAAAGCTAAACGTCGGATCTGGCGATGCGCCGAAACAACGTTTAGCTTAAGGCCGGAACCGGATTAATGCCTTTCAATGGGCATTAATTCCGGATCCGGCCTTGCGGCAAGTGTTCAGGATTTTGGGACGGAGCAAAAAGCGCAGCATTATTCACAGTCAGTGTTTGTTCAGTGATTTTCATCAGTGAATGTGAGCCCAAACCTGCGTCCAAAAAACGTTCCGGTCCTGAACTGAAGACATCCTGATGCATCCTGAACGGATTTCTCTCCATTCAGAAAGCATGGGGATGATCCAGATCAGGATTTTTCCGGCATAGAGCGCCGAGGTCGGAACTCTATGCCGGAAAAGAAAAACGCAAGTGTGAAAGAGCCCTAATAAGAAAAAACTACCAGCCGGTGGCGCTATACAGATAAGTTTTATTGAATAACTCGGTGGCTATGCTAAATGTTTAATTACATGCAATTACAAAAGTATTCAGATCCAGGTGCTGGTTTGAAAACTGCAGAATATTTTTTTAATTTTATGGGACAACCCCTTTAAGGCCAGCAAACTATACAAAAAGCCATGTTGTTACTTCATTCGTACATGTTCAGCTTATTAGTCTATTGTGTAGAGACAAAAAGCCATGATGAACAAACAACATAAGGCGAGGAAGCCAGGAGGCTCCCAGCTTAATGGATGTTGACACGAGAAAATGTGCGGAGCGCTGCACTTCTGCTTCCTCCCATAAAGCTGCCCCGTGTGCCTCTGTTTTCTCAGAATTATCAGGATATTTTAAGAATGGCAATCCCAGAAAATGTTATCAGTGTCACTCCCCTGGTCATAAACCTTGCAGGGAATACAATTTTCTCAACTTTGCCCTACATGTCAGGAAAACGTAGGCTTCCGTATGTTGGGCCAGGCTGTCGCTGACGGGCACAGGGTTTTGTGCCATATTATTTGCGTAACCCGATGAAAGAAAACTCTCTATGTTTGCATGCGTACCTTCAGGCGGTGGCGGTAGCTGTGGGTGTGTATAAAAGTTAGGAATGAGCTCATCTCCGGCCCTGTTAGGCCCTATTCAGACGTCAGGGGTTCCATACTTAACAATGTTTAAAACGTTATTGCAAGCCCTGCCCATTTTGGCCCCGGACTGCCAAAATTTGCCGCGGACCGTCTCTGAAAATCGGGGAGAGTCCTTGCAACATGTTCTCTACGGACAGCACACATGCTCACTTTATTTTACGTTTTTAATGTGTGTATTCACACATCCGTAATTTTTCAGTATGCAAACCAAGGAGACGTGCTCCATTTTGGTCTGTGTCAACGGGTGTTTCACGGACCATAGGTAGGAGATGGTCTGAAATTTGATTTTCAGCTGGGCAGTCTCCTTGGAATACGGATGACACACGGACCAAACACGGATCCTTCATGGACAGCTTCACAATTGAACCACTCGCCATCTTGTCACTGGTGTCATCGCAGGCGTGTGAAAAACGCCTTAGGCAATATGTAATGTAGTGGTGTTTATAGCTTCAGCTGTCTTCAGTTCATGTTACACAATTGATGGCCTTCATAATGCTTTCTGTCGTTGAGACCCCCCCAGCGGAGCTGTGTCCAGTGTGGAGAACCACCTTAGACCACTGCTCCTGGAGACACGGGCCCACTAAACGGCTCTGAGGTAGCTTGATGGAAACTTTAGTCTCATGAGGTACATTAGCAGGACAGGCTTCAGAAATTTCACAGCCCCATATGGTTAGCCAGGGCTAAGCAGAGAAGAGGTCATCAGTATCCTTCAACCAGAGACCCCCTTTATGTCTCTCAGCTTTGGTACTATTACATGTGTTTGGTTTGAAGACCACAACGTCCTAATGCGGGAAGAGCTAAAATAAAGAAATGGCTCAGAATTGGCATGCAAGCAATGATACGGAGGCAAAAATGCCTGATTATGTATGGGGGGGAGCAATAGAGATCTAGCGCGAGATTTATCACACTGGTGTAAAGTAGAAGTGGTTTAGTTGTCCATAGCAACCAATCAGATTCCACCTTTCAGTTTCCTAAGGAGCTGTCAAACATGAAAGGTGGAATATGATTGGTTGCTATGGGCAACTAAGCCAGTTCTACTTTACACCAGTTTGATAACTCTTCCCCATAAGGTTTCATTTCAGTGACCTTTTTGTGCTGTGCAGGGTATATAGCATTTTGGATGAGGTCGCACTGTGGGTTATCATCTTGTAGCACTCAGAAATGGAGAAATGGCATGCACACGAGAGAACATGCTGTAAGACAGGGATCAGCAACTGTGAGCACTCCAGCTGCTGTGAAACTACAACTCCCAGCATACACACTTACTCAGCTGTTCCTGTAACTCTCATAGAAGTGAAAGGAGGATTCTGGGAGTCGTAGTTACAGAACAGCTGGGGTGTCGGAGGTTGCTGATCCTTTCTATAACGGGATGATCGTGGTATATGACTAGTAAGCAGGGGTGGACTGGCCATAGACCTCATTGGGAAGAGTCCTAGTCGGCCAATGCATAGGGACTGGCTGGGCCCTCATTATGGTTGTAAACCGATACTCTAGTGTTATTTAATGCTTCTTAGCGGTATATACCCGGTTAGCAGCGGCAGGTGCCCTGAATTTAACTGTATCGCCATCCTTAGGACTGTGATACCGTTGAATAGGGCAGTGGGCTCCCTGTCCCACTGTTTCCCCTCATAGGCCTGAAGCCTGTGAGGCAGTACATGAACGGTGCAGGCATCTCAGGCTGCTCAGAGACATTACGATTACTGGGGGCTTTAGTTCTACTGGAGCATATTAGTACTGGGTCTGCTGTGGGGGTCATTATTACTACTATGCTGCACTATGGTATTTCTGACCCTGTTGGTCCTGCGCACTTGTGTTGGCCCCACTTTCTGTCAGGTTGGACACTCCTACAAAATGGAGTGCTTAGGGGGCATTGACACGACCGTTTACTTTTTGCAGTTTGCAAATCGCTGATCCACAAAACACAAATACTGGCTGCATGCGTTCCGCTTTTTGCGGATCAGCACATTCTGCCCTTTCTTAGAAATGCCTTTTTTTTTTGCAGGGCTGCAGAATGGACGTACAGATGCAGACTATACACGGTGTACTGTGCACACCTTATGTGGCCTCACTAAAAAGAATGCAGAGCGAAGATATGGTTCTGTGAATAACCCCTTATAGTTTTTCTTTCCCAGGCCACTTTAAAGGGGCATTCCAGTTAGTACAAGTTATGTCCTATCCACCGTATTAGGCCTCATGCACACGAACTTATTTTCTTTCCGTGTCCGTTCCATTTTTTTGCAGACCATATGCGGAACCATTTATTTTAATGGGTCCGCAAAAAAAAAAAGGAAGGTACTCTGTGTGCATTCCCTTCTCATATGTCCGTTTATCTGTTCCGCAAAAAAATAGAGCATGTCCTATTTTTTTTCTAGTTTGCGGACAAGAATAGGTATTATTACAATAGATCTGCAAAAATAACGGATCCGCAAAAAAAACGTTTTACATACGGAACGTCATCCGTTTTGTTTGCGGATCCGCAATTTGCAGACCGCAAAACACATACGATTGTGTGCATGAGGCCTAAGGCAGTGATGGCTAACCTCTGGTGAAACTACGACTCCCAGCATGCTCCATTCATTTCTATAAAGTTCTGAGAACAGCCAAGCCAGTGTACATCTTGGGAGTGGTAGTTTTACCACAGCTGGAGTGCAAGAGGTTAGCCATCACAGGCATAAGGGATAACATATCAATGGGGGTCCTACCTCTGGGACCCTCACCGATTACGAAAACACGGGCCCCATACCTCCTGCAGCTCCTCTGCAATGACTGGAGCGGCCGGTTGCACATGTTCATGGCTGCTCCATTTATTTCTGTGGGGCTTCACTATCTCCGGAACTCCCATACAAATCAATGGAGCGGCTGCACACATGTCCATCCGGCCGCTCAATTCATTTCAGGTGCTCCACGGAGTATGGGTGTCATATTCTTGTGATAGGTGGGCGTCCCAGCAATAGTTACCCCCTATTCTGCACATAGGAAATAACTTCACCCAACCGGAATCGCCCCTTAATAATCACTCACTGTACACCCTTCATCTTATCAGAGGTGGTTATGTAAGCGCTATACATGATCATGAGAACACTTGGAATTTGCTATATGGCTACCACCATACAGATTATATCTAATCTGACAGCAAGCAGAGATTTTGAATATGTTGAACACAATTGCAGAACTTTCCACTATTTTATGACTGTTGCACATAAAACCACAAAAGTTGGTTTCATGTGGAAAATCATAGAAGTTAGTGACTCCATGCTATGTAACCCCCTCACACTTTCTTTCACATTCTTGAAGAGTACCATAATGCCATTACATGGCGCCCTGTTCTCTTCTAGGCCAGTCCTGGATGACATGACATTACAGCGGCTCTGTCTTGTGTGCGCGCGCCACCAATCCTCTGCTGGTACTGGACATTAGTGGGTTTCCAGCTGTCGGATGCCCATTGATTAGATTGCATACAAATTCGCTGGTCTGTGATTGCAAGAAATTCTGCAGTGTTAGATTTCTTTGTGTTTGTGTTTGTGGAGTCGGTAAGCCAAAGTTCTGACGCCAACTCCTGCATTTTATTACACTTTGACCTGTTCCCTCATAAAAGATCAATAATTTAGTAATTTGCTGTAGTAAAACGGTAATATTGGGCATGTAAGTAATCAAGCTACTTAGAACTTAAAGGGCACCTGTCAGCAGATCTGTACCTATGACACTGGCTGACCTGTTGCATGTGAGCTTGGCAGCTAAAGGCATCTGTTATGGTCCCATGTTCATTTGTGCCCGAATTGTTGAGAAACATGTGAGCCTCTAAGAGCAACGGGGGCGTTGCTGTTACACCTAGGGGCTCAGGTTTCTCTGCAGCTGCCATGCCCTCTGCACTTTGATTGACAGGGCCAGGCAGTGTAAATGTGATCACGCATGCCCGGCCTCGTCGAAGTGCAGAGGGTGCGACAGTTGCAGATCAGAGGTGCAACAGCAACGCCCCCATTGTACCGAGAGGCTCATTTGCATATATTAAAACATTATATTTCTCAGCAATGTGGGCACATATGAACATGGGACCAACACAGATGCCTTCAGCTGCCAAGCGCACATGTAACAGGTCAGCCAGTGTCATAGGTGCAAATCTGCTGAAAGGCGGTTGGCAGGTGGTTAAAGGGCATCTAAACCAGGGCTGTGTCCACGCGGGGGCAGGCTTGTTCCTCCTTGACGCGGCGGCGCGTCATCTTGCGAGAGGCGAGATGCAAAATAAAAAACATCAAAGAGGTATATCAGACGCTGTTTTGTGAACAGCGTCTGATATACCTGCTACCTGGTCCTCTGGTGGTCCCATTTGCTGGGATTGACCACCAGAGGGCCAGGTAGCTATGTAAAGTAGCACCAAGCACCACACAAACCCCCCCCCCCCGTCACTTGTTAACCCCTGATCACCCCATATAGACTCCCTGATCACCCCCGTCAGACTCCATTCACATGTCCATATGTGTTTTGCGGATGCGCAAAACACGGACATCGGCAATGTGCTTTCCGCATTTTGCAGATCCGCACATTGCCAGAACTATATAGAAAATGACTTTTCTTGTCCGCAATTGCGGACAAGAATAGGACATGTTCTATATTTTTGCGGAACGGAAGTGCAGACCCGGAAGTGCGAATCCGCAATTCCGGATCCGAGCGGGACAAAGTCTATCCCCATAGAAATGAATGGGTCCGCAATTCCGTTCCGCAAACAGAATTGCGGACGTGTGAATGGGGCATAAGGGTCCCTTATCACCGCCAGTTAGTTAGCTACTTGTTAGGTAGCTAGCGCCCAGCCCACCGCACCGCAGTCACTGATTTTGGCAGAGATTTTTTCATCCACATTGATCGATGCGAATGAAGAAATCTGTGCCGTCCATTTATTTATTTTTTCAGCCCAGAGGCTAAACGGAAAAAAAAAAATCTCATTACCTGTATGCTCAATATAAGGAGAATCGCAGAAACTCCTAATGCTGGCCATACGTGTAATGATTGCGGAGACCCTCAAATGCCAGGGCAGTACTAATACCCCACATGTGACCCCATTTTAGAAAGAAGACACCCCAAGGTATTCCGTGAGGGGTATGGCGAGTTCATGTAAAATTTTATTTTTTGTCACAAGTTAGTGGAATATGAGACTTTGTAAAAAAATAAAAATAAATATATACCGTATATACTCGAGTATAAGCCGACCCGAGTATAAGCCGACCCCCCTAATTTTACCCAAAAAAACCTGGGAAAAGTAGTGACTCGAGTATAAGCCGAGGTGGAAATGGATGTCACTGTTATGGGGGATCTGTGGATGACGCACTGTTATGGGGGGGATCTGTGAATGACGCACTGTTATGGGGGGATCTGTGGATGACGCACTGTTATGGGGGATCTGTGGATGACACTGTTATGGGATGGGGGGCTGTGGATGGCACTTATGGGATGAGGGGATGTGGATGACACTGTTATGGGAAGGGGGATGTGGATGGCACTTATGGGATGAGGGGATGTGGATGACACTGTTATGGGAAGGGGGATGTGGATGGCACTTATGGGATGAGGGGATGTGGATGACACTGTTATGGGAAGGGGGATGTGGATGGCACTTATGGGATGGGGGCTGTGGATGGCATCCACAGATCCCCATCCTATAACAGATCCCCCATAACAGTGCCATCCACATCCCCTCATCCCATAACAGTGCCATCCACATCCCCCATCCCCATAACCGCTCATGTATACTTTTTAAATTTGATTATACTATACACTTATTACAATTCTTGCCCCCACTGTACCTCATTACATGCGGCAGGCGGGCAGTGAATCCTTCAGGCCGGGCGGGAGAGCGAGCGCAGTGTGACTGACGTCACGTGCCTGCGCCGCCTGCTTCATTCATAAAGCAGGCCGGGCAGGCACGTGACATCAGCAAGTCACGCTGCTCTCGTCCGCCCGGCCTGAAGTATTCACTGCCCGCCTGCCGCATGTAATGAGGTACAGTGGGGCAAGAATTGTAATAAGTGTATAGTATAATCAAATTTAAAAGTATACATGAGCGGTGAGGCCGGAGCGCAGTGAGCGCATCGGCCCTGCCGCAAATGCCCGCCCCCAGCTCCTCCCCCCGCTCCTCCTCCCACTCCGCTCTTCACAGTTTTAATTTATGACTCGAGTATAAGCCGAGTTCGGGTTTTTCGGCACAAATTTTGTGCCGAAAAACTCGGCTTATACTCGAGTATATACGGTATATAAATTTCCGCTAACTTGTGCCCCAAATTTTTTTTTTCTGTGAACTCGCCATGCCCCTCACGGAATACCTTGGGGTGTCTTCTTTCCAAAATGGGGTCACATGTGGGGTATTTATACTGCCCTGGCATTTTAGGGGTCCTAAAGCGTGAGAATCCAAATACGTAAAAATGCCCTGTGAAATCCTAAAGATACTTATGGGAATTTGGGCCCCTTTGCGCATCTTGGCTGCAAAAAAGTGTCACTCATGTGATATCGCTGTACTCAGGAGAAGTAGGGCAATGTGTTTTGGGGTCTATTTTTATATATACCCATACTTTGTGTGAGAAATATCGCTGTAAACGACAACTTTTAAAAATTTTTATACAAAGTTGTCAATTTACAGAGATATTTCTCTCACCCAACATGGGTATATGTAAAAATACACCCCAAAACACATTTCCCTACTTCTCCTGAGTACGGCGATATCACATGTGTGACACTTGTTTGCAGCCTGGGTGCGCAAAGGGGCCCAAATTCCAACGAGTACCTTTAGGTTTTACAGGGATGCTCACAATTTAGCCCCACCCAAAATGCCAGAACAGTAAACACACCCCACAAATGATCCCATTTTGGAAAGAAGACACCCCAAGGTACTCCGTGAGGGGCATGAGTTCAAGAAAAAATTTTCAATTAGAAAATATATATATATATATGCATATATATATATATATATATATATATATATATTTATATATATATATATTAATATATATTATTTTTTTTTATTTTTTTTTACAATGTCTCATATTCCACTAACTTGTAACAAAAAATAAAATTTTACATTAACTCACCATACCCCTCACGGAATACCTTGGGGTGTCTTCTTTCTAAAATGGGGTCACTTGTGGGGTATTTATACTGCCCTGGCATTTTAGGGGTCTCTAAAGTGTGAGAAGAAGTCTGGAATCCAAATGCGTAAAAATGCCCTGTGAAATCCTAAAGGTACTCATTGGAATTTGGGTCCCTTTGTGCATCTTGGCTGCAAAAAAGTGTCACTCATGTGGTATCGCCGTACTCAGGAGATGTAGGGCAATGAGTTTTGGGGTGTATTTTTATATATACCCATACTTTGTGTGAGAAATATCTCTGTAAATGACAACTTTTTAATTTTTTTTATACAAAGTTGTCAGTTTACAGAGATATTTCTCTCACCCAACATGGGTATATGTAAAATACACCCCAAACACATTGCCCTACTTCTCCTGAGTACGGCGATACCAATGAGTAACACTTTTTCAGCCTGAGTGCACAAAGGGCCCAAATTCCAACGAGTACCTTTAGGTTTTACAGGATGCTCACAATTTAGCCCCGCCCAAAATGCCAGAACAGTAAACACACCCCACAAATGACCCCATTTCGGAAAGTAGACACCCCAAGGTATTCACTGAGGGGCATAGTGAGTCCGTGGGAGATTTTTTTTATTTTTTTTGCCAGAAGTTAGCAGAAATGAAAACTTTATTATGATTTTTTTCCTCAAAGTGTCATTTTCCGCTAACTTGTGAAAAAAAAATGAAATGATACATGAACTCACCATGCCCCTCCGTGAATACTTTGGGGTGTCTTCTTTCTAAAATGGTGTCATTTGGGGGGTATTTATACTTTCCTGACATTCTAGCACCTGAAGAAACATGACGTGTTCAGAAAGTCAGAGCTGCTTCAAAATGCGGAAATTCACTTTTTTGCACCATAGTTTGTAAACGCTATAACTTTTACCCAAACCAATAAATATACACTTACTGGATTTTTTTTTTATCAAAGACATGTAGAACAATACATTTATAGTAAAATTTATATAGAAATGTAGTTTTTTTAAAAAAATTTTACAACAGAAGGTGAAAAATGTCATTTTTATGCAAAAATTTCGGTCATTTTTGATTAATATCAAAGAAAGTTAAAATGTCAGCAGCAATGAAATACCACCAAATGAAAGCTCTATTGGTGAGAAGAAAAGGAGGTAAAATTCATTTGGGTGGTAAGTTGTATGACGGAGCAATAAACGGTGAAAGTAGTGTAGTGCGGAATTGTAAAAAGTGGTCTGGTCATTAAGGCCCCTTTCACACGGGCAAGTTTTCCGCGCGGGTGCAATGCATGATGTGAACGCATTGCACCCGCACTGAATCCTGACCCATTAATTTCAATGGGTCTGTGTACATGAGCGTTTTTTTTCACGCATCACTTGTGCGTTGCGTGAAAATCGCAGCATGTTCTCACGCAAGCAAGTGCGGGTGCGTTGCGTTTTTCACTGATGGTTGCTAGGAGATGTTGTTTGTAAACCTTCAGTTTTTTTATCACGCGCGTGAAAAACGCATCAAAACGCATTGCACCCGCGCGGAAAAAACTGAACGCAATCGCAGGCAAAACTGAATGGCTTTGCCTGTGAAATCGCACAGTTTTAACTGAACGCATCCGCAACGCATCCGGACCTAATCCGGACACGCTCGTGTGAAAGGGGCCTAAGGGTGTTTAAGCTAGGGGGGCTGAGGTGGTTAAAGGAAATCTGCCACATTGAACATGGTGTTTGAGCTGCAGGAGGAGCTGAGCAAATTGTTATAGACATTTTCTAAATTCCTGTAAGTAAATATGCAACGCGCTATGCATGTAATAACTGAAAAACTCAGTGTAACACTCAATTGTAAAATCTGGGAATTTGTCCTCAGAAAAAGTTTGAAATGCTCTACAGGTGAAAGTTGAAAAAATTGGAATTTCGTGCAAAAGTCCATATATTTAAGTAATGCAAGTTAAAAGGAATTGCATTAATGCAGCTTAAAGTTAGAATTTTGTGAAAAGGTTCAATATTTTAGGCTCAAAGTGTCAGACTCTAGTCAGCTATTTAGTCCATACCCCCTGAGCAAAGGGTACCTCAAAATTGTGACTTTGGGGTTTCATCAACTGTAAGCCATAATCATCCAAATTATAACAAATAAAGGCTTGAAATATCTCGCTTTGCATGTAATGAGTCTCTCTCATATATTAGTTTCACCTTTTAAGTTGCATTACTGAAATAAATGAACTTTGCACGATATTCTAATTTTTCGCGTTTCGCCTGTACAGTCCCTGACAAAAGTCTTGTCGCTTCTCTATTTTGTAGAAACTCCTGCTAACCTGACTTTAAATTAATCATTTGGTGTAAGAAATGGCTCATATAAAAAGCTAAAGCCCTCCCAAATGATGTTTAATGCACTGAAAAAAGATTGATCATTTAATCAAGACAGAAAGGTCAAATTTTGTCAAGACAAAAGTTTTGTCGCCTATACAGAAATTGATCAACTTTCTTGCAAATCCCAAAATATGTCAGCAAATTAACTAGTGGTGCTGTGAGATCGAAATTTAATATCTTGTATGACTTCCATGAGCTTAAAGGACAGCTTCCATGCGGTTTGGCAAGGATTCATACAATTTATTGATGAAGTCATCAGGAATAGCAAAGAAAACAGTCTTGCATGCCTCCCAGAGTTCATCAATATTCTTTGGTTTCGTCTTCCATGCTTCCTCTTTCATCCTACCCCACATATGCTCAATGATGTTCATGTCTGGTGACTGGTCTGGCCAATCCTGGAGCATCTTGATCTTTTTCGCCTTAAGGAACTTTGATGTGGAGATGGAAGTATGCGATGGAGCACCATCCTGCTTCAGAATTTGGCCTTTTTTATGGTTGGGAATATAAGAGGTAGCTAAGATTTCTTGGTATTTTAGACTATTGATGTTGCCTTCCACCCTGCAAATCCCTCGCACACCCCCATACTGGATGTAACCCCAGACCATGATTTTGCCTCCACCAAACGTCACTGTTTTCTGGGTAAATCTCGGCTGCATGCGGGTTCCAGTAGGTCTCCTGCAATATTTGCGGCGACTGTGGTGTAATTCAACAGAAGATTCATCTGAAAAATCCACCTTCTGCCACTTTTCCAGCGTCCATCCTTTTAGCAGGCTGTGGGCCTTGGCACATGCCACACGGTTTGTCAATTGTCTTTTGTTTAGTGCTGTCTTATGGGCACTGATTTGACCATGGAGGCCATTTCGAGACAGACTGACAAACTGTTCTGGTTGACACAGGGACTTCAGGTGACTAGGTCTTGTGGAGCTCTGCTGCAGTAAAAAATAGGCTGGCCTTAGATTTTCAAGCCAACAAACGGTGCTCTCGAGCAGTTGTCTTGCGGGGTCTGCCTGACCTGGGCTTGTCCAAAACGTCTCCAGTCTCTTCAAATCTTTTTTTATCCTCTGAACTTGACGCTGAGACACATTGAAGGTGTCTGCCACATCAGCAGTGGATCTGGTCTTCAGCCTCTTGATAATCAACACTTTAGTCTCAGGGTGACTCTTAGGCATGTTTGCAGAGGTCTAGTTGCAGTTGATGTGAAGGTCTAGTGTACTGGGGTTCTTTTTATATACACCTGAGACCTAATTGATCCATTATTAGTCGCAGGTAAAGCTCATATGACAAGGCGACAACACTTATGTCTTGGCAAAAATGGACTCAATGGGTTTTACCAAGCTGTGAATATTAGAGTACTTTTTGTCAGTTTCGTTTTGCACTGAAACATTATTATAAAAGCTGTTGGGATTAAAATGACCCATTTCTTGTACCAAAATCTTGATTAGAATTATATTTTAGCGGCACTTTGTACACAAGGTCAATTTGTACACTTTGTACACAAGGTCAATTTGTACACAAGCGACAAGACTTTTGTCAGGGACTGTATATGTTACGTGTCTTGGAAATGCAGAGAATCATATGCAAGTCTAAATGGGAATAAAAGAAACTTTCCATTCCATCCACCTTGACTACCACAAGTGAGAAAAGACCCTTGACCTCTGTAGGGGCAGGAATACACAGAAAGAGTTTAAAACGCCCCCACCTCAATCCTCCCTCAGTGTTTCCTGTCCCTATGGGGTTAGGATACCAGTTGGGAGGTAAAGTTTGTTTCTTTACTTTACTTTTTTTTACCTCCAGTCCCCCCTCAGCCTTTCTGTGGAAGGGGCCAAGGCTAGGCAGCGGGGGCAACAAGGATGCTCGCTCTGGCCTCTGTTACGGTCTTCCTTCCACTCTGAGTTGGTAGCAGACCGCCCATGCCGGGACCACGTGGGACACGTACGCAGTCTGTTGCGCGGAGCTTTGCGCATCAGCATGCTTGCTGATGATGTCAGACGGCAGGAGGAATTGAATGGAGGCAGACAGCGGACTCATGAGGCTGAAGCTCCCGTATCCCGTTGGGAGGCCCCTGACCCCTCTCCGGCTGCACCCTCGATGACTTCCCCTGTGGGGAGTATAGATCTTATACCTGTATATTTTCTATGTGGTACCTAGATCTAATGGCTGATATTTGGTTGCTCCTTCTCTGTTCCATAGGGAGCAAAGGAAGCCAAATCTAAAACCAGGTCTCTAAAGTGCGCTACATGCGCCAAGAGACTTCCTGATAATTACAAAAAGAAATTATGCAAAGTCTGCATCTCTGACGTTTTAAAGGAGGAGCAACCATCTATCTTTTCTGAAATTAAATCATTAATTCAGGAAGAGATCAAAACTTCCCTAGCCTCCCTAAGAGTCCCTAGTCCCTCTATTCCGCCACCAAAGAAGAGTATCTGCTCCATCCTCCTCTGATTCAGAACACATTGACAAGGATGCCTCAGTCTCTAGACCGATATTTGAAGAAGACCTGGTCTCAGAGGGAGAGATTGTTGAAGATGAGGAGTATTTATTTTCCTCAGATGAGATGGAGGAACTACTTAGGGACATTAGATCTACTATAGTTATTCATGATGTACCTAAGCCCCGTACAGTCCAAGATGAAATGTTTGGGGGATCACGCACCAAGAGAACTAAGGTTTTTCCCCATTAATGAGAATGTTAAGGATATGATCATAGACGAATGGATTGAAACGGAGAAGAGACTAGGGGTATCCAGGAAGTTCTGGAATAGGCCACAATTTGATCCTGAAGAATGTAGGATCTTTGACGAAATCCCCAAGATCGTCATTCAGGTGGTGAAAGTAGTTAAAAAAAAAAAAAAAAAGTCCTTACTGTTTAAGGACTTGTCACAATTATAAAATCCGATGGAGCGTAAAGCGGACTCCCTCTTAAGGAAAGCTTGGGAAGCTTCCATGTTTGGTGTAAAAACCAATATTGCAGCCACATCCGTTGCCAGGGCAGTGTATTTCTGGTTGTCTGAATTGAATAAGGTTTTAAAAAGCAAAACCCCTAGAGAGAATATCATTAATTCCATTTTATTAAAATCCGCCACAGTTTCTTTGGCTGACGGCTCAGCTGAATCAGTACGGTTTGCCGCAAATGCTGCCAGAAGGGCATTGTGGATGAAAGCCTGGTCTGAGGATAGAGCCTCTAAAGCCAAATTATGTTCTATTGCCTTTTCGGGAGAATTTGTTTTCGGGCCTGTGTTAGATAAAATATTGGAGAAGGCTACCGATAAAAAGGGGTTCCCTGAAGAGAAAGAGGCTAAAAAGAGATCATTTCGGCCCTATTCCTCCCAGTCTAGATCTTAAAACGGGCCATTGGAGTTGTGCAAAAGAAGTCAAAGGTAGAGGCTTACTCCTCAATCCCCCAAATAAGCAGAGTAACAAACAATGACGCCAGAGTAGGAGGAAGGATGAAGAGATTTTGAGATCAGTGGGAACTCATTCTTAGCGAATTCATGGGCTTTAAACATCATAGCCCAGGCATACAAAATAGAATTCTCTTCAAACCCTCCAAAGAAATTTCTGATCACGGCCCACAACCCAGGAGTCCAGGAAAAAAAAACGTCAGGGAGTACTGGATCTAGTCAATTTAGGTTTCATCATACAGTATTTACCATACAATAATAAATTTAAAATCTTTTACAGATCCATATTGTACAGAAAGTTCAAGATGGAGTCAGTTTCCTCTACAGTTCCCCTGATCATAAAAAGTGCCTTTATGACGTCAATAGACTTAATGGACACCTATTATCATATACCGATACATCAGAGTTCTCAAAAGTATCTAAGGTTTGCAGTAAGAGATCCAAAGAATCCCTCCACCATTTTCAGTATGTGGCTCTTTCTTTCGGCATTTGTCATCAGCCCCAAGGATTTTCACCAAACTTGTGGTGGAAATGATGGCCTCCCTACGCGGAAAAGGAGCAAATGTCGTTCTTTATCTGGATGATTTCCTAGTAATTGGCGACTGAGAAGTAGAAGCCTCCAGGGTTACAGAGGACTTTATAAACATCGGATCTCGGTTGGTTATTAAATCTAAAAAAATCAGTACTCGCCCCATCCACGAAAATAAGATTCCTGGGCTTTGTTAGATTCTATATCCCAGAAAACCCCTCTCTTTTTCAAGGATGCTGCTGAAGAGAGACGGCACCTTCTTGATGTTAGGAATACAATCATTCAGTATTTGGAAACATCTAGGGCTTTCAGGAAGGATGATAATCTTTTGGTTCAGTTTGCAGGGCGAAATAAAGGGAAGATGTTTTTAAGGCTTCTATAGGCCGCTGAATTAGGTCTACTATCAGCTGTTGCTACTCCCTTCAGAAGATGTCCTGTCCCCCGGGTATCAAAGCTTATTCTACCTGGGCAATGGCCTCTTCTTGGGCGGAGAAACCTGGAGTTTCCCTAGACCCGATTTGCAAGGCGGCCACTTGGTCTAGTATTAACACTTTTGTTAAACATTGTTGCCTTAATCTATCCGCTTCTGCAGATTTAGCATTTGGCCAAAAAGTACTGCAGACGGTAAATATCCGTTAGTTCTCGCTTGTGGCCGTCATGGCGGATGGAATGGAAAGCTGTGATTAGACCGTAATTCCGTTTCCTTGAATCCACCATGACGGCCCGTATATATTCCCTTCCCAAAAAAAAAAAAAGGGATATGTTGACAAGGTCGATATATGCTACTTATTGTGTATGACGTAATACTTGGAGAAAAAAAAAAAAACGCTCACTTGTTCCACCTGCCTTGGTTATTTACAAACACATGTTTCTTTGCGGACAGCTCGGCATGTCTGCAAAATAATGGATTGCATTCTGCATTTTTGCAGAGCCATAGTCTTGACTGTGTGCTGTCTGCATCCTTTGGGGCCCCATAGAAGTGAATGGGTGCGCATCTAATCCGCAAAATTGCGGATCAGATGCGAAAAGCAACATTCAGCCGTCAGAATGAGTCCTAAGTAAGTATGATTTATCCATAGCTGAGGCAAGCTGCCGGCACCTGTGAAAAGTTATATTCCCAGGCAACTTCCTGTTCTGTATAACAGTTGTGAGATGACTGCAGGCATACATCTGGTCTTTAGAAGAGGAACTTGCTACTGAGCAGGTGCAGCAGTTTTAGGCATTGTAACTAAAGGCCTTGGAGCAGCATGAAGATGCCTATTACAGGGGAGAGGAGAGGTGAGAACTGATTGTCTATCGCCACTAGAACCCCCTGCTCATCACTGTTTTTGATAAATAAGGGACTTAGAGTGGTAGAACATAAAACACCGTATATTTTTGATCAACATTTTCAAACGTTTCTAAATTTATATGAAAGTTAATAAATAAATGTCACAATAATAATGATAGATTTTTTTTATTTATTTTTTTAAGCTGGAATGGTTCTGCAGCAAGGAGAGAGAGCTATGTGAGCACTTCTCTCTCCTTGCCTAGGGATCGTTGGGATCGCCGCACTCAGCCCCCCACCAATCAAAACCTTTATCTCTCCGACATATCAAAAGTTTTATGAAAACTTAAAGTTCTGCGTCCAAAGTTCGGGTTATCGGAGTATCCCGTTATGGATTCCAAATTCTTCGATAACCCGAACACAAGTTCGCTCAACACTACCTATGGTCACCAGCCTTTTGGCTCTCCAGCTTGCGACTTTCAGGACTTTTTACCAGTTGTAGCGGTTTCAACAGCTGGTGACAGGTTGGAAACTACTTAACAGTGATGGCTAACCTCCGGCACTCCAGCTGTAGTGAAACTACGACTCCCAGCATGCTCCATTGATTTCTGTGAAGTTCTGAGAACAGATAAGCAAGGGGGCACCATGGGAGTCCTAGTTTTACCACAGCTGGAGTGCTGGAGGTTAGCCATCACAGTACTAGCCTGTACTGAATACAATCTAGCGAACCCTTAGCTATGAACTATAAGGCAACATGTTTTTATCTATAATGTATGACTCGTACAGTATTATGAAAGAGTACGAGCCTTGCAGATATAGTAATAGCAGTACATATGACTAATCCCTACTTGCATAACGCGAGACAACACTTTAAGGCCTCCTTGTGCACACAATCATATTTTTCGTCGGTGTGCTATCTGTTTTTTAAATGGATAGCGCGCCGACCCGCACAATTCAGTGGGGTTATTCACACATCAATTTGTCAGATGTGAGAATCTTACCCCAGGTGATATTCTTGTCCCTTTTTGCTGGTTTTACATTTGTTAACCATTGGCAGGCCATTGAGCAGTCTTTTCATTGCGCTGGAATACACCTGTTAACATAATTTACTACAAAAGAAAAATGGCTAGCCTGCGCTACAGCATAATCTCTAGATGCTTGCATGGTAGAAAATACAATTTACAAAGAAATCGGCTTGCGGCATCTGTGCCGCCACACACAGTGATTCCTGAATGGGTGTACACTGTGTGGTCCACATATTACATCGGACTCGGTGCAGCTGTTTGATCTGTAGGTTAGTTCTTTGTGCTGTAATTTGCTGTGCCATTGAAAGAGGATTTCTAATCCTGAACATAACATTTTAAACGTTCCTGCTAAACACCCTGCACAGCAGAGAAGTGCTGCAGGAAAATGCTTTACAGTTTATTAGTCCTGTGGGTTAGTCCTCCGTGGGCCATGCAGATGAACTGAGATGCTGATGTCACAGATCACCAGAGTGTGGCGCTAGTGAAGTTTAGACCCAGCCAACTTTTTAAAACCCTTTTACCATCTTTAAAAGGGATGTCACCCCAGGTCCTTAGGGTTGTCCAAGGTTCGGGTTCATCGAAGAATCCCCTTATGGATTCCAAATGCCGTTATGGTCCGTGGTAGCGGAAACCATAACGGGATTCTTCGATAACCCGAACTTTGGATGCCGAACTTAAAATACAAGTTCTCTCAACTCTATTTGAGCCGCGTCTCTCAGATTTTACTCCGCATTAACCACTTTCTCTAAAGAGCCGTGACAAGTTTGGGGAGGGGGAGTGACCAACCACCCTGACAAATGTAGCTTCAGTTACGCCAGTTTTCTGGCACAAATGAAGGCGGAAATCTACGGCAGCTCTGTTGTCATGGTCTTCTGTTTAGGTGCACGGACTGTGGGAGGATGTGGCTAACTTATGACGAGGCGTGCGCCTTGTGATGATTTAGACGCATCCTCCGGCAGGGGATATCAAGACCAGCACAGAAAGCACCGGTCTTGATAAATCTCCCCCTTTGCGATCACCTTTCTGTCATGGCATATTTCTAACAAGTAGAGGTTGGATGTACTGTATGTTAGCAGAGGGGAAAGTTATTCTGTAGAGGTATACCTTGAAGTTCCTGCGTACTAATCAAAATCCATAACCGAACCCTCCACTTACCATGTACATTTAATAATACTGTGTCTTCTTATGAAGTCGAGGGCTTTTGGTCACCCTTGGGCACCACCTCCTGGGTGTGACTTCTACCTTGGTACCGCTTATAGCTATACCTACAGAAGCACCAGAGCAATCGTCCATATAACCTTCTTTATAACGTGTTTCCTAGAAATGAAAAGGTTTTTGGCACAAATGAAGTCTTATTTGACTGGAAACCTATTTAATGTCTATGAACACATACCGGTTTCTACAGGCACGTATATGTTGATAGCCATACAGACCCTCCTCCAGTCTTTGGCACTGAAAGTCTGAGCTCCTATTGTTCCCCTTTTTTTTGCAGACTAGTTAGGTATTTCCCTTCACCTGAATTATTGCGTTATACCGTTGGGAATTTCCGCATCTGAAGCAACACTGCCCTTTTATTTCCTTGTGCATGAGGAAGTAAAACCATGAAGTAGGTTGATATTCACCAGATGCAGTGAAGCAGCTGACCGATTACAGACACATCTTCCTATCTGAGGTATGGAATGTGAACTCCTTATGAGGACTTGGTGCTCTTTGCATCACGTTCATCCCTGGAGTCTTTAGTTTGCTTCTTGAGCTGGTGGAAGAACTATGTGGAATGACCAGTTTTGATCTTCTGTGGTGTATTAGGCTTTTTGATTCGGGTTTTGTGCTTTGAGTTAGACTTCTGTTTTGTGTGTATGTGTATCTGCTCTTCAGGGGGAAGGGTCTGATCCTCTGTGCCCGTCTGGTGTCTCAGAGAGCTGGCTGTTTATTTCTGATGTGCAGGAGACTGAATGTGCCTTTGAACATCTTTGGTGGCTTTTATTGTTCTTTTTAGGGTTTTCCTAGTATCTCCTTCAATATTGACCAAGGAAGGCAATATCATATATACAAGTAATCCCCGCCTTAAAGGGGCTATGCCGTGATTGATGTAAATAATTAAAATCAGATATCATATAGGACATAACAATCTCTTTCTATCAAAGCTAGAACCAGCCCTGTACCTTCCATGGATCCAGAGATCTCTCCATTCATTGCTCCAAATTTTCTGCTAGATTTATTTCAGGTTGGCAGCTCAGGGGACGTGTCCTTTCCCAGAGGGTGTGTCATTTCTGCTGCAGCTCTATACCTATGACCGCTCAGGGGAAGTGTCCTGTCCCAGTTTCTAACAGACGGTAGGGCTGATGGCAGTTGAAGATTTAAACTGAGCATGTGCGACCCCCCTCAATGAGGTGGACAGAGAAATAAGGAAAATATCAAACAGCTGGTCCCATATATAAAAATTGTTATCCCACCAGACAACTTCTTTAACCACCTCTCGTCACGCTAACGCTGAAAGGTGTGCGGGAGGTGGTTCTCTCAGGTCTCGATCACGCCTATTGGCGTCATCCCGCGAGACCCGCAATTTCATGTGAAGTTCATGAGACCCCTCGAGTTCACTGCAGCCTGACAGGTTAGAACTTAGTCTACTGTAGATGTCAGTAAATCGCATCCAAATCGCATATCAGACGCTGTTTTGTAAACAGCGTCTGATATGTCTGCTGCCTGCTCCTCTGGTGGTCCCTTTTGCTTGGGACCACCAGAGGACACGGGCAGCTATGTAAGTGCACCAATCACCACACACCAACCCCCCCCCCCGTCACTTATTAACCCCTGATCACCCCATATTAACTCCCTGATCACCCCATGTCATTGATCACCCCCTATAAGGCTCCATTCAGACGGATCCGCACATTGCCAGAACTATATAGAAAATGCCTTTTCTTGTCCGCAATTGCGGACAAGAATAGGACATGTTCTATATTTTTGCGGACCTGGAAGTGCGGATCTGCAATTCCAGATCCGAGCGGGACAATGTCTGTCCCCATAGAAATGAATGGGTCCGCAATTCTGTTCCGCAAAATGTGGAACAGAATTGCGGACGTGTGAATGGGGCCTAAGGGTCCCTTATCACTGCCAGTTAGTTAGCTACTTGTTAGGTAGTTAGCGCCCACCGCACCGCAGTCACTGATTAGTCGCTGATTAGTGTCATCGCTGTCGCTAATCAGCACTAGTACTATATAGTATCTGTAAGTGATCAAGACTAATCGCAATCAGATCTATATCAGTACATTAGGGTCACCTTAGGCTCTACAAAAAACGCAGTGTTCGCCCGATCAGGTCTGATCTTGTGCCCACACTTGCGTTCAGTCCGCCCCACTTCAGTGACCGAAAAAATTTTTTCTGATCACTGCAAAAACACAGTAAAATCGCTGCAGCGTTATAAAGATCACTTTTGAGCTTTTTGGATCTTTATTAGCGATCGCAGCTTTAGGGTCCATTCACACATCCGTGGTGTGCTGCGGACCCGCAAATTGCGGATCCGCAGCACACCATGCTGGCACTCTCCATAGAGATTCCTATTCTTGCCTGCAGGCTGCGGACAAGAATAGGACATGCTCTATCTTTTGCAGAGCTGCGGCCGGATGTTTCGGGGCCGAAACCCGGAAGTTCACGGCTTCAGCTCCGCAAGTGTTGATGCGGAGAGCACATAGTGTGCGCTCCGCATCACCGCTAGCACCATTCACACATGTAATGATTGCGGAGACCCTCAAATGCCAGGGCAGTACAAACACCCCACAAATGACCCCATTTTGGAAAGAAGACACCCCAAGGTGTTCTCTGAGGGGTATATTCAGTCCATGAAAAATTGAACTTTTTGTCACAAGTTAGCGGAAAGGGAGACTTTGTGAGAAAAAACAAATCAATTTCCGCTAACTTGTGCCCAAAAAAAAATCTTCTATGCACTTGCCTTGCCCCTCACGGAATACCTTGGGGTGTCTTCTTTCCAAAATGGGGTCACATGTGGGGTTTTTATACTGCCCTGGCATTTTAGGGGTCCTAAAGCGTGAGAAGAAGTCTGGAATCCAAATGCGTAAAAATGCCCTGTGAAATCCTAAAGGTACTCATTGGAATTAGGGCCCCTTTGCGCATCTTGGCTGCAAAAAAGTGTCACACACGTGGTATCGCCGTACTCAGGAGAAGTAGGGCGATGTGTTTTGGGGTGTATTTTTACATATACCCATGCTGGGTGTGAGAAATATCTCTGTAAATTGACAACTTTGTATACAAAAATTGAAAAAGTTGTCATTTACAGAGATATTTCTCTCACCCAGCATGGGTATATGTAAAAATACACCCAAAACACATTGCCCTACTTCTCCTGAGTACGGCGATACCACATGTGTGACACTTTTTTGCAGCCAAGATGCTCAAAGGGGCCCTAATTCCAATGAGTACCTTTAGGATTTCACAGGACATTTTTACGCATTTGGATTCCAGACTTCTTATGTTTTTAGAGACCACTCAAATGCCAGGGCAGTATAAATACCCCACATGTGACCCCATTTTGGAAAGAAGACACCCCAAGGTATTCCGTGATGGGTATGGCGAGTTTATAGAAGAGTTTATTATCAGTAACGGAAGCGTTTTTGCTGAGCCCTGCCACATCCAGCAAAAAAGCTAGTGGGAAAGTAGCCTCAGACTATGTACATGCCACGAATGTTGAAGTGTAATTGTTTCGGTTTAAAGATTTTTTTATCAAAGCTGTAACTGAGCGTTATTAAGGAGAGTCTGTCTTAAGTCTTCAGCGTGTTACTGAGCACTGAAGACGCCTGTGTGTAACAAGTCAGACAGGCGGGAGATGGGCAGTGATATTTAGGCCGCATGTCCATAGTCAGGGACTGAGGTAGTGACAAGAGGCAGCTGGAAGCTTCTGCATGTTACACAGAGGCGTCTTCTACAGACTGAAGACAGATTCTCCTTACCAACTCTGTTAGAGCTTTTCTACGAAGCCCCTTTACACCAAGTTTGCTAGTAGAAAGAAACGTCTCAAATTAAAAGATAATTATTTATTTATTGTTTGCTAAAGTGTAGGGCTAGTGATAGGTAACATTTTTGCGATAGACAATATTTAGCCAAAACGTTTATTTTTGGTAGAAAACTGGGGCTGAAATGGCCCTTGGCAGCACTCTCTGAAATGAGTGTTGCTAAGGACCACCCGTCTCCTATTAGAAAAGGGCAGACGGGCTGTGCGGGCGCTGTGCTTCTGCCTCCCATGCTTCCCTGATGGGCACAGGAGTCTTAGGATTTAAAATGACATCCCTCTTTCTATGCAATCGAATGCTCCGGTATATTCACTGACCCGCGATCCCTGTGCTAATAACTCATGAAGCAGCCGCCGGCTCACTACGCACAGTGCTTCTACTTCCAGCCGCTGCTTCACTTTAGCAAAAAAATAATAATAATAATAATAATATGACAGTTATCCTTCAAGTACTTAACAAAAATGTTTAACATCCTGCTCCTTACACAATATCGACACTTACACTTTAACATTGAAAGTGAAAACGGGAACATAGGTTCTTAGAAAAAAAGCTATTTTTCCTGATTACCCTGTTCTCAGAAGTGACTGGGCGTTATCTGCAAAATTCTTCCTAGTTTGTGCACAGGACTGTACCTTTGGGCCACATCTAGTCCGTATCTTTTGTGGATCGGCAAAAGATTCAGACAGCACATCGTGCAAAAAAATAGAACGCATATTCTTCTCCGTTTTGTGGACAAGGATCGGACATTTCTGCAGTGGTTAAAAAAAAAAAAATTGCGGCGTGCACACGGCCAGGATCTGTATTTTGCGGCTCTGCAGTATGCGGACTGCAAAAACACTTGCAGTTGTGTGCATGAGGCCTAAAATGGCGTTGAATGCAGCCCATCACCCATCCTATGCAGAAGGATATATGGTACTAGAAGAAGTGAAAAAGGTCTAAAACAAACTTAAAATCTTAAAATGTACACCTGATATTTAAAGGAGTTTTCAGGGAAGTTTATTTTTATTTTTTTACTGATCGTGGGGTTCCAACAACTGGGCCCCCCGCCAGTCAAGACAGCGGCGCCTACAATAGTGCCATGGTATTCTCCAGCTTTTCCTAGGCCGTGTGATGTCAGCTTTATCTACACATGGCCCAATGAAGTAAATCGGGCAGAGCTGCGATACAAGTGATTGTCCAAGACTTTTACATGAATGGCTTATCCTTAGTAGTGGAGGTCCAGCTACAGGCCTTCCTGCAAGTCGCCTGCTTTTCAGTAGCTCTGAACTGAAGCAGAGTTCGGTTTCAAGTTTTAAAGTGATTTTCCACTTTAAAAATTAACTACCAAAGATATTGAACAAAGTCACACGCGACTTCGTGAATAACTGACTTCGGCTCGTCGGAGCCCATACGTTCTAATACTGTACAGAGACGGATCTCCGTACAGTATTATTCCAAGTTTTGGACGAAACATCTTAAGCTCGCTTGGCTCAACACCTAGATTTGACTTCCGGTCACAGAATTTTAAGTTCCTTCTTTAATCGCGACCCCCATCATGTGGCCGTACGCAATAGCCGTGCTGTCTGTGTGTCATTCTGATTTCTGGAGTAGTTTGGTTTTGTAGATTTTTCTTCAGTGTTGATTGTGGTTTCATTCATGGCTTGCATGAGATAGGCAAGGAACAAGGGTTTCATTCTCTGTATGTGTACAATGTGTCACACTCAATGACTTTATACAGTGCTTTCTTGTCTCTAGGTTATTTTTCTTTGTCACACTTGACTTGCATGAAGTATGCTGCCTAAGGACCAGAAAAGGGTAAGTGTCCCTTAAGAATAAAGTGTTCCAGTAGGGCTGTAATATGCACTTATTTTAAAGACTAAGTGTCCATTGACGTAATTTCGGTTTATGTATAAAGTATGTCAAAAGATTTGCACAAATTATTTAAAAAAGGCATATTCACCAGTTTTATCTATCTGGAGGCGTCATAAATTGGTGATGGAATCCCTGAGCAAAACTCTCTGGGTCACTTGCCTAAGTGGCATCTGTCAGCAGTTTTGTGCCTATGAAACTGGCTGATCTGTTACATGTGCACTTGGCAGCTGAAGGCATCTGTGTTGGTCCCATGTTCATATGTGCCCGCATTGCTGAGAAAAATAGTGTTTTAACATATGCAAATGAGCCTCTAGGAGCAATAGGGGCGTTGCCGTTACACCTAGATGCTCAGCTCTCTGTTCAACTGCTGTGCCCTCTACACTCTGGTTGTCAGGGCCAGGCAGGCGTGATCACGTTTATAATTCAACAGTATGGGTGTTTTGGGATGTAGTGTGTAAATGATCTTAAGTTTTTTTTTTTTTAGTTTATTTTTTATTATGGGGAAAAAGGGAGTGACTTTAATTTTTATATATTTTATATTTAAAAACTTATTTTTACTTGATAATTTTATTTTTATTTTTTTAATGCATATATCAAGTCCCCTCAGGGGACTTGAACATACGGTCATTAGATTGTCTGTCCCATAGACTGCCATGAATGAATTGCCATTGCAGCTTATGGGAGTTGCACTATGTTCCTGTGTTCCACAGGTTGGGCTCCAAAGGAACTATTGCTGTGGTAGCCTCGGATCCTTCGAGGGGATTAAGGCTACCCCATGGTACAAACTGCTTCCCCGATATCCACACAGGGGAGCTGTTTGAGCCCTGTTGGCACAGCGCTTTCAGGAAAGACAATTGACCCTAGCTTCTAAGATGTCAAATGTCTATGATCGGCATTATTGCTAATCAGGGACATAGTGTCTGCTGTGTGTGCCTTCTGTCCTGAAGGGGTTAAATTAGCAGGACACTTCGTAAGGACTAAGGCCTTATTCACACGTCCGTAGTATTTTGCGGATCCGCAAAACACCTTGCCACCAGCTCTATAGAGATGCCTATACTTGTCTGCAATTGCTCTATATTTTTGCGGAGCCGCCGTCCGGAAGATCGGTGGCGCGCTCTGCGGATGCGGAGAGCACCGTGTGTGCTCTCCGCATGCATCACGTCCCCATTCAAAATGAATGGGTCCGCACCCGTTCCACAAATTTGCGGAACGGGTGCCGAAGAAGATTGCGGACGTGTGAATTAGGCCTAACAGTAGGTACCCACTGAAGAGGTCACCTTGATAGAGTGAGTGTGTCAAAATCCAAAGTGCCTCCTGTACATGTCTGTAAGTTATGCTGAGAAGCAGTAGATCACTGCATGACATGTAGATGTGCCATCCATGTATTCAGTTATTTTTTCCTATAGATTAGCACTATTAATGACATAAAATTATGATTTGGATTGCACAAGAGATTGACAGTTTACTTTCTGACTGTGACTCCTTTGTCAGGAACTTGCTATATGGTCTCTTCTCTGAATCGGCACACATTTACTTTTCCTAGAAAGAGTGGAGGGACCAGATGCAGCTGTGGCAGGTTTCATGCAGGACACTATTAATGATTTTACCTTTTTGTTGAGTTGAAGATTAATGACGTGCCTAAGTACGGAGCTTAACTGGAGATCACTTGAGTGATCTAGAACCAGACATGGTTACCTTAGAAAGCAGTGCAGTCCTTACAAAGCCCGGTCTCCGTCCTGTCTACTGAAATGAGTCAAGAAATGAGAGCTATTCCATTACAATATATTTGGGATACTGATGCTTGTTGTCACAGATGACCACCACTGCCGCGCTGAGGTTGCGTACCGCTCTGCCGTACAGGTCGCAGCAGACGAAGTTAAAGAAAATAGGACCACACTGTTTAGTTGATCTGCCTTGTTAACGGCCAGGCGATGTCGCGGGTGCAGTGTGGCCCTGAAGGCCACCAGAATATATGCGTGTTTTCCACACGCGGCAGCATAATGCAGTATCAGCGGAGATTGACCTGTCCTGCAGAATTCCAATTTGTCAATTATGTTTGCGGTTTTAGCTGTGGATTTCACCCTCTTCCAATGAAGGGTGAGATCTGCAGCAAAATCGCATCTAATCCGCACCACAAACCGATGTTAGAAATTGCTGTTTTTGGTGCGGATATGCTTCAGAAATGCACATAAATCTGCCCGAAAATTAGCATTTCTGAACTCGTGTACAGGCAGCCTAACAATGCAGAATGACTAAACAGTGTGGTCTTCATGAGCTTGATTGTGCAGGCCATACATATTGATGACCTGACCTTAGGATGGGTCATTAATAGCTGATCGGTGGGGGTCCGACACCTGACACCCCCGCCGATCAGCTGTCTGAAGAGGAGGCGGCGCTCCATGTTCGTTGCGCTGCCCGTGGTGTTGGAAGTTTTGGCTCTGCAGTGTAAGTACAGGTACTCACTCCATTCGCTTACATACAGGGTACTGTAATGAAGCACCACCTACTCTTCAAACAGCTGAGCGGCGGGGGTGTCTGACCCCTGCCGATCAGTTATTTATGACCTATCCTAGGGATAGCTCATCAATATGTATGGCCTGCACGGTACTAAATTAAAGCGCGGCCACAGCACAACAGGCTTTGTTCACATGGTTCAAATTTGTGGCAGCGGAAACCGGACTTTTTCTGGAAAATAGAAAAAAACTGTGCTAAGACTACATTCACACCACAGAAACATGGCCAAACGGTCCATTTTTTAGTGGCCGCTTCTTTTCACTGATGCTTTTCTGAAAAACGGCTATTAAAATCACCCCCTTCAATTGTATGGGAGCGGTCAGGGTGTGAAAACCGACAAAATAGGACATGTCATATTTTTTTATGTCCATTAAAGAGAATCTGTTGCCAGTTTTATGGGGTCCTAACTAAGGGCAACATGGACTAGTGACAGATCTCGTTAGTAAAATGCTGGGTCACTTTCTTTAAATGACACAGCCATTTTGCCAAAATCTTGGCACGTGCCAATGAGTCCCTATATTCATGAGCTCCTGACTTTCCCCGCCCACCTGCTGCTGATTCAGTCAGAGCCGTGAGCTGATGAATGGCAGGACTCATTGTCGGCACTGGAGCTGTTAGAAGCGAGCAACATAAAGCTGGGGACAGATTCCCTTAAAAAAAGCTATGTGAATATAACCATAGGCTGCAATGGTTATGAAAATGGCCGTCCTGGCTGTTTTTCACTGTATTGTGAATGTAGCCTGACCCATTGGATTTTGGTGTGGATATGATGCAGAAACGCACGTATTTTCGTGCGGATCTTATATGCGTTCACCCGCACTTGTCTGCAGGTGGCCTGAGGTTTTGCTCGCTGGGTGTACATTCGTGTGAGCAAAACCATTGGCCGATCAGTACCGTTAGCTATTTAAGGCCTCTTTCACACTTGCGTTCTGAGGATCCGGCAGGCACTTCCGTCCCGCCGGATCCGTCAGAACGCAAGTGGCCTGAAAGCTTTAGAAGACTGATCAGGATCCTGATCAGTCTTCGAAATGCTTTCAGGTTACTATGGCAGCCAGGACGCTATTAAAGTCCTGGTTGCCATAGTAGTAGTGGGTAGCGGGGAAGCAGTATACTTACAGTCCGTGCGGCTCCCGGGGCGCTCCAGAATGACGTCAGAGCGCCCTATGCGCATGGATCACGTGATCCATGCGATCACGTGATCCATGCGTGTAAGGCGCCCTGACGTCACTCTGGAGCGCCCCGGGAGCCGTACGGATGGTAAGTATACTGCTCCCCATTACACTTTACCATGGCAACCAGGACTTTAGCGTCCTGGCTGCCATGGTAACCATTGAGAAAAAGCTAAACGTCGGATCTGGCGATGCGCCGAAACGACGTTTAGCTTAAGGCCGGATCCGGATTAATGCCTTTCAATGGGCATTAGTTCCGGATCCGGCCTTGCGGCAAGTGTTCCGGATTTTTGGACGGAACAAAAAGCGCAGCATGCTGCGGTATTTGCTGCGTCCAAAAAACGTTCCGGTCCTGAACTGAAGACATTCTGATTTCGGATTTCTCTCCATTCAGAATGCATGGGGATGATCCTGATCAGGATTTTTCCGGCCTAGAGCGCCGAGGGCGGAACTCTATGCCGGAAAAGAAAAACGCCAGTGTGAAAGGACCCTTAGTTTTTTCCACATTGACTTCAATAGGAAACAAAGCTAAAATGTGCTTGAAGAGGATACTTGCGACTTATCAAGCATAGGTGAAAACTGCTGCCTAAAAAAATGTGACGTTATGCACATGGTCGCATTTTCCCATTGAAATCGATAGTAAACTGTTGGTTGAGTTTTTACGGAGTATGGGTCTGCAATAAGCTGCAGTGTGAACTTAGACTTGGGGTATCTTCACACTGGCGTTTTTGTTCTCCGGCATAGTTTCGTCGTCGGGGCTCTATGCCGGAAAAAAAAGGTTCAGTTGAGATAATACAACCGCATGCATCCGTTTGAACGGATCCGCTTGTATTAACTTTAACTATTTGTTAACATTGTCAAAACGGATCCGTTTTGAACTCCATTGAAAGTCAATGGAGGACGGATCCGTTTTCTATTGTGGCAGAATGTGCTAGAGAAAACAGATCCGTCATTATTGACTTACATTAGGGGTCATGACGGATCCGTTTTGCTCCGAATCCCAGGACGGAAAGAAAACCGCAGCATGCTGCGGTATTTTCTCCATCCAAAAAACGTTGACATACTGAACGGAAGACATCCTGATGCATCCTGAACGGATTTCTCTCCATTCAGAATGCATTAGGATTATCCTGATCAGTTTTTTTCCGGCATAGCTCTATGCCGGGAAAGAAAAACGCTAGTGGGAAGGTACCCTTAGTCCTGCTCTCTCCGAAACAGTTCTCCAGTGTTCGCAGATTCCTCCCTGAAATCTTATCTTTCATAGTGTCAGTCCTGAAGCAATCTTGGAAAGACACATGTCTGCATGTGAAGACTTTCCAAGCTCAAGGCAGAATTTCCAAGTCACGTTTGGTCTGGTGATTTCAGCCGTGAGGTTTTTTTTTCCTCTTGTGCTGTGTAGTCCTAGAAGTCTACTTCCTCTTGTAACTTGGCATTTTTGAGCTGCTCCTCGTGAGGTTTACGTCGTGCAGTGCTGCGATCTTACATTATGCTCTTACAGGAGACCATCAGCGTTTGGGTGCGAGACCCTAAAATACAGAAAGAAGACTGGCACTCCTACCTGGATTATGAAATCTGCATCCATGTAAGTCTGTCTGGACTCTGATTTATTATCTTTCTGCTGTTCTTGGTTTCTGTATTGTAACATTCATGTGCTACATGTGAGCACTGGGATAGAGATTCTTAACACTTTCCCCCAAAGTTTCCCTAAATGTCGTTTATTCAGCTCTCTTGACTTGTTTGGGGAATGGTCGTGGCTTTAACTGTATGCATTTAGTGAAAGATTGTGTATATTACATATATTTTATAGAACTTAAATCTCTCTGCAGACAAACAGTATGTGCTTCACTGTGAAAACCTCCCGGGTGCGAAGAAGATTCAGAGAGTTTGTGTGGCTGCGCCAAAAACTTCAGAGCAATGCCGTCCTAACGTAAGCGACTGTGTCTTTATGCGTGTGTTTTAATCCTTAACACTATAATGACTAGGTCTGAAATATTTTGCATCTTGTTTTCTATTCATTATTGAACAGACCTATAAATGCATGTAAAATAATTATGTAACTTATGATTTTTGTTTTTGTAGGATTTTATGTTTTATGTAATGTATCAGCCTTAAAGTATATTTTTCAATTTTTCCCTTTTTTGTTATAATATATATATTTTTTTAGTCTACATATTTTAAACTTCTGTTGGTGTACTCCTGTATGTGACTAAATTGTGCTCTAGTCTGTACCTCTGACAAAGGCTTCGCCATCAGAGGGCCTACTGAACATTAAGCCCTGTGGCCCTTTGTCTAGGGCCGACTGCAGATGTGTCCTATAGTCTCTAGTTGGGTCACTGGGTCTTCAGCCGTCGGGGGAGTGCATGTGCAGAATCCATGGACCTCGGCGATCGGAGCAGCTTCTAATCTCTGCTGTAAGAAGTCTGAGAATAGGTCATTGATATTTCATTTCTGTAAAACTAATGAATGAAAATGCACCTGTAGGACACGGGTACTGTTGGGGTACTCAGTCACTTGCTACCCAGCAAGAAAACAAAAAATGAAAAAAAGGGGGGGTGGCAAAAATAAAACTTAACGTTTACTTCAAATTTTAAAATAAGTGTGCCACAAGTCGTCAGCATACCAAACCTAATGTGCTCATGCCTCAAAAGGGTCAAGGCGGGCACACAGCCATCAACATAAGGCAATTGAGCCCCAACAAACCTAAGTGTGTAATATCGGAGAATGGTCCGGGGGTCGCCGTGACCGGGTATAGGGTAGGTATAGTAGTTGGCCCTGGTAAGACCCTACTTGACCTAATGCTCCCTAGTCCTGATAATATAGATACACACATAGGGAATATTCATGAGCAAGTTTCATCGGAAATATATTACTGTATGCAATATCAAACTTTTCAAACTCAATGTCCCGACGCGTTTCATCTAATGTCGGCTACATCAGTGTCCCTTGGAATCTTCAGGGGACTTAGGGCCACTGATGGATATTGGAGTGCCCAGTTTGAACTGGGTTCCTTTTCAACGTGACTTAAAATGGCGTATGGCCCAGATTAGTCGTGTGGAGCTCCCGGGGCACCGGTGTGTCCCATATGCCGGTTAGATGTGCTGCGCTCCCGATATTACACACTTAGGTTTGTTGGGGCTCAATTGCCTTATGTTGATGGCTGTGTGCCCGCCTTGACCCTTTTGAGGCATGAGCACATTAGGTTTGGTATGCTGACGACTTGTGGCACATTTCTGTAAAACCCATTTATTTATTTTCCTGGATCCATTTCCATTTTTTTTTTTAATATATTATCCACTTATCAGTAATAGTAGCCTACACTTTTGGTGACCTGAAAAGACATGGCCTAGCGTAGGTCTGCACAATAGAAGCCTTTGGGTATGGTACATTCTGTATAAACATTTTCCTGGTTTTGATAACTAATCATTAGTGTATTCATTTTGTATTATAAGGGAAAAAAATTAAAAAAAAATTCCTCTTCTTTTTTTTTTTTCTTAACCAGTGAACTACCAGAACTGCCACCCAAAATCCCTTTCTTCAACACTAACAATGCGCATAACGTGGAGCAGCGCGTCCGTGGCTTACAGGAATTCTTGAATAAGTGAGTACTAAAATTCAAGTCCTGTGTAACAGAGCCATCTAGTGGCTGCCGTCATGCTTTTCTTTGTTCTCCCCCTCCTCCCTCAGGAGGGGGATTGTTCACTGTGGATCGTCTGTCTGTATAGTAGGTGGGGCTGCAGTTTCATGTCTTGTGCTTTCTGTCCTTTATTTAACCCAGTGTCCTTGTTTCAACCCATGTAAAAGAAAGATATGTAGATGAGCAGGTTCTCTTTCCAGTCCTATTGATCGGTTTCTACTATGTAAGCCGCATCCCTCCGGATGCAAAGTACAAGGATAATAGGTGACACGTCAAAGACGCGGGCTATTCACAAACGTTTTATTGCTCGAGATAAAAAATCATTTGACAGTTACTGCTTGTAGAAATACGTAGTCGCTTGTAAATGACAAGGGCAAGCGTGCAGCCCGAGCTCTCCTCACCGGCCGCTGGTCGGGTACGTAGCGATCTGATGCCCTCAGTATCCGTTAATGCTAGCACCTAGTGATGGGTGAGCAGGGTTTGGCCTGCTGTGTTACAATCCCTGTTCGTTCATGTACCTAACTCCTATTGCTAACGAATCCCTAGCTCCGTACATGGCTATAATGTATTACCTCTGCTGGGGCTCTTTCAAGATGGCGCCAGGTAATGTGACACTACAGTAGTCTCGTGCATGCGCCCTTACTGTAAGTAGCAGCGCATGCTTTAATGTATTACATTACAAATCCAAATCCGGGTACGTTAATGATTGTGGCAACCATCCACGTGCTCAACCCACGTTCGGATTCGTAATGTAGTATATAGTTGCATGCGCAGTAACCGTGCATGCACAAGACTACTGTAGTCTTGTGTTACCCGGCGCCGTCTTGAAAGGGTCTTATCAGAGGCAATACATTATAGCCATGTACGGTGCTAGGGATTCATTAGCATTATGAGTTATGTACATTACTGAACCCGGTCGCTCATCACTACTAGGAGCATCTGGTACTTATGCAACTGGCTGGCAGAAGAATGTGCCCTCCTGCATTCAACTGTATAGCCATCCTCTGGACAGTGATAGGGTTGAATATTGCAGCGGGTTGGCAGTATTTTGTACTGTACTGTCTATATGGTCCTGCTGGGGCAGTATTTTGTGCTTTTTTTTTTTTTTTTTTTTTTCCCCCCTCCTTGGCCACGTTACGTTTCCAGTCCACCCCTGGTCAGGAAAGATGGCTAAACGGTATGACCAGCTTTAGTGTCTATGTGCTACCCAAGTCTAAAAAGGTATGCAGTGCCATTGATAGTGTTAGTAGTTGCAGAATGTGATGATAGTTGTAGTGTGCACTGACATAGCATTATCTCTGTGGCTTCACATGCGCCGACTGAGCTGACAATTACTGGGAAGGGACTGTTCCTTCCTGATAATTGCCTGCTCGCACGAGCGTAGCTAACGGCTCATGGGCCCTGGTGCAAGAGTTCAGCTTGGGCCCCCCTTCCCTCAGTGCTTTGTGTGTCTTCTTATGTGGCACAAGGGTCTTTGGGCCCCCTCAGGCTCCTGGGCCCGGTAGCGACTGCTACCTCTGCACCCCCTATAGCTACGCCCATGCCTGCTCGTCAGTGGAGGGATGAGCTGCATTTACACGCAGCAATAATCTCCTCTTTGTGCAGACGATAGAGGGCTACTGCAGTCAGTCGTCCTCATACAGACTCATTAGTTTCTGGGCAGCAGATTGCTGTTCATAAATGATCATTTAGGTGTCTGCCTAAATGATGATTCCCTCAACGAACCTTTACACAGGCTGATTATCTGGAACCAGCGGTCCTGCTAATGTTTGTTCCCGACAATTGCCCCCTATAATTCCAACTTTAGTCTCAATCCTCCCTACTGTTCAAAGGTATTTTAGCAACTCCATTCTGACTCCTCCTTGATGCAGTTGTTGAGGACCACTGTTCTAGCTATTGTTGGGGGTCCCAGAGGTTAGACTCCTACTTACCGTATCTTAGATTGGTGGTAAATATTTTGGGTTAGGATACTACGTTAAGGCTGGAGTCCATAGCTGTCCGCTCACTTTGTACTGTATAAACGAGTTTTGTGACCTGTGGAAAAACCTTGGTGGATCTGGAGCTTGTTCAAACACTATAATTTTGTAATAGGAATTGCTAAAATCAGTGTGAACCTGATTTTATCTTAAAGGAATAGTATTCAGGTTATTATCCTTTCAATCTAAGCGCATTATAGGACTCTTGATGTGTTCAAACCAAAAGAATGGCATGGGAGCCGCATACATGTGTGTCAGCTTTCCCGGGGTCCCATTTCTTGCCCAAAAGAGATGCCGGCAGAGGGAACGAGCTCTAAAGGTTTTGCACTTTCCTCAGTTGGGATTAGTGCTGTTTTTTTTTTCCGGGACTTTATTATTGATAACCTGTCCTTTAGGATAGGTCATCCATATCCGGAACAGGCCATCGGGGCAGCACAGCTCCATACACTGGTAGTGGCCGTGAATGGTATTGCAGTGCTGCTTCTATTTACACTGAAAATGCAGTGTAATCTGCAGGCAGATTTTACAAAGTTGAGTTGATGAGCAGACTGATGTATAGATTTGTGGGAAAAGAGTCAGTATATTTTGTATTTCATTCATTTACATTTCTGCTCTTTCTGGGCGTTGATGTCAAGGAGGCGGTCCTATCGGTGATTGACAGCTCTCTCTGTATACACAGTCATAGAGGGAAGGCTGTCATCACTGATAGGACCGCCTACTTGACTCCAAACCCCAGACTGAGCAGCAAAATAATACAACATACGCTGGATATTTTCCCACAAAACGATCAATCAGCTTCTTTTTTTTTTTTTTGTGTAAGGGATTTATCGGATTGGTGGAGGTCCAACTCCTGACTGACACCCCCACCGGTCTACTCACAACTTATGATCAGTGAAGACACATTCATCATCACGTGGCGTAAGCTCAGTGCTTAAGTGAATAGTCAGAGGTCTATACCAAGCACAGCTGCTATACAATGTACGGCACATTGCTTGGTAAGCTGCATGGAGGCCGCCGAGCTCACTGGGGCTCAGCGGCCTCCTCAAACAGCTGATCTACAGGGGTCCAAGTTGTCAGACTGCCACCATTGAGATGCTGAGGACCTATCCTGTGATAGGTCATCAGTATGAAAAAAAAAAGCCAGAAAATCCCTTAAATTTATATTTTACCACTCCTCCTCAATAAAGTTATTTTAAAAATGTTTTTTTTTTTCTCTCCACATTATGAGAACCTCAAAGAGTAACGAAACTTTTGAATAATGCCATAGTAAAACTTTTTCTAATATACTTTAACCCCTTCTACCCCCGGCCGGTTTTTGCCCTTCTGCCCGGGCCATTTTTTGGAAATCTGACGTGTCACTTTAGGTCGTAATAACTTTGGAACATTTCTATTTATCCAAGCCATTCTGAAATTTTCTCGTGACACATTGTACTTCATGATAGTCATGAATTTGAGTCAATACATTTGACTTTTATTTATGAAAAAAAACTAAATTTACCCAAAATTTTGAGATATTCGCAATTTTCTAAATTTCAATATCTCTGCTTTTAAGACAGAAAGTGATACCTCATAAAATATTTATTACTTAACATGCCCCATATGTCTACTTTATGTTGGCATCATTTTGTAAATGTCATTTTATTACAGGACGTTGGAAGGCATAGAAGTTTAGAAGCAATTCTTAAAATTTTTAAGAAAATTTCCAAAACCCACTTTTTAAGGACCAGTTCAGGTCTGAAGTCACTTTGTGGGGCTTACACAGTGGAAACCCCCCATAAATGACCCCATTGTCGACACTTCACCACTCAAGTTACTCAAAACTGATTTTACAAACTTTGTTAACCCTTTAGGTGTTCCACAAGAATTAAAGAAAAATGCAGATGAAATTTCTAAATTTCACTTTTTTTGGCAGATTTTCCATTTTAATCCATTTTTAACACATCGAGGGTTAACAGCCAAACAAAACTATTTATTACCCTGATTCTGCAGTTTACAGAAACACCCAACATGTGGTCGTAAACTGATGTATGGGCAGACGGCAGGACGCAGAAGGACTGGACTGGTTTTAAGATGCCATGTCCGATTTGAAGCCCCCCTGATGCACCCTTACAGTTGAAACTCCCAAAAAGTGACCCCGTTTTGGAAACTAGGGGATAAGGCGCCAGTTTTATTGGTACTATTTTGGCGTACATATTACATTTTTTTTATTTTTTTACAACATTCATCATAGTTCATGTCCTATTTTTATAGAGCAGGTTGTTACGGACGCAATGATATTTAAAAAAAAAATTATGGTTTTGTCTCTATTTTCTGAACGCCTTATTTTTTTATTTTTCTGCTGATCAGCAGAAAAATAAAAAAAAATAAGGCGTTCAGAAAAGGGGTTTGCTTTTTGCAGGAAAAGCGCACTAAAGCGCACCATTCCCTATGCACTTAAAACTGACACTTCTGTACACCGCTGACTGAGTACGGAGTACGGATATGACCTTTTATGAATCGGGCCACAGCATAGTGAGTACGGCAGGAGTGCATGTTGCTGCTCCTGCCCATGCCCCCTGTAGGTTTACTAAGTCCGGGCATAGCACATGGGTAGCTGAGCGGTGCGGGCTCCCACCTGTGCCTGCTTTGCTAAGCTAAAAGCTGACGTGCATGAGTGTATGAAAAATACAAAATGCCTTAATAAAGTATGTAAGAAGTTTTACCATGGCATTAGGGACATCTTTATTAAACCTTGTTTTTTTTTTTTTCCATCAGTGAAACTGTGAGGGCTTGTTTCACAGGATGAGTTGACGTCTTCATTGGTACCATGGGATTACATAACCCTGATAACAATGGGCCGCAAGGACACCTATTCAGAGACTGTGTATTACACCTGCTGATTTTTCGGCAGATGATCGCCAATGAGCGTTCGTAGTATTTCTGGTAATACTGTCGCAGATTGCCTGATGAACGAGCAAACATTCGTTCATCGGGCAATTAAAATCAGGTCGAAAAAATCGTTTGCAGACGGAAGATTGTGATGTCTCAATCTGTAGCTGGTGAACAATGATTTAGTACAGGGAAGAGCGATGGTATAATGATCGCTCCTCCCTATACTAAGGAGGAGATCGCTCCATGTAATAGCAGCAAGTGTCCTCTGCTGTCGGGAAGGAACACTTCATTCCCCACAGTCGCCTGTTAAATCTCGCTGTGTAATGCACCCAGGGGCGGATTAAGTGCATGATAGGCCCGGGGCTGTCTACCCAACTTGGGGCCCCCCCCCCCCCCCACTCCATTTTAGGTTTCAGTTTTTTTTTCTGTATAAAGAGGCTGCGGTGCTTTGTAAGCATCACAGTCTCTTCCTAGGCCATATGATGTCACATTCATCGTTCACATGGCCTATCTGCAGCTCTGTCCTATCTGAGTGATTGGGGCTGAGCTGCAATACCAAGCGCAGTGCTATCAAATGGAAAGCGCTGTGCTTGGTAAGGAGCAAAGAGGCTGCGGCGCTCACTGGAACATCGCGGTCTCCTCTAACAGCTGATTGGCGGGGTGCCAGGAGTCAGACCCCCACCATCTCATAACTCTCTGAGTACAGATGTCATAGATGTTTCCTGCAGTCCTATGTAACACCCCACATAACACAGTGAATTATTGTGTTATGTGGGGTGTTACCTAGGACTGCAGGGAACATGTACATTATCTGCACACAGAGAGTTATCACTGGTATCTGGGCTGTTACATAGGACTGCAGGTGAAACATTTAAATTTTAGTTGCCAAATTTAAAATACATATGATTATGATAAAGACTTGGAGGAGAAGATGAGACGCAGGTCACAGCAGTGAGGATACAGCACCACATACCTCTTACATCCAGGGACTTCTCCTGTCATGTAGATCTTCTCTTTCCTCTTCTCCTCCGTTTGACCATGACCGCCATGACTAATTCTTTCAGCCGCATCTCGTCCCTACAGAGTTTGTTACACAGACACGTTAGATTTCTCATAATTGGGGTCAGTTATCAAACTGGTGTAAATTATAACTGGCTTAGTTGCCCATAGCAACCAATCAGATTCCACCTTTCATTTTCCAGAGGAGCTGTCAAAAATGAAAGGTGGAATCTGTTGCTATGGACAACTAAGCCAGTTCTACTACAACAGTTTGATAAATGACCCTAAAGATCCCTATAGTGTCTACAGCAGTTATAATGTCCCCTAGAGTGCCCCCAGTAATACTAACATCCTATATTGTGCTCCAGGTAACAATACCTGTATAGTGTCCCCCAATACCCCACACTACCCCCATATAGTATTTTCCCTTCACACTGCCCCCATACAGTAATTTCCCCACACTGCCCCCATACAGTAATTTCCCTCACACTGCCCCCATACAGTAATTTCCCCACACTGCCCCCATACAGTAATTTCCCCACACTGCCCCCATACAGTAATTTCCCCCACACTGTCCCCATATAGTAATTTCCCCCACACTGTCCCCATATAGTAATTTCCCCCAGACTGCCATCTATTAATTAATTTGCCCCCACACTGCCATCCATTAATTAATTTGCCCCCACACTGCCATCCATTATCTAATTTTCCCCCACAACTGCCATCCATTAATTAATTTTTCCCCACAACTGCCATCCATTAATTAATTTTCCCCCACAACTGCCATCCATTAATTAATTTTCCCCCACAACTGTCATCCATTAATTTGCCCCCACACTGCCATCCATTAATTAATTTGCCCCCACACGGTCATCCATTAATTTGCCCCCACACGGTCATCCATTAATTTGCCCCCACAACTGCCATTCATTAATTTGCCCCCACAACTGCCATCCATTAATTTTCCCCTACAACTGCCATCCATTAATTTTCCCCTACAACTGCCATCCATTAATTTCCCCCCACAACTGCCATTCATTAATTTGCCCCCACAACTGCCATCCATTAACTAATTTGCCCCCATGGAAACATGCCCCACTGTCCCTTAATATCCCCCCTCCCCACACAAAAAAAATAAAGAGCTAATACTTACCTGTATGCTGAATGGTGTGGCAGGCGCGCGTACATCAGAGCGTGCGCGCGCCACTATACAGGCGCACAATGACGTCATCACGCGCGCCGCTCGATGATGTCATCGCGCACGCCGGGCTTATACCACCACATAGGCCTCAGGCCTACTAGGCCTGAAGCCTATGGCGGTGATAGGCGGCGGGGCAGGGAACTATACGCTCCCGTGCCCCGCCGCAGTATGTGGGCGCTCGGGTCGGCATTGGGCCCCCCAGTGATGCCGGGCCCGGGGCTGCCGACCCGAACGCCCCTATGTTAATCCGCCACTGAATACACCCTTTAGTCCACGAGGCCGTGTGATGGGTAATCATTGTCATTAATAGGTGTATTGAATATAGTGATTTGTTATAGTATTACACTCTGCTCTCATTTAGAATTTCTGCAGCTTTATGTAGTAAAATTATTTTTATTTCAGACCTGGTATGTGCCAGATTATCAGATGGTCATGGAAAAAATAAAAAAATCATATTTGTAAGTACGGTTGAGCGAACGATTTTAAGTTCGGCGTCCAAGTTCAGGTTATCGAAGAATCCCGTTATGGATTCCGCTACCACGGACCATAACAGAATTTGGAATCCATAAGGGGATTCTTCAATGAACCCGAACGCTGAACTTAAAAAAACAAGTTTGCGCAACCGTCCTTCACTGCTCTACTTCCTTCTTCTCCTCCACACAGAGCACAGGAGCTCCACCCCTCATGTCACATGATCATTATACCAGGCCCTTTACCACCTCTTATCCAATCCAGTACTGAGCCACGCCCCCTGCACTGATCACATGACTGTGACGTCACACCAGGTCCTTAGTGTTGTCCAAGGTTCGGGTTCATCGAAGAATCCCCTTATGGATTCAAAATTCCATTATGGTCCGTGGTACTGGAATTTATAACGGGATTCTTCGATAACCCCAACCCGAACTTTGGACGCCAAACTTAAAATACAAGTTCGCTCAACCCTATTTGTAAGCATTTGTAAGAGTATTCAAAGGCCCACAATATTGACATACAATCTACTTCTATGCTGAGGCGCTGCCGATTTCCCTTGCACATCACCCTTGAGGGATCTGTTCTTCTGCATTTTGTGGCAAAAAGGAAAGAAGAAAGAGACTAGAAAAGGGACTAACAGGCAGAGCAACTCATAGGCCAGAATATAGTGACAGTGTGTGTATAGGTAAGGATGAAAGTTAGGGCCTTGAAACGCGTTGTAGTAGAGACCAATAAATTTACCTTCACCTATATTTTAGATTTTGTCCGCTGGCGCTACATAAATCGGATAGCACCAGTGCCGAGCTTTTTATGTTACTTATCAAGTGAATGGAAATATAGTTTATCCTATTTACTGCATGCAAGAGAAGTTGTCCTCTGAAATTCAGGTGTAAGCTTTTTCATTGGACACTTCAGTTTCGCATTTTGACTGCAGAAACATACAAAATATGCTCCATATTTTGCGCCCTCCCATTGACCTAACTAGAAAAAGCACCATGTAAACCAATTGAAAAAGTTATGCGCCACTTCTTGAAGAATTGCGTTTACATCAGTGCCATTAAAAGATGTATTTGTCATTGAAGGTATCAGGAAGCTGTCTGAAAGATTTTTTTAAAGCTTATTTCGGCTCCTGATGTAAGCATTGTTTGCATTGATATACGCTTCACATTTAGCCGTGTGTACATATCCTTATAATACTCCAAGTAAAAGAGAAACTTTAGCAGCTTCCAAAATATGATTAATTTTATTTATTGTTTTTGGCACCTTTTCATGTGTACCATATATCAAGTGACCCAGGGGTCTATATCAAGTGTATAAATCTGGGCGTGTTTGAAGCACAGGTCAATACACATTATGCCCAGTAGAGGGCAGCAAACACTGCACGTTTATTTAGAGGCTGCCTGACTTTGTGCTCACGTCTCGCCTTTTCTCACAGATGACATCATCTTCGCTCCTTGGACAATGTGTTTTAGACGAGGTTGCTGATAATGCTGCAGAGTGTTGTATGCATGTCTGTTACAAGGAGAATAAATGCACATATAGTTTGTGTTCCCCTAGAGATCTAGAATCGCACAACATATTATTATTCTCCATTGTATAATGCTGTAAAAGGAATGGCCTGGAATAAACCGAGGTTCTGAATAGCAACGTGTATGTTCATTTCTCCAAGTCAGCTTTTTATCTTTTCATGCTTAAACGGGTTTTCTGATATATTTTAACTGACCTTTTCTCATGGTTGGGTTCTCAGTATCTGATCGGTGGGGGTCCGAAAACAGGGACCCCCACCAATCAGCTGAGAAGGCATCTTGCAGCATTTCATCGGTCAAAAGGCCTAGGCACAGCTCTTGCCCCAATAGAAGTGATGAAGAATACCCCTTAAAGGCAGTCGGTCATCTCAGAGCACCCCTATAAACTACCATAAAAGATAAATAGTCTATAGAGGGCTGGGCTCGAATCAGTAATTCTTATCCTTATACGCCCCCGTCCCATTGCCCTGCTCTGCGCCCAAAAACTGTCTGTGCGTTGCATAGAAGGGGCAAGTCCTGGATTCCTTACCATTAGGGCCCATTCACACCACTGTATATTTCTGTCCGCATCCATTCCGCAATTTTGTGGATCCAGGCAATTATTCTGACTGCCTGATTGGAGTTGGGAAGGAATTTTTAACCCCTAAAGTGGGGAAAGTTGGCTTCTACCTCACAGGGTTTTTTTTTGGCCTCCTTCTGAATCAACTTGCAGGATAACAGGCTGAACAGGATGGACAGATGTGTTTTTTTTGGCTATATAAATTTACTGTGTTACTAGATGCGGACCCATTTATTTCAATGAGGCCGCAAAAGATGTGGGCTCACCGCATCCGTATATCCATTCTGTGGCCCCCACAAAAAAGATAGAACATGTCCTATTCTTGCCCATATTTGTGGACCAGAATAGGCATTTCAATCATGGAGAAGGATGTTCCATTCTGAAAAATAAGGAAGGCATGCGATCGGTATCCGTGTTTTTGCGGCTCTAGAAAAACGGATACGGTCGTGTGAATGAGCCTTTATGTTCACATTCTCAGGTACACAGTGGGGAAATGAGGGCGAGTGTAAAGAAAAAAAAATGACCGAGCTCAGCTCCTAGCAAGGGTACTTTCACACTTGCAGCAGGACGGATTGGACAGGCTTTTCACCAGTATATACCTATAATGTGGGCGAGGGCAGAGTTACGGTGCAGCACGACAGTGCTAAAAAGTTGGAAATGCAGTACTTTTAGTCCGACGGCCTCTCGCCATGCACTGCCGTGCTGTGCCGTAACTCCGCCCCCATTATAATCAATGGAGACGGAGCGGCAGCACGGTGAAATAGCGGCAGGGCGGATCCGACAGGGTGAACAGCCTGTCCAATCCGTCTTGCCGCAAGTGTAAAAGTAGCCTAAGTTTATAGAGATTGTCTGAGGTGATGGAGTCTCTTTAAAGAGGACCTTTCACCTGAAAATGAATGTGAAAAAAAAGATATACCCTTACTTGCCTGCCCCCCGTGGTGCTTATTCAGCTCTTCGTTTTTCAGTATGTGCCCCCGTTTGTCCGCGGTGCCCCCGCAATATTTCCCGCCTTCTATGCTAATGAGCCATTCGGCTCAACTGGCCGGGCCTGCAGAAGTTCTCCTGGGTGTGTCTGTCTTCTCCCTGGCACGGATCGCATCCAATCAGCGCGCTCCGCTCTTAGCCAGGGAGAAGAAGCTCCAGTTCTCGCGAGAACTGGAGCGATTTTATCTATCCTGAGCCGGCGCAATCTCGGATTCCCGCGGCGAGCATCGGAGCAATGTGGGAGACGGCAGCAGCACCCAGATCCTCTAGGCAAGTATGTAAAATCCTTTAGGTAAGTGTGTATACTCCGATGCTCGCCGCGGAAATCCAATACGACCACAGCCGGCACACGGTCGTGGGCATGAGCCCTTACTGTTTGGTGCACCTTGTGTCCCCTGCATCATCGCTACCTGCTGTGAAATCTCAGGGACTGTCAGACAAGATGGGGAAGGCACATCACTACTGGTACGGCAATGGTGCACCAGACTGATCGGCCCCAAAATCTTATTTGCGTAAAAATAAAATTAAGCATTTCTCAGGATTATGGCTCATGCACATGGACGTATAATTATTATTTTTTTGCTGCCTCTATGCAGAACCATTCACTTCAATTGGGCCACAGAAAACGGAAAAAAAACAGAATTTCCTATTATTGGCAAGGATAGGTAGGACTGTTCTATTAGGGGCTGGGCGTTCGGTTCCGCAAAATGCAGAACGCACACAGCCGGTAAACGTGTTTTGCGGACCACAAAACAATGGTCATGTGCATGATCCCTTAGAGCAGGGTTTCCCAACCAGTGTGCCTCCAGCTGTTGCAAAACGCAAAACTACAACTCCCAGCATGCCCGCACAGCCAAAGGCTGTTCGGGCATGCTGGGAGTTGTAGTTTTGCAACAGCTGGAGGCACACTGGTTGGGAAACACTGCCTTGGAGGACTGGTGGTATGCTTACTTTGAAACTGATCCTGGAGGTGACAGACTCCTTTCAAGCCCAAGCCCTCAGCTGGGACAACATAGGACAAATTCAACAAGAATCATTGACCTCACTTGAGGCGGAAAGCTGGTGAAGTCATGATTAGGACTTTGGCTCACAAACAGGTCCCCAGGTGACCGGACTGTTGTACTAAAAAATGTCACTTGATCAGTAAAGGATTACTGAAAATTACAACTCCTCCCATATTATATATTTCCTCACGGTGCCTAAACTGAGAGATCTTGTTCGAATGTGAAGTAGTCAGCATTTGCCAGACGAGTGGTGAATAGATCTTCCTGGCAATTGTCAATGGCCTCCTCCCTGGAAAGAGTAATAATTTCCAGTCCGTGCTGTCTGGCAGGATATAATTAGTCTAATGTGTAAATGCCCTGGACGATCCTGAAGCTCTGCCTAATATTTTACTGCCATTATACAGATTTCAGATTCATTCTTCTAAGTACATGTTTCTTTACACTAAGCAGTACTTGATTTTGACATTTTAGTGCTGTTTCCATTCTGTGTAGCTGCGGTAGTAGTTTCCTGGAATGTATAGGTCAGGTATGCTCGGTAGTATGTGCTAGATGTCAGTGGGGTTAATTGCACGTTGTATACATTTTACTCTTTTCAAGTTGTACCTGTTTGTGTTTGTTTATCATAATGGATCCAAAAAACGGATGCTGCTGAATGAAGTCTGTCCCCAATAGGCACTCTCGCTTTCTGCCTCGCTCACTCTCTGGCTCTCGCTCGCTCTCTCTGGCTCTCGCTCGCTGCCTCTGGTTCTCTCTCTCTCTCTTTCTTTCTGGCTCTCTCTCTCTCGCTCTCTGGCTCGCTCTCTGGCTCGCTCTCTCGCTCTCTGGCTCGCTCTCTGGCTCTCTCTCTCGCTCGCTCTCTCTCTCGCTCTCTCTCTCTGGCACTCTCTCTCTCTGGCGCTCTCTCTCTGGCGCTCTCTCTCTGGCGCTCTCTCTCTCTGGCTCTCTCTCTCTCTCTGGCGCTCTCTCTCTCTCTGGCGCTCTCTCTCTCTCTGGCGCTCTCTCTCTCTCTCTCTCTCTCTCTCTCTCTCTCTCTCTGGCTCTCTCTCTCTCTCTGGCGCTCTCTCTCTCTCTGGCGCTCGCTCTCTCTCTCTCTGGCGCTCGCTCTCTCTCTCTCTGGCGCTCGCTCTCTCTCTCTCTCGCGCTCTCTCTCTCTCTCTCTGGCGCTCGCTCTCTCTCTCTCTCTGGCGCTCGCTCTCTCTCTCTCTCTCTGGCGCTCGCTCTCTCTCTCTCTCTGGCGCTGCTCTCTCTCTCTCTCTCTGGCGCTGCTCTCTCTCTCTCTCTCTGGCGCTCGCTCTCTCTCTCTCTCTCTGGCGCTCGCTCTCTCTCTTCTCTCTGGCGCTCGTCTCTCTCTCTCTCTCTCTCTGGCGCTCGCTCTCTCTCTCTCTGGCGCTCGCTCTCTCTCTCTCTGGCGCTCGCTCTCTCTCTCTCTGGCGCTCGCTCTCTCTCTCTCTGGCGCTAGCTGTCTCTCTCTCTCTGGCTGCTACTGCTGCTCTCTGGCTGCTCTCTGATGAGCGCTCTTTCTGCTGGCGTCATCTCTGCTCTTCTGGCGCTAGCTGTCTCTCTCTCTGGCGTCGTCTGTCCTTCTGGCGCTCTGGCGCTGGCGCTGCTCTCTCTGGCGTCTTCTGGCGCTGCTGCTCTCTGAGCGCTCTGCTGCTACGCTGCCTCTGGCTGCTCTGGCGCTCGCTGCCTCTGGCGCTCTGGCGCTCGCTGCCTCTGGCGCTCTGGCGCTCGCTGCCTCTGGCGCTCTGGCGCTCGCTGCCTCTGGCGCTCTGGCGCTCGCTGCCTCTGGCGCTCTGGCGCTCGCTGCCTCTGGCGCTCTGGCGCTCGCTGCCTCTGGCGCTCTGGCGCTCGCTGCCTCTGGCGCTCTGGCGCTCGCTGCCTCTGGCGCTCTGGCGCTCGCTGCCTCTGGCGCTCTGGCTCTCGCTGCCTCTGGCGCTCTCGTCTCGCTGCCTCTGGCGCTCTGCTCTCGCTGCCTCTGGCGCTCTCTCTCTCGCTGCCTCTGGCGCTCTCTCTCTCGCTGCCTCTGGCGCTCTCTCTCTCGCTGCCTCTGGCGCTCTCTCTCTCGCTGCCTCTGGCGCTCTCTCTCTCGCTGCCTCTGGCTGCTCTCTCTCGCTGCCTCTGCGCTCTGCTCTCTCTGCTGCCTCTGGCGCTCTCTCTCTCGCTGCCTCTCTCTCTCTGCGCCTCTCTCTCTCTCTCGCTCTCTGGCGCTCTCTCTCTCGCTGCCTCTCTCTCTCTCTCTCGCTATCTCTCTCTCTCTCTCGCTGCTCTCTCTCTCTCTCTCGCTGCCTCTCTCTCTCTCATCTCTCGTCTCTCTCTCTCGCTGCTTCTCTCTCTCTCTCTCGCTGCTCTCTCTCTCGCTGCTCTCTCTCTCTCTCTTCTCGCTGCCTCTCTCTCTCGCTCTCTCTCTCTCTCTCGCTGCCTCTATCTCTGTAGCATACATCTATCTATCGTCTTAGCATATACTCTATATCTCTGCTGCATATCTATATGCTCTAGCTGTAATATCTCGATATCTATCTATCTATCTTACTCATGTATATGCTATCTCTCATCTCTGCTATATGTCTCTCTCTGCAGCATGTATCTGTCATACTGCATCTCTTGCGTCATCTCTTCGCATGCCTTCTATCTAGCTATGTCGCTGCTATCATATTACTTCGTCTCTCTCATCTGCGCTGCTTCTTCTGCTCTCTCTCTGCTATCTCTGCCTTCATCTGTCTCTCTTGCGCATCTCTCATACGTCTGTCTCTCTCTCTATCTCTGTCATCTTAGCTCTCTCTCTCGCTCTCTCTCTCTCGCTCGCTTCTCTGTCTCTCTCTCTCTCTCTCTCTCTCTCTCTCTCTTTTTCGATGCCTCTGGCGCTCTCTCTTTTTCGCTGCCTCTGGCGCCCTTCTCTCGCTCGCTGCCTCTGGCGCTCTCTCGCTCGCTTTTTATGCCTTTTCATGGAGTAGCACTGGTAACCCATGATGTCAGACAGACACTAAAAGAACACTCTTTTAGTGCCAGTTATTGTAATCCTAGTCAACCCCTTTAAATAGAAAGCTTAGGAAAATCTAAGTCCTAGTCGTTCATAATCGTTGAAGTCTGCCAAGCCCTCAGATCTCATTTGGGTCAGTCGGATAATTTGTGTGTGTCTCCAGAGGTGGCAGTGCATCTATCAGACATATGTAGCCTATGCTGTGGATATGCCATGAATGTTTCAGATACAAATACCCCTTTAGGTATACTTGACGTTCCCAAAGATGTTCGTGTAAAGTCTTATTGAGTCCTATTTGAACAGTATTTGATCCTAGTTATTACTTTCTGAAAAAAAGAAAAACCCACTGTAGTAGTTGTCAACCACTGTGGCCTCTACATGGGTTGTCGAGTTTCTGGACACGAATGGTTGTGAGGTGAAAGCTGAGTGGAGCATGTGTCCCTGCAGATTTGCTATTAAGGAGTCTGGGAAAGCTGGACGAGGGCCCTGTGCCCATATTGATTACCACCTACCTCCAGAAGTTGAAGGAACTAAGAAACTGCTGGATAGAATGATTAAAACTTGACCCAGGAGGAAAAATCACGGATGTAGACCTGACATGGATGGATTTACAGGGGATATTTCAGTTTTTACATTGCCACCATACATTTGTCTCCTACTATGGTACGCTCCCATCATGAATGGTCGTTTCTGCTTCCAGTTTGCCACATGCAGTTGTCGGTGTATATCAGAGTCTCACATGTGAGTCTTGGGGATTGCTATTGGTGACTGGTAAATGATCTCCCTCTCATTCCCGACTCTCCAGGCTCCAAATTCTTGCTGTCCTGCCTCCGATTTATTGGCGCACATGGCTGTTAGAATGATTTAGACCAGGCTTTGCCCATACTTGTTTTTAAAGTGACTGCCTGTTATTATGGGGCACACTATTTATCTGAAGTAGATATATAGATTACAGTGTAGTTACGATGACAGAGGTATTATTCACCAGAAGCCTCTACAGCTCCGATAATTTGCTCCTGTATAAATTTACATGATAAATGCCACCCTTGATGTCTTAAGAGAACCATTACACGGCAAGAATCATTTATAGTCATTTGTACATGTGGTGTATTGACCGGCTCTGCGGTGACACCATGTAGCGGCAGGTGATGCTGAAGAATGAAATCCAGGAAACATGGAACCTATTAACCAGGTCAAGCTCTTCATGTATCTCCGTTTTTCCCTTGGCTCTTGTACACATGGGGCAACATTCTCTTTGCTCCTGATTCATCACATGATCAGAACATCTATGTCTTAGACGCTTTATTGTATTAAGGCTGTTCTGATAGGAGAGCCCCTTACGGGTTTTATGTAATGAAAACCTGTACTTTCATGACTTCATTTTGAGTTTGGTGCTTTTCATAACTTTTCTGGTAGGCTTTGTGCTCCTCTGTTAGACTGTACCCTTTAACAAAGCTTCATGGTTCCCCTTTGCCCTAGATTGAATAAAACACTTGGGTGGAGATTTATCAAAAGTGGTATGAAGGTAAACTGGCTTAGTTGCCAATAGCCACCAATTAGATTCCCTCAAATTTTTTTGGGAGCTCGTTTGGAAAATGAAAGGTGGAATCTGATGGATTGCTGCTCTGTCCTCTTCTATATGATGGATACAACATTTGGTTCTGTAGGATCTACCATATGCTGATCATTTCCCACATCAAACCAATGCTAGGGCAGGACAGGAGGGAAATGCGTTGGGATTCTAGTAGTAAAACAAGATACTTGTGAACCTGGTTCTTCACCAATACAGCCACCTCTTTCTTTGTGGACACCATTCAATATATTGAGGGGTACATTTATTAAGACTGGTGTTTTTAGACAACGGTCTTAATAAGCCCTCTATGCTGGTGGTGGATCGCCAAATTTATATAGCGGCCCATGCTACACCCCCCTTTTTTCTTAACACCTGGCGTGAGCTGGGAAAAAGTTGCAGATCCTGCCGCAACATGGTGTGCACCAGATCTACATCTGTTCAGAAATGACCCCCTAAATGTATGGAGTAGATCATTCAGCCTGCACCAGGACATGTTGGATGACTGCACCTCCTAAAGAATGATCTGTCCCCATTTAATCTCTATTGCAGTTTTATTTGCTATGTTTAGCAACTTGTTTGGCCTGATTAAGAGGCCTTATATCAGGCATGTCCAAACTGCGGCGCTCCAGCTGTTGAAAAACTACAATTTCCAGCATACCCTAATAGCTGTAGGCTATCCAGGCATGCTGGGAGTTGTGGTTTTGCAACAGCTGGAGGGCCACAGTTTGGACATGCCTGCCTTATATTATTTCATTCCAGGCTTGCTATGGGGGCAGAGTCTGGTGCGATGCTTCAGAGGTTACTGATGCTTGAAAGTGCACTGTGAAACTCGTGACTTCAAAAAAAATCCTGGCCGTGAAGCGTACTTGTAGTTTCATTACTATCTGTGACACCTTTAATGTATTTGTAGAGCATCGTTTGTATTTTATCAAAATGCTGAAGGCTACTTTCAGTGCCTGAGCTTTCATCTGGATGCATTTGTATTCATGTTAATCGGAGCCAAATGCCATATAGTACAAAAAATTGTAACATTACTGATAAAGGGAATGAAATAGTAGGTGCACTTTAAAAGGAACCGGTCAGCAGAGTTTTTCGTCATTAAACTGGTGCTATGCTGCTTGTAAATACCTCTATAGAGAGCCTCCCATTGAAATTGTTGGCTTCACTAGGAGAAAAGGTTTTAATACCACGGCGTGCTGATTTCCAGTACGGATCTGGGCTGAGCTGGAGAGGTGAGTAGTCATGGTGCCCTGCTTTTTAGCACGTCCATCTTGGCTTGATTGATGTCACACTTGTGATGTCAAGGAATACGGTGTATGGAATAGTCAGTGGCTATGCCAACCACAGGAGACATCTGCAGTGAGTGACAGTGTCACCGTGGGCTGTGCTCGGTCTCGTTAGCAATCGAGTATTCTACCGATAATTTTTCAGAGCCCATTGTGGGCCAGGGAGACCACGGAGCGGGAATAATGACAAGCGCTTCACTCCCACTCCGTGGTCACGTGACACAAACGAATTCTGGATGCAAAAAATTAGCATCAATGATTTTCTGGTGTCAAATTGCTCGATTTAATCGAGTACTCGCTGCAGCCCTAATCCCAGCGATCATTTGGCCCTGAAGCGCTGTGCACCTGAGAGGAGAGAAGTGAGAAGAACACTTCTGCCTTTTCTCGGGGGTCCCCTCTCTGACTGCCAGGCACCCAATATACAACTTAAAGGGAATGTGTCACTAACATATTTTTTTTTTCTGCCAGTTAAAACCAGTAAGTGACACATCTCCTTTTATTTTCTGATTGCAGATTTGTTTCATTCTATTTCGTGAACGTGACTATGGGGGCGGCCATCTTGCCTGAGCTGTTTAACAGCATTTAGAAAGCATTAAGAAAATTGCTTTACGGCAGCCCCATGGGCCATTGAGACATTGGACAGGAGGGGACCACATTGACTTCTATGGGAGAGTCTTCTAGGCATGACCTTTGCAGGGGTCATTGTACAAGGAAAGAATAGATGAGCTCTGACAATCGCCTATTGTGAATAGTGGATCCTGTCTTATCTGTCATTCTAATCCTGTCTGTAATGATAAGGAGATAACTGCAGTAAAGGGATCTCTACAGACCAAAGAGTGGTGCCCATTAGGCCTAGTGGCCAGTGTTAAAAATGCAGGACAATGTGTTATTTTTTGTTTTTGTTTGCTTGTTTATATATAGGTATTGACATGGAAAATGTAAAATATCATTAAAAATTCTTAAAAAATGTGTTTAACATTAAATGTGATCTGAACAATGGATCATTTTCTGATGACACCTTCCTTTCAAACCTGTGCCATATCTAAACAGTGGCGTGGGCTTCAAGCACCACCAGTTTCTATATGCAACTAGTAGTCGTTAAGCATTGTTCAAAATTTAGCTAATAAGCCCTCTGGTTAACTGTGGAATATCATGAGTTGCTGATACCATTATGTATATTACGTGTATACTCTAGTAGAGCCTTTCTGTCCTCGTCATGAAACCTTAGTTCATATTCGGATTAATTGTGAACCTATAAAGTTGTTTGTTCAATAAAAAAAGGCAACTGCAATGCATGGGCAGAAAAAGGGTAAAATGTGGGGGGTGACGACCTCTTGAAATGTGTAGCTGTATGAAGAGTTAGAAATGATAACTAGACTAAAGCCCAAATTAGGGAAAAAACTTTTTATTAGTGATTTCTGGACATGGCGCTAATTATTTGCGGTATAGTGTGATTCTACTTACCTCTTTGTATTGGTGATTAATAATGATAAATACTGTCGTAATAAGACCTGTAACCTGTGCCTTGTTCATTTCCTGCAGGCTTTGAGTCTAGTACCACCCGGCAGAAAGTGCCCCTTGCCCCTAATGACTTCCACTCTACTTTTTTCTTTAAGGGTCATGCAGTGCCCAGTCTTGCTCTCAGACAGTCGCCTTCACCTTTTCTTGCAAACTCAACTCTCCCTGGAAGAAATTGAAGCCTGCGCCTCTGGCCAGACCAAATACTCAGTTTCCGAAGCCATTCATAAGTTCGCCACCTCGAACCGGCGGTTTCCTGCGGAGGAGGAAGAACAAACAAGTTGTCACTTACTTCCTGAGAGGTACTTTCGTGTGTGGTAGACCCTCTTATTCTGTTGTTGGTGTTCTACTTTGATAATGAAAAAATTAATTGACTGAGATTTTATTGAGCTGTGACAGCTTCTCATAAGAGTCCTCGCACACCTCCACACTGAATTAATGGATGCAGTAGAAATTCAATTATCTGCATTCTGATTATGTGAATTTCATTTAGTCAGACTTGAATTATTCGCGTTTAAATTATCTGGTTAAAAAAAAAAAAATCCAACCACACTCCAAATGGCTAATTAAAAGTCCAAATTTCCTGTCTCTCTTTTTGAAGGGAGATAATTAAAGTTCTCCTCTGCTACTCAGCCTTTGAGTGTGTTGTGAAAACCAATTTCCTCCTCCCATCCCCCTTTTTATAGCATAGCTACCTCGGACCTCTGGATTCTTTTTTTTTTTTTCTTCCCTTTGTTTCAGATTTGTTTTCTAATTTACTGTTTTCCTTCAACAGTTCATCTTCAACGTTGGGGGTCAAACATGATAGTCGTTTTCTACATGGTTGCAAACCTGCGGAAGAACATAGAGATAAGTGGAAGACCATCCTGGCCCCATCACCTCCAGAATAGCCTATTATTCCACTGCTGCATGGACGCCCAAGTGCAATTCTAAATCCTTACCAGAACATCTAACTAAGGCTACATGCACACAAACTTTGTTTGTTTCCGTGTCCATTCCGGTTTTTTTGCAGTTAGGATGTAAACCCATTCATTTCAATGGGTCCGCAAAAAATGCGGACAGCACACCGTGTGCTGTCAGCATCAGTGTGTCCGTTCCGTAGCCCCGCAAAAAAAATAGAACGTGTCCTATTCTTGTCCGTTTTGGGCATTGTTGCAAAGGATCTGCAAAATAAAAAAAATGGCATACGGATGTCGTCAGTGTTTTTTTTTTTTTTTTTTGCGGACTGCAAAACACATACGGTCCTGTGCATGTAGCCTGATAGTGAAGACAGTGTTTAATGGGGAGAAGGTGTTGACCCAAGGGTAAACCAAAGTTTGAGGTTCTGCGTGAAGTTCATCCTCTGGAAGGCTGACGTGAGAATCTTGCACTACCAAGTGTGTTACTGCTGCCAGTAATGGAGCTGGAAAATGACTTCATGAATTTAAGATATTGCTTTTATTTTTTGTTAGGTTATTTTAAATAGTATTATAGATGGGAGGAAACGAATTCTGAGCTGCCGTAGGTTTTCACCCTGGAGTTCTATCCTAGTACCATAAATAGACCAATACCCTTTTTTTTGTTACCTATTTTCTGTATGTGTTATGAGTATTTATAAGCCATTTTGCTATATTTTATGCACTCAACCACTGATATGTCCATTATGCTGTTTTATAGCTCATCCCACCCTTCCAATGGTTAACTAAAATTCAATTTTAATAGAAACTTCTGTCTGTACTGTTTCTGGTGGTCGCCTCGATTTTTACCTTTCAGCCTGGAAAGCACTACAGATATTAGTTTTAGGCAACTCTTCATTTCAAAAAATCGTCATGTCTGTTTTCAGAAAGATTGTATGCACTTTATATTTCATCAGATACTTGACTAGAATGTGAAAACCAAAATACTGTATTATACACTTTGTGTTACCTCTGTCAGCAGGTGATGCTAGCTTTTATTTGATTTTTTGTTTCCTGGCATAGCAGTTAATATATTTGTAGCCTGAAAATTATATTGTACGTTTTTATTTGATTGTTTTGTCTAAATAAATATTTGTGCAAATGAACGATGATGATGATAATGTGTCAAACAATCTGTTGTATTGGAGTGTATGTGTGTTTTCATTTTATTTTTTTGATACATGATAAAAACACATTCTCCCCTTCCCCAATTTTAAATGTACAATAATTAAGCATCCATTTCTGTGCTGATGAATTACACTTATCATACAACTTTTCATCACAAGTGCGTACATGGTGATGATCAACAAAGTAGCTTTTTAACAATGTCAAAATTCCCTTTTTCTCTACTTAGGACATTTTTTACTCAGGTCCTTGTGTGTATATGTAATATTTATATTTTATACCCTTTTATAGTCTGTTAACACTTTGTGCAGTATTGCTAAATTCCTGTTGTCTTTCAAAATGATGCCTTTACATATATCCTCTATAGCTACTATGTGCAACTCTTAAAACAGACTATGTGACAGAATTTTAAAAAATCACCATAAGAGAATGGGGACACTATAATAAAATATTAAATACAAAACGGAGGCGTAATACATCAACTGAATAATTTATTCACACACACAGTTCTAGCACCACTTCTTCTACGTGACTTTTCTGTTCAGAAACAAACAATAACATACATAACGTGCAAATATGGCAGTAACCACTGCATGCATACATGGTAACAACATACATAGCTGAAACAAGAAATGTATGTATAGTAGAAACCACAACATTCATACATATGTACATTCAAATACATTGTTACTGATTATTCCTAACTTCCGCATAATCTTTCTTATAGTTATATGTAGAATTATTTCTTTAGTGCCTAATTTTATGAAAACTGCTAACATGGCTACCTATTTATACATTATAATATAGTGTTTGGGCCTAGAAGTGGCAAGCCTGCTATGTTGTCAGTAACCTGGCCTCAAAGAAAAAGACTCTGCAAAATAGAAATAATCAATGGCACTATATTATATAGAGTATATAATATATATTATATATACTATATTATAAATTTTAAAAAAATAGCCAAAAAAGAATAATCTATGTACTGCTTACCTGGCCTCAGAGCAGTGTCAGCAGCCAAGGCTTGTGTTGGAGCATCCTGCACCGTCCTCCCCTCCTCACGCCTGCGCTGCGGCGTCGCCTCCATCCTTTCTCAGTGCGCAGGTCTGGACAGAGCAGTACAAGCTTTACTCTCTTCGCTCCAGTAACCTGAGCAGCTAGTGACACAAGGAGGATTGAGCTGCAGGAGAGAGAGGGAGTCACCATTGTCTTCCTGAGAATGAGACGTTGACGATCAGCTGGAGCCTATGAACAGATCACTATAAATGCAAATCACAGCATTGTAAAGAATGGGGCCAAAGTCATCAGACATAAAGCAGTGCTGGCCTGCTCTCACTGTCTGACCCGCCTCAGGGAAAGCTATGGCATGCTGAGTTATGGATTCACCCTGGGCACACATCCCTCTTCTTTTTTCTTTTGTCTCTAAGCTGCATGATATATCCCACACTTACAGCACAGGGATAGATGACAAATAGAGGCTAGACATCAGAGCTTACATTAAGAATTATACACAATGTTTATATATCTAATTCATAGGTGTCACAATTGCCCCCCCCCCCCAGGTTATGCCTTGCACCCCCTCCCCCCTGCTGATTCCCCTTCAAAACGCTGGCCGCCCAGGCACCCACAAACTACAGCGCCGCACGGGAGCGCATAGTTCACTGCCCCGCCGATCACTGCTATGCGGTAGTAAAATCGCGGTGCAGGCGGGCGCATTATGTTAACACGCGCCAGTGCTGGGAGGCAGCACACTGACGTGCGCGCCTGCCTAGTACCGACTACGAGTGAGCACCAGGTGTCTGGGACATAGGTAAATATTACTAGATAGATATATTTTACACACCGTAACTAGAATAAATACACCTAATTTCTGATTATTGCCAAAATGTGAGATTTTGCATAGACCCTCGGTCAATCCCTGTTTAAATGCCAAAGATTAAGTGCACTCGTTCTGTGTGTGTGTGTACACGCTATATATCAAAAATGTAGTCTTTCATCTTTTATTTTTATTTTTTTATAAATACTGTATTTATTATAATCACTGGTATATAATTTGTATATTAATGTATTCACTGGCATTCCATATGATTATACTAAAGGGGTTGTCCGATCACCCCTATTGTCCCTACCTGTGCCTAACATGAAGACTTCTGTCCGTGGTTCCGCCACTGCTCAGTCCGTGGCAACTGTGGCCAATCATAGGCCTCAACGGTCACATCGCTTGAACGGTACCCTACAGCCATAACATAACATTCAAGGGTTGTGACGCCTGAGCCTGTGATTGGTCACAGCAATCACGGGACCCAGCTCCTTCCTGGACCATGAGTAGGTGAGTCTGCTTTATATGTTCAGGGGTACAGGTCCGGGAGATGGGTTGTCAGATCCGAGGCTGGACAACTTCTTTAATTCATGTTAACAGTTCAAGTAGATTTACCGGTCACTACCTGTAACGTACGGCTTGAAAAAGGTCCTCTAATAGGACTGAAATATTGCTGCCTGAACACGGTTGAATTAGTCACTTTTTATTGGGCTTTAGCGGAGTATTGCCATTTTTTTTTTGTATTCACCCTGGACCTGCATCATGCTGCTGGCACCTTGCTTAACCTAGTCTGCAGTGTCGGACTGGTCCATCAGAGTATCCTGGAGGGTACAAAATTCACATTTCAACTTAAAAGGATCATACTTAACTCAAACTAAGTGAACAAATATGTAACAAGCAGGGTGTAAGGGGAAGATGGGCAAAGGGGATATAATAGATGTTGGTATCTTATATAAATAAGAAAAGATGATACCCAATAGAGATCGGAGTCATTAAATATAAGCATAGGCAAGAAGAGTAGACAAGACAGCCAGTCTGTTATTGTAATCCTTCCTGTGATGATGATAGCATGACTGCTGAAAAGGGATCTGTACAGACCAAGAAGTGGTGCCTATTATTAGGCTTAGTGTCAGTGCAGTGTCAGGGGGCACGCATCATTGCTGAGGCCACTCTTTGGCTGCAGCGGCGTATGCGACGCCATTAGTCCTGAGGCTTTCAGGCTGGGGACCCAGGAAACAGGTGAGAAGAATTATTTCAACAAGTCCAGCATGCTGCAGGGGACAGGCATAAAAATGCCCAAAATCTGAACAACCCCTTTAAGCAAGGGCTCATGCACACAAACATTTTTTTTTTCAGTTTCCTTTCCGTTTTTTAACCCTTAATCATGCTGCACATGTCTAGTTGAAGTGTATTACCACTTTTGCATCTTTAGGAATATCACATTCCAGTAATCCACAAGCCCAAAAAAGTGTCTACAACACTTCATAAGTTTTGGCACAAATTATTTTGATTAGTAAGTCTTCCCCCAACGCGTTCATCCATATCTCTTAATGCCCCCAGTGGGCCACAAAATCTAAACTCACTGAGACATTAGGAATGGATATGGACAGTTTCACACACAGCCAGGTAATGTATCATTATGTTTTTGAAGCATGGGAGGAAATTGTAAGGAGATACAAAAATTAAATAAATCAGAGCTCTGGTCAAATTTAATTTAGTTTTAAAAACATTTTATTAAAGGAGCATAAGACATAACTCACAGAAAAAAGATGCACCACATGGATAAGCAACTGACAACACTGGCTAATCCCTCACTCTGGTGTTAAAAGCTGAGAGATTCGCCAATATTTCCAATCAGGAACATATCGGAGCCCCTTTAGGTACCACTACACGGTATCTCAGCATGACATGGGGTCCTACCACTAGACTACCTATGGTGTGTGAACAAGGTCTGAACAGGTATTAAGCAGCCTACAGCCCCATCCCACTCACCTGCACTGCAGGACCAACAATGCAATGGGGAACAAATGAGGCCGCAAGCTACACCTACAACAGACCATGTGACACCGGCTTCCAGGTGCAACAGAATGATTACCAGCCATATGCAATGGCACATTCAATACATATAAAACAAGAATCACAAAAATAACGTGGCCTAAATGGGTGGGACTGCTCCAGACCCCAAACACTGTGGCGTGTTTCTAACTGGGGGCAGTTCCTCCGCATGTGGTTCGCAGCGAACGGCTATCCCCAGCAAAATTGCATACAATGGAGGATGCCGGCGCGAACCACAAGCACCACACAAGCACCTTTGTGTAGGATGTTTGTGTGGTGCTTGTGGTTCGCGCCGGCATCCTCCATTGTATGCAATTTTTGCTGGGGATGGCTGTTCGCTGCGAACCACATGCGGAGGAACTGCCCCCCCAGTTAGAAACACGCCACAGTGTTTGGGGTCTGGAGCAGTCCCACCCATCTAGGCCACGTTTATTTTTGTGATTCTTGTTTTATATGTATTGAATGTGCCATTGCATATGGCTGGTAAACATTCTGTTGCACCTGGAAGCCGGTGTCACATGGTCTGTTGTAGGTGTAGCTTGCGGCCTCATGTGTTCCCCATTGCATTGTTGGTCCTGCAGTGCAGGTGAGTGGGATGGGGCTGTAGGCTGCTTAATACCTGTTCAGACCTTGTTCACACACCATAGGTAGTCTAGTGGTAGGACCCCATGTCATGCTGAGATACCGTGTAGTGGTGCCTAAAGGGGCTCCGATATGTTCCTGATTGGAAATATTGGCGAATCTCTCAGCTTTTAACACCAGAGTGAGGGATTAGCCAGTGTTGTCAGTTGCTTATCCATGTGGTGCATCTTTTTTCTGTGAGTTATGTGTTTATATATTTTCATCCGCACATGTTTTATTTTGTGTAGGATGTTTGTGTGGTGCTTGTGGTTCGCGCCGGCATCCTCCATTGTATGCAATTTTTGCTGGGGATAGCCGTTCGCTGCGAACCACATGCGGAGGAACTGCCCCCCCAGTTAGAAACACGCCACAGTGTTTGGGGTCTGGAGCAGTCCCACCCATCTAGGCCACGTTTATTTTTGTGATTCTTGAGCATAAGACATGGCACCATACAAAGACAGTTTTGTTACAATCGGTGTACATAATATATTCTTCAAAGCACATAACGAGAGTGCAGAAACAACGTAAAATTGCACATACAGAAGATAAAGTGACCAACAGCACCATAAGCCGGTTACAAATTTTTACCATTATACTATAGGTAAAATTAACAACAAAGGTGGGTAAACTAAACGAGTGGAAAAGCAATTATATGCCGCTGAAAAATGAGTAAGATGTCTAGGTGGTTTGTAACGTTGTTCTAAAGCTCCTCCACGGACCCCATATCATATCAAATTTGTGTGTGCATGCGGCATCCCAATAAGCTATTTGTTCGAGCCGACAAATCTAGTCGCATTTAAACAACCATTGACCAACTGGGGGTGCATCAGAGGACTTCCACATTGTCGCCAACAGCTGGTGATTAAGTTTACATTGCTGACCCAATAGTCGGGTTCCTTTTGCCCAACTCAGCAAACAGAACTGGGGAGAGGGGGTTATATTTACTCTATGGATTCTAGTTAACACCTCACAGAAGGATACCCAGAACGGTTTAATTATGGGGCCACCAGATGTGTAAGTACGAGCCCACTTCTTCGCAACCTCGCCAACACATCGTCGAAGATGACAGGAACATATTGTGGATTCTATCCGGTGTGTAGTACCACCTAATTAATGACTTGTAGTAATTTTCTTGTAAGCGCACACATCTGGAAGTCTTAGGTGCTCCCCTAAGGAGAATTTTAGTATCCTCTGTTGTGAAGGTAATTTATAAATCTGATTCCCATTTCGTGGTAAACAGAGGCTTCTGGGGCTGTGTATCTCCTAGAAGTAAAGAATTTAATTTCGATAGTTTCTTGATAGGTTCTTTCCTACTCAACACCAGTTGTTCAAAAGTTGAGGGGCCTACTTCCCCCATGCATCCCAGCTGTTTCACATAGCAACGTATATGTGAAACGTGAAAAGAGGAGAAACCTTGGAGAGCCCCCACTTTCATCTAATTGTTCTGTTTGTGCTTGGATAATATCCATAACCGGTGTCTTGCTGTGTTTACATATATCAGTCAATGGCCATGATTTATCATACCTTCACTCCAGAATTCTGGCATCAAAAAGTCCCAAAATAGGGCATTTGCGCATAATTTTGCGACTTTTTTTACATGTGTACACCACTCACTCCAGTTTTGTAAAAATGGGCGTGGTTAGCCATGTTAATGAGTTTCACTCCAGATTTATCATTGGGACTTTTTAAAATAGTCGCAAAAAAGTCCCAATTTCACTCCAGTGAGGACCATGCTTATCTTATGCGACTTTTTAATAGAACATGCGACTTTTTTGTAAACATGTGCGACTTTTGTAAAGCCGCTTACTGAAGGATGAACTGCTGCCATCAAACCACATTTATCACAGTATTAAAGGACCATTAATAAATCTGACTGAGCCAAAAGTGACTTTAGACTTATGTGAAATTGGAGTAAGATGGAAGTGTAATAATAAATCTGGCCCAATGAGTTTCTAAATATCACCCTGGCGTCCCACAATACGTCGGCTATCTGCTTGAAAGGCGACAGCGGTTCTGTTAGGAAAGCACTTCCCAACCCCGAGTACAATATTTTAAGTGTGTTGCAGGTAAAAGGGTTTCCAATATTTCTCAGGAGATCCACTTTATAGTTGGTAGCAAACACTAACGACCTTAGGGGGATCCCTGACAAGTTCTTCTCTAGTTGTATGTCAAGTCTATCCTTTGAATCCCTTAACCACTCAAGCACTCTGAGGCCCTGCATAGCCTTATAGTACAGATAAAAGTCTGGAACACCCAGGCCTCCGTATTTCGTGGGCTGAATTGTCTGTGCATAAGAGAGCCTAGGCCTACCTCCCCCCCAGAGAAAACCAGCTCTGTAAACCAGGCCCTAGGTACATTTATTGGCAGCACCCGAAGCAGGTAAAGAACCTTAGGGAGAATCACCATTTTTAGTAGGGACCGCCTCCCGAACCATGAGGTGTAGGGAATATCCCATGACCTCAAGAGGGCGCTGATATCCCTAGGGAGATTTTTATAATTTGCTTGAAACAGCCCCGCTGGCCGAGGATGCTCTGGTCAAATTAAAATTGGATCTGGCAGTGCAAGGCAGCAGGGCCATTTCAAATCCTCCAAATTGAGCCCTGGCCAGTAGGTCAGTTGGATTAGGCTAGTTTCACACTAGCGCTAAACTGTTCCGACAAGCTCTTCTTGTAGAGGAACAGCCTGCTAGAGTTCATCGTATCCGGCATAGCTGGATACTACCTTTCCCCACAGGAGCCCATTAACTATAAAGGCCCCTTTCAGACAAGTAAGTGTCACGCTGCGGACTCGCAGTGCAGCACCTGCCTGAACTCTGGAGCAGCATAGCATTATATGGAATTATGAAGCTATGTAACCCTAAGGCCCCTTTCACACGGGCGAGTTTTCCGCGCAGGTGCAATGCGTGAGGAGGACACATTTCACCCGCACTGATTCCGGACCCATTCATTTCTATAGGGCTGTGCACATGAGCGGTGATTTTCACGCATCACTTCTGCGTTGCGTGAAAATCGCAGCATGCTCTATATTGTGCTTTTTTCATGCAACGCAGGCCCCATAGAAGTGAATGGGGCTGCGGGAAAATTGCAAGCAAGTGCGGATGCAGTGTGATTTTCCCGCATGGTTGCTTAGCAACGGGACGAGATCTTTATTATTTTCCCTTATAACATGGTTATAAGGGAAAATATTAGCATTCTTAATAAAGAATGCTTAGTAAAATGAAGATGAAGGGGTTAAAAATAATAAAACTTAACTTACCTTTGCCACTTGATCACGTAGTTGCGATCTGTCATCTCTCTTCATGCTTTAACTAACAGCTTAAGGACCTGTGATGACGTCACATCATATGGTCCAATCACATGGTCCATCTTACCATGGTGATGGACCATGTGATTGGATCATGTGATGTGACGTCATCACAGGTCCTTTAGCTGTTAGTTAAAGCATGAAGAGAGATGACAGATCGCAACTACGCGATCAAGTGGCAAAGGTAAGTTAAGTTTTATTATTTTTAACCCCTTCCTCTTCATTTTACTAAGCATTCTTTATTAAGAATGCTATTATTTCCCCTTATAACCATGTTATAAGGGAAAATAATAAATTCTCCAGAATACTCTACCCGAAACCGGACTTCAGTGATGAAGTCCGGCTTCGGGTCTGGGTACCAAACATAGCGATTTTTCACACGCGCGTGCAAAACCCATTACAAACGTTTGCACCCGCGCGTAAAAATCGCGCATATTCCCGCAGCGCACCCGTCTCTTATCCGGGCGTCAAACATGACGCCCGTGTGAAAGAGGCCTTACAGTTCTGGAATGTATTGGATAACACTGACAGCATTATGTCAGTGTTGTCCAATACATTCTAGAACTGTAATGGTTACATAGCATCACAAATCAATAAAATGCTATGTGACCCCGGCAGTGATGGAAGGTCAGGCCGGGTGCTGCGCTGCGAGTTCGCAGCGTGACACTCACTCGTCTGGATGGGGCCTAATGGAACCCAGGGGGGATCCGGCCTGTCTCCGGGACTGATCTAAATGCCAAAATACAATTGTCCAAAAACTGTCTGGTGTGTGAATATGCTTGAAAAAGACACTATAGTGAAAATTTAGCAGCACCAGTGTAAAGGAAAAATGAATCTATTCTCAGAGTATTGGACATAAACTGAAATAATATGATCTACTGAAATAAATTTTTCAGGAAACAGACCCAAGATCCCAGTACAAAGGCTTTGCACACCTCTGTTGCCCTTCTTTAGTAATGCCTACACAGAACTTTAATCTACAGTGCCCACCTGCAACATACATAACTGTGGTTGCAGGTCCTTTACACGGGAGACTTCTTTTTCTTACTGGACTTTAGGCAGAACAGCAGTAACAGGATGGGAGTCTACAAAGTTGCTGTGACCAAGACCCATGCTGATACAAGAGCGGGTGGACCAACTTCCATTACAGGCTCCCTTGCATTAGCATCAGTGCATCAATGCATAAGTGCACAGCACCGACTCTATTCGGTCAGTACAGCAGACTTTATATCAGTTATATCACTGATCTACTTGGCAACTACCAATGATCAGCCTGTCAAGGACAGTTAACTGGTTACTACTAGTACTATAGTACATAATATAGTGTCCTGGTATGGAAGGACTGTGTATCTGGAATGGACTATTAGGATATTCAAGTAATTATGACTAGTGTTTAGCATGAATATTTGAATTGCGAATTTTAATCGCGAATATCGCCTCTTCCAGAATTCGCAAATATTTAGAATATAGAGCTATATATTCGTATTCGTGAATAGTGTTGATCGCGGATATTCTAATCGCGAATTTTCATCGCAAATTTATTACATTGCCGATTTTTGCAATCAAGTAAATAATGACTGGAGATCACGAATTCTCGAATTTGCAACTTTATGGCGAATATTCGGCCAAAAATTCACAAAATATCACGAATTCGAATATTGCCTATGCCGCTCATCACTAAATATGACAAGATTTTCTTAAGTTGCTGAGCCTGTCCATCCTGCGAGATAATACAATAATTCCTTAAAAATGTTGTTAGCTGCCCACAGAATGTTCGATGATGGTTTCCTCAAAGCATTTTTACATAATTGAATAAACTAAAACATATGTGAAAAAATGTCATAAAACAAATTCCCTGCATGTATGCAAATATACTGCCACACAGTTTACAGAGAGGTAGTGCTATATAGCATCCAGATAAAAAAAAGTGCATACACAGCCAGCGGCATGCCAAGACTCTCATACTTAGCCCAAATGAATGCCTTTACTGCCCACATATGGTGCAAAAGTGAACACGTAGCACAAAATCCTGACCCATTCATTTCAATGGGTCTGTGCACATGAGCATTTTTATTTCACGCATCATTTCTGCATTGCGTGACAATTGCAGCATGTTCATATTCTGCGTTTTTCACTCAGACCTGGGACCATAAAAGTGAATGGTGCTTCAGTGAAAAACGCATTGCATGCGGATGCAATGCGTTTCTCACTGATGGTTGCTAGGAGGTGTTTGTAAATCTTCAATTTTTTTCACATGCCTGAAAAACGCATCAAAACTGAGTGCCTCCGCACAGAAAAAACTGATACACTGAACGCAGTTGTAGACACAATACGTATCATTCGTGTGAAACAGGCCTAAATGTGGGACTCACTCTGGATTTTCGAGATGCAGAGGGCACTGAACATTATTGATCCTGACTGGAAACTAACTTCACATAGAAACTTTCTGTTTTTTTTGCTTGCACACTAAGCAGCTGGGAGAGTTTGACCAGTCCCACCGGTGTCACTGCTTCCTGTCTGGATGTGTGAATCTTTCCAACCTCGGGCTGGTGACAGCTCCATGACAGTCCTGCAGATTGTCAGACCTCCTGTAGTACTGGCTTTAATTGGATTACCCGTCATATGAGAAGCATATCCTGTTCACACTATATAAGCAGTGACTAAAATGTTTGTAAAAGCACAAACACAATGCAACAGCACTCTGCAAACCTAAAATATATCAATGAATGCTATACTCACTATTAGTGTTAAGGTACTTTCACACTAGCGTTTTGGATTCCGTTTGTGAGATCCGTTTCAGGGCTCTCACAAACGGTCCAAAACTGATCAGTTAAACCCCAATGCTAAAGGACCTGTGATGACGTCACCAAGCTCATCACATGGTCCAATCCCATGGTCCATCACCATGGTGATAGACCATGTGATTGGACCATGTGATGTGACATCACCACAGGTCCTTTAAATGGCAGCTAATGCTTGAAGAAGACAGAAGAGATCGCAACTACGCGATCAAGTGGATAAGGTAAGTTAATTTTTTTATTTTTAACCCCTTCATCCACATTTTACTAAGAATTCTGTATTGAGAATGCTATTATTTTCCCTTATAACCATGTTATAAGGGAAAATAATAAAGATCGGGTCCTGTCTCTTAGCAACCTTGCGGGAAAATCGCACTGCATCCACACTTGCTCACTTCTATGGGGCCTGCGTTGCGTGAAATACAACAAAATAGAGCATGCTGCGATTTTCACGCAACACAGAAGTGATGCGTGAAAATCACCGCTCATGTGCATAGCCCAATAGAAATAAATGGGTCCGGATTTAGTTCGGGTGCAATGCGTTCACCTCACGCATTGCACCCGCGCGGAAATCACGGCCGTGTGAAAGGGGCCTTAATGTGCCTGAGTATTAAAAGAAGGTGTCATATTGCCGTGTGCATCACATTCTAGTGCACTGACATTTACCCTGGGTTCACACCTGAGCGTTTCTGAGACGCGCGTTTTAGTCGCGCGTATTACAGCGCGTTTTTGCAAATAGGAAACGCGCGTCATACGCGCGTTCGTGACTGGAGACCAATTGAAAAAGGCATATCTGCACTTTAACGCGTGTTAAACACGCGTTTTTCGCGCATTCCCATTGAAGTCTATGGGTGCAAACGCGCGACAAAACGCCCCAAAGAAGCTCAAGAACTTCTTTGAGCGTAGGGCATTTTACAGCGCGTTCAAACGCGCTGTAAAACGCTCAGGTGAGAACCATGCCCATAGGGAAACATGAGTTTTCTCCTGTTGAGCGTTTTACAGCGCGTTCGAACGCGCTGTAAAACGCGCAAGTGTGAACTGAGGGTTAGAGTTAGGGCCTGTTTCACACTGGTGTTACTTGTTCCGTCAGGCTGTTCCAGAAGGGAAACGGTCTACTGTATTCATAACTGTCATGTACAGCCGTTTGCTGCCTGAAGTCCGCCCGGCAGCGGTATTTATCCGGCTGTTTCCTCACCAACTGGAGATAGGAATCATGTTGCTGATAATAGGGAGAACATTTTGTCTGTGCTGCGTCAGGGAGGGCTGACCCATGCGCCCTGTATGGCTCATATCTTCAATATCGTTGTCACCCAGTTCTTCAAGTCTTCCACTGAACTGCAAGAGCTGTTAAAAATGTCTAGGAAACTGTGCATGCATTTAGCCACTCTCACCGAGCAAAACATGCCCTCCTTCAGCAGCAAAGGCAAAATGCTCTTCCCCAACATCACCTTATATGGGACGTTGGAACTCCACACTCCATATGTTAGACCCTCTGTACGAGCAGAGGAAGGTGGTCAACGATTTCTTAATGCTGCAGAAAGGACAGGTCTACTCCACGGTGTAAGTTCAACTTTAGCCAGTGGCAACTCATGCGTGACACATGCCGTTTGCTCAGGCCATTTGAGGAGGCCACTTTAATTGTCAGTTGGCAAAAACTTAGGGATGAATGATGTCATTCCACTCCTTCACCTCCTGGAGGAGATGCTGAGAAATCTGATTGATGAGAGAACAGAAGATGTGGTGCCTACATCTCATGGTCACCGGAGCCCTGAGGAGGATGACTGGCTGAGAAGGAGGAACGTCTAGGAATTTTATACACAATTAGGTAGTTTATCTGCCCAAGTGATAGGAGGAGCATGAGGAGCTGGAGGGCGGCGACGAAGACGATGTAGATGACCCTGAAAGACCATGGCAGTATGCAGTGGAGATGGAGGCAGGGAGGCCCTCTGAGTCGCCTTGCTTTCTTGTTTGTGTAGTGACAGCTGCATTGTCTGGATTATGCAGATGAATGACTACTGGCTATCCACATTGTTAGACCCTCGCTACTGGTCAAAAATGGGGCATTTTTTAGACCTTCTGAGAGGGATCCAAAAATGAACTACTATGGAGACATGCTGTGTAGTCGTTTTTTTGCTGTCTACAAGCACCATCGCCTGTTCTCACAAAGGTCTGACTGGGGGGACCCTCTTTATTATTATTATTATATATTTTTTTTTAGAGCGCCATTGATTCCATAGCGCTGTACATATCATAAGCGGTGCACATACATAATACAGGCAATTGCCTTAAGCATGAACGAGACAAGTTACAGACTGCCATGACTGGTTGGGGGGGGGGGGGGAGCAGCACCAGCTCCATATGCAGCAACTTAAGTCTGGAGTCTCTGATGAGCAGTTTTCTTCAGCCGCCTTCTGAAGAAACCACCCAGCAGCAGCAGCAAGACGTTCAGCAGAACCTCAACAAGCAGGTGGTGGCATGCTTGGACCCTGTCACTCATTATCCAAGATCCCCAGACTTTTGGACATGCAAATTTGAAGTGTGGCTACAACTAGCTGGGTTTCCCATGGGCATGCTTTCCTGCCCGGCCAGTAGTTGTCAAGGGTGATGCGGTGTTGGCGTGAAACTCCACACCAAGCACAGAAGGAAAGGGAACAGAAACTAGGCCTGGAAACTAGGGTAAAGGAGAAGGTCACTTCCTAGAACAAGCCTAATCCAAGTCCTGACTAACTATCAGTATGAACTGACCTCAATGGTAGGAAAGTTCATACAAAGTAACCTAGAGCCCTAACACACCCTGTAGGGCCCTGGTATAGTGACAGGACTTGAAACAACCTATTCCTCCTCCAGAAGGATGAACAGGAGTCTCCCTCAGGCCAATGTACAAAAGACAGGGAAATACAACAAACAAAATACAAATAGGGAAGACAACACTTAAATTCACGTGGAGCAAAGGCAGCACCAGGAGCTCAACCGAGATCCAACAACCAGCTAGCCCAGAGTCCAGAAACTGAAACTATAAACTGCACCCCCAGAAGGGGTAAGCAGTAATAAATAGGGGAGGTTAAATGACCATACCAACACCTGCTAGAGGTATGGTCATTACCAAAACAACACAGACACAAATGATCCACAAGGAACCAGTCGTATTAACCCATGTGTTGTCAGTCTCTCTGATCTCCTGGCACCGGGAGCGTTCGTGACAGTAGTGTGCCATCAGAGTGGGTGTTCAGTGCAGCATGAGACATACTTACCCCTAAGAGAATTCTGATTCTGTCACCCGTCTGCTGCCTCTACTGGCATTCCTACAATGGGGCTTCTTGTCCTACTGATATGTACAGGTTACATTTTTTAAAGGATATGCATACTACTGGCCATTGCTATCACACTGCTGTTGGCTTCTGCTACTACTGTGATCTGCCACCATCTTGTGCTGTATGCCACTGCTGCTGCCCCCCTCCCGACTTTCATGGGGTCACTATTGTCACTGTTACTGCCACTGCTGCCACCCTCCCCACTCTGTCATGGGGCCACTACTGTCACTGCTGTGGACACTGCTTCTGCTGCCACCCTTCCCATTCTGTCATAGTGCCCCCATTCTGCTTCTGCTGCCACCCTTCCCATTCTGTCATAGTGCCCCCATTCTGTCATAGGGCCACTATTGTCACAGTTACTGCTACTGCTGCCACCCTCCCCCCTCTGTCATCGGGCCACTATTGTCATTGTTACTGCCACTGCTGCCACCCTCCCAACTCTGTCATGGGGCCACTACTGTCACTGCTGTGGACACTGCTTCTGCTACCACCCTTCCCATTCTGTCATAGTGCCCCCATTCTGCTTCTGCTGCCATCCTTCCCATTCTGTCATAGTGCCCCCATTCTGTCATGGGGCCACTATTGTCACAGTTACTGCTACTGCTGCCACCCTCCCCCCTCTGTCAGGGGGCCACTATTGTCACTGTTACTGCCACTGCTGCAACCCTCCCCACTCTGTCATGGGGCCACTACTGTCACTGCTGTGGGCACTGCTTCTGCTGCCAACCTTCCCATTCTGTCATAGTGCCCCCATTCTGCTTCTGCTGCCACCCTTCCAATTCTGTCATAGTGCCCCCATTCTGTCATGGGGCCACTATTGTCACAGTTACTGCTACTGCTGCCACCCTCCCCCCTCTGTCATGGGGCCACTATTGTCACTGTTACTGCCACTGCTGCAACCCTCCCCACTCTGTCATGGGGCCACTACTGTCACTGCTGTGGGCACTGCTTCTGCTGCCACCCTTCCCATTCTGTCATAGTGCCCCCATTCTGCTTCTGCTGCCACCCTTCCAATTCTGTCATAGTGCCCCCATTCTGTCATGGGGCCACTATTGTCACAGTTACTGCTACTGCTGCCACCCTCCCCCCTCTGTCATGGGGCCACTATTGTCACGGTTACTGCCACTGCTGTTGCAGCCACCGTCCCTACGTAGGAACAATCCCTTCCCAATAATTGCCTGCTCAGTTGTGCAATTTAAATATGCTTTAACTAGGCATGGCACCCTAGTAACCAGCAGCATAGAAGCAATGGCAAGTCTTAAAGGTGAGGCTCTGTTCATAACGGAACATATAGGGCAGTGCTGAATCATCATGTGATAGAAATAAAAAGCGTCCAACAACCCCTATTGACTTATACTGTCAGCAGTTTTGTCAAGAATAGCGCTGCATGCTGCTGACTGAGGAACCTAATGGAGCTATGAACATCTGTCTAATGACAGCAAAATCTCTTTGAGATGACTATCTAGATCTGTGGTGATAAACAAGCTTATAGGGCACTGGTCCTTTCAAAGAGGAGGTCTGTATATGCTCTGTACCAGAAAAATCTGATCTAGGTGGGGATGTGTTATCGAACCTTAATCAGGTTCCACTGATTATCATGTGAAATCAAATTTAGTAGAGTTACCGAGCTCGGATCGGAGAATAATTTTAGACACAAACAGTATATGTCCAACAAGATTATTCCACTTTAATGTAACAGTGTATAAGATTATATAATACTTACAGATAAGGTGGCAGACACATGCCAACCTTCATAAACCATAAACATAACATTTGACATTTACATTGATTGGTGCAGAAGAGGGATGATCCCTTAAACTCCTCTTATTCTTATCTATGTTTTCTGTTTATTCACTCTTTGGCTGCACGCCCAGAACTGGCTCGCTTCACAGAATCATGACTAGATAGTCTGCAGAGTATCTGCAGACTATCTCAAGGCCAAAGAAGACAGATGAATATATATCTAGAAGGAAGTTAATACTGACACAACATATAATATAATGTACTTTTAACATTGTTGCACTCACGGGATGCCCTTCTCAAAGAGGTGACGTAACTGTGTATTTTAAAGAATGAACAGAATGTGAGTAATTTCAGTCTCCAGGTATGAAAACCAACCATTATAGCCATTTAAAGAGGACCTGTCACCACCCCTGACATGTTTGTCTAGTAAGTACTTGCATCTCACTTGTATTACAGGGGTTTTCTGGAAGTTTTATACTGGTGACCTATCCTCTGGATAGGTCATCAGTATCTGATCGGGTCCGACACCCGGGACCGCCACCAATCTGCCATTTGGAAAGGCACTGGCACTCGTATTAGCACCACTACCTTCTCGCAGCTTTGCCTAGGCCTTGTGACGTCACCTTTATCGGTTACATTGCCTAGGAGCAGCTCATCCACATTGATGTGAATGAGGCTGAGCTGCGATACCAAGCACAGCCGCTAAACAATGTATCCAAACAAAACAATAGCTGATCTCAGGGAGACCAGCTACAGAAAACACCACGGAGCCTCATTTAAGAGTCTCAACACAGCAATCCGAAGTGCAAAGCTCCCTGGGAAACAGTAATATGCAAAATAAATGTTATTACTTTGGATTGCTGTGTTGAGACTCTTAAATGAGGCTCCGCGGTGTTTTTGTGGCTGGTCTCCCTGAGATCAGCTATTGGTGTGTTTGAGTAGTCTCCAAGGCATTGCTCCCGGTTAGCCAGAATCCTGCTCCGCACTGATGAGGGGCAACACCCCGAAACAGCTGTCTGTGGATGGATAACTGGCTTAGGTTTTCCCCGTCACATCCTTAAAGCTTCTAAAAAAGCAGGATCTTGACATAGGGGCCACTTAATATGGTGGATTTGGTGATCTCTGTAATGGAGACACCCCTTTGCTTGGTTTGCCTTCCTTTGAGGGATATCTGGCTTTCACTGTGTTGTAGACCCAATACTGAGGCTCCACATTTATTTTGCTAAACAATGTACGGCACTGTGCTTGATTTGCTGAGAGAAGACCACCCCACTACTCAGAGCACTGATGCCTTCTCACACAGCTGATCGGCGGGTGTGCCGGGGGTCCAGACCCCTATCTAGATGATAGGTCAGCAGTATAAAACTTCTGGAAAACCCCTGACTCCATTAGGTTCCATTCCTTTATTATTCCTGCTAGAAGTTATGAATGAATTACCAGTTTGCCATGAAGATCCAGCTCGGTGTTACCAGCTCTGGGAGTGTCCCTGCACTGTCTGAAACTGGCAGCAATGATTGGATAGTGTCAGACTGTGCAAGGACACACCTACAACTGGAAATACCCATCTGGACCTTAACTGTAAACTGCTAGTAATTCATTCATAACTTCCATCAAGAATAATAAAGGAATGGCACAACATAGAGTCATAATAATAGATGCTCCCAAATTGTTTTTACAAGGAGAATGCAAGAAGTTATTAAAACAGGCATGTCAGGAGGGGTGACAGGTTTTCTTTAACACTTGGTTTATGTTAGGGTGGGTTCACATTAGCGTTATGGTTTCCGTTATGGCCTTCCGTTATAACATGGTTATAACGGAACATAACAGAATCCATAAGACGGAAGGACGGATCCATTCTTTTGCCCATAGACTTCAATTATGACGGAATGCAAAACGGAAGCCTTTAAAAGGCATTCCGTTTGCTTTCTGTCATAATACAAGAATACATAATCCGTCTGGTTCCCGTTATGCAAGACGGAAAACAAAGTCCTGTCGACTTGCCTTTTAAAGGCTTCCGTTTTGCATTCTGTCCGGGCATTCCGTTATTTTCCGTTATAACCATGTTATAACAGAAATCAATAACGGAATCCCTAACGCTAGTGTGAACCCACCCTTACTTTGTTTCTTTTGAGGATCCCTTTTTTGTAGAATGTTATAACTAATTAGGAGGCTGTTGGTCTTGCCTTGGTAATGGGTCCACGGGAATGTGTTCTTGTAGTTATTGTGGGATTTTGCTTGTACATTGTATATAGTCCATACCATAGTAGACTTTCTAATTCAAACTTTGTAGTCTCTTCTTTATCTGAATCATACAGGGCGCATGCAGAAATCGCTGAGGACTTTAATTTGATTTTTTTTTCTTCACAAAAGCAATTACAGAAAAGTGCAAATTTAACATCTGACATTTAACATTTTGCAATGGCAGGCAGCCTGAGCTTAAATGGGGCCTTTCCATGCAACAACAGGAGCCAAAAGGCCTTGTGTCATGAAGTGATGTAAGACACAATCTCAGCTGAAAATGCACAATGAATCGGGAAGGATTTATGTAATTAATTGACCAGTCTTAACCTGTTATCGTGATGTAAGGAATTTGGAACTCATTAATTTGGGCTCTGACAGATTTCATATTAGGCCTGGCAAATATGGATTGAACCTCTTATTCATTGTAGCAGTTAGAATTTTCATGACAGTGAGGATTAGTGAGGAAGACCTATTGCAGGAGTCAAACTGCCTCCCTTTGTAATCAACGGCACTGTTTTCAGTTAACGGATAATGAAAAAAAAATAAGGGAGAGGACATCATTGTGTTGCATGAAAGGGTGGAGATAATGCCCAATATGCTGAAATGTACATTGAGCGCTAACATTCACAATTACAGCCACGAAGAGTCTTGTTATCTGGAAGCCTGGTAATTACGTGTCTACCATCTGATGGGCAAACACTATTTTTTTTTTTGCTTCTCAAAATGAGACTGTAATTTAAAGGTACATAACATCGAAGAAGCGGGAAAAACAGCGCTCTTATAACTGTACTCAGTATATCACAAGAAATGGGGGGTGGGACAAGTAATACAGAATGAAAGGGGCTTAATTAAAGACAGCGGATACATAGGGATCCATTTACTGCTCGCTTTGTCTATCCATTTATACATGTTTATGCCATTGAGCTCCTTGTATTTCTCCCTGTATTTCTTTTTATAAGGCTACGTTTACAGTAGCGTAACGTTATAAAATCCGGCAGGCTGTTCACCGTATCAACACAACGGGCACTACCGAACCCCTTTGACTATGATGGGATCCGGTCCCGTTCTGACATAAATGTCAGCTTCCAGCCAGACAAAAAGTTCTGCATGTACGACTATTTTTCTGGCTGAAAGACAGCATTTCACTGCGGCCAGATCCCTCCTGGATCCTATTATAGTCAATAGGGATCCAGCGATGAAAGGCAGTATCTGTCTCTATTGGATACGGTAAAATCTGGTAGCCTGTTTCTCTGCCAGATCAGGCTACCTGCATTTTATGTTAAAATGTCAAATGAAAGCACTTTCCTATTTTATTTTTATTTTTAGGAGATTGCACATTAATCTATTTTTTGTGGTCCACTTTAATATGATACTTTCTTTCTTGGATTGATGTGGCGTGATTTATATTTATTAATTTTAGAAAAGTAAAGGGGATTCGGAGGCAATTCAGAGGCTGCTATTTCATGGCAATTTTTTTTCCCGTTTATGTTTTATTGAGCTTTATCAGTGTATAATAATTGTAGCGGTCCAATACAAACGGACCTGCTCGAGTGACATTGCTTTTATGGCTATTTTAAAGGATATGTATCAGCAGTTTTTTTTTTATTACAAATTAAAACCAGATACTGTTTCATATTCTTTATTCAAATTTTTTTCTGTTTTCTGACCGTAAATGTTTTTTATTCTATTTTTTTAGTAGATGATTAGGGGGCAAACATGTTTATTGCCTCTTAAGGGTCCATTCACACGTCCGCAAAATGGGTCCGCACACATTCCGCAATTTTGTGGAACGAGTGTGGACCTATTCATTTTCAATGGGGCCGGATTGGATGCAGACAGCACACTATGTGTGCATTTCCGGATCCGCACTTCTGCATCCGTACTTTCGTTTCCGCAAAAAATTAGAACATGTCCTATTCTTGTCCAAATAGTGGACAAGAATGGGCATTTTCTATTATAGTGCAGGCCATGTGCACATGGCCAGTGTCCGTGTTTTGCGGATCTGCAAAATACTTACGGACGTGTGAATGGAGCCTAATGAATACTGGGTGATATGACCCCTTCCAACAGGACGTTAGGTGATATAACCCCTTCCGCACTGGAAGTCAGTGATAAAACTCTGCTCTGATTGGAGGTCCATGATAAAACTCCATCCTCACTGAAAATTAGGTAATAGAGACCCTTTCTCACTAGAGATTAGGTGATATAACCTTATTCTTAATGGATATCAAGTGATATGACCCCCTTGATATAACTCTATTCTTAATAGATATGACCCCCTCCCTCTAGACATTAACATGGGGTGACAGAAACACCTTGTAACTAGATATTGTCTCCCAGTCAGCTCTGTAGTCAGGCGCCTCTCTCTGCTGGCTCCTCTGTGTAGCCTGGTTCTGAGTCTGCTCATCCTTAGAGCCTTTTTCTCTTACAGTTGGCCTCTCAGCACTCCAGTCCATGCCTCCTCAACTCCACTATCTCCCTTTTCAGCTTCTCCTCCTTGCTGTTCAGCCGCTTTCTCTTTTTGCATATCCAAAAGGGTCGTCTCTCTCACCAGCATTTTCCTGCATTCAGTAGTAGCTCTACCTAATGGCGTCAGGGAGGAAGGGTCAGAAAGTATGTTCTCCCTTTTGCTACAGGACTACCTCCTCCCTAAAATTTTCAATTATGTCCTCTTTCACAGGACGCAAAACGGTGCATTTGCCAAGGGACCTACTAACAGGGGACACAAGTGCCACATTCAAGGTTCATCTCTGTCCATTAGCATGAGAGGTGCTGTGATTTCCGAGTGATGGAAGTGCTGTAATTTACAACTACAATAGCACCCGCAGAAGCACCTTCCAATGAAAATTTTTTTTAGTAAACATTTTTGTCTGGTGACAGATTCCCTATGAGTATCTTCACCTATTTGTATTGACATAGAAATATATGCTTCTTCTTAGTATTATTATCCTGACTCCCTCTGGATAACAGATGTTCGGGAGAGAAGGTTCAACTTTTGGATTTCAACATGCCAATCCTTTTATTGTTGGGGCATAAGCTGGGGGGCTCTGGCAGCGGCCATCTATCAGATGTGTATGGCCAGCCTTATTCTACATTCCTCTGAGAGATAAACTCTGCCAGAGACTCGACTTGTCTTTTATACGTGTGTATCTGCTTCTTGGGAGATAGCTTTTGGTCAAATAAACAGTTGTCTGACATCTATCTTATGTGTATGACTCACTTCACTACAATGGGCCTTGGGTCACTTTTCTACTATGGTTTATTATAGCCTGGCACTGCCTTAGCAACCAGTATTGATCATTGAACATAGTAGTTCCAAAAATAAGCCATAACCTTTAGGTTTCCAGTCAAAAGTAGGCCTCCTGAAATTCAAATATGACAGATTTCCGATTATCTGAAACCTCAAGAATACACAGTTTCATTTACCATATGGATTTTTACTAGTATTTGACCATGTCAGTTATTGGAATTCTAAGGTTATTGTATCTCCCAGCATCAAGTTACTGGACTGATCTCTTTTATAGAGTAACCCAAACTGCAGAGATGTCACTATGGTATGTGGAGAGCGGAGTTCTCTGGTTCCCATACCAAGAGATAATAGATATAAAAATAAATGTGATCAGTCCATGAGTGACGTCAGGGTAATTTACACATCAGTATACTCCCATCAAATGGTGGTTAAAGGATATTGTTCCCATTAAGGCTACTTTCACACTAGCGTTTTTGCTAGATCCGGCAGGGTTCAGCAAAAACGCTTCCGTTACTGATAATACAACCATCTGCATCCGTTATAAACGGATCTGGCTGTATTATCTTTAACACAGCCAAGACGGGTCGGTCATGAACTCCATTGAAAGTCAAACTGCAGCATGCTGCTCTCCGGTATGAGAACGGAACGGAATGCATTTTGAAGCGTTCTGTTCTGTTCAGTTACGTTGTGTCCCCATTGACAATGAATGGGGACAAAGTGGAAGAGTTTTTTTCCGGTATTAAAACCTAATGACGGATCTCAATACCGGAAAATATTAACACTAGTGTGAAAGTAGCCTTATCTATGTGCCTCATGTAAATGCGGGTTGGTCAGGCTTCAAATGTTTACTAGACAATTGCTTCTGTATTTAAAGATGCTTCTTTCAGACTGTCCAGTTGGGAACCTTTAGAAGAAGGATATATAACTATACTTTACAACAGAATCTCGTTATGACCCTATCCTCCCCATTTTCATAGAACACAGCCATCTTACTAAGATGACCCTGGAACGGGGCACCGGGAAGCGCTGAAAGCGCTATACTCACCTCATCCTGGTCTTCGGCTCTCTGCTGTGAAGGTTGGGTACAGTGTGAGGGTGCTCTGTGACCTCACACTGTGCACGCCCAGACACAGCAGACTGTAGAAGAGGATTACTGAGCGCGGGCGGTGAGGAGCGGCGGCATCCGGAGCAGGAAAGGTAAGTGTTTTTTTTATTTTATTTGGGGGCTGATGGAGGCACTGGGGGCTGAAATGAGCCTGCTGGGGGTTAAAGAGAGGCTGCTGGGGGTTAAAGAGAGGCTGCTGGGTGTTAAAGAGAGGCTGCTGCGGGTTAAAGAGAGGCATATGGGGGCTGATGAGAGGCATTGGGGGCTGATCTGAGGTCTTATTGGGGTTTTATTAACTATATATACTTTCAGGGATCACAGCACTCAGCAGATCACTGGCATTTATGTAGGGTGCTCGTTTCGTGTTGGCCCTGACTCCACTCACAGGTGCCTAGATAATCCACAAAATATATTTGAGAAGGCACACCAGTTTGGTATTTTTGATGCAATTAAATTTTTTATTCAGCCAGGCATTTGCAACGTTTCGGGCTTACAAGGATAGCCCTTCATCAGGCTTGTAACTTGTATGTGCAGGGAATGGTGCCGGCTTGGGGTTTTATTAACATTTGGGGTCTGATTGGTGGACTGAGCTGTGGTGTAATGAAAAATATTTTTTTCTTATTTTCCCACTCTAAAACCTAGGTGCGTCTTATGGGCCAGAGCGTCTTATAAGGCGAAAAATACGGTACCTTTTTTTTTTAGTAAATCCATGTTATTGAAAGAATCCTCTGCTGTTCTTCAGAGTTGCAATATACTTAGAGATGAATGCGACTTTAAAAAACGAAAGAACACACAGATTCCCCCACAGAGTACCTGAGATGGATGTAACCTGTCACAGATACCTGTAGGGTGCCAGCCATTAATTCCTCTCCAGAGTGGTAGCCCAAGATACTCCACAAAGTCCTCCCTAGAGCCCAACCTGTGTGACTGGCTTGGTTCCTCTCTGGTTCTGATATGTGGAGCTCCTATTTGAACCTCTGATGCAGTAACTTCAGTTGGCACCAATGCCTGAAGGGACCAGGGGACCAGGAATGCAGACCACAACCGATATGATTTAGATTCTACCATGCGTTTTCTTAAATTTGGCCTGTCAAAGAAAGCAAAATAATGAAGAAAAGGAATATGAACATATGATCTTATTGTTCTAATTTTAACTTTCATAAACCATATGAAAACAGTCATCACATGAAACTGAGAAGACAAAAACGCCCTATAATGTATTACAGTGCATTAGTGCAAAATAGTATGTCACATACAAGTAAAGCAGAAACCAATGTCACAACTAGGTCACTGTGTTCCAATGTTGTACTTCAAAGGTTATCATTGCAATCTGTCTAAACCTTCCTCTACTCCATGGTATCTCATCTGAGACTACCAATTAGCACAATCTGAAATGAGACATGGTCACCTGATTCACGTCAAATGAGCTGACATCACCAACTAATTTCACACTCTGTGCCTGGAAGATAGCAGTGATGACTCTCAGTCACTCTTGCAATTACACAAAAATAGACTTTTTATAGGAGAAATAAGAAATTTAACCCACTCTGAGCCAGCTAAGTGAGCATAATGTTCCTGAATAGGGTAGTACAAAAAGATCCTGTTAAATTACTCTGCTACTGTATATAATACGAGGCCAGGGCTACATGAGAACAGTGACCACACAAAGCTACACGGCCTACACCACTGTGCACTAGTGCATGGAACTGGAAAATATTGAATCACAAATGTTTGCAACAATGAGACCGCAATGTAACTATCCCAAAGGGATGCATTTTCATGCAACTTTTCCAGATCATTGCCCATTTAAATGTCAGGAGTCCTATAGGTAGTAAAGGTTTCGGACCATTTAATGTCACTTACTCCTTTAGCATTTCCTTTTAACAAAACAAGATGGAAAAATGTACGAATAAAACAGGCACAGGTTGTATGCAATTAATATTTAAGCCACTCGTCAGTTGATGTATAGAGGGTAATTTAGAAAATTATATATTTATAATATAGGAACATGTTGCCTTTCCTGGGCTGTTGAGGGACTGTAGGGCTGCCTCCATACACAATAATATTGGCTGGTCCTACAGAAATTGTTGCGTTTGGCCGACATTATAATGTTTGGACATGTTGATAATCTGCATCTTAGGGCATGTCTAGATGCACTGCTCTATAAATATAAACCTTACCAAAGGATCTTTTGTGAGTGGTGTATGTGGCTCCCCACCTAAGGATGGTGGACGGAAACAGGCGGACACAGATATAACAGGAACAACAGCTTTTAATAGTCTCATTTGAGGCCACACACTTGTTGGTTACAAACTAATGAAAGGCAACTGGCTTAATGGTTACTGTCTCACCTCAGGCAGGAAGCTAGTTGCGCTGCTATTTGTGACTTCTCCCCGCTTATGCCAGGTCTAAAAAAGTGGGCAAGGCATGGGTGGGGAAGGGGACAGGCCTGCTCATTTACCATTTTCTACGCCTGTTTCAGGAGTAGAAAAAGGTCTAACTGTAAGAGAGCTAGGAAGCTGGCAGATGATCTGCTGAAGTTAAGAAGAGGCCGGCACCTCTTCATAACTTTGGCGGAACCACTGCCGGCTTAGGGGTTTATTATACATGTGCTCCATAGTGTCTTTAAGAGACACTCTGTCTCTGTAGGTGTTGCACCCATTTCTTGGGCAATGACACGCTGTCTGTGAGTATCTCTCCGGCTAACTTGACTGGTCATGACCATGCTTCCTCATGACCCTGTATAATCTGCAGAGGTTGAGGTATCTTTCTCCTCTTGCAACACATTGGTACCCAGATAGTTCACATACCTCTCTATTCACAGGCATCTACCTGTCTGTCTGCTTCTGTACATGAGATCTCGTTAGAAACCTCCATTTATCTCTTAGCAGAACATGCCCAGCTGTGTGAGGACACCTCAGACATGACCCCTACAAAGGACACTGACTGAGACCAACATTGCCACATATTTGACGCCAACTCTTTCATAGCCATACATTCACTGGGACTTTCTGGCACAATTATAGCGTTTCTCATTCTGAACAGTGTGGTTCACATCTCATATAGTTTCTGCGCTCACTATCTTGTGTGTAGATATTTGACTCCCAGAATGTCACTTTCCTGTCAGCAGTTCAGTGTACATCTGTATATACACAGAGTGTCTCACTCACAGTAGTATATTTCTCAATCCCTTCATGGTGTATCACAGACGCATAAGGCACATAACACATCAAGTGGCATATCATACATGGCACACTTTAGGGCAGACACTGCAGAGCAATGCATTGAGGTGGCATTCTAATAATGGCCTATCTGGTGCATACTGACATACCTAGCAGTGTTGAGTCACCTAACAGTTCAACCGGGGGGAATTGTCACTGTAACAAAGTCAACAGTAACCTGACAAAACTGGGAATTATGCACACGACCGTTGTTTCATTACGTGTTTGTTGCGCCATTTTTCTTGATTTTCTGCGAACTTATTGGTTTTCAATGGGTCCCTGGAAAACTCGGAAAATGCACCGTTTGTCCTCCGCGTCCGTGGTCCGTGATTCCAGTCCGTCAAAAAAATATAACCTGTCCTATTCTTGTCTGCGAAAAACGGTTCGCGGACCTATTCAAGTCAATGGGACCGTGAAACAATGCGGATGGCCATCCGTGTGTCATCCGCGTTCCGCGTCCGTATTTTTTTGTGGATCCCTTGGCAGGCATTTGGCAAATTGTCAGCCTGTCTTTTGGGTCAGGTCCGCAAAAAAATACTGTCGCGTGCATGAGGCCTAATAATTGTAAAATTGGTTTCACTAAATTGGAAGAAAATAAACTTTTCATATGTGGTAGCATTGATTAGAGATTTGGTTTGTTACTAAAGTTCCTATGCAAAATGATGTGTCTCCATGGTTGCAGACTGCAGCGAACCCTGCGCAGTCGTATCTTGAAGGTATACTTTCCATCTGTCCCTTGCTTTTTGGTAACCTACCAAATGCATGTTAGTAAGAATGAGCGGACAACTGGAATTACATACGAATGCAGGATCAGACTACTCAGACTTTGTTAGTAGTCTGTTACTATAGAAACACCTAGATTTGCATCAGAGCCTTAGGTTACTTTCACACTAGTGTTTAAGTTTTCCGTCATTCAGTATTCATTGAACAGAACGGAATGCTCCAAAATGCATTCCATTCCGTTTAGTTGCGTTCCCATACCAGAGAGCAAACCGCAACATGTTGTAGTTTGCTTTCCATCCTGGGATGCGGAGGAAGACGGATCCGCCATGACCCCCAATGCAAGTTAATGCTGATGGATCTGTTTTCTCTGACACAATAGAAAACGGATCCGTCCCCTATTGACTTTCAATGGAGTTAATGACGAATCCGTCTTGGCAACATTAAACATAATACAACCGGATCCGTTCATAACAGATGCAGATCAGTAACGGAAGCGTTTTTGCTGAAACGCTAGTGTGAAAGTAGCCTAAGACACATAATGTAATTTTTTAATCAAGACCTATTGCAAAGTTTGTTCTTCATTTTTAGATTAATTGAGACAAAGCAAAAAAATAGTTGCAAACATGGACATAGGGGCTCATTTATTAACTATACTATGCCTGTGACATTTTGGTCTCTGCGTCAATTCTGCAATTCTACGAAAACTCCAGATTAGACCGGGATTATGGCACATTTACCGTGTGCAACTTTTCAAAATGTCGCAAAAATGTCTAATCTCACGCCAGGCAAACTCCTGGTCTACTTTTACACCTAATTGTGTAAACCCATAACCCTCATGCCACATATATTATTAATGTGCACCAGTTCATAAATTAAAACTGACAAAAACAACCTTAAATGATAAATGAGCTGCATAGCCTTTAATCTATATATGGCATTAGAAATGTAGATAATACATTTATTTAAAGGGGTTATCCCATGGCTAATGTAAAAAATCAAAATCAAACAGGATATAGTACATGACAATCTCTTTCTAACAAAAGCTAGAACCAGCCCTGTACCTCACGTGGATCCAGAGATCTCCCCATTCATTGCTCTGCTACATTTATATCAAGCTGGCAGCTCAGTGGAGGGTCTTTCCTGCTGCAGCTCAGGGGGCGTGTCCATGCTCTCCCTATCACAGCTCAGGAGGCAGCTGAAGGATGAAACTGAGCATGTGCGGCCTTCTCAGTGAGCAGGACAAAGAAATAAGAAAGAGAACAAATAGCAGGTGGCGCTATACTGATACATTTTATTGAATAACTCAGTGGCTATGCTAAATTTTTAATTACATGCAATTACAAAAGTATTCAGATCCAGGCGCTGGTTTGAAAACTGTAGAATATTTTTCATGGGACAACCCCTTTAAAGGAGTTGTCTCAGGAAGACTATCCCTTTATTTAAATGGTCCCTATTTAATACTATATCTCCGCTGCAAGAGAAATATGTGGCCTGTAATTAAAACCTTTGGCAAAGCTGCACAGAGGATTTTGTTGGGGATGCTGGGAGGCGAAGCTGCTATGAATAACTCATTATTATGGTATCTCCAATCTTAAAGGGGTTCTCTCACTTCAGCAAATGGCATTTATCATGTAGACAAAGTTAGTACAAGGCACTTGGTAATGTATTGTGATTGTCCATATTGCCTCCTTTGTTGGCTTGATTCATTTTCCCATCACATTATACACGTCTCGTTTCCATGGTTACGACCACCGCTGCAGCGCAAATACCAGGTGGATGGAAGCTGCTGCGCATGTGTGCCTGTGCACGCTCTAATGGTCCCGGCCACCAGAGAGGCCAGCACTTTTTCCTATAGTGTGGAAGCACGACCACCGCTGATGCATTGCAGAATGGTCATAACCCCTGAAAACGAGCCGTGTATAATGTGATGGAAAAATGAATCCAGCCAGCAAAGGAGGCAAAATGGAGAATCACAATACATTAGTAAGTGCCTTGTATTAACTTTCTCTACATGGTAAATGCTATTTGCTGAAATGAGACAACCCGTTTAAACACGATGTATGAGATGAGACAAAGTTATCTAAGAACAGATAACTCAAACTCAAACCGTTCTTCCATCTACAAAGACCACAAGCCACCACAAAAACCCAAAACTAACAAAAACTTCACCTTGGTTTATTCAATTTTCAGCATATCTTTATATTAGGGCTACAATCATTTGCAAACTATTAGAAAGTCAGAAAAAAAATGAATATGAAATCTGAGTGACTTGCAGGAGGTGTTCCAGTCAAACATCTGTTGTTGAGCAGATGACTTGCTCCCATTGTGAAATTCTTATTCCATTGTTGCTGCGGCTCCACATCCTTTTCATATAGGTTAGGACGGAGTCATTCGCCTTCACTCAGAAAGCTGCCCGCAAGATCCGGAGTGATCATTCATTGCCTCTTTCATGAGTCTTCCATGTGTTGTGACATGTAAGGACTGTACAGCATTCCCTGTCACCCTCTGCAATGTTCCATCAGATCCTTTGTCACCCTCCACAGAGTTCCATCAGATAAGTGTCATTTTGCATAGACAGCACATGTTACAAAAGATCAGTTTTAATAAGACCTCAGTGGGGTCCTGTGTCTTAATGGCGAGAAGACAGAAGCAGAACGGCGGAACCGAGAATATCAGAACACATTCCCGCTGGGAGGGATCAATGTCATCCCACTGAAATGTCAGCAGACAATAGCTGGTGTCTGAGAAGACCATTTCATTTGTATTGAACTGTTTGTGTTATTTATTTATTTCTCTTTTATGTGAAATCTCCATAGATTTTTTTTTAAAATTTGTAAGTTAGGATTTTTCAAATATAAAATGACTTAATGTAGAAAAATAAAAGATTTAACCTCATGAAAAAACAGAAATAAAATAATTGCCCCTGGGACCCACACCTGTCAGACATTTATAGCATATCCTGTGGATATATCATAAATGCCTAGGCTGGAAATACCCCTGTAAAGAAAATACTACCTTTATAAAGAAGCATTCTAGAGGAATTCTTCAGGGGCTGTAAAAACATGGCTGTTCTCTTCCAAAAAGAAGACACACGTGTCCACAGGTTGTATGTAGTACTGCAGCTCAGCCCCAGACACTTCGATGAAGGTGCTCTTCTGCTAGTTCGCATTTACATATCATACACACAAGACAATGGAGAATGCAATTCACTGGTGATAAGGCATTGCATGGAGGCTGTGTGGGTACACCTTAAGAAGCTACATGGCCTAAGGGTCCATTCAAACGTCGGTGGTGCGTTGCGGATCCGCAACACACCCGGCCGGCACCCCCATACAGCAGCCTGTTCTTGTCCACAGCTGCGGACAAGAATAGGACATGTTCTATTTTTTCCGGAGCTGCGGACCAGAAGTTCAGCGGTGCGCTCCGGAAACGCGGATGCGGAGAGCACACAGTGTGCTCTCCGCATCCATTCCGTCCCCATTCAGAATGAATGGGTCCGCACCCGTCCCGCATAAACGCGGAACAGGTGCGGACACTGAATGCGGACGTGTGACTGGACCTTAATACATTGCCATACAGGTTTTTCAACTAAACAAGTTTAAAGGGATTGGCCCTTCTTGGAAATTGATGGATATATCGTTAGGATATGCCATCAATGCTAATTAGGTGTGAATCCCACCTCTAGAGAATTGGGACCCTGAAGTGAAGGATACACACTGTGCACGTTTAGTATGCTCTCCATTCATTGTGATGGGAGTTCTGAAAATAACTGAGAGAGTGCACTTGGCTATTTTTGGAAGTCCCATAGCGGTATATAGACAGCGTACCGTACAAGCACGGCCACCTCTCCATTTACTGCTACGGAACTGCTAAGGCTACTATCACACCTGCGGCACGGAGATCTAGACGCCTGATCTAGCAGATAATGCCAGAAATCTACAGGGCACCAACTGCAGCATGTAGCGGTTTGTGTCTGGCCGATTCTCAGCATCTTGGTCAGATCTCTGCCAGATCCCATTATATTTAATAGGCAGGCATTGTGGTTGCATCCGATAGTGCTGGATCCAGAGAATTCTGGCAGGAGGTTCACTGTGTGAAAGTAGCCTAACTTAGCTTTTTCGGAACTTCCATAACGGTAAACAGAGTATGGCCGCACCTGGATATTTGTGGGTCAAAAATGAATCTTTAGGATTAGATTTGTGCATTATTAATATCATTTTGGGAACAGGAGCCTTTAACACGGAGTATGAGCTTGAATTATATCTGAGCCTTTACCCTTATGATCCCAAACTAATCCAGAGCCTGATGGTATGTGAATTATTTAGAAGGTAAGAGATTGATAGACCAGATTCATGAAGCAGTTCTCCACCTGCTTTTCAGAAATATATATAACCCCTGTAAGAGATTTATAAGAGCATTTAGCATTACATGGGTGGTCATCAGTAGGAAGAATTCTCTCCAGCTGTTGGGGGAGGCAGCAGAACTACATTTCCCAGCTCTTTGGAGCAGTGAACTGGAGACAAGACAAGTAACTGGCACTTGGATAAATAACGGACATTTGATTTGCAATGGAGGACTTACTGAGGGATGGCCATCTACAGTTAGACGAGTAAAGCAACATATCTGTTTATTCAGAGAGGAGGAACGTTCAGCCAAAGCAAGTCAGGGATGTGTCATGCTTCTCCATTCATCTCTTTAGGACCGCTGAAGGAACATCTGAGTGCAGCTCTTGGCTATCTCAGGCAGGTCCATAAAGATGAATTGAGTGATCGACACAGAACCCCTGTTCTAGTAAGCAGTGGGGGTCCCAGTGGTTGGACCCACCAGTCAGACATTTATCCCCTATCCCGTGAATAGGGGATACATTTAAAGTTCATTCAATATTTTTCATTTTTATTTAAAAAAAATAATACAAAATGTACAAAAAAAAAAATGGAAAAATTTGAAACTTTCCAAATTTCAATTTCTCTGCTTTTAAAACAGATAGTGATACCTTATATAATAGTTCTTACTTTACATTCCCCATATGTCTACTTGACGTTTGGATCATTTTGTGAATGCCATTTTATTTTTTGGGGACGTTAGAAGGCTTAGAAGTTTAGAAGCAAATCTTGAAATTTTTCAGAAAATTTTTAAAACCCACTTTTTAAGGATCCGTTGAGGTCTGAAGTCACTTTGTGAGGCTTACATTATAGAAACCACCCAAAAATGACCATTTTTAGGAACTACACCCCTCAAGGTATTCAAAACTAATTTTACAAACTTTGTTAACCCTTTAGATTCTCAGGTTAGAATTAGAATTAAAGGATTTTCCACTTTAATCTATTTTTTCCAGTAACAAAGCAATGGTTAACAGCCAAGCAAAACTAAATATTTATTACCCTGATTCTGTAGTTTACAAAAACACCCCATTTGTGATCGTAAACTGCTGTATGGGCACACAGCAGGGTGCAGAAGGAAAGAAACGCCATATGGTTTATGGACGGCAGATTTCATTGAGATAATTTTAAGTTGCCATGTCACTTTTTTGGAGTTTCTACTCTATATTTTTGGAGTTTCTACTCTAGGGGTGCATGGGGGATGCACCCCTAGAGTAGAAACTCCAGAAAAGTGAACCCATTTTGGAAAAAAAAAAACTCAAGGTATTCAAAACTGATTTTATAAACGCTGGTAACCCTTTAGGTGTTCCACAAGAATTAAAGGAAAATGTTGATGATATTTCAGAATTTAACTTTTTTGGCAGATTGGCATTTTAATCCATTTTTTCTAGTAACAAAGCAAGGGTTAACAGCCAAGCCAAGCAAAACGAAATATTTATTACCCTGATTCTGTAGTTTACAGAAACACCCCATTTGTGATCGTAAACTGCTGTACGGGCACACGGCAAGGCACAGAAGGAAAGGAACGCCATGTGGTTTTTGGAGGGCAGATTTTTACTGGGATAATTTTAAGTTGCCATGTCACATTTGTACCAAAATTCCCTAATGGACCCTATCAGGGTATGGGCAAATGTATACTAATAGCACTTAAAGCCATAAAAGGCTAATTACCCAAACTTGACCCTGATATAAAGTGTATATAAAATGTAACTTTTTATAGTGCTGATTTAAAAGAACTTTTGTGAGCCAACAAAAAAGTTAAAATTAGCTCCATCCAATGCATATGCTATTTGAAATCATGCACTATACAGATGGTAGCCTGCGAGGGACGTGCACTATCCCCCCAATGCTACACAAGCGACTATGTCTGTGAAATGCTAAAGTGAAACTGTGCAGAGATCACCAGTTACTTCACTGGCAATTAGACTCTCTTAAAGGGGTTATCCAAGTTATATTTATTGATAACCTATCCTCAGGATAGTTCATCAATATCAGATCGGCGGGGGTCCGACACCCGGCACCCCCGCCGATCAGCTGTTTGAAGAGAAGGCGAGCGCCGTGCCAGCGCTGCCTCCTCGTCATTGTTTACATGCTGGCCGTTGCATCTGCAGCGGTGAGCAGGTGTAATTACACCCAAGCCGTTCCATTCATTTCAATGGGACGGCTCGCTTCTATACAAGTGTATACTACAGAGCCGTCCCATTGAAATGAATGGAACGGCTTGGGTGTAATTACACCTGCTCACCGCTGCAGATGCAACGGCCAGCATGTAAACAATGATGAGGAGGCAGCGCTGGCACGGCGCTCGCCTTCTCTTCAAACAGCTGATCGGCGGGGGTGCCGGGTGTCGGACCCCCGCCGATCTGATATTGATGACCTATCCTGAGGATAGGTCATCAATAAATATAACTTGGATAACCCCTTTAAGGATAATGCAACACCATACACTGGTTACATATCCACTAAAGCTTTTAGCTACGCTATACTGGATGCAGACACCTAAAAAAACTACCCTCCAACATGTTTCACCAACAAAATGGCTTCATCAGGGGCACGGGCAGCAAAAGGTTGAAGTTTTTAGGTGTCTGCATCCAGTATAGCGTAGTTATATTTTTTTACATTTAACACAATAAAAGCATTTTTGAAACCAAAAAAATCATGTTTTAGTGTCTCCATAGTCTGAGAGTCATAGTTTTTTATTTTTTTGGGCAATTGTCTTAACGGTGACGGTTAGATTGGTACTATTTTGGGGGGCATATGCCTTTTTGATCGCTTGGTATTGCACTTTTAGTGATGTAAGGTGACCAAAAAATGTTTTTTTTAGCACAGTTTTTAGTGGTTAGGTCATGTGATATTTTTATAAGGCCGGTCGTAATGGATGCAGTGATACCAAATATGTCTGTTTTTCTATATTTTTTAAAATTGTAAGTGTTTTTTTTTGGGAAAGGGGTGTTTTTAAAAAAAATTTAAGCTTTATTTTTTTTATTACAGAAAACTAATTTTTTTTTACTTTTTATATTCGTCCCATTCTGGGACTTCAACTTCTGGGGGTCTGATCCACTCTGCAATGCATTACAATACATTGTGTATTGTAATGCATTGGCTGTCAGCTTTTATGCCGACAGCCTGCCTGTGAGACCCAGCCTAAGGGCTGGATCTCACAGGCTTCCGTAGAAGGCAAGCCCCGAAGCCTATGGAAGGCATCGGCCTGCCTTCTCTGCCATCGGGTCCCCCTCACTGCATGACTGCATGCTGCGGTCAGCTTTGACTGCGGGATACAAGGGGTTAATACGCCGGCATTGGTGACTGCCGGACCCCTGTCGCGGATCGGGCAGGCGCAGCTCCTGCACCTGCCGATCAGCCCGCCGTACATGTACAGCGCTGGTCCATAAATCACGTCCACCAGCATTGTACATGTACGGCGTGTGTCCTTAAGGGTTAAAGTCATCGTTTCTAACCTTGTATTTCATGACAGATGGGACATGCCGGTAAGAATAAGACAGATCTTCCTGTTATTTGACAACTGAGTTGAGCTTTCTTTCATGCAGGTTCAGAGTGTTGCAGGGCCGGGCCGACACAGAGGCTGGGGAGGCTCCAGCCTCAGGGCGCTCCAGCCTCAGGGCGCAGGCAGGGGCCGGCGAGAGGGAGAGGGACTGACAGGGGGGAACCGCTCAGCGCTCCCTCCTGTCATTCCCTGAGCCGGGCCCCGTCAGAGCGCTCCTCTCACCTCCATTATGCTGCTTCAGGCCCCCAGCATCAGGCCCCGCTGCTTCTGGCTCTAACTAGAAACAGAGTAAGCAGGTGGGCGGAGCCTAACGGACCTCCGTTAGGCTCCGCCCACCTGCTTAATGTAGGCAGCGCTGGGGCCTGATCCTGAAGCCTGGAGAAGTGACCATAATGGAGGTGAGAGGAGCGTCTGATGGGGCCCGGCATTAAGTACAGTGAAATGCCGGGCCCCTTTCATTAAGTCTGTGACAACATGGGGGGCAGAAAGAGCATGACAACATGGGGGGGTAAAAGAGCATGAAAAGATGGGGGAGAATGACGGGGCAGAAAAAGCATGACAAGAGGGGGGCATGACAAATTACTATGTGGGGCACTGCTGTGTGGTTGAGGGGGTGTGGGGACATTACTGTGTGGGGGGCAGTGTGGCGGACATTACTGTGTGGGGGCAGTGTGGCGGACATTACTGTGTGGGGGCAGTGTGGCGGACATTACTGTGTGGGGGCAGTGTGGCTGACATTACTGTGTGGGGGCAGTGTGGCTGACATTACTGTGTGGGGGCAGTGTGGCGGACATTACTGTGTGGGGGCAGTGTGGCGGACATTACTGTGTGGGGGGCAGTGTGGCGGACATTACTGTGTGGGGGCAGTGTGGCGGACATTACTGTGTGGGGGCAGTGTGGCGGACATTACTGTGTGGGGGGCAGTGTGGCGGACATTACTGTGTGGGGGCAGTGTGGCGGACATTACTGTGTGGGGGCAGTGTGGCGGACATTACTGTGTGGGGGCAGTGTGGCGGACATTACTGTGTGGGGGCAGTGTGGCGGACATTACTGTGTGGGGGCAGTGTGGCGGACATTACTGTGTGGGGGCAGTGTGGCGGACATTACTGTGTGGGGGACACTACAGTGTGGGGTGGCATTATACAAAAGCTCTGCAGATGCAACTCCCATGTATTGGGTCACCACAATTTGGGTGGTCAATCACTAAATGAACCCTGTTATGGGGAGAATCTGTGGATGACACATATTTGTCCCACAGACACCTCCCTCCCCAAAACAGGGTTAATTTACTGAATGACCACCAATAAAAGAGGTGGGGGTCACATATGCTATTTCATAATGACAGCAGGCTCGCAGCAGTGACTGTATTCTACTACCCTCCATCCCCTCGCTCACTGGATATAATCTATTAACTATATAACTGTAGCAAATCACTACAGTTATATAGTTAAGATTATATACAGTGTCGGGGGAGTGTAGTAGAATACAGTCACTGCACGGGCTCGCTGGCGCTGTCATCAAAAAAGCAGATACAACCCCACAGCCTCACCCCTTGTATTGGGGGTCATTCCTACATGGGCCCTGTTATGGGGAGGGGGGATCTGTGGATGACACAAATGTGTCATCCACAGATTCCCCAATAACAGTATCATTCATCACAGATCCCCCATAGCAGTGTCATCCACAAGTTGGAGGGGGGGGGGCGCACTTGGGCAGCTCAGCCTCTGTTGGTGGTGGACCTTGTCCCAGCCCTGGAGTGTTGCCGTCCCAATTAACAGTCTGTGTATCAGTCAGATGGGGATAGTATGCCCAACCAAGCGAAACTTTCAGAAATTCATTAGAAACAAAAGTCCTGTTGCTCTGCGTCCTGCAAAGCAAATCTTGAATTACAAAATTCAAAGAAAACCAGAATGTTAATGCTAGCCGGTGAAGCTGTCTACTCATGGGAGCTGGTGTGTTCTCCAAGCTAGGTTTTGGTTTTGAAATTGGGAAAGTAAAATGACCACTCCTTGTCAGTCACTACTTACTCTGGTTCAAGATTTAATCTGTGGTCCTCTTTTTTTTTTTTTTTTAAATTTTGTTAGGAACCAGGGGTTGCTATTTCTCTTTGGGGTAATCACCTCGAACAGCTGTCTGCAGAGGAGGTACTGCCTTGGCTATAAGCCTAGGTTATGTCTCAAGGCCTGTTTAAAAGGTCGAACATTGACTTACAAGATAGCTACTTTCCGACTGGTGGCATCAAATGCACTGTTTTTTTTTTTTAAAGAGGGCTAATTTAGATATTTTCTTTATTTTTGTTACATGTATAAGGGTACTTTCACACTAGCATTTTTCTTTTCCGGCATTGAGTTCCGTCCTAGGGGCTCAATACCAGAAAAGAACTGATCAGTTTTATCCCAATGCATTCTGAATGGAGAGAAATCCGTTCAGGATGCATCAGTTCAGTCACAGTCAGGTGTTTTGGACGGAGGAAATACCGCAGCATGCTGTGGTATTATCTCCGTCCAAAATGCCTGATCAGTTGCCGCAATGCCGGATCCGGCATTAATTTACATTGAAACGTATTAGTGCCGGATCCGGCATTAAAAATACCGCAATGATGGATCCGGCATTCTGGTCTGCGCATGTGCAGACCTTTAAAAATGTGAAAAGAATAATACCAGATCCGTTTTGCCTCATGACACCGGAAAAACGGATCCGGTATTGCAATGCATTTTTCTGACTGATCAGGCATTTTTCAGACCTGATCAGTCAGAAAAAATGACATGCGTTTGCATACAGTTTGCCTGATTAGGCAGGCAGTTCAGGCAACAGAACTGCTTGCCGGATCACACTGCTGCAAGTGTGAAAGTACCCTACATGGACTATCACTGAAATATATATATGAAAATATATCTTCTCAAGAAGGTATGTACTGACCATAATAGTGGTTTTCCAGGGATTGTCGACTGTTAGCAAATACTATTTAGTTTGCAGACACGTTCTGCAAAAAATGTTAGGCGTGTGATACTGCAAATATTTTAGTGCATTAGATATATGAAAGAAAACAAGATGTGACATTTATAGAGATAATGCCATGATATATGCTGGTTTGAAAACAGTAATGGTAACAAATGGATTCAGATGCTGTATCCCACTAGGCACCAAAATGAAATTATTCGGGTCTGTCTATCAGCAACTGTAGAAACAGGATTTACGCATCCTTTCTCATACCTAAACATGTAATGTTTGACATAACCAAAAGCATAACTTGAAGCACCTGGGCCTCAATGCAAAATCTGAGTCGCCCAATTGTCATTTATCATTTATATTATCGGACCCCCCTATGGAACAGAGGGACATTTTGGTACATATTCTTTATGTGTACTAGAATTAAAGCGGTGGTTTCACAAAAAATACTCTACAGGTTTCAAACCTTTTGTAATTGCATGTAATAAAAAATGTAGCATAGCTACTAAGTTACTCAATGACATCTATCTGTATAGCGCCACCTGCTGGTTGCTCTTTTTCTAACCTCTTTGTCCACCTCACTGCACTCCTGACTAACCCATCTTTTTAATAGGCTGATTTTAATTAATATGGTATAAATCTGAATCCAGCTCTCCCTGTATTAATTGCAGGCTATTTGGCACTAGCAGAGGCAGGATACAGAGTTGGCTCAGTATATACGTGGAACCTACCTTCCCTAAATTTATTGGAGGCTGGTTGGCACCAAAATAGGTGGCATTTAGCGTTAGCTCCTGTCTAAATGAGATTACCTTGCTGCGGTGGGCAGGCACACATTATTTTGATCACAATATATTTGCCAAGATTCTCACATTTATATAATGAGCATAGGCTTAGTAGTAGTATATTTTTTATACAGAATATGACAGTTCATATATTTAGTGTTTGAAGAGTGCTGTTGCTTTGTGTTTGATTTTGTATTTTCAGAGGCGTGCAGCTGCACATTGGGAGGTGCTAATGTTATTTTTTGTCTAGTCCCTCACGTGTTCAGTGCCACCAGCTGCAGCAGACAGGCCATGCCCCCTGAGAAAGGATATACAGGTGAAACTCGAAAAATTAGAATATTGAGAAGTTCATTTATTTCAGTAATGCAACATAAAAGGTGAAACTAATATATGAGAGACTCATTACATGCAAAGCGAGATATTTCAAGCCTTTATTTGTTATAATTTTGATGATTATGGCTTACAGCTTATGAAACCCCAAAGTCCCAATTTTGAGGTACCCTTTGCTCAGGGGGTATGGATTAATTAGCTGACTAGAGTGTGACACTTTGAGCCTAGAATAGTGAACCTTTCACAAAATTCTAATTTTAAGCTGCATTAATGCAATTCCTTTTAATTTGCATTACTGAAATAAATGGACTTTTGCACGATATTCTAATTTTCCGAGTTTCACCTGTACTTCCTGAGCGGGCAGCTTGAAATAAATCTAGCAGAGCAATTTGAGCAATCCATGGGGAGATGGCAGGATCCATATGAGGTACAGAGCTGGTTTTAGCTTTGTTAGAAAGAGGTTGTCATTTACTATACAATGTGTGATTTTCATTTTGTACATCAATCACGGGATAACCTCTGTATCAGATTAGGTCTAATAATTTGCCATTCTCTTTTACTGGATGCTTTTGTTATACCAGTTTATGTTATTGCTCTACCTGTTTAGACATTTGTTATGCCTGTTTATGCTTTTGTTCTGTATGAGGCTATCATGAATCAAAATGAATGAAGCAGCAGAAGTAGATATCTTATTTAGGTGGATGCAAAACCTTCCAAGAACATGACTCTACATGGGGGAAAATGGGTAAATAAAACATCATTCTTTGCTTGAGATACTAAAGTGCTGCCTCTTCTGCTTCTTATTGATACTATCATCATGAATATATGAAAACCAGAGTCATGAATATTCATATTCCTACCATATTCATTCTGTGGTTAGACAGATTTATTACACTTTCAGCTTAGAGATGGTAAAGTACAATGGGAAAAGTGAAGATATCCAACAGACATCAGTTCTAAGACTCGGTCAGCTCATTTAAATACCTAGTATAGAATTTCTAAGGCTATATGCTCTATTGCCTTATTATGCTAATAAGAAGGTGACAGGCTCTTTTTAATTGCTTCACTGCCATTAGTACTTGGGAGGAAACAACGGAGACTATGAGACTGCGGGCTCAAAAGTGTTCATGAGGAGAGAAGAAAAGAGACCTCTCCAGGTGTAATAAGCTGGAAGGTCTAATAGAGGAGAAATATGTCATTTTAACTGTGAATGAGTAAAATTAATTGAGGCATCAAGATATTTGGATTAAAATATAATTTATACTTTGAAAATTTGAATCACTTATTTCTCATATCCTTATATTAGACTATCAGCTGTTATATCTATGTCAGCCATTGACTGCAGAGTATCATCTAGTACTGCCATTAGGCTAGACTGGTCAAGACAAACCCATGTGCTGTCTGCATTCGTGTGTCCGTTCCGCAAATTATTGAACCCGTCCTATTCTTGTCCGTCTGGAAAAGAATAGTTATTTCTAGTGATGGGAGTAAGAAAAATGTAGACTGCACACGGAAGGTGTCCGTATTTTTCTGATCCGTGGTATGTGGAGCGCAATACGCATGAGTTGTGTGCATGGGGCCTTAGAGGAAGTTCCTATCTGAGCAGACTATTGTGGTGCGTTTATAGCTGCCAGGCAGGTGGACTCCTATTGGGTTAATAATTGCCATATTCAATATAATATGAAATCACGGGGGAAGCTTGGATTCAAAGCTACGATCCTCAGGATTAAAGAAAAACTCCGGCAAAAAATTGTATTCTCTGATGCTCGACCCTGTAATTTTAATAAATGGTACTGAAGTTTCCAGATGTGTACTATATATTCCTAGCTCATTCCTGCATAACTTCAATTATCGTCAGATTGTTTTCACCATATCACAAAATAAGGTCAGTGGGAGATAACATACCACAACTGCATTTTAGGGTCTATGCAAAGCACAAACCTTGCATGGTGGTAATGAATAAACTCAGATTGCCATGGGGAAAAAGATTGTGGAGATTAACCTCAAGCTTCAGATAATGCGCACAGTAGTCTATGAAACAGACTACTGGAGTTTATTACATCTGGCATAGCCGGTTCCCCATTAACTAGAATAGGATCTGGCGGCTTTCCGGCATAAATGCTGGCTCTTGGCCAGAGAAATACTGCTGCATGCAGCAGTATTTATCTGGAAGCTGGCATTTATGCCGGAAAGCCGCCAGATCCCCATTAATCTGGCTGTGTGCTGCGGTATCCAGATTTGCTGGAACAGATTACAGGAGTTTAAAGGGGTTGTGCCACTAATATAAATGTATCCCACCCAACAGAGATCGCTGTTATATGACTTTCCCCAAATACCACCATTTATGAAAACTGCCTTAGGTGTGTGTCAGACTGCCCGATCGCTCTGCATTCCGCGCACGTGCCGACTCCCTTGTCTCTTTCTGTCTGCTGCTGTATGTCTATGGCAAAGCAGCAGCGGACAGGAAGGGAGATGGGAGACGGCACGTGCGCACTGCGAGCACCATCTCCACATATAGCTGATCGAGAGGGTGCCAGATGTCCGAACCCCGCTGATCTGATATTGATGACCTTTCCTGAGGATAGGTCATCAATAGTAAAAACCCAGACAACCCCTTTAGCTATAATGTGGACTGGCGTAGATACGGCCGCAACCTTGCATACATGCCAAGAATCACCCAGAAGAAAACCACTCCTCGCATATTTGCTGGGTCGTGGCCGGACCTACACCAGTTCCCATTATAGTTAATGGGGACCGGGTTTTCAAGCTTCCAGCATTGTCGGAATACAGATAAATCCTTCATGCTGTTCCCTGCCGGATCAGCCTACCGGGTCTCTAGCGCTATGCTGAAACATGCCTTATTCTAAAGTTATTAGCCTACCATTGCACCCTGTGGCAAATCGGTTTCGATTTCACTTCCTGTAGTGGAGCCTTGTAATACAGGACGCACACTCCTACTTCGCTTCTTTGCCTTCTCTTCAATAACCACTCCTCTATGTGCAGTGTCAGCTTAATGTCACTTATAGCATTAGTTATGGATGAATGGATGGATAGACAGATAGACAGGCAGACAGACATACAAACATAAAGATAGACAGATACCCTAAGGCAGTGGTGGCAAACCTTTTTAGAGGCTTAGTGCCCAAACTGCAATCCAAAACCCACTTATTTATCGCCAAGTGCCAACCCGGCAATTTAACCTGAATACTACAGTCCAATATACGTTAATACCAATCTAAGACCAACGTTGACCCTCATGCCCAAACTACAGTGAGTACGTGCAATACATATTGCGGCAAAAATAAAGGGGCCAACAATTGAAACCATAAAGGAGTACCCGCTCCCATAACAAACAAAAACCTACAAAAACTGAAGCGCAAAGGTACAATAACAACATATATATTTTATTGAATCAAATAAATACATACATAAAACCGTTGTGTTTAAAAAGGTAGCAGCAAATAAAACCACCATTCCAGTGGTACATTACGCAGCAATGATGATATAATGGTCAACAATTGTATCTATGAGTATGGATATGGCCGAGTCTCCAGAGTTCTATAGACTCAATGTCACTATGTAGGGCAGTGAAATGACTACCATAGCTGGCAGCAGCGTGTTTTCGTCAGGTGGTAGCGCCATCACCGTTGATCATGTGATTATAAAGGGTCTATCTTACAATGTGGTTGCATTCCCACCCACTTGAAGGCACGCCGAAACGCGCGTTGGGGTAACGCAATCCCGGTCTGGATACACTACCCCTGGTTGAGTCCCCTCTGTATATGGTGATTATTATTTTTCTCATGGCCAGCGGTTTATTAGAGGTTACATTCTTTAGTTGGACTTCACATGTATTTGATGCTCACAACTGAATACTGCTGCTGCCAGCTATGGTAGTCATTTCACTGCCCTACATAGTGACATTGAGTCCATAGAACTCTGGAGACTCGGCCATATCCATACTCATAGATACAATTGTTGACTATTATTTCATCATTACTGCGTAGTGTACCACTGGGATGGTGGTTTTTCTTGCTTCTACCTTTTTAAACACAACGGTTTTATGTATGTATTTATTTCATTGAATAAAATATATGTTGTTATTGTACCTTTGCGCTTCAGTTTTTGTAGTTTTTTTTTTACAGTCCAATATAGTATATCTTCCATGTACTTTATCATTTATCTATAATAGCCTGCTTACATTCAATGCGCTGCCTTTGCTGTTCATAGTGCGCCCTGCGCTGATGAATAACAGCCTAAGGCATATTAGTACACTGTGGACTTTTTCCAGGGCATGAGTGCCCAAACAGAGGGCTCTGAGTGCAACCTCTGGCACCCGTACCATAGGCTCGCCATCCCTGGCCTAAGGCTTGATGGGACAGCAGTCACATGATAAACCAAGAAGTAGGAGTCAAGCATGGGGGATAAGAGAAAACTTCAAATTAGGCAAAAAAAATTGGAAAAAAACAATCCAAGTAGGAATGGGAGCAAGAGTACTTGATAAAAATAAACTTCACAGTGAAAAGTAGTTTATGGGACAGCCCCTTTAATGCTGGCGATGTGAACCTTATACTGTTATTTGCCGTTGGATATTTTTTAGTTTAATTTTGAAATAAACTTTTCATATTGTTTACAAGCAGTTGAAGGAATGTTCTGAGGAGAGGTTGAAAGGACTCATTACGCAATTTACATTAGGGTTGGCTCATGGTACCAGTTGTGTCCTGGCAGTTGGCTCATGCCAAAGCTGGACACAGCTAATGACTCTTTGTTTTCTGGTGCACCATGGGGGAGCCTCAAATGAAGCACAGGGCTGGACCAGGTTGAACCTGTTAATATAATTGCTGTCATTCAGTCCTTCAAACTTTTTAGCTGGATAGTGAAGCTTTCCCACCGGACCCTATTGACTGTCAACATTATGATGGAGGGAGCTCATTACTACAGCACTGCTCTCGTTGACTTCAATGGGAGCAGTGCTGTAGTAACCAGCTCATTCATCTATGAGGTTGATTGAGATGTGCAGTTCCAGAGAGCTACACCCAAACATCTAATCAGCAGGAGTGTGGGGTGTCGGATCAGCTAGTAATGGCCTATCCTAAGGCATATAGAGAACATATAGACATGCACATGTGGCCCAATAACCAAGTACTGCAAGGAACCATGCTAACCAACATCAAGTCCTATTAATACTCACATGTGATTTTATGAAATCAAGCCATACTAAATATAGTGTAATATACAGTAAACTGTTAATGAAGCAATGTCATCTGATTACAAATGCTCTACCATCTCATTCTGCCTTCATGCCACTTTAAAGAGGTGTTAACTAGCAGTGTAATTCTCAAGAGTCGGCATATTGCTCTATTATGTCTAATGAACCATCTGGCATGACATGAACTATAGGAACCTGTAGCGTTATTGTGTGGTTAGAATACTTGATTGAGAAAAGAGTATAATTTCCTGTCATAACTGCCATTGTAAATGAGGTGGCTCTAAAGGTGATAGATGTATTTATTATAAATGAATAACTTCATTGATGTCAAAATACGAAATTCCCATGGGGTGGGACATAACCATTAAAGTCTAGAGTATGTACAGTACTTGAGATATAAGTCACTTTAGTTCTTACTGGTTAGTACTTTTCTTCTTTGTTGGGTGCTTTTCTATGCTCAGTATCAATAACTTCATCTAGTAGGAGTCTGAGATCCACTTGTCACCTTTAGTGCCTTTCTATTTTTACTCTGCAGCTCTACATGCTAAGATTGGCTGCTGTGTATAGACACAAGCCCACCCAGCACCTTCTTGACCAGGAGATGTGATTATTCTACAGCAAAAACAGGATGATAGGTTCACGAAGAGGATGCTGTAATAGAAGGGCGATAAACAGAAGCAAGCGGTTAACTAATAAAGTGTAAATCGCTAAAATCTAACCATTATTGGATTACTCTAAAAACGTGGATGGTTCAACTTCAATATAAAAGTAGGTGGACCCTAGGATCTCACTCATCCCAAGTGTGAATGTTTGTCATGCACACAAAGACAGGATCCTGGGTCTGTGTATAGATCAGGGGCAAAATATTTTTATCAGTGAGTGTATGGGGCTTTCACTTTCCAGCCCTAACACATTTACTAAACTCACTGATTGCAGGGTACAGATCGATAAACAGTCTGTTGTGAACCCTATAGTGCTCCCCTGGTTAAACACTATAGTTGGCTACACTGTAATGCTACTTCCTAACTACTATCGTCAATGTGTCACAAGAGGCTGGTATGTCTCCAACTGTATAACACGCTCGACGCGTTTCTTAGCTGCTGTGTATTACAGTTTATTCATCAGGAGCGTACCAGAACAAACATACAGAAGTAGCTGCACACTTCATGCTATGGGTCAGTATTATAACAGCGAACACCAAATACAATTTTTTTACACACAATTTTTCTTTTTTACATTTTACTACTTTTCCATGCATACTAGGCCCCTGAAGTTTCAGGTGCCTATCGCGTTTTAGAATCCAAACTTCTATACAGCGCATACCACATACTGCATTGTACATCGGCACAGGCTATTAGAAGAGCTGAGTAGACTGAGTGCAGGGCAGGAGCTCACATAAGACATCACTTTCCTGCTGAAGCCTGATGTAGCCCATGTACTGGTATGCCAATATCACGTCTGATATGGCAGGTAACAGACGTGCGGCGCAGAGCGGAAGGGAAGGGGAGTAGCCTTTCACTAGGGAGAGGGAGGAGTGGTGACCCCTAACTTACCTAGCACTGGCACCTGGCACCCGTACACTGATCACATGCCTTGTCCTTGGCTTACTCTGAAATAAGCCCTAGGTAGTGAGTAGGGCGGTGGGACCACTAGTCCTCACCACTGAGACCTAAAGGACAAATAACACAAACACCACAAACAATCCCAGAAGGGAGAAAACAAACAGGGGTCAACCAGAGATCCGACAGCACCAGTTCCGACAGCTCCACAGCAACTCCAACTCCACCAGAGGTCAGAATAGAAGATCCGGAAAGAAGGTCTATATCTGGCAACAAGGGAAGCAGAAAGGGAGAATATATAGCAGCTGGGAGTGGCTGACAGAGAACAGCTGAAAGGAAAAGCTACAGGTTCCTAAATGGGACAAAAAGGATCGCACTGTATGGGAGTACTGATTCTAAAGTGCGATAGGCACCTGAACGTCAGGTACCTATTTCCCATAGAAAAGTAATAAAAAAAATAATGCAAGTGTATTACAAATTTTTTTTTTAGCACATTTAGAATAGGATTTTGTTAAAAGTTTAGGTACACTTTAACTTGGAGATTTCTTTATTTAATAAAACTTTTTCAAACTTTTTTCAGGATTTACTAGTCCCACAAGATGACTATAGCAGGCGATCGCTTCTATAATACACTTTACTGTTTATGCAGTACAGTGTATTATACTGGCATTGCTATACTGACAGACAGGGGCGTATTGGCCATAGACCTTACAGGGGAAATTTCCAGTGGGCCGATGCCCAGGGGACCTCCAAAGCCTTCCTCCCTGCCTCTGGCTGGGTACAATTGAGCGCTCAGCGGTAATTAAACCTGTGAGAATCAGGTACTCATGTACCAGGCCAGCAACCACGCATGCTCTCCTAAATTCAACTAAGGCCCGTATCTCATCTCCTAAGCCCTGTGCTCCATATCTTAAGCAGAGACAACTGGATGTGGATGACAGAAAATAACATCTATTGATGGCCACCACAGAGGGGCAGCTTTTAGGACAATATATGGTTATGATTATATGGTGCTGCACTGTGGTATATGGTTCTGATAGGACACTATTTTGCGGTATGGCATTGCTGGCCCCGCCTACTTGTGTTGCCCCACCTTCTGTCAGTTTGTATGCGTCAACAACATGGGGCCACTTTTATTTTTTTTCCAGGGCCACTTTAGGTTCCCAGTTCCCCCCTGCTGACAGGTACCATCAGACTGTGCCAGAGAGGCACAACCTGATAGCCATACAATGCAGGCAGGCCTGAAGTCTTTATTAGGGCCCCTGGCTACCATGCTAAGACACTGGAACCCTGCGATCTTATTAGCGGGGGGTGCTGATGCCTGACAGAGGAGCTCCCTCCGTCTAAACTGCTTAGATGCCGTGGTCACTTTTATCCATGGTATCTAAAGGGTTAAATGCGGAAGCATTAATCCAGGCGTTTAGAACAGGAGCCCGGCTCTCGTGAGTCTCTTAGACTAGGCCTCTACTGTCATTTGAATGCTGTCTGGACCCTGCTTCTCTCCAGTTCCCGTTTCTGACTTGACACACAGTAAATGGCTGGAGCTGTCCACTAAGCCAAATACTGACTGAGGAGGTTCAACACTGAGGAAGTTCAGAGCAGCAGGGACTGCGGCAAAAGCAGAATGGCAGCAGGGGATCGGTGAGGGGAATAATGCTTCTAATTTAACCAATTCTGACCCTTTTATTTCTTTTGTCACCCCTGGGAAAACCCCTTTAATAGTGCAGTTTCAAGTTTCCTTTGTAATATCCAGTATATATGGATATGTTTATTTCAGGAATAAGCTTATGCTATTCGCCTTCAGCAATGTCTATCCAAAGTCACCAGCATCATACCCCTGAGTGTACACAATTAATCAGCCCTTGAAATGTTTGCCAGAATGTGTTAATTGATAGCAGACTGAGACCCAAAACATCATTTTATTTCCTATTTTTCAGAATCATTTGACTGAGAGGTAATAGTGAGAACTTCTGCGTTCCAATGCGTAACACATATTGATGCTTATGTCTAATTTAATCATTATCAAGGGAAAGGCCTGTTCTGTTATGAGCCGTAATACAGCACTTCAAGGTGATAAATCCAATCTGCAGAATGATATTCTGTTGGCATTTCTATAATATTAATTAGATCACCTTGTCAAGTAATGTGAAATTTCCCCAACATTGATTAGAAATTCTCGAGGCCTCTGCGTTGCCTCCTGTCTCTTTTCTCATTTATGACTGACAGCTGAGGTCAAGACGAAGACATCAACCCCTTAAATTTCTGAAAGGCTAGGTCACTGGACCCCATAACAAATGCAGAGTGGGCGGACTATTGCTTGAAGATATCTTATTAAATTGGACAAAAGCTGTCTCCCTCACAACAGTGTCTCCGAATGCCCTCTGCCTGACTGCAGAATGCACCAGTGTGACGGAAAGCCATTTGCATTACCCTGCAGTCATTTTATATGCGGAGGTAATGAAGTTGTCAGAGGAGCCCAGAGTGTGGCAGAGTCTGATATTCAAATAGCGCCATGGCTTCTGTTTCTCCTAATGCTTCCTCCCCACCCCCTCCTGTTTTCACACGCCAGCTGATGGGCACTTTGCATTCGCAAAGAGTTTATTTCCAAGTCTCTTGATGTACGCCTCTCACAGAATTAGTGTTACAAAGAAAAGTCGACAAGAATAGAGGGTTCTGTGATCTGATGTCTTTTTCCATAGGAATTCAGCTGGGGTAGAATTTCTTCTCAGAATCTAGAAGCACATTAGATAAGGAAAATACCGTAGTATTGGTAAGAGGAACCTTCGAAAAGAACAAATGGCACAGAAATGTATGGTGGCTTCATTGAATCATTGACCATCCTTGTCTCTTGGCAGTAATCCCTATATAAACTCTGGAAATCATATGAAAGAGTGGCAAATATTTTATCAACTTATTTTAGGTGTATAGATCTTTTAAAGGCGTTATCCAGCCTTTTAAAAATGATGAATTCAAACCAAGTCCAGTCGGCACCCGATTCACAACGTGCGTTGCACTGGGAAGGAGCGCACTCCACATAAAATGTATGAAAAGATCCCAGCAACGAAGTCTTGCTTAAGTGACTGAGAAAGGCTGTTTGCCGAAACGCGTCAAAATACTTGATATGTATTGCATGAAGACGAAATAAATGAATATACCTTGAAGCAAGACTTTCGTTGCTGGGATCTTCTCATACATTTTAAAAATGATGGTCTATCCTGACCCTATTCTATCTTTCAATATTAGATTAGTGAGAGTCTGACTCTTGGCGACCCACCAATCAGTTGTTTGAAGAGGCCATGGTGCTCCACTGAGAGCTGAGGCCTCTTTATTGTTTACATCAGTCTGGACACTGTACGTACTGCAGTAGGGGGGGGGGGTGTTGGATAATGCAGTGTTGTCCTATTCGAGTAAATGAGACAAAGCTGTAATATACTGCTACGTCACTACTACAAGTAGGGAGTTCTTCAGTATAAAGTGACTGCACTGGTGTAGACGGTGAAGAGTCTGCAGTGTTCACCTGAGCGCCATGGTCACTTTAAATAATTGGTGGTAAAAAAAAGTCAAATTACCCACTAATTTGATATTGATGGCTTAACATATGGATAGGCTTGAATGACGCCAAATAACCTTTTTTTTATTTTAACACTTTAAAGATCGGGCCATTTATCCCCTTTTTGACCGGACACAGTTTATTATTTTTTTAAGTACATGCATTTATTTCAGAATGGATAATCCAAACAATTGAGCAGGAATGTCTTACCAAGTGCTCATAGCTTTCTTTTATTTGGGGTGGGGGAAAGAGAGGAGAAGTTTTTTTTAGGATAGGGGTAAATAAAATTATTTCTTGGAATGCCCAGGGGATGAATAATAGAACTGAGATGACCTCTATATTTGATATGTTAAGAAAAGAAAAGCCATCGGTTATTTATTGGGTGAAAGATATGATTTTTCATGGGCCCATTGGGTTGGACACCAATTTCCTTTGATTGAGTAAAATTACTCAAGGAGTGTTGCAACTATTATAAACAGAAGTATAAATTGAAGGATGACATCAGTGGCGTACATAGAGAAGTAAGGGCCCCATAGCCAGGATCAAACCAGGCCCCCCACACAGGACAGAAGGGTTTCTGCCTAAACCCTTTTCAATGACCATAGGGCCATTTTTCCACTGCCTCATTTGCTAAAAGTTGTTCCTTTAGAGGGTAGAGTCCTGACCAAAGTTTCACTTCCAACTGGGGCCTCTCTTGCCCTAGGCCCCGTAGCCGTCGCCTGGTCTGCCGCTATGGTAGTTACGCCCCTGGATGAAGTGATTGACACTAGAGGGCCTTACAGTTTTTTTCCATTGCTATATTAATGGAATTGAATGTATAATTGGTTCACTACACAATCCCACACCAGCCAGGGAGATATTTTATTGAGTTTTCAGGATTTTTGGTTAGGTAAACTTGTTCAACTTGATGGGTGATTTTAGTATGCCATCAGTAGTAATAAGGCCCCTCTATATGTGCCGCTAGTAGTAATAAGGCCCCTCTATATGTGACTCCAGTAGTAATAGTTCTCTCATTAGTTATAATGTCCCCTAAAGTGCCCCCAGTGGTAATAAGGCCTCTTCATAAGACCCCCTGTAGAGACCCCAGTAGTAATAAAGACCCTCTATAGTGCCCTAAGTAGTTATAATGTTCCCCTGTAGAGCTCCCAGTAACTATAATGCCCTCTATATTGCCCAGTAGTTATAATGTCCCTCTTTAGTGCCCCAGTAGTTATAATGGACGCTGTATTACCCCAGTATTTATAATCTCCCGCTATAGTTCTCCCAGTAGTTATAATATCACTCTGTAGTAATCCCAGTAGTTATAAAGCACCCTTTATTGTCCCAGTACCTATAATGTCTCCCTGTAGTGTTCTCAGTATATAGAATGCCTCCTGTGCTTATAACATCCCTCTAAAGTGCAACCCCCTCAGTAGTAAGCTCCCCCAAAGTGGCCCAAAATACTCACCGGAATCCTGATCCATGCTGCCACCTGCGAAGTAAGCCTGAGTTCCCTGAGCCCTGGCACAGGTGGTTGCGATGAAGTCATTGCTCTTAGTGGCCTGTGGGGCAGAGAACCAATGGCTCTGATGCCCCCCTGCACTATTCAACTGTATCACTGTTTTGAGGACAGCTATAGAGTTGTATCTGTGGTGACCACTATGTTTGGGGCCCTGGGAAAAACATGTTTTGGCCTAGCAACATTCTTGGAAGTTGGTTGATGGTTGAACAGCAGTGTTATGCTGTGAACAAACAATCATCTGGTGAACGTTCATTTCACAGACACGACCATACACATTTGGCCGTTACAGTTGTTTAAACTAGCCATACATGTTCAATGAAACCAGGCGATGGATGAAAGCTCTTTCTGGAACATTCTTTCAAAAAGAGATCTTTTATCCGACTATGGAATGAAAATATTAAAAACAACCAACTTTTTTTCAAACAATAATACTTTGTCATCGGTCTGCTAAAATGATCATTTGTTTTGGTTGAAATTGTTCGCTTTGAGCAACTTTAGGCTAATGTGCATGGCCACCTTTAGAGGAAAAACTGATGTTATATGCTGACAATGCAGTACTTCTTTTGGAGAGTATGCATAGTTCAATCGGTAGTTTGATTTTCAGGTATAGAATCAAAGCAAATTGTGTATACTTCCCTTGTAACCGTCCCTCCCTTGCCTTTGGAGAATTATGTGTTTTCAGTGTCCCATACCTTTAACCACCTCAGCCCCCCTAGCTTAAACACCCTTAATGACCAGGCCACTTTTTACAATTCTGCACTACACTACTTTCACCGTTTATTGCTCCGTCATACAACTTACCACCCAAATGAATTTTACCTCCTTTTCTTCTCACTAATAGAGCTTTCATTTGGTGCTATTTCTTTCTTGCTGACATTTTTACTTTTTTTGATATTTTACTTTTTTTGATGAAATTTTTGCAAAAAAATGATATTTTTCACTTTATGTTGGAAAATTTATCAAATAAAACTACATTTCTCTAAAAAATTTTCTCTAAATTTATTGTTCTACATGTCTTTGATAAAAAAATGCAAAAGTGTATATTTATTGGTTTGGGTAAAAGTTATAGCATTTACAAACTATGGTGCAAAAAGTGAATTTCCGCACTTTGACTTTCTGAGCACCTGTCCTGTTTCCTGAGGTACTACAATGCCCAGACAGTAGAAATACCCCATAAATGACCCCATTTCCGAAAGTAGACACCCTAAGGTATTCACTGAGGGGCATAGTGAGTTCATGGAAGTTTTTATTTTTGTCACAAGTTAGCGGAAATGGATTTTTTTATTTTTTACAAGTCTCATATTCCACTAACTTGTGCCAAAAATAAAATTTACATGAACTCACCATACCCATCACAGAATACCTTGGGGTGTCTTCTTTCCGAAATGGGGTCACTTGTGTGGTATTTTTACTGCCCTGGCATTTTAGGGGCCCCTAAACGTCAAAAGCAGTTTGGAATCCAAATGCGTAAAAATGTCCTGTAAAATCCTAAAGGTACTCATTGGATTTAGGGCCCATTTGCGCATCTTGGCTGCAAAAAGTGGCACACATGGGGTATCGCTGTACTCGGGAGAAGTAGGGCAATGTGTTTTGGGGTGTCTTTTACATATACCCCTACTGGGTGTGAAAAATATCTCTGTAAATGACAACTTTGTATAAATTTTTTAAAAAGTTGTCATTTACAGAGATATTTCTCTCACCCAGCATGGGTATATGTAAAAATACACCCAAAACACATTGCCCTACTTCTCCTGAGTACGGCGATACCTCATGTGTGCCACTTTTGCAGCCAAGATGCGCAAATGGGCCCTAAATCCAATGAGTACTTTAGGATTTTACAGGACATTTTACGCATTTGGATTCCAAACTGCTTTGACGTTAGGGCCCTAAATGCCAGGGCAGTAAAATACCACACAAGTGACCCCATTTCGGAAAGTAGACACCACAAGGTATTCGCTGATGGGCATAGTGAGTTCATGGAAGTTTTTATTTTTGGCACAAGTTAGCGGAAATGGATTTTTTTTTTTTTTTACAAAGTCTCATATTCCACTAACTTGTGCCAAAAATACAATTTTACATGAACTCACCATACCCCTCACGGAATACCTTGGGGTGTCTTCTTTCTAATATGGGGTCACTTGTGTGGTATTTTTACTGCCCTGGCATTTTAGGGGCCCCTAAACGTCAGAAGCAGTTTGGAATCCAAATGCGTAAAAATGTCCTGTGAAATCCTAAAGGTACTCATTGGATTTAGGGCCCCTTTGCGCATTTTGGCTGCAAAAGTGGCACACATGGGGTATCGCCGTACTCGGGAGAAGTAGGGAAATGAGTTTTGGGGTGTCTTTTACATATACCCCTACTGGGTGTGAAAAATATCTCTGTAAATGACAACTTTGTATAAATTTTTTTAAAAAGTTGTCATTTACAGAGATATTTCTCTCACCCAGCATGGGTATATGTAAAAATACACCCCAAAACACATTGCCCTACTTCTCCTGAGTACGGCGATACCCTATGTGTGCCACTTTTGCAGCCAACATGTGCAAAGGGCCCAAATTCAATGAGTACCTTTAGATTTTACAGGACATTTTTACGCATTTGGATTCCAAACTGCTTCTCTGCTTAGGGGCCCCTAAAATGCCAGGATAGTAAAATACCACACAAGTGACCCCATTTCAGAAAGTAGACACCCCAAGGTATTCGCTGATGGGCATAGTGAGTTCATGGAAGTTTTTATTTTTGGCACAAGTTAGCGGAAATTGAAATGTTTTATTTTTTTATTTTTTTTACAAAGTCTGATATTCCACTAACTTGTGACAAAAAATAAACTTTACATGAACTCACCATACCCCTCACAGAATACCTTGGGGTGTCTTCTTTCTAAAATGGGGTCACTTGTGTGGTATTTTTACTGCCCTGGCATTTTAGGGGCCCCTAAAGCGAGAGAAGTAGTTTGGAATCCAAATGCGTAAAAATGTCCTGTGAAATCCTAAAGGTACTCATTGGATTTAGGGCCCCTTTGCGCATCTTGGCTGCAAAAAGTGGCACACATGAGGTATCGCCGTACTCAGGAGAAGTAGGGCAATGTGTTTTAGGGTGTATTTTTACATATACCCATACTGGGTGTAAAAATATCTCTGTAAATGACAACTTTTTCCATTTTTTATACAAAGTTGTCCATTTACAGAGATATTTCTCTCACCCAGCATGGGTATATGTAAAATACACCCAAACACATTGCCCTACTTCTCCTGAGTACGGCGATACCACATGTGTTACACTTTTTTGCAGCCAAGATGCGCAAAGGGGCCCTAAATCCAATGAGTACCTTTCAGGATGGCATTTTTACGCCTTTTTCTTCTCACGCTTCTGGGCCCCTAAAATGCCAGGGCAGTATAAATACCCCAAATGTGACCCTATTTTAGAAAGAAGACACCCCAAGGTATTCTGTGAGGGGCATGGCGAGTTCATAGAAGATTTTTTTTTTTGCCACAAGTTAGCAGAATTTTTTTTTTTTTTTTTTTCCTCACAAAAGCCCCTTTCACACGGGTGAGTTTTCCGCGCGGGTGCAATGCGTGAGGAGGACGCATTGCACCCGCACTGAATCCGGACCCATTCATTTCTAGTGCGGATGCGTTGCGATTTTCCCGCATTGTTGCTTAACAACGGGACCCAATCCCTATTATTTCCCCTTATAACATGGTTATAAGGGGAAATAATAGCATTCTTAATAAAGAATGCATTGTTAAATGATGAGGAAGGGGTTAAAAATAATAAAAGTTAACTTACCTTAGCCACTTGATCGCGTAGTCGCGATCTGTCCTCTCTTTCCCTGCAGCATCTATGATCTAAAGGACCTGTGATGACGTCACATCACATGGCCCAATCACATGCTCCATCACTATGGTGATGGAGCATGTGATTGGTCCATATGACCATGTGACATCATCCAAGGTCCTTAAACACTATCCTCAGGCTGTGGATAGTGGTTAAGGACCTTGGATGATGTCACATGGTCACATGGACCAATCACATGCTCCATCACCATAGTGATGGAGCAGGTGATTGGGCCATGTGATGCTGTGACATCATCACAGGTCCTTTACATCTTTCAAGCTAACGGAGAGGAGGCCGGGCTTCGCGATCAAATGGAACAGGTAAGTAATTATTAGTTTATTATTTTAACTCATTCTGCACCAGTTTAAACATTAGGGAGATGACCAAGGGTATTATTTTACATTATAACTATGTTATAATGTGAAATAATACCAGCGGGACAATTTCTGACCCAAACATGCACTTCTGTGAAGAAGTGCAGGTTCGGGTCTGGGTACCAAAAGTGCCGATTTTTCTCCCGCGCGTGCAAAACGCATGACAGCGCTTTGCACTCGCAGGGAAAAATCGCGGCGATTCCCGCAACGCACCCCCACTGTTTGACGGAGTGCACCCGCAACGCCCGTCTGAAAGAGGCCAAAGTCTCCCTTTCCGCTAACTTGTGACAAGAAGTTTAATCTTTCATGGACTCAATATGCCCCTCAGCGAATACCTTGGGGTGTCTTCTTTCCGAAATGGGGTCACATGTGAGGTTTTTCCACTGCCATGGCATTTGAGGGTCTCCGCAATCATTACATGTATGGCCAGCATTAGGAGTTTCTGCGATTCTCCTTATATGGAGCATACAGGTAATGAGATTTTTTTTCCGTTCAGCCTCTGGGCTGAAAGAAAAAATGAACGGCACAGATTTCCTCATTCGCATCGATCGATGTGGATGAAAAAACCTCTGCCAAAAAATATGCAAGAAAAAAAGAGGGGCCTGGCGATTGCCAGGACATAGGGGCTCCGCCCAAACATCCATACCCACTTAGCTCCTATGTCCTGGCAAACGTGATTTCTCCATTCACATCGATCAATCGATCGGTGTGGAGGAAGACATCTTTGCCAGATTTTTTATACAAAGTGTTTGCCAAAGAATATGAACTCCAACACCTCTCCTCAGCTCATATGCCTGGGCAAACGTACCTGTCCTGCGGAGGAGAAATCTCGTCCTGCAGCGCCGCATACACCGACTTCACGTGTCTTCTGACAGCAGCGCAATGCTTCTCTCAGAATTCACATCAGTGCTGCGGCGTTTTAGTCGGTTGGTCCGTTGGTCTTCCTGGAAAATAAAGGGTGGTTAGGGGAAAAAAAAAAAGAAGAAGAAAACAGGCAGCAGGCACATAACTTGAACGTTGCAAACTTTATAAAACCGGAACATTGTAAAACTTTTATAAAACATGAACATAAAAACCTGAACTAACTCAAGATTTTTTTCTTGCTACCTGTTTAATTTTTTTTTTTAACCATTTCACTCTTTATTTTCCTAGCAGAAACCTCTCCTTTCCCATGGGACAATGTGTAAAGTGTAAATCACACAGAGATGGTGCGAAGTACACTATACACGTTATCCCAAGTTAAAGGAGAGGTTTCTACCGTTTCACACTTCTGCTGTAGCACACCAGCACCGTCCCTATGTGTTAGGGTCTCTCAAAACCTAGTGTCCTGAGAGACCCTAGAGCCTGAGTGAAAAAAACTACCTGTGTAGTGCTGTCCCTATGTCCCTAAGTGTACCTGAGTGTGGTACTTCCGGAAACACTCTCCAAAGCATAGGGCAGGGTGGTCAGGACAGTCAGGACAGAAATAACGGGTGTCACTCCTTATTCCACTCCTGCCACAGACACGACATCTTTTTTGGGGTGACGGTTGGGTTGAGGTACCAGGAAAGACACTGGGGAAGTGTCGCTCGTGTAGACGGCTAACTACACTGGTGGATGGGGCCACGGAACCTCCTGGATACAGGAGTTCGAAATGATCTCTTCCTGGAATTTAAGGAAGGATCCCGTTCTCCCAGCCTTACTGTAGAGAACGTAACTATTATAGGCAGCCAATTGAATCAAATATACAGACACCTTCTTATACCAGCGTCTGGTTCGTCAGGAAAGCAAATAAGGGGCCAACATCTGGTCGTTGAAGTCCACCCCTCCCATGTGGAGGTTATAGTCGTGGACTGAGAGGGGCTTTTCAACGACACTGGTTGCCCGTTCAATTTGGACTGTCGTGTCTGCGTGAATGGAGGAGAGCATGTAAACGTCACGCTTGTCTCTCCATTTCACCGCGAGCAGTTCGTCGTTACACAGTGCAGCCCTCTCCCCCTTGCAAGTCGGGTGGTAAGGAGCCGTTGGGGAAGCCCGGCGACTAGGTCGCGCGGTGCCACAGCAGCCAATCTGTTCTAGGAACAAATGCTTGAAGAGGGCCACACTTGTGTAAAAGTTGTCCACATAAAGATGGTACCCTTGCCGAATAAGGGTGACACCAAGTCCCAGACTATCTTCCCACTGCTCCCCAGGTAGTCAGGGCAACCGACCGGCTCCAGGGTCTGATCTTTTCCCTCATAGATCCGAAATTTGTGCGTATAGCCTGTGGCCCTTTCACAGAGCTTATACAATTTGACCCCATACCGGGCGCGCTTGCTTGGGATGTACTGTTTGAAGCCAAGGCGCCCGGTAAAATGTACAAGGGACTCGTCTACGCAGATGTTTTGTGCAGGGGTATACAAATCTGCAAATTTCTGGTTGAAATGGTCTATGAGGGGCCGAATTTTATGGAGCCGGTCAAAAGCTGGGTGGCCTCTGGGACGGGAGGTGGTGTTGTCGCTAAAGTGCAGGAAACGCAGGATGGTCTCAAAACGTGTCCTGGACATGGCAGCAGAGTACACGGGCATGTGATGAATTGGGTTCGTGGACCAATATGACCGCAATTCATGTTTTTGTAATGCCCATGTTGAGGAGAAGGCCCAGAAAAGTTCTAAATTCGGAAACTTGGACTGGTTTCCACCGGAAAGACTGGGCATAGGAGCTTCCCGGGTTGTCGGCGATAAATTGAGTGGCATACCGATTTGTTTCTGCCACGACTAAGTCAGAGAGCTCCGCAGTGAAAAACAGCTCAAAAACCCCAGCGCCGATCCTATCTGAGCTGTTTCCACCCGAACTCCTGACTGGGCGGTGAAAGGGGGAACTACTGGTGCGGCTGAAGTTGGGGGCTGCCAATCAGGGTTTGCCAGCACCTCAGGGATTCTAGGGGCTCTACGGGCCTGTCTGCGCGGTGGCTGCGGCGGGAAACTACTGCACGTGCCACCGTACCAGCTTCAACTGCCCTTCTGGTGCTCGCCACTTCACCATGTTGTACGGCAGTGCTGGTAGAAGGTCCAGGACGGGCTGCGCTGCTGGTGTATGCCTCACCACGTAATCCGGCAGCGCCAGCCCCACTCTGCTGCCCTTGAAACGGATCCTGCGTAACCTGCGGTCTAGCGACACGGGGCCGGGTACGCCTGGTTCTATCAGGGACCTCAACCTCCTCGTCCGAACTTTGGGTCAGACTGCCACTGCTCTCTACAGGTTCGTATTCTGACCCGCTAGATTCGTCAGATGAGGGTTCCCATTCCTCATCCGACTGGGTCAGAATCCTGTAGGCCTCTTCAGGAGAATACCCCTTTCTTGACATTTGGGCGTCTAAATTTAGGGGTATTCCCTGAGACTACCCAAGAAAAAAGCAAGCCTGTCTTACAATTGAGAGGGTAGCGAAGTACAGAAGCCGCTGCGATTGATAAAAAGATCAAAACTGATTTTTATCGCCGCAGCGCTTGTGAAGGGATTGTGCAGTGATTACAAAAAAAAAATTTTTGTCACTGCGGCGGGGTGGCGTGGGTGAACGCAGGTGTGGGCGACCGATCAGGCCTGATCGGGCAAACACTGCGTTTGGGGTGGAGGGCGAACTAAAGTGACACTAGTACTATTATAGATCTGACCGTGATCAGTTCTGATCACTTACAGATACTATAAAAGTACAAAAGCTGATTAGCGCTACGCTAATCAGCGAACCAGTGACTGCGGTGCGGTGGGCTTGGCGCTAACGCTAACTACCTACCAAAGGGGCCTAAACTAAGCTAAACCTAACAGTCAATCCTAGTGAAAAAAAAAAGTGACAGTTTACACTGATCACTTTTTCCCTTTCACTAGATGATTGACAGGTGCTGAGAGGGGTAATCAAGGGGTTAATTTGGGTGATGGGGGGCTGATCAGGGGCTAGTGTGTGGTGCTTGGTGTACTCACTGTAGAGGTGTGCTCTCTCCTGGGTCCAACCGACGAAAAGGACCCAGGAGAGAGCACAGAAGCCATTTAATCCATCATATTTACAAATATGATGGGTTAAATGGCTTGCGATTCGTTTTTTTAAAAGTCATCAGCCCGCCAGCGATGCCGATTGGCTGGCAGGCTGATGACCCAGTTCATCTAAACTTTGTGCAATGCGCGATTTGCGCATGCGCGGCCGAATATGTGCGAAATCTCGCGTCTCGCGAGATGACGCACATCTGCGGCGCCCCAGAACAGCCCGACCGCCGCGAGAACGCAGTTGTGCGTTAGGCGGTCGGGAAGTGGTTAAATACCTAGCAATTTATGTAAGAATCCTGGTGATTTTATTTGAATATAATGCCCCTTTTGAATAAGTTGAGGCAGAGGACCAAGAGTTAAAGGGGTTCTGCAGTTTGTTACAACTGATGATCTATCCTCAGGATAGATCATCAGCATCTGATCGGCTGGGGTCTGACACCCGGGACCCCCACTGATCAGCTGTTGGAGAAGGCAGCGATGCTGCAGGAGCGCCGCAGCCTTCTTACTGTTTACCACTGCTAGCGCCCTGCCCAGTGACGTCACGACTTGTATCAAGTGGAGTGGGCGAGGCTAAGCTCTGTTCACTGAATGGGGTGCTAGCAGTGGTAAACAGTGAGAAGGCCGCGGCGCTCTTGCAGCGCTGCTGCCTTCTCAAACAGCTGATCGGCGGGGGTCCCGGGTGTCAGACCCCGGCCGATCAGATGCTGATGATCTATCCTGAGGATAGATCATCAGTTGCAACAAACTGCAGAACCCCTTTAAAGAAGACTTCCCCTTTCCTTAAGGGCTCATTCCCACGGCCGTTGTAGTCTCGTTCCGTGCATTGGGGTCCGCAATTTGCGGCCCCCAAAGCACGGGCAAAAAACAAGTCGAATGCACAAGTCAAAAACTTGAATGGGTCCGTGATCCATCCGTTCCGCAAAAAATAGAACATTTTACTACGGAACGGAAGCATGGAACAGAACCCCACGGAAGCGCTCCGTAGTGCTTTTGTGGGGTTCCGTTCTGTGGTTCCGTTCCGCACCGCATCTCCGGATTTGCGGACTCATTCATCCGTGATATGGAATGCACACGGCCGGTGCCCTGTGTATTGCGGACCCGACCTATGCGTGCCACAGTACGGCAACGGAACCACAACGGCCGTGTGAATGAGCCCCTAGATGGAGAAAACATATTTAAAGTTAAAAGATTATATTTATCAATAATTTTTATAGGTAAGGAGAACTCCCAGAATAGGTAAAAGATAATGTATTAAAGAAAATCAAAAAAGTAAAGAGAGTTAGCTATTCTAGATGCTTATGTATCATTCTTGGCATTGCAAGTCAGGTGGATGCAGGTGTGTTTATTTGGCGCTCCAGTATATCCACATGAAGTTTTAAGGTCTAAAGTTTTAGGCTGTAACATCCTTCTGGAAGCATGATTGGTGGAGAATTTAGAAAGAAATTTGCTATTACAGGAAGTATTCTGTATTGTGTAGTATCTCTGAATATCTGGAGCTCCATGAGCCAACACTAGTGACACCCATGTATTCGGTTGAGAGCTTTAATAGCCTGAGAGAACTTGACACTTTATCCATCTGGGAAACACTTAAAGTACCACGAACGACTCTGTAAGTTCTAGAACCAAGAAGGAGTTAAATCTTTTTTATACCTGGAATATGAGTAAGTACTTCCAAAGAGTACGTTGTTAAACTATTATCAATTAAGATCTGGGTTAAAATAAATAGGTTGAGAATCTTGGGATAAATATGTTTATTTTGACAATTTTGAGAAATTGGGTTTTCTTTTAAATATGGTATATACTAAACCTGCTGCCATAAAAATATATCAGATGTTGATGAGATCTGAGAGCCTTGCTACCCTACTATACGCTCTATACAATAAAGACATTTGGGAGAAATCTTGGTCCTATTTCTCAGGATAACTGGAAGAGGATATTGAGTAATATCCTCTGTATGGCTTTGTTTTTGTCACAGTGTATTTCCCAGATGTATATAGTGTATGGGGCTCACTTCTATCCTTTAAGTTAACACAATGGTTTTTAGTTCAATCAGACTTATGTTGGAGATGTGGGGAGGATAGGGGGGTCTTGTGCATGTTATGTAGATTTTTTTTTTGGTTGGAAGTCTGCCGTTTTCTTGAAGAAATATTTGTCACATCAAAGCTAAGAAACCCTCTTAGGGTACTTTCACAGTTGCGTTGGTGCGGATCCGTCTGTTTATTTGCACAGACGGATCCGCACCTATAATGCAAACGTTTGTATCCGTTCAGAACGGATCAGTTTGCATTAGGTTTAAAGAAAAATGACAAAGTCCAAAACAGATCCGTTTTAAATTACATTGAAAGTCAATGGGGAACGGATCCGTTTTCAAATGCACCATATTGTGTCATTGAAAACGGATCCGTCCCCATTGACTTACATTGTAAAAAAAAAAACAGATCGGTTAGGCTCTGCCTCTTCAGACGGACACCAAAATGCTGCATGCTGCGTTTTGGTGTCCGCCTCCAAAACGGAATAGAGGCGGAACGGAGCCTAACTGATGCATTCTGAACGGATCCTTATCCATTCAGAATGCATTGGGGCTTAACTGATCCGTTTTGGACCGTTTGTGAGAGCCCTGAAACGGATCTCACAAACGGAATCCAAAACGCTAGTGTGAAAGTACCCTTACTTGTATTTTGGGACTGGAAACATGGATGAATCATGTCATAAAGAGGGAAAAATTGTGATTTCTAGAGAAGATTTTGGTCATTTAAATCATTTTTATATCTTTGTTGATAAATGAGGCTTTATTTTTATACCAGTTTCATTTTCATATTTCTATTTCTTATTTCCATACCTGGAAAAATGTAAAATAATGCAAATACATCTTCAGTGTTCTGGGAGGGGAGAGGACAGGAATGGCAGCAGTGGTGTGAACAGGAGCAATAGTAGCCACAGTAGTTGCTCTCACTCTGGTCCTCCCTGGGCCATGTAGTGATGTGAGGGGCACAACTTTTCTTACTCTTGGGGCACACCCTGGTTTAAAGCCTTATACCTGATGGTAGGTGGGGTGCCCTTGGTGTCAGTGGGATTTGAGGTGCAAGGCACAGCCCCCTTGAACGGGGGAAATAATCCACAGTACTTTACTAAAGTAATTTGGGCAGATGATACACACATGCACTTGCAGAAGTAAGTTTAGTCTGTAAAGTTACATGAATAGTTTTCCAAGGCTGTATATAGGGATAAAGGCTGTTCAATGAGTACCCCTCTGAGTCTCTTTCCAGTTAATCTAAGCAATCTTCCCAAAGGGGTGCAAATTCTGTCTTTCAATAATTTGTCACTCTCAGTGTGTCACTATAATGCCCAGCTGAGGGGCGTAGTATTTACCAGATTGCCAGCCTTTCTTAGAAGTATGCAAGGTACCTGAAGCTTCTCCCCAACCAAATGCAATGAAGCCCATAGTCTACATACATCCATTACCTTCACTGACTTTTGCCCATGCACTGTCCCTTTTGTAATGACTCTCAATATTTTATAAAGTTGCTTTTCTGGCTATTCGTAGCTTGTAGGGCTAGTGTATCCCTGTCTGCTGCTTCTCTTTTAGGCACCAGCTACACACACTAGCTGCTGGCTGCACACTCACTACAGTTCCAAAAGGGGTGGGTCAAGCCAACACCCAGTAACTGTCTCTAAGGGGCTAGGACATTAACCTTCTATTAGCTACACAAAGCCATTGGGTTACAAAAATGCATAAAATACTAGCTTTTTCTTTTACGTAGTGATGCCATAAGTAGCAGCTGACATAGTCATGTGATGTAAAGACCTAGAAAAGCGTGAATAGAATGCGCGTATACATTCCATATATCCATTTATATATGATCGTAATCTTCATTAGTAAAGTTCATTTAAGGTACTGTGATAAGAAAAGTAAATAACATTCAAGTCCCTAATTAGACTCATCTACAGTATCTGGAGATGGTGTGTAATAATTCCTACATTTGAAGACATAATAGTGCACATGTATGGTATGTACAACCTGCCACTTCCAAAGTTAAACAGATATTATACTTTCAAAAAATACCACATAAATAAATAGTGCAAGTGAATATAAGAAACCCTGTGTTATATTAGAGAAAAATATATCCTTCTACATTTATGAACTACTGGAAGGAAGCAGAGGTACAGGAACACAGAGATTCTGCTTGCTCTAGTAAGTTTTTAGTCTAAACCCCAGTCCTGGATTCACAGCTACACAGCTCAGTATTGCTATATATGTATAACATCCAGGCTCGAACTTCGCCAACGGGGAGGCGGGGGATTCCTTGGTAGGTCCCCAGTCTCCTGCGCCCGGAGATAAGACAAAGGAGTAATTATTCCTCTTGTTTTATCAGGAGAGATAATTATAGTAGTTACTAGGTCAGTATTGCACAGTGATGCAGCCTCCTACTGGTGTATATTGTACAGGAGGCCCCTCAGTATCTTCTAAACTTCCTGGGCTGCTGGAAGTGAAGGAGGAGAGAACATGTCTGGCCATCCTCCTGCCCTCACTGCTGTCAGAAAACTGTGGTTGCTGCAGAGAAGGACTCCTCTGCGGTGTTGGGCTGATTTCTCAGGTGTGTGACGGTAGTGAGCTGTAGGAGACTGTAAGGAGGAAGTAGGGGATTTGTTTATAGTAGACTCAGATCTGTGTATGTGCGCTGCTCTCTGCAGTGTTCAGAATGGCATTGGGGGGACTCTGCCCTAGGTCCCCCAATGCCTCTGCTTTAGGTGCACCCCCATTAGTGCCACAGCTCCAGATGCCCCCCAATGCCCTCACTCTAAATGCACCCCTAATATTGCCTCTTCTCCAGTTGCCCCCTAATACCTCTGCTCCAGGATCACCACTATTACCCTGCCTCAGGCGACCCTAATGACTCTGCATTAGGTGCACCCCCATAAATGCCCCAGCTCAAGATGCCCCCACTCTAAATGCACCACTAATATTGCCTCTTCTCCAGTTGCCCCCTAATACCTCTGCTCCAGGATCACCACTATTACACTGCCTCAGGCGACCCTAATACCTCTGCATTAGGTGCACTCCCATAAATGCCCCAGCTCAAGATGCCCCCTCTCTAAATGCACTGCTAATATTGCCTCTTCTCCAGTTACCCGTGCTCCAGGATCCCCACTATTACGCTGCCTCAGGTGACCCTAATGCCTCTGTTTCAGTTATGACCCTCCGTTTGTGTCCTTGCTCATCTAACACCTTTGCTTGGGCTTTGTTAAAGGTTATGACCTGCAAAGGGGGTTGGACTTATGACTGAAAAATTCTGCACAGTGCGTCACATTATCCAGTATTGAAACTAATGGTTTACATGGCAGTAGTGATAATATTCCGTATTTACAGGCATCACTGCTGCCATGTAAAAAGATACTGGTGGTGGAGGGTTTAAAGGGGATGTCCAGGTTTTCAAGTTATCCTCTCCAGACATAGGGCATAACTATATGATTAGCGGGGTCCGATTCTGCGACCCCCACTGCTTGTAGCTTGGGCCTCTATGCCCAGCAAAGCAGACAGTGCTCTGCTGGCTAACACACAGCCTTCCCCTTACAAGGGGTAAGCTAGACTGAACCTAACTAACTGAACTCCTCCCTCTCCAGAGAGGGGGGGGGGCTAGAATGGAAGAAGGGCTCCATTCTAGCTCTGCCAGAAGTGCTGCCAGGCATTGCATGAACAATTACATTTCAGAGAAATACAAATACACTTGGTGCAGGACCTAGGAATAAATACACATGATGATACAGGATGCACCATTAAAGATAGTGATGGGGCGAAAAGAGTGGTAATGCCCCCTAGCAGGGCGTTACATTCCCCCTTACTTAAGAGGCAAACCGTCCTCGGCTTGTGCTTAAGATAAAAAAATATGCTCTAAGGCAGGCATGTCCAAACTCCGGCCCTCCAGATGTTGCAAAACTACAACTCCCATCACTCCTGGACAACCTACAGCTATCAACCTACAGAAGAGCATGATGGGAGTTGTAGTTCTGCAACACCTGGAGGGCCAGAGTTTGGACATGCCTGCTCTAAGGGTACCAAATAAAAGTTATGGTGCTGCATTAGAATACTGACATAGACTGACATAAAAGATGGCTACCTCTAGGTTCCTGCCCTTGTGAGTAGGGTGTCTATTCACAGTTTGCCCTCTCGGTAATAACCAGTGAACCAAATAAGACCGCACAAAGCGCTCAAATACTCCCGAAGTGGATACTGAGCCCTATTACCACTGGAAGCGTGGGGTGTCATTAAGGCTCCATTCAGACGTCTGTGTGTGTTTTGCAGATCCACGGATTCGTAAAACACGGACACCGGCAATGTGCGTTCCGCATTTTGCGGACCGCACATCGCCGGCACTCTCATAGAAAATGCCTTTTCTTGTCCGCAATTGCGGACAAGAATAGGACATGTTCTATTTTTTTGCGGAACGGAAGTACGGACCCGGAGGTGCGGATCCGCAATTCCGGATCCGGGCAGCACATAGAGTGTCCCCATAGCAATGTATGGGTCCGCAATTCCGTTCTGCAAAATGCGGAACAGAATTGCGGAACGTGTGAATGGGGCCTTACTGTAATCCTTCCACAATGCTATGAGACGCCCACAAACAGAAGGGTGGCTTTATCCTGTATTCCCTTCCAAGCACCAAGGCCTTATAATGCTTGACGCTACGTCGCCTTGATATCTGTACAGGTAGCTAAACACAAAGGATCCTTAAGGCTGCACGCTAGGCCTTAGGACATAACCAATTAGAAGAGGGGAGAAGCAGACTTCTCCCAAAACTCCCATGAGGGACATACCCTCTAGACATACATATTGCAAGCGGATTACCCTTAGCGTTGTTAGACCTGCTTGTGACGTAACGACTTGGTTCCCCCTGTGTCAGACTAGACCTAGGCTTGCCAGCCAACACAAGGTCACATAAAAACCATTCGTTTTAACTGTCCTCAGAGCAAGGCGATGGTTGATCTGCTTGGAACGTACCAGATGTCCTCAGAGGCAGTCCATAAGGCTGAGCGGTGTAGTGCTAACTATCTGGTGACCTGAATAAAGTGCAAGACCATGATCCATAAAAATAGTGCAAATAAATCACATTGTGGCACCTGCAAAAGAAACACACACAATGGACACAATTCTTGTAACGTTGCAAAACCTGAAAAATAAGTGCAAACAGATAAGGCACACATTTTTAGTGGCATAAAATTACACTAGAGTCCCTTCTTCTATTCTTGAGGGTCAAGTGCACCACACAGCAACTTTAAGTGCAATAACGTCCTTTCTAATCCAAGGGAACAGTAACGTCATTATTTGTAATCCACATGGGTAGGAAAGTCATGAGAACCTTTTAGCAAAGGGGCTCCCAAATAACTTGAAAAGGGGGGAAAAAAATTTTTGGGGCATTGTTTAAAAGCAACTGGGAGGTAGTAGATGATCGGGGGAATCTTTACACACCATCAAAGCAATCCCTATGGGTGAATTAATGCGCATTAAGCGCAACTGCACTGACCCTGTACAATATGCCCTGACATGTTTATGTGCCTTAGCGGGCTTTGTGAGACTAAGGGGTTTGATGGTATTTCCCAAATATATGAATGCTATTGCTTATACATGCTCATGTAATATTTCCGCACATAAAGGGTAGTTTCCCTTCTAAAGTTGGGCTGCGGATGTTTGGATTTGCTTTGTCAAAGCTCAAAAATATATATGATTGGGTGTGAGATATCTTGTTCTACATTTATTTCATTTTTGTTTTATATGGCATTGTTTTTATGTGTAATTGTGAGCAGCAGGGGTTAAATGCAAGGAACAGCTGATATCATAACCACCTGTGTGGTAATGGCAATTCCAGCCTGATTGGTGGAACCAGTTCACACTAGGTATATAAGAGCACCATACTTGCATTTGACCCATACCATGATTAAGATCTGATAGATTAAAACGCGTTGGAAGCGTTACCGCTGTCCATGTGAAGAAGTGTATTCTTTTAAATTTATGGAATAAAGATTGAAGACTTTTATTTATCTCAGTGCTGGACAATTTTCGTTATTTCTGGATTATCTACAGACTGGAACGGGTCCTTGCACGAGAGGTAATATGGGGAGTGCTGGCTTACCTCTGACTTCCACAGTAAGGAGTATACCCAGGGGAGCAATGAGTCGTGTTATTATACAGATACACTAATTCAGGGAGAAGCGAAGGCCACTCAGCCCTCTTGTGAGATGGCACAGCCTTGAGCATATTGATCAGTGTCTGGTTTATCTTTTCGCACAGCCCATTCCCTTGAGGGTGATATGCGGTGGTCCTCAGTTTTTTGCAGTTTTACAGTGCACAAAGTTCATAGAACAACTGAGACTCTAATGCGGATCCTTGATCAGTGAGTGTCTGGTCAGGACACCCATACGACAGAATGAAGCTCTTCCACATGGCAGCTGCTGAAGTTTTAGCAGTTAAGTCCTTTACAGGTACAGCCATGACGAACTTGGTGTAGTGGTCTATGATTGTCATAGCATAGGTGTATCCAGATCTGCTGGGTTCTAGTTTCACGTGGTCGATAGCCACTATTTCTAGAGGACTCCTACTCACTATTGGATGAAGGGAGGCTCGCTGATTATGTCTTTCTCTTCTGGCCACAGCACAGATGGGACACTCCCAGCACCAGGCTTCAATATCACTTCTCATGGGGGCGTGGCCGGCAGCTGATGGGAGCGGACGCCCAGTGCTTCAGCTTCTGAGCCTCTTCTATAATCCTCCTCCATCCAGCCCTAATCCTACCTTTATACTCCTCCAAACTTCGCCATCCTTTCTCCCTGTTAGAAGAGGATCTCAGGGAGTCCATCCCACAGTCTGTGGAGCCCGGCTGCCACCACCAGCGGTTGCGGCCTAGTCGGCAGCCGGAAGCCTGAGCCCAGAGCAGAAGTGAACACCGGACATCAGAGACATAGTCGGCGGCAAAGATGCCTCCGTCCACGCTCCAGACTGCACAAGGGGGCCAGCGGTATTTTAATATAAGCAGTCAAGGGCTGCCATCCTGGCCCTACAGAGAAACGCCGCGGCCTTACCGGATCGCACATTGCAGGAAGGACTGGGCGCAGTGAGTACCGGACCGAGAGGTCCATCTGAGCACTGTGGACAATATCACAACGCCTGCTAGCCACAATACTAGCCTGCTTCACTTAGGCCCCGGACTGACCAGCTGCCACTACCCTCCCCCGCTCTTACTCTCCTCTATCTATACAGTGTGCATAACAGGAGTTCGGGTGGAAAAGGGTTGTATAGTCGAAGGCCTACAGCCTAATTTTTTCAGCGTCCATTAATATACAGTTATTGGGATGCTACATTAACTTTCCATCTGCCCCTGAGGGGAACAACCTGTCTCAGCTGCATCTAACTAGTTGGCAACACGTCATCATTGTGCAATACCTAACTGGAGAAGTAGTGCTCATCTATCCCAGAGACTATTCTACCGCAAACAACATGGTGAAGGTGGGCAAACCAGAAGCCTTGCACCTGCCTATCCAGAAAAAAGGCCATACAGAAATGGAAAAATTCTGGAAAAAGGGACATACATGCAGCAGACTTTGTCTCATTTTGGTATCCCGCCGCTCTTCATGAATAGAATAATGGGACTCTACTCTACTCCTTCCGCGTCAGTCCTGGTAAATGGTACGTTATCCCATCCTTTCAAAATTTTAAACGGGGCTCGTCAGGGGTGCCCCCTATCACTGCTTCTCTTCGTCCTCACCATCGAGACACTTATCCAAACTATCCGTTAGCACCCTGTGGCGTTGTACATCGTACTTAGACGCACGCTCCATTCCCCTGGGCAACCTCCTCCATAAAATATCTTGGCCTCAACATCTCGGCCGACCCTGGAAAATGGTTCTCCCTCAACTATGCTCCCCTGCTAAGTCAGGACTCCACACTCATTGATAGCTGGAAAATACTGTATGTATCATGGTTTGGGTGAGCAAACTTACTTAAGATGATGGTGATACCTAAATTCACGTATATATTTTCCACACTGCCCATACACATACCGAAGACTTATCTGAACAAAATACAGAAAAAGTTCTTACTATTCGTCTGGGGACATTCTACTCACAGACTGGCATACAGCATGCTCACTAAACCCAAGGGAAAGGGAGGCACTGCACTTACGGACATTGAAGTCCTGTATAAATCGGTTCAATTAGCTAGAATGGGGGACTGGTACAGGGGGTCTACAAGGAAATTATATGTCGCGATAGAGGAAGCGGTCTCGGGATTCCCACTCACCCAGGGCACCTTGTTGCTTCAGTTAAAAAAGCGCTTGCCCTCCTCACTGAATGTTTTTACACAGGCTGTATTATTGGCTTGGGCATCCTTCTATAAAGATGGGCGAACATGGTCGACCCCTTCCGCTATCACGCGCGTGGGCGATTTGATAGGTCTAGCCACTCCATACTGGTCAACGTGCCTCTCTCTGCAACAGACCTTGAACATTCGGATTCTAGGTGATATCTTGGAGGACGACACTTTACCAGAATTTCTGAAGCTGCGGGAACTGTTCCCCACCGCCCCTGAACCTGGGACCCCTACCCAAAGATCTCACATGGTTAGAAAAGCTTGCCTTGAGCCGTGTTCAGCCCCCCAAGATTCTCTCCAAAATATATAAGGAGTTAGTCATACTTCCCCCAGACTCACATCTCCCTTACATAGCGAAGTGGGAACAGGAACTGGGGATTTCTCTTTCACCCAATGAGATTTCCTGCGCTTATAAGAACTGTTGCGGCCCCTCACGATGTATCAGCCTCCAGGAGATCAACTACAAACTAGTAAGTCGATGGTACAAAACCCCAGAGGTACTTCTGAATATGAGCTGAGCGCTGCGATTGGCCAGCGTCAGGGCCAGGCCGACACATAAGCTCCCCACTCACCCCCCGGCGCTGCACTGACGGTAGATGCTATTTCCTAGCCAGCTAAAGGACCTTCGATGATGTCATGCTCATGTGACCAGACTTCAGTAGGCGGAGCCAGTCTGGAGTCTGCAAGAAGCACAGTTGATTTCCCGGGTGTATGAGTGGAGCAAGTAGCAGGTGGGGTTTTCTCTTGGTGGGTGTATGGCTAAGCAATACTCTGCAGGGGGCCTATAGACATAGTTTGCTTTAATGCTCTGCAGGGGGGTGGGGGTGCTGTAATGCTCTGCAGGAGGGGGGGGGTTGCTTTAATGCTCTGAAAGGGGGTTTTGGGGGTTCCTGTAATGCTCTGCAAGGGGTTGGGGGTTGCTCTAATGCTCTGAAAGGGGGTTTTGGGGGTTCCTGTAATGCTCTGCAAGGGGGTTGGGGGTTGCTCTAATGCTCTGCAAGGGGGGTTGGGGGTTGCTCTAATGCTCTGCAAGGGGGGTTGGGGGTTGCTCTAATGCTCTGCAAGGGGGGTTGGGGGTTGCTGTAATGCTCTGCAAGGGGGGGTGGTTGCTGTAATTATATAGGGTGGTCTGCCCAGTATATGGGGGGATCTCTGCGCATTATATAGGGAGGTCTGCGCAGTATACGGGGGTGCTGTCTGCGCAGTATATGGGGGGGCTATCTATGCAGTATATTGGGGACTGCGCAGTATATGGGGGGCTGTCTGCGTAGTATATTGAGGTCTGCGCAGTATATTGAGGTCTGCGCAGTATATGGGGGCTATCTATGCAGTATATTGGGGGTCTGCCTGCGTAGTATATTGAGGTCTGCGCAGTATATTGGGGGGTCTTACAGAGCATTACAGCACCCCCCCTTACAGAGCAATACAGCAAACCCCCCCTTGCAGAGCATTACAGCAACCACCCTCCTGGGTCTGACACCATTTTCTACTGCACCGGGTGACACCAGCCCTAGCAACGCCACTGGACCACGTCGCTGCTACTGGCACGGCTGCCGGTCGCGCTGGAGGACGGAGGGAGTAGTGAGCACTTGGCACTGACTTACGTGCTCCCTCCCCGCTCTGCCTACTGGTTCAGCCGCTCCGCTACTCTGGTCTCTGCTCAGTCGCTTACCTGACTGGCTGCGTACAGCGCGTACTTTGACCTGCCGAGCTGTACGCAGTCAGGTCACATGTGCACTCTCTGGAGACCAGGAGCAGCTCAGGCAGCAGCACAGCACTGTGTCACGACCCAGCCCAGGCCCCAGCAGGGATAGATCGTGAGACGAGTCTGCCCTGAAGTGAAGTAAGGGGGGGGGGGGCGCACTTGGGCAGCTCAGCCTCTGTTGGTGGTGGACCTTGTCCCAGCCCTGGCCAGCGCTCCAGCCCTGGGAGAAGGAGACGCCCAAGGCAAAAGAAGATGTCTCCGCCCCAGGCAAAATTGGAGAAGCACGAGCGCCGGTACCTGGGGCTACAGAGGACGAACGGAGCGGCACCCAGGGATACAAGTAAGTGCAGGGTCATCCCTGGGTGCCGCTCTGCATGTACATACCTTTGCCTAATAAACTGTGGTCCAGTGAAAGGTCCTCTTTAAGCTCTCTTGCTGATGTATGTACCCGGTGGGGGGCGTGGTGTCCCTCATGGTTTCATGGGGGACCATGACCTCATACCGGCGCTCGGTGGGATAGACCTTTAAATTTTTTTTCCTGATTTGAAAAATTTTTAAAAATTTAAAATACTATTATAATGTTACGAGTGTAAACGCTTATTGTTCACTGATCACTGACAGTGAAGGAGTTTAAGCATGCATGGGATAGGCATAAGGCCATCCTTCATATAAGATAGGGCCTGGGGCTATCCATAGTATTCAGCATATTGGGCAGACTAGATGGGCCAAATGGTTCTTATCTGCCGACACATTCTATGTTTCTATGATCTCTATTGTATGCACTTGTACATGTTCGCTATTTTTTAAAGAGCATAATAAACAGAAATTAAAAACAATATCACTTGTCATGCCAGTCCAGTAGAAACGCCGCCTGATGGCTTCCGTTTTTTGGATTCCAAAATGACCAGACCTGTTATGGTACTTGTACATTACCATCTTTAGTAATTAGCATCTCTTCGGGGCACCACTATCTGATGGAGGTGCTCACAGGTGACTGGATCAAGCATTCTCCTGAAGAGTAGATCTCTCTGTAGAAAGAGCATTTTCCATTGTCGCCAGAGGCAGTACACGCCCACTGGAAAAATAATCCAACAGTTCTCCGATGACTCTACTCTCTGCTTGTCAGAAACACAAGGGGGGGGGGGGTCAGTCAGCTCGTCCCTGTATGCTATGGCTAAATACACAAACACAAAAATGCAACAGCACTCTGCAACCAGCACTCTGCCCTGCCTCTATGCTAGGAGCTATAAGAGGTCGTTAGTGTACGTTTTGATCAAAAGGTAATAAGCCACTCACCACGCCAAGGCCCCCTCTATGAGTGGTCCTAACACTAAATCCTACCTGTTATGGGCCATGACAGCCACATAAAATCCAGGGAGTGCAGGCCCAGCATGCATGCTAGGATCCACCGTGCTTGTTAACCCTTTCTGGTGCTATAACAGCCTCCATTAGATCCAGGGATGCAGGTACCAACATGCATGCTGAGCCCACTGTGTACTCTTCCTGGAGCCAGATGGCTATCAGTAGGTACTATGAATGCAAGTTCAGTTTTATACTCACTCTGATTAAAACCAGCCTCTAAGGCAGACAAACTAGTCAGGTGTGCACGACTGAACGGAGGACACCACACCTCCAGTATATACTACACAAGAAAAAAAAGGGGGTCAGTCAGCACGTCCCTGTATGTAGGTGCACGTAGCCATGGCAAAATATACATACAAACACAGAAATGCAACAGCACTCTGCAACCAGCGCTCTGCCCTGCCTCTATGCTAGAAGCTGGGATCCACCGTGCTCATTAACCCTTTCTGGTGCTATAACAGCCTCAATTAGATCCAGGAATGCAGGTAACAACATGCATGCTGAGCCCACTGTGTTCTCTTCCTGGAGCCAGATGGCTACTAGCAGGCTCTATGAATGCAAGTTTAGTTTTATACTCACTCTGATTAAAACCAGCTTCTAAGGCAGACAAACTAGTCAGGTGTGCACGTCTGAAAAGGAGGCTGCCACACCTCCAACATATATGGCAAGATACACAAACACAAAAATGCAACAGCATTCTGCAACTAGCACTCTGCCCTGCCTCTATGCTAGAAGCTATAAGAGGTCGTTAGTGTACGTTTTGATCAAAAGGTAATAAGCCACTCGCCACGCCAAGGCCCCCTCTATAAGTGGTCCTAACGCTAAATCCTGCCTGTTATGGGCCATGACTCTCTGCTTGTAGTTTGAGCCGAGCTCTTTTTCAACTGGGGGTGACGGACCACAGGTATTTAGAGAACTAGTGGCTTTGGAGATCCAATGCTTAGTGTGTAGACCTTCCTGCCTGGCAAATCGGGAGTAGAACATTGGCATTTCCACATATTCCCACTGTTCATCTTTAGAAATTAGTTCCTTCTGGGCAGGTAGTCTGGACAAGGCGTTGGCATTTTCATTAGTTTTGCCAGTCCGGTACTTAATGGTGAAGTTGAAGTTCGCCAGTCTAGAGGCCCATCTTTCCTCTAGAGCTCCCAGACGCACAGCGTTCAAGTGAGCCAGTGGATTATTATCAGTGTATACAGTGAAAGCCGTGGCCACTAGATAATTCTTAAATTTCTCAGTTACAGCCCATACAAGGCTAGGAATTCCAATTTAAAAGAGCTATAATTTTAGTCATTTCACTCCGGTTCTCCTAAAGACCCACTGGCATAGGCGATGACTTTCAGTTCCGGCTTGTGTCTGAGATAGTACGGCTCCTAAACCTTTTTTACTTGCGTCAGTATAGAGGCAGAATGGCAGGCTTTAATCAGGGTAGCCTTGGACTGGTGGCTCTGCAAGTTTTTCTTTTAACCATTGGAAAGCGGTCTCTTGCTCTTCGTTCGACTCTACAAGTATCTTAGCATTCAGACAACCTTTGGGATGACCCTTGAAAAGCTCTTGGTTAGGCTCCACAATTTGAGCGAAGTGCTGCTATCTTATCAGGGTGTTGTTGTTTTACGCCCTCCACGCTCACATGTCCGAGGTATTTCATTTGGGGCTTCAGTAAGTGGCACTTTAAAGGCTTTACTTTCAATCCATATTGGGTCAGAGTCTGGAATACCTCCGCCAAGTGCTGTAAATGCTCTTCGTAGGTCTTGGAGTAGACAATCACATCATCCAGCAATATGGTTTCAAAGTTTGTGTCCAAGACACTCCATGAGTCTGTGAAATGTCCCGGGGGCATTGCACAGCCAAATAGCATGTAGTTGAACTCGAACAAACCCATTGGGGTAGTGAAAGCTGTTTTCTCTTTATCTTCTGGTGCCATGGGGACTTGCCAATAGCCACTGGTCAGATCCAAGGTTGAGAAGTAAGCAGCAGATCCCAGGGCTGCCAGAGACTCTTCAATTCGTGGCAGGGGGTATGCATCCTTGTGCATTATATTGTTGATCTTGTGGTAGTCCACACAGAAATGGATGGTTCCATCCTTCTTTTTTACCAGGATCGAAGAGGCCCCCCAGGGGCTGTGACTATCCTGGATGACATTAGCTGTCTTCATGTCTTGAGCCATCTTCTTCACCTGCAGGTATAGGGCTGGAGGCACTGGCCTATATCTCTTTTTGATTGGAGGATGAGTGCCTGTTGGAATAGTGTGCTTTATTAGACTCGTTTGAAAATAGTCCAGGGGGTGTTTACTGAAGACTTGGTGGTGTTCCTTGCCTAAGTTAAGCACACCGTTGATCTGATTGGCAGAGGTTGTGGCATCTCTAATATGTAGCTCGGCCCACCAGGGCTGCTCAGGCGGCTCTTTGGCTGCATCCGCTGTTTGAAGCGATTGTTGTGCAGCAGCAGTAGGGGAATCCAGGACATCTTGCAGACGGACATGATATAGACTCGCCACTGGATAGTACTTTTTTAATTCTATGACTTCACCTTGTTGGTTGCTGAATTTTTCTTGGGCAGATAGCACCTGGATGGTCTGGTTTATGACGCGTTGGGTCACACAGGGTCAGTAGGCTTTTCTTCAAGGCTTCCAGCACTTCAGTGTAACACTTGCTAAGTACATTTATCCCCAGGACCAGAGGGCAACTGTCATCCTCTGGAACCTGAATCAAGACCACCCCTTGGTGTAGGAGTTCGGTATCTTCGATCTGTAAGGTAGATTCCCAATAGCCTAATATCGGCACTGGTTGGCCATTGGTAGCTATGATGTGGAGCCAGGATTGTGTCAACTGGGCTCCTTTCCGGCATCTTTCAAAAGCGAATTGACGGATGGTAGTCACTTGAGAAAAGGAATCAAAGCAGAAAACAATACTCCATCGATGGTAACTTCAATCACGGGGCGGGGGGCCCACGTATCTAGGCATTAAAGCCGGATCTTTGGGACCTAGTATTCTTGCTCCTGAGGGGCGGTCCTTGGCCTCAGGGGATACCCCAGTCGCTCTAGCTGATTCCTCATCCTCTCCACATTCTCAGCTAGGAGGGAGACTTGAGCAGTCAGGGCTGCGACAGCATCTGAGACAGGTGCCTGAGCCCCACGCTCAGCTAACTGGCTTTGGGCAGCAGGTCGCAGGACGGCTAAGCCTTCCTGTCTTCAGGAGGTTCAGAATTGGGACTTTTCCCCAGGATGCCGATAGCAAGCTCCTAAAAATCCAAGAAAGGGTTATCTGGGTGATGAGCTGACAGCATCTTCAGCTGACTGTTGAGGGATTCAACGAGGACACCTTCAATAAACTGCTCTGTGAGGGTCTGCTCTTGTCCTTCAGCTTCATGGGATCTATGTGGATAACTGCCCGCGGGGCTTCCTGCAGGGACAGGGCAAAGTCTGTTAAAGTCTCCATCGACTGCTGTAGTTTCCAAAGAAGCGCATCTTAAGTTCAGAGGCGGTCCTAGTTTCAATGGTGGTACTGAGTTGGTCTAGGATCTGCTCAGCTGTTTTTCGCTCTGGCCGAGCGCAACTCCCTGTAACTGGCAAATTAGGATTTCCACTTTCTGGTCCTGAGATACTGGATATAGCTTAAAGGTAGCCAACATTTTATCACAGAATTCCCTGAGTGAATGGTGTTCTCCTGAATAACGTGGGAGCCAAGGTGCTCTAGGTCCCCGATGAAATTTGAAACGATATGGAACCCGTGGCGAAAGTTTCGCCAATTTGGGCCAATATAATCTGGGAATAATCTAAAAACATCTAGGATCTCTATGAGTATTCCCCCCCTTTTTCGTAATATGAGTTTTATCTGACCGATGAGCAGGTCCACATTGTCTGATGGGATTGTCTGCACTCACTATGGGTTCGCGTGACTACCAGGAACACTTTGCATTTTCAATATCTCAGCAAAATGTAACCCCTTCCCCCCCCTCCCTGTTTACCCTTAGTCCTCCCCCCCCCCCCCTCCATTCGTCCAGTGTTCTTTGGTTTGTACTTGTTTATTTTTCTTTTCTCTTGTATGCATGACCCTGTAGGTTTTACACCTCGATACTGCCTCGCGGACCTATTTGGTGGCAGTGTGATAAAATCCTTTGCGTGGGTATAGTAACCACGTGTTAACTTCTTAGGCTTTACTTAGCATAACCCTCGAAATATAGTAACCAGCAACCAGTTGGGTCCGAAGTGTACTGTATTACTGTTCACATTTGTGTTGTGATTGCTTATTGGTGTAAAGAACAAGCACCCTTTATATCACTATGTCATGTTTATCATTAAGATATGCAGCGGATGTTGCAGAAAACAATAAAAAGAGTTTTAAAACAAAACAAAGTAGTACACATAGTAAGAGGCATGATGCAGGTGGATCACTGCAGTCTAAAAGGGCGCTATCCTCGCTGTCAGATATGGCTTTTAATATCCTGTACCAGACTAGAGGGGTCAATGTAGGCTAGATTGTAATTTAAGTGCGCTTTGCTATGGGCAATGGCAGTGGAATTTGTGTGTGGCTCCTTTAAGAGTCGGTGCAACTGCTCAATTTTGGGGAATATAATTCTCTGGCAGGCAGATAATAGTACCAAACAGTCTTTAGCAAGGTTATTTTTCCCAGAAGTACTCACTCAGACCTCTGGACGTTGCTTCTCAGGATCCAGGGAAGAAGGAACTGCATTTTCCCTTTTCCAAAATGGCCACCACTTCACTTCCTCTTTGTCCTCCTGGGAACTTGTACTAAGGACTTTAGTTCCTCCTGCTGTAGGAATGGTTCCTCTGTGGAGGCAGGCTCTTTGGTTCCCTCCCCTCTGCTGGGTAGATGCCTTCCTTTCACTACACGAGGTCCAAATCCAAGATGGCCGATTAACCCACAATCGCGGCAGATTCAAACTCTTCAGCAGTGTGTAAATTCAATAAAGTCTCTTGTAGGGGGTTTTACAGGCACTAAAGTAGATCCTCTGTAGTCCTTTAAGTATAGGGGCACACATGTAATCCTGTTCGTAGACGCCACTTGCAACAGCCGCAACATGCGGCTAGGGTCCTTTAAAGATGAGATAAATGTAATTTTTCGTGAAGCCAGTTGCATTTCGGCATCGAAGACACAGGGCCCCTTTTAGTGTAGTGGTGTTTGATGGTACCCAGTGTAGGAAAGCCAGAGTTGTGTTGGGCAGCCTATAATGTCCCTTAGCGTGTGGCTGTGCACGTGTCACAGTGCTACTACTTCCATACTGTGGAGCCCAGGCGTTGTCGTCCGAAGCAGAAAAAGGGGTAATTAACTTGGATAGTGAAGAAATGGAGTCCAGACTTTATGCAAAGTAAAGCTGCAGCTGAACTCCATACAAACGTTTCTTCAAATGGTTTACAAACGTGGTCTTGTTTTCTAGCAATCTTTAGCATGAAAATGGCAGTCAAACCCTCTCGGTTCTGCTATGCTGACAGGATTAAATAGGAACTTTTCCTTTAGCTTTCTGCTGCAACTTCTCTCTTTGTCTGACTCTATGGCAAGGCACAGGGCAACTTCTTTCTGGCTAATGAGACTTCTAGATGTGGTCTCTCTGTTTCAGCAGAACCGAAGGTGCTCCGGCTGACATAGGCAACACACATCCAGCAGGGGCACAGCACTGCACACCTGCTTCCTTAGCAGGGGGTGAGCTAGAACTAAGGCCTAATTCACACGTCCGCAAAATGGATCCGCATCCCTTCCGCAATTTTGCGGAAGGGTTGCAGACCTATTCATTTCATAGGGGCAGGAATGGATGTGGACAGCACACTATGTGATGTCCGCATCCGTGTTTCCGCATCCGTGTTTCCGCATCCGTGTTTCCGTTTCCGCAAAAAAATAGAACATGTCCTATTCTTGTCCGCAATTGCGGACAAGAAAAGGCATTCTTTCTATAGTGCCAGCAATGTGCGGTCCGCAAAATGCGGAATGCACATTGCAGCCGTCCGTGTTTTGCGGATCCGTGTTTCCGTGTTTTACGGATCCGTGTTTCCGTGTTTCCGCAAAACACACTACGGACGTGTGAATAAGGCCTAACTGGTCCCCACCTTTCCTGCAGGACATGGAACTTGCCCACTCCTCCACAGGTGGGGTTAGAATAGACTGGAAGATTCCATTCTATTCTACATACTGCTTTGCCATATTTGCTGCCACCTGCTGGTAAACCAGGCACATTACATTGGAACATAAACAAATGCATAACAGGAAATGCACAAATTAATATATGGGACCTGGAATAAATGTATAAAATGACATTGAGATTGCATACCCACATAGAAGCAGGGCGTAGGTGTGGTAATGCCACTCGGGGCATTACACAAACATACCCTTTGTGGAGTTTTTCTAATCAGGAGTAGTGTGAATATGAGCTTTACTTTTTTCTTAGATTCCACTCCAGCAAATTTCCAGGGTGAAGCTTCACTTTGAAGTACCCTCTGCTTTCTGCAGAGCACTACTCAGTGGAAACTTGCAAAAGCATAATCAGGCTCAATAAAAAATACATCCTGCCACTACTTCAAATAAAAAAGCTCCACAAAAGGTACGTTTGAACTTCTCTTCCAGCCCCTACTTAGAGCTATCAGCAGTTTAGCATGGTCAAAACTGCTGACTGACTCCCTTTAATGGAGTACCTTAGATCATTCCAGATTGTAATGAGCCACAGTCAGAGGATGACTGCATATATATTCCATTAGGGGGTCATTTTCAGATTATATTTGATGTGCTCGGTAAGGGTCAGTTACTATTTTGCACCTATATACACTGAATTTTACATGAACTTGCCTGCTATTGGCAAAAGATTCATAGACAAAGTAGCGATCTTCACCATGGCAACAAAAAGCAAGATGATGAGAATCGGTGCTGGATCTTGCATCCCGGCAAATGGGCCTTAAATTCTCTTTACAGACTGATTCATGGATCAATCAAAAATATGAAAAAATAAAAAAGGGAGACAGCGCGTCCAATTCCGTGAGGTTTAATTCCAGATGCAACGTTTCGGCTGTAGATAGCCTTTGTCAAGCATGCATATTCCGCTACCAGTGGAGGTATAAATACCCCTGAGTGGACACATGTGGGAGTGACCCCTGTGACCCCTTCATTCATTGGGGTCAGGGGCCGTGGTATTAATAAACAAATATAACAGATACATAATTCATAAATCACTGATCAATATTCTGTTTGTTCATTCTCATTAGTTATACATGTATTACAACTGTGCAACAATGTAAATGTCTTTTATAATTTCTACTTTTCTGGCCACATTCTATATTGAGACAACTCAAAATCTTTTTGAGAAGAAAAATATTGCTTTTCAGTGCAGGGTCTTCATTTTTTCATGTCCTGTAATTATGATCTTTTAATAGCAAACTGTACTTGGGGCAATTTTCCTATGTCAAACTTATGGTGAACTCATTTCTCTCTCTGTGAATTTTGGGTAATGAAATACAAATGAACAGTGACCGAGTTCATGCTACATTTAACATCTGTCAGTGAACATAGAATGAGTCATTTTAATGGTTCTGAATCAGGTCATTACATTCTGTATATTAAACATGGATATTAAGGCAGATTTCTAATGCAATTTTTACATGACAGTTTTCCTCAGAAATAGGGTCAGTAGTATGTGATTTTCAAGTGATAGCTTACGTTCTCTGTTGGATATTGATATTTCATAGAAATGTATAGGATTTTAGTGGATATCATCCATTCAATGTGGATAATTGTATGAAAACTTGTTGCCAGTATTTTCTTCTTTTTTTTTGAGTGATAGAAACATAAAAACAAAGTCATAGAAACATATGTAAAGTTTAGATTGGTGGAGGTCTGAGCGCTGAAACCCACACAGATCCCTAGAACAAGGGGAAAGAAGCACATGGTTAAAGCTCTCTGCTCGCTGCACGAGGTGGGCCCTATATGATTCTGCCCTCATCAGCAAACAGAGAGAATGTGATATGTACATGCGTCTCTACCTTCATCCTATGGATCAGTGGGGGTCTGAGCGCTCTACCGCAGGGCAAAAGTTTTTTGAACAGTGTGGGGATTCGCTCTGGTAGGCAGGCTAGCGGATGCAGTATAGAGGCAAAGGACCAGGTTGTAAATCACTCTTCAGCGTTTATTCCCACTTATAACATAACACAACATCACTTTTCAGGCTCAGTGCTTGTTCACACACAGAAAAACAAAATAAAGTTCCTCTGGTATGCTGGGTGTCAGTTCACACCCGGCTTAATGCTCAGCCTCAGAAAGTCCACTTGCAGGCTTTAAGGCGGCCTGCTCGCCTGACACATGGTCTTCAGACCTCAGCACAGAGATCTCCAGAGCTCCACTGTCAGAGAAGGTAATCCACACCACCTGACACTGCTGGCTTTTTTATATAAGCCTGCCAAGACCGGCCTGGAACATAGGGAGTAGTCACCCACCCAGCACTTTGACTACTCCCAGTAAGAGCTGTCCCGGATGAGCTATTTACAGCTATACTAAATAGCAGTGTCAATCAGCATTAGCTGCAGCTGACACATGAAAAATACCGGCTCTTACTTCACCAAGGCCAGGAACCTCGGTGACACATACCTACCATATATGATGACCCCTTATACCTTCCTGGATACCTCCCCCCTTTGTTCAACCCTGAGGGGGTGAACACACATCAAACAGTGTACCCGGGACAGGGCATCCACTTTTTCCTGTAAACGGCCTGCCCTGTGTTCCACCGAAAACTTAACGTTCTGTAAAGAGAGAAACCATCAGGTGACCTGGGCATTTCTGTTCTTGGCCTGGCTCATCCAATTGAGAGGGGAGTGGTCGGTCACCAGACGGGACTTTCTTCCAACAAATAATTGCGCAGAGACTCAAGTGCCCACTTGATAGCCAGGCACTCTCTCTCCACAATACTGTACCTGGTCTTAGCTGGGGTAAGCTTATGGCTGAGGAAGACAATGGGATGCTTCTCCCCGTTGACTTCCTGAGACAGTACAGCACCGAGGCTTACTTCGGAGGCATCTGTCTGTACTATAAACTCCCTTTTGAAGTTGGGCGTCACCAAAACCGGGGACCCACACTGGGCCGACTTCAAAGCGGAGAAAGCCTCTTCTGCCTGATCATCCCAGTGAACCATCACTGACTTGCGTCTCTTCAAGAGCCCTGTCAATGGTGCGGCCACCATAGCAAAGTGGGGAACAAACCCACCATTCCTAGGAACGACTTTACTTGCCTAGTAGTGACAGGTCGGGGCCAATTCTGTATCACCTCTATTTTGTTCACTTGGGGTTTGATGACTCCGCACCCAATGACATACCCCAGGTATTTCGTATCCTCTAACCCTATTGCACATTTTTTTGGGTTAGCTGTTAGTCCAGCCTTTCGAAGGGAGTCCACTACAGCCTGTACTTTTGGTAGATGACTTTCCCAGTCGGTACAGTGAATGACAATATCTTCCAGGTAAGCCGAAGCGTACCAACGATGTGGACGCAACACAATGTCCACGAGGCATTGAAAAGTGGTAGGGGCACCATGCAGACCAAAGGGTAACACCTTATATTGGTAAATCCCCTCTGGTGTGATGAAGATAGTTTTCTCTTTGGCAGCATCCCTCCAGGGTACCTGCCAGTACCCTTTGGTGAGGTCCAAAACAGAAAAATACCGGGCTTGGCCTAACCTCTCAATGAGCTCATCCACCTGAGGCATGGGATACGCATCAAATTTAGAAATCTCATTTAGTTTGCGGAAATTGTTACAGAACAGTAATGTCCCGTCCGGCTTGGGTATTAATACTATCAGACTGGCCCATTCACTTTTGGACTCCTCAATAACGTCCAGTTGTAGCATCAGCTGCACTTCTTCCAAGATGGCTTGTCGCCGAGCCTCTGGCACCCGGTACGGTTTCAACCAGACTTTAGCCTGAGGCTCCGTGACAATGTCATGTTGGATGGTAGAAGTGCGTCCAGGGAGGTCCGAGAACACATCCGTGTTCCTGCTAACTAACTCCCTGAGTCTGTTTAGAGGAGAGGCTGTCAGCAATCTTCACTGTGTCAAACACTTTCCTTGTATTAGGCCTTATTCACACGTCCGTAGTGTTTTGCGGATCCGCAAGTTTTCAGATCCGCAAAACACCTTGCCACCAGCCCTATAGAGATGCCTATACTTGTCCGCAATTGCGGAACTTGTCCCATTCCGCAAAATGAATGGGTCAGCACCCGTTCCACAAATTTGCAGAACGGGTGCAGATGTAGATTGCGGATGTGTGAATTAGGCCTTAGACCGTGGGGCTGGAACCTCTTCTCCGGGAAAGCTTGGCTGTGGGATGTCCTCCGTACTGGTCTCCCTATATTTTCACTGTTTGAGTAAATTCACATGGTACACCTGCTCCGGCTTTCGCCACGCTGGCTGGTGTACCTTGTAATCTACTTCTCAGACTTTTTCGAGTACTTCATAGGGTCCCTGCCACCTAGCCAATAATTTATTGTCCACTGTCGGAACCAGAACCAAAACCCGATCTCCCGGGCTAAAGATCCAGACCCGAGCCTGCCGATTATAGACCCGACTTTGAGCTCGCTGCGCTGCCTCCATATGCTCCCTTACCAGACTTAACACTGTTTACATATGTTCCTGCATCTGGGTGACATATTCAATAACACTTTTATAGGGTTGAGGTTGTTGCTCACATGCCTCTTTGGCTATGTCCAACAGACCACGAGGATGTCTGTCATATAGCAGTTCGAAGGGCGAGAACCCAGTAGAGGCCTGGGGCACCTCTCGCACTGCAAACATCAGATAGGGCAGAAGGAGGTCCCAGTCCTTCCCATCCTTTGACACCACTCGTTTTAACATATTTTTTAGCGTTTTGTTAAACCTTTTAACCAGGCCATCGTTTGCAGATAAGAAACGGACGTCTGTAGCTGTTTGATGTGCAGCAACTTACAGAGTTCCCTCATGACCATGGACATAAATAGGGTCCCCTGGTCAGTCAGAACCTCTTTAGGTAGCCCCACTCGGGAAAACATCTCCATTAACTCCTTGGCTATAAGTTTGGCAGATGTTTGTCGCAGGGGTACCGTCTCCGGGTACCGAGTGGCATAGTCTAGGACAACCAAGATGTGTTGGTGCCCTCTAGCAGACTGAGATCTATGAGATCCATAGTGATTCGCTCGAACGGAACCTCGATAATTGGGAGAGGTACCAGGGGACTACGGAAATGTGGCTGGGGGCTAGTTATCTGGCAGGTTGGGCAAGACTTACTGAACACACTGGGCCAGTAAAACCGCTTTAAAATCTGGTCCAGCATTTCTGCCACCCCAGGTGTCCCCCAAAAACATGTTGGTGGGCTAGCTCCAACACGAGCTTGCGATACGCCTTGGGCACCACCAGCTGTTCAATATGCTCACCCTGTAGTTGGTTTACCCGATACAGCATCTTCTGATGAACCACAAAACGGGGATCATCGACTCGTCCCCCAGTTGTTGAGGTTCACCATCAACTATTTCAACATTTTCCCATGCCCGAGATAGTGTTCAGTCCCTACGGTCTCAGGTTCCCAGGGTTCCGGTTTCCCCCCTGAGCAAAGACACTCTACTGAGGTTACACCTCACGGGTGTCAGTAACTTTTGTATCAGGCCACAGTGCCGGGAAACCCAGGAAGTCTCTCCCAATTATAAGTTCATAATGTAAATTGGTGGCGATGGCCACCTAGTGAGTCCACCTGCCGGCCACCATGGACAGAGACACCAGGGCGGTGGGATAGTCCTTTAAGTCTTCATAGATGCACACGACCCCGACTTTTCAGCCAGTATGCTCGGCGGGCAACACCAGGGCAACTCTTACCAGGGACACCATACTCCCTGAGTCCAGCAGAGCCACCGCCAGAGTGTCTCCCACTTCCACCTGGCACAGATGGCTATTGTCTATAGTCTCGGGGATACCTGTTGCACACAGCTTCCTAGCATATTTGTACAATGAGTGGCGGTAGCCATAGTTAGTATCCATGGGTTCACCCCGATGTGGACAATCTGCTCTTATGTGGTTAGGCTCCTGACACCACCAGCAGACTATCGGAGCCAGGTCCGCAGGGGGAACATCCCCGGCGGGTTTTGCTGGTACCAGTTGCTGGCTCTGGGGTGGAGATTTCCGGGGTTTAATTGCCACCCTCAAAAAATAACCCCCCTGTAGATTCCTAGTAGCTTCATAGCGCTCCACCAGGTCGACCATTTCAAGGGCATTACCAGGAGACACCTAGCCCATCCATTGCTGGAGAGGGTACGGCAAAGCCCTCCAGAATACATCAGCCAGCAGACGGTCCAGCATAGTGGTAGAACTCAGCACGTCAGGCTGCAGCCATTTTTGCAACCGGTGTAACAGATCATAGTACTGAGGTCTCGTTGGTTCAGTTGGGTTAAACTTCCACTGATGCACCCGCTGGGCCTGGGCCAACACATTCACCCCCAGTCTTGCCAGAATCTCACGCTTTACTGTTGGGTAGTCGGACGCTTGATCGATCGGTAAATCAAAAAACACCTGCTTGGGTCCGGATGCCAGGAACGGAGCGACCACCTCAGCCCACTGATCTCGCGGTAGCTTCTCTCTCACAGTCACCTTTTCGAACACCGCCAGATAGGTCTCAACGTCGTCCAAGGGGGTCATCTTAGGGATCACCGCACTGACCACTTTCCGGGCATCGTGGACGTTCTGGGACACTCCTGCCGCTTGTAACGCCATCACATGTTGCAATAGCAGCTGGTTGGTTTCCTGCTGCTGCTTATTAGCCTTCCGCTGTTGCAAGTTAGCCTCCAGGAGGGCTTTCACGACAGCTTCCATCTTGTCGAGGGACCCAGGTTATAATTTTGCTGATTTGATATAAGACATACAACCGTGCCCAGAAAAACTAAAATCTTTTGGCCTTCACGCCAGCCTCACTGCGCTTGCCACATCCGACACCAATTGTCACAAACCTACCATCAATGACTACCCCTTGTACCTTCCTACAACAGTTAGTGACCTTTTAACCCCTTAAGGACCGGAGTTTTTTTTTTTGCGTTTTAGTTTTCGCTCCCTGCCTTCCCAGAGCCATAACTTTTTTATTTTTCGGTTCACATAGCCATATGAGGGCTTGTTTTTTGCGGAAAAAGTTGTACTTTCCAATGACACCATTTAATATTGCATATGATGTAGTAGGAAGCGGGGAAAAAATTCAAAATGGGGTGAAATTGCAAAAAAAAAAGCAATTCCATCACAGTTTTGCGGGTTTTTAAATTCCGACGTTCGATATGCGATAAAACTGACCAGTTACTTTTACTCTACAGGTCAGTACGAATCCAGCGATACCCTATATGTATAGGTTTTCTTGCGATTTGATAGTGAAAAAAAATTCAAAAGTGGGAAAAAATCATTTTTACTTTTTTGTCACCATGTTCTGACCTCTATAACTTTTTTGTAATTATATGTACAGAGCTGTATTGGGGCTCATATATTGATACCATTCTGGGGTGTGTATGACTTTTTGATCACCTTTTATGTAATTTTTTGTGGAAAATGAAGCGACCAAAAATGGCGAATGCGCTATTTGGACGCTTTTTTCCATTTTGCTGTTTGACGTATGGGGAATATTTTTTTATATTTTTATAGTATGGGCGTTTTCGCACATTGCGACACCCATGATGTGTATTTTTTTTTATTTTTTTTATTTTAGCAAAAGGGGGGGTGATTTGAACTTTTATGTTTAAAAAAATTTTTTTTTAAACTTTTTATATTATTATTTTTTTTTACACTTTAGATAGTTCCCATAGGGAACTATACCTTACACTCATTTGATTGCGATTATCATACATTCCAATGCAATAGCATGGAATGTATGAAAAAATCGCATATTTCCTATTACAGGCAAGGCTCCATAGGAAATACTACAGAGCAGCCTGGGTCTCTATGAATGAAACTACAGGCGCTCACAAAATTTTTGTGCGCGCTCAGATGCCGTGGTCAGGACTGACCACGGCATCTGAGGTGTTAAATGTCCGCGATCGGCATCTCTGTCGGTCACGGACATTAGCCGCGGGTGTCTGCTACAAGAACCATGCGGACACCCGTGGCTAAGGCGCCTGCATGAAGCAGGAGCGGGCGCCATCTTGAAAGACCGGACACAGGACGTACGAGTATGTCCTGTGTCCTTAAGAGGTTAGAGGGCATCTCTCAGCAGATTTGTCTCTATGACACTGGCTGACCTGTTACATGTGCACTTGGCAGCTGAAGGAATCTGTGTTGGTCCCATGTTTATATATGCCCGCATTGCTGAAAAATATGATGTTTTAATATATGCAAATGAGGGTTTAGGAGTCACAGGGGTGTTGTCATTACACCTAGTGGCTATGCTCTCTCTGCAACTGCCGTACCCTCTCCATTTTGATTGACAGGACCAGGCAGTGTAAAAGTTTTCACCGCCTGGCTCTGCCAATCGAAGTGGAGATGGCGCAGCAATTACATAAAAAGCAGAGCCTGTAGGTTTAATGCAGTGCTTCTCAATTATTTTCTGTCATGCCCCCCCCCTAGGAAGAAGAAAAGATTTCGCGCCCCCCCGCACGACTGTAAATAGTATCATTTGTCTATAAAATTGTTATAAGTACACCATTCTTCCCACAGGTGAGGGCCATCAACCCCCCCTCCCCCCCCCAAATCATGTGCAGGCTCCATTAACCGCCCCCCCCCCCAAATCATGTGCAGGCTTCATTAACCCCTCCCCCCCCAAATCATGTGCAGGCTCCATTAACCCCCCCCCCCCAAATCATGTGCAGGCTCCATTAACACCCCCTCCCCCCCAGATCATGTGCAGGCTCCATTAACCCCCCAAATCATGTGCAGGCTCCATTAACCCCCAAATCATGTGCAGGCTACATTAACCCCTCCCCCAAATCATGTGCAGGGTCCAGGCTTCCCCCTCCCCCAAATCATGTGCAGGCTCTCCCCCAATAGAGTCCAGGGTCCCCCACCCAATACTTACCTCCCTGGAAGCGCTGGATGCAGGCCTCTTCCGGCCTGTGTCCAGCTCGGTACTCTGCTCAGGCGGCGCGACGCCATCGCGACGTCATCGCGCCGCCTGAACCGCTCTGATAGGCTGCCGGCACAAGGCCCGCAGCCTATCAGAGGAGCAGGGGAGGGAGACGCCTCTCCCTCCACTGCCGCACAGCACAGCGATCTGTATCACTGTCCAGAGGACGGCGATACAGATCACTACGGAGATGAACGCTTCCACAGTGGAAGCGTTCATCTCCTGTCACCTGGAGCCCCCCTTTACGGAGCCTCGCGCCACACTATTTGAGAAACGCTGGTTTAATGGCAACACCCCCATTGCTGATTTGCATATATTAAAGCATATAATGGAAGCAATCATTAACATTCAGACTATAAGATGTACTACCATTTTTCCCCATTTATTTGGGGGAAAAAGTGCATCTTATAGTTCAAAAACAACAGTGTATATATATATCTCACAATAAGAAAGACCATAGAGATGCACATTAACTCTTCAGTTTACTACCCTTTTTGTAGGAATAAAACAACTTTATGGTTCAAGGAAGATATTAAAGGGAATCTGTCACCAGGTTTGAGCCCTGTCAGCTAAACATATGCTGACGTTCAGGGTCTCATTAGCATGCCTAATATGGGCTCATCTAAACAAATGGTAGCGTTATTTTGTCAAAAAACAGGTTTAACTAACCTGTCAATCACACATATCAGGAGCCCAAGGGAGTCAGCGATGCAGGGTGCCAGCCGCAGACATCGCTGTAGTGGCCAGCGCCGCCTCAAATGCTCCGTGCCTCTCCTCCCTCCTCCTGCTGAGCGCTGGCTCGACGCACACGGCGCGTGCGCACTTCACTTCAAGAAGCCGATCCAAGAAGTCCGCACGGGTGCATGCCTGCGCGCACGCGCGACTTCTTGGATCGGCTTCTTGAAGTGAAGTGCGCACGCGCCGTGTGCGTACGAGCCAGCGCTTACAGCAGGAGGAGGGGGAGGGAGAGGCGGCACGGAGCATTTGGAGGCGGCGCTGGCCACATACAGCGATGTCTGCGGCCGGGCACCCTGCATCGCTGGACCTCCCCTTGGGCTCCTTATATGTGTGATTGACAGGTTAGTTAAACCTGTTTTTTGACAAAATAACGCTACCATTTGTTTAGATGAGCCCATATTAGGCATGCTAATGAGACCCTGAACGTCAGCATATGTTTAGCTGACAGGGCTCAAACCTGGTGACAGATTCCCTTTAACAATGATGAAATAACAGCAGTATTGTACTATATACATATCTCAGAACACAGGAAATTTAAGGTTAAATGCGTGGTAAGCTTTTCTCTACAGCCTTCCATTAATAGTAAGGACCCAAGGTTTACATAAAGATAAAATGTGTCTCTGATTAGGACTGAGGTTGGTAAAGTACACATTTAAATGAGTTGAGACAAACCTGAATAATGTTGTTGACCACATCCTTTGCTTGATTGCTGAAGCGCTCGATATTTTAGAGTGTCAATTCATCACTGTCCACCTGGTTGTACTTAACACTTTCTCCGGCCTCCAACATGTCCAATCAAAGACATTTTCTGTGTCGTTTAATATATGCTTTTACAAAGGGGTCAACGGGGCATCATGTAGGCTCATGCATCGTGATTTCTGGCTGCTCATTTACACTCATTATATACACTTATAGCAACACGTGTTCCCGGTCAGCATAGGAAATGGACTCCCTGCACATGAAATCTATTACAACCTGCTTCTAATGAGACAGTCACTAACTTTTTAATGGGTTTCCTTCTAGAAATTAAAATTAAATTACTATGGCATCAAATGGACATACAATACGCAATCTGGCTTAAAGGGATTGTAGTCATGAAAGTGCAGGACATATGGACATCATAGAGAACCATAACAGAGTGTCAATCACTCTGGAATATACCAACAATGCAGGGCGTCAATCTAAGTATCATAAAGAACGCTAAAATAGATGCATATGTAATTGCCAAAAGCATGCAACAGCAATTGAAAAGAAGAAATCAGGCATCTAAAAAGCCATTCATGCAAAAAAATTCTTAAACCAAAACTCCCATCTTAAAATACATTTTAAAAAATTCTTGATATCGGGTCTATCGCAGATAAGAAAGGCCCAACTCAGTGATGGCCTTTTACAATATTTGGGTAAATGTAGCGCACAATTAATAATCAATATCATGCAAACTAATGCAAATATATATGTACCATATATGTCCATTCAACAAAGCTAGGGCTTGTTCACACGACCGTATGTGTTTTGTGGTCCGTTTTTCACGGATCCGTTGTTCTGTTTTTTGTATCCGTAGTGTTTCAGTTTCAGTTCCGTTTCCATTCCTTATTCTGCAAAAAATCTCCGTATGGTTTCCGTATGCGATACGTTTTTTGCGGATCGCAAACGGAAACAGAAAATTTGTAATCACTACTGTAATGTACTGTAATGTTTGTAATGTTTGTAAACAGTAAACACATGGGCAAAGTGGGCATGGATCCGTAAAATGCGGATGACATACGGATATATTCCTTTTTTTTTAGCGGACCCATTGACTTGAATGGAGCCACGTGATTTCCGGACAATAATAGGGCAAGACTCAAAATGTTGCGGAACGAAAATACAGAAACGGAATGCACATGGAGTACCTTCCATTTTTTTTGCGGACCCATTGAAATGAATGGTTTCGCATACGGCCCGCAAAAAAAAATTAACGGAAACAGAAAAAATACACAGTCGTGTCTGTCACCAGCGACCTAACTCTCCATGGACACCTAACTTTGTTCACCTGATTAAAGTGCTGTTTTTCTTTACTTGATGCGAGGCTCAATTCCTGAGTTAGGGTACTTTTTCATAATATGCAATGTAGGCGTTTGGGGCAAGGAGGGTGTCTCCATAGCTCATGTTGCACCTAAGCTCCACTGCTTTCTGTGACCAGGTCCTCCCTCGCTGCTTGAACAGGGCCAGGCAGTGACAAAACAGCAAGTGCCCACAGAAAGGAGAGGAGTTTGGATGCAAGGAAAGCAACGGCCACTAGTAGGGGACAGAATCTTCTTCTTCTGGCCCCATATATTGTTTTGTGCCTGGCACGGGCAGCCTATTGATGGGGGTGCTGGTTGTCTGACCTCCCCGATCTAATACATGAAAATAGTGGGAGACAGAATAAATAGTAAAGCAAGACTGTGGAAGGATAGTACTGCTGTCAGTCCAAACACAGGTCCGGGATGAAGATAATACTTTATTGGTGATGCGTTTTATAGTCTCCTTGGACCAGTGTTTGGACTATCAGTAGCTCTCATTTAAAGGTGAATTCACACACAGCAGATCTGACATAGAAATTTCTGCGACTGTCGCATTAAAGAATAAGAATCACAGGTGCCTGTTTCAGCAACACTCCATTCAAATGAATGAAATTGCTTTTTGGCTGCAGAAATTTCTGAAACATGAATTCACCCTAAGGGCTCATGCACATGACTATAGTCTGCAAATTGCGGCCCATAATAGAACTGTACTATACTTGTCTGTAATGCGGACAAGAATAGGACATGTTACGGAATGGACACACATTGTGTGCTGTCTGCATCTTTTGTGGCCCCTTTGAAGTGAATGGGTCCGCATCCGACCCGCAAATAACGCGGGACAAAAAATACGTTTGTGTGCATGAGTCCTTAACCTCTACTGTTGTCATAGGACTGCTAAAGGCGGGTTTACACTTGCGCTATGGTATGCCTTTATAGGTCTGGTTGATTAGCTTGGTCCTGTCTACAGCACTTTGTTTTCCGTCCTGCATAACGGAAACCAGACAGATTCATTATGCTTGGCCATAGACTTCTATTCACAAGGTAAGGCCCCTTGCACACGACAGTATTTTGTGGACCGTATACTGGCAGTTTTTTCAGTTCAGTATACTGACAGTATACTGAACCATTCACTTCAATGGGTCTGCAAAAAATACTGAAGCGTCTCCGTATGCCTTCCGTTTCTGTTTTTCCGTTTTTTCTGTTCTGTTTAAATATAGACCATGTCCTATTCTTGTCCGCAAATTATGTTCAGTGGCTCCATTCAAGTCAATGGGTCTGCAAAAAAAACAGAAAGTATACGGAAGTGCATCCGTATGTCTTCCGTATCCGTTCCGTTTTTTGCGGAACCATCTATTGAAAATTTTAAGACCAGCCCAATTTTTTCTATGTTATTACTGTATACTGTATATGCCATACGGAAAAACGGAACGGAACAACAGAACCGAAACGGAAACAAAACGGAAATAAAAAACGGAACCACTGATCCGTAATAAACGTACCGCAAAACACTGAAAAAAAAATACGTTCGTGTGCAAGAGGCCTAAAACATACAATGCTAATGTTATGCTTATTTTGTAAATGAGATGCTTGGCAAATACATTTTGTACAAAATTATTTGGGCCCGTCACCCACACGTTAAGGCGATCTCTGTAAGACGGGAACCTAACACTAAATTCTACCTGTTATGTGCCATGACGGCTACCATAAAATTCAGGGAGTACTTGTACTTTATTTGGTTTGCAGAGTGCTGTTGCATTGTATGTTTTACCATAGACTTCTATTATAACAGATCAAAACGAATGCTTCCGTTTTTCATTCCATCTGCGAATTCCGTTATATTCCTTTTTAAACGCATCCTATAACGGAATACCCTAACCCAAGTGCGAACCCATCCTAACCTGTACACCATCCATGCTCTCTGATCAGCACTGCGCCTGCTGTGCACAACCATTTCAGGCTAGCACGATACCTATTTGTACTTTTATTTTTTTGCCTTTTTTATTTTCCTCCTAGAGCAGGCAAACCAAATCACAACAAGCCTCCTCTGATCTACACCAGGCAGCATCAGATAGATGCAGTAATCTCATATTGATGTTCGGATGCTGTTTAATATTCAGTTTGCAATGATACATTAAGCGGTAAAGCTTGCATATCACCTCTCCCAAGTCGAACCCATATATTACTTGTTACTACCTATCAAGCAGGTGATACATTTAATAACAGAGGTGGTTTATATTAACTTTAAAAATCTTAATTCATCAATCCAACAAAGTCTGTAATCCACAGACTCAGCTCTTGCCACAGACAAATGGCTACACAAATTTAAAATCAATCATTAACAGATTAGCTGTTGGTGCAAAGTAAATAGCAATCACCTTATTAGGCCTCAGTCAGAGTGAGATAAAGGAGCGGAGTTATTGGAAATGAGGATGTATGCTATGCTGATGGTGCAGAACAGAGGGAGCTGTTTCTTTGTTGCAGCTGTCGCTGGCTCTGAGCGTAGACTAAGCAACACCCAATCCAGCCCCATCAAATGGCTGCAAGGCACTTGTTTCCTATCGGTATATATTTTAATTATAAAGTCATTTCACTGACACGTTATTTCATTAATTTGCTCCTGAATCATTGCTGTCCTTAGCGATGTTGAGGGCCGACGGGTTTTATGACGATAGAAAGCTTCAGGCCAGTAATATAATACAATGTCATGTGGTGGGTTCATTTTCTGTAACACTAGCATGCACTTATTCAAGCTAATTAACTAAATTCAGCTCGACATAAGAGTGCCATGCATGCACTCTCTGCCTCCACATTGTTTCGTGCTGCATTCTCCTGTCTCTTGAGGCACAATGTAATTGAAACACTAACTTATTACTGAGAGAGTCATAACAAATTGCTTCAGAAGGTTTTACTTAGAGACTGGCATCACATACATAACGGAAAGCAACGCATGGCATATAAATCGCTCAGCGAAACCAGACGTATAGCTTTAAATACTACGCGCTCATTAGGGAATTGCTGTCGACAATTTCTGAAGCTCATTGATAGCGTACGTGTTGTATAGTCGAGGTTTGGAAATGTTACCATAAGGAGAGTCTAGGGTATTCTCCATGCCCTGGTATTAGGGATGTATTGTCCTCATGATGGAACGCTTATGTGACAATATCAATGTAATGGGACATCCAATGCAACATGGCATCATTTTTTTTCTGTCTAATTCATACTGAAACCTACTGAAATAAAGCCTTTATATTCCTCCATATGAAATCAGAGGTAAAATCAGAGGTATAGAGTCAGAAGTTTATCAACGCAGTATTATGACTATGAACATCTACGAAGTTGTGTGGAACTATAATACCTTCATGTGCACGAAGCCTGGTGTAAATTTTTTAGCTGACAAAGCGGAGCGAATCCCAGGTCGGGCGATTTGGATTATTTTCATGTACGCTGACCCAAGAATCTGTTCTGTAGGTTATTAAAGTGTCTTTGCAGAATCGGTTGTCGCAGACCTATGCTATGTGACTTCTTTTTTGGAGGGTGTGCGGACAGAGATTCCTGCTACTTGTTGGTTGAGCCATATTGGAGCGTTGCAAAGGCAGCCAGAGATCATGGTAGAGATTTATCTGCATCTTCCGTTCCTTTGAAAAGTGTCTGACTTGGATCTCAAAAACTCGGCCTGTTTCATATAATTCGGATCCGGTAATGTTTTCATTAAATTTCCAGCTATGCTTTTTCACCGTAAATGCTGAAACAAAACTGCCTATATTAGCTTAATGGCAAGCCTCTCCTTAAGACCTGTTTCGCACCACCATTTAAGCGATCCAGCAGGCTGTTCCGGCAGAGAACAGCCTGCCGTAGTTTACCAGATCCATCCTAGCCAGATACTGCTGTTCACTGATGGACCCAATTGAGTATAATGAGAGCCGGATGCCATTATAGTCAAGGGGGTCCGCCATGAACTGCAATAATTGGCTAGGCCAGATGCAGTGAACTCCAACAGGCTGTTCCAGCAATTAAATGGAGGTGTGAAAACTAGCCTAAAGATTTCTGAAAAGGGCTAGATGTCTGCACTTCATACCAAACTGTATTAATGCCTCTTGAGATGTTAATCATTGCCTAATATCTGGATTTAAGATTTATTTGTACTGCTACAAGGAATCTACAGTCATATATTTAAATCTGTTATTTATAAGTCTCTTTATACAAAACAGGTTATACCCTAAGGCAGGGATGGCCAACCTGAGGATCTCCAGCTGTTGTAAAACTACAACTCCCAGCATGCCCAGAGTAGTACCTACAGCTATCAGCCTACAGCAGGGCTTGGTGGGAGTTGTAGTTTTACAACAGCTGAAGAGCTGCAGGTTGGCCATGCCTGCCCTAAGGCTTATCACGTTTTTGTCTTACATATAACGTATACAAAAGCTGTACATGTTAAAACATATTCCTCTAACAGTGGTATCCATTACCATAGAGTTCAATTGTAAAAAAAAAAAAAAAGTATATATTAACATACCATTATACTTTTTTTTTGCTGGACTAAATGGAATAACGTAGTGTACTACACATTTGCGTTCTTTTTCCCCCAACATATATGTTAAACATAGGACAAAAATGTGATGTGAACCCAGCCTAATACCCTACATCCTACTTCAAAGCCTAGTTTTATATATTATACTGGTGGAGGATGCGGGCCATATTTAAGGGATTTGTCCAAAGTCAACTATTGCAACTATTTTTCAGTTTCCTCCAGTGCATAGAAAATAAACATCCAGGAAACTTTGCAAATAGTCTAGATTAAAGATATCCAATACATGATGCCCACTGCCCCTAATCAGGCCTAGGTGTCTCCATGATTACAGACTTCATACAAACCCTGTGCATAGTCTGATTCTACATGTGATACGAACTTCTATCTGACTCCTATTTCTTGCTAATTTGTAGAAAGTAGGCAAAGGGGCAAATGAGCTTTATGCATTCTCAGCTTTTGTACCCACCACACGATCTTCACAGGTAAATTGAGATTTTGTTATGTCATTTGCTAAAACCAGCCTGAACTACGTATGCTGCCCAGTAAGCATAGCACTTGTATGAATTACTAGTTATGGAAGCTGAAAAGGGGTTAGATAAATAATTACATATGTATATGTAATTTTTGTATTATTTTATATTTTGCAAGGCTCTATTCACACTAGCATCCTAACTTCTATTAAAAATATATCCTAAAGCTATGCCAAATCCATTTTCAAACAAATCCTGACAGGTGCTATTGATTTATGGGGTCTGTCAGTGTGGAGTTCCAGTATTTGTTGAGCATAGGGATATTGTTGCATGTATGCTACTGTTGCTGTAAGAAATGCTGGAACCCCTAATTAAATTCTAATTACAGTATTACAAATCATAAATTCAAATGAAACTTCTATGGCAGTATACATTCTGTATATCTTTTACAAAGTGTACAATTTTACAATAATCTCTTCAATATACACCCCCCCCCCAACATCGCCAACATTAACACTTGTACAAAGGAAGAAAAAATATCTTTTACAAAGTGTACAATTTTACAATAATCTCTTCAATATACACCCCCCAACATCGCCAACATTAGCACTTGTACAAAGGAAGAAAACAATGATGGTTTTTGATGTTTAACTGTTTTTTCTAGGACTTGAAATATCTAAATATCTTTAGGATAAACTATGAATAAGGCAACACCCTGCAGAATGATTACTGTCAAATGTTTCCCAGGGGAAAATTGGTCTGGCCAGACAGCATTACCTGGCCGTCCTTCGGTTACATAGTCATTCATGTAATACTGTCCATAGATGGCTTTAGCTCTCCAGAGTGGGATTTGCTCTTTCAGATCAGCTCAGTTCTGGCTCATAGAAGGGGATCCTGATTGGTGGACATCCATGTGCCTTAAGTAGACCAGGTTGTCTTCATGAAGCAACTTCTGTAAGTCCTGGAAAAACCCTTTAACATTTTAAAACCCATTTAAACATTTGAGAAGTTCCACCTGTTTTAGAAATATATACAATTTAGTGTAGTAAATGGCATTATTGGTTTGACATGTCAATATTTTTGAGATGTCCTAGTACAAAAATACCCGGGAAACACAACTGCAGCCAGCTAAACTATTTTTCAAAATGTAACCCAAGTTTATAATGTTGTCAAGTAGGGCAAGGACATGATGTTGAAGAAGAATGTTTCTTAATTAGTCTAATGCATCACAGAGGTCAGTGCTAACCATTCCCAGTCGCCTCTTTAAAACAACATTGCAGAGTGTAGAGCATAACATTTTGTTAAATGTTAAGGTATTTACTCACTGAAGAGGAAAAAATGGTAAATGTCATGTAATCTTGTTTTTAGCTCCGCAGTTCTAATTCATTTAAAAAAAAGTACACAACCTCAATACTCTACTGGACAGATATCAAGGGGAAACGCAATGTTCATCATGACCACTGACCCCAGACCAGTTTCCCTAATAGAGCCATATTTCTGGATTGTACTTCTGGTTGACTTTCATCTTTCCAACAAAATTATATGAAGTTATAGGTAAAACACATTTTTAAAGTTCCTTGTACATGGACAGATAAATTGCCGAAATCAAGCTCTGATTGACGATATAGCAGTTCAAGCAGCGCTAGTTTAAGGGTCCTTTACATAGTTATTGGGAATCAACATGCGTATAAACAATCATCCATGACTTGCGATTGTTCGTTCATCTGTTCATTTCCACTACAAGCAACATTGTATCCCCTGTTTTACGTCTTCATGAAGATGCCATCAACGGCAAAGAAATTACTGTTTGTCGTTCAATTGCTTGACATGTTTAGGCCTCATTAACATGATCATTGTTTTGGTCCTCATCCGAGCCGCAGTTTTTACTGCTTGGATGAGGACCCATTCACTTCAATGGGGCCGCAAAAGATGCGGACAGCACTCCGTGTTCTTGTGTTCAATAAAAAATGTTATTACATTTTTCGAAGAAGTCATACAGAAGACAAAAAGGTCATGTACATACAGTGTATCAGCCATAGTACAATAAGGACGTGGCATGACAACATACAACTCAAATATAATAATAAAAACATGTCATACATGCAAATATAATAAAGTGCACAATTTCTAACGGACGTTGAAGCAAATTCCGTCTTTGTAAGAGGGTGTGTGAACATTCTATCGACGTCAATAATATGGGAAAAGAAAGGGAAAAGAAAAAAAAGAAAAAAGCAGCACTCCGTGTTCTGTCCACATCCGTGTCTCTGATGCGTGGTCCGCAAAAAAATATAATATGTCCTATTCTTGTCCGTTTTGCGGACAAGAATAGGCAGTTAGGCCTCATGTTAGTCCGCAAATTGCGGATCCATAAAACATGGAAGGCGTCCGCGTGCGTTCCGCAATTTGCGAAATGGCATGGGCAGCCATTGATATAACTGCCTAATAGGACATGTTACTTTTTTTGTAAAAACTGCGGCTCGGATGCGGACCAAAACAACGGTCGTGTGCATGAGGCCTTATATCAATGGCTGTCCGTGCCGTTACGCAAATTGCGGAACGGACGCCTTCCGTGACTGCAAAACACACAACGGTCGTGTGCATGTAGCCTTACACTGTGCTATTATCGAGATAACGTTTGTACCAATGATTGTTTGCGTAATAATCGCCCTGTGTAAAATGCTCTTAAAGGGATTGTGCAGCTGGTACATACTGATGACCTATCCTCAGGATAGGTCAGCAATATCTGATCGGTGGGGGTCTGACTCCCGGCAACCTGACGATCAGCTGTTTAAGGAGGTGGCGGCACTTTCTACAGGCGAGACGACGTAACAGCGTACAGTGTAATTTTAAATCGGAAGCAGCGCGAGCACCGCCTCCTCTTCAAACAGCTGATCGTTGGACCCCCACTGATCAGATATTCATGAGCTATCCTGAGGATAGGTCATCAATATGTATCGGCTGCACAACCTCTTTAACGCAACGCTCAAGAATTTGGCTGTTCTTAATTGTTCTTTCCATTAAGATGCTGCTAGGAATGCTAGGAGTAACTGCATTGCCTTTATCTACTGCTTCTAGTCAGAGACTAACCCTGCTACTCTGCCATTCTCTGTGCTTTGCACTGAAGCCCTATCTTGCTTTTGTTGGGATTTATTCTTACACTTTTGCTGCTGTCAAAAAATGTGAAAGTTTTATTCACAGGCATCTATGTGGCTGTCGTGGTGGCTGGCGATGGGTTGGTCACGGAGGGTTATCGCAAACCCACGGCGACCAACTCCTTGCTGCACCATGGCAGCTTCCATCCAGGGAGTGTCAAAAGATCGGTCCCTTATGGGCAGTTCATACGCCTGAGAAGAATAAATAACACTGAGGAGGGTTACGAAAAACAGGCATCTGACTTAAGAAATAGACTGTTGGAAAGACACTACCCGGAGGCAAGCATTAATATGGCTATGCAAAAAGTGAAAAAATTGACACAAATGGATTTACTTATGGGCAGGCAAAAGACGCAAAAGGGTGATACAGGGAGAAGGTTTGTCTTCTCGTTTAAATACAGCCCTATGGCTGATGCAAAACCAAAAACCATATACAGTAATTGGGAAATCCTAAAACGTGAAAATGCCCTAAGTGAATTTACCATTAATAAACCTTTTGTAACTTGTAACATTTAAAAGGAGCCATACTCTCAAAGATATGCCTGTTAGGCCTCATGCACACGAACGTATTTTCTTTCCGTGTCCGTTCCGTTTTTTTTGCGGACCATATGCGGAACCATTCATTTCAATGGGTCCGCAAAAAAAACGGAAGGTACTCCGTGTGCATTCCGTTTCCGTATGTCAGTTTTTCCGTTCCACAAAAAAATAGAGCATGTCCTATTTTTTTCTAGTTTGCGGACAAGGATAGGCATTATTACAATGGATCCGCAAAAAAAAGGATGCCATACGGAACGTCATCTGTTTTTTTTGCGGATCCTCAATTTGTGCATACGGTCGTGTGCATGAGGCCTTAGGAGTAGATACAGTGAAGAAAAAAAGATAAATTGGTTACACAGGAACATACCAAAAGGGAACTATAGATGCGGCTTAATCCGCAAAATAAAATGTTGAATTTTGGTGGCATCTCCCATAGAGTAAATTAATTTATTAATTGTAGAAGTACATATATTGTGTACCTGGTAACTTGTCCATGTGGGCGTTTTTACGTGGGCAAAACGATCAGGTGCTTATTCGAAAGATTTAGAAAACATCGCAATTCTATAAGAACCAAAAAAGGTTGCCCAAGAGTAATACAACATGTATGGGAAAAACACGCAGGGAATCCAGATTGTTTAAGTTTTTCAGGGATCGAACAAGTGGATTCACCAATACAAGCGGGTGATAGACACAAATTGCTATTGAGACAAGAAGCGCAATGGATCATTCGTGCAAAGGCGATGGGACCTCTAGGGTTAAATGAAAAAAATGATTTGAGCGTATTCTTATAATTTGACAACAAATGAAGTCAGTAACACAGCGTATCCTTTTTCATTGACAAGTGTTTGTTTGTATTGTTTTATATGTTGTGATTTTTTCACATGAATAATTGAATGCATTTGCACATGCTGTGATTAAGCTATAAATAAGCTCCTGTAAGACATATGTGCATCACGGGCCTGAGGAGGCGTATTTGATTGCGCGAAACGGCCGTCGCCCGTCTGCGGGAAAGTTTGTCTGCCCCTGCCGTGATGTCCACAATAGACTAATAAAGGTTACGATTTTACAAAGTGGTGAGTGCCGCCCTCTTTTCTCTTTTTTCTTCTACATTTGGTTTGTATCAAGTTGTCTTTACTATAGGGCAGAGCACCTCTGAACATACAGAGAAACACACACGATCATTGTGGGAAGCCGCGTCTATGTTTGTGGAGCTTGCTTGACTGTGCCGCCTTATTCTACGTATTACTTACAGGCATCTATGTACTAGGATCCTGACAACAGAGCTGCTATAGCTGCTGAAGAAGTGACTGCCTGCAGAAGTTACTTGATGGGATCGAGGTGATGACTAATAAATTTCAGTCACTCATGCCGGCTTTGAACTTTGTTGATTATAGGTTGAAGTTCATTGCAGATTCCTTCATGTCAGTTATGTGGGCAAAAGAACAGCGGGGTGCCACAAAGCACCAACTATATTTAGTAGACTATTGTCAAAATGATTTAATAAAATTTCAGTTACCAGCAGGAATGATTGTAAAATACAACTACTCACAAAAAGTTAGGGATGTTTGGCTTTTGGGTGAAATTTATGGAAAACGTAAAAAGTTCCTGCTACAGTGATATTATATCATGAAAGTAGGGCATTTAAGTAGAAGCAGCAATCGTGATTTCCTCATCTCAAACAATTTATTGAAACAAACCCGAACAACAGTATAGGGTATACCCCCACAAAAAATGTCAAAGCCTCAATAACTTGTTATGTGGCCTTGAGCATCAATTACAGCTTGACAACAACGTCTCATGCTGTTCAAAAGTTGACTTTTTGTCTGCTGAGGCATGGCATTCCATTCTTCTTGAAGGGCGGCCCTCAGGTCATTGAGGTTCTGGGGTATATAGTTGCCAGCCTCTACATGGCGATTCAGCTGATCCCATAGGTTTTCAATGGGATTCAGGTCTGGAGAAAGTGCAGACCACTCCATTTGATGTACCCCTATTTCCAGCAACCAGTCTCTAATGATGCCATCTCGATGAGCTGGTGCATTGTCGTCCATAAAATAAGGCCTGTGTTGTTCATGCAGAGGCACAATGACTGGACTAATGAATGATGCTATTCAAGTAGTATGGGCTTGTCACTGTACCATTCACAAAGTGTAGGACAGTTTTTATTGACTAGAAACACCTGCCCACACTGTAAGACCGCCACCACCACCAAAGGCTCGTCTGGGGACAACAGTGGCTGATTCATAGCACTCTCGTTGACGTCTCCAACATCGTTGGTGGTCATCATTTCTGCTCAGCGTGAATCGACCACTGAGGCCAACTGGTCCCTCGTCCAGCATAGATGCTCCCTGGCCCATGTAAGACAATGATACCTTGCAGGTCGTCTAGCACGCAGACCACACTGATGTAAATGGTTTTGAATGGTCTGACACCTCCCTTAAATGTGCTTGGAGTTGTGTAGCATTCATCATCCGGTTCTGCATGGCATTGTTCCCAATGAAGCGGTCATCAGTGTGGTATGTGGCCAAAGGATGTCCACTTCTACGCCTTTCTGTGACTCCTCCAGTCTTTTTGTATCTCTGTTACGACCTGCTGATGACAATCTGTGACACTCTAAGCTCAGCAGCCACTTTTGTCTGAGAACATCCTGCTTGAAGCCTGGCAATAGCCAGGTACTGTTTATCAATTGTTAGGTTTCATCTTGGGCTCATGATGTTAAAATGTGAACAGCGTGATGAGGAGGACTGTTTAAATACCAATTCTAACTGAACCAGGAAATTTATTGGGCTATTCATGGATCAAACACCTGTTGTGAATTTTGCCGTTAAGCTCCTTGTTAGAGAACAGCAAGTTTTGCAAAAAGTACTGAAACATTGAACGGTTGGACATGTGTATTCAAAAGTTTAGAGAAGGTGACATTAAGTTCATCTGTAAAGGTTAGAGTGCCTTTTAGGTTCATCCTGAAATTTCACCAACAAGCCAATTATCCGTACCTTTTTGTGAGTAGTGTAAGATGTTTTTACCTTTATAAGCACTGTACAGTGATTAACAGAAGCAAAGCCATTAACCATTTCACTGCTGGGGAGCAGAATGTGTGTGTTGGGTCATCTATTGGGTCACAATTTGATAGATGGTGGTAGTGTGTACTTGGGGTGCGTGGACTGTTTTGGGGTACAAATTATACTCAGTTTGCAGCTTCAGTGGAGCAGAGCTGTCAAGTACTTTCTGCACTGAGCTGCTCCACAGCTACTTCTCTGTGCTCTGAGTGACAGCTATAGTTGTCTTCTGGTTAGATGCTATAGCTGTCGCTCAGAGCAAAGGGAAGGTCTTGTGAAACAGCTCGATGCAGAGGTATGTTTGTTCACGGGCCCTTACCTAGTGTTGTCAATGATAAAAAGGCCCCCTTTAAATCCCTCTATAGTTAATGTGTATAGCATGCTGCAAATTATTATCAATTATTATTATTAATCATAATAATGATTGATTGAGCAACTCTAGTACCTATGTAGTATATATGACATACTTATGATGACCTGTGCATTAAAACTTGTTAACTGTTATTTATGGAAGGTTTTACTCCAAACATGTTACTGTTTAAGCTTTCATATTATTGTAAGCCTTGACTTCTATCTGTAGATTGTAACTGGCTGCATTCTTGTTTTATTTCCCAATAAAGATGTATATTGTTTTAGAGAAAGTGTAAAGAAGTGGATGTGGCCCCAATTTGCCACTGAATGGATTAGGCTTGAGGCTACTCCTGAGGGTTTGGTCAAGATGGATCCCTGGTTTTCACCCTTTCACCCTGTATGGGGATCTAGATTTCACTGCAGGGCCCAGCAAGCCACTACCTCTAGTAGTCATCTCCAATCAGCAGCAGGTTCAAGAGAGACTGAGGCATGGCACCAAGGGGACAGGCAAGAGTGTGGTCAGTGGACAAGCCAAGGTAAGGACAGACAGAGTTTGTGCATTACAGTAGTCAGGTAATAGGTCCGACCATGCAGCTCAGGGTCAATACACAGATCAGGCAGGGGTCAGGACAGGCAGTACAGGCAGAGGTCAGGTATGGGAGCTCAGAAAAATACTTTACAGGACTAGACAAGCTAGGAACCTATAGCTCAGGCACCTGTCATAGGAGAAGGTGCCTTATATACTCCAGGTAATGCTGCAATTGGATGGGGACAGATTAGACTATGTGCATTTGTTACATAGTAAACACAGTTGAAAAAATACATAAGTCCACCAAGTTCAACCAAGGGATGGGTGGGGATGCGAATCCCAGAAGGAAGTGAGATGGGCCCTTTAAGAGCTAATGAGAGGGTTCACATGTCCTGCCCCTAGTGAGTGAGCAACAGGAAGCAGGTGGGGATGGTCTGCAGGAGCATACAGTGTGGAGCGGGTAGGTTGGGCACCTACATGGCTTCTGTCCAGTATGGGTGGTGCAGATAGTGTGACATCCTAGTGAACTACTCTAACTGCAGACCTTTCAAGAGTTGAAACTTAGGATAGTTTTTGCTAGTTTCTCAGACTTAAGGGTGGCCATACACATTAGATAAATGCTGGGTGAACCCATCCATTTTGGTGAGAATGGACAACTACAGTATGTAACGGGTATATGGATATATCAACTCAGGAGAAGATGCCCATTGTAGGAGTCTGGCAATGACGTTTCCTTTCTCTCCCCTGAAAAAGCATGACTACTCAGCTGAACCAACCGCAAATGAGTATGGTGGAATCAGAAGGTATGGCTTCAGTATTGGTCTAACTGCTATCTTAACCTTATGAGATTAGGAGCAGTGATGGACATTTGCAACCTCTTCAGGGTCCCCTCTGGCTACTCTAGAAGAAGTATTCTGCTCATATCCTCAACCTCCTCTCTCTACTAGACCTTATCTAGTTCTTATGAAAAAAAATGTTAAAATTAATGTCTTAGAAGGGGGTCAAATCACAGCAAAAAGCTACTGCAAAGAGCCGTCTTCATTGTGGTGGGCCCGGCTGTAGCGCCATGTAATGCTTCATTTCTTCTGCAGCACTGCTGCAGGGGAAATTAAGGCTGGCTGGCCACCATCCCCAGAGACAAAAGCAATAAATATTGTTTTTTTAGTCATTATTCATTTCAAATATGAAGATGTAAGCTGTGGGTATATCTGCCGAAGGGATCCCACATGCTGTGCTTGCACAGAGCCCTCAGTTGTCTGTGTCTGCCTCTCCGATTCTACCCGTATATTCTCTATTAAGAATAATAAGTCTCCCGCACGCACAGTTTTTTAGCATTCAGAGGTCTGCCTTGTGGTCTGCACTCCTTTATGCATTTCAGGGTTGTGTTTCTGTATTGATTCAGATGCTCATTATATCATAGATTATACTATAATAATGACTATATAACTTGCTGATGTTTTAAGCGGGATTAGTATAAAAAAAACATAATATATTCCCTCCGTCTTAATGTAAATTAGAATTGCTAATATCTGTATCCTAAAATTGATAATGATGACAAGAGTCACCATTAAATGACCATCCCCTCACCATAGAGGTGGACCTAGGGATGTATTGCAGAAATCAATTTACTTATAAGATATATTTGCTTCTCATATATTTGCCTAACTGGAATTGACTGTACTATAATAGCCAATTTCTTTGGTCTATTGGTTGTTAACCTTGAAGTGAATAGGGTATAGCCGGCGAGGCCTTCCCTGTCAAGCCTGACCTCTCACTGTGCGAGAAAGTGGCTGCCATGACAACGGCGACAGATGTCAGCGAAAGCAATATGTGCCATAGAAAGGCTTCCCGTACTGAGAAAATCGATCTTGCCGCGGTACTAGTGCGCACATTCAGTGAACTGCCAACCATTCTAGGTTTAATCATTTATTTCATCTAACGGAGGAAAGAAAACATAAAAGAAATGAAATGAAATTGACCCCTGCTTCAGGTTGACTATAATACTACACTGAATTAAAAAAAAAAAAATTACATTAAGAAAAACATTTTGAAGTGAAATGACTCTTATAATGCCAACCAGGCAAGAACATGTTATTTCAAATGTCAGATACATAATAGACATTTGCTGTTTATACAAGTGTCTGTAGGCTATCTGTAGTCTTATCGCCAAAGCAGGCTTGTGGAAAAAAAAAAAAAGAAAGAAAATGCATTTTAATAACGGTATGATTATATTACCGCAGATAATGCCGCGCTGATGTGACTCCAGAAGCATATTCAACCATAAGCCTACGTGTCCATTACCCGTCTCCATTACGTTCATTATTAAAAGGAATTAGCTGCTTTGTGAGTCTTGATAATTGGATTTTTGCCATAGACAATAGAGGAAATGTGCAGACTTTAGCAGGTTCAAAACCTGCCGCTGCCCAAAAATATCCCCTCTGATTGTATCTACGGCGAATGGTGTTTATTAAGGAGAGGGCCGTCCTCGAAATTATGGCATGCCTAGTTAAGCACTAACAAACGTGTATTCCCAGAATTCATTGCTCCTCTGACCCTTTTGCAGACACCGGGGCGCTGGAGAAAAATAAGAATCGTAACGTAGACGTGACATAACCTTCGCAAATAAATAGCATCGACCAGAGATACGGTGAAAAGAATCTGCAGGGATGTTTAGTGCGATATGTCTGCTTCTGGGGACGTAGAATATTTTATTGCACGTTTGCCCTCAAGTGAAGCCGATGGGAGCCAGGCTTGTAATTTAAATCAATAAGGACTCTTTTACTATGGCTATAAAATACTTGGATAAACCATGGAAGAGGCCACGCTTGAATGCACCGTGACCACCTCATGATCACTCCTGGAGATATATCTTACCGCCATAGTCTTCCAGTAGCCTTTGAATAGAAATCCAGCGGTTTTAGCACCTTTGGTGAAGAATAGGATATTGTCCTGGCCTGTTTTGATCATTTTCATTCACCGTTCACTGTTGGCATGTAAAGCTGTTAAAAACAAGCAGTCGTAATTGGCACATTACCCCAGCTGCAGCTGTCAGCATTCCCTTGCTGAACGTTCTCTCTGTCTCTTTGACAGCTTTCTTGGGATCTGGATCAAGTTCTAAACCAATAATCCACATCTGATATGTTTTTATGTCAATTAGCTTTTTAGATTTCAGTGATGGCTTGGGGAATACAAAGAGGATATCTTGCTCGTAGCTTTTCATCGGCATGTGCTATGTTACCAGTCTTCTGTGGTTAATGCTCTCTCTCTTTTTTTCGACTGTTTTACTCCAGGAGTTAAGTAATGCCGCGGTATGCAGTTAATTCATTTTATTCTGAACTAGTGGGTTGTAGAATGGTTGGAAAATTAATGATTATGAAATAAGATTAAATGAAACAGGGTAAGGCTACTTTCACACTATCGTTTCTATTTTCCGGTATTGAGACCCTACGACGGAGAAAAACAATTCCATTTTGTCCCTATTCATTGTCAATGGGGACAAAACCTAACTGAACAGAACTGAGTGCTCCAAAAAGCATTCCGTACCGTATGTTTGCGTTCCCATACCAGGCAGCAAACCGCAGAAAGCTGCGGTTTTCTTTCCGTTATGGGATGCTGAGCAAGACGGATCCGTCATGACCAACAATGCAAGTCAATGGGGACGGATCCGTTTAGCTCTGACACACTGGAATACGGATCCGTCCCCCATGGACTTTCAAAGGAGTTCATGACGGATCCAACTTGGCAATGTTAAAGATAATAGAACCGGATCCGTTCATAACAGATGCAGATGGTTGTATTATCAGTAACAGATGCGTTTTTGCTGAGCCCTGCCGGATCCAGCAAAAACGCGAGTGTGAAAGTAGCTTAAGGATTCATTCAGATCGCCATAAGCTGTCCGCAAAAATGCGGATCCATTTTTCTGCAAATTAAATGCGCACCCATTCACGTTTAGGGGACCCTTTTCTTCCGTTCTACTGCTCCGCAAAACAAATAAAACATGTCTTATACTTGTCAGTGGAAATTAGGACATGGCCCCATTGAAGTCTATAGGTCAGAAAAAAAACGGATCTGCATTTTTGCGGACGGCATACGGCCGTCCGAATGAGCACTCCTGTTGCCAGCCATATCCCATATACCTCTGTACAATCAGATATTAGGCCGGGTTCACATCACCGTTTAGTTTTCCGCTGTTCTGATCCTTCAGAAGAACAGAAAAATAAATGCTCATTTATCCACATTTTGCATCCGTTTAAGCCATTTCCGTTATTTTAGACAGAAAAAAATACTTTGTGTAGGAATTTCCCCCTCCCCCGTCTAAAATAATGGATCTCAGATAATAATGGCTAAAATGGATGCAAAATGTGCATAATTGAGCATAAAGAGTGCTTAAAATACAGGATCCGTTTCTTGTTCATTTTTCTATTCTTCTGATGGATCAGAAGAATGGAAAACTAAATGGTGACCTCGGCCGTAGTGTAGGGGCTTGTGCACACAAACTTATTTTTGGTCCGATCTGCATTCTTTTGGGCTCAGATATAGACCCATTCACTTCAATGGGGCCACAAAAGATGCAGACAGCACACCCATGTGCTGTCCGCATCCGTAGGTGCATTTTGCGGCCCTGCAAAAGAAATAGAGCATGTCCTATTCTTTTCAGTTTTATGGACAAAGATAGGACAGTTCTATAAAGGATAGGATGTTCTGTTCCGCAAAATGTGGAACACACATGGCCAGTATCTATGTTTCCAGCAAAAACGGCTACGGCCGCCCTAAGGGATATTACAGGTATAGATGTATGACTGCATTGGCATCTTGTCATTCATTGCTTTGCAGAATGCAAGTGGAAGTTAGCAAACTAAATACACACTGGGCAGGTTATCAAAGTGTGGCAGCTGTAAAACGGAATTAAAGGGAATTAATTTATTTATAATAACCCTTTAAGTGGTTGCAAAGAACCTGCTGTATAAGCATTGCATCCTGGGCCTGGAAAAGAATGAAAGCTACCTAAGAAGAGTCACAGTTAGTTATGAGGTCCTGCTCTTGACACCCACCTGTTGATCATGGGCAGTTTTCCTCTTAGATATTCTACCTTGGAGAAAACTATCAATGATTCGTAGGGGGGTTGGGGACAGCGGAGGGTCATGAATAACTGTGACTCCTTTCAGGCTGCCATGACTCTTGTCCAGGCCAAGGGCGGAGTTGGTCATACAGCTGGTTCTCAACAACCACTTACTTTTAGCTTGTGACAGACCACTGAAATCAGTGTGTCTGTCACTACTTTATGCTGCCCTTAGTGAGTTGATGGCAGGTTCCGTTTAAGGCCCTGCGTTAACCCATACTCATATATGTCGCTGTCGCTTTAAGATAAATTATGCTGGCTTAGCGTTAAAGAGCTTGAAATGAGTTGCAGACAGGCCTAGGAGACGCCACAATGTCATCCACAATATTTCAGGGCCAATTGGGGCAGTTTCAGTTATGGTCAGATTTACTCAGTTCATGCCTGATTGGAATGTTAAAAATGAAAGTAAAAAAGCATTTATTGGTAAATTCATTATAATTGGGGCAGATGCCCAAGTCACAACCATTACAGCACCAGATGACACACCGTCTTTAGCGTCCATTCTTCTAATCTGAATGCCACTTGTTTTTCCCTCAATGCTCCTGAGGAACTGCGGGGTTATACCTCTAAAGAAATGTGTTGAGCGCCTATTAGGGAGACCAGTATAAATAGACCAGGTGGCAGCACAATATAGCTCTGGTTTACCTCTGACAGATGGCACCAAGGAGAGCTAATTCCTACGGTGCCTCTAGGGGTTAATTGGGCACTGCATCTCCACAACCTAGGTGATAATTGTAGGAGGCAAGTCAAGCCCTCCTTGAGTCGTTTGCAGAGTCACCCATCCTTGGATTGGAATTACTGAGGGTGTTTTTGGGTGACTAGGTACTGCTGTTAATACATCATATAGGAGTGACCCTTCCTGCAATACCTATTCATACAAGTAGTACAGATATCTTGGGGCATACATGAATGTACAAGATCACAATTCATAGCTGCACTCTTGTGCTGCTACCTGGTCTACCTTACTTCCACAATGTATTTATACTGGTCTCCCTAATACGTGCTCCACGCATTTCTTTGTAGGTATAACCCTACAGTTCTTCAGGATCATTGAGGGAGAAACAAGTGACACTCAGATTAGCATGCCGGCCACAACTGATGGCATGTGGTCAGCGTGTCATCTGGCACTGTAATAAATGGCTGTGACTTGGGCATTTGCCCCGATTTTAATGAATTTACAAATAAATCCATTTTTATTTTCATTTTTAACATTCCAATCAGGTGTGAACTACATATAATTTAGGAATGACTACCACGTCATTGGAAAATTATTTCTGTGTTACTCAAATTTAACTTGATCGTCTGATCGATTTGGTTGAATGAAATCCTAATCAAATTTCAAGAAATTCACTCATCACTAGTAGTAATGTTATGGTGTAGATATAACCTCCTGGCACTCTTAAAATGTTGCTTGGAGTCGGGTTCCCACCCGACTCACCCTACCTTTGCAATATTCACACTTGATTGTAATCGGCATTTGTTCTCTTTTGTCATATAGTTTAATAAAGGCCGTTGTGGCCGAAACGTTACACTGTCACGTTGCCGCATGTCCAATAAATAATCCTTGAAACGATATTGGCTGGAGTTATACTATTTATTAGTAGTAATGTTATGCAGTAGTTTAAATTATATGCATATACTATGGAGAACATTTTTTAAAACACAGATCCCACCTTTCATTTTTCAGAGCTCTTCTGGAAAGTGAAAGGTGGAATCTGATTGGTTGTTATGGGCAGCTAAGTCAGTTTTCTTTTCCACCAGTTTTGATAAATCTTTCATTATGTCCCTATAGTCCATGGTAACTTACCCAAATTGAAGTGTGAATCAAACAAGGAAGAGATGTAAAGCTCTGTTGTACGCCTCCTTTACTTGATTTGCCAAATGAAAATGTGAGATGAACTATGATACTAATGTATGTGCGGTGGTGGCTCTTATATTGTTTTTCCATATTGTGCTTTGATCATTTGAGAGGAGATCTTTTGGGATTACTATGGTTTTAACAGATATGCTCATGTAGTTGCTTGCTTACCTCATGTACATCTTCCCCATATTTTTTCGATTTCAATTTGGACTCTCCTGACCCGTTTTCTCTATGTAAACCAATCATTCTGGTTTCTTTACATCCTTTATGATGTATCCAACCAAACCCATGATGCACTTCTTCTTTCTGTGCCACACCTCCAACACCGCCTCTAATAACACCCAGCTAGTCTTTAGCTCCTCCCGCCCAACTAGTTACATACACTCCCCTATTACTGCCCGTAACAATGCCCAGCTAGTTTATAGCTCCTCCCACCCAGCTAGTTACATAGACACCCCCCATCACTACTTCTGTTGCTGCTTTGACACGCCCATGGACATGACATTACAGGAAATAAGAAAGATCTGCATGGACATGGTCATGTGACCACAGCCCAGAATGGAAGATAGGAGCCATAAAGGTAAAAGAAGTACAAAAGTTACAGCTACCTTTTTATTTTAAAGGATGTTGGTGCAAACTGGAAAACCCCTTTAAGGGCATCCTATTGTAATCAAACATGGTCCATTTACATATGAAAACACTGGCTATTTCGGACTCCTCAAATATCACAACTTTATATCATCACACCTCAGCCGGCCTATTTTTACAGACCTGGGAAGTACCAGATAGAACGATTACCCTAATAGACTCTAAAGATTCCAATTTCCATTCTGCCACACAAGAGTGAAAATCCACTTGTGTTCAGTTATCTGTATCAGTAGCTCATCTTCACACCACATCAAGACTCAGGTTCAGGTGTAGGTTAAAAACATGCATTTACGTCTGGAACGTATTAAATGGCTGCTCACAATTAGCATTGCAATATCAATTGGAATCATCATTGCTTGCTGTCAATCAGGGGCACAATTTTGCTTCAGGGAAACAAAACAATTTAAATGATAGCAAACGCCCCTCCTCTGTATTTCCTTTTACATGCTTCCCTTTAAATTGGATAATTATGTGGCTTTTCATTAGCTTTCGATGTGGATAATAGATCAGGATTTTCACCCCATGACCTGAGTGATGAATGTTCACAACGAGAACATGTGACAAGCAAAGTCTTGTAATGAAGATAGACCTCAAAATATCTAGTGAAATAAAAGAGGTTTTGTTATTAAAAGTCAAAAGTACTGCACTAACCAATGCAGCGAAAATAGCGCGCATCTGTTTGCCCTGAAAGTGGTTTTCTTATGTTTTCCAATTATTAAAATTGCAACTAATTTCATTTTTCACATACGCCAAACCTTTTTATTATACAGACGAATTATACAGGGGATGATAGATAATTTTATTGTTAATGTCTAGCATAATTTAATTTCAGCTGAAAATAGATTTTTGTCTGCTGCTCCTCTCAATAATTTAATGTCTGGTGTAGTTTGGTAAATTCCAATGTATTTCATTATTCCAGCTATTGATTATGATCTGCAGTTAAACAGATCAGGCTTTCTTTTAATCTGAAATGATGTAATTATCATTGTATATTTGGTAGTAAAGCCTGTAAATCAATGAACTACATTAGGATAGAGTGTGAAAACAAATATTAACTCATATATCTTTTAAAAAAGAAAAGAAAAAGATGTGACGAGGTGAAGAGCAGACACCTTCATGTGTCACTATGAAAAAACTAAAGAAGTGTATAATTGAAGTGGAAAAAATGGGCGAAAAGGTGTGCGGCTTCCTTGGGCTTTTTCACTCTTTTTCATTTTTTATGCACTCTATTCTATTGCCTTGGGAAAGTGTACTTTATGATGCACTTACTTTCAAATGTAGGGTACTCTCGGCTGACAGCTTATGATCCACCCCAACCTTCAATTATATACATCAGTCAGTTGTAAAATGAAAGCTACATGCCCAATATTATAAAGGTTCTATTTGTGCCACCAGGTTGAGGGTACTTTCACACTTGCGGCAGGACGGATCCGGCAGGCTATTCAGATCTATTCTGCCTGCCGGATCTGTCCTGCTGCTAGTGCCCGTGCACTGCTGTGCTAAAAGTCCTGCATGTCCGACTTTTCAGTCCGGCGATCTTTGCCGTGCTGCGCCGTAGCTTCGCCCCCCGCCCCATTATAGTCAATGGGGATGGAGCAGCAGCACGGCAGTGCACGGGCACCTGCGGCAGGACGGATCAGGTAGGCTGAATAGCCTGCTGGATCCGTCCTGCCGCAAGTGTGAAAGTACCCTGAACCATGGTACATCTGAAGATGTCAAGCATTAATTTTTTTTTTTAGCAATTTGTGCTACACTCTTCTGTGGGATTTGAGCAGATAGGCTAGCCTTTACTCCCAGCATGCATCGTTGAGCCTTGGGGGTCTATGACCTGGTCTCCAGTTCCTCAGTTCTTTGGTAGGTATTAAAGGGGTTTTCCCGGGATTCTACTACTCATAGCATATTCTTGTACACAGGTAACCAAAATTGCACACCATGGGACAGAATTACTAAGCCTGTAGACGTTGTAAATTCAATCTGCCCAGATTTGCACAAGGACAGGCTGGATGATAAATGTTGAGCAGGGTTAGACAAATTTGTCTAAGTGCTCTTTCACACGAGCGGATGGCGTGCGTGGAATCCGCTGCGTGAAAGAGTGCCAAGCCACGCTCTGGACAGCAGAGACACGGAACATTAACATGATGGATAATGCCTCTCTGTGATTTTACTACAAAATCACAGTGAGATAAAGTTGTCACCGTGATTTTGTAGTAAAAAGATCACAGAGAGGCACGGAGCATTATCAATCATCTCTGCTGTCCAGAGCGCGGCTTGGCACTCTTTCACGCAGTGGATTCCACGCACAGCATCCGCTCGTGTGAAAAAGCCCTATACTAATTATTGTTTTTCTTAATTTGAGACTGAATGTGGCTGAATTTTGGTGCAAAATGTCACATCTTAGGTCACAGCTCCTTTACAGTAAAGCTACATTATTTTTCCATTAATCTACACTACTTTTAGGACTAGTCACAAAAACGTTGCGTTCGTTCATCAGGTGATCGGCTGCACCTTTAGACAGGCAGATTGGTGGGAACGAACGTTTCCGATAATCTGCCCTATTATCTGGCCATCTAAATCCAACTTAAGCCTTTTTCAGTGGCAGTTTTACCCAATATTACATCTAATACATAATAGAACATTTTGTTTCCTCAACTTGAAATTTATCGACATTGAACTTTACAATAAAATAAACTATACAGAAGCACCGTGGCATTCTAAAGTGTACATGGGTAGTTATTGCCATGAAATGGTCTACCCTAATTTTTCTGACAACCGAGTGCCAGCTTTGATAATGCGGAGATGTACGAGAAGAAGACGTCCCTTTGTATTTGCTGATCTGTCTACCGTTCCTGTCTGAGGAAGAAAAAAACAACTGGCGTTTATGTAATCTGTAGTGCCCGTGCCTTAATAGAAAAGTTAGATTTTAGCTTCTATTGGAAATTGCATGGTACATTTAATATGTTGTCATTTGTACATCAAATTGAATTTATCACAAATTTTATTTTTGCAATTCAGTTTAAATTAGATCAATTTACACGTACAGTATTAGGATGAGTCTTCCTGACTTACTTTGACAGATTCCCTTCCTTCCTGCAAATTTCTATGAATAATTGCAGAAAGAATTTCACTGAGTTTGTAATCTGCATTCGGTTTATTTCCATAGTCCTAACTTGATTTCGGCATCTCAATCTCAATGACCTTGCTAGATGGACCTCTCCTTCCCCTTTAATCGCTAATGTTCTTGGGGCATCAACAAAAACTAAGGCTAGTTTCACACTAGCAGCAGCCTCTCCAGCAGGCTGTTCCGGTGGGTGAACAGCCTGCCGAATCCATGCTGCCGTTAGTGCACGCATGCCGCAGGAGTTCCGTTCCGTCCCCATTGACTATAGTGGGGGCGGGCCGGAGTTTTGGCGACAGCGCGGCAAACATGACGAGAGGCGGCCGGAATAAAATTACGACATGTCGTAGTTTTATTCCAGCCATCTCTTGGCATGTTTGCCGTGCTGCCGCCGGAACTCTGGCCCGCCCCCATTATCGTCAATAGGGCCGGAGCAGACCCTTCGGCGGCATGCATGCACTAGTGGCAGCATGGATCCGACAGGCTGTTCAACCGCCAGAACAGCCTCGCGAAGAAGTCTGCTGCTAGTGTGAAACTAGCTTAATTGAAACGTGTCAACTCAGGGGTCACTTAGCTCTCTGGGGTCACCATGTTCTGGCTAAGATGGTTGGCACAGCTCAAGAAGACGCTCCAACACGATAGAACTAGGTGCAAGTTAAAAATGCATAAATTAAATCTGTGTAGCTGCTAACTAAGCATGACTTTATCCCTCATTATCAGGACCTAGGTCTACTACCCATTCTCCTAAACACAAATCACAGTTCCTACCATATGTCTGGTGCTCTGGGTCCCCCATTCCACGGCACTGCCTTTTTCAGCCCATATTTAAATGAGCTCTTTAGCTGGCTGCTAATTAAGCCTCATTAACAATCTAGTTGTCTGGGGAACAGAGGGAAAAAAAACTAACTTTCCCAGACTTTTCTTTCCCACTCAGCCTTCCTTGGGGAGACTCAACATTTTGGTGTCACAAAAATGCCTGGCTGGTAGCTTCTTTGCCACATAACCTATAAAATTAATTGGCATTCACTTATTTATTCACAAATTGTGATTTCACAAATGCTGATTTCAGTAGATGTGAATAAATGCAGTAGATGCAATTTTCTAGAGCAGACAGCTCTACAATTCTAAACCTAACTCTGATATGGTTCTCTGCTCTGTCTAGTGGGGGGGGGGGGGGGGGGGGGGGCTACGTCACTAGGTATTTTAGAAGGGCTCACCTGAACCAGGCATTGTATTGTATTTCCTTTTACGATCTGCCAATTAGACAGGTTCTAAAAGTAAATAGGTGGCTGACATCCTGGACCCCATTATAACCAAGACTAAAGTTTTTCAAGTTCCCATTACTGGACAGATGGTCGACCACAATTGTGCGGCTACTCTCTATAGAAATGAATGCAAAACCATTGGACATTAATTGGCTGTTTCCATCGGTGAGCTGGGATCTGGTGGAATGCATACATAAAATAATGGATAGACCATATACTTACTCTACTCCTGAGTTCCACAGGGAAAAAGGTAAAATAAAAAATAAAAAAAACAGTAAATGCACTGGTAAAAAAAGAAAATTAAAGGGTAACAAAACCTTAAAAAATGATTTAAAACCTGTGTAAAAACACTGTTCGCGCTCTGCACCTTCAGCTTCCCTTGCCTCTGCTTGTCTGTCCAAGCATGTGGAGTATGGCTCCAACAAGATTTCTATGAATCTGTTCTCTACCTACTATGTAGAGCCGATGAAAGATGTTCACAGCACTCAGAGTGGCTCTTCTGCCCCAGTTTGTTTTTTATCAGAGGGTTACTTACCCTTTAACAAAAATTAAATAACTAAACTACCCAACCACCCACCCACCAAAAAAGTAGCTGCTGCCCATGGATTATCATGTATCATGTGAACAAATTTTACATCTTTGCATTCTGCTGTAACCTAGTAGATACATTGGTCTGCACAGAAGCTATATACATAAAACTAGTTGCAAAGTTGTTGTCTTTGTTTTACTTTAGAGGGAATGGAGCATAAATTGGAATACGTCTAGTCAACCACACGTTCAGGCTTCTTGTAGCAGTTTTGGAAGTCAAAATCAGGAGTGGATCACAATTAGAAAGAAAGCATTAAAATAATTTTTAATTTACTCCTGGTTTTGGCTTCCAACACTGCATCAAGAAGCCCTGCCATGTGGCTTTACCCTTATTGGTCATATTGCCTGTTCTTGCCCTCTTGATCACATCCTATATTCATTCAAAAGCAGTGGGGGCATAAACTGTATGACTTTAATGTGGCCGGTGCTCATTTGTGACTTTACTGTCAAGTGATCAAGTCACAAAAGAGGGATGAATAGATCTCTGTTTTCTCATGTTTTAAAGGGAATCTGTCACCAACAGGCGTCACCATTGTTCTTGTTGCACCCAAGCTCCACTTATTAAAGGGGTTCTCTGGAATGTAAGAAAATGATATTACTTAAATATTACTTTATTATAAATATATTCCCAAATACCTTTCTTTAGTCATAGTAGCTTGTTTTGTCTAGGGAGCAATCATTAAGCGAAATAAAATGGCCGCCATCCTATTAGTACACACAAAACCTGTCCTAATCACACAACAAGACAAGTTACTTCAGAGCAGTGAGCTAAAGAGCTGCCTCATCCTCCTCTCTGCTCTGCTTGTCAGGTATTATGATTCTGAATACAGCTGATAAGATCTTCAGCTGAATCTCTGTGGGAATGGGGTTCATGAGGAAACATTAAGTACAGAGGATGGACAGACTGTGGTAATGTGGGGCTGTGGTGATAGAGACTACATAAAAGTGCTGCTGCTCATTATCCACATCCCCACCTCCTCTCTTTACTTCATGGCTCCTCATGAACTCCGTTCCTACAGAGATTCAGCTGAAGATCTTATCAGCTGTATTCAGGATCATAATACCTAACAAGCAGAGCAGAGAGGAGGATGAGGCAGCTCTATAACTCAGGGTTGTGAAGTAACTTGTCCTCCTGTGTGATTAGGACAGGTTTTGTGTGCACTAATAGAACGGCGGCCATTTTATTTCTCCTAATCATTGCTACCTAGACAAAACTAGCCATGATAACTAATGAAAGGTATTTGGGAATATATTTATAATAAAGTAATATTTCAGTATTAATTCCTGCATAACCGCTTTTTAAAGTGGCCACAGAAAGGAGTGGAGTTTAGGTACAACAAGAACAATGGTGTCACCCTCGTGGTACCAAAATGCTTAATTTGCACTTTAGGAAAACGTTTGATAGCTCGAGAGCGGAGCCTCTGATCAAGAAAAGAAAAACATACGAGCACTACTTTTTCTTCAGCTGATCGGTAGGAGTGCCAGAAGTCGTCCTCCTGGCGATTTGATATTGATGACTTATCCTGAGGATGGGTTATAAATATAAAACAGCAGACAACTACTTTAATAAGTGCTTTTAATCTATATGCAAATGAGCTGTTAAAGAGGACCTTTCAGTAAAAAAATATTCATGGGATACTTATACCATCTTACAGGGCTGCTGCCGCTAATGTCCGCACACAGTTTTTTTTTTTTCAAACGCCCCCCCAGTTCGCCTGCAGCGCTCCCGGTATCTTCTGCACCTCCTATGCTAATGAGGCAACTTGGTTATAGTAGGAGGTTTCATTTAGTTATGGTGGGCGGTGTCTCTTCTCTCTGGCAGCGAGCGCATCCAATCGCAGCGATCCGCTCTTAGCCAGGGAGAAGAGACACCGCCCACCATAACTAAATGAAACCTCCTACTATAACCAAGTTGCCTCACTAGCATAAGAGGCGCAGAAGATACCGGGAGCGCTGCAGGCGAACTGGCGGGGCGTTTGAAAAAAAAAACCTATGTGCGGACATCAGCGGCAGCAGCCCTGTAAGATGGTATAAGTATCCCATGAATATTTTTTTGCTGAAAGGTTCTCTAAAAATGCACCAAGGGCGGACCCATGCCATTCTGTGCACCCTTGCTCCTCCTGCTTCCTATTCCAGCCCCACCTCCTTGATTGACAAGGCTATGTTACTGAACACTCATCTCAACTAGCCCTGTAATGAAAGAAGGAGAGGGAGGGGCTGGCAGAGGAAGAACAGTGTCTTGGGCCGGCCCACACTGCACTCAGCTGCTCATTTGCATATAGATAAAAAGTACTTTTTCTCCCAAATGAAGAAACGGATTGCTAAGTGGAGGGTATCATTACATTCAGCTGAGCTAGCCCTACAAACCACTGTACCTTATTTAACAATGAATTTCCTGGTAATTGTTATATACCTACCAGCTGACAGAGAGTAGAATTCTGAAGATGGCACTATATAAAAGTGTTCCAAAATGGATGTTTCCTTTAAATTCTGGCAATCTGTGAGAAAAATATCCCATTATTTGGCTTTTCTACAATGCGTTTATTGCTGGATGTGAACCGCAGTTACTTCAGCATAGAACTATAGCTGATTTGTGACTGAAATGAATTCTTTGCACTTCTCATCATCTTCACTTTCAATACATACATTTTATGATACGTAGTTTTCCAGGTTCAAAGCATTTCAAAGTGGCTGACATCTTTTCAAGCCACTTGCCATAAAACTAAATACAAACAGCACATGTTTTAGAAAAGCTCTGTCAATCACCTCTCATTCAGCATGTTCTCCGTGACACTCCTCTCCCTGCTTGATTTATTTCATATTAAAAAGGCTGTCAATCTACTTGAAAATAACATTATTATGAAAAATTCCAATGGATTTTAAATCAAAAATACTTTGTCCGCCCACTGGGGAAGCTAGCTAATAAAGTCCATGTGCCTCAGCTACTATATCCCAGATAATCATGTACACATATGGAAGAATAGAATGTGACATTATGCTATTAACGTGCTGGTGGCATTGTATTGTTATTAAGATTTATTTTCTTATATCATAATATTAAAAAATCATGAAATTAAAAGAACTGACCACCTAAATTGTTAATTTAGTGCGGTAGAGCCCCCTCCCTTATGGTCAGCGTTAGTCATGGGCGTAGCTATAGGGGGTGCAGAGGTAGCAGTCGCTACCGGGCCCAGGAGCCTGAGGGGGCCCAAAGAACCTTGTGCCGTATAGGAAGACACACAAAGCACTGAGGGAAGGGGCCCAAGCTGAACTCTTGCACCAGGGCCCATGAGCCATTAGCTACACTCCTGGCGGTAGTGTTGAGTGAATCGAAGTATCCGAAGTGGACTTCGATCTAAAATTCTATTCGCCACAAACTGTATTTGTGATAACAAATCAATTTTTCCTAAAATAGTGGCTGAAAGTAAAAAACATTATACTCACCTCCTCCACTTGCTCGCAAAGAGGCTGTCCGCTCCCGTCCTGATTGAAGAAAATCTGCCAAAGAACCTGTGGCGAGCGTGATGAGATCATCAGTGAGGTGAGTATAATTTTTTTTAACCCCTGAGCAGCTGAATGTGAGTCACAGATGCCGCTATCAGTATCTGAGGGGTTAACTGACGGGGCAACGCAATTCCCTTCCATCTATCTATCTATCTATCTATCTATCTATTTATCTATCTATCTATCTATAATTCTTGTCAAGCAGGCAGGTCTTTAGGCACTGTGCAGTTCCAGGACCTGGGTGTTACTGCTAACTGTGCCCCCTCTACAGCTTCAGTGCCAGGTGCCCCAACTTAAAGAGGACCTTTCATTACCCCAAAAAATCTAAACTAAGTATGCTGACATGGAGAGCGGCGCCCAGGGATCTCCCAGCACTTACTATTATCCCTGGGCGCAGCTCCGTTATCCCGGTATAGGCTCTGGTAACTTCAGCTCTGAGAGGAGCCTGCCCTTGTTTTCCTGGGCGTCTCCTTCTCCCAGGCTGTAGCGCTGGCCAATCACAGCGCTCAGCTCACAGCCTGGGAGGTTTTTTCTCTCCATGTCTGTATACTTAGTTTAGATTTTTTAGGGTAATGAAAGGTCCTTTTTAAGGAAAGGAAGATAAAATACAGGGGATTTTGCTCTTCTTCATTGGCTAAACTTTAAGAGAACCTGTTACCTCCCCTGACATGTCTGTTTTAGCAACCAAAAACTATTGCTTTGTAATAAAAATTCGAAAGCATCTATTCTTATGACTCTATGTTGTGCCATTCTTCTATTATTCCTGCTAGAAGTTATGAATGACTTACTAGCAGCTTGCAATCAAGGTCCATCTTGGTGTTAGCAGTTGGGGGGCAGTGGCAGTGCGGATTGGATAGTACTAGACTGTGCAGGCCACCCACAACTGGTAACACTCATCTGGACCTTCATTAAAAACTGCTAGTAATTCATTCATAACATCTAGCAGTGATAATAAAGGAATGGCACAGCATGGAGTCACATGAATAGATGCTCCAGAATTATTGTTATATTAAGATTGCAAGTAGTTGCTCTGTTCCATATCTTAATTAAAGACAAAGGAGGACAGAACATGGTAGCTATTGATGACCACCACAGAGGGACAGCTTTTGGGGCACTATATTGGGCTACACTGTGATTTTAGGTTCTGCCTTTTGGGATCTTACCTTTCTTCACCTTGGACCCACCTACAACATGCGGCCACTTTTAGCTTTTTTTTTAGCCTGCTCCTGCCTGGCCCTATCAATCAAGGGGACAGAGGTAGTGACTTTCATTGCAGAGCGGAGGATCTTCGGTTATCCAAGGAGCTCGGGCTCATCCTTTAGTGCACTGAAGACCTAATTTACATATTACTAAGAAGTTATTAGATCTGATATAGTTAGTTTTTAATTATGAGATATTGTTTTACAGGTTCAACATTGCCAGGCATGCTCTACCTATACCTGCTTTAATGGGGGTGATTCTGCTGACAGGTGCTCTTTAACATAATTTCTCCTAACAGCTTCTGAGTACATTTGGCTCTTTAAAGGCTTTTCCTGTTATAATTTATACCCTTGTGTTTCTCCTATTCTATCACCAGGAGTAAAGAAAGATCTCTATCAGGCCATGTAGAACATTCAAATATTTTTTAAAGTAAGCAGGTTTCTAGAGCGGCATGATGGGAAGCATTTCCAGCTTTGGCACAGTGGGCAGACTGCGCAGGGTCCAGCTGGTTTTGCACTGCCTGAGCTGCTGGAATCATTAGGGCCTATTAGTGCAGTTACAAGAGAGCCAATGGCTGACAACTCCTAATCACATTTAACTGCACGGCCAATGACAATCTGATTACTTTTGATCAGATTGTCAGTGGATGGAAGACAAAGGTCATACAAAATACAATATCTGCAATGTAGTTTGTAAAAGTCTATGTTTTCCAGGGATGGATAGATAGATAGATAGATAGATATGCAAAAAGGCAGCACACTCAAAAAGATAAATTGAAAAAATAAAAAGTTTATTCACCCATGTGGATGCATGGGTGGAACTTTTTATTTTTTCACTTTATCTTTTTGAGCGTGCTGCCTTTTTGCATATTTCTATACTAGGCAATTGTCTAGTCCCTGTCTATTATTCATGTCCAATAGACTTCTTCCCTTCTACCTCCTACTCAGCCTAGACCCACATTCCCTTCATGGGGCAGCTTTGTGTAATCAAAGAGGTTCTGCATCAGTTGTGATTTGTATTAGAAGTCATTTCTATTTTATTATGTAAGATATCAGAAGTGTATATGGCCTTGTATGTTGACTTTTAATATTCTTGTCATTAAATAATATGGAACAATGTAACCTGAAGGTAAATCTAGACCATTATTCACGATGTTGTATATTGACAGCACAGTGTACATACAGCAATGCCGATCTGAAGAATTATGTCAGTTTTTCTCTCTTGAGACATCAGCTATCAGTTATGGTACATTCACACTTTCGGCAGAGGATTCCGGCAGGCAGTTCTGTCGCCGGAACTGCCCGCCGGATCCATCTAACCGCATGACAACTGAAAGCATTTGTAGACGAATCCGGATGCAGGTCCGTTTCACAAATGCATTGCAAGAATGGATCCGTCTTTTCGCTTGTCATGCGGATAGACGGATCCGTCTTGTATTATTTTTTCAGTTTAAAGGGTCTGCACATGCGCATACCGGAAGGACAGATCCATCCTTCAGGTATTTCTTAATGCCGGTTCCGCCACTAATACATTCCTATAGAAATTAATGCCAGATCCGGCATTCCGGCATGTGTTCCGGCATTTTGGACGGAGATAAAACCGCTGCATGCTGCGGTATTTCCTCCGTCCAAAACGACTGACAGTGACTGAACTGAAGACACCCTGATGCATCCTGAATGGATTTCTATCTATTCAGAATGCATTGGGAGAAAACTGATCAGTTCTTTTCCGTATTGAGCCCCAATGACAGAACTCAATGCCGGAAAAGAATAACGCTAGTGTGAGGAAATGGAATATGCTGTAATTGCTGAAGTTCTATGGGTGTAGGCGTTTTCTCCAGTTGTATTCATATGAAATATTGCAATTTGGCAATTAATTGATAGTAAAGATTACTCGGTTACACATGTTACATTTCCTAGTGTTAAATTGCTGTGGATCTCCAAATCACAAATTATACTCACATTAATACCGAATGAGTTTTCTGGGATAAATGCTGTTACTACAAATACCAGAGGAACAACCTGAGTAATTATTTATTGTGAATAGTCAAGTGCCGTCCTGCTGTGTGTGTTCTGCCAAGACTGTCATAAATAATAGTGGCAATATACAGGTAAATCTTACAGCATGTGTTATTTCTATAGCTCACAGCAGGATTTATATATCACGCCATGCATCGTGTGACTGGTCATACTGGGCAGACTGAAGACCAGACTTAATATTCAAGAGTATTACCCATTCTTTCTACGCATTTTCTGGTACTGATTAGCCTCAGGATGCACTGCTCCAATTCTTTTTTGCATTGTACATCTTAAAGGGAATGTGTAAGCTTAGTAAACATAGCTGTTTGTGGTATTGTAGCTAAGCCCCATTTACTTGAATTCTACTGAGGTATGGAAGAAGGCTGCCATGTTTTTATTTAACTCATACAAACCTTTCTGATATATTTTTGCAACACTTTTATCCCAACTGCACCCTCTATTGAAACGAATGGAAACCTTCAAAGGGTATTTCCATCCTAGACATTTATGGCATATCCACAGGAGAGAAACAAAAATCACTAAAAAAGATTTAAAAAAAAAAGATCCTGCACGATGGGATGAATAAATATTTGGATGTACATGTCTACATTTATAAAAGAAAACACTGAAAATAATGCACTAGCACAGTAGATGCAAATATAATATATAGACTAAGGCTACATGAACACAGCAGTGAAAAAAAACGTCCATTAAAAATGGATAAACTGCCCATTTTTGACAGACTTTTTTTCACTGATGCCTTTCTGAAAAATGGACGATCCATTCAATTGTATGGGGGAAGTCGGTCAGTGAAAAACGGACAAGATCAGGGGCGTAGCGTGGGGGGGGCCGGTGGGGGCGTTGCCTCGGGCGCACACTGCAGGGGGGCGCTGGCTGGCTGCTGGCAATAATTCATAATTGTATGAGTAAGGAGCCGGAAACAGCGCGCCCCCTGCTGAATCACCAGGGCCGGGAACACCAGCCACATGGCAGTACTCACAGGCATAGGCTCCTCCCACCTTCCAGGCACTGCGGAGCAAGAGGAACTCAAGAAGAAGGTGGCTGCTGCTTCAGGTGGGAGAGCAGCCTGTGTAAGAGAGAGCAACACAACAGTGAGTGACAGTGACTCACGGGGGTGGATGATATATTATATATGGGGCTGTGCTGAAGCCTGAGGAGCTGAAGGGGTGGGGGGTGATATATTATACATGGGGCTGGAGCCTGGAGGAGCTGGGGGTGATATATTATACATGGGGCTGGAACCTGGAGGAGCTGGGGGGTGATATATTATACATGGGGCTGGAGCTGAGGGGGTGGGGTGATATATTATACATGGGGCTGGAGACTGGAGGAGCTGGGGGGTGATATATTATACATGGGACTTTGCTGGAGCCTGAGGAGCTGAAGGGGGTGGGGTGATATATTATACATGGGGCTGGAACCTGGAGGAGCTGGGGGGTGATATATTATACATGGGGCTGGAGCTGAGGGGGTGGGGTGATATATTATACATGGGGCTGGAGACTGGAGGAGCTGGGGGGTGATATATTATACATGGGACTTTGCTGGAGCCTGAGGAGCTGAAGGGGGTGGGGTGATATATTATACATGGGGCTGGAACCTGGAGGAGCTGGGGGGTGATATATTATACATGGGGCTGGAGCTGAGGGGGGTGGGGTGATATATTATACATGGGGCTGGAGACTGGAGGAGCTGGGGGTGATATATTATACATGGGACTTTGCTGGAGCCTGAGGAGCTGAAGGGGGGTGGGGTGATATATTATACATGGGACTGTGCTGGAGCCTGGAAGAGCTGAAGACAGGAGAGTGATGTATCTTATTTGGGACTGTATGCTGGAGGGGCTGAAGTCAGGGGGAGTGATGTATTTTACATGGGACTGTTTGCTGGAGGGGCTGAAGGCAGGCAGTGAAGAGAGGGACGGTGTTATCATTTACATGGGACTGTATGTTGGAGGGGCTGAAGGCGGGGAGTGATGTATTTTACATGGTACTGTATGCTAGAGGGGCTGAAGGGGGCATAATTATTACTATAATACTACAGAGGGGCCATTATAATAATAATAACAATAACACAGAGGGGCCATTATATATTATAATTATACAGAGGGCATTATGGGGGAGGGGAGAAATCTAAACATTTTCTGTGAAACTCTGCAGAGATGAGATGCGGCAGAAAGAAGGTGTCATGACGGTCCTATCCCCGAATGAAGACGCTGAGGAAAGTCTACATCCCAGGAGAGGTCATTGGATGTAACAGGTATGTGCTGTAATACACTGTATATTTCATAGCAATGTATGTCCATCCAAATATGTGTTGGGGGATGTAGTATTTGGCCCACCCTGCCGCATCCTGGCCCCAGACTTCAGGTCACACTGTGCGTGTTTTGAATTCTGGGGCCTCACACCGATCTACTCCATTATCTGTACTCAGAGAGTTATTACTGTGTTATCAGTGGGGTTACATAGGACTGCAGGTGACATCTACTACATCATCTGTAAAAAGGGGTGTGGCCACAGGTTGGGGGGGGGGTGCAATACTTGGCTTGCCCTGGGTGCTGGCAACCCACGCTACACCACTGGACAAGATAGAACATGTTCTATTTTTTTGATGTCCGTTTTTCACTGACCATAAAAAAACTGCAGTGTTAAAACCCAGTAGACTACCATTGGTCTTAAAACGGATGTGTGATGGCCGTGTGCATGTAGCCTAAGCCCTCATTCTGATAGGATAAAATCTGAGATTCTTAGCCAATATATTTTGATCAAAACACATCTGTGCCCACCTACCAGCGACAAGGTGATGTCAGGCAGGTCCTACTCTAAACCTATCTATTCCATACCGTTGAGCATCTACATTCAGGAGAGCAGACCCTGCACATATAGTGTTCTGCTCCTAGTTACCCCTGTGTGCACCAAGCAACCGATGACAGGAGGAACACACACAGCTATATGTACCACCTAATCAAGGTTCCCTGTAAAATAGGGAGTAGCATTTTTGTGCACTTTTGCCCCACCTATCCCACAGGCGACCTTAATTACGTGATACATATAGCTGTGTGTGTTCCTCCTTTCATCGTTTGCTTGGTGCACACAGGGGTAACTAGGAGCAGCACACTATATTTGCAGAGTCATCCTGCCAGTTTCTTAAAGCCTTCTCAGCCTATCCCTGGTTGAGGTGGTTCAGTGCTGCACCAGTGACTAGTTGCATGGGCATTTCTGCATGTCGAGATGGGACCAGGAAGGAGACTGGCATGCACCCAGTAAGTGTTGAAATGGAAGCAACAGTGGAATGGTGAATAACTTCAATCCTATTGTTTTAAATGGAATATCTGGTATTTAAATATTGATGGTGTATCTTCAGGATAGGTCACTAATATCTGATCATTGGAGACTGACCACCCTGCCACTCCATGACCTCTGTTCATGAGATTGGTGGGAATCGGTGGGACTCCCACCAGTCTGACCCCCAGCGATCAGTTAGTCATCCCCTAACCAGTGGATAGGGGATAACTTGAAAACTTGACACAACTTTAATTAGCTATAAGTCTATAGAAAAGAAGTAATATGTTCTTGTTTAAAATGTTGAAGATATTGATTTTAAAATCTTAAGTTAATATATCGTCCAGGAGCAACATTCCACATAACAGTTAAATAGGTTTTCTAAGTAATGTAAGTAAGACTGAATCGATCCACATTGTGGTAATAAATATATTTGTAATATACACTCATTGGCAAAAAAAATAATAATACAACAAGAAGGAATTGTTGGAATCAAATGAAACTTTTTGTGTGAATATAATGTACATACAGCATATGTAGACAATTACAATATTGGGAAGCTGTACGATTGAAAGGAGGCTCTAGTACCCTGTTGGACCTGTAGCCTGGACACAAGATAAGATACGGTTGGGAATTGAGACATACAGGTTCTGTATGGTATCCTGCAGCGCACTTGCCCACAGATGCTGCAACTGGGCCTGTAGATCCTGCACCCTCTCAGGGTGCTGAAGCTGGTATCCCAGCAGGTCCCGTAAAAGATCACTTGGCGATAAATCTGGCGACTGGGCGGGTCAAGGAAGTATTGCAGTCTGGCAGACAGTCCAGGAAAACCCTTGCTGTGTGTTGGTGAGCCGTATCCTGCTGGAAAATGCCAGCTGGAAGCCCTGCCATGAGAGGCAACACATGTGGCCGCGGGATGTCCTGCACATATCGCTGAGCTTTTAGTGTCCCTAATAACACTACTAGGGGTGACCAACTGTTGTATGTGATGGGTCCCCAGATCATCACACCAGCAGTTGGGGCAGTTTTTCACCCCATAGCAAAGGCAGGATTGAGGCACTCACCACAAGGCCTCCATACTGGAACCAACCCTCTTCGGATCCCAAACAGAACCTGGATTTGTTACCAAAGATGATATAGTTCCAGTTCAAAACAATCCAGGTTTCTCGTTCACAACACCACTGTAAGCAGAGGCAATGGTGGCTGGCTGTCAATGGCAGGACATGTAATGACGCAATGACACCATAGAAATGTTCCAGGCAGAGACAGCTGTGTGTAATAAAGGTGCCTGTTTCTGAATGGTGGACAATCTGTGAGAGCTGCTTGTGCTTATCGGCAGATTAAACAATCCTTTCTATGGGTGGTAAGTCTGGGCTATCCAGAGCCTATTTGTTTTGTGTGCATAACCGCTGGTCCCAACTAGTGTTGAGCGTGAATATTCAAATAGCGAATTTTAATTGTGAATATCGCAACTTTGAGAATTCTCAAATATTTTGAATATAGTGCTTTGTATTCGTAATTTCGAATATTCGTAATTTTTTCCATCTGAACACATGATTCCTCCCTGCTTCTTGCTTGTGAGCCAATGAGAAGGCAGCAATATCAAGTTCACAACAATACTTAGTGCTCCAATCAGTCAGACCTGCTAAAATGTAAAGTTGTACGTAGTGTGGAAAAAGTATTCTAATTTGCACAATCGCGAATATATTGGAGCACTCTATCGGCATATAAAGCTATTGTAATGTTCTGCCGTGCCAACCATCTTCTCCAGTCTCAGGATAAACTCAGGAAACTTCTAGCAGCTTGAAAAATGTAGCCAAAGTGACCCATGCCTGTATTTCGCATTAAGAATTCGCATTTTGCGATTTTTACATTGCTGATTTTTCGCAATCAAGAGAATAATCGCGAATATGAATATTCGCGAATATGATGAATATTCTACCACATATTCGTGAAATATTGCGAATTCGAGTATTGCCCTTGCCGCTCATCACTAGTCCCAACAGATGGCAGGCAATTAGTTAAAGCAACCATTCTGCTTTTCTCAGTCCAATGATGAGCCCCTTCTCAAAGTCTGTCAACTGGGCAAAATGTCTAGGATTGCGTAGTAGTCAATGAGGTACACTACCAAGAGGTACACTACCCAAAAATAGCCTCTGAGAGCCTTTTCTGAGGGCAATGGGGGAAGCACACCTATGCCCTCTTGTGGCAAGACTCAGTGTCTAATGAGACCACAGCTGTAATCATTCACACATCTGCCTGATACATAATTGCATGCAGGACTTTCGTGTCCGCTCAAAAATGATGTTCTGAGCGGACACCAAACGGACCCCATTAAAGTCAATGGAGTATTTAGGCTCCATTGGTGTCAGTTTGGTGTCAGTTATGTACAGCATCCGTCCTTTCCGTTCTCCTGCTCCTTAACAGAGCCGGCGAACGGAAAAGACAAGCGGTGATGTGAACGAGCCATTAGATGATTAGCCTGGTCGTGCTGAAAGTTTTTTTCTCTGGGGCAAGAGACAGCAGCACGACTCTGACAGTACCCTCAGTATTTTCACTGGGAAGGTGAGTGAATACATTGGCATAGATTACAAGGAGAATAGTCTTATGCTCAAGTCCACCATTCTATACATATTGAATTTGTATATATATATATATTGAATTTGTTTTATTTAACCCCCTAATGACTGGGCCATTTTGCACCTTCGTGACCAGGCTTATTTTAAATCTGACATTTATCACTTTATGTGGCAATAACTATGGAACACTTTTACTTATCCAACCCATTCTGAGATTGTTTTCTCGTGACACATTGTACTTCCTGACAGTCATAAATTTGAGTCAATATATTTCACCTTTATTTATGAAAAAATCAAAAATGTAGCCAAAATTTAGAAAAATTCGCAAATTTCTCTGCTTTTAAAACAGAAAGTGATACCTCATAAAATATTTATTACTTAACATTCCCCATATGTCCACTTTATGTCGGCATTATTTTGTAAATGTCATTTTATTTTTTTAGGATGTTAGAAGGCTTAAAATTTTTAAGAAAATTTCCAAAAGCGACTTTTTCATGACCAATTCAGGTCTGAAGTCACTTTGTGGGGCTTACATAGTAGAAACCCCATTTTGGAAACTACACCCCTCAAGTTATTCAAAACTGATTTTACAAACTTTGTTAACCCTTTAGCTATATCACAATAATTAACGGAAAATGGAGATTAAATTTCTAAATTTAACATTTTTTGCAGATTTTCCATTTTAATCAATTTTTTTTCTTTAACACATCGAGGGTTAACAGCCAAGCAAAACTCAATATTTATAACCCTGATTCTGTGGTTTACAGAAACGCCCCACATGTGGTCGTAAACTGATGTAAGGGCAACGGCAGGGTGTAGAAGGAAGGGATCGCCATGTGGTTTTTGGAAGGCAGATTTTGCTTGACTGGTTTTTAGATGCCATGTCCAATTTGAAGCCTCACAGATGCACCATACAGTAGAAACAATTAAAAAGTGACCCCATTTTGGAAACTAGGGGATAAGGTGACTGTTTTATTGGTACTATTTTGGGGTACATATCATTTTTAATCACTTTATATTATGTTTTTTTGTGAGGCAAGGTAACCAAAGAATGGCTGTTTTGGCACCGTTTTTATTTTTTACAACATTTATCTGACAGTGTAAATTATTTGCTATTTTTATAGAGCAGGTTGTTATAGATGCAATGATATCAAATGTGTCTACGTTCTTTGTTTGTTACAGTTTTACATAATAAAGCATTTTTGAAAAAACATTATTATAAACAAATCCATTTTCTGAACGCCATATTTGTTTTATTTTTCTGATGATGGTATTGTGCAGGGGCTCGTTTTTTGCAGGAAGAGTTGACGTTTTTATTGGTACCATTTTTTGGTACATATGATTTTTTGATCCTTCATTATTACACTTTTTGGGGTAAGGTGACCAAAAAACTGGTAATTTTGGCACAGTTTTCATGGGGGGGCATACACCCTTTTGATTGCTTGGTGTTGCACTTTTAGTGATGGTAGTTTTTTTGGTACAGTTTATTTTGTATATGTGATATTTTTATAGAGCAGGTTGTTACGGACGCGGAAACACCAAACATTTTATTTTCTTAATTTTAAACCAATTATAATTGTGCGTATATGGGAATTTTTTTTTACACTTGTTTTTGCACTTTTTTGACTCAGATCCACTTGGTTCTTGAAGATCCAGTGTGTCTGATGGCTCTACAATACTCTGCAGTACACTGTACTTTTCATTCACAGTAAGACTGATCAGGCTCCTGCCTCTGGAGGGACCCTGTCAGGCTTACATACCATGGCAAGCCTGGATGCTTGTGTAAGGAGTCCAGTTGCCATGGTAACCATTGGGAGGCTGACACAGCACTCACTGAGGAGATTGGAGCTGCGCTGCTAAATGCTGCGATTGGTCAATCAAATCTGACTGACCAATCGCAAGGATTTAAAGTCAGAGACCACGCTGATTAGGCCTTGCCGGGTGCCCGGACAGCTCTGCTGTCCATGACACCCATTTACATGCCGGTGTCACTGCGAGTGTACTTGCGGTGACACTTTGATCTCATGCTGTACTGTGTACATCAAGATGCGGTAACTAACACCACATCTTGACGTCACTGGTCATTAAGGGTTTAATATAGTCACTGACATAAGCACTTCTTTTTTATACATTGGGCTAGGGTCAAAAGTAATCTTTGTCCTGTGCAGTTATGAACATGAGTGGACTGGATACATTTAAATCTTTATATCGTTAGCCATTAAAAAACATCCTATATTTCAGCAGTTTTATCAATTAATTACATATAGGAGTAAATGTTGCATATTTAGCTGAAGCAGTTAATTTATTATTTTATCACTTACAAACTCTATGTGCTAAGTGGCGCTCGGGGCATCTAAAACACATTAAGTGTTCACGGTTCATTTGAGTAGACACGGGAATTGCCCTGGGAAAGCAAGACCAAAGAAAAACAGAAATATGAACATGACATGTAGAATTGTAATGTTCCAGTTTGATATTTCTAAATCTTGTATGGAAAGACTGTAAAAATAGCTCTGTCTCTGTTCCCGAGAACTAGAAAATATCACCACTGAATGAAAAAGTAGACAGACTAGCAGCACCAAAGTTATAAAGTTGGAAGTGAAAAAAAATTATAATAATATTAATCATAAAAGTTATTTTTGAAGAATGTTTTATCACATGATACCCCAAATAAACCACAGAATTTAAAAACCCTTCAGTTTTTGATGTAGAAGTTGATTATCTACGTTTTTTTGCTTTCACAGCTTAAATTTTAAACATAAATGTGTTTGGACATATGAGTGGGGCTTCCGCATAATGCCAAGCGCAAATGATTTATCAAAGAATCATATGCAGGTCTTACATATAAAAGATGGAACTATTAACTTTTAACTTTCTTGTAGAGATGAGTGAATTTCTTGAAATTCATTTTGGGTCTGATTCTAATGAATAAATTCGACCTGTGCTCAGATTGCCATGAAAAGTTGTGTATGACATTCTGGGATCTCCTCTTTCAAGTTGTTTATCGCCAAGACAGCATTAGTAATGTGAAAGTAACAGTGACATAAATGGCTATGGGTAAACAGATGGCAGCTGGTGGTAACAAACAGGCTGTTCAAGAACACATTGCGATGTTGGATTTGTTATGCTTTTTAAAATTAGAAAATGGTCTAAAAATTATCCTTTTTGGGGAAAGATGTTGACCGGTGCTTATACACACACAGTGGTATTGGAAGAAGCAATGGCTTTTGTGCAAGCGGTCCAAAAATTATCCATTTTCGGGGAGTAGCAACAGGTTTGGTTTTATGTTAGATAAAATATATATATGATCTCCACCAATTTTACCTCACAAATACGTGATGATTGTTGTTCACCTTTTTTGGAAGTAGCAGCACACAGCAGCAGAACAATATGGAACCTGATTATATGGCAGGAGATGTGCAGCTGTGTAGGGGTAGTGGTAGTGGCAGTAGGGGTAGTGGTAGCAGCAGCAACTCTACAGTATGGAACATGAAGGACAGGCAGACAGCGCCATCATTGGGACATGATAAATAGACATTGTCAACAATGGCAGATCTATAAATTGGCATTAGCCAGAGATGTGTTTGTTTTATGTTTTTTTCCTCTTTGGTCTTTTATAATGAACATTCCTACCTCCATATTCTATAATATGAGATAATATAAGAAAATCTGGGTCACGTTAGTGAAATTTGATTTCAGGGAAGCTTTCTCACAGCTATTCTAGCACTTTACTTTTTCCCTAATGCTTTGGTCTACACCTCAGGTTTTCTATCGTCGAAAATTGATATTATTGATGGAACTCGGCAGGGTTGCTCCATGCCCTCCCTTATATTTGCTCTGATAATTGAACCCCTTGCGGAAAGCATCAAATGTTCTTCTGAGATTACAGCGATCAGAACCCAAGACACTATTCAGAAAATTGGTTTATTTGTAGATGACACCATTTTGGTTCTGACCAATCCCACCCAATCATTTCCTGCTGCTGTACACCTCATGACTCAATAAATCTCAAATACTTCCTATGAATGTGGGTCACAATGTGCTCAACATCTTGAAATATATGTTTCATTTTCAATGGGTTAAAACTAATCTACCCTATCTAGTTTTATCTTAACCCCCATCAACATTGTTCTAAAGCAATTACCTCATATTATTAGATGAGGTCAAAAACAAATTATCGTCTTTGAAGACATTTGGTATTTCATGGTTGGGGAGAATCACTGTGACCAAGATGGTAATCCTGCCAAAAATTCTTTATAGATTTAGAAATGTACCAATCTATGTCCCACCCTCTTACATTCAAAAGTTGCAAAATTTACTTATGCGGTTTGTGTGGGGTGGGAGGAAACCGAGGTTCAAAGCAGACATTTTGTTTTCTCAAACACACACCAAGGGGGTGTAAATTGCTCCTCTTTATTCCTATACTACAAGCCAATTATCCTGGCTCAGTTGAAGCTGCTGTGGATAAGAGATACTTCCAAAAAATGGGTGCAAATTGAACTTGACCTATTAAATGGCCATAGCATCTCCAACTTTCTACATATTGTTTTGCATTTCTCGTTCCACAAGAACCCGTCCTTTCATAGATTATGTGAGCCTTTAGACATATTGGCTATCCCTATCTCCATTTTTTAATTATTTTTTCCACATTTCTCAACATAAAGCTGGACTGAGAAAGTTCTTTTCTCTCTAAAAGATTTGGGAACTCCAACTCTATTGGCATTTTCTACCCTAACGAGTTAATAGATTCTCCTACCCTCAGGGCACTTCCAATACCTACAACTCAGAAACATACTCAATATCGCCACTTCGAGAATTCGCAAATATTTTCAATATAGAATATAGAAAATATACATTCGTATTCGAGAATAGTGTTGATGCAAATATTCAAATGGCGAATTTATCGCAAATTTATTGCGACTTTATCATTAATATTGGCACTTAGCAACACCCCTATCAACCAATAGGAAAGTTGCCTACCCCTTATTGTTCATCGCGAATATTGTAATCGCAAATTTTTATCGCAAATATATTACATTGCTGATTTTCGCAATCAAGTAAATAATGACTGGAGATCACGAATTCTCGAATTTGCTAATTTCTCCTGCTGTTCTTGGTAGTGGCCCTGCTTAACCCCTTAAGGACCTCCGCCATATATGTACGGCAGAAGTCTGGTCTTTAAATATGACACCTGCATGCACGTGCAGCGGGCGCCATAGCCGCTGAGTTTCTAGTATTTTAGATAGCAGAGACCTGCGGAACATGTATGCGATCAGCCATAAGGCTCCCCCTTCCCCTTCAGATGCCGTGGTCAAATGTAAACATGGCATTTTTGTAGTCTGGAAGCTGAAGTTGCGCGCTTACGCTCCGGTAGCAGCATTCCCCGGCTGAGATCGGGGTACCTGCTACATCTCTGAAATAGCCTAAAGCCTCTAGCAGGCTTCGGAGTCTATTTCAGGAATATACCAATACAGGCCACTAGGTGGCAGAATTGTATTGTTATATTGCAAATTAAGTGTTCAATGATGGCTATATAGCCATCAATGAACACAATGGGCAAGTAGAAAAAAGTTTTTATAAAATTTTTTTTAAAAACATAAAAGTTCAAATCACCCCCTTTCCTAAAAATACTTAACCAATAAAAAAAATAAACATCATGGGCATCGCCAAGTGCGAAAATGCCCATACAATTAAAATATAACAATATTAATGGCATACGGCAAATGGCGTAACGGGGAAACTGCCAACTTGCCATTTTTTTGGCACTTTAACTACCCAATCATTTTTTTATAAAAAGTGATCAAAAAGTCGCACACACTTCAAGTTGGTATCACTGAAAAGAACAGATCGTCTAGCAAAAAATGAGCCCTCACACAGCTCTGTACACATAACTACCAAAACATTTTTTTCCTCAAAGGTTTTAATTTTTTTTAGTATTAAAACGCAAGAAAAATTATACAAGTTTGGTATAGTTGTAACCGTACTGACCTGGGGAACGAAGATAACAGGTCAATTTTACCACATAGTGTACAGTGTAAAAAAAAAAAAAACTTTATCAGAATTGAGTTTTTTCCCAATTATACCCCATTTGGAATTTTTTTTCAGCTTCCTACTACATGATATGCAACAGTAAATGGTGCCATTAGAAAGTACAACTTGTCCCGCAAAAAAATAAGCCCTCATAAGGCTATGTGAATGGAAAAATAAAAAAGTTAGGGCTATGGGAAGGCGGGGAGTGAAAAACGGAAACGCAAAAAAGGAAAATCTCAGGGTCCTGAAGCGGTTAAAGAAGACCTGTCTCCCCCTCCAGACATAACTGGTATACTAAATATTTGTATTCTCCAAAAAAGAATAATTCTGCAGCATCCTTTGTTTGAATTTTATGTTCCTCTGTTATTCTTCCTAGACAATTGGGGTGGTGTTAGAAGTGGGTTTATGTTGCAGTTCTTGTCAGTTTATGATGCAGAATGGAATGGGAAATATAAAGGAAGGACTTATACTTTCTGCTGGATCCACTTCTGTTTTTGGTTTTAAAAACCTGCATCAAAAACTGCCACAAAAAGTGTGTCACCACCCTAATGAATACATTGCCAACTGAGTGCTGTTCAGTCAGAGCTGACAGTATCTGACAGTAGGAGCACATCTCTTTGACAAGGGGGAACAGTAACACCCATTTCTCAATGTATCCATGAATTTCTAGAGGGAATGAAAGAGGAATGGCACAATGTAGAGTTGTAAGAAAAGACACATGGGTTATTTTATACAGGTATTTACTAAAACAGACATGTCAGGAGAGTTGGAAGTCTTTTCAAACTGTCATTGAGGAAAATCAAACCAATGCAAGGGCTCTACGTGGGTGACCCAGTTTTTGTATATTTTCTTCAATCAAGACAGGAGCGGACGGGTCTCTCTGCAAGCAAGTGGATGAGGTTTTGTTTCATTTTCAGCCACCATCTATCACGAATGTACCAAGACAAACGGACGTTCCCGCGACAGGTGGCAAGAGATCTGGCAGCACGTGGTTTGATCTGACATGTTTTCCTTTTGGATCAAATGACGTCTGTGTTGTTTATGGTGCTTGCCACACCTTTTACCCCCAGGTGTTGCTATTGTGGTCATTTAGCCATCTCTATTTATTGTTGTTTCTCACACTATGCTATGCGGTTTATAGCTTCTGTTAGACTTGTGGTTACCTTGTGTTCGGTTCTCGGCTGAGTTCCTGGTGCTACCAAGCTTCATTAAGGATAAGTGTTTCTGTTCCCTTTTGTATTTTGTTATATATATATATATATATATATATATATATGTGTTGCCTCTCCCTGTTGTTTGCCATTAGGCCTGAGGGAGACTGCTGTTCGTCCTTCCCTTTGGAGGAACAGGCAGACTCAGTCCTGAAATTAGTTCCAGGGTCCTATAGGGTGAGATAGGATCTAGTTATATGGTCTATGAACTTGCCTACCTTTGGGGCCTGTTCATACTGGTAGTCTGTCAAGACTGGAGTTAAGGTTTTCTCTTGGAGGTGTCTATCTTCTATCCCTAGTTTCCAGGCCTTATTCCGGTATCCCCTTTCCCCTCCTATGCTTGCTGTGGTGTTTTCCTCCCACACATGAGCGTGACACCATCTTAGCAAAAGTAGATTTGTTACCACGACAAATGAGGAAATTAGGCTTTGTGACAAATCTAATTTTTCCTTAAATTTGGATCGAAGTCCACTTCAGATACTTTGATTCGCTCAGCACTATTTGTTACTGTCATCACAATGCTCACACCAGTGTCAGATTGTTATAATGTGCACTATTATCATGACTAACAAAAGTTTTTTATATTTGTTGCAACATCTATGTAGGATGGGATACTGCACATTTTATTTATACATTATCTAGTTGCTAGAATTAGTTTAGTGCAGTTGCAAAATGCTGGAGGAATCATTTTACTTTGGTAAGTACTGAGTAGGTTTCAATACAGGCTACTAACATCCTCCCTCTGAGGGAGTTGCCTATTTCCATATAGCCTATTAAGGACTGTTGGGACCTGCCTCTATTAGCCAGAGCTGACAGCCACATCAAGTTCAGCCTTACTCTGGAGGGACATTAGCCTTCTTTGAAATCAATGCACCGTCCATGTAGTACTATAATACTGTGGTACCTGCAATGTTATTAGCTTTTTGCATGGTCAGCAATGAGATCCTCACAAGGGAACCCACCATTCTTACAATGGGTTATCGAAACCAGAACTACTACATATATACATGCCCCCCAAGTGTCCCATTTTTTTGACTCAAGTCCCTCTGTCCCTCTTTTCTCCTTAAATGCCTGGGAAATAAATGTGCATTAAACAACTTATTAGACTGGATATTAGACCACAACTTATATATATATTTTCATTATTTGGTGCAATATGGACCTTAAAATGTCTATAATCAGGTGATTTTTGTGCTGATATTAAATGGATATTCCAGTGCACAAAAAACTGTCCTAGGGGCTTCACATGCTGTAAAAAAACAATAACGCTTATACCCACCTCACCTATCCCTCACTGCTGCAGTTTTGACAGTGTCGGACAGTGTTAAGGCCTCATGCACACGGCCGTTGTTGTGGTCTGCGTCTGAGCCGCATATTTTGCAGCTCGGGCACAGACCCATTCACTTCAATGGGGCCGCAAAAGATGCGGACAGCACTCCGTGTGCTGTCCGCATCCGTTGCTCCGTTCCGTGCCCCCGCAAAAAAAATTAGCATGTCCTATTCTTGTCCGTTTTGCAGACAAGAATAGGCATTTCTACAATAGGCCGCGTTCCGTTCCTTGTGGAACGGAACGCGGAACAGCTTCCGTGTTTTGCAAATCCGCGGTTTGCGGACCGCAAAACACCAACGGCCATGTGCATGAGGCCTAAGGTGTAAGTGTCTATCTATCTATCTATCTATCTATCTATCTATCTATCTAGTCTGTCTATCTATTTATTTATCGATCCACTGCATATCCAGGGGCGGATTGGCCATAGACCCTACAGGAAAATTTCCTGGTGGGCTGATGCCTAGTAGGGCCACCCAAGCCCCCCAGCTAGGTTCATAAAGATCTGATTCTCTCCTATGCAAGGCCAGCAGCTGCAGATGCACTCCCACTTTATGAATGAAGCAGGCAGAGCAGGCGCGTGACGCTGCTCGCCCGGCATCCTGCCTGCTATGGAAGTTAGTAGTAAGTACTACAGCCTGGATTGGAAAGGAATTCTAAAGTTTAACATTGCCTATATGATTACTACAGTGAGCGGGGCCCGGTGTAGTAGAATACAGTAACTGCAGCGGGCCCCGCTGCCATTACAAAACAAGATGCCAGTCCCCATCCCCTGTATTGGGCGTCATTCACTACACAGGATGCTATGTGTCATCCACAGATCCCCCCATAGAAGTGTCATGCCATCCCCAGATGCCCCCATAATAGTCCCATCCCCAGATGCCCCCATAACAGTGTCATCCACAGATGCCCCCATAACAGTGCCATCCACAGATACCCCATAACATTGTCATCCACAGATCCCCATAATAGTGTCATCCACAGACCACCATTCGTTCAAAATCCACCAAAAGCACATCTTTTGGTTCAAAAATTATTTTCCTCCTCAAAAACCTAGGTGCGTCTTATGGGCCAGTGTGTCTTATAGGGTGAAAAATACGGTACTTTATTATTTAGCTGTAATAGACTGCCTACATTCAATGCACTTACTGTGCAGTCTAAGGCATGTTGGTACACCATAGACTTTTTCCAGAATGCGGGTGCCCACAGAGAGGGCTCTGTGTGCCACCTCACGCACCCGTGCCATAGGTTGACCACTACTGTACTATATGAACCAAGGCTTAGGCTAGTTTCACTAGCACTTAGGATCCAGCAGGCTTTTCCGGCAGGGAACATCCTGCTGGATATCTCTGCATTCCGGCATTGCTGGAAACTTAAAAGTCATTGTCCAGCCCCATTAACTATAATGGGGACCAGCAGAGATCTGGCGCAACATGGCAAATATGCTGAGAATCGTTTAGAAGAAAACCGCTGTGCAGAGGTAGCAGTCACGCCCGGACCCTCATGCCTAGGTGGGTCTATAGATAAGAAGACGTCAGCATCACATGATAGGTGATGGCACCGTTACAGATTTTGCACTGATAGCCCAAAAGCCTCTGGGGAGATTTATCCAAATTAGGTTAAAGGAAAACTGGCTTAGTTGTCCATAGTAACCAACCAGATTCCACCTTTTATTTTCCAAAGGCACTCTGAAAAATGAAAGGTGGAATCTGATTGGTTGCTATGGGTAACCAAGCCAGTTTTCCTTTACACCAGTTTTGATAAATCCCCCTTCTCTATGAATTATGGGTCAGATACTGTCCTTATACAAGACCAAAGTACAAAAAGAAAGCCGTGCTGTGATTGGCTGCTATGGGCAGCAAGGAAAATTTTCCTTTTAGACAGTTTCATAAATCTTCCGTCATGTGTATTAAATTGGTTATGCCTCAGTATATACACGTATACCCAGCACGTGCACACTGCCGTCACGTCCCATTTGATAGTAACCCCAGTAAGGGGGGAGGCTCCTGCTGATGAGAAGTTGAGATTTCCTTGTCGCAGCCACTGGTGTGTCCTGTCCCAATAGATAGGAACTGCTCCAGTGAAAAGGTCAGCAGAGACTTCATGGAACAGTAAATCTGAAAGTTACCAGATGTCTGGCTGCACATTTGTCCCCTGCACTTCATATTATTTCTTGTCATGAAGAGGTTTCCTGCTACGTTTGGGCTCTGCTTTACTTTTATTTTATTATCTCTAGAAAAAGAAGAATATTAACCATCACCATGAAACGAGAGACATCCTGCTTGATTTAGGTATAGAGCGAGCAAAAGCAATTCAACTCTTTACACTCGTAAGGTGACATACTGTTATCCCAGGGCTTTTGTCATATAGATTTAAAGGAAATGTGTCACCAACTATTTTATCTGCCAGTTAAAACCAGATAGTAGCACACATCCTTTTTTATCTAATCTGTTTTTATTTTCTGATTACAGATTTTTGTATTCTATTTCCTGAACATGATTATGGAGGCGGCCATCTTGCCTGAGCTGTTCTAAACAGAATCTACACAGCATTAAAAAACTGCTTTACGGCAGCCCCATGGGCCATAGACCCAATGGTCAGGAGGGGGACCTCATGGACTTCTATAGGAGAGTTTTCTGGACATGTTCTGTGACCTGTGCAGAGGTCATTGTACAAAAAAAAGCATAGATAAGATTCGACAATCACCTACTGAGAAGATAAGATCCAGTCTTATCTATACACAGAGGTGATATCATGAAGGGCAGGATTAGAATGACATATAAGCAGGTAACTGCAGTAAAGTGATCTGTACAGATGAAAAAGTGGGGCAAATTATAAGTGCGAAACCTCCAGGATTTTATGGGCTTTGTTTAAACATATAAATTAGGGACATTTACTAAGCATGTTGCGCCAGAATTATGGTGTAAAATATGCCAAAAAGAATGGCGTTTTCATTTGCGCCAAATATATCAACTGTTTTTCCAGAATTTTCATCATAAAGCATGCATCATGCCAGAAATGAGTTTTAAATGTCAAATTGGGCAGGGCTATCAAATTGGCGATGTATTATGCTTCATTTATCATCCTCTTATGGGCAGAAATGGCTGGAATTGTGGTGGACGATTAATCCGGCTTATGTGGTGGTGTTTTATGTAAAAAGTCGCATTTATGGCATAATGATGCTACTTTTTGGAAAAAAATCACATTTATAAAATGAAAACCAACTCGTCGTCGGAACAAGTGATAGGTAAGTAATAAAAAAGGATGCGTTTATTTTTATCTTATATAAATGAGCTAAACAGCAGCGTTCTGTCAGTAAATTGACATTCCGAGTCTGAGACAAAAGTGGCAATTTACCAGTGGAAATGTCGCAAATATGCTTTAAAAGTCGCAAGTGAGATTTATCAGGGTTGGCTGAAATGTCACATTTCGGTTTTAAAAAGTTGCATTTTATTGCTAATGGCGTTAAAATGTTACAAATCTTAAGAAATAGGCGGATAATCAAGTTTATATTTTAAAAAGTCACATTTTAAAAGCGACGTGCGCCTTTTGGTATATGAGGTGAAACAAATCATCAATTTTGATTTGTAATGATAGTATTTTTTGCCGCAAATGACACCATTATTTATAAATGTCCCCCATTGTCATAGAAAATTAAAAATATTATAATCAAAAATTCTTTAAAAATATGTTAAACATAAAAACGTGATTTAAACAATAGGTCTTTTTCTGATGACACATTTTCATTCAAGAGCAGCATCAAAGGTAGAAATCAGGGTAGTGGAACGGTGCGTTAATCTATACGGTCATACCCAACTGCCACTGGCCTTTTTTTCCGTTCTTTATTACGTGGCGTGCGGGCATTCAGTAGACTTTCCAATCTCGAAACCCATCACAAGACGTTAATACAGCAACTGCTACATGGAACATTACAAGCGTAGCAGCGCCTGTGATCGTCTTCTCTCCTCTGTGATGTAACTGAGTGATTTTTGCAGCAGAAAGCTCCAAAAATTAAACGTGAACTTTCCAAATAGCTTCTTAATAACCGTTGCCCAAATCAATGGCGCTCCATGAATATTTTGACGCCGTTTAAATGGGTTTGTATCCTCACCAGTGGGATCCGGTGATTTAGTCTGTCAGGCTGCAAATGTGGAAATATCACCTCTCACTGAGCAAAGTCCAATATCTCATTAGAAAATGAAAATAAAGGAGAAGGGAAAGCACAAATGCTGTCAGTGGCAGTGAGGAAAGAAATTAAACCTCCGGAGGCTTGTATATCTTATACAAAAGATTATGCACTGCCAGGTTGTATAAATCATACTGAGGCGTACAGGCTGCAATGGGCTAGAAAATAAAGAACCATAAAAGTGTCATATTGAAATACAGTCCCTGAGAATTCTTTTATGATCAGTCTAAATTCGCCTGACATTCTCTCAAATTCTGGGGTGGGTTCGGATTGTTTATACCCGGGCTTTTTAACCGTCAGTGACAAAATCCCAGTTTCCATAGGAAATTGGCGTAAACAGAGCTAATTCGGAAGGCATAAAAACAGTTAAAATACACATAGTAAGAGCTGTTGTTTCACATAAATGCCCTATGGCCCTCGCTAGCATTAGGCTGTCTTGTACCAGATTTACTATCCATAAATTGGTTGAACTTAGATAGTGCGGTTGTAAGGCGATGAACGGGAGTGTTTAAAATGGAATTAAGCATGAAGAAATTCACAACTGTGTTCTATTGCCCATGAAATATGTCTCAGTCCGTCATAGACGAGGCGTGGTATTTTATGGATATCCTTAGCGGAAAGAAACCTAGACAGAATGAAAGCAGGGAAAGAAATTTCTAGGAAGGCGATGACAAATAAAATATGAAGGTGTGGAATACATTTCACCTTTCTTCTTTTATGGCAGCTAACCTATTTTAATGGGAATATATAATAGGATTCTGACTTCCCAGATCATGAATTATGCAGAATCACAATGTGCAAATGATGTGTGGGACTAGAAATGGCTAATTGGTCTGGACAAATAGACATTATACTACTGTGGTGGTTTTAAAGGCTCGACCTGTTGCTGCCACTAAAAATTTGGTTGGGAGGGAGAATTCACAGAATTTCACCATAGAGAAACAAGATGTGTCAGAAAATGAAAACAGCTGCATAAGTAGCAATTAACCCCTTCAGAACACAGCCATTTTTCCACCTGCCTGACAGAGCCTATTTTTGTAAATCTGACCGCTTTATGTGGAAATCATTTTGGAATGTTTTTACTTATCCAAGCCATACGGAGACTGTTTTCTCGTGGCACAATGTACCTTATGTTAAAGTGTAACTGCCGTTCTATTTTTATTTATACAATGTATGGGGGCAGTGATGCAGACCATTTTTGTAATATACTTTAATTACTGAAATCATACATTTCTGTTAGAAAAATACCTCGAAAGTGGCCCATTTTGAGCACAGTCAGTTATGTAAACAGAGGACAGAGGAGCGTTGCTAAGGCTCAAAACGGGCCACTTTAGAGGTATTTTTCTAATTAAAGTATATTACAAACATGATCGGCATCACCGCCCCCATACACAAATAAAAATAGAATTGCAGTTACACTTTAAAGGTAAATTTGAGTCGATATGTTTTACCTTTATTTATTTAAAAAAATCCAAAATTTACGGAGAATTTGGAAAAATTTGTATTTTCTCAATTTGATTTTCTCTGCTTTTTAGACAGTGAAACATCATACAATAGTTATTAATTAACATTCCTCATATGTCTACTTTATGGTTGTGTCATTTTATTCATGTCATTTTATTTTTTTAGGATGTTAGAAGAAGGCTTAGATTTGTAGAAGCAAGTTTTGAAATTTTTAAGGAAATTTCCAAAAAAACACTTTTTTAAGGACCAATTGAGTTTTGAAGTGGGGCTGATGTAGTAGAAACCACACATAAATGACCCCATTTTAGAAAACTGCACCCCTCAAGTTATTCATAACTGATGTTAAAAATGTTAACCCTTTGCACGTTTCACAAGAATTAAAGGAAAATAGAGGCGAAATTTCAAAATGTCACTTTTTTTTGCAGATTTTACATTTGAATCCATTTTTTCCTGTAAGGCAGCAAGAGTTGATAGCCAAACAAACCTCTTGTTACTCTTATAAACCTCTTATATTTTTTACCCTGATTTTGAAGTTTACAGAAACACCCCATATGTGGTCGTAAACTGCAGTATGGGCACACAGCAGGGCATAGAAGCAAAGGAGCGTTGTATGGTTTTTGCAGGGCAGATTTTGCTGGAATGGTTTTTGGGCTTCATGTTTACATTTGAAGGCACACTAAGGTACCCCTACTGTAGAATCCTCCAAAAAGGGACCACATTTTGAAAACTACACCGCTCAAGGAATTTATTGAGGGGTGTATTGCCAACTTTGACCCCACAGGCTTTTAATAGAATTTAAAAACAGTTGGCTGTAAAAATGAAAATTTTCATTTCTTGCAATAAAATGTTACATAAGCTCTCTATTTTTCATTTTCACAAGGGGTAACAGGAGAAAAAGCACAACCTAATATAGGTATTTTTATTTTTTTATTGTATGTGGCTTGATGAGGTGAAAGGGTGCTTTTTTTAAACTTGAAACTTTTTTTTATTTTTAAAAAACACTTTTTATTTTTGTCCCTGTGTGGGACATTGACTTTTAGGGGTCTGATCTCCTCTACAATCTATTACAATACATGTGTATTGTAATGCATTGACTGTCAGTGTATTGCCAGTGTAATACATTGACAGCCTGCCTATGAGACCCAGCCAGGGTTCAGACTTCTATAGGGAGGCAAGCCTGGATGCCTGTGGAAGGCATTGGGCTGCCTTCCCAGCCACCGGGTCCCCATAAACTCTGTTCATGCCGTGGTCAGCATTGACTGTGGCATACAAAGGGTTAATGCGCAGCATCGGTGTATTCACAAATGCCGGCGTATACAGCAGGGTCTCAGCTGTCAGGAACAGCTCCTGCACCCACCTGATCAGTGGGAAGTGATTTCCTGCTGCACCGTACATATACGGCGCATGTCGGGAAGGGGTTAAAGGTCTGTCAGCACATATGTGCCTATGAAACTGACTGACCTGTTGCATGCTTGCTTGGCAGCTGAAAGAATCTGTGTTGGTCCTATGTTCATATGTGTCTGCATTGCTCAGAAAAATTATTTTTAATATATGCAAATGAGCTTCTTTGAGCAATAGGGGCGTTGCCATTAGACCTAGAGGCTCCACTTTTTAAGCAACTACCACGCCCTCTGCATTTGACAGGGACTGGCGTGATATTTTTTTTCACTGCTGGGCCCTGTCATCTAGAGAGGGTACAGTAGTTGCAAACAGAGTCTCTAGGTGTAACAGCAACACCCCTGTTGCTCCTAGAGGCGGATTTGCATATATAAAAGCATAATTTTTCTCAACAATGCAGGCACATATGAACATGGGACCAAAGTGCACATGTAACAGGTCAGCCAGTTTCATAATTACAAATCTGCTGACAGATGCCCTTGAAAGGCTTGTATAAAAGTTATCAAAAACCCATATTATAGAGCTAGATAGCAGATAGCCAACAACTTGTTAATTCCCACAAAAAGGTATAATTTTCTTGCACTCGATGAGGCCCCAAAACTCTGGGTCCCATAGCAAGTACTATGGTTACAGTTATGCCTAGAGATTATTATTATTTATTATTAAAGCGCCATTCATTCCATGGCGCTGTACATATGAAAAGGGTATACATGCATAATGCAGACAATTGCACTAAGCGAGAGCAAGACGAGTTACAAACTGGTACAGAAGGAGAGGCGATTGAAGATTTGAAAAATTTGATTCGTCACAAATCGCTATAAATCAGGTACACCCAGGCCACTCTGCCTTAGGGTACGGCCACACGGAGCGGCCGTGCTGTGGGCAGGCTGTGGCTATGCTGAGGTAAAAAATCATGCGGCCAATTAGCCTGCAGCTGCCATTCCTTTAGTAATGAAGACCACATTGTACAGTTGGTCTTCATTGTTAATGGCCATGCGGTACCTCTAAACAGGGGCTGTACCCACTTCTCAGGCTCATTTCCTAAACTTCGGACCAAAATCCGCCTTGATTGCTTCGTTTTGCCTAACACAAGTTACGCCCATGGTTGCTACTGAGCCGATAAATTGTATTAAAAGACAAGATTATATTATGTAGAACTCCTAGAATATAAAGCTCTGACCCTGCAATCTCTTGAGTATATTGACCTATCAAACATATCTTTTATAGGCATTCGATTGTTAATATAGTTTATAAAATGGATGACACTAAGCTTTGCTAATATTTGCTGCATTCTATAATAGGTAGAGATATTCCATTGAGCCTGTATCTCAGCTACAGTAATGTATATTAATTCACTGGATGAATATCAAAGGCAGGATTAATGAACAGTATTGTTTAAAGGTCAGGCAATGACAGCATGCAACATCAACTTTGGACAATTAGATTACTTGTTGGGTACGTGCCACAAGAATACATAATGGAAGTGAGTTTGTTTTGTACTATATCTTACTACTGATTCTGCTTTGAGGCTTGATCTGTCAAAGATATTTCCCTTTAATGTACAGTACATACACTTATGATAAGGAACTGGTAACATATAATTAAGAACATGATTTGTAAATTTTCCATGAAGGTCATGTTTAGTAACTAATTTTACAGATCAGCGAGTGTGAATCCACTGTGACAACTAGCCAGTTTGGCATAGGGCTAACCATAAAGGCGTTATTTTGGTGCTTCCCTGATATTCACTCTTTAACCCCTATACAGGAATCTAGACTTTGCTGTGGGTTAGCAACCACACTGCTACCTCCTGGGATAATCCCAGTTGGGATGGCAGCTGATCCTCTCAGGGACTTTGGTGCAAGCACAGGGAGCTCTGGATATAGAAAACACACCAAAAAGGCAGGAAAACTGAAGGTACAGTCTAAACAGTCACCAGTGCTTGAATGCTGGTTTTATAGATCCAGGCAGCCCACAGTTAATGTAGATACAGGAAAGACATGTGGCTGAGGTAGTGGCGAGGCACACACAAGGCAGACAGGCTGGGGACCAGACTGAAGCACAAACAGAGAAGACAGACTGGGTTAAAGTAAACATGAACTGAACTTGAAAGTGTAAGCTGTAGAAGCACATAGGCAGGATGGAAATAGAACTTGGAGCACAGCAGGAACACAGGCAGGAAATAATGTAGGATGAATGCAAGTAAATCGCAATAGCACTAGACTACCAAACACCTTTGCTGGTCACCAGGGAACCTAAAGCTCAGGCACCCACTGCCTCGACAGGGTGCCTTAAATACCCAAGACACTGGCTGGGGAAGGTTTTAGAAGCGTGCACAATGGCCCTTTAAGAGGTTGGAGATGAGCGTGCGTGTGCCTTAAGTGAGCCTCAGGCAGGAGCATGGAGGGAGCAGCACAGAGAGGGTGCTGGTGACAAGGATGCTGGATGGCATGGTGAGTGGCATCCATGCCTGCAGGGTACAGCAAGAGAGCGGCAGGAAAAGTCTGCAGACCTAACAATAAATCTACAGTATATGTCACCTACCACATATTGACTGGTAACTTAAAGGCTTGAATTTAAAATCTGTAATACAATTTGTCATTTAAAGGATTGGCTTCCACAATTGGGACTTTTGGGACCATATAGAAAACAGCATGCTTTTTTAGGTCAGCACCAAAGTGTCTATTACTATTCTTATTTTTTTTCTACTTTTATAAAAAAAAAACATTTGATTCTTCCCTAAAGAATTAAAGAAAGAAGAGTGTCTAAGACAGTACCAATTGAAAATAAAGTTGTGAGATGTGCCTTCACCTCTGGGTCAGGCTAGTTAGATACCTGATCAGCTGCTGAGCACTGAGTTTAGCTACTTGCATTTTGCAGCATGTACGAGTTCAATACATACAAACCTAAAAAGCACACACTAGGGCCAACTTCATGGAAAGCCAATTCACCTATCAGCATATTTTTTATATTTGGGAGGAAACTGGAGAACCATCATGAACACCATTGAAAGTCAATGGGGGGACAGATCTGTTTTCTATTGTGTCTTGCTCCACCCCACATCGCGAACATAAAAACACTGCTTGCGATAGGAGCTCAACCAAACAGAACGGAATGCATTTTGGTGCATTCTGTTTCGTTCAGTTCAGTTTTGTCCCCATTGACAATGAATGGGGACAAAACTGAAGCGTTTTCATCCGCTATTTAGATCCTATGACAAATTGAACACGCTAATGTGAAAGTAGCCTTATATGTTCTTTGTTCTATATATTAATGTATACAATAAGGACATTGCTTGTGTAGTCTAGGTTATTTTGAATATTAGGGCTTATGCTCAGAACCATATTACAGCTCCCTACAACCTACAAGGAGTTACGAGCCATGGATTGACTCCTATAGATGTCTATGGGGACCATAGTATATCTCTCTTCCTTTCATTTTCATACATTGTGTTTTGTTGAGTTCATATGAAATCCAACTCAAAACATGGCATGTTCCATTAGATGCTGCATAATGTAGATATTCTCCCCTAGAAGCATTACACAGTAATAAAGTGCTGCATAAAGGCACCATATGGCGGCATACAAAGCACCTCCATAAAAGATCTGAGCACATGACTTAGAGTGAGTTGAACACTTGGGCTAGAGAAATGGATAATCCATTTTGTTGAAATCATCATCTATATATAGTGCAATCATCATATATTTTAAATAATAAGCATTGCATGGCCTCTCGTGGCAAATTATATATTTTTTTCTCATAGTCAGGAACAGAGTATTCAGGGTTTCAGTTGCAAAAGCAAAATTTACCTTCTGTTCAAGGCTATTTCTTGACAAGAGACAGAACAGAATAAGCCCCTGATGAACAGAACAGAGCATCCACCTGACTCAGCAGAGCCTCATATTTAGCTGAATTGATAATCATTTACTTTTTGGCAATTAATTGGTGTCTAGTGTGATTATAGCACATTATTCTGTATTTTAAGTTTATAAATCAAATTCTTAAGCACTTTGCAGTGTAATCATACCAGTAGACTATTTTACATACCATTACTGTAATGTAAATAAGGTAAGTAACACAATGCTTTGTATTTCCCCAAGCTATTCATTAACTTTCTTCTTCTATAGCTATAGGCTGGCAATAAATGAAAAAGATGTGATTAAAATATAAATCCCATTTAGTGGACAGATTTATATTAAAAAATATAAGTTCCACTGTTAAAAGTCTTAATAGGAAGCTGTCATCAATGTTATACTGTCATGTTAAGGACAACATACACTGGTGACAGAGCCCCTTAGCAAAACTCTGGGTCACTTTCTTTAATTGCCCTAGTCATTTTGCTAAAATCTGTATTGAACAGCACCAGCGTTGGAGCGGTTCAATGCACAGCACATGCCAATAAGTCGCTGTCTGTGCTGATTAAATAGCATCAGAATGATGAAGCTGACACCACTCTTGGAGAATAGACCAGATAGCTGCCCCTTTGCAAACCACTGAACTGTTTACATATTGGCCGTCTGAACTAGCAAGGTCCATACCTAAGGACCAGGGGGTCCTGAATCAAAAGACAAAGACTGGAATACTTATGGGAACAGTGATAATTAAAAAAGGTACAAAAAACAGTGCAATCGGTAGCATGATGTAGAGCAGGTGGAGCTGAGCAGATTGATGTATAGTTTTGTGGGAAAAGATTAAGTAAAACATTTAATTTATACATTTAAAAGTTTTTTTTCAAGACTTTAATGCTGATGACTTATCCCAGGCATCCTCAAACTGCGGCCCTCCAGCTGTTGCAAAACTACAACTCCCAGCATGCCCGAACAGCCTACAGTTATCAGCCTACAGCAGGGCATTGTGGGAGTTGTAGTTTTACAACAGCTGGAGGGCCGCAGTTTGAGGATGCCTGACTTATCCTCAGGATAGGTCTTCAGTATCTGATCAGTGGAGGTCCAATAGTTATTGAGAAGGCAACGGGGCTCCTGTGAGCGCCGTTGCCTTCTCTGCGCTTACCAAGCACAGCGACGCACATTGTATAGCTGCTGTGCTTGGTATCGAGCTCAGCTCAGCCCATAGGACACATGACTGATGAATGTGTTGTCACTGGCCCTGGGAAAGCTGTGAGAAGGCCGCGGTGCTACTGCGAGCTCCATTGCCTTCTCAAACACCTATACACGCACAGAATTAAAAAGAAACTTAGAACAGTGTGAATTACGGACAATGCAGCAGTCCTGAAATACGGAGTAGGTCCTTTCTCCTTCAAAGTCACAGTATTCAAAAGTCAGGTATCAGGTCCGCGCTAATGGAGCCACCATAAACACGTGCTCCAGACGCGCTGTTCTCTTATTCAGGTCACTTGTAATTACACTCCGAACACCAACTGAAGCTCTCTATATCCAGAATCCCTTTGAAAAACGGGAAACAGATAGCGCAATACCCCAAGTAATAGGTTAAAAGCAACTTTATTCTACTTACAGGTTTACACCTTGTAGTTAGCGTAACAGACAAACAGCACAAGCCCGACCCGGGTTTCGCCACGTTGGCTTCGTCAGGGGCTAATCAGTGACTGGCACCTGAGGTCCTTTTGTTACCTCCTTGCGTTCTGCTCAATTTCCGGCTATCTCGCTTCCTTAGGTCACGGGCCAAACTTTATACATGTATAATTAAAATTACATTAAACCAAAAATATATGATATACATAAAAGATATATATAAAATGGCAGTATCGCAGTCATTATTACATTATGCGATATAAACCGAATAATATCATACAAATATTAATGCAATCTTTATAAAGATACAAAAACATTTATTAATATTAAATATAGCTAAAATGTACAATCTTTCCGTAAATCAAATGACTACTTAATTTAAGAAAAATAACATATATAAATAAGGAATAGGATCTATGTCCAGTACTTACGGCGCATCACACCAGAATTATATCAGGATCGTGAGAACAGGCTTAAAGTTGATACATTACACCTAGGTGAATTTTACTATTTATATAGCTCATGGCTACCAACGGAAAGGAGGAGGGAAAAAAAGGGGCGTTAAGAACGGTAAGGGGGGAGGAGTCATTCAAATTAGATCAACAGAAAAAGGTGGAGGAGAAGGAGAGGGGATAGGAAAAAGGTTAAGAAAGGGGGGGGGGAGCCATTCAAATTAACTCATACTTGCTGATTTTATGTCCCATTCAATATTAATTCCAGAGTGCCCAAATCATATATCCACTCAACTTCCTTTTTATTTATTTGTTTTACTGGATCCCCTCCCCTCCAATTTATTTGCACTAGTTCAATTCCGCAGAACCGAAGGCCTTTTGGATTTTTATTATGGCACTTTTTGAAATGTGCAGACACACTATGTGTTTCTAACCCTTTCTTTATGTTTCTAACATGTTCTCCTATCCTCGTTTTTAGTTTTCTAAGGGTTCTCCCTACATATTGCACCTTACAGGGGCATTCCAGTAGATATATTACCCCTATTGACTCACATGAAATATTACCCTTTATCTTCAGGATTTTTTTGTTGCTTGTAGACTCAACATTTTCCATCTTGCTTATTTTTTTGCTTATCAGTCACAAATCTTTTTTACAGGCGGCACAAAAACCGCAAAATGAGAACACATTCCTGTCCAGACTTTCTTTCTGTTTATTTTCTTTCAAAAAACTCTGGACCACTTTTGTTCTAATAGTGGGGGCTTTTCTATAAATAAAAGGGGGCCTTTTTGGAATTACACTACCTATTACTGGATAATTTTTTAGTATATTCCAATTTTTTTGGACTACTTGCTTAATACGAGGGCAAAGTGTTGAAAACGTTGTTATAAAAGCAAACTTAAAATTTTCTTCATTCTTATTTTTTACCTCCAATTTTTTTACCTTCGTTACTTTCATTCGCAATTTCTTGTCTTTGTCTTTGTAAAACGTCCTCATCATATCCCTTTTCTTTAAAACACTGTAAAATTAGACTGCTCTGCTCATTATAATCATCAATTTTGGTACAATTCCGTTTAATTCTTTTAAATTGGCATTTTGGAATATTATTAATCCATGGACCGTAATGGCAACTGTTGATGTCAATATAGCCATTACGGCATGCACAAATAAGGACTACAAGAGAGCCCAAGAAGACTATTATATGAATGCACATCCAATCATACAATTGATAAAATAGAATTTATTAATATAAACAAAAAGGAGACACACAAAAGAACATTAAAAATTGTATACAATGACATCCAGTGTGGGTATACAATAACCCAACACTGCGGCGAAGTCCGGGGCACAATATAGTATCAAAATTACATGACCAAATAACTAAGTACAGGCATGAGCAAATACATGCAATCAATCAAAAAATGAACTCAATGTGGAATACAAGACTGAACAGCATGAATAAAAATTAAAGCAATGCATCAGACCCTGTGCCTAATACCCACACGTGGACTACCGCCGGATAAGAAGAAACGCCCCACGTGTATCGCCGGCAACGTCCGGCTTAGCCATTACGGTCCGTGGGTTTAAAATACGTTTTTGTGACAATTCTCTTATTCTCAATCATAATTTCTAAATCTAAAAACTCTATTTTCTGATAACCTATTTTTTAAATTAAGTAGTCATTTGATTTACGGAAAGATTGTATATTTTAGCTATATTTAATATTTATAAATGTTTTTGTATCTTTATAAAGATTGCATTAATATTTGTATGATATTATTCGGTTTATATCGCATAATGTAATAATGACTGCGATACTGCCATTTTATATATATCTTTTATGTATATCATATATTTTTTAAATTTGTTTTTGTTTAATGTAATGTAATTTTAATTATACATGTATAAAGTTTGGCCCGTGACCTAAGGAAGCGAGATAGCCGGAAATTGAGCAGAACGCAAGGAGGTAACAAAAGGACCTCAGGTGCCAGTTACTGATTAGCCCCTGACGAAGCCAACGTGGCGAAACCCGGGTCGGGCTTGTGCTGTTTGTCTGTCACGCTAACTACAAGGTGTAAACCTGTAAATAGAATAAAGTTGCTTTTAACCTTTTACTTGAGGTATTGCGCTATCTGTTTCCCGTTTTTCAAAGGGATTCTGGATATGGAGAGCTTCAGTTGGTGTTCGGAGTGTAATTACGAGTGACCTGAATAAGAGAACAGCGCGTCTGGAGCACGTGTTTATGGTGGATCCATTAGCGCGGACCTGATACCTGACTTTTGAATACTTCTCAAACACCTGATCGACGGGGGTCCTGTGTATTGGACCCCCACTAATCAGATACTGATGACCTATCCAGGGGATAGGTCTTCGGTATTAAAGTCTCTGAAAACCCTTTTAAACCTCATAGGTCATCAGTATCTGATCGATAGGGTTCCAACACCTGGAACCCCCGCCAATCAGCTGTTTGAGAAGGCATGCAGTAATGCTTGGTCTTCTCGCAGCTCTGCCTAGTCCATGTGATTCTATTACATTGCCTAAGAGCAGCTCATCCCCATTGAAGAGAATGGAGCTGAGCTGCAATACCAAGCACAGATTCTATACAATGTATAACCTGTACTTGGTGAGCAGAGAGAAGGCCACGGCACTACTGCATGCGCCGGTGCCTTCTCAAACAGCTGATCAGTGAGGATTCCGGTGTTGGGCCCTCACCAATCAAATACTGATTACCTGTCCTGAGGAAACCCCCCTTAGGACCGCCCCATGTATACCTACCAGTGATTGACAGCTATCTCTGTATACACACTGACACCTTCTCACTATACTACTGAAATCAGAAACAGCATAAATTTAAATATATGAATTACAAGTTTTACTGATCTTTTCCCATAAAAGTATACATCAATCTGTTCAGCTCCTCCTGATCTATAACAGGCTGCCTGTAGATTGCACTTCATTTCTGTCTCAACTAGTGCCAGGAACTCTCCAAGGAAAAAAGGAAATCCCAATTTTTTACATTTTTAATAGGCAATAAGATGTTATGGCTGATCAAAGTCTCTTAAGAAAAGCTACATTACATAATAAAAATGATATATGTCTGGTTATAATGGATCACTATAGAGCTCTGATTTTCTAGTGTTATTAAATCTCCCTTTATTTTCTTACATAACCCATCATTTTTAATATTCACATTACGAATAAGCATCATATGTCACTACAAACTAAGTGAAGTGACTAATGCTGATATTATCCGCCTAATATTGACATCAGGCAGTAGGTAAATTTATGTCATTAGCTAGAGCACATATAGGAAACGCTGGCATGTAACAAGTGTTTTCCAATAAATTCTCCATTCCTCCCAGCATTTTGAGAATGCTACTAGTGAAGAGGTGACATATAATGAATATTTGCTGTTTGCTTTAGTTAAGAGGGTAATATTCTTCACTTAATAGGAAAGCAGCCCATTTATTCCCGCCCTTTTCCATTTTGTTGATGCTCTCTGGAACCGTTCCTACACAAATAAACAAGCTGCTTTAAAATATTAGAGCCATAAATGTCCTTGAAAGTAGCAAAGTGTGTATAATAAGAGAAGAAAAAGCAAAGAGAAGCTGCTGAATTACTACTGTAATAAAACTGCGGTAATTACTGTCATTTAACACGGTCATTGAATGCTACGAGCTCCTGAATACATTAAAATATTTATGATTAAACAATTATCATTCTTTAAAGCTGTAGATATCACCTCATTTAGAGGAGGGTCTCTATAAAGCATTCTTAAGCGCTTGCCTCTGGTTAGATTTCTTGGACACAAAATTCAAAACATACGAGCTCGATATATATCTATAACATATAAATATAATATATCATAATATAACATAACATAACATAACCTATAAATATAATACATAATCAAATATCTGACATCTGGATATGTTTTCTGAAACCTTTGTGTCTACATAAAAAAGACATTAAAGCGTAAATCAAAGGGAATACTGCATACATGTTCCTCTATTGGAATGCTTGCATTGTCTTTTATTTTTAGGCAAAATTATATCCCCTTATGGAGGGGCGCCTAAATGGCTGGAGGAGTCTTAGAGGCCAGGCAACACTCCCTTGGAATTCTGGGAAGAGGGTATACAAATTAATTTCTAGCAAGCTCTGCCTCTAATGCCATTAGATGTAAGCCCTCTCACCCAGTTAAACCAGTATTCTCTGGTCTGCATTGATGAGGGGCAATCATGCCGAAACAGCTGTCTGCAGATGAGATGTTGGCTTAGTTATTATCGAAGTTATGTCTGAAGGCCTGTTTCAAAGGTCTAACATTAATTTATAGGATAGCTACCTTACATCTGGTGGCATTAGAGGCAGAACTTATTTGCATTCCATCTTCCTTTTATTCTTAGAAATGTTTAATGGTGGATTGTAACTGTCTAGACGGCAAGTAGAGTGACTATGGGGTCCAACAACTGAGGGTCCTAGCTTTACTCGGTAGGAGGTTAGGAGTATATTGGGATTTCTGTGGATGATGAGAGGAAGTGAGTGTGCACCAAAAGAGACAGAGTGTTTATTATGGTGGAGTCTGGCAGCTGAGTACAGGATTTGCCAGCATTAAACAAAATGACGTCCCTATACCCTTCAGGTATACAGAGCAAATGATTTTATGTCAGATCAAACCATGTGTTGCCAGTCTCACAGATCTCCTGCCACCTGTTGCGGGAACCTCTGTATGTCTCGGTACGTCTGTGACACATATATGCTGTGTTATTAGTGCAGTGACTACTCCTGAAGGAGGTTAAATGATGCCTAAACGTTTTTTGGGCTGCAGTTCAATTTAGAAAAAGTTGTCTGATTTGTGCACTCATTCAAAATTCAGAAATGTGCTTGCTAGTGTGAACAAGTGGTTTATGTGATTTTATTGGGCTGAATATTACCACTCAAACAAATGTATTTTATAACAAACTAATTAAAAAGTACTCAGCTCACGACTTCCACATTCTTATTCATCTCCCTCCCAAGTCATATACACCAAGCTTCCCATATCTATGTAACTGATAAACCAAAGTACTCAACATCCCCTAAGTCTACCAGATACTCCATAATTATTAATTGTGATCAACAAGACGTTATTCTGTTCTATATAAGGCTGATATTTCTCACCCCTTCTCATTCCAGCAGTGGATCCCTACTGACAGTGGAAGCTCATTAGTGTGTCTTGATACACAATACACACAATAAAGGTGCAGGTTTGTGGTCTATATTGTTCCTGTGACCTTAAACCTCACTTGACCCTAATCCTGACTCTGATTTAGCTCCTTGGATTACTTGCCTGGTAAGTCTTGTTCTTCTTCTGGTTCTGACCCTTCCCATTTTCTGAGCCTCGTCGGGTCCTCTTGATTGTCGCATCCTGACTGGTCTACTGCTGACAACCCTTTGCTTTTTTCCGACTACGGAACTTTCAACTTATTACAGTGCATAGGTTTATAGACAGAGACAAACAGACAGGTAGATAGATATTGTAGAAAGACACCTGAATGAAACCTAGGTAATAAGCAACTGGGCAAGATGACAAAGATACTTTGTATATTGGTACCATAAGACTACAAACAGGATACCGCAAGGGGGATTGTGAAGAATTAACATAAAAAGAAATGACAAGAAAATAAAAGAAAAATTATGTAAAAAAATAAAATACAAATGAATTATATCACTAAGCCCATGTGCAGGTTAAACCTTGATGCATTATTAGTTTCCTTCCTGTAGATGAAAAGAAACAAAATAACTAAAATGGCATAGGTGTAATAAAAGTACAACCAAAGGGTAAGGTAAAACATATCCTCCCTCAAACTAAAAACCAATAGAGGACTAAAGAATCCAGAATAAAGGTGAGCGAGCAACACTTATTTAGTCATTGCATCTAGTGATGAGCGAATTATTCAAAAGTTTGATTCGGCTGCCTTGCCATATTTACCCCGAAAATTCACTTTGTGACAAATTATTTCATCACGAAGCGCATTTCTTTATAAGTATTGGGGGCAATGACAGGGAGCAGCGATTGCCGTCATCACCCTGGCCGGTGTGGTGACATCATACATCACCACACACGGGATTTCATGGAAGATCTTCAAGCAAGATGGCGGCAGCCGGCCCGTCGCGATCAAATGGATCAGGTAAGTATGATTTATTTTATTTTTTCAGGTTTAATCGATTCACTACCACAAAGCACGAGGAAATTCGGCATTGCGGCGAATCAAATTTATCCTGAAATTCGGATTGATACTAACTGCATACCAACTAGATAGATAGTTAGATAGATAGAGAGATAGAGATAGAAAGATAGATAGATAGATAGATAGATAGATAGATAGATAGATTCCAAAGGAAATGGCTTCAGCTTCATTGCTGAGAAGTATTCTGAAACCTGGGTTAAGTGAAGTATCAGATATGCAGATTTTGACATTGCCTTTTTGTTGTACTGTCACCTCTCCTGTACGGTTCCTGCATAAGAAACAAGAGATATGCTGTCATCACAGCTAAAGGTTAGTCATCTTCACTGATGCCATCTGTAACTTTTATAGCTGCACCTGTTTTGAGCAAGTACTTTGCATATACAGCTGCCCCTATTTACTGTCAGAATAAGTAATGAACAGGCTGCAGCTCGGGATGCATACATAATGTACCCAAAAACGTGGTTTATTTCTTTGCTTTTAAAAGGCTTCCGAGTGTATTTCCAAATCTGCTCTATGAATCTTCTTAACCATTAACATCAGTTACAGTGACCTTCATTGAGATGGGAAAATAACGAAATGTCCTTTTTTTTTTTACAGTAGTTTGAAAAAGTATGTGCCCCTGTCCCCTATTACTGCCTATTTGTCACAATAAGTAGTTTTTAGTTTTGTATTATTAGAGTAATAGTCTTGTAATATTAATGTTTGTATTATTCAAAACACAAGATATCCAACATGCAATAATTGGAGCTTACATCTCTGTTCACACTTGTTCTTAACAGAAAACCAAAGATATTGCTGGACCTGATGGCCAACTTAAAGCGACTATGCCAAGATTGATCTAAAAAAATAAATAAAAAGCAGACATCATATAGCATATGGCAGTGTCTTTCTAACAAAGTTAGAACCAGTTCTCTACCTCAAATGGATCCAGAGCTCCATCATTAGTTCATCATTATTCTGTGCTAAATTTATTTCAGTCTGGCAGCTGGGGATGTGTCCTTTCTAAGGGGTATGTCCTTTCTGCTGCAGCTCTATGAGAGTTGTAACTGTCACAGCATTTAACAATAGATATGGCTGGTGGCAGTTGAAGGGTGGAACTTTGCTTTTGCGAAAACCTCAGTAGGTCGACAAGCATATTACTATACTGATTAAACACTAAGGGGTGCCATTATAAAGAAGTAATGAGAATATCTCACAATTGTAGCACTTTTGTAACAGAAAGTAAATTAGAAAAGTAATTTGTTTGTCATGCTGAATTATATTAAAATAACATTTAATAGTAGCACAACCCCTTTAAAGTTTTTCGGGCATTTTTTCTCTCATAGCTAGATGTCTGATGTAGCTCAATAGGGAATAATAAAATGCACTACAGCAGTGCATTTTAAATCGCATTTTTACTCACTTTTGGTAAATTTTTTGGGTCGATGACTTTTTTTTCCAAAAATCTGCATGCTCTAGGTATGCGTTCTTCCATAGACTTCTCTATAGTAGAAAAGAAAAGCATAGCAAAAATAGGTGATGAAAAAAATTTATGTTAGGTCTAGATTGTATGTATTGGCCTAATATTTCTTTGAGGCTACAATACACATATAGATGCCACTGCACACCCAGAGACTGTGGCTCCAGGATAAATAATTCATACCTTTAGTTGGCCTCCACCCCCATATAGTGCAAAGCTACATGGCCTACTAATAACCCTACTAAACATACCTAATTATAACTGCATAGTATAGTGCCTAAATAACAACTTAGTTGCCTAAATAACAATGCTATTCAGTTCCGCCACCATACACTGCTGCAATAACATACAGTACAGTGGCAGCATCATAGGGCTTAAATAATACAGTTATACCGTTATATCTAGGGATGAGCGCTCCGTACAGTATTAGAATGTATTGGCTCCGATGAGCCAAAGTTATTACTTCGCCAAGTCTTGCGTGACTTCACATAATATAACTTCAGAAATTGATTTATATTGTAAAAAACAATTTCCCGAACTCGGGTTCAGTTCCAAGTGGTACCTTGGAACTGAACCCGAGTTTGGGAAATGGCTTTTTATAGTATAAATCAATTTCTGAAGTTATTATGTGAAGTCACGCGAGACTTGGCGAAGTAATAACTTTGGCTCATCTTAGCCAATATATTCTAATACTGTACGGAGCGTTCGCTCTGTACATTATTAAAATTAAGTTTTATGTGAATCGACTTTGGATGTTTCATCCGAAGTCGATCTCTCATTACTAGTTATATCTCTCACCAGAGATGTGGATCCTCTAAGCCTCAATTGGTTTGGTGCTTGTTAGACTGGGGTGCAGAATTGAAAGAATCTCCATGTTATTCACCATCAAACCCACAAGTAGGATGCAGTTCAGATTCACAGGTTGCATTACCTAGAATAGTAGCCGATTGTCAGATGTGTTGAAGGACACAGTAGCATAGTCAGGAATGGAGCCATGAGTCAACAGTAGAGGGGACAGAATGCATCAAGCTAGAGAACAAGATAAGGCAATAGAAAATTAGCCAGGGATCAGAACCAGGAGCAGATAACAAGTGATAAAGCCAAGGGCCAGGACAGGAGCAGAATTCAGGAAGCCATAATCAGGGTTAGAATGAAGTAAAATGCAGGAAAATACCATAATATACAAGGAATATAATGCTGATTTTCCTTGAAATAGGCTGCCAGATCTGGGTTATGATTGGGTGATTACCTCATGGATACCCTGTGGCTTGGAACTAGGATCTTAGGCTGCAGATTAGGATTTGGCAGTGGATCCAAGATTGTGAGGGTCTTGTGGTCAAGGCATCCTAAAATTGCTGGCAGCTGCCTAGAGAGCCAGGGATGCACTGCAAAAGTGAGGAATGACTCTTCCTTACATAAAGTATTTTAATAACACAATTTGATGGTCTCAAGCAATGTGAGATGCCCTCTTCAGAAGAGGCAGCTGATATCAGCTCTGAATTAATGTAATTAGGGGTGAGATTGACATTTCTGGGCCCCCAAGCAAATTTATGTCTGGCAGTCCTAATCAGGACAGGCAGCCAGAAATCACTATTCCTGGCAGTGGTTCCCTGTCTGTCCACAACTTTGTCTGTGTCATCAGGATGCAGATACAGTTGAAAGCTGTGGCCTAAGCTGATTCTAGCTTTTCTACTGCCTGAGGTAAAAACTGAAGGGGTGCCCCCATCCCCATGTTAAAAAGTCAATCCATCCCTCCCCCAAATGCCCTACTGCTGAAAGCTTATTTGAACTGGGCATTAGGTACAGCACTACATACCTCTTCCATGCAATGATGTCTCCTCTGATGTAGATGTTCTATTTCCTCATCTTCTCCATTCAGACCAGACAACCATTACAGCTTCTTTCAGGTAAGTATCCTCTGATGTAAACATTCTCTTTCCTTTCATCTTCTCCATTTGAACCAGACCATCATAAGGAAGTATTTCAGCAGAGTTTGCCACATCTTAATTACCTAACTTTTCCATCATCTTCCATCCTGGTGACCCAGCAGTGTTATCCTGCTGATTCCCCCAATACTGTGCCCATGGTGCTCCTAACTGCCCCAAAATATATATGCCGGGTCCCTCACAATGAATATACTTACCCCGATCCCCGCGCCGCTCCTGGTCCCCGCACATTTTATAGTCTTGGATAACCCCTTTAATAGTACAGAAAGTTTTTACCTTTTACTCTTGCCCATACTTTTCCATATATAAAAATGACATTTAATAAACTGAACATGATGAAGGCTGCACCTTTAAACTCTTAAAACATGCTGTAGGCCAAAGTCACTTCTTTAGCTAGATTTGTTACTCATAAGGCCATTGAAGACATTGTAATTCATTGGAAAACAGGCTCTTAAAAAACCTAATCACCGGAAGGCAAATGTGGTAGGTGGGTAATTGAGAAACACGCAGAAACGTTTTAAGAGCACGTTTAATAGTGCAGTCACAGTAATTTAGTAGCCAAAATTAAAATGCAATTCACCTCAAATCAACCGAAAAGGTTTAATCCCAGGAAGGCTCAAACAGTTTTGGTAATTAACTTACTGAAAGGACAAGACAGTAAAAGAAAGTTTAGTAGTGTATTAAAAAATGTAAATGACTTTGCTTACACCCATATGTGGGTCAACATATTTTGCCAGCCTTTGTTGTGGCATATGGGGTTGACAATTCCAACATAACCAGATGATTCACAAACTTTGTCAGTCCTCTTTTTTGCAGCTCAATGTATTTTATGAATAGTTTATAATTTCCCATTGATTACCCGATAGCTAGTTTTGGATATTAGGTTATAATTTCCAGTTGATTACCCAATAGCTAGTTTGGGAATTAGGCTGCAGCTCTGCTATAATTGTAACATGGGCAACTTCACATGAGTGAATTAGGAGGAATTACAGAAAGTCTTCACAAAGATTCTGTACATTAGAATCCAAAGTTTTTTATGTTAGACAAGGGATGTGCTTTAGAAGGCAAAGTCAATGATAGCCATAAGTAAATATTTCCAGTAAGAGCCATTAACAAAAGTATAGGGGTATATACTTATATTAAGTCCTCTCTTTGACCTTTAATATGCAATCTTTAGATCACTTTTCCCATAGTGCCATTTACAAAAGGATAGGGGTGTATACTTGTATTAAGTCCTCTCTAGGACCTTTAATATGCAATCTTTAGATCACTTTTCCAATATACTACTGTGAATTAATATAAAAGTGTGTGGAAAATGAATTATATTCCTATGGAACACTGCCACCTATCAGGCTCAATAGAAACCACTGCTCTATTAGCCTGGAAATCTTCAGAGAGATCCAGGCTTTTAGAGAGAATAAACAGCTTCCCTGATCTCTGCGCAGGGAACCCATTCAGGTCCAGGGAGTAAAATGCTCCCACTGAAAGCCGCCTCAGATGCTGTGGTCACAGTTGACTATGACATCTGATGGATTAAGCATCTCTCTGGGTGTCTGCTGTGATGCCAAGGCAGTCCCTTTCCCTTATCCTTTGAATTCAAGATATCCCCATGAAAAAAACAAGAAGTTCTTTCTGAGTTAATTGAAAAAAAAGAGGAGTTTGCATATGCTTCTTGGGTAGGCCTTTATGGAAAAAGACCATTTCAACATCAGGGGAAGCTGAGAATATCTGCAAACCAAAAATACCAAAGGGTATGAATTGAAGGGTAAACCGAAATATTGAAACATTGAGTATAGATTCCTGAATACATGTGATAATAGTGGTGTTGAGTTTTAGTATCGACAATCAAAAGGCGTATGATATCTCTGCAATTTAGCACAAGTCTCAAACTAGGGCACTACAAATCGCTTGTCTGTGAGATTCAAATTGGTTAATGGTCTTCCTCTGTGTCAAGGGAAGTCGGCTGGCCTAAGAATCAAAGACTCAGACAACTTTGCTATGTAATGGATTCTCAGCCAGGCATAGCCTGTCTAACTCTTTTATTAACTATAGCCTGTGGGGTCTACCCCCCTTACAAGCTAGTTTCAGTACAACCAATTAGAAACATTTAATAAAGCAACCAGTCAGAAGCATAATGGTATAATGAAAAAATACATCTAGACATTACATACAAGCACATGATTCAAACTACAGCAAAAAACCTTAGATTGTGAGTCCTATTGGGAACAGAGTGATGCTGATGTCTGCGGAATATAGTAGCGCTATATAAGTGAGGATAATATTAATAAAAAAAGTCCCTTTTCTAAATTTTATAATGTCTCTCTATTTCAGTAGTTCCTTATTTGCACAGTAGAATCAAAGTTCCTTATAAATGATAGGTGAAAAACAGATTTAAAGAAAACGTAGACTATATTACGTGATTCAAAGGTATATGAAGGAAGTAGACAAAAAGAATGCTGCTTAATGCATATACTAAAATATTGCTGACTTCCTCAGTTCCTCTTTCCTTACAGTCTGCAAACATCATGCTCTTTATAACTTATTAGTAGACGTTAGCCAAACAGACTTTTAAGCATAAAGACTTAAAATGGAGAATACTTAACAATTAAGTACAATTAGCCCAATTTATGTTCACAAAAGGGGTTGTCCAAGCTATGTAAAAAAAAAAAAAAATCACTGTAAATCTGATGGTCAGCAAAATATACAGTCGTGGCCAAAAGTTTTGAGAATTACATAAATATTGGAAATTGGAAAAGTTGCTGCTTAAGTTTTTATAATAGCAATTTGCATATACTCCAGAATGTTATGAAGAGTGATCAGATGAATTGCATAGTCCTTCTTTGCCATGAAAATTAACTTAATCCCCAAAAACCTTTCCACTGCATTTCATTGCTGTCATTAAAGGACCTGCTGAGATTATTTCAGTAATCGTCTTGTTAACTCAGGTGAGAATGTTGACGAGCACAAGGCTGGAGATCATTATCTCAGGCTGATTGGGTTAAATGGCAGACTTGACATGGTAAAATCATTGTTCTTCCATTGTTAACCATGGTGACCTGCAAAGAAACGCATGCAGCCATCATTGCGTTGCATTAAAATGGCTTCACAGGCAAGGATATTGTGGCTACTAAGATTGCACCTCAATCAACACTTTATAGGATCATCAAGAACTTCAAGGAAAGAGGTTCAATTCTTGTTAACAAGGCTTCAGGGCGTCCAAGAAAGTCCAGCAAGCGCCAGGATCGTCTCCTAAAGAGGATTCAGCTGCGGGATCGGAGTGCCACCAGTGCAGAGCTTGCTCAGGAATGGCAGCAGGCAGGTGTGAGCGCATCTGCACACACAGTGAGGCGAATACTTTTGGAAGATGGCCTGGTGTCAAGAAAGGCAGCAAAGAAGCCACTTCTCTCAAAAAAAAAACATCAGGGACAGATTGATCTTCTGCAGAAAGTATGGTGAATGGACTGCTGAGGACTGGGGCAAAGTCATATTCTCTGATGCCCCAAAACACAGCCATGAATAAAGAATGGTATCAAAATACCCTCCAACAGCAACTTCTTCCAACAATCCAACAACAGTTTGGTGAAGAACAATGCATTTTACAGCACGATGGAGAACCGTGCCATAAGGCAAAAGTGATAACTAAGTGGCTCGGGGACCAAAATGTTGACATTTTGGGTCCATGGCCTGGAAACTCCCCAGATCTTAATCCCATTGTGAACTTGTGGTTAATCTTCAAGTGGTGGGTGGACAAACAAAAACCCACTAATTCTGACAAACTCCAAGAAGTGATTATGAAAGAATGGGTTGCTATCAGTTAGATTGAGAGCAGAGATCAGATTGAGAGCATGCCCAGTTGAATTGCAGAGGTCCTGAAAAAGAAGGGCCAACACTGCAAATACTGACTCTTTGCATAAGGCCTATTGCACACAAAGGTGTGCACCCCGTGCCCGTGCTGCGGGCCGCAAATTGTGGCCCGCAATGCTCGGGCACCAGCCGTGGGGCACCCGCAGTGGATCGCGGACCCATTCACTTGAATGGGTCCGTGATCTGCCCGTTCCGCAAAAAGATAGGACATGTTCTATCTTTTTGCGGGACGGAAGTATGGGACGGAACCCCGAGGAAGCACTCCGTAGTGCTTCCGTAGTGTTCCGTTCCGTCATTCCATTCCGCACTGTTCCGCATCTCCGGATTTGCGGACCCATTGAAATGAATGGGTCCGCATCCGTGATGCGGAATGGCCACGGAATGGTGCCCGTGTATTGCGGATCCGCAAATGCGGTCCGCAATACGGGCACGGGGCGCACACGTTCGTGTGCAATAGGCCTAAATGTCATGTAATTGTCGATAAAAGCCTTTGAAACGTAGGAAGTGCGTGTAATTATATTTCACTACATCACAGAAACAACTGAAACAAAGATATAAAAGCAGTTTAGCAGCAAACTTTGTGAAAACTAATATTTGTGTCATTCTCAAAACTTTTGGCCACAACTGTACATAATCTAAGCAAGTTTTAGACAAAAATACTTATTTTTACTAATTTCCCTAGTTATGTTCTGGCCATTTGTTGACATGCAGTTGCAGAGCTATGGGGAGTGTAACAACAATCTCTGAGGTTTTTCTTATGAATATTTGTGGGTGTCAATAGAGACTGCCTTTCCCCTCCCCCTGCTCTGCAAAGAGCATGAATAAAATTGCTACCAAGCCTGCAGTCTGACTACTGGGATACTGATATGACTGCAAGTCCCAGCTATACAGTACAATAACATTGCTGATACACACAGGATCTTCCCCCCACATATATGCGGCACGAAGCACCATGCAGTATGGTGCACAGATCACCAAGAAATTTAATCTTTCTTTTCAGAAAAAGCAATGGTAGTCTTATGTTTTATAACACTAGAGACTGTGTAAGTTAAGAAGATCAGAACTGAAGAAGACCTCTATGAAAGAAACTTCCGGTTACTTCATCACACTCACAGTTTTATGGTGTTATCCAATGTTTATATTATGTTTTATGTTATTTGTTGGGATTTTTGAGAAATCTAATGGTACCAAACAGTTTTTCTTTCTGTTAAACTATTAGTGTTAATAGATTAGAAATTGCTTTTGAAACTAAGGTGTATCACTGTATAATAACCATTCTAGAACATTCTATATCATAATCCAAGACATAGGCTTTTCTCCCCGTAGAAGTAGGCTATGTCTGTACATTCTTGGACACAGAGGGTGTAAGGTGAATGGATTAAGAGGTAGGAAATTCCCCTCCACAGTAGCAGGACTTTGGAGGAGTAGCCTTTCCCTGATGGTGTCTAAGAATGAGAAAAAGGGGAGAAAATGTTAAGGTGAAGACAATTTAGGTAAATTCTTTATTCTCATTCCCCATTTTGGATATATATGCTGACCACCATTTTGTATCTCTATGATAGTTTAAGTAGCTTATGGAACTTAACGTGTTGGCTGAGGCCATCAGTTCTGATGGGCAAGTCTTATCACAAGAAGTAGAAGCTTGCACATTCCAAGAAGCTGAAATCAAAACGCGTTATGTGTCACACATTTCTATAGGTCCTTTTTGTACGACTGATGATTGGCTGATTAATTCAGAATTCTGATGTTTTCTATGAGATTGTATTGGACACTATGGAATAATCTGACCAACTATAAAGGTCTTGTATGTATCTTCAATAAATCATAGTAGGTTTGAATCACACAGTGTCTGTCTCAAGTCTTGCTCTCCAGCATGTTGCATTTAATTGGGAACCTTCTGGCAGACTGTAAGGCGTGAACCTCTACCTAAATTATTTCCTAAGGCCTCTTTCTCACGAGCATGACGGATTAGGTCTGAATGTGTTCAGGGTGCGTTCAGTGAAACTCGCACCATTTTGCAAGCAAGTTCAGTCAGTTTTATCTGCAATTGCATTCAGCTGTTCAGTTTTTTCAGTGCGAGTGCAATGCGTTTCGACGTATGTGCAACCATCAGTAAAAAAACACATTGCATCCGCACTTGCTTCCAGATGCAATGCGTTTTTCACTGAAGCCCCATTCACTTCTAAGGGGCCAGGGCTGCGTGAAAAACGCAGAATATAGAACATGCTGCCTTTTTTATGCAACGCAGAACTGATGCGTGAAAAAAATGCTCATGTACACAGACCCATTGAAATGAATGGGTCAGGATTCAGTGCGGGTGCTATGCATTCACGCCACGCATTGCACCCGCATGGAAAACTCGCCCATGTGAAAGGGGCCTAACAGCATCAGGGTGATTTCTCCAACAGTACATAGAATATTCCCATGTAGACTGTTAATATGTAATTAAACAAAATTGTGATGGTAGTGTCCATGTAAAGGGGTTATCCAATGACAATCTGTTCCTAAAAAAGTAATAGACAACTGGAGGAGGAGAGAATGTGGCAGTTACTGATGGTCACCGCAGAAGGACAGGTATTTCGTGCTACTGGAGTAATATTTTGTGCTGCACTGTGCTGACCTTAATTGTGTTGCCCTGCCTTCTGTCAGTTTGGACCTGCTACAACATGGGGGCCACTTTTAGGTCTTTTCCAGGACCACTTAAGGTTTCCAGTCCACCACCGTGTGCTTTATTATTCCAGAAAACATGATTGCTAGTCTTTTATGAACATACCCGGCCGTAACAATTGTATTTTTTCCATTTTAATTGACAAAGCAATGCATTTAGAATCTGAATTCAAGTGACTTAAAAACTGTGTTGTGAAATAAGCAATGAAATATTTCTTATAATAGTGCAATGTGAATGACTCCACTTGTTGAACTGAAGATCTAATCCCAGCCTGACCACCGGGGTATGGAATGAAAACTGTAAAACACATATCAAACAGAGTCACAGACAAAATGAAAGATCTTGAATCTATTCAGGGCATGTACTTCATTACAGGCTTTGCAAATTAAAACACAAATAGGATTAGAAAAGAATAATGTAACAATCTCACAGTATGGTCCCTGGAGCATTAAGTCATAAATTGGGTTTGCATTAAATTGTGCCTGCAGTATTGAATTCAGAGAAAGTGCTGTAGGCCAGAGATAAAGCATACTAGCTATTCGCCGAACTCGGCATGTTCATGGACATGCATTAAATTTGTTGAACAAGATACAAAAATCTCCTTCTTCATATCTTAATGCAAAACGTGGGTATTACATGTCAAACATTGAGGGATGTTATTAATTTAAGAAGTAAGTCTGTTTGATAGTGAAGAATACCTGGCATGTATTATGAAAGCTTCACTCTCTAGGAAGGGGGGTGCAATGAGCTAAAATGAACAGGTTAAAAAAAAAACTACTCATTGGTGCTGCAATATACTTACAATACAACACAATGATGTTAGACAAATATACTTGTTCTTTGGTTTAGCAATGTATATACACTCATTTAAGGTGCATTTTATTTTCTGTTCTTCTGATCTGTCAAAATAAATTTAAAAAAGGATCCTTTATTTTGATTATTTTTTTATGGTCAGTTTGCACCCGTTTTTGTCAGTTCAATTAGAGATCCATTATTTTAGATGGGAGAAAAAGTCCTCCTTGCAGAACTTTTTCTCTGATCTGTCTAAAATAACTGATCTATAACGGAAGTGACACAAACTGATGCAAACTGATCATAACTGAGGCTCAAACAAAAAAGACAAATCAGTTATTTTTAGTGCAAACTGATGCTAAAAATTTCGGATATTTTTTTTCTTTTCTTCTAACGGATGAGAAGAATGGAAAGCAAAATGGTGATGTGATGCGCCAAGTCTATGACAAATTGGGGGTGATTTATCAAAACTGGTGTAAAGAAAAACTGATTTAGGGGTGGGTTTACACTAGCATTTTGGCATTCTGTTATAGGTTCCATTTATAACAGAATATAACAGAATTCTAGGACGGAATACAAAACGGGAAGCCGTTAAGAGGCATTCGGTTTTGATCCGTCATAGTAGAAGTCTATGGGCAAGCATAATGGATCCGTCTGGTTTCAGTTATGCAGGACAGAAAAAAAGACAGTCAACAAGACAATTTTTTCTGTCATGTATAACAGAAAAAAACTGAATCGTTATGTGCCCCCATAGACATATATTAGGATAGAGCAAAACAGAATGCCTCTTAAAGGCTTCCGTTTTGCATTCTATCCTAGAATTCCGTTATATTCCGTTATAATTCTGTTATAACGGAACCTATAATGGAATTCTACATCGCCGATGTGAACCTTGTCTAAGTTGCCCATAGAAACCAATCAGATTGATCCATTCATTTTTCAAAGGAGCTCTGAAAAATGAAAGGAGGAATCTGATTGGTTGCTAAAGGCAACTAAGGCTGTATTTACATAATTTCCTGATCCGTCAGAAGAACGGAAAATGGGGGTACTATCTCTCCTTGGGGAGAGGGCCTTAATCGGCGTGAGGAGACTTATAGGCTGTACATGCTCCTCTGGAATTCTGGGAAGAAAGGGATGCAAATGAGCGCTTAACAAGCTCTGCCTCTAATGCCATCAGATGTAAGGCAGCTATCCTATAAGTCAGTGTTCGACCATTTAAATAGGTCCTTAGACATGACTCGTATATTAAATAAGCCAGCATCTCATCTGCAGAGAGCGAAAAATGAAATGGTGATGTGAATCCTGCCTGAGACAGTTTTCCTGTACACCAGTTTTGATAAGTTTGGTGCATCTTGACTGCCTGATCTAAGTTTACACTATTAGACAGCATTAGTAAATATGAGCCATTGTGCTTTATTTTGTCTATGATCCAATTCTTGCGTATTCACTATTTCCCTCTCCCATTTCATTATTTTTAATGAGGTCCTCAAAATTCAATTTAAATCAAATATTTAAAAATAAATGATAAATAAATTATAAATGTATTAAAATATTGAAATAAGGATTTCAAAAAATATATATTTTTTCTATGTTCATCCATTTACTGTAATTAGATTAATGAAATGTATTAAATTACAGTTCTTATAATGTTATATATATTGATAACACGTCACCTTGATAACAATATATTTTGATTGCCAATAATACCGTAATTGTTAAACACACACAAGAATCAGCTGCATTTTACCCTTGCCTAGCAGCTCATGGTGGAAGCTTTTATTCATTTTATATCATTCACTGCCCTTTATAGTTGAAACCTCTCTTTTATTTTGCTTGTTAAAATATGAAACCATATGGCAACTGTCATGGCAGTAATTTTTCATCTGGTTAAATTATGGACTCCTGAAAGGACAGCAGATACAATATTTGATTTGACAGTAGTTAGTTTGCGGTGTTAGAAAATTAATGCAGCGTTACACTTTCTCTGTGTTGGGGTTATATAATCACATATTGATTTTGCACCTTGCTTTTCCAAGAAAATGAAGTTTGAACTTTGTGATATATCTTTTGCTTGCTTTGAGTTCTGAGGAAATGACGAGTACATTAAATATAATTGATGGCTACATTTTCAAACTTAAGCACTTTCATAAAATATAAGGGTTTGAGATGTATAGGAATAAAGCGTTTGCAAAGTAAAAAAAAAAGTCAGGTATTTTGATATTCATAGCTATTGCTTCTCTAGCTGTGCTTCATTGATTTAATGGGATTGTTCCATTGTTTCATTATACAGTATTGTACCTGAGACAGTGTGAAAACATCGGCTGAATGAGTGCAAAAATGAAGAGTATGTTGCTGTGCATGACTTTGGGAATGTTTTCCTTGCAAAATATACAGTATGTTTTTCAAAAGTATAGTTTGAGAAGTTTAGCTTTTTTTTCAAGTTTCTTGAAGGTTTAGTTGAAATCACTTTACCAATTTGAAATGATTATTTCATTAAAATGAAAATGACCCATTGTCTAAATCAAGTTTTTATGTAAAGCATACTTTTAAAGAATTGTTGGTGGTATTATACTTAATTGTCCATGTCACTATCTATATTTAAAAAAAAACTGCAGTTTTCGCATTGGCCACTACATTTAACATTAGGCATCACTTTTTGTTTTGTACCAATCACTTTTCAGCAGTCATTTCATTATCATTACAGGCAGAATTACACTGAATAGATAGAAAGATAGATAAACACGGTATCCACCATTCATAAAATGTGACATTACAGTTTGCCTACTCCCTCCTGACCTCTGCACAGGTCACAGAGAATGCCTAGAAAACTTTCCCATAGAAATCAATAAGTTTCCTCCAGACGATTGTGGCCCATGGTGGCTGCTCTAAAGAATATCTCTGAATGCTATTAACAGTAGCTCATGTAAGATGACAGCCTCATAATCATGTTTAGGAAATGCAATGAAAAATGTATAATCAGAAAATTAAACAAATTTTAAACAAAGGATATATGTGATGTTTTTAACTGACAGAAATATTATACTTGACACATTCCCTTTAAAGGGATTGTCTTTTTTTAAGAACAAGCCATCTCTAGATGCCCTAATAGGGCACATGAATGTCAAGGATAGTGACCCCCCCACCCCCCTACTGGAGAATACCCACAGTGAGCCAGAGGAGAGAGCTGCTGCAAGGAAAGACTCTCACTCTGGTTGTGTTGTCTGACCATATAACATGTAGTCAACTATCATTTCAATGGGCAGCATGTAATACCGTATTTGCTCTGCAGCCAAACCTTGAATGATGAATGTTGTTATTGTCTAGCTGAGAAGAGTACAGATACATGTTTTCAAGGCAGAGACCTTAAAGCGTACCTGAGTTTTTTTTTAAAAAAAGTTGCATAATGACCATGCTTCTTTGTACAATCATAACTGTGAAGGAACTGGTGTTTTTGCACTTCCCTAAAGTCATTTTCAGCCATATAATTTTCTGCACAGCTAGATGCATTTCTCTCAGGAACAGGGTGTGTCTTCCTACTGCCAGCATTATATATATATATATATATATATATATATATATATACAAATTTTTCAAAATGAAGTGATTTAAAAATATGCTAGTTAAACCATTCTCTATTAAATTAAATGAAATTCTGTCAAAGTACAGTAACTCTTTAAGACTCAAAAGCTTGCATCTATACAGAATTCCTGTTTCTATGGATGTCTAACATGCTACAACACTCTGCATAGTTACATAGTTGATAACGTTAGAAGAAGAACACATTCATCAAGTCCAATCTACGATCCTAGAGTATTGATCTAATGGAGGCAAAAATTCACATGAGTTACATGTCAATTGCTCCATTTAATGGGGAAAATTCCTTCCTGATTCCCAATGTGGTAATCTAATCAAACCTGTGGATCAGTTATCCATCTTCAGCAATCTAGTGATATGATATCTTTCAAGAAAGACCTTCAGTTCCTCTCTACTACTAGGTTAAAACAGGCAGATTAGGGCCTAATAAAGGTTCCTAGGGCTGTCCTGTTATATTACACAGATATTCCTGTACATGAATGTTCATAATAGAGGCATTACAGCTGTAATTTACACAGGTCCCATGTACTTATATTAGGGTCCATCAGGTTCCTCTTGAGGTTATAGGGAAGGTGTCTGAGATTTAGGTTCCTAGTTTGCTAATTTAAATCTGTGAAGGTGTGATTTTCTGATTGTCTGCCCGTTTACCATACCTATGCCTGTTTACTGATTCCGATACTCCACTGCCTTCCCTGACCTTATCTTTCAGCTTCTTGTCCTCGGATCAGTTTTAGGGTGCATTCACAAAACCACACCACCATAGACTCCCATTATAAAAATTGTCGCGTGACATTAATGTGACATCAATGTCGCGCTACAAATGTTGTAGTGTAGTGGTTCCCGATTTCAATTGTCGTTGTGTAAACGTAGCCTAAAAGGTGAAAACCAGGGGTCCACCAGGATAACACCCTTTGGACTAGTCCAAACTCAAACTGGTTAATTGGCACAGTGAGTCCACTCCCACTCCTTATGCTGTTCTTGTTATGGAAAATACTGGAACCCCTGATACATGCAAACAGAGCCTAACAATGACATTTTAAATGAAGGTAATATAGTCAATAATAATAATGATGATAAATACAATAATCTGAACAGAAAAGCTATTCAATCATAACAATTATTTGGATGAAATTGTTACTGCTAAAGTTGAGTCAACCAGCTTTTTACACCAGTTTATTAGAGAAGTAACAATGTTGGATAGCAGATATGAGTTTTACATAAATTTACTCCTTCGGTAAATGAAGTAATAATACAATACATGTCTATTTAACTAGGTTTGCCTAACATTAGAACTTAAAAAGTCTGAATATGATACAAATGCAATAAAGGGGGAGGAAAGGGTCAAGTACTTTTGTATCAGCACTGCACTAGTTCAGTATTAAAATATTTTAAATGCTTGCAGACCTTTGAAAATGAACCACTATTTACAGGTTTAGCAGTACTTAGCACTAATATAGCAAATGGTTGCTAAACTTCCAGTAAGAACAGTTGAACAGTGAGATAATTCAAGCACAATAAGATATTTGGCCATAAAAGCACCTATTGTTGTATGACTTTGACACTTGTGTCCCTATACTGACCCTCTACTGCTATTTGTATTTCCCTAATTCACAGAACATGACAATAAAAAAGGAAACACCTTCAGTTCTGCTGTGCCGCATATAAACAGAGCAAGAGGTTATACACACTTGTTCCCATCCATTAATATATACAGTGGGTTCTGGACTGAGAATAGCGTGTGTTTCCTCCAAGTGCTATCTGGAAGAATATAAGAACTGACGGGACTAAACTCCATGTCAAGGCCATTTAAAGTGTAAAGGTTTCACCACACAGTCAATCTAGCATCACAAAAACAATTATGTCTATTTAGAAGGGCATTTTTAGACACATTGGTTACTTGACTCACAGGTAACTTATTCTCTTATTGTAGCCATTTGCACTCTTTTCTTGTCTATCTGGCTCAGACCGTCATGATGACTTCTTTCAGCTATGACTTTGCAAAGCTTGCTGTTTAAACATCTTTCTTACATCTTTCATCCTTCCTTGCGTCTTCAATACCCTACCCATATATTTCCTACCTTCTATATGAACTCTCCATACTGTTGCTACCCCTAAAGCTGTGCCTATTACTGGCCCGTGTGTCTCCATTGCTGTATCTGCTGTGATGCACAATGCCACCATATACAATGAATAATAGTGCCACACAGACAGTGACCCCAAAATAATAGTGTCATACAGATAATGTCCCTGAAAATAATAATGACCAATAAATGTCAGGGCCAGTAGATCTAGAAGTATCAATGTTAAAGGGGTTTTCTGAGAGTTTCCTATTGACAGCCTATCCTCAGATGCCCACATCACATGTAACTCAAGTGTAACAGATCATGTGACCCTCCCCATTGACAGATAATGTTATCTGCACACAGGGGAGATGCGGAGATGGCTGTGGAACAAATTGGGATAGAACCCAGTGGCGGGAACCACTTAAGTATGGTCAGCACCATGGATCTGGACATTGTGGGGGGTTGTTAAGTTTTGAATAACCCCTTTAAGATTATGACGATACCAAATTTGAATAGTTTTTTATGTTTTACTTTGTGGAATAAAAAGTTTTGGGGTCATTTATTATACTAAAATACGCCTATATTAGGCAAATTTCAGGAGCAGATGGTGGCACAACAGTTAGTTGCGCTGCAATCTGCGATTTTTCGCTGCTAACGGCAGGTCTAAAATTGTGAGCGTAACGCGGGTGGGGAAAGGGATGGGACGGCACGCCTGTCTCATTTATCATTTTCTACGCCTGTTTCAGGCATACAAAATGGTCTAAATGTAAGACAGCAAGGAAGCTGGCATATATTTAGAAGCTGCCCTGGATGTGCCGAAGCTACAGTGAGGTCTCTGCCCCTTCATAACTCCAGCGATCCACCGCCAGCTATAGGGCTTTATTAAGACAGGCGTCTAAAACGCTGGTCCTAATAAATGACCCGCTTTATTGTTATGTTTTGTGTAACTGCATTCAAAGACCCATAGCATTTCTAGTATTTCTTACACAGAGCTGTATGATGGCTTGTTTTTAACGGTTTTGTAGTTCTAATTGGTGCCATTATAGGCTACATATGACTTTTTATTGTGTCTTTTGAGAGGTGGAATGAACACAAACAGCAGTTTTGGCATTTTGTTTAAACATTTTTGTTCTCTCCTTATTCACATGCAAGGTAAATAATTTTATGGGTCATTATGGATGCAGCAATGCCAATTATGTATATATTTTTACGTTCTTTTGTTTTAGTTGTTACAGAAAATAGAGATTTAATCATGGCTCAATTTAATCTAAAATGAAAAATGAAGCATCCAGAGCTGTTTTGGATATTGGAAATTCATAGAACGCAGGAAGAAATCGATGGCCTGAATCCCCAGTTCAAGAAAGGTATTCATGACGCAGGCAGCAGGCAGTCTGGCATCAAAGGATTTGACATATATTATATATATATATATATATATATATATAGATTTTTACTACACAAAAGGTACTATATATTATAAAAGATTCCAATGTCACATGTATGTTTAGATTCCTTTACTGTCATATGCTCATTATCAGGATTTACTAAAACAATGGTGAAATCTTTATTTTACAGAATACTTTTGTTATGTGAGCACTGGAATTCTTGGCAGCCACTGGGTTCCTGGAGCAGTAAATGAAGGAATTTTCCTGAGGCCTGTGATTTATGTGAGACTCAGTTTACACAAGTTCAAATAAAAGTCTTAGTGAGCAGTGATCTAGGAGACGTGATTTAAGTTACTCCTGAGAAATAAGAAGATATATGTGTAGGAGGGAAAAGGCTTCTTCAATATCATTTCTGTCCGTTTTGACAGAATTGAGATAAACTATGAAAACAAGAGAAGATCGTACTTTAAGGAGAAAAGGGAATATTTCAGCTATGGTAAGGTCAGTTATTGGAGAAAGCTACATTTTCAATTATTTTACTGCTTAGTTGAACTTAGTTTAGAACTTTTCTTGCGCAATTGTCTTTTGTCATTAAAGGGGTTGTCGGGTCTAGAAATTGCATTTTTATATGCCATTTTAGGGAATTTTGGGCTAATAGAAAAAATATCACCATTTCAGAATACTCATATATCAGCTAGTTTAAAGAGTGGCTGACAAAGAGCGTCTCTTGCCCTGGCACATCTATGAATTTTATAGACAGCTTTTTTCATTTCCATGAAATAATACTTCTTTTCCCCTGTGGTGGCACTGTAGGGAAAGCGAAGACTTGCTGAGGTTTACAGCTGATTGCTGGTGGTTCCAGTAGAGGAATTGCAAAAAAAAGGATTTAATTTGCTATTGATACAAAAAGAAGAGCCACATGTAAATTTTTAAGTAACCCAAATTTTTAAGTAACCCAAGTACCCAACAGACAAGGCCCCTACTCCCCTGAAAAAGCGATGAAAAAGTTCTTAATAAGGGTTTCAGCACTTTTATCTGGGGGAATCGTAGTCAATTAAACACCGAATAACATCACACACCTATCAACAAAACACAACGCAGGTAATATAAACAAATACCTTTATTAATTCACCAATATGTAAAAACATGATCCACAATATCAACTACAATGAATTCATAGGCACGAACAGAGATGGGGAGAAAAAGCTCCCTAAAAATGTATGGTCAGCAGTGTCACAATGATATTAGATAGGCTTGGGAGGCAGAGTAAGCCACAGTAATATACAAAATAAAGTGCAAAGTGCAATAGCTACAGAGATAACAACAGCATGTGCTCGCCTCCTCCCCATAAGTAAACATGTATACCGACCACAAAATGCCCGACGATCGTTTCACCAGCTGCTTCTTCAAGGGCGTCTAAAACGCCCTTGAAAAAGCAGCTGGCGAAACGACCGACGGGCATTTTGTGGTCGGTATACATGTTTACTTATGGGGAGGTGAAAAGGTGGTCATGTAAAAGGGGATCATCTAAGCCGTATGTAAATTTTTCAGTAAAACAACAGCTTAATGGGTTGGTTTGAGTGTTTAATATTTATGACCTATCCTCTGGATAGTCAAATAAGGATAACTCCAGCACTATGCGTCAAGGCTTTGTTTTATTTGAAATGCGGCGTCATAATAACGTTTCGGCCAAAACGGCCTTTATCAAACCAATGCCGCTGTAGGGAAGATATCAAAGGAAGCTGCGCTGTAAAGGGACGTGGCGTGTATCCGCACGCTTAATGAAGAAGAAGCGCTTCTTCTTCGTTAAGCGTGCGGATACACGCCACGTCCCTTTACAGCGCAGCTTCCTTTGATATCTTCCCTACAGCGGCATTGGTTTGATAAAGGCCGTTTTGGCCGAAACGTTATTATGACGCCGCATTTCAAATAAAACAAAGCCTTGACGCATAGTGCTGGAGTTATCCTTATTTGATTGTCTATGGGGTGGGAACCCAACTCTCAGCCGCATTCCAGAGTGCCAGGAGGTTCACATCTCTAACAAACCTATCCTCAGGATAGGTCATCAGTATCTGATTGTGGGTCTTCAACTCCCAGCACCTATCAGCTGTTTGATCCTACACCAGTGACATCATATTCATCAGTCACTTGGCCCAGGTGCAGCTCAGTTCCATTTAGGAGAATTGGACTGAGCTGCAATACCAAGCACAGCTGCTATGCTTTGTAAGCTGAAAGAAAGCCGCCTCGCTTACGAGAGCACCGCAGCCTCTTCAAACAGCTGGTCGGAAAGGGTGCCGGGAGTTGAATCCCCACCGATCTGATATGATGACCTATCCTGAGAATAGGTCATCAGTATTAAACACTCAGACAACCCCTTTAGACGGAGCAATTATTTGTAGTGTGCTCGTCTATTTCCAGCTCTCCCACAGAGAACGAATGGAGCTGCAGTGCACATGCACAACCTGCTTCTCCATCAGAATGAGGGAACAGGACTCCTGTTCTCATGATTTGTGGGGTTCCCAGCAGTCGGACCCCAAGCGATCAGCTAGTCACACAAATTAAATGATGGATTGGCAACAGGTGCATAAAATATACATTTACTGATGACAGTCCCTGTGCACCCTTGCTCCTGCTGCTTCCTTTAAAAGTCCCTCCTTTTCCTTCTTGATTGATCAGGCCAGGCGAGAGAACCATGCAGGAACTTGGCCCTGTCAACCGAGGAGGTTGGGGACTGGCATAGGCAGGAGGAGCAAGAGTACACAGAGTGGCTTGGGCCCGCCCGATGTGCACTCAACTGCTTTTTTTCCAGAATAAATCAACAGATCTTTACGTGAAAGGTAGCATTACATTGAGCTCACTTCATATGAAAGAAAGCTGAGCTGCACTAACCCGGCACTGCCACTACATTTTGAATAGAGCTGTCCTTCCAACTCTACTCAGAAGCTATGCATCGGAGACTGTGGGGAAAAGCTGATCAGTGGGGTGTGTGTTGTCAGACCACCACTGATCAGCTATTGATGACCTGTTCTAAGGATAGATCATCAATATCAGGAGCCCGGAAAATCCCTTTAAGCCTAAATTCAAATAATTAATGGCCAGTTATGATTTAATTAAACTTCAGTGTCCTCCATGGCAGTATTCTGTATACTCTATTAATCTAACAGAGGGATTATTATTGTTAAATTGATAAGGAAACCACTTTTTAGGCCTTTATCAAGGACCTGACAAGAAATCTGTAAGCGGGTTGCACTTAACCTAAACATTCTCCTAGACTTAAAGATAAGGTCTTGTAAAATCTCCTGACAGCGTTCCAGCCAACCAGTAATTGTTTTTATCCCCTGGAAAGATATGCCTTGAAAAAGAGCTCAGCTTTCTATGACTGGCAGGTAATAAATAGCAAACTCTTGAGGATAAAATGAAAAACACAATGCATTCAGAGATCCAGACCTTTGTGACCACAGGTCGAGGAGGGATGACTTGTAAAAGTCTGGATTATCATTTAGCACTTAGGCAAATCAGTTGGAACTCAAGATAGGTTAAGTATGCAGGGCATGAATTATCTAGCTGCCAGAATGAGAGCGGCCCATGAAGAGAGGAATTTCCTCTATGTAAACAGCATCCAGGGGCGTAACGATCGCAGTCGCAGAGAGTGCGACTGCGACCGGGCCCGGCGGGGGAGGGGGCCCGCTTCGCTCACATGTAATGGGAGCGCTCTGACAGGGCCCGGCATGAAGCACAGTGACAATGCCGGGCCCCGGTTAGACCGATCTGTTAGCATGTATAATATGCGCCCCTGCAGAGACTAGACGGGGAGCAGAGGCAAGTGAGGCAAGTGGGGGGTGGCGCGCATACTCACCCGGCAGTTCTTGTCACTGCCGGGTTGTCCTCTCCAGCGTGAAGCAGGGAGCACTCTCCGCTCTCCGCTTCACTTACCTTCACAGCGCTGGAGCTCCCCTGCTGGCTGCTCATGGCACTGCTGGCTGTGGGAGGAGTGCTGAAGCCCGGGAATCAGCCTCCAGAGACCAGGTCCAGAACAGCCAGCACTGCAGCACGATGTGTGTAATACCTTCTTCCCTGATGACAGGTATGTTTTTTGTTTTTAAATAAAGCTGCAGACTGGAGGCAAAGGGGGTTGGGGGGTCGCCCAACAAGCATGAGGGGGCACAAAAGTGGGCATTTTAGTGAGGGGGCACCTAATCTGACATGACTACTGTAAGGGGGCCCATATTCTGGCCATAACTACTGTAAGGGGCCCATATTCTGGCCATAACTACTGTGAGGGGGCACATATCTGGGCATATTACTGTGAGGGGGCACATATCCGGGCATATTACTGTGAGGGGCACATATCCGGGCATATTACTGTGAGGGGGCACATATCCGGGCATATTACTGTGAGGGGGCACATATCCGGGCATATTACTGTGAGGGGGCACATATCTGGGCATATTACTGTGAGGGGGCACATATCTGGGCATATTACTGTGAGGGGGCACATATCTGGGCATATTACTGTGAGGGGGCACATATCTGGGCATATTACTGTGAGGGGGCACATATCTGGGCATATTACTGTGAGGGGAACATATCTGGGCATATTACTGTGAGGGGGCACATATTTGGCCATAACCACTGTGAGGGGGTATAACTAGGTGTGAGGGGCCACAAGGAGGACATAACTATTGTGAAGGGGCCACAAGGTGGGCTTCACTACTGTTAGGGGCCACAATGTGGCCATTAGTGCTGTGTGGTAGCACTTAGGGAAATGTCCTAGATTACCCTGCTATACCATCACCAACCCTTCCTGATGTGATTATTCTTTTTTCTCACCACAGGGACCTTGTTCTGGATCCAGCGGACATCACGCCAACGCCAGCGACACCCTGGATGAGGTAGGACCGGATTTTATTAGTTAGGAATGGGTGAGTGTAGCCATACATTGGGCTAAGGTCCGCAATTCCGTTATGCATTTTGTGGAACGGAATTGCGGACCCATTCATTTCTATGGGGACACACTTTGTCCCGCTCGGATCCAGAATTGCGGATCCGCACTTCCGGGTCCGCACTTCTGTTCCGCAAAAAAATAGAACATGTCCTATTCTTGAAAGAAAAGGCATTTTCTATATAGTGCCGGCTTTGTGCGGTCCGCAAAATGCGGAATGCACATTTGATGCCTTTATATAAATGGGGGGGGGGCCTAATCCAAAGTTTGCACCCGGGCCCATAACACTCTAGTTACGCCACTGACAGCATCATGACATGTGAACAAGGACTCGAGAACGAAGGACCCTTTAAGATTGCCACATGATGCCATTCTTTTTTGTAGGTGCACAAGGGAGTAAAGGCGCTTATACATGTGCTGACTGAGAAGGCAATTATTGGGAAGGAACTGTTTCTTCTCGATAACTGCCTGCTGGTCAGTGGAGGTAAAAAGCATTTACATGCAGCAATCACCACCTCTGTAGGGGGACCAGCGATGGCTGCCATTGATTCTCCTCCTATAGATTCATTGTTTCTAGGCAGCAGATCCTTGTTTACACAGCACGATCTGCAGCCCAGAAATGATGATTTCATCCGGTGAATGAGCATTTTGCTTGCTCATCAGGTGATCTGCAGCACCTTTACATGGCCAGATTAGAGCATTTGTACTAACGTTTGTTTCTGATAATCAACACGACCATAACTGAGTTAAATTGATAAGACTGTTATGGATTGCAACACAGCAAAGTGATAGTAGCGCCAAATAGCAGGGACTTGGTTCATCAAATATTCACATAGAAAATCATGAAACTCTTTTTTTCTATGCAAATAGTTTTTTGATGCAAGTCAAGTCACATATGGTAAAAAAAAATCTGCCAATGTTTCCATCCAACTGGACCTTGTTCGAGGCAATAATCTGTGATGTCTGAGAAGTAGAGAAGGATGGTTGTACATCATCATGTATGTCTCTTTGCTCCTCTTTGCATTGAAGAAAAAGTGGTGTGGTTTTCTATGTGAATATTTGCAAGACTGATAGGGTCCCTACCATTTGGCATTGCTATCACTTTACCAGGTGTCCAACCACAAGTCCTCTTTCAAATGACTGAGTGTTCCATCATTTCAATGATTCTGTGCACAGTTCAGGTGGCAATCTTCACCCTGACTCTCCCTGGGCCCTCCCTGGACCTTTTTGGGGTTCCTGATCAGTGATTGTTTGGGTGCCCTTGATGTTTAATAGTCAGCAGGGTGCAAGGCAGGAGTACAGGAGTAAGGACCAGTGGATGATGGAGGCAATCACTAGGCCTAGTTTAATAAGAATAACTATAGTCTATCTTTACTGAGTAGATGATGAGAGTTGCTGTACAAACAGCAGCAATTGGTACAGTCCTGTGGTATATCACAGAGCTTGCAGGGTAATAGTAGTACCTGGGTTTATCTCATGCTCAGCAAATGTTGCAATCCTGTCAAATAACCACAACCATGCAGTTCTGTTCTCACTAACTGTTTCTGCAATTCCCAGGCTGCCAGGTGCAGATCTTAGATCCGAATAGCCAGTCCGTCTCAAAGTGTTGCAGACCCTCAAGGTAATTAACCCTTTCCACAACCAGTAAAGTCTTTATGCCATAAACGAGTGGTGCCTTACTGTCTGAATCCAGTGTATGGCCTTGGCGATTCTAGACCTTCTATGGCTGCCTGATCTCTTTCTATCAGAAGTTTCCTTGCGTTTAAGTAACTCTCTAGCAGCTTTTCAGGACTTCCCGCACAACACTGACTTTCATGTTTTTTCATTAATCATGGGATACATCCCTTGAAAGTGGTATTGCAGTCTTATACTTTTTTGATATTTCAAATCTACTGAGTCCAATCTACTGGCAGAGTATGATTGCTATCAGGCCTATGGGAGATATGAAACTGCAACTCACATTGCCTAAAGGTTCTTTTACAAGGGCATATACCCAGACAATTATTGGGAACAAACTGAATGTTCCCTCAAACTGCCTGATTGTGAGTGGAGGTGATAGCTACATATACATTAAACATACGTTGAAACACATACTACGATGTATCATGGTCTGTGTCAGACATGTTGCAATACATTTTCCCTATGTGAGAAATATTTTTTTTTAGCTTTTCTTTATGCAATAATGTTCTCATCCAGTCCATATAGAATAGGAACTCTATCTTACTTACTATTAAAGTGAAATCAGGTGGAATACGGTGTGTCCAGCATTGAAGGATGCTTTTGCTCATAGCCGCCAAATAATAATTTTATAAGAATAAGATTCTCCGTTCTGATACATAAAAATTACCTGCAGGTTCATCATCCTCTGGCACTCCAGCTGTTCTGAAACTACAACTCCCAGAATTCTCCTTTCAATTCTATGTGAGTTACAATAACAGCCGAGTAAGTGTGCATGCTGGGAGTTGTAGTTTCACAGCAGCTGGAGTGCCGAAGGTTACTGATCTCTGGTGTAGAGGGACACATTTTAATACTGGAATAACGGCAAAAAGTATGCCTTATAAAAAATGATTAAGGCCATTGCTTGGTACGAAACATATGGGAGAATAATATTTAATTTCCACTGTGATAGTTGAGTGGTCCATTTGCTCTGGACCAAAGCTGTGTTTGTTCAGTTAATCTAGGGTCTAATAAGATGATATATGTGACTCATAGAGAATTGTTGGGATTAAGCCTGGACACCCAGTTTTTCCAGATGGTGAGCTCTAGAGTCTAAATAAATCATATGCAAAACTTGATTGGCTCCGGATTTGCAAATAAATAAAAACACAGAATTGAGCAATTGCTTCATCATAGGTAATTATATCACTAGTCGAGGAGAGTAAGTCAGCAACATAGGTGCCAGTGTGTATAGTGTTTTGTACAGAGAGGGGGCCTACCCTCTAGAAAGGAAGCAATGTAGAGTGATGAAGGGGAAGAGCATAAAAGAAGGTTTTCTTTAGCCTTTTTTTCTATTTTTAATTGTTCTTATTAAGAACTTTTCCATCGCTTTTTCAGGGGAGTAGGGGTCTTGGCTGTTGGAAGTATAGTAGTTTAGGAAACATGATCATTTTGATAAGATGGTATTTTCTGGCAAAAGAATGGGAGAAGGATTTCCAAGAAGAGAGTTCTTGAATAATTCTATGGATCATTTGGGTAATATTAAGATAATATAGCTTGTGTGGGTTGGCTAGTAAATTAATGCCTAGGTATTTCAGAGAATCAGATGTGAAGGGAAAGGAATTCTTCCATCCGTAATGGGCCAACGGAACAACTGGAAGGGACTCCGATTTTAAAAATTTGACCCAGAAGCCCGAAATCATGCCAACCTGATCATCAAGTTCATTTTCTGACTTATCACACATCAATAAACAATACACATTTTCCTCTTACTCTAAGGCCTCTTTCACACGGGCGAGTTTTCCGCGCGGGTGCAATGCGTGAGGAGGACGCATTGCACCCGCACTGAATCCGGACCCATTCATTTCTATGGGGCTGTGCACATGAGCGGTGATTTTCACGCATCACTTCTGCATTGCGTGAAAATCGCAGCATGCTCCAGTTTCTGCGTTTTCCACGCAACGCAGGCCCCATAGAAGTGAATGGGGCTGCGGGAAAATCGCAAGCATCCGCAATCATGTGCGGATGCGTTGCGATTTTCCCGCATGGTTGCTAGGATACGATCGGGATGGGGACCCGATCGTTATTATTTCCTTTATAACATAGTTATAAGGAAAATAATCGCATTCAAATTACAGAATGCAATGTGCCCGGGCTTTAAAGGGTTAAAAATAATAAAGAGTGAACTTACCTTCTCCCATTATGCGCGCAGAGCCCCAGAACGTCTTCTCTCTTGATAGTTTTGTTGCTTGAGGACCTGTGGTGACGTCACAGGGTCACATGGTCCAATCATAGAAGCATTTGAGTGGACCATGTGACCCATGTGATCCTGTGACATCACGGCAGGTCCTTCATCCGTTGAAGGACCTGCCGTGATGTCACAGGATCACATGGGTCACATGGTCCACTCAAATGCTTCTATGATTGGACCATGTGACCCTGTGACGTCACCACAGGTCCTCAAGCATCAAAACTATCAAGAGAAGACGTTCTGGAGCTCTGCGCGTACAATGGGAGAAGGTAAGTTCACTCTTTATTATTTTTAACCCTTTAAAGCCCGGGGCACATTGCATTCTGTAATTTGAATGCGATTATTTTCCCTTATAACTATGTTATAAAGGAAAATAATTACACATACAGAATACTCATCCCGAAACCAGACTTCAGTGATGAAGTCTGACTTCGGGTCTGGGTACCAAGCATGCGGATTTTTTCACGCGCGTGCTTAACGCACTACAAACGTTAGCACACGCGCGGAAAAATCACGGCGATTCCCGCAACGCACCCGCATCTTATCCGGGCGTCAAACATGACGCCAGTGTGCAAGAGGCCTAAGAGTTTATTTTGAGGACTTTACTTGGGGACTTGTGAAAGTTTTACAAAATAAGCATTTTTACTGTCTTTAATAATCATCCACAGCTCAGTGGGCAGCCTGACAACCCCATTTATCAATATGTTTGGGTTTGTATTGAAGTCTTTATGTCCTACTAGGAGATTCAACCTGGCCAAGATTGAAAGGTATAAGTAATTGCTTGAAACGTGAAATTATAATGTTTACAACCAAAACAATTACATATTCCACAGTATGTATTGGGGTCACCTGCACTGTGCTTTCAGTCTCTGGGCCCTGAATATAACCTCTCTCAGTTACATCTGCAAACCCTAGAGCCAAAGACAGTGTAGGCCACAAAGTGAGAAATGAGAGAACATATTGACTATGAGTATGGGTAAATTTATCAAGCTCTTCACTGCAGAATTTCGGCTTTAAAATGTCACAAAAATTGTGACATTTTGCATTTTTGAAATATGGGTGGGTAAGTGGATTTTTAGTAAGTCGCAAAAATTGTTGCTCCAGCAAAAGGGTGGTATAAAGAATGGAATTACATCTCTAGACAGAAGTGTTAGACTTAAAGATGCAGCAACTTTATAAAACATTGGCCTACATTTACTAATGTGAGTACACCTCGATTTTGCTGTAAATTGCACCAAAAACAGCCCAATTTTGCACATCTAGATTTAGAGAAAGTGTCTGCAGCTAGTCCAAAAATTGGCTTGGTTTACCAGAAAAGGGGCATGTGTTCATAGGAAAGGAAGCATGAGCTAAGATGCAACATTTGTACCAAAAGTGCACCACAATTCTTGCGGGCTGAGAATCCGCCAGATAATCACTCGTTCGTCGGCTAATTGAATTGCTTGTGTAGGCGCATAAATCGTTGTTTGCCGGCAACAGATTGTGCCATCTAAACACGCTCTATTACCAGCAAACAATGAGTCTGTATGGGGATGAATGATGGCAAAATGATCACTCCTCCCCATACTGTAAAGGAGATCGCTGCATAAAACTGCAGCTGTCTCCTCCACTGATGAGCAAGTGATTTTACCAGGTGATTGCCTGCTGAATTGTCTCCCTCTAAAGGGGCCTTACGTTTACACCCATCTGTAATATTAGTAAATCTTTCCCATTGTGTGACATAGGACAGATTTGGCACAAATTACAGCAAAGCAGACTCCTGCAAAACTGACTTTAAACATGCTATTTCTCCCCCTATGACTTTATCAGTATCGTAGTCATTCTGTTGTGTGATGATGCTCTGCACGCTCGTTCACTTATATGTCCCCTTTGTGGTGGGATTATTTGGTCATTTTATGGCACTATTATTTGATCAATATATACAGTAGTGCACCTAGCCTTTCTGCTGCCTAAGGTGAAAATTGAAACAGCGCTCCCCATGCCAAATTCTCAACCTAACCTCTTCCCTCCTGACATTATATATAGCACTACAGAACATACAGGGTAATACAGCGCCCCCTTACCTCTTACCTCCCAGTGATGTCTTCTTAGATGCAGATATTCTCTTTCCTAATCTTCTCCTTTCAGACCACCATGATCATTTCTTTCAGCCGTTTCTCATCTCTGCAGAGATTGACAGACATGTTAGTTTCCTACTTTTTCATCATCCTTCCCACCTTCTGAACACCCCATCCTGTCACCCCAGTACTGTGCCTGCTGTGCTCCTCCATACTATACTGCAGAAATAGAAACAGCATATAAATGCCCCTTATAATGTGTGCCAGTACAAAATAATGCCCCCATTGCACACCAGTACAAAAACAAATGGCCCCATAATGTGTGGCAGCACAAAAAATACCTTCTCTGTGCTCCCAGTAGAACCAATGTCCCCATAAGTGTTAATTCCCCTACTGTGTGCCAGTACACAAAATACCCCCTCTTAGTGGCCCCAGTATAGCCATTGTTTCCATAGTTCCCCCATAACATGTGCCAATACCCCCTTGTGTGCGCCAGTATAAAAATACTCCCAATTAGTGCCCCCAGTAGAGATAATGTCCCCCATAGTGCCCCTACAATGTGTGTCAGTATAAAATACTCCTATATAGTGCCCCCACAGTGCCCCCCTAATCTGTGCCAGAATAAAATTCCTCTATGTAGTGCCCCCATAATCTGTGCCAGAATAAAAATCCCTCTATGTAGTGCCCTCCATAACCTGTGCCAGAATAAAATTCTCCTATATAGTGCCCCCTATAATCTGTGCCAGAATAAAATTATCTTATATAGTGCCCCCTATAATGTGCACCAGAATAAAGTTCACTTATATTGTACCCCCAGTAGATATCCCCATAGTCTGTATAACAGAAAATAATGCACTATAAAAATAGATGCAAGCATAACATATTGACTAAGCCCTCACTCTCTATAAAAACGGAGACACTTGGTCAATACATTTTGATCAAAATACATCTAAGCCCACCTACCAACGACAAGGTGGTCTTAGTTCAGGCGGGTTCCTATGCTAACCTATTCATGCTGTGGTGCATTTTTCTGGAGCACAGTCCCCGCACATATGGTGTGCTGCCCCTTGTTACCTCCATGTGCATCAGCAACCGGTGGGAGGAGAGACTTAGAGATTGCTGTTCACAAGCGCAAACCATCCAACTTGAAGGAGCTGGAGCAGTTTTGCAAGGAGGAATGGGCAAAAATCCCAGTGGTAAGATGTAGCAAGCTCATAGAGACTTATCCAAAGCGACTTGGAGCTGTGATTGCTGCAAAAGGTGGCTCTACAAAGTTTTGACTTTAAGGGGGTGAATAGGTATGCACATAGAATTTTTCTGTTCTTTTGTCCTATTTGTTGTTTGCTTCACAATAAAAAAAAAAAAAAACATCTTCAAAGTTGTGGGCATGTTCTTTAAATTAAATGATGCAAATCCTCAAACAATCCATGTTAATTCCAGGTTGTGAGGCACCAAAACACGAAAAAAAGTCAAGGGGGATGAATACTTTTGCAAGGCACTGTATGTGGCTTCGAAGCAGACGGATGGTCACTGCACCTCTGGTAACGAAGTTGGATCTGCAGAAAAGGATTCAAATTCCCTGGAAGTTTCAGAATTGGACCCCCGCTGATTGGCAAGGGTTGCCTTCTCCCATGAGTCATGTTTTCTGCTACATTGAATGGATGAACGCTGGCAGACGAGAAGCATTAGAAAGCAAACCCCCTGCAACCATTGAAGAACACAAGCTGGTGGTGACAGCTGTATGGTTTGGGGAATGTTTTTCTGGCATTCTCTGGGCCCACCCATCCATGTGGAAGGCTTTCTCAACTGATATGGGTATGAATCCATCCTTGCAGATCACGTGCACCTATACATGCTGATTGTCTTTCTTGGGGCAGATGGGATATTCGTGAAAGACAATGCGACATGTCACATGGCTAGAAATGTCCGACGATCGTTGGATGAGCATGATCAAGACTTCCAAGTACTACCCTGTTCCCCTAATTTCCCAGACTAGAACCCAATTGAGCATTTATTGGACAGCCTCAATTGCCGTGTTCACTCTATGGATGCACCCTCTAGCAGCTCTGGGATACATTGTAGAAAGCATGGCTCGAGATACACCTGGGACAACCTAGCAGAGGACCTTATTCAGTTGTTCCAGGCCTGTCTAGCAGCAATCCGTATTGCACATGGCCTTTACTTTGGATATTAGCTGGTGGTCATAATAATGTGACTCGACTGTGTATCATTTAACAAATTTGTACACATTCTTAGTTTATGTATGTGTAATGTATGATTGTACGTAAGATTATTTTCCACTACATTTAACACAAAAATTATATTCTGTAGGGAATCGCATCAGTTTGTGTGAAGTGACCACGCTGTTAAATGTCTTCTTTTGCATTAATTGTTGAAGTGAAATCTCAGTACTTTATTCAAGAGTGACTAATACTGACAGACGGCTCGCATGTGGGTGGCTGTCTTCTATTCCATTGTGACCATCTGAAATATATCACCTGTCCTACTTGATATATTAGGATATGCCCAAATGCATGATGCACGTTTCTGCAATGGGGAAATTAATGTCCATTGACAGAGACAATTAATGATTAGATACAAAACAAAAAGATTAAGGGGTTCATTTACTAAGACCGGCATTTTAGACACGGGTCTTAATAAGCCCCTGCGCAGGCGGCGGATCCAGCACTAGTCTAAATGTATGCCAGTTTCCTTGTTGTCTTGCATTTAGACCATTTTCTACACCTAAGAGACATAGAAAATTATGAATAAGATGGGCCTTCCAGACCGTCCCCTTCCCAACCCACTTTTTTAGACCTGGCCATTAGCGGGGAAAAGTCGCAGATTGCGGTGCAAATAATCTTTGTATCACAATATGCACCAGAAAAAAAGCCCAATATAGGCATATTTCTGAACGTAAATGACACCCTAAATTTTGACGTTTACTCGGATACAGTTTTGTACCCCAACAATTTAGTGTATGTGCAGAATGTACGATGGACCCTGAATATCGCCCATGAAGGCAAACAAGCTTAGATTCTTCTTAAGAACCTTCTTAATCCTAAAATTTCCCTCATATAAGTGACAGCTATCATATCTCAATAGTCAAATTGTATATTGTATAACGTTATCAGTAAAACTTTTTATCCTGACTAACATTGTACTGACTTGCAATAATAATCATAAATCTTAACCACTTCCAGACCGGGCCATTTACCCCCTTCCTGACCAGGCCTAATTTTGCAAATCTGACATGTGTTACTTTATGTGGTAATAACTTTGGAACGCTTTTACTTATCCAAGCCATTCAGAGATTGTTTTCTCGTGACACATTGTACTTCATGTTAATGGTACTTTTGAGTCAATATGTTTTACCTTTATTTATAAAAAAATCCAAAAGTTAACGATCGCTAATTTCTAAATTTGAATCTCTCTGCTTTTAATACAGATAGTGATGCCTCATAAAATATTCATTAATTAACATTCCCCAAATATCTAATTTATGTTGGCATCATTTTGGTAATGTAATTTTATTTTTTTAGGCTGTTAGAAGGTTTAGAATTTTTGAAGCAATTTTTGAAATTTTTAAGAACATTTCCAAAGTCAACTTTTTTAAGGAACAGATCAGTTCTGAAGTCACTTTGTGGGACTTACATAATAGAACCAACCCATAAATGACCCCATTTTAGAAATGACATCCCTCAAACTTCAAAACTGGTTTTAGAAATGTTGTTAACCCTTTAGGCATTCCACAGGAATGAAAGCAAAATAGAGGTGAGATTTCAATATGTCACTTTTTTCTGCAGATTTTCCATTTTAATCAATTTTTTCCTGGAACACATCAAGGGTTAACAACAAAACAAACCTCAATATTTATTATCTTGATTCTGAAGCTTGCAGAAACATCCCATATGTGGTCGTATACCGCTGTTTGGGCACACAGCAGGGCACAGAAGGCAAGGAGCGCCATATGGTTTTTGGAGGGCAGATTTAGCTGGAATGGTATTTGGGCTCTATGTTGCGTTTGAAGAGGCCCTGAGGTAACCCCACAGTGAAAACCCCCAAAAAGTGACCAGATTTTGTAAACTACACCACCCAAGGAATTTTTAAGGGGTATAGCGAGCATTTCACTCAACAGCTGTTTCATCGAATTTTTAATACTTGGGTGTGAAAATGAAAAATTACATTTTTTTTACAAGAAAATGGTGCTTTAGGCCCAAACTTTATTTTTCACAAAAGATAACAGGAGAATACCCCCCCCCACCAATTTGCTACCCACTTTCTCTTAAATACAGTAAGGCCCCAATTGTGGCTGTAAACTGTTATTTGGAGATACGCCAGGGCTCAGAAGGGAGGGAGTGGCATCTGAATTTTCTAACATGGAATTTTCTGTCATGGTTTTTAAGAGCAATAACTTTTCTATTTAGGGCTTATTTTGTACAAGACAAGCTGTAGTATTTATTGGCACCATTTTGGTGTACATTTGGCTTTCTGGTTGCTTTTATCTCATTTTTGTGAGGTAAAGTCACTAAAAAAGGTATTTGGCGTCATTTTTCTATCCTTTTTTTACACTGTTCACTTGATGGGGTAGATAATGTGATATTTTTATAGATCTGATCATTATGGATGCAACGATACTAAACATGTCTAGTTTTTTTTTTTTTTTCACTTTTCTGGTTAAAGTGTGAGGGCTTGTTTTTTGTGGGAAGAGTTGACGTTTTTATTGCTACAATTTTGGGGTACATACGATTTTTGATTGATATGTTTTATGTGAGGTGAGGTGACTAAAAAAACTGTTTTTTTTACACTGTTCACTTGATGGGGTAGATTATGTGATATTTTTGTAGAGCCAATTGTTACAGATGCGGCGATACCAAATATATATATATATTTTTTTTATATTTTACTCAATAAGAGAATTTTTTGAAATAAAATCATGTTTTTGTGTTGCAATTTTCATAGAGCCATATTTTTTTATTTTCCTGACTATGGTCTTGTGAGGGGGCTAATTTTTTGCGGGATAAGGTGATGTTTTTATTGCTAGCATTTTGGGGTACATACGACTTTTTGATTGATTAACATTATGTTTTTTGGGATGTGAGCTCACTAAAAAATCTGTTTTGGCGAAATGTTTATTATTTTTTTACGGTGTCCACCTGATGGGGTAGATCATATGATATTATTATAGAGCCGGTCGTTGCGGACACAGTGATACCAAATATGTTTATTTTATTGTTTTTCTTCTATTTTTTAAATAACGGATTTGGGGGGAATTTTTTTTATGTGAAACTTTAAAAAAAAAATAATTTCACTTTCTTTTTTACATTTTTTATTTTACACTTTGAGTTCCCGATAAGGTCATACAAGATCTCTGGGGTACATTTAACTTCTTTTTTTTTTTTTTACTATTGATTTCTCCTGTAACTGGGGCTGACATAGTAGCCCCAGTTACAGGGGAAATACACCACCCAGAGAGGCTGTACAGCATAATACAGACCCGACAGCCCCTGCACTCTCCTGGCCCGGTGGTCACATGACCACCAGGCCAGGAAAGGAAGCGGCATAGTGCTTCCTGATCTGTATACACAGCACTCGTTGAGCGGTGTGTTATCAGCGATCTAGAAGGCAGGGACACCAAGGAACGGTCCCTGCCTTCTCTCTGGAGTGCCCTGCTGTCACTGAAAGAGGCCCCCCGCTCGGCAACTGCACAATTAGCATGCAGCTGCCATCTCTGAATGGATGTTCCAGAATCTCCATTCAGAGATAAACCGACCACCCAAGGACATTTATAGTCAATGGGCGGTCAGGAAGTGATTAAGCTGTATTTGCTAGCAATGGCCCTGGAAAAGCTGAGTAAGAATCCCTGCGATAATACCTCTATACTGTACCACAGCTAGAAAGATTTGTTACTCAGTGTCCAAGAACAGCGGGGTAACATTATGTGGGACTGTAATAGAGACTGCAGAATACTAAATCTGCCAAGATAAATCCACCTCTCCTCTCCCAAATAGTGCTATAGCTAGGCAGATTTGGTTTTCAGGGTACAGTGAAAGCTTGGTTACAACCATATGGAGCTGTAATAGAGATTACAGAATACTAAATTTACCAAGATAAATCCTCCTCTCCACTCCCAAATAGTGTCATAGCTAGGCAGATACTGTATGCCTTTCAGGGTCTTGAGCAAGCTGGGTTACAGCCACATGGAACGGTAATAGAGGATGCAGAATAACAAATCTACAAACATATGCCCCCCTCCCCATTCCTAAATACTACCATAGCTAAGAAAATCTGCCGTTCAGGGTCCTGGGAAAACTTGGTTACAATCATGTGAAGCTGTAAAATAGACTGCAGAGTACTAATTCTACCTAGATAAATCCTCCTCCTCACTCCTAAATAATGATATAGCATTCAGGGCCCTAGAAAAGCTGGGTAACCTGCACAATGTAAAGGTAAAATTATATAGGCCGTGTGTACAACCAGGGGTGGGATTCAAAATTTTAACAACAGGTTCCCTACTCAACAGGGAATGGCATACATGCGGCATCATGACACATATTTACAAAAACACCACACATAAATACACTTTCTTCAGACATACACTCACCTAAAGAATTATTAGGAACACCTGTTCTATTTCTCATTAATGCAATTATCTAGTCAACCAATCACATGGCAGTTGCTTCAATGCATTTAGGGTTGTGGTCCTGGTCAAGACAATCTCCTCAACTCCAAACTGAATGTCAGAATGGGAAAGAAAGGTGATTTAAGCAATTTTGAGCGTGGCATGGTTGTTGGTGCCAGACGGGCCGGTCAGAGTATTTCACAATCTGCTTAGTTACTGAGATTTTCACGCACAACCATTTCTAGGGTTTACAAAGAATGGTGTGAAAAGGGAAAAACATCCAGTATGCGGCAGTCCTGTGGGCGAAAATGCCTTGTTGATGCTAGAGGTCAGAGGAGAATGGGCCGACTGATTCAAGCTGATAGAAGAGCAACGTTGACTGAAATAACCACTCGTTACAACCGAGGTATGCAGCAAAGCATTTGTGAAGCCACAACACGCACAACCTTGAGGCGGATGGGCTACAACAGCAGAAGACCCCACCGGGTACCACTCATCTCCACTACAAATAGGAAAAAGAGGCTAAAATTTGCACAAGCTCACCAAAATTGGACTGTTGAAGACTGGAAAAATGTTGCCTGGTCTGATGAGTCTCGATTTCTGTTGAGACATTCAAATGGTAGAGTCCGAATTTGGCGTAAACAGAATGAGAACATGTATCCATCATGCCTTGTTACCACTGTGCAGGCTGGTGGTGGTGGTGTAATGGTGTGGGGATGTTTTCTGGGCACACTTTAGGCCTCTTAGTGCCAATTAGCCATCGTTTAAATGCCACGGGCTACTTGAGCATTGTTTCTGACCATGTCCATCCCTTTATGACCATCATGTACCCATCCTCTGATGGCTACTTCCAGCAGGATAATGCACCATGTCACAAAGCTCGAATCATTTCAAATTGGTTTCTTGAACATGACAATGAGTTCACTGTACTAAAATGGCCCCCACAGTCACCAGATCTCAACCCAATAGAGCATATTTGGGATGTGGTGGAACAGGAGCTTCGTGCCCTGGATGTGCATCCCTCAAATCTCCATCAACTGCAAGATGCTATCCTATCAATATGGGCCAACATTTCTAAAGAATGCTATCAGCACCTTGTTGAATCAATGCCACATAGAATTAAGGCAGTTCTGAAGGCAAAAGGGGGTCCAACACCGTATTAGTATGGTGTTCCTAATATTTCTTTAGGTGAGTGTATGCTATACACATATAAATAACTCTTTAACCACTTCAGCCCCCCTAGCTTAAACACCCTTAATGACCAGACCACTTTTTACAATTCTGCCCTACACTACTTTCAAAGTTTATTGCTCGGTCATACAACTTCGCACCCAAATCAATTTTACCTCGTTTTCTTCTCACTAATAGAGCTTTTATTTGGTGGCATTTCATTGCTGCTGACATTTTTACTTTTGTTGATATTAATCAAAAATGAACAAAATTTTTGCAAAAAAATGACATTTTTCACTTTCTGTTGTAAAATGTTTAAAAAAAACAACATTTCTATATAAAAATTTTCTCTAAATTTATTGTTCTACATGTCTTTGATAAAAAAATAATCCAATAAGTGTATATTTATTGGTTTGGGTAAAAGTTATAGCATTTACAAACTATGGTGCAAAAAAGTGAATTTCTGCATTTTGAAGCAGCTCTGACTTTCTGAGCACCTGTCATGTTTCTTCAGGTGCTAGAATGTCAGGATAGTATAAATACCCCCCAAATGACACCATTTTAGAAAGAAGACACCCCAAAGTATTCACGGAGGGGCATGGTGAGTCCATGGATGATTTCATGTTTTTTCATAAGTTAGAGGAAAATGACACTTTCTGAGGAAAAAATAAATAAAATAAAGTTTCCATTTCTGCTAACTTCTGGCAAAAAAAAAAAAAACTCCCACGGACTCACTATGCCCCTCAGTGAATTCCTTGGGGTGTCTACTTTCCGAAATGGGGTCATTTGTGGGGTGTGTTTACTGTTTTGGCATTTTGGGTGGGGCTAAATTGTGAGCAACCCTGTGAAACCTAAAGGTACTCGTTGGACTTTACGCCCCTTGACGCACCCAGGCTGCAAAGAAGTGGCACATGTGTGGTATCGCCGTACTCAGGAGAAGTAGGGCAATGTGTTTTGGGGTGTATTTTTACATATACCCATGCTGGGTGAGAGAAATATCTCTGTCAACTTTGTATAAAAAAAATCTAAAAGTTGTCATTTACAGAGATATTTCAGGATTAGGATTTCACAGGGCATTTTTACGCATTTGGATTCCAGACTTCTTCGCACGCATTAGGGGGCCCTGAGATATATCTCTGTAAATGACAACTTTTTAAAAATTTAAAAAGTTGTCATTTACAGAGATATATCTCTCACCCAGCATGGGTATATGTAAAAATACACCCCAAAACACATTGCCCTACTTCTCCTGAGTATGGGGATACCACATGTGTGACACTTTTTTGCAGCCTAGGTGCGCAAAGGGGCCCAAATTCCAATTAGTACCTTTTAGGAGGGCATTTATACGCATTCGGATTCCAGACTTCCTCTCACGCTTTAGGACCCCTAAAATGCCAGGGCAGTATAAATACCCCACATGTGACCCCATTTTGGAAAGAAGACACCCCAAGGTATTCCGTGAGGGGCATGGCGACTTCATAGAGGATTTTTTTTTAGCACAAGTTAGCGGAAATTGACTTTTTTTTTTTTCTTACAAAGTCTCATATTCCACTAACTTGTGACAAAATTTTTTTTTTTACATGAACTCACCATACCCCTCACGGAATACCTTGGGGTGTCTACTTTCTAAAATGGGGTCACATGTGGGGTATTTATACTGCCCTGGCATTTGAGGGTCTCCGCAATCATTACATGTGTGGCCAGCATGAGGAGTTTTTGCTATTCTCCTTATATTAAGCATATGGGTAATGAGATTTTTTTTTTCCGTTCAGCCTCTGGGCTGAAAAAAAAAAAATGAACGGCACAGATTCATTCGCATCGATCAATGTGGATGAAAAAATCTCTGCCAAAAAATGTGCAAAAAAAAAAAAGTAAGGCCCCATTCACACGTCCGCAAAAATGTCTGCATCTATTCCGCAATTCTGCGGAATAGATGCGGACCCATTCAGTGTGAATGGGGCCGGCGCTGATGCGGAGAGCACACTATGTGCTCGCCGCATCAGCATTTGCGGAGCTGCGGCCGCGAACATTCGGGTTTCGGCCCCCAAACATCCGGCCGCAGCTCCACAAAAGATAGAGCATGTCCTATTCTTGTCCGCAATTGTGGACAAGAAATGGCATTTTCTGAATAGTTCTGGCAATGTGCGGATCCGCAAAATGCGGAAAGCACATTGCCGGTGTCCGTGTTTTGCGGATCCGCGGATCCGCAAAACACATATGGACGTCTAAATGAGCCTTACAGGGGGTGATTAGTGACAGGGGGGTGACAGGGGGTGATCAGGGGGGTGACATGGGGTGATCAGGGGGTTAATCAGGGGTTAATCGGGGGTTAATCAGTGATGGGGGGGTGGATGGGGGGGGTCTGTGTGGTGATTGGTGCATATGTTTCCTCTGGTGGTCCCAAGTAAATGGGACCACCAGAGGAGCAGACAGCAGGCATATCAGACGCTGTTAACAAAACAGCGTCTGATATGCGATTTTTTTTAACTACTACAGCCTGCCAGCGCATGATCAGTGCTGGCAGGCTGTAGTTTAACTTCCTCCCTACGCGATCCCTGTGAACACGCGCGCGTTCACAGGAAATCTCGCCTCTCGCGAGATGACGCACGGATCCGTCCACCCAGAATAACCCGCCCGCCCGCCGAACGCATCTGTGCGTTAGGTGGTCCTGGCGTGGTTAAAGCAGGAGATGTCCACAGCAGAAATCCTTATTTTAGTCCTTCACTCCAGGTAATTCAAGGGAGACAAACACTTCGAGATCATCCTCCAGAAGTGTCAGAGGACACAAACAGTCACTGGCTGATCTCCATGTGTCCGCCTCCCATGTACTGTATTACCTGCAGTGGAGCACTAAAAATAAAGTTTATCACTATTGTTAATGGTGAGCTCCGTGGTTTTCCATTATATTGAACGATAGGTATCACTGATGACATGGAGCACCATTACTTACTGGTTGTATGGAACTACTGATATCAACAGAGAAATTTTGTGCATGGCTACTGTCACTTCTGTAATGCAGACATTTCTGTTATATGAGCCTAAGAGCTCATGCACACGACCGTATGGCTTTTTCAGTATTTTGCGGTCCGCAAAAAACGGATCCGCGAAAAATACGGATGACGTCCGTGTGCATTCCATTTTTTGCTGGCCCCTGATAGAACAGTACTATCCTCATCCGTTATGCGGACAATAATAGGACATGTTCTATCTTTGAATGGAGCGGAAAAACGGAAATACGGAAACGGAAGGCATATGGAGTACCTTCCTTTTTTTTTTTGCGGATCCATTGAAATGAATGGTTCCATATACAGTTCTTATACACATACATACACCCATAACTCCCAACTTTTAAAAAGACCAATACCACCGAGTCTCCTTTGTGCCCCCACACAGTTGTTATGTCTCCTTAGTGCCACCACACAGTAGTTATGTCTCCTTAGTGCCACCACACAGTAGTTATGTCTTCTTAGTGCCACCACACAGTAGTTATGTCTCCTTAGTGCCACCACACAGTAGTTATGTCTCCTTAGTGCCACCACACAGTAGTTATGTCAGCTAAGGACATGTTTGGATGATCATAAAATTCAGTGCTACCATACTTACAGGAAAATGCAGCACAACATGCTTATTACATGCAGTGATGTTTCATCAGATTATACACATTCTCCATCCTCATCTTCTCTGTTTGGACCAGACCACCATGATGACTTCCCTGAGGCACATCTCGTCTCTGCAGACTTTTACACACAGACATCTTAGTTTCTTGACTTTTCCACCACCCTTGCTTCCTGGTGCTCCTATCCCACTTATATTCACACCATTAATTTAGTTATTCTAATACAAATTTTTATTAATATGTCTATATGTATGTCACTTGTTGATAACTTGAATCTTCATGGCTAATTGTGCTACCCACTATTGAAAGACCATATAATTACAGAGAAAAAATCCTTTGGGAAAATTAACAGTTACATGAAAATAAAACATTTTGCCTTCCCACTGTCAGTTAGTAATTAAGAACGGCAAACAGTCATTTACTATGTGAGACACAAGAGACTCAAATGAAGATCTTGTTATGAATAACTAGAAAGCATTGGCACAAAGAACCCAAAGTAGATTACGATCAGGGACAATCTATAGCTGGCTTTAGAATGTGTCATTGTAAAAAGTTCCTATGAAATAGTTTATTGAGATGTGCACCCCTCTCTCTTAATTTTAGTTATAGGCACAGGGGCTCCCCGGGGTTTGTCGTGCCAGGGTACGGTTTGCATTAGGTCCTCTATCACCTTATACTGTATGCACTATGGGGCATATTTATTAAGACTGGCATTTGAGATGCTGTCTTAATAAAGCCCTGTATCTGGCGGTGGATCGCCAGAGTTATGAAGAGGCGCAGGCCTCTCCATAACTTCGGTGCATCCACCGCCGCTTCTAAATGTAAGACATCTTCTGAGCTGTCTTACATTTAGAACATTTTCTACGCCCAAAACAGGCTGCCCGCCCGTCCCCTTCTCCGTCCACGTCAAGCACCCTGCTACTGTCTTTAATGGGCTAACACAGTGTCATCTTATCCATTTATTTCCAGGTCCTCCACACTGTGCATTCCTAATCTGTTTGCCAGTGTTATGTTCATGTAATATGCCTGGTTCCCCAGCAGGTGGCAGCAAATATGGCAGAGCTGTATGTAGGTAGAATGGAGCCTTTTATTCCATTCTAACCCCCCTCTGGAGAGAAGTGGGCTAGTCCTACTTCCTGCAGGAAGGGTGGGGACCAGTTAGAGTCAGTTCTAGTCTTCGCCTAGACTGGAGAAAGGTGTGTTGGGGCACATCTCTGCTGGACGTACCCATTCCAGCCAGAGCACCCTAAGCTCTGCTGGCCATGTAGTCCAAAGCTTGAAGCCTCAGGAGCCAGGAGGAAAGTTCCCTGGCATAACCTCAGACTACAGAGAAGAAGTGCAGCCTACAGAAGAAGCTGAGTTATACAGCCAGCCTGTCAGTACAGCAGAGTCAGAGAGAAACAGAGACATAGCAGAGTTGAGTTTGCCTGCCAGTTTAATGCTAAAGCTTGCTGGAACCAAGACAAAGCCTGAAAACTGTTTGGAGAAACGTTTATTCAAGTAAAGCTGCCATTGAACTTCATCTCAAGGTCTGGACTCCAGTTATTTCTTCAAATCCCTCAATTATTCCCCCTATTTATTGCTTCGGAGCCAAAGCCTGGGGTCCAGCGGTATCCAGGTAGGAGAACCGTCACACACATAAAGAGACATTTTAGGCTGCAACATACCACTCAGCATTTCCTACACCTGGAACGCGTTATAGAGAGGGCCCTGGGGGAGGCGCCTGTTGCAAAAGCCCCCTTTCAGACCTTGCATGAGCAGGGAGAAGTTGCAGATGGAGGTGCAACTAACTGCCATCTGCGCCTGAAATACACCTAATATAGGAGTATTTCAGAATAATAATGACCCCCTATATTTATATGTCTAATTGTTGGTCTGAGTGATGTATATGCACTTGCACTTTATATTTGAGGTTAACTATTGCACATATACTGACCATTGTTAACATTTACTAGAATTGCATACCATCCATTTGTGTGCTTGCATTCCATGTAATAACAATTCTGTAGCATCTATTTCTATGACACCGTGATGTGCCATTCCTTTATTATTCCTGCTGGAAATTATGAATCAATTACTAGCAGTTTGCAGTGAAGGTCCAGCTGGGTGTTACTAGTCAGATGGGTGTCCTTGTACAGTCTTGTATTATCCAATCAATGCTACCAGTGTCAGACTATGCAGGGACACATGTAAGTAGAAAAAGGAAGCAAGTGCTCACCAATTCAGCCACAATAGAGTAATCCGTAGCCCTCAACAGCATCCGAAAACCGCAGACCGAACAGCAATATGTTCAAAAAGTTCCAAAGATTCAGAGCCTTAAAAATCTATAAGTCTTTATTGATGTTGAAAAATATAGTGATAGTTGAAAAACCTCCATGTTTCAGGCCCTTGTGTTCCTTCTCTCCACACTTTGCAGCTATCCCCCACCTAGGAAGGATCCAAGCAGAGCAGGTGGTTCTTTTCTTTGATGTATTGAACTAGAGAATTTACTTATTGTGATATACCGTGAACAAGGGCTTGTATGCAGAGACACAACCTCAACTGGTAACACCCATCTGGACCTCCAAACTGCTAGCAATTCATTCATAAAGTCTAGGAGCAGTAATAAAGGAATTTTACAACATAAAGTCATAAGAATAGATGCTTCAAATTTGTTATTACATTGGAATACAAGAAGTTGCTAAAATAGACATGCCAGGAGAGGTGGCAGGTCCTCTTTAAAACCAGATTTTTGGTCTTTCTACTTCAGGTGTTTTTATGAAGATATGTAAATGTAGGCCTAAGTGTTGAACTCTGAATGTATGAACTCTGCACATGCTGAGCTTTTACTTTTAGGAGGTGTGGTGTCTATCTTTCTGATGTTGGGTCCCTGCACAGTATGACATTGTCCAATCAATGCTGGCAATGGCAGACTGTGCAGGGACATACCGGTTTGGCAGGAGGAATGGTAACAGCCAGTTGGCAATTTATTCATACATTTATATTAGGAATAATAGAGGACTGACACATTTCTAAAAAAAAAAAATTATTGCTTCGGGCTACTAAAACAGACGAGTCAGCAGAGCTGACTTTTTAACTTTGCAGCGAGGGTGAACAATCAGCTCAGGAGGCAGGGAGAGAAGAAGAAAAGGCTAATCTGTCTATTTTTTTGTCTGTCTAATCTGTATGAAATAGAGTTTCCCTCTGCAGTTAAAGCAGTGTGTATCCCTACTTTACTTGTGGTCATATTTTATTAATTCTTCCTTCTATGTTAGAAGAGAAGAGGCTGCCTGCCACATAAATAACACAGATGCAAGGAAAGATCTTCTGGCCAGCACAATCCCATATCTTTAATCATGTTCCAGATAATTTGTCGATGAATATGCACAATATGATTTATATAGACTACACTGTGATTAGCTTTTGGTTCTGAACCGGAATGAATTTCAAAGCCGAGAACATTTAAAATTTATTGGCTTATTACTTCGTACCATCCCCTCTCAGCTGACTTTACATTTAATGAAAGTTATTGATTAGCTACTTGCTTTTTTGGTTTATATCCATAGAAGCAGAATACATTTTCTATACTAAGCAACTTTACAATTCATCAGATAAATTTACTATGGCTTCAACAGAGCAATTGGATTAGTCATAATACCGACATAGTTCTTATTTTTAAAATCAATAATGCAAAATTTTATTAAAAAATTCACAATGAAATAAAGCAAGCTAAGACCAATTTCCCGTTCTGTGTCTGTAGCCCTGTTCCTTTATGATATCATTCCTCATTGAGGTATCCAGAGGATTGTACTGACACTTCAAACATTTTCTTCATGCTTTTTGTATAGCTTAGGGTATGATTACATGTTTTCTCTTTTTTAACATGGTTCTGCTCAATTATTAGAGCAGACCAATGAACATAATGGAAGCTCAGTTTCCGCCAAATGTTGGAAATGAATGGTGCCTGGTAGCCCCTATAATGGGAACCGTGGGGTTTAGGTCATCGAGCATGGCATTTTACTGGGCAAAATGTGCTGCATTTGCAGTATCCCAGGGCAAAGGGTATACAGTATGCAAATTGTTTGCTGTTTAATGCTTTATGCTCTATATACCCAGTATGGTTATAAATGGAGGTGACGGAGCTAATCAGCTCCGGACAGCCCCTACAGGAAGCTTGGGTGTGAATTCTGGATCCGCCCCTGGCTCATTTAGAGTTCCAGCTAGAAGATTGAGGAAGCAACTCCATGTAGTTCATTCCTCACAAGACCGTTCAGAAATCTGCATGGCTGAGCACTGTAAGGTATACTGCTACCTAAGCTATTGAGACTTTACTGCAGTGAGGGACACTGTTAAGACACCCTTCACACTTGGACATGACTTGGCCAGTCATATCTCTAAAACCTGTACACCTCAGTTGTGAATTATAGGCACAACTGCAAAAGTGAGATAATTGCCAGCCATAGATTCTGTAGACTCGAGAAAGATAGACAGATAGTACGATCATTTCTATCCTTGCCCAAATGCATACAAAACCATTACGGGGGATTTGCACTGTATATTATGGGAACTGTGTTTTTGCTATCGTTGGAAGTACTACAACTCCCATTTTGCACTACAGTAAAGAATAACATTTATTCTGTTAAATCTGGCCTGGTTACTAATTCCTGAACCATATGCCGGCCATTGCGCACTCTAAACATCCTGCAGTGCACCCATACAAGCACATAACATCACTGGCACCCCAACTACCATCAGGCAGGAGCCCTAGAACCACGGTGTGCCCTGAGGAAAGAAAGGGTGCGTCCTACTTTCACTGCCTAGACCTAGGGATCAACAATGTGAAGAAATCTATCATGATTAACTGTGACAGATAGAGCAACTACTACTTCCATCCTGCGCTCTAGCTCCCCTTGGCAGATGCTGCACTATTTTGACTGCTATTTTTAATGGAATATGTTACAGAAGCTCCTAATGGAGTCTTCAACGCAGTTCCTTCATCCGGTTCCTTACTTTGCATTTTTGCACAACAAAACATTTTTTATAGGTAGTGATGAGCGAAGAGAGCTTTGGATCCTAGATCCAAAGTCGCTTCACTGAAAAGTTCTTTTAAATACTGTACGGAGATTCATCTCCGTACAGTATTCAAATGTATGGTCTCCGGCAAGTTGAAAGCTCATATCGAGACATCAGTAAATAACTTCGACTTTCGATTTTTAAAATGAAAAAACATTTTAAAACAGGAATCCAAAGTCGGCTTCGGTACTGGCTGGTACCTCTGTACCAAAGCCGACTTCGGAACTAAGTTTTAAAATGGTTTCAAGTTGAAAAATCGAATCCAGAAGTTATTCACTGAAGTCCCGCAAGACTTCGGTGATAATGAATTTCCCTTCCCGGGCCCATACATTTCAATGCTGTACGTAGACAGATCTCCATACAGCATTAAAACAAAGTTTTGAGAGAATCAACTTTGGATCTTGAATCCGAAGCTCGATTCGCACATCCCTATTTGCAGGCACAATGTTGGTATTGCACAGTCTCTGGGGTACCAGTATAGCTATTTTCCGACAACCATACATTTTTCTCTGTGTGAGGAGTTATTTTTTTGTTGCCATCATCATCGGTTCTTTTTCGGGCCACATACAACTCATGGTTCACTTTTTATTCCTATATATTTTTGGGAAGCAGGGTAAAGAAATTCTGTCACTGCTTTTTGTTCTTGCGACGTACACCATTCAGGAAAAATAACGTTATCTTTATTCCGCTGGTCAGTGTGATTAGAAAGATACCAAATTTATATAAATATAAAAAAAAATTGTTTTGCTACATTTTTACAAAACATTTTTATCTAGAAAAATCATGTTTTTACATCACCATTTTCTGAAAGCCATAATTTTCTATTTTTTTTTTTTTTGAGTGATTGTCTTATGTTGGGGCTAATTTTTGAGGGATGAGGTGACATTTTAATTTGTACCATTTTGTGATGGCCTAGTATTACACTTTTATTGAAGCAAAGTGACCAAAAATAGCATAGTTTTTTAATTTTTTAAAGCATTCAGCTGAGGGGGTAGATAATGTGATAGCGGCTGTGCTTGGTACCCAACTCTGCTCCATTCACTTGAATACGGCTGAGCTGTGCCTAGAACATGTGGCCGATGAACGTGACATCACAAGGCCTAGGCTAAGGGGCAAGAAGGTGGTACTACGAGCGCCAGTGCCTTCTCAAACAGCTGATCAGTGGGGGTCCAGAGTGTCAGACTTTTACCAATCAGATACGGATGGCCTATCCAGAGGATTGGTCATCAGTATAAAACTTTCAGAAAACGCCTTTAATTGGACAATTATCATGAATCGCAGTCTCTATTTCATATCTGGATAATTACGCAGTACTGAACGATTTTTGTTCCATTTCAATCCAAAGCCTTTGTCCTATAGTAACCAATTATGGATCTTCCCGCACATGCTGAATTATAAACTCATTGGAAATTTTCTCATTTTTCCATTAGGACAATTACAGTCTTGCAGCAAGGCAGATGCTGCAGCATTTCTTTCCTGCCTTTGGACACATATATAGTCATTTGCTGTTTATTTCCCATGGTAAAGGGATTCATTTCATTTTAAAACCAGAGAAAGTGAGCAGCTTTGTGGGTCTGTAAATAAGGCTGTGCGTCTCAATGTTCTACAAATGCTTAAGTGGTCTACGTCTGTTTTCTCCCAGTTGCATTTTTCAAACATGAATTTCCATTTTAAAAAGACTCATAAAATTGCTACTGTTTCTCCATGGATCTATTAGCAATAAAAGAGCCAACAGAGGGTTTCGCAGTCATGGAAAATGTACGGTGATAATAGGCTGTCCTGCTGTTACATGGCTTATGCAAACTTTACATTCATCACATCAGAACCATCTTCCCGCAGGGTGTGAACATAGAGAATGAATAGAGAGAAAATACTCCAAAAAAGAAGGATTTTTTCCCCCACACTTCATTAATCAGGTCCGGGAACTTGTTGAGGGGGCACTGTTAAGAGAAAAGTTATCTAAGTCAACTTGGAGTATGCACAATGCTATTCAAATTGGAAAGAGGGATTTATTTCTACAAAATACAATAAAGAGAGTGTGTAGATGAAGGCACTCAGGGTCGGAAAGGCCCGCCAGAGTACCAGAGGAACCTCCGGTGGGCCCAAGTTCTGACAAATGAATGGGCCCCTTATAAAACAGAGCCCTAACGTCTAGCAAAAGGATAATTTGGAGCTCTCTTTGGAACCAATACCCACCAGATATCCTATTAAACCATATTGATAGTAAGTCCTGAATGCGCAATGATTAAAAAAAAAAAAATTAAAGGTGAACATGCGTATGTCCTGCATTTATAGAGTGTAGTTCCTTGAATAATTTTCTTTGGTGGGCCCAAAGGAATTCAGTCAGACGCCGAGTGCACTAACGCACTCTCTCTTAAATATAGTAGAATTCATGAATTTGGAAGTGCCATGTAGTAGAGATTTCTGCAATATCCCTTCCGTTGTAGACCAAGGAGCAGACATTAGGAATTACCTTTGGCATTAGACATTTTCGTGTAAATGAATGGGATGAACTCTACGCAATATAGTAACATATTAAGAGCCCGTTATAACTTTATGGTAGTCAAACTTGTCTGTCAGTGACACTCTATTAGTGGTTTCTCCACGAATGTACCACATATCTCATTGGCCAGGAATGCCAAGACATGTAATAAACTCTACTTAAAGGGGTTGTCCCATCTCGGCCTTTAATGCGATAGGAACGCTAAGCACTGGCCTGGGATGGTAGGAATTGAAGTGGTTGCCTCATCCCTCACTTCCAACATTGGTGGCATATCGCTAGGATATGCCACTAAAGTTAGATAGTTGTTGGTCCCACCTCTGGGACCTGCATCTATCTCTAGAACGAGGCTCCCAAAGTAAACAGGAGTGCACCCCGCATGCGCGGCCATCCTCTGTTCATTCCTATGGGAGTGCTGAAAGTATTCGAGTTCTGGCTCAGATATTTCTGGCAGTTCCATATTCACTGTTGTGGTAGTTACAAAAACAGTGGAGCGCTGGGCTGTTTCTATAACTTCATCTCCTCAAGCGGCACTTACTCTGGTTATTCCCATCTTGGCCATGAAAGGCTGAGATGGGACAATTCCTTTAAAGGCCTAGAATGACCTATTGCTGTTATGTAGGCCTAAAGATGTATTCAAATGTGGAAGATTTGTTGCTGAAATTTGTGTCATTGTCACTTTCATCTAAATGGTGTTTGCACAAATCCTAAAAATTCTGGCTGTAACCTGTTCAGATTTATGCAATGTATTCCTTCATAGCTATTCAAGCCCCACAAATCATTTAAATTTTTATTATAAATATGGATATATATTAATGCAATTGTTTTTTAATAAGTGCATCTTTTACATACATACATTTTTTGTTAATAATCTGTATGTCATGGTACCAATAAATCATTTGGAATTACTTTTATAACTGTTTATATAGATCATTATGTTAATAATGTAAATTCTTCTGTGACGGCAAAAAGGGCCAATTTTGCTGCTTGGCACAAGAGGCTCATCCCTGAGGGCAGCCCTGCAGGAAACAAGCTCATCTCTGCAAAGTCGGGATCAGATTATGGTTCATGCAGTGAGAGTTTGTGTGGTATCCTCCAATTAATACAGCAAAAGAATTGCAGTGACCCGGTGGTTCACTGATAAAGGGGTTAATGGTACTATGTAATACATTGTAATTTCTAAAGGCTGTATGTGTGGTTAAGGGGTTAATATACCAGTCCTAGAATCAGCTGCTAGGTGTGGCCTGGTGATGAGGTGGAAAGAAGCAAGTCGAGAAGCAGCAGCATTTCTAAGCAGCAAAGCAGGCAGGAGGCTGGATGTAAAAGACGTAAGCAAGTGCCAGCTTCTGAGGGAGACAAGTATTGAGCTTAGCAGGTTTAGAGGCCATTGGAAGGAAGAGTGCTGGAAAATATAAGTCAGTGAAGGTTAGCCTACTTTCACACTAGCGTTTTTACTGTATCCGGCGGGGTTCAGCAAAAACACTTCCGTTACTGATAATATAACCATCTGCATCTGTTATAAATGGATCCAGTTGTATTATCTTTAACATACCCAAGACGGATCCGTCATGAACTCCATTAAAAGTCAATATGGGAAGGATCCGTTTTCTATTGTGTCAGATTGTGTCAGAGAAAACTGATCCGTCCCCATTGACTTGCATTGTGAGTCATGACAGATCCGTCCCCATTGACTTCCACTGGGGGTCATGCCGGATACATCTTGCCCCGCATCCTAGGACGGAAAGCAAACCGCAGCATGCTGCGGTTTGCTCTCCAGTATGAGAACAGAATGCATTTTGAAGCAGTACATTCTGTTCAGTTATGTTTTGTCCCCATTGACAATGAATGGGGACAAAACGGAAGCGTTTTTTTTGGTATTGAGACCCTGTGACGGATCTCAATGCCGGAAAAATGAAACGCTAGTGTGAAAGTAGCCTAACACATGTATATTGGCTGTGGACTTCACTGCATTTTGGTTGGGGTTAAAAGTTTCAGGCTCCCTACTATAGTAAAGAGACAGATTGGCCATCTGTTAAAAGACTACACTGTCTAGCAGCTACTTGAGGCAACATGTAAAGTCTGTGCCTACTCTTGCAAGTGCATGGATGTACCAACTGCCACGTTCCTTCAGTAAATTTATGTTTATTGATTGCACCAAAACTGGCTCCTTATTGATCTGAATCATCACCTGCACTGCCACAGTATTGCATTGCCTGTACCTTGTGAGGAATCCCTGCATTGCATTCCACAATGCCACCATTACTAAGGGCACCCCACCAGGCAGAAAACCTCAAATCAGGCCATACCCCAAGGAAAGGAAAGGGTGTGCCCCTCCTTTCACTGTACGGCTCAGGGAGTGCCAGAGTGAGATCCGCCACTGTGATTATTACTACCACTACTGGTGCCACTACCACCCCTCCTGTTCTCTCCCTCTCTTCTTCTGGGCCCGCTCCAGAATAAACTTAGTTGTACTGTACCCAACCACCTGGTATGCATGTGGTGCTGGCCATGGCTCTGCTACACTCATACTGACTGTAGGCATAAAATCCTATGGAGTGCATGTAGTAACCCTTAATTCGCAATCATTTCAAAAACCTGCATAGCAGGATATAGGGGACAGATGGAAGGGAAAATGACAGCTTGCAGGATCTGACTGCAGAGGGATTGTTTGTAGTCTGTAACCATGGAGACACAGTCCTGCAGAGATGATGTAGATTCAACAGCTTTACTAGGTAGAGGAGATTTTCATTAAAAAAATATTTGCAAAGTTGCTTCATTTTTACTTTAGGAATCTTAGAGCAATGTGGCTTTAGGTCTTAAATAAGAAACATTTATTTTAGTTTATACTTCACTCTGTTCCTTCACATATGATTTTTTTCTTTAGTTACTTCTTTTATCTTCATTCTATTTCATTACTTGTGGAATGTTTCTGTAGGCTTGCCTGTCAATGATTGATACACATGACATGCAGCACAATCTCAATATCCATAGTCATAACCTAATGAAACCATCAGAGACCACTGAAGAAACCCAATGACATATCTTGTCTTCATAGCCGTTGGTTTATTGAACACCATGTAACACTATGTTACAGTCCTATGATCGATATTGTCATTTATCACTACTTCTTGTGATATCTTTTTCTGGAGCAGTCCAAGTAGATGATTCTCCTATTAAACATGTGACATGACACAAATAGGTCAGTCCTACACAACTTTAATATTTTGCTACTTTTTTCTCATTGCCTCTCATTCACATCGGAAACCGACAAATAAGGTTTAAATAACTTACACTAGACCTGCTCGAGCTCGATAATGTCCTTACTGCTAACATTTGGTCCCCTGCTCCGAACGATAAGAAAGCTAATGCTTGCTTATATATGTTCTGTCTATAGATTTAGCAATAACATAGTCTGACAAAAAGAATTCACATTGCAGTACATCACAAATATGTTCAATGATATATTGCTTTACTTAAAGAGGACCTTCCATGGTTTTTAATTAATTGAGATAAATACCTTGACTTGCAGGGTACCCCTCCCGCTGATGCTGCCACCCTGCCTGATTTTTTAAAATACCGATGTGCCCCCCTGAGCATTGGTACAGGGAGGAGGAGACGCCAGGGTTTCTCAATAGGCGTCTCCTTCTCCCTGCCTGTGCAGTGATCCAATCACGGAGAGTGTCACAGCTAGGGAGAAGGTGAGCTTTTTTTTCTCCCTGGCTGTGACGCTCTCCGTTGTGATTGGATCGCGGCAGAGCCAGGGAGAAGGAGACGCCTATTTAGAAACCCTGGTGTCTCCTCCTCCCTGTACTAATGCTCAGTAGTGATGTCCCGACCTAATCGCCGGCGAACGGTTCCCGGCGAACATAGCTTGTTCGCGTTCGCCCCTATACTTTATCATTGAGCAAACTTTGACCCTGTACCTCACAGTCAGCAGACACATTCCAGCCAATCAGCATACCCTCCCTCCCAGACCCTCCCAACTCCTATCAAAAAGCAAGGACGGCATCCATCTTAGATTCATTCTGAAGCTTCAGTGTTAGTAGTTGTAATCGCAATGCGATTAATATAACCTGTATTATTTGCATTGCGATTACAACTTAGATCTGGGTTCCTAATGGTTGTATTGCTAGAATATAACAAAGATTGAGAATATAGCGCTATATTCTCAATCTTCGTTATATTCTAGCAATACAACCATTAGGAACCCAGCTCTAAGTTGAATTCGCAATGCGATTAATGCAGGCTATATTAATCGCATTGCGAATTCAACTTACCAGACTCTGCGTCCACTACGTAATTTTCCATGGGAGTTTTGCCATGGATCCCCCTCCGGCATGCCACAGTCCAGGTGTTAGTCCCCTTGAAACAACTTTTCCATCACTATTGTGGCCAGAAAGAGTCCCTGTGGGTTTTAAAATTCGCCTGTCTAGTGAAGTCTATGGCGGTTTGCCCTGTTCGCCCGTTCGTGAACATTTGCATAAATTCGCGTTCGCCGTTCGCGAATGGAAAATTTTATGTTCGCGACATCTTTAATGCTAAGTATTAGCGTACTGAGCGTGAAAACTACAGGGGGGCACAGCGGGGCGAACGAGCGGTATTTTAAAAAATCAGGCAGGGTGGCAGCATTAGCGGGGGAACCCCGCAAGTTAAGGTATTTATCTCAATTAATTAAAAACCATGAAAGCTCCTCTTTAAGGTTTCATACAACAATCCTTGAGCATCATTCTGCAGCACGATGGTTGGCACTATAATGGGGGCATGGTGGCTGACACTGATACTAAATCCTACATTAATGCCTCCAAAAAAGTCATGCACAGGTCTCTCCCAAAATATACCCTACAGCCAACAAAATTCCCCAGAGGGAAAGGAGGTAATACAACCCAAGTATATATAAAACATCAAAACATCTTTATTGAGTATAACACATAAAACAACCGATATACTTGATAAAAATGATAAAAATGTATCACCTATAGGCTGTTCCGAATTGAACCCTCAAAACAACCACCCAAAAGAATGTAACAACTGTGGTAAGGTGCAGGGTGCCGTCATGGATGGCAGGTACGCGTCACTGAGGTTCATAGCCTCGGTGAGGTAAGAGCCATTTTGTCTATGTCAGCAGCAGGTAGTGCTACTGACACAGTTGCTAAATAGCATGGCTGCAAAGCCGATCCGGGCCGGCTCTTACCGGGAGCAGCTAAAGTGTAGGGTGGGTGGCTGCTCCCCACGACCCAGTCCTGGTTTTGGGGCTGGGTTTAAAACTCAGCCAGCACCAGCAGCTGTCTGTGATTGTCCTGGAGCTGCTGATCGTGCTGTGGAGCTCCCTGGGCTGGAAGCAAGAGCCCAGCAAGGAGGTGTGCAGTCGGCCTGGAAGCCTGTGGTGAATTGTCTTGCGGCTGGGCTGACAGCCAGGTGTGAACCCGCACCTAAACCTCCCAGGTGATTGGAACCTGTATGTGACTTTTTGTTTTGCCTCACGTTTTTCTGATGGGTGTGAATTAACACCAAGTGACTGTTTGCTGTATACTTTATGCAAGTGTGAATTAAACACTGTTTTGCTGCACTTTCTGGACTCCCTGTTTTGCCTCTGTACTGCACCCGCACCGCTATCTACCAGAGCGACTCCCCACACAACATAGCCATAGAAAGGTGTAGGCAGAAAAAAGGACCATGGGGTCCATATACTGCAACTATGTATCAACAGCAATCGCTGTTGCGGCCTGAAGATTAGACTAGTAATCACAAAAATAATCAAAAATTCTTAGGTACCAAAGAAATCTAGTCACAATAAGATAAGCCCAATAACTTAAAGGGGTTATCCCATAAATAATATAAAAAAATTAAAATCATAGAAGAACGGAAAGGACGGATTCGGCACATAACGGTGATGTGAACGAAGCTAAGGACCCCCTAGACTATAATGGGGTCAGTTGGGTTTCCACTCAGAAGATGATTTTGGAGCGGAAACAAAAGTTGTGCATGCAGAACTTTTGTCTCCGCTTTTAAAATTTTCTTCTGAGCGGACACCTAACGGACCCTATTCTAGTCTATGGGGTCCTCAGGCTTCGTTCACATCACCGTTATGTGCCGAATCCGTCCTTTCCATTCTCCTGCTCCTAAACGGAGCAGGAGAACAGAAAGGCTGAACAAAGCCTAGGCTAGCTTGACATGGTTAGTCTCACAGCTTTTATATAAGCTAATGTTTAAATGACCTCTATACCTCATGCCAATTGCGGTTACATATACATATGATCCCTCCCTATGCGTCTACTTCTCTTTATATCTTTAAAAGAAAATCTAAAACTCAAAGCTTCTTGCTTTCTTCTAGGAAGGTCAAACGGTATTAAACATGTAAATTTCATGCACAAGCTGGAGGCTGATGAGATTTGTTCTTGAAGATAATCGTCAGAAAAGAAATTTTTCATAGTGTCAACGTGAAATAAATTAAAATGTTCATCTTCATATGGCTGGCTCCATTGCATTAAAATAAATGTTGCAAGCTCATTTAATTAGTATAGTTAGGATTGTCTGTTCCCCGCTTCACCGACTCTCCAAATCACAAGTTAATTTGTCAAACTCAGACCATTGTTTTGCCTTCATTCTTCATTACAGCTGCGACAACCGCATTTAAATAAATGTTTATGGTAGAAAAGGCAAAGATATGAGAAACATGAACTATATTAAGAGCCGATATCGACAAGTTAGAGCAAATATTTTGAAAGTTGTTTTATGTATTTTTTATGTGGTTGATGCTGGAGGATGTGTGGAATTAGGCATTCTGCTCTTACAGATGATCTAGTGCTCACGATAGTTCATGCTGACAGCTCTACACTCATTTTTGTTCTGTGTTTTCCAAGACAAATGATGACAAAAGATACAATCACTATAAATTATCCTAATCGAATCTTTTGCCTCTAGACCTGTTGAGATGTTTAATCAATTAGTCAGTTTTGCTACTTCCATGAATTCAGTTCTCGACTAACCAGTCATTTGCATGCTGTTCACCCTTCTGGTGGTGATGTTGGCTCTATGCATATTGTTTGCATAAATAGACTGTAAGGAAAAGAGTCCTGCAGGATTATTATGTAGATGAAATGACAATTAGAGGCCCGGAAGGTTCTGTCCTATCAAGATTAGGTTTAGATTGTCCTATAAATGAGATGCATGGGAAAAACAAGGCTCCATTAATCAGCCAAATAATAAGCACAATTAAATGCAGACTGTATTGGTGAGTATAGAGCAGGGTTTCCCAACAGGTACACGTAACAAGCAAATAATGTACACTACAAAGTCATCAATGTTTATAATTTAGGATACATTTTTAATTGTTGTTTGTTGGAAAACAATGTAGAAGTAAATATGAAAAGATATCTAAGCATGACTTTCTCAGTGGTAGTCACCAACTAGTCTACCTTATGTACATGGTATCACTGTAAAATGGTCACAGCCAAATCGAGTAGGGTATAGCACAGTAAACTTAAAAAAAACTAAACATTGTGATATTTATTACTTTCTCTATTATTCTATTTTCGGTACAGGATTATTGGGTATCAATTTTGCCTGAGCTGCTGTTAACAGCTTCGAGAGACACGTCTTGCAGCACCTGCTCTGAGGTCATTGTGGAGGGGAGGTGGATAAGCAGTTACAATAACTTTTTGTAAATGGTGGATCCTGTGAGATATATATATATATCAAAACAAGAGTTATGAACAGCAGCACTCCTTGGGATGCCAGGTGCAAATCACTGTAGGGCCCCGGACCAGGGGATCAGCAGTAGATAACAAAAAAAGAGCAGGCAGCACTCCGGATTTGTGAAAAAAGCGTGGGATTTATTGACACCCAAACAACTGCAGTTCGCCGTTCGTGACACATAGGGCACAGCTACACATAGGGCACAACTACACTGCGACATTGATGTCCAACAACAATTTATATAATGATAGTCTATGGTGTTGTACTGCGACATTCTGCGACTGTGAGGCGACAGTCACAGAAAAATCCTTCTTGGATGGATTTTTTGCCACTGTCGTGTCGCAGTCGCAGCATGTTGCAGTGCGACACCATAGCCTGTCATTATAAAAAATGTTGCACGACACATGTCGTCGTGTACCCCTAGCCTTGAAGGGGTAGGGCACTGTGGAGGTCACTGTTGAGGGGGCAGGGGCCACTATTAAAGGGGCAGCTGCTGTGGAGGTGACTGTTAAGGGGGCAGGGGCTGGCACTGTGGAGGTTACTGTTGAAGGGGCGTTCACTGTGAATGTTACTGTAAAAAGGGCAGCTGCTGTGGAGGTCATTGTTAACGGGGTAGGCACTGCGGAGGTCACTGTTAAGGGGGAAGGGTACTGTGAGGTCACTGTTAAGGGAGCAGGGTGCTGTGGAGGTCTCTGTTAAGGGGGAAGGGAACAGTGGCGGTCACAGATAAGAGGACGGTCCCCTATAAAGGTCAGTGTTAAGGGGCGGGGTGCTGTATAGGTCACTGTTAAGGGGGCAGACCCCTAAGGAGGTCACGGTCAAGGGAGTGGTGTGCTGTGAAACTCGCTGTTAAAGGGGCGTGCTGCTGTGAAGGTCAAAATTAAGGGGATGGGCTTCTGTGGAGATCCCATTTTAAGGAGGCGGGGCACTGTGGGGGGTTCAGTATTAAGGGGTGGGGGGGTTTTGCAGTTAACTGTTAAGGGGGCGGGTGCTGTAGAGATCTGTTATGGGGCATACAGTCGATATCTTTTAACAACACACAGAAATATTCAATGAAAAAGATTAAATATACCCATGCGAAGCTGGGTCCTTCTACTAATATATATATATATGGAGTCATGGTCGTAAATGTTGGCACCCCTGAAATTTTTGGGATGAAGTATTTTGCGCAGAAAAGTATTGCAGTAACACATGTTTTGCTATACACATGTTTATTGCCTTTGTGTGTATTGGAACAAAACCAAAAAAGGGAGGAAAAAAAGCAAATTGGACATAATGTTACACCAAAAATGGGCTGGACAAAATTATTGGCACCCTTAACTTAATATTTGGTTGCACACCCTTTGGAAAAAATAACTGAAATCAGTCACTTCCTATAACCATTAATAAGCTTCTTACACCTCTCACCTGGAATTTCGGACCACTCTTCCTTTGCAAACTGCACCAGGTCTCTCTTATTAGAAGGGTGCGTTTTCCCAACAATTTTAAGATCTCTCCACAGGTGTTCAATGGGATTTAGTACTGGACGCATTGCTGGCCACTTCAGAACGCTTTGTTGCCATCCATTTCTGGGTGCTTTTTGACATATATTTGGGGTCATTGTCCTGCTGGGAGACCCAAGCTCTCGGACGCAAACCCAGCTTTCTGACACTGGGCTCTACAGTGTAATCCTCAGATTTCATAATGCCTTGCACACATTCAAGGCACCCAGTGCCAGAGGCAGCAAGACAGCCCCAAAACATAATTGAACCTCCAACATATTTCACTGTAGGTACTGTGTTCTTTTCTTTGTAGGCCTCATTCCGTTTTCGGTAAACAGTAGAATGATGTGCTTTACCAAAAAGCTCTATCTTGGTTCACCTGTCCACAAGACGTTTTCCCAGAAGGATTTTGGCTCACTCAAGTACATTTTGGCAAAATGTAGTCTTGCTTTTTTATGTCTCTATGTCAGCAGTGGGGTCGTCTTGGGTCTCCTGCCATAGCGTTTCATTTCATTTAAATGTCGACGGATAGTTCGCACTGACACTGATGCTCCCTGAGCCTGCAGGACAGCTTGAATATCTTTGGAACTTGTTTGGGGCTGCTTATCCACCATCCGGACTATCCTGCGTTGACACCTTTCATCCATTTTTCTCTTCCGTCCACGCCCAGGGAGATTAGCTACAGTGCCAAGGGTTGCAAACTTCTTGATAATGTTGCGCACTGTGGACAAAGGCAAATCTAGATCTCTGGAGATGGACTTGTAACCTTGAGATTGTTGATATTTTTTCACAATTTTGGTTCTCAAGTCTTCAGACAGTTCTCTTCTCCTCTTCTGTTGTCCATGCTTAGTGTGGCACACACAGACACACAATGCAAAGACTAAGTGAACTTCTCTCCTTTTTATCTGCTTTCAGGGTGCTTTTTATATTGCCCACACCTGTTACTTGCCCCAGGTGAGTTTAAAGGAGCATCACATGCTTGAAACAATCTTTTTTATCCACAATTTTGAAAGGGTGCCAATAATTTTGTCCAGCCCATTTTTAGAGTTTGGTGTGACATTATGTTCAATTTGCTTTTTTTCCTCCCTTTTTTGGTTTTGTTCCAATACACATAAAGGGAATAAACATGTGCATAGCAAAACATATGTTACTGCAATACTTTTCTGTGAGAAATACTTCATTTTCTTGAAAAGTTTCAGGGGTGCCAACATTTACGACCATGACTGCGCATATATATATATATATAATATATATATATATATAATCTTCCACTGTAATTCTGCCTGTGATGATAATGAAATGACTACTGATCTCCACTGGAGTTGTCAGTCTGTGTTTAGGCTTAGTGGTTATTCAGAGTAAAAAATGCAGGATTTTAGGATTTTTTTTAAAAATCTGGTAACATGAAAAATTAAAAATAACCACCAAATATTATTATAAAATATTGTTCATGTAAAAACTTAATTTAACCAAGGAACATCACATCATCATAAAGCCCCTATTGATGGCGGTGAATACAGAAATGCGATAAACTTATATAAGCTGGAGCATTCCTGAACATAACTGGAAGGTATCTCTCAACACCTTACATCACTAAGTAAAGCATATTTGCATCCAGACCAAGAAGTATACATTATATACAGTATGTATAATTTATATAGTACCTGCATCATAATTTTAAAAGAATTCACAATTGTATGGGACATACTATTCACCATTTGAACCCCTATTGCTCCCGCAGTGTCCCACTCGTGATCGTGGGCACAGCAAACTGGTTTTATTATGTTTTATTGTCATATATTATGTCGTATGCCGTACTTCATCTCATGTCATATTCTCCCCATGTCACTATGTGATTCTATGTAAGATCCTTTCATTTAGGCCAATTAGATTGCACCACACTAGTCTTACCACTAGCTTAGCTCGGGCCTAGTAGGCAGTGTGTGTCTGGAAGTTTAGTCAGTGTGCAGACAAGATGTAGCTGCCTGCTGGAGGGAGGCCTCCTGCCTCTCTGCTCTCTCCCTGATGGCTCCATGGTCCAGGGTTAAAGCCTATAAGATTCAGCCTAGAGGTGAGAAATCTACTTCTATAGCTTGCCCCTCGGGGGTGACCAATGACAAAGCTGCAAACAGCAAGTTTTAAGGGGATTAATATATATATGTTTACAAGTATTCAAGTCAAAGGATAGCATAACGGCCATACTCAAAGGCTTCTCAGGCACCTTTGCAATTAGGTGTAGGAGACAGCATCCGGCATCCACACCTCCAGTTTAAATCCTGAGGACAGTGAGGCCAACTGTCAGAAAAGCACTGGAAATAGAGGTTCGAGATTCTGAAAACCACCTTTAATCAAGGTTAGAATAAGGGTCCATTCACACATTGCGGATCCGCAAAACACACCCGGCCGGCACCCCCATAGAGCAGCCTATTCTTGTCCGCAGCTGCTCTACGCATCCATTGCGTCCCCATTCAGAATGAATGGGTCCACACCCATCCCGCATAATTGCGGAATGGGTGCGGACACTGAATGCTGACGTGTGAATGGACCGTAAGGCGAGAGTGGTTACCAGCCTAAGACTTTTTATACTTCAAAAGCCTAGTCTAAAGCAGTAGCTTTCATATATATAAAAGACAAAGAGCCTGTTTTCCCTGAGGACTTACAATTCCCTACCCTCATATGCATGAGAGACTGTATTTCATATCTGGATGTAATAGAGACTGTTTTATACTTGGATGTAACTGTTACCAGAAGCAACGTTCAGTAAAAGTCATAAGTTGGATTTCACTGCTGTTTCCAATTCCTCAATTACTACTACTATAAATGGTTGTACCACCACAAAAGGTACTGGCGTCACGACAATAAGGGACCTTGTCATAGGCACATTATTACAGACCACCAAGGGCACCTCAAACCACCATCTGGCCTGTGTCCCTTACCAGAGCGTGCCCCAGAGAATCGTTGTGCCGTTCTCCTCATCACTTATGCGACCCTGCCCAGGGACGAAATAACCGTGAGTAACCAGAACTGTGTTTTTCCCTTGGACTACCGTTATTCACACCGTGACCTCACATATAATTCCCCTGGCATACCGTACTCCTGACCCCCTCTATCAGCTGGAGCAGAAAGACACTGCAAAGAGCAGCTTTTTTGTCCTGGAAAATAATCATATATTGCATGGTTGTACATTCAGGGGTGCGCCTAGCCTTTCTGCTGCCTAAGGCGATCGCCTCAACTGGCCTCATTGGTGGTGCACCCCTGTGTACATTCTAGTGCCATGTAAGGCCTCATGCACACGGCCGTTGTTTTGCTCCGCGTCCGAGCCGCATATTTTGCGTCTCGGGCGCGGACCCATTCACTTCAATGGGCCTGCAAAAGACGCGGACAGCACTCCGTGTGCTGTCCGCATCCGTTGCTCTGTTCCGTGGCCCCGCAAAAAAAATAGAGCATGTCCTATTCTTGTCCAATAGGTATTTCTACAATGGGCAGGGTTGGGTTCCGCAAATTGCGGAACGGAACGTGGAGCAGCTTCCGTGTTTTGCGGATCCGCGGTTTGCGTACCGCAAAACACATGCGGTCGTGTGCATGAGGCCTAATACAACTTTTTTCCTCCAGCGGCGAGAAGAAATTTGTGGCTGTTCATGGTTTATCTGATAACAGCTGATCTAACTCCAGTACATATTTTTACCACAATTTTTACCACAATTATTAAAACAAACATGGTCACATTAAAATACATGAGTCAACAGTAAGTTAATATCAGTCTCAGATTTCGCTAGAATTTGACAAAGTAAGAAGTAAAGTACCAAACCTGATTTCTGTTCATGTCTTGGAATGGAAAATGTAATAGTTCTTGTTTATTTCAGCTATATTTCATATTATATATGACATATGATATATGACTTATGATGGTAAACTAGTAATGAAACCTTGGCTAAACCAAATAAATATATACAACAAAAAAGACTTATAGAAGGTCTCGTTTAACAATTTTTTCTCTAAATAATTTAGGCTGTGCTTTCTAAAGTTTCACCTTTGTTCTTTAAAGTACTGAACTGGTCTTCCTTATGGCCAAGTCATGTATGGAGTAGAGCTGACTGACTTGTGGGAAATTTACTGCAGCAACAGCAGGGATTGTGGTTTAGTAGGATAGGTGCAATCAAAAAATTAATATAGGTGCCTAAAACATAACCTTTAATGAAATTTTGATAAAAGCCTAATTTTTTTTTGATAAAAGCCTAATGTATATTAACAATGTATAGGTATACCAACAATCACAATGACATTAATATTGAGAGACAATGAACCTGCCCCTAATTTAAGGGGTATTCACTAAGGATTGGGTGGGGAGGGAATAGGGGAGGATAACTGGGTCTATGGCACTCAGACCTCTCCCTATTGCAAATTCCTCACTGTTATTGGCGCCTCCTGGATTCCCTGAATCACTTGCCCTGATGGTGCAGGACTGCCCAGTTTCGTCATGAATGGGGTTCAGGGGGTGAGGAGGCCCTTGCACAAGTGTGTGGTTCAAATGTCTCACCTACAAGACAATGTGCTAAGTCTTAGCCTCACCCTTCAGGCAGTTCATCAGGGGAGATAAGATACAGTCACAATAGAATAATGAATGATAAATTGCTTAATTTCAACAGTGCACGATCATGTTAGCCGGATAACTTAGCTTAAGTAGAAGGCTCATGTCCAGCCTGTCATCTGGCAAGCGGGGCCATACAGTCCTTATGGCAATACCCGACTGGTGGAAGGTCCGCGTGTGGCGGCAACAGCTTCTTGTATCCGCCTCAGGTGCCAGCTTTAAATGCACACATAGCGGGCGGGGTTCGCATCACATCCCGATCATGTGAGCCACGGCGTCCCCCCCGACATCACGTGGGGGTCACGTGGCCGCAGGTCCTTGCAGGGCACGTTAAGATCGGGAGAACTCCTGCGTATGAGATGATATGGGTAAGACTTCGATTCAAGGAGTCAACCCCTCATTCACAGAAGAATCGCTGCTCGCGGTATAAGGTCATATTTGCTACCGCTCATTTTATCATTCAGACTTCTACCAGGAAATCAAGACAGGACACAAATCGACAGAGGGCTCCCTTTCTACATCACTAATATATTGGCATTTAGGATGGGAGCTGCGCAGGTTTACAGGACTGGGTACCAAGGTGACCCTACCAAACTGTTCTATTATATAAAGGGAACAAAGGACAGTTGTTCATTGAGGCCTTTTGGGTGAACTGTTTTTAGGTGAAATATCCACCAAGCCTCTCTTTTGAGGATATTTTGGTCCCAGTCCCCCCCACGCTTGGGGTATGGGACCAGCTCAATTCCCATGAACCTCAAACCTCCATGGTCACCTCCATGGCACATATTTATATGTCGTGCCAGGGGTTTGTCTTTCTTATGGCGTATGTCCCCAAGGTGTTCGCCAATTCTCCTGCGCAGCTCCCTCCTCGTTTTGCCGATATATTCCAGGCCACAAACACATTGTGCCCGGTAGATAACTCCTCTTGTTTGGCAATTGACAAAGCTGTTCAGGTAATATTTCCGTCAAGTGACATGACTTACGAAAGTTTTTCCCTGGTAAATCACCGGACATGCTACACAATTGCCACATTTATAGGAACCTTTTGTAGTCTGCAGCCATGTCAATGGGGATTGCTGTGAGTCACTGAAGTGGCTATGCACTAAATAATCTCTGATGTTTCGTCCCCGGCGGTATGTTATTTGGGGAGATGGTGCCACCACCTTTGCCCAAAAGGCCTCAATGAACAACTGTCCTTTGTTCCCTTTATATAATAGAACAGTTTGGTAGGGTCACCTTGGTGCCCAGTCCTGTAAACCTGCGCAGCTCCCATCCTAAATGCCAATATATTAGTGTTGTAGAAAGGGAGCCCTCTGTCGATTTGTGTCCTGTCTTAATTTCCTGGTAGAAGTCTGAATGATAACTATTTATATCACTAGATATATGTTTACTATAAGGGATAATCCCTGTCTCCATCCCGGCCAAAATGCCATTTATATTTGATGGGACGTTTATCTAGACGTAACTCCCATCACTTTTTATCATGTATTTATTATCCTATCTAAGTTGGACCTTGAAGGCCTACAGTCCAATGGATATATATATATATATATATATAAAAAATGAGCGGTAGCAAATATGACTTTATACCGCGAGCAGCGATTCTTCTGTGAATGAGGGGTTGACTCCTTGAATCGAAGTCTTCCCCATATTATCTCATACGCAGGAGTTCTCCCGATCTTAACGTGCCCTGCAAGGACCTGCGGCCACGTGACCCCCCACGTGATGTCGGGGGTGACGCGGTGGCTCACGTGATCGGGATGTGATGCGAACACTGCCCGCTATGTGTGCATTTAAAACCGGCACCTGAGGCGGATACAAGAAGCTGTTGCCGCCACACGCGGACCTTCCACCAGTCGGGTATTGCCATAAGGACTGTATGGCCCCGCTTGCCAGATGACAGGCTGGACATGAGCCTTCTACTTAAGCTAAGTTATCCGGCTAACATGATCGTGCACTGTTGAAATTAAGCAATTTATCATTCATTATTCTATTGTGACTGTATCTTATCTCCCCTGATGAACTGACCGAAAGGCCAGGGAAACGCGTCGGGCTGTGTTGCATTTATTCTTAGGAGGACAACGGCGCAGTTGCCTCCGTGAGCACATGATCTAACAAGTGAGGCTAAGACTTAGCACATTGTCTTGTAGGTGAGACATTTGAACCACACACTTGTGCAAGGGCCTCCTCACCCCCTGAACCCCATTCATGACGAAACTGGGCAGTCCTGCACCATCAGGGCAAGTGATTCAGGGAATCCAGGAGGCGCCAATAACAGTGAGGAAGTTGCAATAGGGAGAGGTCTGAGGGCCATAGACCCAGTTATCCTCCCCTATTCCCTCCCCACCCAATCCTTAGTGAATACCCCTTGAATTAGGGGCAGGTTCATTGTCTCTCAATATTAATGTCATTGTGATTGTTGGTATACCTATACATTGTTAATACACATTAGGCTTTTATCAACATTTCATTAAAGGATAACTGTCACATTTAGACCCAAATTTCAGTTTTCATATATGTAGTTACTAATATGATAATATTCCTGAATCAATAACTATTAGACTTACTTACCCCTTATTTAATAAGATTCAGCCCTTAGCAACCAGTCTGCATAAAACTGCAATTTCACTATTCTGTTAAAATGGCTGCCCTCAGCCCTGAGGCTAATCCATAGGACACCTGCAGTGAAGTTAGTGAAGACCAGCACTGTATAGGGGGGTCTTGCAGTGAAGTTCCCAGGTCTGGCTGAAGCCTGTAGTCCTTCTACAAGCTCTCCTCTTATCAGATAAGGCTGTCATTTATACACTGAGCAGCCCCATATCTTCTCTGAGCTGTATATTCTCCAGAACTGCTAAGGGAGTGTCTGCCAAGCACAGACATGTGGAGAAGTTCACACACACAGCCCAGCACTGTTATCTCCTGTCAGGAAGAACCTGGCTTTTGATACATTCCCTTACAATGCTGACTCACTATCAGTTCCCAGTGCACGCAGCGTGCTCCGTCCTCTATCTGGTAGACGGAAGGGGCATAGCAACATGATTTTATCTCAGGTAAATATAGCCAATACTGGGGACTTTTAGGTGGCTTTTAGGGGTTATTTATTTAAGAATCAGAAATTAAAACAGGGCCAATAAGGTAATATTAATCACCAGAATCCAATAGTAAAAAAAAAAAAAATTTGACAGTTATACTTTAAAGGTTATGTTTTAGGCACCTATATTAATTTTTTGATTGGTCCTGACTTTAAGGTGTCCCCCTATAGATTGTGGATTTTTGTGCCCTAAGTGGTTATGGTTAGTTAGTAGGATAGGTGCACAGAGGCTCTCCATATTGGTGGGTATGGCTTAGTCTCACTTGCCTCCTTGGGAATAAGTCTGGTAGATGGTGACTGGTATGTAATGTGCTGTACATTGCATGTACTATGCATTTGAGTGCTCTATATGTGTCATGCGTCTAATGTGTAAATGGTGTGTGTGCAACATTCATCCTCTGTGAGAGTAGCGCACATGAGGCAATGAAACGCGTACTATATGAGAGTGATTGATGTGCAGCACGAGTTCGATATTAGGACTGTTTAAAAGTATTGGTGGACCCAGTGCAATGGTTTCACGAGTGCCTCCCCCTCATTTTTTCTTGATGTCTTTACAGTCATTTGAACTGACCCTGTTAAGAGCTTCATGCTGGCCAAACCACAAGTAGCATGAAATCCCAAACAGGTTCCCTGTACAGTGCAGTGTCCATATACACACAGTAAGAGGAGATACTGAGAATTACGCACAGCATACATGACAAGAGATGTGGTACTGTGCTGTGTCCATACATACAGTATAGGAGCAGGTACCAAGAATTAAACCCAACACAGGAAAAGAGAAGTGGTATGTAGCAGTATCCATATATAGACAGTAAAAGGAGATACAGAGAATTAAATCCAGCATACAGGACAAGAGAAATGGTACTGTGCAGTGTCCATACATACAGAATTAGAGCAGATACTGAGAATTACAACCAGCATGCAGGACAAGAGAAGTGGTGATGTGTAGTGTATATATAACAGAATAAAAGCAGATAGCATGCAGGACAGGCGAAGTGGTACTGTGCAGTATCCATATATACAGAATAAGAGCAGATACTGAGAATTACACCAAGTATACAGGACAGGAAAAGTGGCACTGTGCAGTGTCCATATATTTAGAATAAGAGCAGATACTGAGAATTGCACCCAGTAGGACAGGAGAAGTGGTACTGTGCAGTGTCCATGTATACATAATAAGAGCAGATACTGAAAATTATACCCAGTGTACAGGACAGGAGAAGTGGTACTGGGCAGTGTCCATGTATACATAATAAGAGCAGATACTGAATAATATACCCAGTATACAGGACAGGAGAAGTGGTACTGTGCAATGTATATATACACAGAATAAGAGCAGATATTGTGATATTGAACTCTTTTTATTAATGTTATACAAAAATACAAAAACTTTGCCATAAAAATTCCCAAACAAGATATAAAACAAGGTATAAAGTATGTACACTTACCCTACTGGCCCAGCTACATGCAGACTATACCATTCATACCTACTAAAAAGAGAAAATGAAACCTAGCCTAACCTAAACATCCGAACCAGCTGAACCCCGACTATATCCAAATTTATACAAATTGTTTATAACAGAAAATAAATGACAACTTGTCACAATAAATAATAATAAACGCAAATTAAATAATCATAATAGAAATCATAATAGAAATATCAAATAACAATACATTTTTTTTTTTTACACACACACATTTATGAGAAAACAGAAACCTATACTATCTCTACCAATCTATCTATCCCATTACCTTCACCCATGGCCAACCTCCACCTATTGTCCCTCTATGAGGCCAGTGCTTCCTCCACCACCCACACCCAGCCCCTCGCCTCATGTCCTCCTATGTCCGCATAGTCCAGGGCTGGATGCAGGCCTCCCCACACAAAAATATGAACCCCCCCACCCCATCCCAACCAACCTAACTACACCCCACTTACCCTATCATACAATATATACAACTTATAACAACCATATCAATCTATACAAACCAATATAAAAGTCCACCCGAAGGCCCAAGTTCAGTCATTTGCAAACCTTTCTTTAAAAACTCATCTTAAATACAAAACAAAAACCTAGTGTGAAAGCCTCAGCCCCACACCAGGAAAAGTGCTACTGAGGCTAAGGCACATCAAAGGTGAAGCCTTTCCAGAGGTAAGAGACCCCATCCGTACCCACCCTTTCGCACTCGAGAGAGCAAACCTTCACCAGGTCACCTAGAATGTTCCTACACACAGGGCCGGTGCAAGGATTTTTGCCGCCCTAGGCAAGATAAAAATTGCCGCCCCCAGCCCCCCCCCCCTCCATATCTATTGGGCCTCCCATAGATACGTTTAGCTTAAAGTCGGATCCGGATTAATGCTTTTCAATGAGCATTAATTCCGGATCCGTTCTTGCGGCTTGTCTTCAGGATTTCTGGCTGGAGGAAAATCTGCAGCATGCTGTGGATTTTGCTGTGGCCAAAAAACGTGTCAGTACTGAACGGAAGACATCCTGATGCATCCTGAACGGATTTCTCTCCATTCAGAATGCATGGGGATAATCCTGATTAGTATCTTTCCTTCCTAGAGCCCCGACGACGGAACTCTAGGACGGAAAGGAAAAACGCTAATGTGAAAGGGGCCTTAGTTTGTCATATAAGGGGAGGGGGGAAGAAACCCCAGAACTAGAGTGTGCCCCCCCTATTTTTAACTTAAGATCAATCGACTCACTTACTAATTACAGCACACACCCCTGTAGTGTCCACCATCAGACAGGGGAGGGAAGAAATCCCAGAACTAGAGTGTGCCCCCCAAGTTGGGGCGCAGTGGCACACTCTGGGGTTTCTTCCCTCCCCTGTCTGATGGTGGACACTACAGGGGTGTGTGCTGTAATTAGTGAGATTCACTCTGATGATCTGAATGTTGAAGTTAAAAAGAGCTGCCTGCATACCTGCAATGATAAGGAGGGTGCCCTCCTTCACTTCAGCTCTGCAGGCAGCTCTTTTTAACTTCATAATTCAGATCATCATTATCAACAGAATCAGATTAGATTATCATTAAGATAGCTTACTTTCTTTCTTTCACTTCACTTACTTTTATAGCAGGCCAGGCAGGCACAGAGGACTGGAGACAGTGGGGAGGAGGCAGGAGCAGCACCAGTGAACGAGCAGACTCAGCAGAGAAGAGGACCTGGTCCCACAGCGCAGGCTGGATAGCAGGCAGCAGTAAGACTGACTCGGAGACACTCAGTCAGTCTCAGTCAGACACTGCTGCGCTGCTCAGACTGGTTTCAGCCAGAGAGCGGGAATCTGACTGGCGCCGAGGCGGGACCATTTGCTCCTCCCTCCACTTGACTTTAGGTACACCCTGTCCCGGCCCCCTCCACCGCGTGACCGTGACATGACCTACCTCATCTTCTGCTGGCTGCTGCCCTGCTCCACCTGGCTCCTTCTCCCCAGCCAGGCCCAGGCCGCGGACCGGCCACTAGTGTAAATAAATAAAAATAAAAATCAACAGAAGGCGTCCCGGGCGGGCCCCCAGTGGCATAGGGCCCCATAGCCACTGCTATGGCGATCCCTACGCCACTCAGGCAGCACAGCATGAGAGCGGGGCAGGGAAGGGCTGGCAGCATTAGTCCTGGGGGCAAATCCAGTGAAGTGGCCTATTGCACCACTGAATCATCATCACCACTCACCATCCACTCCCATCTTTTCCCTGTTTTATAACGGATTTTGATGTTATGAAGCAAGCCTATAATATACAGTATAATCCCTGCATCACGCTGTATAATATACAGTATAATATACAGTATAACCCCTGCACTATGCTGTATAATATACAGTTTAATCCCTGCACCACGCTGTATAATATACAGTATAATAGCATTCTTAATACAAAATGCAAAGTAAAATTTCCATTGAGGGGTTACATTTTTAAAAAAAATTAACTCACCTCATCCACTTGATCACGCAGCCAGTCTCATCTTCTTTCTTCTTCTTCTGGCAGGACCTGGCTGGAAAAGGACATTCAGTGACGTCATCACACGTCCGGCTGAATGAAGAAAGTTCATTTGAGAGGAGTTATTCTGTATTGAGAATGCTATTATTTTCCCTTATAACCATGTTATAAGGGAAAATGATACAGTGAATAGGGGTCGCTCATCCCGATCACCTCCTAGCAACCATGCGTGAGAATCGCGCTGCATCCAGACTTGCTTGCGGATGTTATGCGATTTTCACGCACCCCAATTCTTTTCTATGGGGCCTGCGTTGCGTGAAATATAGAACATGCTGCGATTTTCACTCAACAAACAAGTGATGTGTGAAAATCACAGCTCATGTACACAGCCCCATAGAAGTGAATCGGTCAGGATTCAGTGTGCGGAAAACTCGCTTGTGTGAAAGGGGCCTATGGGAAAATCCAGCACTCTGTGCAGTGTCAGCTCCAAGTCTGTATTTCTCTAACTACAGAGCAGTAGAAAAACGGAAATCATAAGGCACATGTGAACACAGCCTTATCAAGAACAACACTGGCAGTTATGTACAATAAGACTCTTTTGTAACCTCAGTGTGTACTTCACAGACAGAACTACTATGACGCCGTGCGCTTTAGAAGGACAGGATTTCACGGACCGTGCTCCACAGATGTCTGCATGAGGCTTAAAGGGGTTGCCCAGGTTCAGAGCTGAACCTGAACATAACCCCATTTTTACCAAGGCAGCCCCCCTGCAGAAACTTCAGCCCAGCAGTGTGTTCGGTGACGTCACCGGCTCGGATGGGCGGGCTTTAGCGTTACCCTAGCCATATTACACGATAGAGCAGCGCTAAAGCCCACCCATCAGAGCCGCTGACGTCACCGGGCTTCCTGCCAGCCCCACAGAGAGCCCCATTCTCTGATCTGTCAGAACAATAACCTAGAAAAAACGGATCCTGTCTGTGGAGCATACACCTTCACTCGGTCAGCATTTACTCAATAATCCATCAGTATTGCTAAAGGCAAAAAAACCCGGAGTGGATCCAAAACAGAGATGACACGTGAATGGAATATTTGCATGTCTTCTGTGTTTTCTACCCACTCCTGCTTTCGGCTACCAAATCATAAGCCAATTCTGATGGGACCATACAGGCCTTAAAACTGCTACACAGAAAGGATCCATTGTGCGTCTCATTTTTCCTTCCTTCTGACAGATCAGAAGAAGTTTCAAATAAATAATGATGTCAGCCAGCCCGAAAGCCTAAATAATGGACCAGTCATGAAGTGGGGAGGGTGGGAACAGCATGAGAATTCCACAGCATGAGGAAGCCACAGAGTGGCACAATGACAGAGTGTGGAGGTGGCAGCAGCATGAGTAGGCCACAGAGTGGCACAATGACAGAGTTCGGAGGTGGCGGCAGCATGAGTAGGCCAAAGAGTGGCACAATGACAGAGTCTGGAGGTGTCAGCAACAGCATCATGAGGAGGCCACAGAGTGGCACAATAACCAAGTGAAGAGGTGGCAGCAGCATGATGAGACCACAGAGTGGCACAATGACAGAGTCTGCAGGTGGCAGCAGCATATGTAGGCCACAGAAAGCACAATGACAGAGTGTGGAGGTGGCAGCAGCATGAGGAAGCCACAGAGTTGCACAATGACAGAGTGTGGAGGTGGCAGCAGCATGAGTAGGCCACAGAGTGGCACAATGACAGAGTCCGGAGGTGGCGGCAGCATGAGTACGCCACAGAGTGGCACAATGACAGAGTCTGGAGGTGGCAGCAGCATGAAGAATCCACAGAGTGGCACAATGACAGAGTGTGGAGGTGGCAGCAGCATGAGTAGGCCAAAGAGTGGCACAATGACAGAGTGTGCAGGTGTTAGCAACAACATCAGGAGGAGGCCACAGAGTGGCACAATGACCAAGTGAGGAGGTGGCAGTAGCCTGAGGAGACCACAGAGTGGCACAATGACAGAGTCTGGAGGTGGCAGCAGCATTAATAGGCCAAAGAGTGGCACAATGACAGAGTGTTGAGGTGGCAGCAGCATGAGTAGGCCACAAAGTAGCACAATGACAAAGTGTGGAGGTGTCAGCAGCATGAGTAGGCCACAGAATGGCACAATGACCGAGTCTGGAGGTGGTGGCAGCATGAGGAAGCCACAGAATGGCACGATGACAGAGTCTGGAGGTGGCAGCAGCATGGGGAAGCCACAGAGTGGCACAATGACAAAGTGTCGATCGCCAAAGAACAGGCCTCTAGTAGCTACAGACAATTAGAAGACAAAAGCGTCAAGATAGCTTTGAGCCTGGAAGAGTCGCAAAGTTCTTCAAGATATGTCACTAAAGATTTTACCGCATTTAACCGCAGCGTTGACCGCAGAATAAATTTTGTTTTTCGACCGAAATTCTTCTATAAAGTTTTTACTGCATGTAACCGCAGTGCTGACCACTGAATTAAATTTACGACCGACATACTTCAATAAAGATTTTACCACATATTACTGCAGTGCTGAACGCTGAATAAGAATTGCTTTTCCACCGAAATACGTCAATAAAGATTTTTACCACATATAACTGTAGCGCTGAACGCAGAATACAATTTATTTTTCCACCGAAATACATCACAAAGATTTTACCACATATAACTGCAGTGCTGAATGCTGAATACAATTTCTTTTTCGACCAAAATAAGTTACAAAAGATTTTACCGCATATTACTACAGCGCTGAATGCTGAATAAAATTTGTTTTTCCACCAAAATACTTCAATAAAGATTTTACCACATATAACTGCAGTGCTGAACGCTGAATACAATTTTTTTCCCACCAAAATAAGTCACAAAAGATTTTACCACATATAACTGCAGCGCCTAAATAAAATTTGTTTTTCCACCTGAATACTTCAATAAAGATTTTACCACATATAACAGAGCACAGAGATGGAGAGGGTCTTCGGATTCCCTCCACACTATACGGACGTCTCAGAAAAGAACAGCTGCTCCTGACAGCAGCTCCTGGGAAGGTCATGGAGCGTCCTAGTCATCCGGCTTCTATTCGCTCCGCTGAAGTATTATGTTGAAAGTGTGTATAAGCCACATGGGGCCCCCACACTGCAGATTTATCATGGAGATTTTACCGCATATAACTACAGTGCTGAACCCTAAATACAATTAGTTTTTCCACCGAAATACGTCAATAAAGATTTTACTACATATAACTGCAGCACTGAACGCTGAATAAAATTAGTTTTTCGACCAAAATATGTCACAAATCATTTTACCGCATATAACTACAGGGCTGAACGCTGAATAAAATTTGTTTTTCGACCGAAATACGTCAGTAAAGGTTTTGCCACATATACTTGTAACAGTGACCGCTTAATATTTTTTTTTTCTGCGGAAATACGTCACTAAACGTTTTACCACACATGACTGCAAAAGTGAATGCTGAATATATTTTGTTTGTACTGATATAATAATAACTGCGGAAGTTAAATGCATATATATTTTTAGTTTTGTACTGAAATAGGCCACTTAAACTCACACACAACTTCACCACAAAAAAATGCAACAGTGAAGTGTGTAATTTTTTTTTCCTTTTTGGACTGAAATAGGCCACTGAACAGTGAACTGAGAATATATTTTTCTTTTTGTACTGAAATAGGCCACTGAACGCTTTCACCACATATAGCTACAGAAGTGAACTGCGTATAAATATATTTTTTTGTTATGAAATACGCCACTGAATGCTTTCACCACATATACAGTTGCAAGAAAAAGTATGTGAACCCTCTGGAATGATATGGATTTCTGCACAAATTGGTCATAAAATGTGATCTGATCTTCATCTAAGTCACAACAATAGATAATCACAGTCTGCTTAAACTAATAACACACAAATAATTAAATGTTACCATGTTTTTATTGAACACACCATGTAAACATTCACAGTGCAGGTGAAAAAAGTATGTGAACCCCTAGACTAATGACATCTCCAAGAGAAAATTGGAGTGAGGTGTCAGCCAACTGGAGTCCAATCAATGAGATGAGATTGGAGGTGTTGGTTACAGCTGCCCTGTCCTATAAAAAACACACATCAGTTCTGGGTTTGCTTTTCCAAAGAAGCATTGCCTGATGTGAATGATGCCTTGCACAAAAGAGCTCTCAGAAGACCTACGATTAAGAATTGTTGACTTGCATAAAGCTGGAAAGGGTTATAAAAGTATCTCCAAAAGCCTTGCTGTTCATCAGTGCACGGTAAGACAAATTGTCTATAAGTAGAGAAAGTTCAGCACTGCTGCTACTCTCCCTAGGAGTGGCCATCCTGTAAATATGACTGCAAGAGGACAGCGCAGACTGCTCAATGAGGTGAAGAAGACTTACAAAAGTCTCTGGCATATGCTAACATCCCTGTTAGCGAATCTACGATACGTAAAACACTAAACAAGAATGAATTTCATGGGATGATACCACAGAGGAAGCCACTGCTGTCCAAAAAAAACATTGCTGCACGTTTACAGTTTGCACAAGAGCACCTGGATGTTCCACACCAGTACTGGCAAAATATTCTGTGGACAGATGAAACCAAAGTTGAGTTGTTTGGAAGAAAAACACAACACTATGTGTGGAGAAAAAGAGGCACAGCACACCAACATCAAAACCTCATCCCAACTGTGAAGTATGGTGGTGGGGGCATCATGGTTTGGGGCTGCTTTGCTGCATCAAGGTCTGGACGGATTTCTATCATCGAAGGAAAAATGAATTCCCAAGTTTATCAAGACATTTTGCAGGAGAACTTAAGGCCATCTGTCCACCAGCTGAAGCTCAACAGAAGATGGGTGTTGCAACAGGACAACGACCCAAAGCATAGAAGTAAATGAACAACAGAATGGCTTAAACAGAAGAAAATAAGCCTTCTGGAGTGGCCCAGTCAGAGTCCTGACCTCAACCCAATTTAGATGCTGTGGCATGACCTCAATAAAGCGATTAACATCAGACATCACAAGAATATTGCTGAACTGAAACAGTTCTGTAAAGATGAATGGTCAAGAATTACTCCTGACCGTTGTGCACATCTGATCTGCAACTACAGGAAACGTTTGGTTGAAGTTATTGCTGCCAAAGGAGGTTCAACCAGTTATTAAATCCAAGGGTTCACATACTTTTTCCACCTGCACTGTGAATGTTTACATGGTGTGTTCAATAAAAACATGGTAACATTTAATTCTTTGTGTGTTATTAGTTTAACCTCTTTAGGACACAGGGTGTACATGTACGCCCTTGTGTCCTGGTACTTAAGGACCAGGGGTGTACATGTACACCCTGTGAAGTTCCGATCACTGCTGCGCAAGTGGCGGTGATCGGAACACGGTGCCTGCTAAAATCATTTAGCAGGGACCTTGGCACAATGTGGTTTGCAGCGATTTCTGACATTTCTGATCCCCGTGGTCTGTGACCGTGGGGATCAGACAGTTATTTGTGCGTTTTTTTTCTATTTTTAACCACCTTGCGCCGTTCCTTTCCTTCTGAGCCCTGCCGTTTTGCATACAGTAGTTTACGACCACATATGGGGTGTTTCTGCAAACTACAGAATCAGGGCAATAAATATTGAGTTTTGTTTGGCTGTTAACCCTTGCTTTGTTACTGGAGAAAATGGATTAAAATGGAAAATTTCCCAAAAAATCGAAAATCTGAAATTTTATCTCCATTTGCCATCAACTCTTGTGGAACACCTAAAGGATTAACAAAGTTTATAAAATCAGTTTTGAATACCTTGAGGGGTGTAGTTTCTTAGATGGAGTCAGTTTTTTGGAGTTTCTACTCTAGGGGTGCACTAGGGGGGCTTCAAACGGGACATAGTGTCTAAAAACCAGTCCGGCAAAATCTGCCTTTCAAAAACCACATGGCGCTCCTTTCCCTCTACACCCTGCCGTGTGCCTGTACAGTAGTTTATGACCACACATGGGGTGTTTATATAAACTACAGAATCAGGGCAATAAATATTGAGTTTTGTTTGGCTGCTAATCCTTGCCTGGTGACTTGAAAAAATGGATTAAAATGGAAATTTTTCCAAAAAATCGAATTTCTGAAATTTTGTCTCCATGTTCCATTAACTCTTGTGGAACACCTTAAGGGTTAACAACGTTTGTAAAATCAGTGTTGAATACCTTGAGGGGTATAGTTTCTAGAATGGGGTAATTTTTTTGGAGTTTCTACTCTAGGGGTGCATTAGGGGGGCTTCAAACGGGACATAGTGTCTAAAAACCAGTCCGGCAAAATCTGCCTTTCAAAAACCACATGGCGCTCCTTTCCCTCTACACCCTGCCGTGTGCCCGTACAGTAGTTTATGACCACACATGGGGTGTTTATATAAACTACAGAATCAGGGCAATAAATATTGAGTTTTGTTTGGCTGCTAACCCTTGCCTGGTGACTTGAAAAAATGGATTAAAATGGAAAATTTTCAAAAAAATAGAAATTCTGAAATTTTGTCTCCATTTTCCATTTACTCTTGTGGAACAAGAGGGTTAACAACGTTTGTAAAATCAGTGTTGAATACCTTGAGGGGTGCAGTTTCTAGAATGGGGTAATTTTTGGGTGGTTTCTATTATGTAAGCCTCACAAACTGATTTTAAACCTGAACTGGTCCCTAAATAGTGGGTTTTTGAAAATTTCTGAAAATTTTCAAGATTTTCTTCTAAACTTCTAAGCCTTGTAATGATCCATACATGAAGTAGACATATGGGGAATGTAAATTAATAACTTTTTTTGGCGGTATTTCTATGTATTATAGAAATAGAGAAATTGAAACTTGATAAATTGCAAATTTTTCTAAATTTTTGGTAACTTTGGTATTTTTAATAAATAAAAATAAATTTTTTTGACTCCATTTTACCAGTGTCATGAAGTACAATATGTGACGAAAAAACAATCTCAGAATGGCCAGGATAAGTAAAAGCGTTTTAAAGTTATCACCACATAAAGTGACACTGGTCAGATTTTCAAAAAATGGCCTGGTCCTTAAGGTGAAATAGGGCTGTGTCCTTAAGGGGTTAAGCAGACTGTGGTTCGTGTATTGTTGTGACTTAGATGAAGATCAGATCACATTTTATGACCAATTTGTGCAGAAATCCATATCATTCCAAAGGGTTCACATACTTTTTCTGACAACTGTAGCTGCAGAAGTGAACTGCGTATATATTTTTCTTTTTCTACTAACATACGCCACTAAACGCTTTCAATGTATATAGCTGCAGAAGTGAACTGCGTATATATATATATTTTTTGTTATGAAATACGCCACTGAACACCTTCACCACATATAGCTGCAGAAGTGAACTGCATATATATATTTTTCTTTTTGTAATGAAATACGCCACTAAACACTTTCAACACATATAGCTACAGAAGTGAACTGCGTATATATTTTTCTTTTTCCACAGATATAAGCCACTAAAGGCTTTTCAACATTGCACTTGCACCCCAAGAACAAATTGCTGGAATGACAGAGCTGGATAATGGCTAATAATTATCTTTCCCTGCACTTGTAAATCGCTTGTCCCTAGTGCCTTCCGACGTCTCTCCCTGCACTAAGATGCTGTAAAATTATTCCTCCCTATCCTATTCCTGCACTTATAAATCATTTTTTCAGTTTTTTTTTTTTACAATGGGGTTTTTCCAATTGCTGTCCGTAGAGCCGTAGAATGCTGGAAAATGTCTGATTCTAAGATGGCCGCCGTATTTATAGGGCTGTGACATCACAGGGCTGGCTGTTGATTGGCTGCATGCATTGCAGAGATCTATTAGGGTGAATAGGATTTTAATGCAGTCCTTGCTCAGCTGTGCCTCATGCACAGCGCAGCAGGGATGTTACCATGGAAGCCATGGGAAGCTTCAAAAGCATCCAGGCTGCCATGGTAACGAATTGGAGTCCCGCAATTTCATTGCGGAGGCTCTGATGGAAAGGCAGAGGGAGCCGTGTCCCACTGCCTTACCTCACAGATGCCATGATAACTGTTGATTGCGGCATCTGAGGGGTTAAATGACGGGGTTCGGCGGGATCTCCGTTCCTCGTCATTGCAGCCTTCTGTCTGCTGTATGATACAGCCAGCACCCGTCAAGTATGGAGCGGGCTCACTGCGGCAACCCGCTCCATACATTCCCTCAGACACTGTGATGTACAGGTATACCTGATTTATAGCGATTCCTGACAAATTAATTTGTACCGAATTGTCAAAGTTCTATTGTATCCTACATGAACTGATGCATCATAATACAATGAAGTGTATGGGGGACACCCTAATACAATATAGTTAGGTACATAATACTGATAGGTAACTCTTAAAATAGACACCTGTCTATCTACTATATACCACTACTCGTGGTTTATATAACAACAATCAAGTAGTGGCTCATCAAGTAATAGTTCAATGCATTTCTCCCCCTAGGTGTGAACTAAGGGGTTCATCGGGGGCCTGTGTGGCATGTAAAGCCATATGGAAATCCCCCAAAAATACCTATATAGATCGATTAATCAACTCTCATTCATGCAGATAAAAACATTTAGGGCTAACACTGCAAGTAGGTAGGGGAAGCGGGCTGGGTTCTAGTTCAGGGACTCCCTGTCTTGTCTGTCCTTATGTACAGTCGTTACAGTTACAGATAGTGAGAATTGTATTCTACCAAAAAAGTGTGCAAATGGCCAGATAAATAAAGGAATATTAGAGAATCACTAAAATCACATGAATAAAATAAGACACACTATACAAAGATCACATTTCCCATAATTTGTAAAGCAAGTACATGACTCTTATATGAGATACATATCACCAAGTCCATGATTATTATGAAGATTATATGTAGGTAAATGCACGTACAATAAAGTGCATAGTGCATATAAGTAATGGTGCCCACAAGACACGAAGTACAGTAAGCATTACACTGATATCAATTAGTATATGACCAATTCAAAAATATATCGCGCCAGATCAAAAAGTGCCAGTGCAAAGAAAATACAATGAATGGTCATAAAAAGTGACTGCAAGATTACCAACCCATATAATCAGTAAGTGCTGTAGGAGAATGCATCCGCCCCAATGTGTGTTTTGACTGCTGCTCGATAGAAAGGCTCATTATTAGATCCCACTCCTAAGTGAATGGGAATGAAAACTCTCCCAGTGAAGGAGGTTGTTACTTGCTGTCTGCTTACGAAACAGAGCTGTTTGCAAACTGTTATCTAAACCTCTATAAATGTATACCTCCAAGAATGGTAAAGACTGGTGATTCATTTTGTGGGTAAATCTACGACCACGATTGTTACAGTTCAGTTGATTGACAGACTCTCCAAAGGATTCCCTAGTTCCAGAATACATAATAAAGATATCATCAATGTCCACTGGGTATTATCTGAAAACACCATGTTGTCCACCCACCGGCCTAGGGTAACATTAGCATACGTGGGGACACAAGGGCTCCCCATCGCAGTCCCCCTGATCTGGTGGAAGAACCTGGAGAGAAATTGTACATAAGAATAAATTCCAATAGCTCTAGAACAAATAAGTATGTTACTCGATGAAACTGGATGCGGTCTCAAGAAAATATCCAACTGCCCAAAGTCCAACCTCATGTGGAATTGAGGAATACAGTCCTTTCACATCTATTCTGGCTAACCATATATTAGAATCTCAGAATACACCATCTAATTTATTCAGTAGATCACTGGTGTCATGTACATATGACAGAAAGGTGCATCACAAAATGTTGTAAAATACAGTCTATAAAGGTGCTGATATTTTGAGTCAAATTGTTAATTGGTAGATTTCCCTCTGTCTGTTACCAGGCTTACACATAATCAGATCTGTCATTTTGTGTGAGAGTGGTGCATGTCCTACATTTGTTCTATGTGCAAGTGTTGCATGTGCGGAATGTGTTCTATATGACAGTGGCGTATGTGTAAGGCCGAGTTCACATCACCGTTTAGCTTTCCATTCTTCTGATCCATCAGAACTTTTTCCCATCTAAAAAAACGGATCTCATACAGAAATGGCTCAAATAGATGATAACTGATGCAACAGGATCCGTTTTTGTTTTGTTTTCTCTTTTTCTGATGGATCAGAAGAATGGAAAGTTAAACTGTGATATGAACTCTGCCTAACGTGTTCTATGTGTGAGCGACATGTGTGTGGCATGTATTCTATGTAAGACAGACAAGCATGCTATTCAATTTCTGATGATAAATAAGGATACAATGAAATTCTGGAGCTTTACTTTGTCTTCCAATAGTGTTATATCACATAGAGTGAACCTTAACTATTTCTATAGGTAGGATCATGCATTTTAATAATTTGCTGTTTTGTATTTCTTTCATCAAGCACAGCCACTAACTTTCCTCTCCATGTATGGGACACTGTAGGAGAGAAGCTGACATATAATGTCAGTCCTGATGACAATCTTCATAGTGTTTGTGAAATGTTTATTAAAGTGTCTATTGCCTGATATGATTAGAGCTTTCTCACAATTTTGGAGTGACAGATATTCAGGACCGAACACAATCATACGGCTTTTCGAGTTTAAGAAGATACAAGTATGCCTCGAGGCAGTGGAATGAACTCAGAAGCAATTTTCTGTATTGTCACATTCTGTTCTTTGTAAATTTAATGCAATTAAATCTGTGTGCCGAGTTCATTAAAAGGATAAGTTTTGTATTTAGTTTTAGCGAACAAACATATTATGTTTATTTTTTTTGTTTGGATGCTGCTTTTTTGTTGTGTTATTAAGTTAATGTCAGTGATTACTCCCTTCAAATGGATCTGTATATCAGTTCAGTCCATCTGTTTCTGAACGTATAGTTATCGGTGTCATGGCGGCGGTCCATTGGAGACAAGCGGTGGTGGTGGGCCCAACTGCCTCCCTGCTTACCATCTCCCTAGCTTCCGGGCTCCAGTGGTCCAGTCCCGGCGGCATGTCCCTCTGCTTGCCTGGCGGTCCCAGTCACCAGAGTAATGATTGCCAGCAATCACTTTCTCAGCCTGAAGGCTCTTAAAAGGCCAGCATGCACACCATAATCTTCCCAGCCAGTGTCTGGTTATCCTGGGTTACTTCGGGCGCCTTCCTACTAGTTTCCTGCAAAAGTGTGCAATTTGTTCATTGCCTGTTTCATGTACTGACTTTTGCCTGACTTCTGATATTAATCTTTTGCTGCCTGGCCTGTCTGTTCTCCATTATGACCCTGAGCAGGCTACCCTGACCTTGGGCTGTTTCATATTGCTCGAACTCTGCCTGCCCTAACTTCTGCCTGACCCTGGCTATGGTTATGCCTAATCCCTCAGTGCTCAGCAGCGGTGTCCTCCATTGGGTCAGCAGTCACTTGAACAGAAACTATTCCAAGAGATAGCCGCTGGGTGGTTTCCCTGCAGCATAGTTCAGATCTTTGTACAGGGGTTAAAGGGTGATGACCTGGTGGGCCACTTACATAACACCCTTAGGAGTAACCCCAAATCAAATTTGTTCAAGTGACACAGCAGATCCACATCTGCTCCGTTCCATCTGCAATCCGAAGACACGTAGCGACATTAGATTCCTATTTAAAGGGGTTATTACATTCAGACAACACTTTTGCATATTATATGGACATCATGAATGGCGGGGGAGGTGGTTTTGGTGAACCTGGATTGACATACATTGGTTGGCCACTGCAGTAGAAATATTTAGCCAGCCAAAGTTTCCCCAGGCAATAAAGCAGGTGACATGAATGGCAACAAGCTACTGAAAATGTGTATTTTCACAATAGGTGCCGTTTTTAGAAAAGAAGTGGGTAAGTCACTGAAGTTATATAGTTAATCTGCATTTATATATAGTAGTCCTCACAGTGTAAGGAATAAGCAGGTTTTTGGGATAGCGCAGAAAAATGGCCAGCGGAGGTATATTTAAAATTTGCAACAACACTAGACTTTGCTTAAAGGTAGTGCTGGTAGTGGTACGCAAAGTCACATGCTTGCCGGTTGCAGTCTCTCAATATGAAGGCATCTTACTCGTGGCAGTTATAGTCTGTGCAGCAGATCATTGTTTAGACAGCCAAATCTGCTGCATACAGTAGTAATGATGATTTTTGGTGTCAACAAAATAACACGATTACCAAATGAACTATTGCATGTTCATTGGGCGATCGCCACCCTCATTCACACTGGCAGATTGAGAATGAGCATTTATACAAATACTCATCCCTGATAATCTGCCAGATCATTGGTCTGTGTAAAAGGACTTTTAGGCCCCATTCACACGTTTGCGGACCGCACATCGCCGGCACTACATAGAAAATGCCTTTTCTTGTCCGCAATTGCGCTATTTTTTTCGGGAACGCGATTGCGGACCCAGCCGGGACATCGTCTGTCCCCATTGAAATTAATGGGTCCGCAATTCCGTTCCGCAAAATGCGGAATGGAATTGCAGGCGTGTGAATGGGGCCTTAGTCTACAAATATGAGACCTGTACAATGACATTGTCTATATTGCCACTAGTTTAGTTCTGCAATGAAACCCTATTCATTGCATTCTGTCTTTATTTACATTTAGTTCCAATTTTGGAATTGGAGTTGTATTTTACAGCATTTTCCCCACAGCTGCCTAAAACTTTTGTTTAGTATTGTATTCGTTTGTAGGTTTATGTTTTTTTGTTTTTTTTACTAAGAACTTTTCTAACTTTGCAGTTCTCATTCATCACAGAAGTGGCTTCACTAATGAATTAAACATCCCTACTGGTAAGGAGGTTACTTAGTTAATTACTCTGTACAGGGGGCAGTTTAATGGCATGTTAAGTACACCTTTAAGAATATTCCCTTACCGCTGCATGTGTTCCACATTCTCGATGTGACCAGAATGAGAAAAGTTAGGAGAAAGTAATGTATTAGTTAAGCCTCTACACCCTTAGGGGGAACTTGAGATTGCCCATTTAAGCATTGGCCCAGCACGATTTTCCTTTATTTTCTCTCAGGTACAAATAAAATGAAAGGCAGTATATTCACTTAGTATTAGCAGCTGTTTTGCCTGAAAAAAAATAGAAAGTGACACAAAAATCTGACTCTGCTAATCTATATAAGAAAAAGAAAGACAAAATATAGACAGATTGACTCATGATATTAAATAATCTGGGGTCATTTTGGCAATCTCAAGCAATCTTATTGTCAAAGGTAGAAACATAGAAGAATGATGGCAGAAAAAGACCACCTGGTCCATTTAGTCTGCCCTTATATTTCTTAGGATAGACATGTGTTTATCCCAGGCATGGTTAAATTCACTGTAGATTGCGCCATCGATGCATATAATTAACCTCTTAATCAAATGTAAGCCGCGGGTGCCAGCTATATTACACAGCTGGCACCCACCCGCATTGTGATCTGCCGAACTGTATCTATTAAACCCTCAGGTGCCGCACCCCAGTATTATATTCTATAGTAAAGCAGTGGCTGCCGTAACAGAAAAATAAATAAAAAAATACACAATTTGCCATTTCTTAGTCACCTTGCCCACCTTCCCCCCCAAAGAATAGGATAGGACTGATCTATTCTGGGCCGGACGTTCCATAAAATGCAGAATGCAGGCCGCTTTTTTGATGTTTTATTTTTTTCACGTGGTATCGAATGGTACCAAGTGTCGCAATACTTTTTTATGGTATTGAAATCAAATCGAAATTTTGGTATTGTGACAACCCGAGTGCAAAGGGGTGGGGGGGGGGGGCGGTCCAGCTCTCAGGGGGTGCTATAAGTGCTTCCATCAATCCTTCTCTCTTCCAGGCCCGGCCCAGTGGTGACGTCATGGTGTGTGTATAACCGTGGCACTAGGCTGGAGGAGAGAAGGAGCGCAGGGATGATCGGCTGCAGTTAGTGAATGAAAGGTCTGCGAGGGGGCCATGGGGGGGTATGGCATTAAACTGTGAGGGGGCCAGGGTTATAATACTGTGGAAGGGGGCCACCTGGGGGGTCATTATACTGTGTGTGGGGCCACGGGGGGGTCATTATACTGTATGGTGGCCACTGGGGGTCACTATTCTTTCCGGGGGGCACTGGTTAGCTTCTTATTGAGAACACTTCCCTTCTGAACCTTATTTAAACCTTTAACATATTTAAAAGTTTTGATCATGGCCCCCCTTTCCCCAACGCTATACAGATTAAGGGGGTCGTTTACAATCAGAAATATGCTTATAATAGCGTATTTCAGGGGCAGATTTCGGCGCAAAGGTTATTTGCGCTGCAAGCTGCGACTTTTCTCTTGTCACGCCAGGTCTAAATAAGTGGGCGTGGTGTGGAAGGGGTGGGTCGGCAGGCCCATCTCATTCATCATTTTCTATGCCTGTTTTAGGTGTAGAAAATGGTCTAAATGTAAGACCCTGTACACTGTATTTTAAAGGGTATTAGTGCTAGTGTTGCACTTTGCCTCATTTTCTATATAGGTTGATGTCAGGAAAGGTCACGAGTTCTCTTTAACCCCTTCCCGACATCTTCCGTTCATGCATGTTGGAAGTCACAGACATCTAAGCCCTCAGTTGCTGTTGTCAATTGCCACCACAGAATCTGAGGGGTTATTTACTCCTGGTGAAGTGCTCATTAGGAACACAGCAATTGTCCCATAGTCTACAATGGTAAACTATTACAGTCTATGGTAGAAGAAATCTGATAATCGCATATGCAGGTCCCCTAGGGAAGCTAATTTATCTCATGGGTATTGTTAATTCGATAATGCTTTAGCTATATAAAAGTATTTATCGCCTATAATGAACAGGGTCCAAAATGGCTGAAACAATGTTTTTGGTCGCTTCACCTAGCAAAAAAAGATTAAATAAAAAGTGGACAATAACTCATACATACCCCAAATGGTATCAATAAAAACTACAGACCCTTGTGGACAGAAATATATAAAACTTATGGGTGTCAGGATATGACAATGCAAAGAAAACGTTTTTTTCCAAAGATTTAGTTGTTTTAAAAGCATTAAAACATACCACAAAGTATATAAATTTGGTAATGCTGTAATCATAATGACACAGAATAAAAGCAATGTATCATTTTCATTGCACAGGGAACAGTGTAAAAATTAAACCTGTAAAACAATGGCGCATTTTAATTTTTTCTCCAATTTCACCCTATTACATTTTTTCCAGATTCTTAATACATTGCATGGAATAATAAATGGAGACATTAGAAAGTACAACTCTCCTATCAGCTATGTCAGTGGCAAAATAAATAAAAATAAAACATTTTGGCTTTTAAATGGCAGGGATGTAAATAAGCAAAAATAAAAAATAAATGAAAATAGTTTCCAACTTGAAGAGGTTAATATTAGGGTTAGGGTTAGTGGAATAAATAATTATATATGGAGTATGCATATAGAATAATAATGAGGTATCATTTTAATACATATAAGCTATATCATCCAATGTTTTCAGAATTTATAAATAATATATTTAAGCAGTACCAAGAAAAATTATTGTTTGTCATCCCCACCTCCAATAAATCTGAACAAAGCAACACAATAAAAGGAAAGACTAAGAAATGTAAATGCTACGAATTGTAATTCCATAAATTGAAAATCTAGCCCAGATCACCAGCAGTTATATAGTAAATCCACAGTCAGATAAACAGTACTACATGAAAAATGGCATAGCACATACACAAGATAAACCACTTAACAGAATAAGAATGGAGTTTAGATGCAAATGTATTATCAATATACCAAAAATGCCATTATCTGAAATATTTGATGAAAAAAATGACTGATAAGCCATATTCCATATCACTTTCATATTTGGTTATCAATTATTAGAAATAGATATCTGACATTGTACCACATTTTTTGCTGGTGATAAGCCTTGAATAGTTGATGATGCAATCAACTGACATTAGGACATTGAGAAATCACCAGTTTCGTAATGTTAAAGAAATATTTCCATCGAATTACAAGCAAGATCTATTTATTTGTACAACATTATCAATTGCTGCAATATGAATGATAGAAATGCCCATTATTCTCATTTATTAAACTTTATTTACTAACACAGAAAAGTGGTTTAGGTTTAGGCTTAGTTATCACAGATATGTCAATTAATACAAAGGGGCACATGTGTGAAAATGCACAGGTGGGTGTAGGAACCCCCAAAAATTTGGGGGGACAGCATTTTTGCTCGCCGGGTATATTCTTATTCAGTAAACTGCGAGTTGTTTATATCGTTAAATTTTAAGTGTGTGTGAGTGAAAATTCTCACAACAAAAAAATATGCAAAATGATGCCTGACTGCTGATTCAGTGATCTCTTTTTGTTGACATGCTTCTGAGCTTGTTGAGGGTGTATTTGCTTTACTAGGCTTTGTAAAAAACTTGCAGATATCCATTCTGACTTTCTTCACTCAAACTGACTTTTAAGCATACAGCTATAAAGCTAAGGTTCCAGAAAAGACAAAATTTAAAGAAGAATGATAATACTGAATGATAACAAAAGATTTAGATTCCTAACCTGGGGGCAGTGGCGTGCCTAGGGTATTTGGCACCCGGGGCGGGTACTTTCTCTGCCCCCCCCCACCCCCGAAACAATAATCTCCCCTTATATATAATTTACTTACAGTTCTGAAGACTCAGGGGTGCTGGCTGGCTTGGCCCCAGGGGTGCTGGCTGGCTTGGCCTCAGGGGTGCTGGCTGGCTTGGCCTCAGGGGTGCTGGCTGGCTTGGCCTCAGGGGTGCTGGCTGGCTTGGCCTCAGGGGTGCTGGCTGGCTTGGCCGGATCAGTGCTCTGGGCAGCTGGGCTCCGGGCCCCCAATGTTAATCAGACACCCAGGTGCACCTGAATGTAGCCTGTAGATGAAGAGCAGGCACATTCAAATCGGAGTTTATACACCTCCATTTTGGAAAGAAGACACCCCAAGGTATTCGCTGAGGGGCATAATGAGTCCATGAAAAATTAAACTTTTTGTCAAAAGTTAGCGGAAAGGGAGACTTTGTGAGAAAAAACAATAAAAAATCAATTTCCACTAACTTGTGCCAAAATAAAAATCTTCTATGAACTCGCCATGCCCCTCATGGAATACTTTGGGGTGTCTTCTTTCCAAAATGGGGTCACATGTGGGGTATTTCTACTGCCCTGGCATTTTAGGGGCCCTAAAGCGTGAGAAGAAAAATGCGTAAAAATGCCCTCCTAAAAGGTACTCATTGGAATTTGGGCCCTTGCGCATCTTGGCTGCAAAAGTGTCACTCATGTGGTATCGCCGTACTCAGGAGAAGTAGGGCAATGTGTTTTAGGGTGTATTTTACATATACCCATACTGGGTGAGAGAAATATCTCTGTAAATTGACAACTTTGAATAAAAAAATGTAAAAGTTGTCGTTTACAGCTGATATTTCTCACACGCAGCATGGGTATATGTAAAAATACACCCAAAACACATTGCTCTACTTCTCCTGAGTACGGCGATACCACATGAGTGACACTTTTGCAGCCTGGTGTGCAAGGGGCCCTAAAACCAATGAGTACCTTTAGGATTTCACAGGCCATTTTTATGCATTTGGATTCTCACGCTTTAGGGGCCCCTAAAATGCCAGGTGAGTATAAATACCCCACATGTGACCCCATTTTGGAAAGAAGACACGCCAAGGTATTCCGTGAGGGGCATGGCGAGTCCACAGAATTTTTATTTTTTGGCACAAGTTAGCGAAAATTGATATATTTTTTTTTAATTTTGTTTTTTACAAAGTCTCATATTCCACTAACTTGTGACAAAAAATAAAATTTTACATGAACTCACCATACCCCTCACGGAATACCTTGGGGTGTCTTATTTCCAAAATGGGGTCACATGTGGGGTATTTATACTGTCCTGGCATTTTAGGGTCCCCTAAAGTGTGAGAAGAAGTCTGGAATCCAAATGCGTAAAAATGCCCTGTGAAATCCTAAAGGTACTCATTGGTTTTAGGGCTCCTTTGCGCACCCAGGCTGCAAAAAAGTGGCACACATGTGGTATCGCCGTACTCAGGAGAAGTAGGGCAATGTGTTTTGGGGTGTATTTTTATATATACCCATACTTTGTGTGAAAAATATCTCTGTAAACGACAACTTTTAAAAATTTTTATACAAAGTTGACAATTTACAGAGATATTTCTCTCACCCAACATGGGTATATGTAAAAACACACCCCAAAACACATTGCCCTACTTCTCCTGAGTACGGCGATACCACATAAGTGACACTTTTTTGCAGCCTGGGTGCGCAAAGGGGCCCAAATTCCAACGAGTACCTTTAGGTTTTACATGGCGGCTCACAATTTAGCCCCACCCAAAATGCCAGAACAGTAAACACACCCCACAAATGACCCCATTTCGGAAAGTAGACACCCCAAGGTATTCACTGAGGGGCATAGTGAGTCAGTCTGAGATTTTTTTTTTTTTTGCCAGAAGTTATCAGAAATTGAAACAATTTTATTTTTTTTCTCAGAAAGTGTCATTTTCCTCTAACTTGTGAAAAAAAATGAAATGATACATGAACTCACCATGCCCCTCCGCGAATACTTTGGGGTGTCTTCTATCTAAAATGGTGTGATTTGGGGGGTATTTATACTTTCCTGACATTCTAGCACCTGAAGAAACATGACAGGCGCTCAGAAAGTCAGAGCTGCTTCAAAATGCCGAAATTCACTTTTTTGCACCATAGTTTGTAATCGCTATAACTTTTACCCAAACCAATAAATATACACTTATTGAACTTTTTTTTTATCAAAGACATGTAGAACAATAAATTTAGAGAAAAATTTATATAGAAATGTAGTTTTTTTTGAAAAATTTTACAACAGAAAGTGAAAAATGTCATTTTTTTGCAAAAATGTCGTTAAATTTGTATTAATGGCAAAAAAAGTAAAAATGTCAGCAACAATGAAATACCACCAAATGAAAGCTCTATTAGTGAGAAGAAAAGGAGGTAAAATTAATTTGGGTGGTAAGTTGCATGACGGAGCAATAAACGGTGAAAGTAGTGTAGTGCGGAATTGTAAAAAGTGGCCTAGTCATTAAGGGTGTTTAAGCTAGGGGGGCTGAAGCGGTTAAACCCCTCAAGTGTTGCTTTAGCAGTGTGTTTGGGGTCATTGTCCTGCTGGAGGGTGAACCTCCGTCCTAGCCTCAAATCACGCACAGAGTGGTACAGGTTTTGCTCAAAAATATCCCTGTATTTAGCACCATCTATATTTCCCTCAACTTTGACCAGTTTCCCAGTCCCATCCCCCCATGATGCTGCCACCACCATGTTTCACTGTGGACATGGTGTTCTTTGGGTGATGTGATGTGTTGGGTTTGCGCCAGACATAGCAGCTTCTTTGATGGCCGAAAAGTTAAATTTTAGTCTCATCAGACCAGAGCACCTTCCTCCATACATTTTGGGAGTCTCCCACATGCCTTTTCACAAACTCACAACGTGCCTTTTTGTTTTTAGCTGAAAGTAATGGCTTTCTTCTGGCCACTCTGCCATAAAGCCCAACTCTACGGAGCGTATGGCTTATTGTCGTCCTATGTACAGATACTCCAGTCTCTGCTGTGGAACTCTGCAGCTCCTCCAGTGTTACCTTAGGTCTCTGTGCTGCCTCTCTGATTAATGCCCTCCTTGCCCGGTCCGTGAGTTTTGGTGGGCGCCCGTCACTTGGCAGGTTTGCTGTTGTGCCATTTTCTTTCCATTTGGTTATGGTAGATTTGATGGTGCTCCTGGGGATCATCAAAGATTTGGATACTTTTTTATAACCTAACCCTGACATGTACTTCTCAATAACATTGTCCCTTACTTGTTTGGAGAGTTCCTTGGTCTTCATGGCAGTGTTTGGTTAGTGATGCCTCTTGCTTAGGTGTTGCAGCCTCTGGGGCCTTTCAAAAAAGGTGTGTATATGTAATGACAGATCATGTGACACTTAGATTGCACACAGGTGGACATCATTTCACTAAGTATGTGACTTCTGAAGGTAATTGGTTGCACCAGAGCTTTTTATGGGCTTCCTAACAATGGGGGTGAATACATACATACATGCCAATTTTCTGTTTTCTATTTCTAAACTATAGTTTTATTTATATATTTTTCTCATTTCACTTCACCAACTTAGACTATTGTGTTCTGATCCATCACATAAAATTCTGATTAACAAAACAGTGAACTTAAGGCTGTAATGTAACAAAATACAAAAAAGTCAAGCGGGTGAATACTTTTGCAAGGCACTGTACATGTATATATAAAAGGACAAATAGAGACAAAGATCTACTGCCAGACTGTGCACTTACATAACCATACATGGTAGACCAAGGATCTGACATCAGAAGCCTATATCAGCACAATGCCAGTCACTTTGTAAGGCGCTCATATCATTCTGATTCCTAATTACATTTTACAAAACTCAATTGTGACATAGAAAATTGCCGTTATAACAAAATAATCTTGCAGAGCACAGCAATTTTAATACAATCAACAATACAGTCCATAAATGAAAGAAATTGTGTCATTCTTATTACTTCTGCGTGCTCCATTTCTATAGTATATTACAGTATAAATTGAAAATTTCACATGATTTAATAAACCCCCAAGTATATCATAGTTTAGTAGCCACATCATTATAAGAAGTAGTGATCCATACTCATAAAACTTGCTGCCAGCAGTTTCCCGTCCTATAAAAACATGAAGAATCCTGACAACTCTGAAATCACAACCACAAAAATGAGATAGTATATTAAATACATGCCTGCCAGTTTTATATAGAGCAGTGTAGGGAGGTTCAGACAATAACATGCCCATAACATGGAGACAATAGTTATGGTAATAAGACATATATCGCCGGCTTCGTAATCTACTTTACCAGATCGAGAAATATACGGTTTCAGTATTAAAATGAGTCTCGGCATTTAATCAATTTTCTAGGTAGATTGGTTCCTCTGGAACTGGTCAGGTTACAGTCCTCCATATTTCAGTCAAGTCTTCTCCACAAGCTTCCTTCTTTGTTCCTTTGCCTTCTTTTAGTTTTTTTTAGGTAGGTTAGCAATCTGTTACTCTTGGTGGATGTTCACTCTGCAAAATGTCCACTCAGAATTCAGAACATATTCCACGTTGAAAGCCATGTGAAATCCACCCCCAGTGTTTCGAAGTTAAGTGTTGTAGAAAAACTGTCACATATAGAAGACTGAGCATGGAAACCATTGCAAGTAGCTACACATGGGATATCCCCATTAAATGGGACTAATCTGCATTTTGATCCATTTAGTCAAGGCAGCTGTTATGTGGACTCTTGGGTTAGCCCCCTCTGGACTTCATGGGCACTGTTCAAAGGAATCCCAGTGGTTACATTGCCCAGCCTTCTTCCAAGGAACGGAACAAGCACTGGCTGTGGATCTAAGGGTGTGATAGCATGAACTCACATGAGGAGCCTGTCCCATTTTAATTGTTAAGTTCTAAGTATGCTCCTCAGTGGGATGGTGCTCACCTCTCTTAAAAATTCATATATACTCATGTATATTGTCCACCATAATTGGGGATCTAAGAGTGAAAATCACAGAAATAAACATGGCCTAAATGGGTAGAACTGCTCAAACCCCAAACACTGTTGCGTGTTTGTAACTGGGGGAGCAGCTCCTCCGCATGTGGTTCGCAGCGAGCGGCCATCCCCAGCAAAAATTGCATACAATGGAGGATGCCGGCGCGAACCACAAGCACCACACAAACATCCTACACAAAATGAAACAATGAAACAATGTGCGGATGAAAATATATAAAACACATAAATCACTGAAAAAAGTGCACCACAAGGATAAGCACCTGACAACACTGGCTAATCCCTCAAGCTGATGTTAAAAGCTGAGCTATTCACCAATATCTCTAAGTCAGGAACATATCGGAGCCCCTTCATGCACCATGTCAAGGTTTCTCAACATGGCATGGAATGGCCACTAGACTAACTATGGTGTGTGAACAGGGTTGGAAAGGTGCAGATATCCAGCTCACAGCCCCAATCCAACTCACCTGGACTGCAGGACCAACAATGCAATGGGAGAAAATTGAGGCCGCAGGGCACACCTACAACAGACCATGTGACACAGGCTCCCCCCATACGCAATGGCACATTCAATACATAGCAAAAATCGCAGAAATAAACGTGGCTTAAATGGGTGGAAGTGCTCCAACCCCAAATACTGTTGCATGTTTCTAACTGTGGGAGCAGTTCCTCCGTATGTGGTTCGCAGCGAGTGGCCATCCCCAGCAAAATTCGCAATGTGAGTATATGTTCACATTGCAAAATCAACTTAGAACTGGGTTCCTAATGGTTGGCTTGCTAGAATATAACGAAGATTGAGAATATAGTGCTATATTCGTGAATTCATGATATTCGTTATATTCTAGCAATACAACCATTAGGAACTCAGCTCTATGTTGAATTCGCAATGCGAGTAATTTAGGTTATATTAATCGCATTGCGATTACAACTTAGTCACATTTGTGAGATTGTGATTCTCACATCCGACAGTACTTTTTAGCATGGAGGTGTTCCCATGCACACGGGAAGTAGGCAGAAGCGGCAATGGGCATTGACTGGAGCGGGCAGGGAGCCAGGAATCCTCCGGACAGGTAAGAACAGCTTTTGGGAAGTGGGAAGACAACCAGAGAGCAATAAGGATTAACAACTTAAAAAAACCAAAAACTAATATTCGAAATAGCGAATATATAGCGCTATATTCGCAATATTCGTGAATTTGCGAAGTGCCGATATTCGCTAAAAAAATTCGCTATTCGAATATTTGCGCTCAACACTACAAATAAAGTTTTGGGTGCACAATGGGTGGAGCTGCTCTGTTTGGAACACCATCGCTCCTTCAATGACACCACCCAGTTCCTCCCCTCCTGATTGATTGACAGTCCCTGAGATTTCAGAGCATTTAGTGACACACAGGGGACACCAGGTACACTGCATGGAACAGCCCTGCCCACAGTGCACCGAAAACTCTATTTGCATAAAAATAAAATGAAGCATTTTTCATGATTAGAGGACCAGATTTTCACAGGAAAAGCTATGGTTATGTTTCGGAACACCTACCCTACATACAGTGGCGTAACTAGAGTGCTTTGGGCCCCATGTCAAACTTTGGATCGAGGCCCCTCCCCCACGCTGTGCCCGGTCACACCCTCTGTGTCTGCAATTGTCACACCCCTGGTCCCTGATTGCCCAGTAATGTCCCCAGTAATGTCTCTCCCTGTCCCCACTGCCCTCAGTAATATCCCCAGTAGTGCCCCCACAGCCCCTAGTAGTGTTTACCACTGCCCAAAATAATTTCCCCAGTAGTGTCCACAGCCCCTATTAGTGTCCCTAACTGCCTCCAGTTAGGGCCCCAGTAGTGCCCCCCACAGCCCCTAGTAGTGCCCCCCACTGCCCCAGTAATGTCCCCCACTGCCTTAATTAATGTCCCCAGTAGTAGCCCCCACTGCCCCCAGTAATGTTCCCAGAGGTGTCCCCCACTGCCCCCAGTAGTGTCCTCCACTGTCCCAGTAATGTCCCCTGTAGTGCCTCCCACAGCTCCTTGTAGTGTCCCCAACTGCCCACATTCTTTAAGTAACGGGGCCCAGCATTTTCTCTGTACTTAATGCCGGGCCCCGTCAGAGCACTCATTTCACCTTCATGATATGATCTTCTGCAGTCTCTAGGCCTCCAGCATCAGGCACCGGCACTGCCACACTAAAACTAGTCACACATTAAGCAGGTGGGTGGAGCCTAACCTACATTAGTCAGGCTCCGCCCACTTCCATTAATTCTCAATGAGATAGCGGAGTACATGAGTGTTTAATGCGGGGGTGAACATGGGATTGTGTTGGGTTGCAGTCAGGGGCAGATCGGCCACATGTCCTACAAGGAAACTTCCTGGTGAGCTGATGCCCAGGGGGCCACTTGAGCCCTACTCACGGCCACCAGCCAGGTAAATAATAAGCAGACGTTCCCTGAGTTAATTAACTTGACTGGGAGAGTCAAATACTTATGTACCAGGCCAGAGAGCACAGGTGCACACCTGAATTCAACAGTATTGCCATCCTGAGGAAACTGAAGTAGGAGAGCAGAACTTGGCATCTGGCACGTGATACCACTGAGGGGCAGCTCCTGGGAGGTATTTTGTGATGCGCTGTTGCATTTGGATCAGTAGGGGGGGGGGGTATGCTGTGCCGAAATATGGTATTGCTGTCCCTATCTACTTGTGTTGGCCCTGCCTTCTGTCAATTTGAAACCGCCTACTACATAGGGCCACTTTTAGTTTTTTCCAGGGCCACTTTTATGTTTCCAGTCCGCCCCTGGTCGCAGTGGTTGAAATCTCACTGATCAGACGCTCCTCCCCTACCCTATCCATAGGGGATACCTTGCTTTCATGATGCCACCCATTAATGGAGAAATACACAAGTAGCAGGCTTCCATAAATGTGCAGTACAAATAGAACGGGGTTCTTCCACCTGTTTAGTGTATTTACTTTACATCTTTATATTCCACCGTTACGTTCACATAGCAAACAGCCTTTTAGTTGCTTAATGCATCTGTTATGTGCCTGGCTGAATATAGGTTGCTGTCATCGTAATACACACACCTGAAAGTGACAGGATAAACTGTCAGGGGTGATTTTTCATGGCTGCACGCATCATAATCTGTTTCTTACTAACACACACGTCTCGCGGGCAGAAACAGAATTAATTATACTTCATTTTGCTGTCTTTAACAGTATTGACCAAATTTAAGAACAAATGGGAAATGCTTATCATGCTTGAAGAAAATAATCTATCAGTGGCACCATTTAAATTCTCCGCAGTTCTCTTATTAATCAAAGTAACACTTACTATCCTATCTCCACTTCCCATTAACAGTCATTAAGCACTGCTGCTGATTGAAGCAATTTCTTTAGGGATCTCAACCTCATTTTTAAGAGAACCTTCTCCAGTGGAAAACAATATCATATTAGTGTGGAGACATAAAGTAAGACAGAGGCTTCTTCAATCATAGTCTGACCTTGATAGTGTTTCTATAATGGTGGCTTGCTAATGGGTTCACAACTTTAGTATCCGGAGTATTGCAACAGAATCCGACTCCCTAGCATCCCCCGTTAGAAAACTAATGTCTGACCATGTGGAACTTTACCAAAATCAGCAGCTTTTTCCCCGGATGCACTCAGCAGCACACCGAGGGGCCCATGACAGTTTAATTATATCTTGCACTTGACAGCTCCACAACTGTATGAAGCTTCACAACTGGTTGCTCTAACATGAGCTGTGTCACAAACAGTAATCGTCAATTCACGTGTGACTGTATCTAAGCTCCGTCCTCGTGCTATCTGCTGATCTATGGGTTAGAATATCAACAATTATTTTTTCTAATAGGGTGTATAGATATAATCATTCACCTGATTAGCACGGATTCACACATGTAGATAACGCAACGTTTGTGCACCATGATGTGGTAGAAAACATTGTGCCATGACCATTGATTGATTGCTGTCAACCGGGTATACCGTTATTAGGATACATTGGTATTTGCTCATTCACCCGTTGTATGTCATGGGCTGGTAAATTAGAAGACTGAGCATATTGAGGAGAAACTGGGCAGATTTCAAATCTCATCTTTGAGGTCCTGGGTTTGAATCCAACCAGGACAACATCTGCATAAGAGTTTGTATGTTCCCCCCGTGTTTGTGTAGGTTTCCCTTCACACTCCAAAAATATCCCTGGCAGTGGCGGATCCAGAGCCTGGTCTCGGGAGGGGCACTTCCCGCGATCGATACGCCCCTGCTCAGATCACTACAGAAATACAGCCCCACTTACCTCTTACATCCAGTGACGTCTCCTGTGATGTAGATGTTCTCTGTCCTCATCTTCTCCTCTCAGACCTGCAGACCAGACCACCAGTTTTCGTCTCTGCAGTTTGACAATAACAAAAAAACTCAGTTTACTACTTTCCATCATCCTCCCATCTTCTGGACAATTCATCCTACTACCCTCAATATTGTTCCGCTGTGCTCCCCAATATTATACTGCAGAAACAGATAATACTAGTACCACACAGAGCCCCCATATAAAATACCCCTTCTCTGTGGCCTCAGTAGATGTCCCTTTAGTGCCCCCCAATAATGTGCCGGTAAGAGGTGCCCCCATAGATGCCCCCCAATCATGTGCTAGTGAAAAGTGTCTCTCCCCCCCCCCCATCATGTACCAGTAACAAGTGCCACTCTCCCCTCTCCGCTCCCTCATGTGCCAGTAATAAGTGCCAGTCTCCTATCCCCCCATCATGTGCCAGTAATAAGTGACAGTCACCCCCCCCCCCCACACTCATGTGCCAGTAACAAGTGCCTCTCTCCTCTCTCCCCCCATCATGTGCCAGTCTCCCCCCCCACTCATGTGCCAGTAATAAATGCCACTCTCCCCCTCATCATGTGCCAGTCTCCCCCCCATGTGCCAGTTTGAAGTGCCACTCTCCACTCTCCCCCCCATCATGTGCCAGTCTCCTCTCCCCCCCATGTGCCAGTAATAAGTGCCACTCTCCCCCCCATCATGTGCCAGTCTCCTCCTCCCCCGCATGTGCCACTAAATAGGGGTCATTTTCCCCCCATCATGTGCCAGTCTCCTCTCTGCCCCCCCCCCCCGCATGTGCCAGTAATAAGTTCTACTCTCCACCCCATCATCATCATGTGCCAGTCACCTCTCTGCCCCCCCCCCCCGTGCCAATAAAATTGTCCCCAATTATAAAATAAATAAACACTTATACTTATAATTATGCGATGCAGGCCTCTTCCGGCCTGTGTCCCGCTCTGTACCGCTTAGGCAGCATGATGACGTCATTGTGCCGCCTGCACCGGCCTCTGTTAGGCTGCCGGCACAAGGCCCGCAGCCTATCAGAGGAACAGAGAAGTGAGACGCCTCTCCCTCCCCTGCCGCAGCACAGCACAGATCACTATGGAGATGAACACTTCCACAATGGAAGCGTTCATCTGCCTCTGTCCTGCCGCCACCACTGCTGACCACATTCTGCCAGTCCCCCCGGATCCGCCAGTGATCCTTGGACTTTGAGTCCCTGTTAGAAAAGCCTTTTACAAATTTTTGTCATTAAGAAGAGCTGAGGCTATGTGAGAATGCTGGAGTGCTACCTGCCTAATTCTGACTTGAATGTTATTTTAATAAGATATTGGGGAGTTTTAGATGCCAGTCTTAATAAACCCCTAAGCTAGCGCCCGCCTCTTCATAACTTCAGCGGATCCTCTGCCAATTCTAAATGTAAGACAGCTTACTGGCTTCTCCTAAAGTCAATGCAGAGGGCATAGCAGTTGCAGAGAGAGCAGAGCGTCCAGGTGTATCGGCAATGCCCCAGTTGCTCCTAGAGGCTCATTTGCATATGTTACAACATCATTTTTCTCAGCAACGTGGGCACATATGAACATGAGACCAACACAGATGCCTTCAGCTGCCAAGTCCACATGTAACAGGTTAGCCAGTGTCATAGGGACAAATCTGCTGACAGATGCTCTTTAACTGTGAAAGTTAGCTTAAGGGCTCATGCGCATGAACTTATTTTTGGTCTGCATCAGAACCGCATTTTTTGCATGTCAGATGCGGACCCATTGACTCCAATGAGGATGCTAAAGATGCGGACAGCCCATGGTGTGCTGTCCGCATCTGTATGTCCGGTCCATGGCACACGCAAAAATATACAACATGTTCTATTATTGTCCACATTACGGACAATGACTGTTCTATTATGGCCCGGACATTCGGGTCCACAAAAGGCGGAGTGCACATGGCCACTGTCCATGTTTTGCGGATCCTCAATTTGCAGACTACAAAACAAGCAATGGCCGTGTACATGAGCCCTAAAAGGAATCCACCAGTGATTTTGATCGTGCTAAACTTTTGACACTTGAGAATGAGATCACTTTACAGTGAAGATGCAGAATAAAAGTTCATATTCTAACTACTCTTGATAAAAACTTCACAAAAGATATGTCTGTACTACTCTGCCCAGCAACTAACTTCTGCTGTCAGCAGTTTAGTATGGTCGAAACTGCTCATAAACTTCCTGTAAACTTTAAAGTAAGTATATACATACATTATTGTGATTTTATATGGACAGTCACATTAAAGGGAACCTGTCATGTTAAATGTTGTTTCTGATGTGCAGGCAGAATGCTATAGAGCAGAAGGAGCTGAGCAGATTGAGCAGATTAAATCCTCTTTATTATGATAGCTTCTTTTGTTGTTTAATATACATAGTATGTGTAATCTACATAATGAGGTGGTCACACTTGCTCAGTTCTAGCCTTCAACTGCCACCAGCCATATCCATTGTTAGAAGCTGTGACAGCTTTAGGGAGAGAATTACAGTAGAAAGGACATTCCCCCTGAGCTGTGATAGGGAGAGAGTTGCAGCAGAATAAACATGCCCCCTGAGAGAGGACACGCCCCTGAGCTGCTAGTCTGAAGAAAATCTAGCAAAGGAGCTGGAGGAATAAATCCAGGAGCTCCGGATCCATGAGAGGTACAGGTCGGATTTAGACCTCTTGCACACTGCCGTCGCCCGGCCGTCGCAAACAACAATATACGGTCACCCCAGATGCGGACCCATTCACTTGAATCTGGAAGGAGGAGCGGTGCGGAACGGGGGCACGGAACCCCATGGAACCACTACTGAGTGCTTCCGTGGGGTTTCTCTCCATTCCTCCACACTGCAAAAAAATAGAACATGTTCTATTTTTTTCCAGTGCAGACAGATCAAGTTGAATGGGTCCAGATCCATCTGCAGCAACGGCATGGATGGTGCCCGTGCATGGGGGACCGCAAATTTCGGTCCCCAATGAACGGAACGGCCGGCCCATGTTCGTGTGCATGCGGTCTTAGAGAGAGATTTTCATATACTGTATAATGTCTAATCTTCATTTTTTTCATCAATCACAATATAGCCCCTTTAATGACCCTGTAATGAATAATTTCACTAGGGCACTCTATTCTTCTTTAATGGTATAATAGGATAGTGAAAACAGTGTTATTGGGTTAATGGCACAACAGGTTTGCTGGTTTCCGTATAAGAGTAATTGATGGTTACATTCTTATACCATTTATACTCACTGATTATAAGAAAGTACATACTGGGAGATTGATGGAAACAACAAGACTATAACATATACCAGCGCTTATGATGTGCCATTAAAACTGTGCTTGACATTCATTTCTGCAGTATGTGATATTCTTGTTTAATTTCACACATTATATTACTTTAATCTCAGCTCCACTGGTTAGGAAACCATAGATCTTTCAAATTGCTCTCCTCTCTCTGTTTGTCATTACAGTTCTTGACAGCATGTTGACATTTCACAAATAAAGGACTGAGATAATTTCCAAGGTCCGTGCTACAATAAATCTAGATCTCAATGAACATAATCTTCCCTTAAAGGGGTTTTCCAAGAGTACAATATTGATTACCCTATCTTTAATATTAGATCGTTGGGGGTTTGATGCCTGGTACCCCTGTTGTTCAACTGCTTCAAGATGTCACGGTGGTCCTATCAGGCAACATGCCAGGTTTACTAGGGTTGATCCTGCTGACAGGTGCTCTTTTTATTTCTCTGAGGGCAGTCTCAATCAACTCTGTGCACCGTCACTCCTCCTGTTTCCTCTGCCAGCCCCTTCCTCTCATTCTTGATTGACGGGGCCAGGTTCTTGAATAGTCATCTGCCCTTGCCTTGTCAATCAAGAAGGAGAGGGAGGGAATGGATGAGCATAGTCAGTGGGTTACATGTTGCACAGCTGACACCTGTGAGCACTGTCTTGATCAGAGATAAGTCCAATCATGGACACTTAACTCCTCAGATATTGCAGTCAAAATTGACTGTGCATCTAAGTAGTTAGTCAGAAGAAGGGGCTGCTCTGACTCCTGTGGCGAAATTGTGAGGTGACAATAGGTTCTCAAAGCTCTTGTGAGCACTCGCAGGCCTGCCATGCTAATCCGCACTGATGAGGGGCAACACCCCGAAACAGCTGTCTGTGGATGGATAACTGGCTTAGGTTTTCCCCGTCACATCCTTAAAGCTTGTAAAAAAGCGGGATCTTGACATGGGGGCCACTTAATATGGTGGATTTGGTGATCTCTGTAATGGAGACACCCCTTTGCTTGGTTTTCCTTTCTTTGAGGGATATCTGGCTTTCATTGTGTTGCAGACTCAATACTGGGGCTCCACATTTATTTTGCATATTAATGGTAATCTTGGACAGGGCTTAATAGGAATCCCTATAGACTGTAATACTATAGTATTACAGTCTACATTGTGGGCAATTGAATGATCACGTGTTCAAGTCCCCTAGGGGATCTAAAAATTTAGGAAAAACAAAGCATTAAAATTTCTAATCATCCCTCTTTCCTGATTTTACATGTAAAAAGAAATAAACAATAACAAATAAACATAAAAAGTTTTACTCTGCACAGTGGATACTGTAACAGAATAAAAAAATCATATTTTGGTCACATTGCTCATGGAAAAAATGAAATAAAAAAAGTTGAATGCGCCCCAAATTAGTATTGATAAAAACTGAAGCCTGCTCTGTGAAAAATAAGTCACCACAAAGCTCTGTAGATGCAAAAAAATAAAAAAAATAATGGTTGTCAGAATATAGCAAGCAACAAAAGGCAAAAAACTAAAGTACCTTAATGTTTTAAGTGGTAAATTTGAAAAAAGAATATCTTTGAACCGTGTTATCCAGTAAATAGAAAGCATATTAAAAATTCTGTATAAATTTGGTATCACTGTAATTGTACTTACCCGCACAATAAAAGCAACATGTCCTTTAGCACATCGAACAAGGTAAAAACAAAGCCGAATGGCAGAATTGTTGCTTGTTTTTTCAGTTTCACCCCACAAAGAAATTTCTCCCTTTTTTTTATATAATAATTGATATGGTAAATTAAATGGTGCCATTAAAAAATACAACTTATGCCTTAAAAACAAGCCCTCATAAACTTTTATGGCTCTTGGAAGACAGGGAGGAAAAGACAAAAGGGAAAATTAAATGAAAGGGGAAAATGAAAATTGCTTACAGCGCCCAAGGGATAGGCGTGCGCACAGGGTGCCCTGTGCCGGGTGTGCCTGTGCACACCCTAATCAAGCCGACTCGAGGTTCTGTCAGGGCCGGGAAGCGATACTCATCTGTTCCTTCCTGGTCCTCGTCGCTCCACTGTGAAGGTTGCGCACAGTGTTAGGCCACACTGTGCACGCCCACACAGCAGACTGTACAAGAGGATTACCAATTGCGGGCGGTGAGGAGCGGCGGCGTTCGGAGCAAGAACTGTAAGTGTTTTTTTTTATTTGGGGGCTGAAGAGGGGCACTGGGGCTGATATGAAGCATTGGGGGATGAAGAGAGGCTGCTGGAGGGCTGAAGAGGGGCACTGGGGGCTGATATGAGGCACTGGGGGGCTGAAGAGGGCCACTGGTGGGCTGAAGAGGGCCACTGGTGGGCTGAAGAGGAGCATTGGGGGCTGATATGAGGCACTGGGGGCTGAAGAGGCTGTTGTGGGGCTGAAGAAGAGGCTGATGGGAGGCTGAAGAGGGGCATTGGGGGCTGATATGAGGCACTTGGGGCTGATATGAGGCACTGGGGCTCTTATCTGATTGGGGTAATTCACATTGGGGTCTAATCTTATTGGGGCTGTAAGCTGAGGTCTGATTAACATTGGGGGTCTGATTGGTGGTCTGACCTCAGGTGGAATAAAAAATACTTTTTTCTTATTGTCTCCCTCTAAAACCTAGGTGCGTCTTATGGGCCGGAGCATCTTATAGGGCGAAAAATACGGGTACATTTAAAAATGATTTCTTCTCCCTTCATTGTATTGATAGTGCGGGTCTGTATGTATGTATGCAGAGTGTATTTGTGTATATATATATGTGTGCGTGTATGTGTATATAATATATACATACATACACATGTGCGCGGCGTGTGTGTTTGTGCTTTAGGGTGCACACCCTAGTGCAATAGGCTGCGCATGCCTATGGCCCAAGGGTTAAGGATGAACACTTAAATACTGGGGACTAAAATCATATGGTCTTTACATTTTGTTACATTCAATATATGGTGTAAATTTGGATGTCAAACGTGTTAGGCAGAATGTATAAATTTTGGATGTATAATGATGGCTTGAGCAAGCAAAGCTCAATTCAAAATTAATTTGATTCTCTTGAAGTAAGAGAGAACGCTTAACTTCTCCTTAACAGAAATATATAAATCTTGTAACCACTGAATGCATTGCTGGGCTGAGGGTTGGATCAATGCCCTACCTGCACTTGTTAGAGCACTTAGAAGAGGAAAATGCCTACAAAATGTCCTATTAGTTTGACAAATGCATAGAATTGCTAATAAAATAAAATGTGCCAGAAGACTAGAATACTGGGATGAAATACAGCAGGAGGAGAAAAAACTGCATATTTGCTGCACAGAGAGACACTGGAAAAACCCATCCACGAACAAAAAGACCAAAAATTAAGTGTTAAAGTCAAATGGCAGGAGGATTAGAAGAAACTGCAGGCTATCTGTATTATTCTTTTTGTAATATAGAGCTTTTATTAAAATCTTAACAAGGATCTTTATAAAGAAAAAGAGGCATCAGTGTGCAGTGGCAAAGAAAGAATAAAGGGGACCTCAAACTTGAGATCAAACTGGACCACCTCACGTTTCAGATGTATGGTGTTATTAGTTTACGATGATGGTGTTTATTTTCCACTTATTACCTTGTCCATGGCCCTTGGGCCAATTGTCCACCAACTTGTTTGCTAACAATACCGTTCCACAGAAAAGAGGATTCCTGCACAGAAAAGCTAGGATCTCCATTGCAAGTGCATGGTCTGCCTCTATTGTTGGCATGTCCTTCCTAGATGAGAACAATTTACATCCTTAAAGAATTTAAACACTTTCAAGTTTTTTTTAATAACCCCTTTCCCCACACACACACTCATTGGAATTCCACACAGACTCAACAGTGTTGAGATCAGGGCTCTTTATGCTAAAGATAGTTGTCACTGCGGCGCACGGTCCCTACCTGCTCTCCTCTGCCTTCCAGTAGTGGGGATGGCTGCCATAGTCCTGTGTCCCACATTGGAGGCCGCAGCAAGCACCAGGCTGCAAGGTCTCTTTCTTTTCCCCATAGGGCATAGGAAGTTTATAAAGGGACAATACTCAATTAATTCAATCTTGGCCTGCCAATGACTGGTCCCCTTGGGGTATTTAAGGCACCTTCCCCTAGGGTACCTCCCCTAGGGGAAGGTACCTGAACCTTAGGTTCCTGGCTTTCTAATTTACCAGTAAAGGTGTTTTTTCTGTTTGTCTGCTCATGTACTGAACGCTGCCCTATTACCAATTCTGATTCTCCACTGCCTGGCCTGACTTCTGCCTGTTCATCATATTGCCCCTCTGCTCTCTGCCCTGGCCTTGTATTATTTAAGAAATGCATACAAAATCCGGCCCTGACCCTTGCTTTGCACTGTGTCTCTGACCCCTATGGGGTCAACTGTCAACTACGCCAGGACTGTTCCAAAAGGTAGCGCCTAGTGACTTGCAGTAAAGTCCAGATCTCTGTATAGGGATTAAAAGGAGAATACCATGGGACTACCAGGATGAGGATAATGCCCTTAGTACTAGCCCTAACCCCAAGTTGGTTCTACAACCATAGTTCTTAATTACATTGGCTGTATGTTTGGGGCTGTTGTATGTTTTTTTCCACACCTAAAAACTTTTGCACAGTACTGTATGTATGTAAGTATAGTTAGACAGATAGATAGAAAGCTAGTTAGATAGATAGCCTTCAGTCTGGCTTATCCTGTACTCAGCACAAAAACACTACCAGGACCCTTATTACCAAACAGATCCTATAGTTGTTATATGTGCTTCCACATATATTAGTTCCATCCTGATCAATTCTTTTTAATGATTGTAAAAACAACAAACATTTTCCACATGAGGACATAGAAGCAGTGTTCGCAATGTTAGGTGACAGCCCTGTTCTGATCCTAGAACTGCTTCTATCAACAAACACACTGTGGTAAGAAATTTTGCATTGAAATAAAATTCATGACTAAACCATTATAGATATTATCACATACCTTTAGAAGAATCAGACAAAACTAAGACAGTTTTGTTTTATCAAAAACTACAATTATGTAAAAGGCTGTTGTGGAGAGATGGGGTCCAGGCCTGGGTTGGAAAGTATCTGTGTAGAGCTCCCCTCTCCAGATAAACTTCATTCCCATGCAAAAACATTGGTCCCATGATCATGGAAAGTGTTTAGAAGGGTAAACAAGCTAACACCCCTCTTGTATTGAGTAAAAAACCTGGCACTCTAATGGGGCCCATTTTAATCCTTTCTATACATCCCTCTCTTTGATGTATACCACTGTAAGGGCATTTGCTTATTTTAGGGATACTACTCACTGATATTGCTTTCAAGTGATTGCGTGTGTTACTGAATGAAATATATTACGGGATCAATTAATGTCTCATTAAAATGCAATACTTATGTTATAAAACACATTTACAACCTCTAGAAACAACCTTTCCATTTTGTGTAGTATTTCTCAACAAATCCTTGCCCAGGATAGCTGGTGCCACTTTAATTACCCTTCTGCAGTTACCACAAAAGACAAGAGGACAGCGTTAAGAAGAAAAGAGCCCTTGATATCATTTTACCAAACTATTTTCACTTAGCAGTCGCTAAAAGTAAAATCATTGTCATGACCTTTTTAAAACCTAGAAGAAGAAATCAATAGTGCTTCTAAAATAAATGTATGAGAGCAGAACATGCCTTCCTGTGTGTTCCCGGTTTAGAAGACAGCCAAAACCTAATTATTGTCAATCACGTTGTAGCAAGGTAGAAATCTGTGTGATGAGCATTGCAAAAGCGTCTGGATATTTGTAAAGGATACAGTTCCAGACAGTATTTGTACCGATGGAGGAAAGTTTTTCTTTGGTGGAACATTGACAAAGAGAGGTCCTCAGTCTCCCGTGAACTAAACATCTGTGATTGGATCTGCCAATCACTTACTTTACAGCTAATGCAGGTCTGTCAAGTAGACCAGGAAGAATGGCTGACTGGCTGGTTGCCAGACACCTTCCAATAAGATTTGCAGCCCATAAACAGACATTTTCTTTTTTTTTTCTCACTTTAAGGTCATCTGAGCGTTTGCCTGGATGCCAACTAGAAGGAGTCTGAAGAATCCAATCCAATCTTCTCTGTGGCAGATGAGTGAAATAGGTGAAATCCGGTTAATAGATTGGAAACACGTTTCTCAGATATCATTATCTTTCTAATTGTTTTTACTTAAACTGAACTCCGCGGTAATGTTTTATAGTATCTTGAAATGCTGCTAAAAAGACATTACATTGATTTATGGGGACCATTTCAGTTTTTTTCCCTTCATAATAACGGCATAATCTCTCTTAGTATTCAAACAAATATTGATGTAACCTCTAAATCAGATGTGCTTTACATATTAATGTGATGATATCCACATAATGTGTCACTGGATAAAAAATGTTTTTATTTTGCTTAAATTTAGGTGATTTGGTAGCATATAGCATAGTGGTGTGACCATTGCTTTTCAATATGTGAGAAAAGGTGACGATCAGGGATGTAAAGATTATTATTATTATTATTATTAATATTATATACAGATCTCATAAACCCCCTAGCAAAATTTTTATTAAATAATGGGCGAAAAAAAGTCACTCTTGGCCTAACCCACCTTGTTCGACCTCTATCTGAGAAAAAGTGAAACAGGTGGTTTCTAAATAAGCCTCTCATTCTGAACAACATATTTCTCAATATATTTACACAAGATAACTGGCATAAATACATTAAGACATCTTCCCCATACAGCTCTAAATCACCCTTCAGATAATATACTATTAAACTGGAGCCACCACTAGGGGGAGCTCAGTGCATAGAAATGTATACAGTTACTTTAATAATCTATTTGCACTGAGCTCCCCCTTGTGGCAACAGTATTAAAATGCAGTGCTTTCATGTCGGGAAGAGAGAAAGTTCAGCGGCAGCCCCCCATCTTGGCTCGTAGCAGTGGCTTGGTCTGCTTCTGCCGCTATTGAACTTATTCAACTTGTATTTATGCATAAACTGAGTATGGCTGATATTTTAAATTAAAAAAGTATGCCCAAAGGGTCCAAAAACAGAGCCTGGAAATTATAGGCCGGTAAGTTTAACATCTATTGTTGGTAAACTTTTTGAAGGGTTTCTAAGAGATGCTATTTTGGAGTATCTCAATGAAAATAACTTAAGCAAATAACGCCATATCAGCCTGGCTTCATGAGGGATCGGTCATGCCAAACGAATTTAATCAGCTTCTATGAGGAGGTAAGTTCTAGACTTGACAGCGGCGAATCAATGGATGTCGTATATCTGGACTTCTCCAAAGCATTTGACACTGTACCTCATAAAAGGTTAGTATATAAAATGAGGATGCTCGGACTGGGAGAAAATGTCTGTATGTGGGTAAGTAACTGGCTGAGTGACAGAAAACAGAGGGTGGGTATTAACGGTAGATACTCAGATTGGGTCACTGTCACTAGTGGGGTACCTCAGGGGTCAGTATTGGGCCCTATTCTCTTCAATATATTTATTAACAATCTTGTAGAAGGCCTGCACAGTAAAATATCTATTTTTGCAGATGACACTAAACTGTGTAAAGTAATTAACACTGATGAGGACAATATACTGCTACAGAGGGATCTGACTAGATTGGAGGCTTGGACAGAAAAATGGCAGATGAGGATTAGCACTGACAAATGTAAAGTTATGCACATGGGAAGGAATAATGCAAGTCACCCGTACATACTAAATGGTAAAAACACTCGGTAACACTGACATGGAAAGGGATCTAGGAATTTTAATAAACAGCAAATTAAGCTGTAAAAACCAGTGTCAGGCAGCTACTGCCAAGGCCAATAAGATAATGGGTTGCATCAAAAGGGGCATAGACGCCCGTGATGAGTCCTACCACTTTACAAATCACTAGTCAGACCACACATGGAGTACTGTGTACAGTTCTGGGCTCCTGTGAACAAGGCAGACATAGCAGAGCTAGAGAGGGTTCAGAGGAGGGCAACTAAAGTAATAACTGGAATGGGGCAACTACAGTACCCTAAAGGTTATCAAAATTAGGGTTATTCACTTTAGAAAAAAGACGACTGAGGGGAGATCTAATAACTATTTAAAATATATCAGGGGTCAGTACAGAGATCTCTCCCATCATTTATTTATCCCCAGGACTGTGACGAGGGGACACCCTCTGCGTCTGGAGGAAAGAAGGTTTGTACACAAACATAGAAAAGGATTCTTCACTGTAAGAGCAGTGAGACTATGGAACTCTCTGCCTGAGGAGGTGGTGATGGTGAGTACAATAAAGGAATTCAAGAGGGGCCTGGATGTATTTCTGGAGTGTAATAATATTACAGGCTACAGCTACTAGAGATAGGTCGCTGATCCAGGGAGTTATTCTGATTGCCTGATTGGAGTCAGGAAGGAATTTTTTCCCCTTAAGTGGGGAAACTTGGCTTCTGCTTCACAGTTTTTTTTTTGCCTTCCTCTGGATCAACTAGATCAAGTAGAAAACAGGCCAAACTGGATGGACAAATGTCTTTTTTCGATCTTATATACTATGTTACTATATGTATGAAGTAGTGTACAGTGAATACCTAGTTTGTCTATATGTCCAAGAAATCCAAATATGGCCAGTCATAATATCTGAAAATAAGGAATATGCACCAAAGTATCTGTGTTAGTATAAAAGTAAGATCAGAAGAGGCAATAGTTATCTGTTATCAGGGTCAGACTGGCTCACCAGAGTACTAAAGGATCCTTCATTGGGCTCCAATACCATAATGGGCCTCAAAGGTCTAGGATAAAAAAAAAATTGCTGCCTTTCAAGTTAATCACGTGCCACTAGAATCTGCTTGTTTGATTCAAAACCTATTAGGCTTTATTGATGATATAGCGGTTGGGCCCTGAAAATAATTTCCTCTGGTAGGCCCGGGGAACCTCAGTCCGACACTATATGTTCTCATGGGTATCTCCGAGGTTTTCTAGAAAGACATAAGCAGGAAGCTGGGTATTACTGGCGATACTTTTGGGTTTTTTGACAATGCTCACCTTTTAGTTTGGGGGATATTTCATTTGCTGGTATTGTTCTATATTCATTGATGTTGCTGTATCATAATAATTTTATTTGATTTAACTTTGTACCTTCCCTGACTTCACATGTTTGGTCCTTATTCGTGGACTATGGTGAGCTTTTTGTCCATGCCTGGTTTATCCATACCGGCACACTTTCTACTGTTTCTTTACAATAAAATTGCATTGTGTATTTTATATAATTGGAGGTGCAGTCTTATGGTGGTTTTTTTGGTTTTGGTTATGTCTATAAGCAGGGGCGAAGCTAGGTGGTTGGGCATGTGACCCAGTTGCCATATGTGTCAGAGTCACCAACAAACCACTCTGCTTAGGTCAAAGCATTTTAATAAAGGGCTAGGGAATCACACTGAACATTTGCTTTAGCTTCATTGGGGCACTGCATAGTGTTAGATTAAAACATTATGGCCTTGTAGTTAAGATTCGTAGTATGAACTGTAGGTGGAATAACATAAATTACAATGATTTTCACCGTAGGTTCAAATAAATCCATTAAATCAGGGGTGCACAACCTGCGGCCCTCAATACCATTCTGTGCGGCCCCCACACAACTGGTAAAAGACATGTAGGTCTATATCTTATGGCTTCTTACATGTATCTTTTATGTATTCTCCTAATAGATGGGAGTCCTAGTATATACTGTATGTTCAATATGCCAAAAATACAGTATTTCAGTTGGTAATACCCCTTTAAGTTTTATTTTCGGCCCTTGGAATTGGTTTAGGCTGACAATGTGGCCCTCAACCAGAAAAAGTTGTGCACCCCTGAATTAAATTAAATCTGCTACTGTAGCACACATTGCTGAAAAAAGTTAAAGGGGTTATCCATCCCCTATAATGCCCACCAAAATGCCCGGACACCACATACAGGTTATATTTACCCCGCTCCCCAGCACCCGCGTTGCTCCTGATGCCCACACGGCCCCCCCTGCATCTCCCCATCGCATGGATCAAAATACCCAGCTTCGGGGGCCAGCCAATAGCAGGCCTCCCCAGCGTCACCGACAATGCTGGGAGGCTCGTTCCCATTGTGGCCAGCTATTGGCTGCCCAACCCCTCCCCCTGTCACAGGCGTGGGATAGGTATAACCTTTATGAGGTGCCAGGGCATTTTTGGGGGCAATATAGGGGTAGAATGACCCCTTTAATGCTGCCTATGGGAAGAAGACAAGGTGACAGAGGCAGTGTGATGCAATGGGCAATGTTCTGCTGTAAAATCTTAGGTCCTGATATTCACATGGATGTTACTTTCATTGTACAGACCAAGTACTCCCCTGAATGGCAATGGTATTCCCTAATGTAAGTGGTCTACTTCAACAGGATAATGTGCCCTGCCACACTGCAAAAACTGTTTATAGATGCTTTCAGGAACATAACAAAGCGGTCAAGGTGTAGATTTGGCCTCCAATTTCCTCATGCCTCAATTTGATCAAGTATCTATGGAACCTGTTAGAAGCAGGTTTAATCCATGAAGCCCCACTTCGCAAGTACTTGAAGGATCTATTCCGTAATGTCTTGGTGCCAGATACCAATGGACACCTAGAAAGATCTTGTGAAACCCAAGTTCCTATGGCTCAAACTCAAAGTTATATTGATGGTGCAACGGGAATCTACAATGTTATGGCTGATCACGTATAGCAGTATTAACCCCTTCATTATCATATACAACCATGAGCATGAGATATTAACCATTAATTATCTTTAGACCTCCCAAGTTATGCTGTATACACTGTATATAGAAAAGTGAGGAAAATATATATAATCAAGGGTGGATTATGGAAATGTTATCATCTCTGTCATGGGCACCAGTGTACTTGAAAACCCTCCTTGAAAATCATACATTTGCCCCCTAAGTAAAGATCAGCTTCTATGAACTACAGTGGAGTGCCACTAGAAAGAGCTACTTCTTCTCTGGCAAACCTTATCACTAATTACATAGTCACGTGGTCACTTAAATGGGTACCATGTAAAATTTGATTCCTCCAACAGGAAATGAGTGTTGATCCACCAGCTGATCACTGGGAAATCTGATATCTTCAACAAGAATTAACATTTTGCATTGTTTTTTAGACCTTAGTAGATATGAGAAAATCAATTCTAAACAATTTAAATTTGTCTTCAGTTTCCCCAAAATTTGCATTCCAGCTTAATCTTAATCTTTTGCGATTCGGTTTGGACAAATCTCTCAAAATGACAGCCCCCATTTTACAGGTCAGAAGACAGGGTAGAAGTTATGTGCCACAACAAAGGGATTATTTTTCGACAATGTTTTAATTTAAAAAAACAATCTGACAGTGCTGTCTTAAAGAACTTGACAGGGGGCTGGATACAGTGCTAGGAGACACAGCTTTTCAGGGCAATCTGAGCACTTTCGATTTGGGTCAAATGTATTCGTACCGAAATCAAATCTTTCGACCGATTCATTAGAATCGAACTGAATCGAATTTCAGGAAATTTGCTCACCTGTAGTCCCAAGTAAACAAGAAGAATGTGTGGCCCAAAATACACTTGGCAAGGTCTTAATCACATAATAGTTATGAAAAATAATATTTCGACAAAATGAGCAACTGCTCAACCAAATTTATATTTAAAGTCTATGGATGATGGGTAGAAGAATGGCTATATGGCGCCTCTGTCCCTGAAAGAATAGGATCATAGTAAAGAGTAAGTCCATACGATAATGACATATCTTTGTCAAGGTATTCACCGCTGTCCTTTTAGATTGAAATCAACGCTAAATGAGGTTATACCAATTCACAGCAGAGTCATTCCACACATTTGATACCGCGCTGCAACATTAGCATTGCCAAGTGACTGTAATATATTTCCACATGCCAACTAGCAATCAGCAAAGTGTTATGTGAATTCTTGGCAATAGATCATTTCATTTAGTCTTTAATCAAATAAAACCAAAACTGGTAAACACTGATCCCTTACACCGATAGAAAGCACTTCATTTGTAACTCTTATGAATGCAAACCACTTGGAGGAAATGATATTGACTGCCAGGGCTGACTTAAATAACTACTTTCCATTTGTTTACAGCAATCCATTTCGGTAACTCCGTACGCACGTTGTTTGCCCCCAGAGTCCTCCTTGTAATGCAGAAAAAGTGTCAGGAATAATGACTGTCTACCAAGATCCGTAATAAAATGTAGAGCATGGATTATTACAGTTGTAAGTATCCGAGATTTATTTCGTGACTGCAGGTAATGATGAATCTCTTAGCCCTAGCAATGTCTGGAGAAAACCTTACCTCTCCTCGTTGCTGTCACAAGAAGACTATTTATAGGACCCTTACTGATGTTGGGTTGTAACACGGAGATGCAATGTGTCTATTAGAGCACAGTATAGAAATGATAACTAAGGTTCCCCATCAGATTCCTTAATGTTTGACTCTTTCCGATTTTACATCGCCCAAAAGACAAGGGACAGATGTTTAACATTCGATCATTAATCCCAGAACCCAAGGTTCTTTTCGTGACAGTGACAACCCTACAGTACGAGCCCTATGCCTTTACAGGGATTAAATGGCACAATTTGCTGCTGATTTACTGAACAGGTCAGGTCATTAGAATCTTGGCAAGGTTCTATACATCTGGAGAACAATATGCATAATAAGCTAAAACTCAATACCTCCTTGCACTAATTAAATGGGATCCCACCAGGACAAAATCACAAATTACGATACACGGTTTTCTGCATCCCTATGCATTTTTCTGTAGAAGTAACTACAGTAAGCATAGTTTACTTTTCTATTATGTGCTGCCCTAAAAGAACTCTGCCTAGTTTCTCTTATTATTTTCTTACACTTTTCTATTTTATAACATTAGTTTTCCTGCTGGGAATTTGACCTTTCTACCCAGGTGTAGAGGAAGAACCTATTCTTGTTGGTATGGATCCAAATTCCATACATATAAGACATTTCCTTCTGCAATATGCTGCTATATAATATTGTCTCTGTAATCCTGAAATGTACTACTCCATCAGTTTTTAAAATGCCTTTAATTTATGTTATTTCGTTGGATCCAATGGCTTAAAAGTCATTATGTCATGATTAACATAAAAAAATTAAATATCTGACATAACACGTTATATAAAAATCTCTAACAAAGCTAGACCAGCCCCGTACCTGACATTGATCCAAACAAGTCCCCCATTCGTTGCTCCCTTGGCTCTGATAGATTCACTTCAGGTTGGTTGCTTGATGGGGTGTGTCCTTTCTTTAGCAGCGTTCTCCTTATCACTATGTAGGGGTTGTGTCCTTTCTGCTTTAGCTTTCTCCATAAAACTTCACAGCTTCTAACAGTAGATATGGCTGACAGTTAGTTGAATGCTGGAACTGATCATGCATGCTGACCTCAGTAGGTGGCCATGCATTTTATTATACAGAATAAACACCAGGGGGCACCAATGTAATAACGTGAAGAATTTTTTTTACAACTGGATCACCTCAAATAAAATTACAAAAGTAATTTGTTTCTCAAGCTGAATTATATTAAAATAACATTTAATTGTGGCACAACAAAGAGTAACAATTCATAGTTAACATAAATTTATAGTACAAGTTGATATAAGAAGCATTGTAATATGTCTTATTAGAGAACGATGCTTTCGTCTCCACTTAACAGGCTCTTCTCCTGGTCTACCCTTGTCTTCACTAACTCTCAATTCACTGCTCAAATCCATATTCAGGATCAGATTGATTGCATAGACGTCTATGGAGAGGGAGGATGTAAAAATGGGAGTGGCTGCTGCAGGATGGAGAGGGACTGACACAAAGACGGTTGCTGTTTTGTGGTTAACTGAATTAACTGCTTATTCCAAAATAGAAATTTCTGTGTTTTTTCTCATTTTAACTCATATTTTATGATATTTTGAATTTTATGGTATTGAAAACCTTTAATAAAGGTGGTATATTTTTTAAATTTTGCTTTCATTTCTTAAATGCTTGTTCATTTTTTGGTCATCTTGCTCAACTGAAGTGTAACACAATGTGGTTGTAGTTTAATTATACACATTCCTTTGCTATGTTAAAATTTGGACATTGTATTTGTGAATATAACTTACAGCAGGGTTCAACAACCTTCAACACTCCAGCTGTTGAGGAACTACTGTTCCCAGCATGCACACTTGCTCAGCTGTTCTCAAAACTTCCATAGAAGTAAATGCAGCATGCTGGGAGTTGTAGTTTAACAACAGCTGGGGTGCCGGAGGCTGCTGACCTCAGGCTTACTGTATCTTTGGGTAATTAATAAATACCTGTCATGGGTCTGAGAATGTAAATGGATATCGTACTATTATTCCTGTTGCTCATTCAATTACAGTGTTTTTTCCTACCATCTCGAGATCTGGTTCCTGATCTTATTTGGCGCTGTATATGCAAATAGAGAGTCGAGGTCAAATGGGGTGGAGACCAACTCTATCTTCCATAGGTCGGCTCCTGCCTCAGCAGAGCTCACATTCTAGCCTTAGGTCTCTCTATGATGCACAGTAAAGCCATATCACATCACACCTACCTGTGGTGAGACATAAAGTGGCCTAACTCATACTTGTAGGCTTGGACTGACAGAAACTCATCTTTAGTAATCAAAGGTGGATGACCAGCCTATTACCAGACTGCATTTCTACTACACTCTGAGGCTGTCCACTATGATATGGGACAGCCTCAGAGCGATGGTGTGGACCCCATCTGTGGAGAAGGCACCTACCCTCTACCTTTAGTTAATTTCAAATGATGGTTGCGCTGCCTGACACACTTTTAAGCTTCAAAGTGGGAGCAAGGATAATGACACTTCATATTTATGCAGCCAAAACGCAGATCCCCAACAGAAGGCAATCTCAACCCCGCAGCAGAAATTATTCTCAGCCAGGTCCATTCCCTCTGTGGATTACAAGGTTTCGCATCACATAATGAAATTCTACCAATCTTCATATCTACAAAAGTTGTTTAAAATAGGCATTTAAACAATAGTCTCTGCACCACCGCCCAACATGAGTTTCGCCTGGATAGCTTCGTCAGGGGCGAATGTCCACTTTTGAAAGGCATCTTTTGAATATTGCGATATTTTTTGTCATCTTTGGAGCGGTTTCTGCAAGCAATGCAGAAACCACACCATGTGAACTGGTTCTTTTCCCTTTTCTTTCTTTCAACACAGTCATCTATGAATGGTCTCCATAGAATACATTTTCCTCCTATCTGTTCTTGCAGTAATATCGGCTGCATTCTTTCTTCTTCCCATACAGACATGAAAATATTTGCAAAACTGGGGACGAATTTCGCCCCCATCGCTGTCCCGATTTCCTGCCTGTAAAAATTGCCATCAAACCAAAAATAATTATTACTCAAACAAAAATCAAGGCTTCGGCAAATAAAAGCCCCTTGTTCCTCTGACATCTCTGGATCTTTTTCTAATCGCTGCCTTACTGCTTGAATGTCCAAATTTTTGGGAATACTAGTATATAATGATGAGACATCAGATGTAGCCAGCCATGTTTTTTATGATACTGGACCAAAATGTTTTATAATCTCCAAAACACTGCCAGTATCCTTAAGGTAAGAAGAGGAAAATGTAACATATTTTTGTAGATAAAAATCTTTCATTCCGATTCCGGAGACAATCGGTCTCCCTGGAGGATTACATAGACCTTAGGAATTTTAGGAAGCTGGTATATTATTGGAATCTTCGGGAATTTAACTGTCAAATATTCTAACTCTTTTTTATTTATTATGCCCTTCTAAAAACCTTCCTGCAATATTTTTCCCATTTTTTTCTCTGTCTGATAGCAGTCTCGACATTTCCCTATTATACTGATCTCTATCTAATATCACTACTCCTCCCCCCTTATCATTGGGTTTAATTATTATTTCAGGATTTTTTTCCAGATCTTTCAGGGCCTTTTTCTCCTATATTTTCATATTTTATTTTTTGGCCTTATCATCCATATTTTTTAGTTCTTTTAACAAGCCTCTTTTGAAGGCTTCTACACAAACATTTTCTTTATTCACTGGAAAAAAAAATCTTTTTTCTTTCAAATTAGTATGAATAATTTTTCCTTCCTGTTTAGGAGATAATGTTATTTGCAGATTATTTATATATCCCAAGTTTTTTGTTTATTCATCACATATTTTGCCATATTGAGCCCCCGGATATATTTATGGATGTCCAAGAAGATGCCAAATTTATTTGGCTTCTTTGTAGGGTCAAATTTCAAACTCTTTCCCAAAACTATTTTTTCTGTTTCTATGAGCTGATGGGAACTTAGATTATATATTCCCATCAGGGGCGTAGCTAGAAATGACTGAGCCCCACAGCAAATTTTTGTATGCCCCCCCCCCCACGCGTATATTATAGTGGGGGTGTTATATGGCTGGGTGGCTGCTACTGGCACATTATAGGGGGGGTGTTATATGGCTGGGTGGCTACTGGCACATTATAGGAGGGGGGTGTTATATGGCTGGGTGGCTACTACTGGCACATTATAGGGGGGTGTTATATGGCTGGGTGGCTACTGGCACATTATAGGGGGGGTGTTATATGGCTGGGGCTACTGGCACATTATAGGGCCTATAATGTGCCAGTAGCCACCCAGCCATATAACACCCCCCCTATAATGTGCCAGTAGTAGCCACTCAGCCATATAACACCCCCCCCTCCCCCCTATAATGTGCCTGGCCCATAACCCCCCCCCCCTATAATGGGCCAGTAGTCAATGCAGATAAATGATAATTAATTCCTCTTCCCCCCATCCCCCCCCAATGTAGTCCATCATTTAGAATTATTGATTTTTGTCCACCTAGCCGAAACCAAAAAAGGGGGAGGGGCCTGGGCCAAACTGTGAAAGGGGGGGGGGGCAAAACCGGCACAGTGGACAGCGGACAGTCCCGCACTGTTGGCAACTCGGCAATTAGCCTGCGCAGCATCAGCTGATTACTGGGGCGGGGAAGCAGAGGAGAGAGGACACGTGCTGCCTGGCGCCGGGCCCCTTGTCAGCCCGGGCCCCGAAGCAGCCGCTTCCCCTGCTTCCCCGGTAGTTACGCCCCTGATTCCCATTATACTTCCCTGCTTCTCTTCAATCTTGGGGTGCCCTCTACCCCCCTGGACCTTGACTCTCTCTTTGCATATAGAGCTCCAAATAGGACGGTGACCAAATTTCAGGAACAGGAGGAGGTAGAAGAATGCTCAGTGATCGGAGGAATAGCAGGAATAATGGCATATAAGCCACTTACTTTCCCAAAGCTCATTTTTGGTCATCTTTAATGATGATTAGAGACTGAAACTATTTTGAATTACCTGTCCACCTTAAAGTGGTATTCCCATCCTCTTATGTTATGGTATATCACAAGTATATGCCATAACATTGTGATCAGTGAGGGTCCAACCCCTGGGACCCCCACTTACACCAGAGAACTAAGAGGCAGAGGTTCCTTCTGCATTTCTCCTGCACAGCAGTGACACTCCTGGACAACTTCTTGTCGAAGGAACTGTAGCAGAGCTCCCTAAATAGCGGATGTTTAGGAGAGCATCTATGGAGAGAAACTTGTGAAGGAGCCGCAAAGCTTATTTAGCGCTGCAGACCCTCCATAAGGATTGGTACCATATCCTAGCAATATGCGATCATTTAACTTAGTGGGAAAATGCGCTATAATTATGTATCATACAGTAAACAATGCTCAAAGGATGACTTAGGGCCCCATTACACCGCCCGATGTTTGGTCAAGATGAGCGCCAATTGACAATAAACACATTGATCTGATCCCATTTGCACTGGCCTATTACACAGGCTGGGAGGAACGATTGCTACGGCAGTCATTCCTACCGCATTCATTTCTTTTGATTTAGGCTACTTTCACATCTGTGTTTTTGCTGGATCCGTCATGGATCAGCAAAAACTCTACCGTTAGGATAATACAACCGTCTGCATCTGATATGAACGGGTCCAGTTGTATTATCTCTAAAATAGCCATTACGGATCCGTCTCTAAAACCATTGTCAATGTCAATGGTCAATGGGCGCCTGACCTGTTTTCTTTTATGTCTGAGAAAATGTATTGCCTTAGGGCTTGTTCACATCACAGTTATGTATTCTATTATGGATTTCCGTTATAACATGGTTATAAAGGAAAATAACGGAATCCATAAGACGGAAATCAAAACGGAAACCTTTAGAAGCATTCCGTTTTGATCCGTCATAATAGAAGTAAATGGGCGAGCATAACTGATCGATCTGGTTACCGTTATGCTGGACGGAAAACAAAGTTCTGTCAACCGTTATGCTTGCCCATATACTTCAATTATGACGAATCAAAACGGAATGCTTCTAAAGGTTTCCGTTTTGATTTCCGTCTTATGGATAGGAAGCTATAACGGAATACATAACGGTGATATGAACAACCCTTACTTTGTGTTTCATGCTGGATCCGTCTTGCACCGCATCCCATGACGCACTCAAAAACACTGCTTGCAGCATTTTTCCAAACATACTGGAATGCATTCTGGTGCATTCCTTCAGTTCAGTTTTGTTTCCATTGACAATAAATGGGGACAAAACTGAAGCATTTTCCTCCGGTATTGAGATCCTATGATCTCAATACCGGAAAAGGAAAACACTAATGTGAAAGTAGCCTTATTGGTAGCACCAGGGCGGACACAGACAGCAGAGGGCCCCTGTGCAAAGAATGTGCCTGGGATTCGCCCCCACCCCCCATGCCAAATTCACAACCTAACCTACTCCATCCTAACATTACATACAGCAATACAAAACCTACAGTGTAAGGCTACTTTTGCACCTGTGGCAGTACAATCCGGCCACCTAATCTGGCAGAAAATGCAAGAAACACAAACCACAGCATGCAGTGGTTGGTGTCCCACTGATTTTCTGCATTTTTGCCAGATTGTGGCCGGATCTCTGCCGGACCCCATTATAGTTAATTGGGCCGGCAGGCATTCTTTTTGCATCCAGCAGTGCCAGATCTTGTGAATTCCGGCAGGCTGTTCTCTGCTGGAGCTGTTCAGTCATCTCTCGTCTCTGCAGAGTTTGACAGACATCTTAGTTTCCTACTTTTCCATCATCCTCCCACCTTCTCAACATTGCATCATGCACCCCCAATACTGAGATGCTGTGCTACCCAAAACTATACTGCAGAAACAGATAAACCTCCTTGAAAATACTAGTTACACACAGAGAGTTCCCCTTCAATAATTATTGCAACACAATGCTCTAAAAAATAACTGCACCCAGCAAATAGTGCCCCTGACACTACTAGTGTAAACATAATGTCTCCCAAAAGGAACTGTGCTAAGCTGATACTGTGCCAGGGTGACCCCACAGTAAAAGTGCTCCCCAAAGACCCAACAATAGTAATAATTCTGTGCCAGAGTGCACTTGGTAGTAATAGTGCTTCTACAGTGCCCCCAACAGTAATTGTGTCCCAGAAGTAATAATGCTCCCATAGTCCCCCAGTTGTAATAAAGCCCACCATAATGCCCCTGGTAGTAATAATTCTCTGTATAGTGTGTGACAGTAGAAAAATGTCCCCTCTATATGGTGCCCCCAGAAGATGCCCCCATAGTGCTCCTCCCCGTCCCTGTAGTGCCCTCCATAATATGCCAGTATAAAATGCCCCTAAAGACTGCCCTACATAGATACCCCCATAATGCTCCTCTCCTCCCTTCCCCATAGTGGCACTAAAATGTGTGCCAGTATGTAGTGCTTCTATATAATGCCCCCATATTGCTCTTCTCCCCCCACCTCTCCATAGTGCCCTCCCCATAATGTGTGCCAGTATATAGGGCCCCCAGTAGATGCCCCCATAGTGCCCCCCCATAATGTGTGCCAGTATATAGGGCCACCAGTAGATGCCCCCATAGTGCCCCCCGTAACATATACCAGTATATAGGGCCCCCAGTAGATACCCCCATAGTGCTCCTTCCCTCCTTTCTCTATAGAGCCCCCCATAGTGTGCCAATAAATAGGGTGCCCAGTAAATGCCCCCATAGTGCTCCCCCTTTCTCCATAGTGCACCTGCATAATGTGCCAGTATATAGGGTCCCCCACCCCCCTTCTTGCCATACTATACTAAAAATAATGAAAACAATAAACTCGCATACATAACTGCTTTCAGTAATGTGATGCAGCTCTCTTCTGGCCTGTGTCGCGCGCTGTACGGCTCAGACGGCACAATGACGTAATCGCGCCGCTTGCACCAGCCTCCGATAGGATACAGGCACTAGGCCTGCAACCTTTCAGAGGAACGGGCAAGAGAGACGCCTCCCTCCCCTGCCCCACTGCACCATTCACCTGTATCGCTGTCTATTCACCTGCAATGGAAGCGCTCATCATCACTGTGACAAAAGCACCTTTGTCACGGGGAGTTGGAGAGGCATGCTTGTCAGCCTCTTACCCTGTGACTATGGCCCCAGTGACAGTTGGCATTGACAATGGACATTGCTGTGACCTAATCAACATCCACAATGGATATTGCCTGTGACCTAATCAACATTCACAATGGACATTACCTGTGACCTAATCAACATCCACAAGAGCGCTTGGAATCCTCAAGAAGCGATAGGAGCATCTTTCAACGGAGGTACCCAGTCGGGGTGCCCGTCGATCCGTTACATTGGTGGCAGCAGTGGGATGGCGTCCTAATGCGAGGAGAAGCAGCTCGGAGACACCGTTCGTGGATTGAGGGCAACGCTAGTATCCGTACAGCGCCCCTGGCTACAGCAGGATGGAATCGGCTAATCTTCAGACAGCGTTCCATGATGATGAGGAGGAGACAGCCGCGGACTACAGGGATGCAGACAGAAAGGAAGTCTGGTATGATGCCCTGGAAAATGCCCAGCAGGCGAGGTGAGAGTCTCCCCAGTTATGAGCAGCGGCTACAGAAGCGTGTGGCGATGCGGATGGGTCTCTTGGGAGAACAGCCCCTGGACGAGTGGGTAACAGAGCTCCGGGTCCTGGTATTTAAGGAGCTTTGGCTAGAGGACTCTTACCAGGCCCTCTGGTGGTACTTGATACGACACACCCCCTGGATGGCTGAGCACAACAGACCCGAGGGTGAGGATTACGATGGCCCTGGCCTGTTTTTTGAAGCCTTCGCAGAACCAGAGTTCGGAGATGCTGCAGAGTCTCGGTTCTGGGATATCTTTGACTACCAGGAGGGTATGCATGATTGGGCTACAGCGAGAGAGGTGAGACAAAACCTGGCATCTCTAGTGACAAGGGAGTGGGAGCTGGAGCAGGAGTACCAATACTTCTTCAGCTCAATTCGGCCCCAATATACACTGCCGGAGAGCTGGGTGGCAGTCCCAGACCTACACCCCTACAGCTGGGAAGACCTAAGAACTAAGGTATCCCCTGCTGCACTACCAGCTGCAGAGGTAGGGGACCTCATAGACTTGTCCTGGGGGGAACCCCAACCGGCAGGTGGAGATGGGACCGAGGTCTCTCCACCGGCCCTACAGGGATTCTGGGCAGTCGGCTCAGATCCCCAACAGCAGCCGGAGTTTCATGGAGTAGGGACAGTCGGTCCTGCTCCCCAGCGGCAGTGTGTACCCCAGGGAGCTGAAGGTGCCGTCCTTCCTCCCCAGCGGCAATGTGTACCCCAGGGAGCTGAAGGTGCCGTCCTTCCTCCCCAGCGGCAGTGTTTACCCCAGGGAGCTGAAGGTGTCGTCCTTCCTCCCCAGCGGCAGTGTGTACCCCAGGGAGCTGAAGGTGCCGTCCTTCCTTCCCAGCGGCAGTGTTTACCCCAGGGAGCTCAAGGTGTCGTCCTTCCTCCCCAGCGGCTGTGTGTAGCCCAGGGAGCTGAAGGTGTCGTCCTTCCTCCCCAGCGGCAGTGTGTACCCCAGGGAGCTGAAGGTGTCGTCCTTCCTCCCCAGCGGCAGTGTGTATCCCAGGGAGCTGAAGGTGTCGTCCTTCCTCCCCAGCGGCAGAGTGTCCTGTGGGGAGCAGAGACCGTCAGTCTCGCACCCCAGCCGCAGGACAAAATATTGAAAGGGGAGACAGTTGGTCCCCCCCTCCACCAGCAGAGAGAGGGTCAGGGAGAGGAGCCTGCTACCCCCTCTCCCCAGCGGCAGTCTGCAGTTCAGAGAGAGGAACTGGTACAGAAAATAAGGAGAGAACTGGTGGAGGAGCTGCAGGAGGAAGCAGAATATCGGGCAGATATGGCGAAGTATTCTGTCCCTGCGCCCCAGCGGCAGTGTGAGTTACAGGGGGACGAAGGTGTCGACCTTCCCCCCCAGCGGCAGGGTGAGTTACAGGGGGCCGAAGGTGTTGTCCTTCCCCCCCAGCAGCAGTGTGAGTTGCAGGGGGCCGAAAATGTCGTCCTTCCCCCCCAGCGGCAGTGTGAGTTACAGGGGGCTGAAGGTGTCGTCCTTTCCCCCCAGCAGCAGTGTGTCCTACAGGGAGCAGAGACAGTTGGTCTCTCTCTCCAGCAGCAGGACACTGTTACGGGAGTGGAGACAGGCGGTCTCCCACTCCAGCGGCAGCCTGTGTTTCAGGGAGAGGAACACAGCACCCCCTCTCCCCAGCGGCAGCTTACCCTAACAAGGGGAGACACCAATCTCCCAGACGGCGCAGATGGGACCGTGGTCTCTGTGCCTGACCTACAGGGATGCTGGACAGGGACCGGGACAACAGGAGGAGGGGGTAAGTACAAACTCTCCTCCCCAGCTAACACCTAACTTTGCCCCAGGGTTAACAGAGGCGATGTTAACCCCCACTGGAGCCCATGTTCCCCTGGCTACTGAGCCGGACTATGTTCCCAGCCCCCCAGCGGAAGAGCTGGCATCTGGGCAGAGTGCAGTCGGCCTCTGTTCTCCCCTATCCTCTTGTCCTGAGCCTGTCTACCCACAGGTTACCCCAGCAGAAGAGCTGGCATCTAGGCAGAGTGCAGTCGGCCTCTGTCCTCCCCTATCCTCCTGTCCTGAGCCTGACTTCACACAGGCTGCCCCAGAGGAAGAGCTGGCATCTGGGCCGAGTGCAGTCGGCCTCCGCCCCCCTCTATCCTCGTGTTCAGAGCCTGACTTCACACAGGTTACCCCAGCTGAAGAGCTGGCATCTGGGCAGAGTGCAGTCAGCCTCTGCCCTCCCCTTTCCTCCTGTCCTGAACCTGACTACCCACAGGCTACCCAAGCGGAAGAGCTGGCATCTTGGCAGAGTGCAGTCGGTCTCTGCCCACCCCGTACCTACAGCTCCATGCCTGAGAACACAAGGGAGATCAGGGGCAGCAGACGTACCCTCTGCAGCCTAGGACAGACCCAACAAAGCTGGACACTCACAAACTACAGGTGCAGTACTCGATTGTGGGCGGGCTGCTCATCTAACTCAGGTACTGACCGACAGGAGGTCAGGTACCTGGTTAGTCTTCCCCTGGGAGGGAAGATGTGTGACAAAAGCACCTTTGTCACGGGGAGTTGGAGAGGCATGCTTGTCAGCCTCTTACCCTGTGACTATGGCCCCAGTGACAGTTGGCATTCACAATGGACATTGCTGTGACCTAATCAACATCTACAATGGACATTGCCTGCGACCTAATCAACATTCACAATGGACATTACCTGTGACCTAATCAACATCCACAATGGACATTACCTGTGACCTAATCAGCAAGCACCATGGACCATGCATGTGGGGGTGGGATATATCTGGCTGTATGTTGATTGGTCGCTGTATTTTGTGTGCCTGTCCTCAATCAGGTCCCCGGGGGAGTAGCCCTGGCTGGAAGACTTGCATAAATGGCCAAGCTTTGACATCCAATAGAGAGTTCCTGCTTGACCCTCAAAACTTATTTATTGGATGCTGTTCCAGTTTGACTGCTAGGAGTGTAAACCTCTTCATATGGTTTTTCCTATTCGGCTGTTTACCGCATTCATATGCTTCTCCGATTTGGTGGTTGTGGTGTCGGCTAGAGCGCTTGGAATCCTCAAGAAGCGCTAGGAGCATCTTTCAACGGAGGTACCCAGTCGGGGTGCCCGTCGATCCGTTACAATCACTTCTGCTGCCCTGCCGCCATCAGAAAGTGCCCTCCTCCTGCACTGGGCCCCTGGGCTGCTGAACTGGCTGCACATGCAGTATGTCTGCCCCTAGGGAGCACATCTATAATTACACAGAGAATTGCTGCGATTATCGTGCATCTTTCATCCTTACGAAGGATGCGAATCAGCCGACAAATGAGCAAATCGTTCCTATGAAAGCTTGATAGTTGGCCCAAAAATCTTCCGGTCGAATAGGCTCTTTACTTTATCAGACCGCTCAAGGGTCTATATTTACTAAAGACTTTTTATTGTACTTTATGTTATTTTCTCCACCTAAATGCAGCTTTCACAAACAATTGGCTAATCTAGCAATACCTGAAAGGAAAAAGAGTAGCCCTCAATGTAGTGTAATTTCCGACTAGAGCTGACATCCTGGGTGATCTGAGATATACTAGTGACTAGGGACATGCTGCCTTACAATCTCATTGTAAAGAAAGAAAATCCCAGCACGAAATGCCATATCACAGACAGTATTCTCCATTAGGTGCATTATTTTCAGTTCCTCAAAGAAGATTTAAGGCAGGAAACGGCAACCAATAAAGGATAGCTTTCTTACAACATGGGCCAGTATTTCACACCATGTTACAGGATATTTCACACAGTAAAGTGCAAGGGATCTAATGTGAATATTGTGTAAGAAAGGTCAAATTCCACCATTACAACTTCCCTTCTTACATCCTCTAACTCACATCTGCAGAGTTTCCCTCATGCTGCAATCATTTTGTGATGTTCATTTCCCTGTACTATTAAACTTATTCCAAATATTAGTTGATTTATTTAGTGTACTGACTTATATAGCGCTGACATATTCCGCAGCGCTTTACAGACACTAGCATCAAGCTGTCCCCAATGGAGCTCACAATCTAAATTTTGGAGTATGGGAGGAAACCAGAGTACCCAGAGAAAACCCATACAAATATGGGGAGAACATACAAACTCCATGCAGATGTTGTTCTTGGTCGGATTCAAACATAGGACCCCAGTGCAGCATGGCACCAGTGCTAACCTAACGGATCCTTTTTGACTTACAATGGAAGTCAATGGGGACGGATCCGTTTTCAATGAAACAATATGGTGCATTTGAAAACGGATCAGTTCTGCATTGACTTTCAATGTAATTCAAAACGGATCCGTTTTGGACTTTGTCATTTTTCTTTAAAACTAATGCAAACTGATCTGTTCTGAGTGGATACAAACGTTTGCATTATAGGTGCGGATCCGTCTGTGCAAATAAACAGACGGATCCACACCAATGCAAGTGTGAAAGTACCCTAAGAAATGACCGAAAAGGACAATAAAAGGATCTATATTTATTAGAGAGTGTTCACACATGCAGCAAGCCCAGGAAGAGCCGGAACAGAGGATAGGAGTGGTAGTGGCTCTGGCCGTAACAGTCAAAGTGACTTTCCTCATACCGTTGCTCTTGCTGTGCAGTGAAGGGAGGACAACACTTTCTTTCCTCAGGGCAGACTCTGGTTCTAAGACTCCCGCTGGATGGTAGTTCGGGTGCTTGTGATGTTCACTGTTTGTATTGGTGCAAGGCATGTATAGAATGCAATGGAAGAAGTAATTAATCAGGCCAGATTTAACAGAATGGACATCTCTCTTTACTGTAGTGCAAAATGGGAGTTGTAGTACATTCAGTAATAGCAAAAACACAGTACCCACAATATACATTGTAAATCTCCCTAGACTTTTGCAATTGTGCCTGTAATTCACAATGTAAGCATACAGGTTTTTCAAGATACAAATGGCCAAGTCACGTCCAAGTGTGAAGGGTGTCTTAACAGTATTCCCCTCACTGCAGTAAAGTATAAATAGCGTAAGTAGAAGAATACCTTGCTGACTCCAATGCTCAGCCATACATATTTCTGAACCTTCTTGTTTCTTTTTCTCTTTCCTCATTTCTGTAGATCATACACAGATTGATGAGGCACTGTAGCTTTTGTCCAGTCTTGTGAGGAATGGAGCACATGGAGTTGTTTCCTCACTCTTCTTTTAGTGACTCACAACTAACTCTAAATGAGCTAGGGAGGATCCAGGATCTCCATCCAAGCTCTCTGTAGGGGCAGTGCCCAAGTTGATTATTGTCACTTTCAGACATTACCATACTAGGTATAAAGAGCATAAAATCACATGGCAAGCTGTAAACAGCAAACAATGTGCAAGTACCCCCCCCCCCTCTTCCGCCCCGGTTACTGCACACATATTTTGTGCAAATGTGTGGCACAGAGAAATAAATAACTTATATCCTACCATGCCTCCATATACATTTACTTCAGTTTAAAGGAAAAGTGCCATCAGAAAATGACCTATTGTTTTAATCAAGTTTTACACATATTAAACATATACACTACTCACAAAAATTTTGGGATATTTGGCTTTGGTGAAATTTCAGGATGAATCTAAAATGCACTGTAACCTTTACAGTTGAACTTAATGTGATCTTCTCAAAACTTTTGAATGCACATGTCCAACTGTGCAATGTTTCAGGACTTTTTGCGCAACTTGTTGTTCGGTAACAAGGACCTTGACTGCAAAATTCACAACAGGCGTCTGATCCGTGCATCGCCCAATAAATTTCCAGGTTCAATTAGAATTGGTATTTAAACAGTCCTCCTCCTCATGCTGTTCACATTTTGACACCACAAGACCAAGACGACATCTAACAACTGATCAACATTACGAGGCTTCCAGCAGGATGTTCTCAGACGAAAGTGGCCACTGAGCTTAGAGTGTCACAGAGTGCCAGCAGCAGGTTGCAACAGAGATGCAAAGAGACTGGAGGAGTCACAGAAAGGCATAGAAGTGGACATCCTTTGGCCACATCCCACACTAATCACTGCTTTATTGTGAACAATGTCCTGCGGAACCGGATGATGAGTGCCACACAACTCCAAGCACATTTAAGGGAGGTGAGAGGCATGTGTCACATCAGACCAGTCAAAACCATTTACATCAGCGTGGTCTGCGTGCTAGATGACCTGCAAGGGTACCTGGCCACACCACCAGGCACAGGCGTCATCGTCTTGCATGGGCCAGGGAGCATCTACGCTGGACAAGGTACCAGTGGGCCTCAGTGCTGTTCACTGATGAAAGTATATTCACGCTGAGCAGAAATGATGGCCGCCAACGATGTTGGCGCCATCAAGGATAGCACTATGCATCAGCCACTGTTGGTCTTTGGTGGTGGTGGTGTTACAGTGTGGGCAGGTGTGTCTAGTCAATACAGAACTGCCGTACACTTTGTGAATGGTACAGTGACAAGCAGGGGCGTACATAGAAATCACTGGGCCCCATAGCAAGAATGTGAATTGGGCCCCCTAAAAGCCCGCCCACTACTCACCCCTAGCCCATCCCACCTCCTGTCCTGGCTCCTCCCCTGCCACACCCCCATTTGCCAATAAAGAAATGTATACATACGTTTGTATGTATTCGTACTGACCCAGAGAATGAAGGACACAGGTCAGTTTTGCGGCAAAGCGAATGCTGTAAGAAGAAAACCTTGTGGTATCTAAATCTATGGGACTCCTGTGGATATATCATAAAAATGTTATCTGCAGTCCTATGTAACACCATAAATAACACAGTGATAGCTCTCTGATTACCACAGATAACACTAGTGCTGATAATGTGGTAGTGTTACCTGCAGTCCTATGTAAAACCACAGATAACACTAGTGTAGATCATGTGGTAGTGTGACCTACGTCCTTAGTGTGCCTCTCTGTGTCGTTCCCATGGGACTCCATCCTGGCGGCGCTGCCTCCTCTTACTTCTTCTTCTTCTTGCCCCGCACAGAATGTCCTGATGCAGCTGCGGCAATACATACACATACATACAATAAATATGATCACATCACACATCACTGCACCTGCCTGTCTGCTTTGGTAAAGCCAGGCATAAATGGGCTATGTCAAGCTTTAGCAGAGTGGACACAGGACAGTGGACACAGGGCACAATATGTATACGAGCACAGCTGAAGGAGTGCAGGGCAGGAGCCCGCATACTCATTGCTGCTCCTGCCTGTGTCATACCCTTTAACTCCTTTGCTGCTGATGCTGAGTTTCCATGAGTCCTCTTGCTGCATACTCAAGAGTCAAGTGTCACATGAACCACAACCGTGTCCAATCAGGAGCGGTCCTTCAGTCTGGGACAGGGGGGCTGCACTCACTGCTGGCCACTGTACTGGCTGTCGGACGGCTGATGACTTCAGGCTGGCTGGTGGCAGACGTGATATCCTTATACGCCAGGGCTGGGTGCAGCATGCGTCGCCTGGGCCTCTGTATGTAACTTGACCGGCTGCGGCGGCGCACCTGCTGCCTGTGCCAGCAATACACTGGCCAATCAGCAGCTGCCTCTTTGCACTGATTTGCGTTGATTGGCCAGTGTGAAATGCAACACGCCCGCCCGTAGACCGGCCGGATCATTCAGGTCAGAGTCAGACCCAAATGGGGGAGGGGGGGTCTCTGCGCTGCGCATATTAACAAGTGCCGCATATTAACTATTATTCTCATACTGTGGCATGTGCACAGTAAATGGGGGGGTTGGGCTTTCTGTGCACTCCGGGCCCCCCTGTGCTGCGGGCCCCATAGCAACGGCGTGGTCTGCTTATATTGGCAGTACGCCACTGGTGACAAGCCGATACTACTTGAATAACATCATTAATCCAGTCATTGTGCCTCTGCATGAACAACACAGGCCTAATTTCATCTTCATGGAATGCATCAGCTCATCAAGGTAACATCATTAGGGAATGGCTGCTGGAGACTGGGGTACCTCAAATGGAGTGGCCTTCACTTTATCCAGCCCTGAATACCATTAAAAACCTACGGGATCAGATGAGTCGCGATGTAGAGACTTGTAACTCTGTACCCTTCAAGAAGAGTGGGATGCCATGCCTCAGCAGACAATAAGTCGACTTGTGAACTGCATGAGGCGTCGTTGTCAAGCTCTAATTGATGCTCAAGGCCGAAATACATTTTTTGAGACGTTGACATTTTTGTGGGGATATACACAACACTGTTGTTGGCTTTTGTTTCAATAACTTGTTTCAGATGAGGAATTCACCATTGCATGTTTTCATGATATAATATTACTGTAAAGTGAACCTTTTACGTTTTCTATAAATTTCACCAGAAAGCCAAATATCCCTAACTTTTTGTGAGTAGTGTATTTTTAGAATATTTGTATTTTTTATTTTCCATGTTTTTCCCTGTCCACTAGGCCTTCGTGTTCTGTAAAAATTATGGTGGTCAATTATTAAGACTGGTGTTTTAGACGCCGGTCTTAATAACCCTGCACTGGCAGTGGATCTGCCGAAGTTATGTAGAGGCGCCGGCCCCTACATAACTTCGGCACATCCACCATCAGTCTAAATCTACTCAACCTTCCTTGCTGGCATGGGTTTAGAATATTTTCTACACCTAAAATAGGTATAGAAAATGATACATGAGATAGACTTGGTGGCCCACCCCCTTCCACACGAGCTTGTCTGTCCTCAGCTACAGGCATTACAGCATGTTTAGAAAACTCTCCCATAAAAGTCATTGGGTTCCCTCCAGTCTATTGGGTCTAGGGCCCATGTGGCTGCGGTAAAGCTTCTTTAGCATAAGCTAAAAAAAAAAATCTAGGATCGAAAAATTTAAAAACATTAGAAAACAAGAATATGTGCCACTATCTGGTTTTAATTGTCCATAGAAATTGTAGGCGACACATTCCTGGACAAGGTGAAAATGCTTATAAATTAACCCTAGTGATGATTTTGGAAATTATCTTATCAGAATATAGAAATATATCTACTTTCAGAAGCATACAAATAGATATCCATTCTATTACTATACTGATTTGTGGATTAACTTTCCTGCATTATATATATGGTAGGAGTATTATGATGGTTTTGCTATGTTTCATTGTCATTTTTTGTGCATATTTGGAATTTAAAAGAATTATTTTTAAAAACGATTTCATTATTTTCCAGTTTTTTTGAAGCAGTCAAGCGCTATGCATTATCTAGCTATTATTAAAGACGGAGTAGACATTAACGTTCCCCATCAGTCACTGCGGAATAACACGCCAAATATACGATAACGTTACAAACTCGTCTCCCTGCTGCTTCCTAAGTTGTTGTTATCACCTATATCGTTTGCCTCGGAGCAGCGTCTAAATGTTTTCTTCCACATTTCCACAACCTTCGCATAACGCAGCTCACTGATCCCCCGCAGGAAGGCTACAGCATCATTAACAACCAGAGAGACTTCAGGCATAAGCTGTAGTGTCACCGTCTTCGGCTCTTCCTGTCTGCCATCAAAATTCATATCCTGTCACTGCGCGGAGCAGAGAGGCTTCTCATTACAGCATCATTCTCCTCTTGCAAGAAACACTGATTGCTGCACTGGTGGCTTCGGAAGGCAAAGATGTAATTTAGCAAAATAATGTACCATGCTGATTAATTTAATGTAGCCCATGACTAATTATGGTAATTCATTACATCTACAATTAGGCTAAGTAATTTATTGCACTGCAGTCTCATAAAGCAAAGGATTTATATCGAGTTTTGAATGTCACCCAAAGGACGTTTCTGTACCTTGTCTTTACTGAAGCGGAATAGGGCTGCCAGCTGAGACAAGCTCGTCCACCCCTTCACCCCTCCTTCCATGTTTTTATTCTGCCACCTCGGATATTTGTACTGCGCGCAGAATGCGGCATGGTGGGATTGTGCCTCCATCCAGAAGACCTTATTTTTGATGATGTGGCCTTGTTTTTGATCTCGTAAGGTGACATAGAAGGCGCAGAGATCCCCTAACGTTGAGCAGATCTCTATATGATATATTGGTAAGATGATGTACCAGTATACGCTTACGCTCTACTGTAGGCTTGCTCCAAGTATTGATATTCATTCCTGGTGGAGATGAAATTGACATCATTAGCCCCACCACTCTGCTCTTCCCTGACCAGGTGAATTACCAAGAGCATTTCACATCATAAAGCAGACACTGGCTCAGCCCATTTCCTTCCTGTCTGCTAATAGTAAGTCTTCGTTTGCAGCAGCCAAGGTAGCATTAGTGTGAATTACAACCTCTATGTCACACCCTGAAGCAGGGTTTGTTCCAGGAACCGTGCACTTCGGAGACCAATTTGTTTATCTGATCACTGTCTCTTTGACATGGCTGCAAATGTTACCTTGCTTTTTCAATCAAAAACACAGCAGGGTGTGCCATCTGTTTGGCACAAGTTTAGGCAGCTCTCATTCCCCCAATGCCTTTTTTGTGCAGATAATTCAAACATGGCAGTTTGCTAAAAATCCTTTAGCCCTCGTTCGCCATGAGAAATATAGCTTTGTTTAGCACAGGTTTGCAAGAGCAAATAACAAGGCCAAGATTCAGAAAAACGCTGGCTGCAAATTTTCGTAGTATATTCGCTGCTTACAAAGCACGTGGAGATATTATTATATATGAGGGAACTGGTAACGCAGGCTGAGTTTTTTTTTTTTTTTTTACAAACGGCAAAACGGCTCTGAAGACGGCGGAGCTCTGTCTTCGTTCTATAGCGTTACTGTGAGAAACAATTAAATATGCATGTTTCATTATGCATGCTGCTCACTCTTTGTCTCTCATAATCTATAGCGCCATAGAATATGCTGGTGCCATATAAATAAATGATGATAATAATGTTTGGAAAGGGAGGCTCAGAGAGGAAGAATGGCTTTATCGGTATATAGTGGTATAATACAAACAGATTGGGGAACTTTAAGGCATGTAGTGGGATGATAAGTAGCCATGATATCTAACCTGGAGGATAGACATTGTTTATACTGCTTGCTTTATCTCCTGTCCTTTCACACAGATGGAGCGGGATTTATTGCAGTCTCCATGGCGAACAGTTAACACTTTTGTTACATAGGTCCACGGCAAAATTGCACCTCTTCTGCCATTGCCACATCAAGGAGGCTGTTTACCCATAGATAATGTTAATGTGGTCTAATAAAATGCTGTATTGACCAAGAGTAAAGGACTGATTTTGTAAAAACAAAAACAAAAAAACAAAAACAAATGTTTAGTACATTTTTTTGTAGATGTATTTTTAGGACAATTCCTTTTTTGGCTGCTTTTTACATACTATCTTACAAATATTATTACATATCAATAGTTGGTATGATTTGTATTTCTTTTTATGACAAAATTACATATATTGATGATAGATAGATAGATAGATAGATAGACACAAAGACATATAGACTATAGACAGACAATAGATAGACTGCCTTTTTATGGCCTTAAAAAAGAGCTACACTGGTCTTCTGTGCAGCGGACAGCGGGGGGCTCAGTACCTACAGCCAGACTCCGCCTCTTAAGGCCCAGACCAGCAGGAGTGCCGTTCCTGGCCATTTAAGCCCTTGCCATGGTCAATAGTGACTGCAGCAGATAAGCGTTTTAGAGGGAGGGAGTTCCCTCTATTTCCCTTTAGCAGTCCACAAATGAGATCACAGGGTGCCAATGTCTTTGCTTGGCAGCTGGGGACCTAATGAAGGCCCAGGAGTGCCTGCAGTATATTCCTAGCAGTCTGGTGACTGTCAGCATAGCACTGACATAAAAATATATTTGTACCACATTAGCCACACAAATATATTATAGAAGCGATCAAAAGATCACCAATTAAAGACCCCTTCTAGGATGAGTAAATGGTTAAAAATAGTTAAAAAAATACCTTTTATTAAATAAAAATAAAATCCAAGGTAAAAAAAAAACTTTTGCCATTGAAAAATAAGTTTTTTAATAAAAAAAAACTGCAAAAATAAAATCTCCTCCATATATTTGGTATAGCTGCATTCATAATGACCTGCACTACATAATTATCATGTAATTTAACAGTGAACGCCAAAAAAAAAAAGACAAAATTGATGTTTTTTTCTTATTCCCCACAAAAAAAACTAAATAAAAAGTGATCAAAAAGTGTTATGTACACCATAATGATACCAATGAAAAGTACAAACATCAAGCCCTTACACAAGCCCTTCTCAGTAGAAAGAAAAATAAAAAAGTTATGGGTGTTGGACGGCGGCAATGCAAAAACATTTTCTTTCTTTTTTTTAAGGGTTTTATTGGTGCAAAAGTACTAAAACATTAAAAAATATATATATATGTATTTGGTATTGCTGTAATTGTACTGACCCAGAGAGTAAGGTTATCATGTTATTTATGCTAAATAATGAATGCAGCAAAATTTATAATGTAAAAACTGTGTTATAATATTGCTGTTTTTGCCCATGCACCCCAAAAAGAGTTAATAAAATATAATCAGTAAGATATGTGTACCCCAGTAAGATATGCATACCCTAAAATGGTACCATCAAAAACTACAACTTGTTCTGCAAAAAAAAGAATGCCTCATACAGCTGCACTAATGGAGAAATAAAAAAGTTATAGCTCTTGGAAAGCGATGATAAAAAAATGAAAAAAAATTGCTTGGTCACACGGGCCCAAAATGCGTACAGGGGGAAGGAGTTAAAGGCACATTATGCATCAGTATTTCTGATGTGTGTCCCAGCCCAACTTAGTTTTCGGACCCAAATCCACGGCATTATAGGGGTTTGATGGGTTTTGCATCGTTCTTTCCTTTATTTTTGCTGTCCTTCTCAGCTTCTCTGCAAAGTGTGAACAGAACCTTTGAACCACAGACGTTGACTATTATTATAAGTAGTTTTTGATCTATCAGCAAAATATTAACCAAAATAATGGCAGCAAAGATCTGAGTATTTTTCTTTCATTCACTCTTTCATTTATCCATTCAGTACTATTCACTTTTAGGGTACCTGCACACGTTGCGGAATATGCACGCTTTTTCTGTGCAGATACCCGTGTAGAAAAACCACATCATAGTGCAGTACCAGCAAAGTGTATGAGAGTAAATAAATCTCATGTACACTTTGTATATTACTTCTGTGCCGAAAATGACCTGCCGTGCGGATTTCCAACTTCTCACCATGTCAATTATGTTTGCAGTTTGAGATGCATATTTCACCTTTTTCAAATAAAGTTTGAGATCTGCGGCAAAACCGCATCAAATCTGCACCAAAAAATGCAACTAGAGACTACGGTTTTTGGTGCGGTTTGGGTGAGGAAACGTACAGAAATCCACATGGAAATTTGTGGGGATCTTTGCATGTTAACCCGCTCCCATGTGCAGATACCCTTAGGTCCGCTGCACATGTTGCGGAATAGGTGCGCGGATTCTCGTGTGGAAAAAACGCAGTGTATTAGAGTACCAGCAGAGTGTATGAGATTACACAGCTCTCATGTACACTTTGCCCATTTTTTTACGTGCGGAAATTAACCTGACACCCAGATTTCAAAACAAATAGCATATCAATTATGCTTGAGATTTTAGCTGCAGATTTCTCCGTTTTCAATGGAGGAAAAACCGCATTAAATCAACACCAAAATACGCAATTATACGTTGCAGATTTTGGTGCGAATATGCAGCAGAACCGCACATAAATCTGCATGGAAATTTGTGCGGATTTTATGTGCGTTCACCGGCACCCATGTGCAGATGGCCTTGTAGCGCCAACAGGCTCCACAGCGCTGTACAGTACATATATTCACATCACTTTAATACATTCTAAAGTTTGCTGGAGCTGCGGTCACATAATTACAACTTGACTCCAATCAGTCTGATAATTCATTACGATGCTGATTGTCTGAACTGTACATTAACATGCAGATGTTTTGCTACTACCTGAACTATGGGGTCCATCCATGGGGTTTACCTGCAGCATATACAGCAATGATCAGTCATTTTCGGCATGCTTAACAGCGTCCTCAGTGTGTCTAGTCTGCAATACAGCAAAATGCGTGGATCCGCTCTCATTGATGAAGATGAGGCGTAATAGATCATATGGTATAATAGTAATTTTTAGGATTTGTTACTCTTTATATGATTTTTGTGCCTTACAGCTGCCTGTAAATAGGGACACGTTGAGACAAAGAAGACAAGATGTAGCAATAAGGTGCATAACCAATTTCTCTCAGCTCAGATGCTGTTCTTAGCAATGAGGACCTCCTGATGTAGGAACAGATGATCAGCACCACAAGCTAACACCGTAGGGAGGCACATGGATGTCTGAACGCTTTGCAGAATACAAATGAATCATCCACATTCTTCCTCTAGCAGACCGGGCCTCATTAGAATTTATTATCCCTCAGCTTTCTGATGTTAATGTTCCAGTTACATAAATAGAAGGCCAGGAGCATGAGGCAGGGGAAAACAAGGGCGGCATTCCATATATGCAAAAAAATAGTAGTAAAGGTAAAGCAAAAATAAATAAATAAAAGATATTAGTAATCCTGATAATAGCACAGACGCATGTAAATGGATTTCATTGTGAGGAAATCAATTCTACCATAGCAACTGAAAGCACCAGCGTTCAGAACGACTTACTACAGGGTATAATGCTACATTTAACGGCAACTGACCTAAAGTAAAAGGGAGCCAGTAAACTGCCTCCCCTGTTGACACACGGTACTCGTTCTAGATGTTTTAGTGCCTATAAAGGCTTTGGATCAGAGAGCGTTCTCTTCTGATAGTTCCCTGATCGGCATTATCAAAGATTCACTAATGACAGCCCAAATGCTTCTCAGGTCTCCAGGTCTCCCCACAATGCAGACGAAGTGTCTACTTTGTGAACAGGCAGTTGTTACTGTAGCATCCATTGCTGTGGATAAAAGCCATGATGTGACAAGAGGGGGGCCGAGCCAAGAATCCAAACTGAACGCCACTCTTCCATCTCCCTATGATATTGCTTTTTAAATGTTTCATAGCAAACCGCAGTCATGGACTGGGATTACATAGCAAACGAATGCGAGCATTTCCTGCATGATACAGGGTGAATGTTTATTACTGTTATCATGATAATTAGTGTTGAGCGAATCTCTGTATTTAAGGGAAAATTCGATTCGCCGTGAAGACAAATTTCCTTGATTTTCATGGTAACAAATTGATTTCCCCTGAAACGGGTTAAAAATAATAAATAAAAAAAACATACTTAACTCATCTGTTTGAGCATGAAGAGCCGACTGCCGCGATCTTGATTGAAGATCCCGCGCGCGGTGAAATATGATGTCACTACGCCGGCCAACATGGTGATTGGTGACGTCATTGCAGGCTGCCCGGGATTTCGCGCTGGATCTTCAAAAAAGTTGGCAGCGGCCCACTCTTCGCGATCAAATGGATGATTATTTTTTTAAATTATACACTTTAATATTAAACTCAGATGCCGCAATCAGCGATGAACGCAGCATTTGAGGGGTACAATGACAATTGGCGTTTCCTGTCATTGCACCCACTACTTACAAAGAAATGCGCTTTGTGACAAAGTAATTAGTTACTGAGCAATTTTTTTTGTAAAAAAAGCAGCCATATCAAATTTTACAAAACTTCACTCATCACTAATGATAATGTATGTATGTATATATACGTAGTAGTGTTGAGTGTGAATATTCGAATCGTGAATTTTAATCGCGAATATCGCCACTTCGAGAATTTGTGAATATTTAGAAGATAGTGCTATATATTCGTGAATAGTGTTGATCGCAAATATTCTAATTGTGATTTTATCACAAATTTATCGCGAATATCGGCACTTAGCAACATCCCTAGCAACCAATAGGAAAGTTGCCTACAACTTAGTGTTGATCGCGAATATTCCAATCGCGAATCGGGACCCGATCTTTATTATTTTCCCTTATAACATGGTTATAAGGGAAAATAATAGCATTCTCAATACAGAATGCTTAGTAAAATGTGGATGGAGGAGTTAAAAATAAAAAAATTAACTCACCTTATCCACTTGATTGCATAGTTGCGATTTCTTCTTCATTCATTAGCTGTCAGCTAAATGACCTGTGATGAGGTCACTGAGCTCATCACATGGTCCAATCACATGGACCATGTGATTGGACCATGTGATGTGACGTCATCACAGGTCCTTGAGACGGCAGCTAATGCTTGAAGAAGAGAGAAGAGATCGGCAACTACGCGATCAAGTGGATAAGGTGAGTTAATTATTATTATTTTTAACCCCTTAATCCACATTTTACTAAGCATTCTGTATTGAGAATGCTATTATTTTCCCTTATAACCATGTTATAAGCGAAAATAATAAAGATCGGGTCCCATCTCTTAGCAACCATGCAGGAAAATCGCACTGCATCCGCACTTGATTGCGGATGCTTGCGATTTTCCCGCAGCCCCATTCCCTTCTATGGGGCCTGCGTTGCGTGAAAAACGCACAATATAGAGCATGCTGCGATTGAAAATCACCGCTCATGTACACAGCCCCCTAGAAATTAATGGGTCCGGATTCAGTGCGGGTGCAATGCGTTCACGTCATGCATTGCACCCACGCGGAAATCACGCCCGTGTGAAAGGGGCCTTAAAGTATTAAAATATTTTTCCTGCATGTGTACGCCATAATGAAAAAAAAAAAAACGTGATTCACCATTTTTTAGATATTTTTTTAATAACTGTTATCAGAAAATAGTACATACCTCAAAAATGGTACCAATAAAAACTCAGGTCATCCCACAGTAAACAAGCACTCATACAGCTCTGGGGATGGAAATATAGAAAATAGATAAAAAATAGATTTTTTTCAAAGGTTTTTCCTTTTTTAAAGTTATAAAACAAAATAAAAACTATGCAAATTTGGAATTGCCATAATCATATTAACCCGCAGAACAAGGACCCCATGTCATTTTTAGCGCACATGTACAATGAACATCGTAATATCAAAACTCAAAAAACCTTGGCAGAATTGTGGGGTTTTTTCAATTTTTCCCCACACTTTTTTCCCATTTTCCAATGCAAGATATGGTAGATAAAATGGTGCCATTAAAAATATATCTTGTCCTGCAAAAAACATAAGTCCTCATATGGCTATGTGAGTGGAAAATGTAAAAAGTTAAGGCTATTGGAATGTGGGCAGGAAAAATCAAAAATGCAAAAACTAAAATGGGCCTGGTCTTTTAAGGGGTTAAGGCCTCATGCACACGACCGTATGTGCTTTGTGGTCCCCAAACCGCGGATCAGCAAAACACGGAAGCTGCTCCGCATTCCGTTCTGCAAATTCGCGGCCCATTGTAGAAATGCCTATTCTTGTATGCAAAACGGACAAGAATAGGACATGCTCTATTTTTTTTGCAGGGCAACGGAGTGCTGTCCGCATCTTTTGCGGCCCCATTGAAGTGAATGGGTTCGCGCCCGAGCCACAAAATATGCGGCTCGGACGCATGAGGCCTTAGTGAAAGTCTATGGAAAATATGAAATGTAGGACACGCAAGTGTTTTTTATTTTTGCTCCTTTTTCGCCATTAGGTGATGTTTTTTACTTTCTGGCTCTTTTTCAACAATGCAGCATGCTGTAGTTCATGCCGTTTTTTCAGGCTTTGTGCCAAAACCTTCACCATATGGGACAACATCACGATGAATACTCTACACTGAAGAAATGCAGCAAAAAACGGAATTGCCAAAAAAAAAAAAAAAAAAAAAGAATGCTTGTGCTTATTCTGCTGTTACTAGTAAAAAATGCCAGTCCCAATAAATGCGTGGGCACCTTACACATATATATTCTACTGCTCTGATAAGTACAGTAAATGAAAGAATAGCCAAAACACAACAAGTATCGCAGTCACACGTGGAAGAGAAAGTGTTAAAACAAACAGTGACATATGCTGTCGTATGTCAGCGGAATTGCTGCCATTACAGGGACGAGAACAGATCGACATGTTAGACAAGCTGTGCATTTTACTGACAAATAGAATTTTCTGTAAGAGTGATGGAGGCATACCGTATAAATGTAATATAGCAAACTGTAGAAATCCTGCTGCATTTTCCAGAACCATCGCCTACAACATTCAGCTGAAATACTTTCCATGTAAGTTTTGTGTAGCGTGCTGCATGATGGAAGGCTGTATTGTACAGTGATGACATGTGAGCAGTCCGCAAATGCAGATATCAAACATACATGTGTACTGATGAAGCTTTTTCCTAATTTTGTCATCATTTTGACCATCACCAGGGAATATTCAATAAAAAAATAACTGCTTATTGGGCCTTGAATAGTCTGCGTTCACTCTTTGATTCATAATGAATCCGTTTTTGTGATACCTAGGACCAACGTATAGAAACAGACACAAATATGATCATACACAGATACACACAATACAATAATACAAACTAATACACTGAAACATTCAAAGACACCGAAAGAGGCTATTGCCCACACGTGCATACACAGATGCATAAAAAGACACATTCACATGCATAGACATATAGGCACTAGTGTTGGGCGCGAATATTCTAATCGCAAATTTTAATCGCGAATATCGTGAATATTTAGAATATAGTGATATATATTCGTATTTTCGTATTTTCGAATATTCTATATTTTTTTTACATGAGTAACCTCCCTTTTTGCTTGTGGGCCAATGAGAAGGCTGCAATGTCTTTGTCTGAGCTTAGCAACATCCCTAGCAACCAATAGGAAAGTTGCCTACCGCTTACTATATAAGAACCTCCCCAGCAGCCATTTTCTACAGTTTATTACAGTTCTGAGAGAGACAGCAGTGTCATTGCTGTGCTCTGTGCTTTCTACTCATTACATTAGATAGTTAGATAGCTTATATATATAATACAGATAGTTAGTGAGAGATCAGTCAGTGTAGGTTAGATAGTGATATAGTGTAGCTGATAGGTTCCAGTGCAGGGTGTTAGGTAGTGTGTCCATACATACATACATACATACATACATACATACATGCTACAGACATAGTGATGTGATGTCAGAAGTTCACAACAATACTTAGTGCACCAATTACTAATATGTAGTCAGACCTGCTAAAATGTGAAGTTGCACGTATTGTGAAAAAATATGCGCATCATTAATTGCCGATTTGCGCAATCGTGAATATATCGGAGCACTCTATCTGCATATAAAGCTATTGTAATGTTCTGCCATGCCAAACATTTTCTCCAGTCTCATTAAACTTCTACCAGCTTGAAAAATGTAGCTATAGTGACCCACGCCTGTATTCCGCACATATTACATTGCCGAATTTCGCAATCAAGAAAATAACCAAATATTTACGAAATATCGCTAATTCGAATATTGCCACTGCCGCTCATCAATAGGGCACATTCACAGTATATGTACACACAGAAGCAGACACACAGATCTATACACATGCACATAGAAAGACACACAGATGCATACACTAATACAAACATACACAGAAACATACAAAGATGCAATCGCGCACATTTACATTCCCAGACACATGCATGAAAAGAGACATTCCCATGCAGGTGTGCCGGTCGGGCCCGTGATGCGGACAGCAAATTCACCAACCGTAGGGCCATTGCATGCAGATGCGGATACATTCACTAGAATGGGGTCCACACCCAATGGTCCGTACATCAAAAAAGTAGTGCATGCACCGACCTTCCGGATCGGGGACCCATCGAAGTGAATGGGTCCACATCTGTGATGCGGAGTGCATATGGCCAGTGCCCATGTATTGCAGACCCGCCGTGTGTATGAGGCCTAACATACAAAGACATCACAGGTTCACACACTGCGCATACAGACACACACATACGCATTCACAGATATAAACACTAAGGCCTCTTTCACACAAGCGTTACGAATTGTGTCAGGATCAATTCAGGAAAAAACTGATGGTTTTGCACGCAAGTTCAGACAGTTTTGTCTGCGATTGTCAGTGTTTCAGTTTTTTCCATGCGGAAACCAAAGAATAACAATCTACATCTCCTAGAAACCATCAGTGAAAAACGCATTACATTCAGATTGCATCTGGATGCAATCCGTTTTTCACTGAAGCCCCATTCACTTGTATGGAACCAGAGCTGTGTGAAAAACGCAGAATGTAGAACATGCTGAACGCAGAAAAGCGTACACGGACCCATTGAAATGGATGGGTCAGGATTCAGTCCGCATGCTATGTGTTTGCTTCACGCATCACACCCAGACAGAAAACTCGCTTGTGTGAAAAAGGTCTCAGGGTACGATGACACGGCACGGTCGTGCTGCGTCCGTGCTGCATTCATGAACCGCGCGGCCAATTAGCCTGCAGCTGGCTTTCACCTAACTAATGAAGACCGCACTTTATTGGTCGTGCCCTAATACAGACACATACAGACACACAGGTCCATGTACTGCACATACAGACGCAGCATACACAGACACAGATATATTCACTAATATGAACTAATACACATAACAAAGACGCTTATGGGCGCAATCACACACACATTCACATGCACAGGCAGATTCCTGGAAACACACAAGCATACATTTCTGATGTACTCCGGCTCAATAAACCTTCAGCAATAAAACAGCCTCATACAAACTCTGTACCTGCATGTATGGGCGAGCCATAGGATTCCGCTCAATCATCATCACATTACATATGAATAAAATTATCTGGTGACATGATTGTGGCTGCATCATCCATGACTCTGTCCTGTTACCGGTTTACATTCACTAAACTAAATGCAAATCAGAAATTCTCTGTTGCGCTTACTGATGAACATATGAATTTGACTTTTTACTAGTACACTCCATGCGTTGTACTTATAATTCAGCTGGGTGAAAATATGTATTTTTCCTGCATGAAGTCTTCTATATCTGTATATTTTCTTACCTTCATGGCATCTCAGAGTTCACTGGTAAAATACTCTATATATGTGTGTGTGTGTGTATATATATATATATACACATAACTAACACTTATACAGCTACATCTAACATCAGTCTATAAAACAGACAGTATACTTGTGGTACAGACTCTATAGACAGATGTAGCTTGAAGCAGCTCCTGATGCCAAATTTATACACGATATTGCTCTCCTTGTTAGACCCTCATGTGGGTCTTGATTCTCCGCATCCCCTACAGGTACATCAGGGGTGCACCACCAATAAGGTCAGGTGAGAAGATCGCCTCAGGCATCACCAGGTAGGGGCAAGAGGGGGGCAGCGGAAGGGTCATGGGCAATGAGCGCTTTCATTGTGGCACAGGGGTTAGGTTAAGAAATTGGCAATGGAGGGGGTCATTTCCGTTTTTGCCTCAGGCAGTAGAGAGGCTAGGTCAGTGTTGGACTGGGGTACCTAGGGCCCACCAGTAAAATTTATTTTGGGGCCCACCGTATGGATACATTCAAATATAATAAATAATTTAACAAGTTTTTTATATGAACAGAGGCAGGTTGAGTTGCTGTACATTGAATATATGTATGTAGTGCAGTAAATCTAATGTGTTATGTGCCACTTGTGCAGGGGGTGGGAGACTAGGGGCCCACCTTGCTCAGGGGCCCACCGGGGGATTCCCCTTTAACCCTGTGGGCCAGTCCGAGCCTGGGCTAGGTGCACCCCTGAGGTACATCACTAACTTCCAACAAGGCCAAGAATAATAACTATTGGTGTGACATAATTGTGAATATTTTCAAGCATATAAAACCATAAAAATGTTTAAAAACTGACAAATAAGAACCATTTCCTATAGAGAGATACTTATGTAATGGCCTCTATTGTGTGAGAAGTCATCATCATAGCCTCCTTAGATCAGGAGCTGACATACAGATTTTCAATGTTATGTACTATGTATCATCCATATATTGGCATTAGGGGAAATAGACATGGCAAAGCCTTGTGTACATCTCATGTATAGTGGCCAGTCCACAAGGGATACAAGCACATCACAAAATGATTTTTTTCTCCCATGGTACGATATGGCGCCATGGACCTATTCTGGTTATGTACAACACAGATTTATAATGCAGCGGTTTGAAAATTAGCAGTGAAAATGTGGGAACTGACGATGATCGATATTGATGATTTTGGTAGGTTTGTTACATTATAAGAAATCACAACTAGAAATAGGAACAGGTAGCATGGCTAAATGTTGTATGGAAACCAGCACTAGGGCAGCTCCAGCTTCGGGCAACAAAAGAAAACTGTATAAGCCAGGACTGTCGTTCACCTATTACTGTTGTGCTAAATGGTCAAGGATTTAACAGAAACATATTGTTGTTGGAGCAGACACAGAATTGGCAAATAATAGGACAATAATTCATTATTAGGACAGTCATCTGGGCTCATGCTTTACTCAAAGAGATTTATCAAAACTGGTGCATAAGAAAACTGGCTTAGTTGCCCATAGCAACCAATCAGAGTCCACCTTTAATTTTTCAGAGCTGCTTTAGAAAATGAAAGGATCAATCTGATTGGTTGCTAGGGGCATCTAAGCCCATTTCCCTTTTTCACCAGTTTTGATAAATCTGCCCTATTTTTGTTACCATGGTAAGGATGTACATTGCATGGGAATAAACCAGTACAGGTTTCCATGATGGGGGCCTTCTCTGAGGCCACTGTTTACAGCTTATGACCATACAAATTGGGGGGGAATATTTTAACTAGACTAAATAAATTTCTGTACAGCATGAATCCACCATCTTGTCAATTTACAGGTTAAAGGGGTTTTCTGGAAGTAAGATATCTGATTCACCTAATGGCAGCCCCACCGTCAGCTCTCTGAAGAGGCCAAGGCACTCATGCAAGTGCTGCGGCCTCTTCCTAGGCCAGTGAGGTCGCGTTCATCGGTCACGTGGCCTAGGCGCAGGTCAGTCCTATTCAAGTGAATGGGCCTGAGCTGCAATACCAAGCATGACCACTATACAATGCACGGTGCTGTGCTTAGTATGCTGTGAGGATGGCATCAGTGTTCACAGAAGCACCATGTGCTCTTCAAACGGCTGATCGTGGCAGTGCCAGGTGTCACACCCCACCCAGGGGCGTAACTATCATTCATAGGGCCCCATAGCAAAATAATATGGGGCCCTCACCACCTTGTGTAAGAAAATGAAAAAAGCAACATGAGTAGTTTAATTATTAAGTAGTACAAATTATAGGTATGTATAATAACACAATATACTGTATCTGAAAACTCACATTATAGCAAAAAGTCACCATATTTTTATTCCCCACAAAAAGGTACAATGTTCTTCCACCGGATTGACCCCCGGAAACTCTGGGCCCCATAGCATGTGCTATGGCTGTTATGGCTATAGTTACACACATGCCTACACCGATCAGATATTGATGCCTTCTGGAAAACCCCTTTAATTATCACTATATTCAGTCAATTTTCCTGTTTGCAACTTAGAAAAAAAAGTTTCGTCATATTGTAACCTGTAATTCATAATTCTTTTATGATCAATACACTCTAGGGGCCCATTCAGACGGTTGTAGTGCTTTGCGGATCTGCAAAACACAGATACCGGCCATATGAGTTCCACAATTTGCGGCCCGCACATGGCCGCAACCATTATAGAAAATGCCTATTCTTTTCCGTGATTGCGAACAAGAATAGGACATGTTCTATCTTTTCTGCGGAGCCGCGGAATGGAACCACGGATGCGGACAGCATACGGTGTGCTGTCCGCATCTTTTGCAGCACCATTGATATGAATGGATCCTCAGACCTTCCGCAAAATTGCAGAACGGGTACGGACCTGTTCATATGGTCGTGTGAATGGGCCCTAACTGATCACATATAAAACGTAACACTAATTCTATGGTAAAAATGACATTGCAGCTTATTGATCAAAGCATGGCTGACATTTCCATCAAACACTTTTGAAAATACTGTTTTCATTATTTTTTTTATTTTTTTGTGACATTTAACATTACCGTAAGAAAATATGGGGCTGTAGAAAATACGGAAGTTACTTCATGTGCATTCTGTTTTCGTTTGTCCGCATGGCCGTTCCGCAAAATAGTAGTGCATGTCCTATTATTGTCCGCAAATCACTATCCGAGGCCCCATTCAAGTCAATGGGTCCGCAAAAAATACGGAACGCACACGGAACATCTGTATGTCATCCGTATTTCATCCATATTTTGCGGATCCATACTGTAGAAAATGCTATGCCCAGCCCATATTGCTCATGTGTTTGGTGATTAATAAGTTACTGTTTCCGTATACAATCTGCAAAAAACGGATCAAATACGGAAACCATATGGATATGTTTTGTGCAATAACGGAACGAAGGAGGACTTAAATCAGAGAAAAAAAAACTCAGATGCGGAACAACGGATCTGTGAAAAACGGACAGCAAAACTATAACGGTCGTGTGCATGAGCCCTAAAACAACCTGTATGCTGAGAAGAATAAGGGGTACAATTGTCACCCATGTAGAATATTTGACTACGGCTACATCGTGGCCTCATGCTGTTATTGATGGAAGCCAATACTAATAATGACACTACTGACAAATAGCCCTGACAGGAACGCCAGTCATAATTTACTAGCCAAAAATGATTAAAATAAATCAAAAAGTGAAAGCTCATGCTTTGATGATAATGAATGAATATTATAAAATAGTAAAAAATCTGATGGAAACCCCTGAGTCATTGCTCCATGAGAACCCGGCTCCTTTAAGACAGCGGAGTCCATTTGCTTGCAGTGATCTAATGGTCGGACTGTAAACTGGCCTTTTACCCTCAGGCTCTCTCCTTCCTATTCTGCCTCATCGAATGTTAATGTGACTTCTGCTGTAAGCCACTCTTGAAGGGAAGTCTACAGCTGCTGCAAAGCCTCTTGGGAAGCACCAATCATGCTTGTGCGGCAAGATAATAAGGCGGCAGCAGAGGTTTTCTATTTCCATGTCACTCGGTGAAGACTGCTGCTGCTTTGATTTACTGATAGCTCAATATCTGGGTCAGTAGGAAGCAGACATAGTTTGTCAGTCGGCTCCTGGACATGCTATGCCAGCCTAAAGTGAATTCTGTGGTGCTAGCGAGCATCATTAGACGAAGAAATATGGCAAATGTGTGTCTTGCAGTGGAGGTTTGAAGGGTATTAGATAGCAGAACCAAGGAGGATAGAGGACAGGACAATTGAGAACAGTTTTGCAGACAGCTGTCTACTGAATGGATAATTTTATACAGGGCCTTGTGGCAAATGTTTTGAAGGGTCGCCATGTCAAAGAGCAAAAGGACATTTTTTATAATGTCCCATCATCGTATGTGTGAATAAGGAAAACCTGAGGAGGACACAGCTCAATATGGCCCCTCCTGTCCTGCCCTGAACACTTCTATGCATTCACATTACTATAGGCAAAGGTTCTTTAGAAATCACAGGTGAAGAATGATATTAGAATATCAGATTTTTCTGGATAAACATTTGTAAATTAAATTGGAATAGGTACTTTTTAGCTAATGCCCATAGCCTACTTCAGTTAGTTAAAGATGGATACATACCTGCCGCTCCAGTCCTCTGCGACGGCTCCACTGTGTCCAGGTTCAGCATGGGCATGGTCACACACTGTGCTGCAGCCAATGGCTGGCTTCATCGGTGAAATGTCACTTGTGGACCCATCAATGCTGAATGAAGTGGAGCATATGTCTATGACCATGCTGCGCCTGAAGATGGACACCTTGGAGTAATCTCTGAGGACAAGAGTGCCAAGGAGCAGGTAAGTATGAATCTTTCCCTTACTGAAGTAAGCTGAGGCGTTGCCTAAAAAAATATATATATATATATATATATATTTATTCATGGACAACCCCTTTAAGACCCACACACACTGTAGAGTATGGTCAGCCAAACTCGCACTGTTTGGCAATATGTTGTCTGTGGGGAGCTCCGGAACTTCCCCCTGACAGATGATGTTGGAGAAGAAACGGATTGGGCACATTGAGGTTCTCGTGGGAGATAAGTCGACAACACAGGTGTCTGGCAGCATCTCTATCATCTCTCCCATCCAATAAATTGTCAGTCACTTGGGTGTTACTAGTCAGAAGCAGAAGCGAAATTTTAAGATCCTGGGCCCCAGTGTGAAATCTGTCACAGGGCTCCTCACTACCAAGTGGTTTCTATAACACCGGTGTCTTCCTATAGAACAGAATGGGCCCCCTCAGGCGACTGCTACCTCTCCTCCTCCTAAAGCTACTCCCCTGGTTGGAGGTACGTTCTTACTCACTGTGCAGTGCCACACATCTTAAGTGAATGGTAACAACCAGTTACTGAGTTATTTATGCATATGTCAAAGCCACCTGCACACAAATTTTCATGTGGATTTATGTGCTTTTCTGCAACCTATCCGCACCAATTCCGGATTTTGGTGCAAATTAGATGCAGTTTTGCTGCAGATTTCCATTGAAAAGGGTGAAATCCACAGTTAAAATCGCAAACATAACTGACATGCTGCGGATTTGGAAAGCATGGAAACAATCTGCAAAGTGTACAAGAGATTTGTCTAATGTCATACACTCTTCTGGTACTGTTCTACACTGCGGTTTTCCCATATGGGAATCCGCACAGAAAAAAAATGTGTATGCCGCAAGGTGTGCAGGTGGTCTAAGGAGGAATAACAGAGGGATGGTATAACGTACAGTTGTGAGAAAAGATGCTCCAGAATTATTTTTTGAGGAATACATGTAATTACTAAGACAGTCATGTCAGGAAAGCCTACAGGTTCTCTTTAAGTTCTATTAAAAATAAAAAACATGTCACTACCTTTAAGCCACGTCTATTAAAATAACCCCTCTCCATATACATAATAGAAGTAGACTACCGAGGACATTTCTTCCTGCAATGTTTCCAATGAGACATGCATTAGACAACATTCATAAATCTTAACAAGGCGCTTTACATGTGCCCAGCAGCTTCCAGGACCTCACCCATGGGCGTAGCTATAGGGGGTGCAGAGGTAGCAGTCGCTACTGGACCCAGGAGCCTAAAGGGCCCAAAGACCCTTGTGCCGCATAAGAAGACACACAAAGCACTGAGGGAAGGGGGGCCCAAAGCTGAACTCTTGCACCACGGCCCATGAGCCGTTAGCTACGCCCCTGTCCTCACCACATGTAGTTATAATATATAGAGAAGAGGTTTGTGCCTAGTGCCCACAACCGTATTGTACAGATCCACAATATGGAGCCCATAGAAATCTATAGGCCCTCACTGTAGTCATGTGTGCCTCTGATTTTATAGGGAAGAGCCCATCAGAGGCACACAGATGTACTGCTGATACAGAGGGATCATACAGGGTCACATGGAGTGCCTACAGGCACCTAAGGGGGGCCCATACAGATTCTATATGGCCCATACAGGCCGCATGCACACAGCTTTTATCATGTTTGAGTTGTGCAATAGAGATGAGCAAATCACGATTCACATTCGATTTGGTCGAATCAGTCCACCCAAACTGAAAGTGCTCCAACTGCCTTGAAAATTTGTGTATGACACGCTGCGGTCTCCTAGGACTTATACTTTTCACTTGAAAAAAATAAATTATTGAGTTTTTTTTCTCTCTCTCAAATTCATTTACAATCCATTCACTCATTTCTTAGCAAAACAGACAATTTCCAGATCCAGCTTCTACCAGTTCGAGTGCTTTTATTGAAGATAGCGATAAAAACTCACATGTATGCAGGACAATAACAGCAATGTGACGCGTTTCGGATCACCAGTAATATGGATCCTTCCTCATTCACTCATTTCTAATTTGAAAGTTGAGCAGCAAGTCCTTAATAAATGCAGAAATGGCTGCGCCTACGACTGGGAGCGCTCTGATGTAAAAAGCGGGAAAGCTTTTTCGAAGGCAGCAATGTTTTTAGGAATGTATGCAGTTCCCTAATATATTAGTGTGGGTTCATCAACCCTGGCAATCCTTTCTCCTGGATGTAACATGAATGCAATCCCTCTGTGATCTAGTGGTAAATGAGTGTGTAACACGTAGACCACTGAAGTTCCTGCGGAATAAGAGGGAGCCCGGGTCCATTCACTTGACAGCAGCACTGTACTTCTTCATTGTGTTTGGAGGCCAGATGGCAATGGAATCATTTACTTCACCTTGTTGTGCTTAATTACTACAATCAACACACTATTTTCCAAATTAATCATAGCAAAGTAATTTCATTAGTAACACAGCAGGCTGTTGAATTATTAGCGCCATAACAGGTTTGCGAACAATTAAACTTTATTTGAACCTTAGAAATTTGCAGGGTGGAACGCTTAGAATGGAAGGCACTGCGCACAACATCAGCGCACCGCTGGCATTTCAACATCATTCATTTAAGATTCAAGACAAAGAATTCTCCGTTTATTCCTACTGTATAATATAAGGAATTATCATGGAGACACGGGGCAGAAATTCAGATACACTGTAGAGTTAAAAGAAAAATACATCAGGAGTCATATATTAAAGAGCATATCAACTGAAAAGTGAACCAAAGGTCAGCGTAATGGACTGATCAGTGGGTAGAGTACTCCCTCTCCTGGGCACCGAGAGAAAGGGATAAGAATAGATTTTTGGTTCTGGAGTAAATTTTCTTATGTGCACCTATAAAATAAATTAGAGAGGGGGGGAGGTCTAAAGAATTCTGGTTCAGCATTTCTATAAGACATCTGCCACCTGCTGGTCACTGGCTGCATCAACCATCATTTTAGTAATGCAATACTCCATGTATATAACATAATACGTGTAGTAAAAGATCATAAAGTATACAAAGTGATTAGAAATTAACTAGAAATTCTTAGTCTTAGATTAAATTACAGTATCTAATGATAATGATCTCTCCTATTCTCCTTTCCTTTTAGATTGTAAGCTCATATGGACAAGCCTTATCTACTGTATTTTGGCAAATTTAGCATTGATATTTATCTCTGATATTGACATCCAAATAAATCCAAATACTAAATTACTATTATTCTTTGTGTTACCATTGATAATACATTTAGGATGAATTTATAAAATTCTGATTATTATTATTAACCTGGAAAAATAATACAAGAATTGAGCAAAGACATTTGAAATAAAATATAAGCTATTTTATATATATTTAAAAAAAAATCGCAAGTTTACTTTTTTTTTTTAATTTCTTGGTTTGTAGAAATAGAAGTAACACACTATGAAATAGCGATATCCGGCATGCCACAATGTTTAAGCAACGCCTCATATTCACTATATTCGTAAATAGCTCATAAACATGATAACGCCACATAACATATGAAATATTCCGCCATTGCGCCATCTTCTCGGTGCTTGTAATAAAGGACGAGTCCTGGTTAAACAAAAAATAATAATAAAAAATGATGTGAGAAAAGCAAACCAGACGCCATGGGTTTATCATAAATATCACAGTATCTAAGACAGAAATTAATTACAATGTTTGATTGAAGGCAATATTCAGTAGTGAGCAGAGATAAGCACGCAGCGCGCCTGCTGCAATGTGGGATTCTGTTGCATGCAGACAACTAATGGAGCAGTATTAATTAAGGCTTAAAAGCTATTTTTCGCCACAATCCTTAAGTTAATATAACTGCTGCAGAGGTTTTAGGAAGGAAATGCTTATAAAACAGAGAACAGGAGAACACATGAGCCATTATGGTAGATTGGATTAAAATGTACTTACCCAGGCCTCTCAAATATCATACATCTCCATTATGTACGCTTTAGGCACCAGGCCAATGGATCCCTTCATTTCTCCTACCCACCAGCCATATCTATTGTAGTCCTAATTCGAAACAATAAGCTGGATTAACCTTTTGCCTAGCACAAATGTAATATCATTTAATGCAAAGCTACTTTTAAATGTTTTTGCCCTATGTTTGCTCTGCTCATCCCAGCTACAGAAGCCAGGTTAGATAGGATCCAGTAGCGAAAAGCAAATCTATAAATGTATAGTCGCCGTAATTAGCATTAATGTAATAATTATTTTTAATCATCATTTGAAACAATTGACCATCTGAATATGAAAAACACAGGCACATATATATATACATTAAAGTTATAGAAACTAGAGACAAACCAGCAATAAGTGGCTTAAAGCGACTAATTACATGTAAAAGTTTACTATAAAAACAGTCCAATTTATAACACATGGAAAGAGATATGAAATATGCAGTAATAGCACATGTTACACGTTAACATGGATGAATATATAATATGCAATAATAACAGTTTAAATGTATAAATAAGCTCTGTGTATAAATATATGTCTACCTACCTGTCTATCTATCTATCTATCTATCTATCTATCTATCTATCTATCTATCCCTACCTGTCTGTTTATCTATCTATCTATCTATCTATCTATCTATCTATCTATATCTATCTACCGCTATCTATCTATCTATCTATCTATCTATCTATCTATCTATCTATCTATCTATCTATCTCTATATATCTATATATATCTACTGCTATTATCTATCTATCTATCTATCTATCTATCTATCTATCTATCTATCGCTACCTGTCTGTTTATCTTTCTTTCTTTCTATCTATCTATCTATCTATCTATCTATCTATCTATCTATCTATCCCTACCTACCTGTCTGTTTATCTTTCTATCTATTGATCTATCTATCGATCTATCTATCTACCCATCTGTGTCTGTTTTTATCTACCAACCTGACTATCTACCTACGTATTTATTATGCATGTTTCTATCTTTTTGTGTATCTATCTATCTATCTATCTATCTTACAGCATATTTTTTAACTTTACACGTTGGCTATTCGAACAACTCAGATATATGTATAGGCTTAGTAACTTAAAAAAATCGGAATATCCAGTGAACAATACCTTTACCATATTCCCTGTACATTTTTGCATCCTCTCCTTCTCTCGTCGGTACACTCCCTTTGCATTTGCTAATCATACTGTCACAATGGTAATAAGGTAATCTATGCACTGTTAAGCATGTGTTACAGATGTGCTCTTTGCCCGTCATCTGTTATTCAGTATAATATTTTACTTTCCAGCATGGGCGTAGCCATAGGGGGTGCAGAGGTAGCAGTCGCTACCGGGCCCAAGAGCCTGAGGGGGTCCAAAGACCCTTGTGCCGCATAAGAAGACACAAAGCACTGAGGGAAGGGGGCCCAAGCTGAACTCTTGCACCAGGGCCCATGAGCCGTTAGCTACGCCCCTGCTTTCCAGTTATATTTTCCAGTTATTAAACGTGGTATTTATAAAAAGTTAGATGACTAATTTGAGGTTTAAAATTTTAGGCCTGCTAGTGCCAGCTCCTTTGGTATCGCCCATGGGCACATATAAGCCCTGGGGTCAGCCCATGTTTGCTCTATAGAAAGTGAATGTAACTTTTCTTTGCATAAATTCATTTTCAGTGACCTGCTTGTTAATATCTAATCATTGGCAACTGGGGACTAGGTTTACCATTAGGTAGTTCACACCATCACATGTGTACTTTGTATTCTATTCTGTAAATTTATATTGGAATAGTACATGATAATTATGATTTAGCTAAGTACTGTGCATAGGTAGTATCACTGATTACTTACACGCGGCCTACGCTTATCATGGAGCCTCTCAACCATCTTACACCACACATTTTGAATGTTAGTCTAACATAACAAACCATTTGAATTCCTTCTCATAGGAAATAAGATTGATATTTGTCTGGTACCAATACATATTTACTGGCAGTCATTTGTAGAAACTTGTATTATCACAGAATGGTTTGTGTCCGCTGAGCAGGACACTGTGAGGACTATACAGTATACATCTAAGTTCAGAAAGCCCCCCTAAAGGGAGTGACTCTAATTAATGCAGGTATATTAGGGGATTGTTTGTAGTCCCATAATATAAAAGCATGAATCTGTAACTGAAGCAATATTTGAATAGCTCTCAAGAGATATGTATTTTATGCAAGCCTAGTACATTTTAGGGGAGAACCATGAGTAGTATTATAGGGTACATACAGTCGAGGGTTGGTGAAAATGGCACAAATTGCACAAAATGTATCAAAATGGTATTGTCACCGCACAACATGTACTAGATTATTCCGGCACACTGTGCAACAGAATTAAGGTGTTTTTATGTACAGGCTTTTACGCAAACATCTGGTGATCCGGCCCAGTTTCCCTTGAGTGTCGTGCACTAAACGCCGGAGGGAAACTGTAGGAAGAACTGATTTCATGGTTTTCTATGGGTCCGTCCATATTCATCTGGTGCATCAGTTGCGATGCTGGATGTCAATTAGCACGCTGCATGCTATCTTTTTCTGTCCGGCACTAATGTGTACATACACATATATCAATCGTGTCTGGCTCCACAAAAAAAAAAAGCCAGCCGGACACAACTGATATATGTGTACCCAGCCTAAGGGTCCTATTAGACCGGCATATATGCTTTCATTAACGAGTAGCAAGCGACGATTTACCGAGTCATTTATGTTCAAGACATTCGATTCCACAAAACAATAATCTCTAAATATTTTCCGCTGTTTGCTTGTTATGACGACTGCCAGATTTCTGATTAGATGGGCGGATATGGTGGCGACTAACAATAATCTTTCGGTAAATTTGTCTGATTTACAGAAAATGAACTATTTTTTGGCCATCTTTCGATTGCTGCACGCTAGTACATGCAATAATAATTTCTCGAATTTTAAAGATTATACAAACCTTCAAACTATAATTGCTCCATCTAATAGGCCCTTAACTGTTGCCCATACCACGGTTATCACACCATGTCATACAAAAAATATGATTATAAAAATAACAGAAGCATCACAACATATAAACACACAATAGTAAGACTTTTCTTCTTAATACCATGAGCTTTGTGACATTACATATTTATCATTACAACGCACCGTTTTCACAGTAGCATAATAAATAAATGTAACATAAAAATATTTAGATTTAAAAAAAAATTAAACGGAACATAAAAATACCTCCACATTACATTTTTTGCATGGACTTTAGATTGTAATACAATACAATGCATTAGCCTGATGTGTATACATTTCATTCATGGCGTGATAAGAATAAGGCAGCATAAAGAGTTAACAGCCATTGGTATAACACTGTTGTAGTAAGGCCACTAGAAATTGTAAACCGCGTGTTTGTAAATATGTTCTGTGTTTTTACTTCGCGTTTGTTTCAACTTGAGCTTTGGTAGGAAAAGTGACTACAACACGTCTAGCATTTTATAGTTACGGCATTTTTTGGTGTAAATAATTGATGCAACGTTTTAAAAGGTGCATCAATGCTACAAGTGCCTAGCCACCTTTTTATTTCAAGTTTATCATTTAGAAGAAATGCAGTTGTAAAGAATGTAATTATTTAAATTAATTAATATTAGAATTCATAAATAACAATAGTGATATGAAAAAAAAAAGAAAAATAATGTTCTTTCTTTCTATATGTATATCTATCCAACTGTTTATCTATATCTATTTCTGCCTCTATCTCTGTCTCTGTATCTATCTATCTATCTATCTATCTATCTATCTATCTATCTCTGTATATCTGTATCTCTGTATATCTGTATCTATCTATCTATCTATCTATCTATCTATCTCTTATTTACCTTTCTATTTCACATCTATCTTTATATCTATCTATCTATCTATCTATCTATCTAAGATCTATCTATCTATCTATCTATCTATCTATCTAAGATCTATCTATCTAAGATCTATCTATCTATCTATCATGTCCAATAGACTTTTTCTCTTCTACTTCAGACTCAACCTAGCCTCACATTCCTCTTAGGGCCAGCTTTGTGTAATCAACAGTAATCAAAGAGGTTCTGCAGCAGTTGTGTTTTATAATTCATAATGTACTTTCTAGTTTCATTAGTTTAACATTTAATATGCCCTTCATTTTGCAGAAAAAAATATATACACAGACATAGCCTACTAGATAGACAAACATAGATAGATAGATAGATAGATAGATAGATAGATGTAGAGCGAAGTTTTGCAAAATTTAATTCACAGTTTCGCTGAGGTTTGACAAGAAATTCGATTCATTACGAATTAATTTGTTGCAATTCATTATAAATCAGGTATACCCAGGCCAATCTGACTTACGCACAGTAACTCTACAGCTAACAAAACGGATTGACTATGAATATTGGTGCACTGCACACTTATGTACTTGGCGAATGGCAATAAATTAGACCTGCCTGTAATACTGATGGCACAGTAACTCTACAGCTAACAGAATGGATTAGCTATGACTCTTGGTGCAATGCACAGTTATGTACACAGCGATAAATTGTACCAGAGTCTGTAGTTCAGCACGCTCTCCCTGCACTCACCCTGCAGTCTCCCTGCACTCTTCCTGCAATCTCCCTGCACTCTTCATATCCAATATTGTCCAACACTTTCTGTTAACAGGTTGCATCAACACTGTCCCTAGTTCATGAGCGTCTTGTCACGTCTCTCCTTATGCTCAGCTCACAGGACAATAGTGGCACCTGCGTGGGATCAGGGTTTTATGTGCTCTGCCTAGCTGTGATATCACAGGGGGTGGCTACCTGGGAATTACCTGGCTGCACAGCATTATGGGTGATCTTGCGTTCCTGGGCTTGTCTCTTCTACACTTTCTAACACATGCAGCCGCTATTTTAGGAAAACTAATTCGTTAACACAAAGCGCAAGTAAATTGACTTTTAGTCAAAGTTTTCCTAAATTTTGGACTGAATTCTGCTTCAGATACTTCGCTTCTCTCAATACTAATAGGTAGATAAATGGAATGTAATAATCAACAAAATCCTAATTATTTTATTATATCAGAATATTTACAACTATTCTTTTCAGTGCTAGAAAAATATTTTTTAATTGTTGCACAGAAGAAAGGAAGACTGCTTGGTTAAGTGCAGGTGTGCTAGAATTTCAGAAATGTCATCATTCCTCTGCGCTTATGATTTACACAGCTTAGACACATAGCCTGAAGCTGACTAGCACACATTGGTTACATCTTAGAAAGCAGAGCTTAAGAATGCTCGCCTATAAATTGTAGGAAGACATGTGATCCTAATTTTATGGCATGCAGTGTAACATCTGGCAGCTCTGTACTGAGAATACCCAGGATGCACAGCGCAAGTGATTGAGCCCCCCACTCTTTACGCTCTTAAATATAGATAGCTCACTTCTGCTAAGCATGAACATTTCACATCACGCATTTCCTAAAAACCACAAAAGCTAATTTATGGCAGGTCTGTGATATCACATCCACTCTCACTACAGTCGTACAGGACAAGGCATAGTAAGACAGTATCAAAATCGCCACTAGGGGGCAGGAAAGGGGAAGATTCAAAATCCTGTCCAAGCTAGAAGGCTTGAAGAATTTAGTCCAAGCAGAAGACCTCCCTGAAATGGTTTATGGTCTGTAAAGTTTTATTTAAATGAACTTCAAAGAGTGAGAGTGAAAAGTTTAATCCAGTATAATAGATTCTGCAACTAACTTAAATTTTCCGTAAAATGAAGGAGAATTAGTTGTATTGTGAGTATACTCTATATAATGAAATGGCTTCATAGTAATTAGCTAGTTCACCCCCCATCCGGACCAGACAGTTTTTTTAAGTACATGTGGCTTCAAAAACCATACTTATTTTTCTTTTTGGTCATTTCAATAATGTTTGCGTGTTTTTTTTTTCACTGATATATGGGGCTTTTCTACTTATGCCATTTTTATTTTAGTATTTTTTGTTCCTATTTTTAAGTTCTGCTTTTCACATTTTTATTTTTTAGCAGCACAAAATGCAACTAAAATACGGTACTTTAATCGATGGTAATAAAAGTTAAGTATTATTATTAAAGGGCCACTTACACATATATTATATAAAATACGGTACTTCTTTTGTAAAATTGTGCCTTCTTTCCATTACGGTCATTTTGATATAGGTAATATATTGTTTACAGTCACCAGGGCAGGGCTAGAACTGCATTGTGGGCTAGTGGTGGGATTTTTTTGTTTATTATTTATTTATTTTTATTTTTTTCCCTTACTTATGCCTGTGTCATACAATACTTTTGGGTGGCATTAGGGTAAACCCAACTCACAGTGGGAATGCAGCCTCTTGACATGCACTGCAGAGCTGATCTGGGTCTTCTAAGAACCAGCAGCTCATTCAGTTATCCAGAGATTACATTAGGACCGGCTTGCTACAACTCATTGAGCACCGTTTAGGCCACAATAAAGAAGGAAGGAACAATTAAAGGGCATCTGTCAGCAGATTTGTACCTTTGAAACTGGCTGACCTGTTGCGTGGGCAGCTGAAAGCATGCGTGTTGGTCCCATATTCACCCATATTCTAGGTGTAATGGCAACACCTCCATTACTCCTAGAGACTTGTTTGTATATATTAAAACATAATTTTTCAAATTTTTTCTCAGGCACATATGAACATGGGACCAACACAGATGCCTTCAGCTGCCAAGCACACATGTAACAGGTCAGACAGTGTCATAGGTGCAAATCTGCTGACAGATGCCCTTAAAAGAAAGTTGTTTCTATTGCTTATATTATATATATATATATATATATATATATATATATATACATACATACATAAATAATATACACCAACATATTCTTCACGACTGTACAGGGATATTATATAAGTTATTCTCTCTAATGGAGCTTGAGGCCAATTAATTTATCAGTATGTTTTTAGGGTGTGGGAGGAAACCAGAGCAGATAAATGTACTGTGATTGTTCATACAATGTGCAGACACTGAAACAGCGTGGAATGCTTGGAGATTGCAGCAAATTTGTGAATGAATCTCTGGACGGTAATACAGATTATAACTCAGGATTTGTTTGAGAGAAATAATGCAATGCATTTACAAACTTACTGAACTCCAACCAGTCAACTTACTGGGTGCTGGAGCCCAGCAGAGGGACCCGCGGTGCTCTGGAACCGGCACTAGAACAGTCACAGTGCCATACATGGTTAGTGGCCATGAATGGTACTGCAGCTCCCTCCCATTTACTTGAATAGGAGAGAGCTGGCTCCTTCAGCCATCAGCCCTCTGATCGGTGGAGGGGACTGGGAGCCGGACCACCACTGATATGATATTTATGACCTAGGGAGCCAAAGCAGTCAGAATGTTACTATATATATCCCAGTTATTTGTATAAAAGAAAGGTTTATGTCTTTGTCAGGCTGGAAAAGTAGGACACCAAAACAGTAAACATGGACCACACATCATATACGGTCTATCTTCTGATCAAACTGTGTAAGCCCACTTGGCCTCTATATAATGATCTCTTTCAGGTGGCTCCCTAGGCTATCGGGTGCAGCACTGTGTGGCAACCATGACTGCCACCATAACACAGAAAACGCAGGGGAGAGAGCCGCAGTCCGGCAGCATCCTGATGCCAGGCCAAGCTCCCCTGGCCCTGGGCCACTCTGTCCCACACATCAACAACAGCCACCATGCAGTACTGCACCATGTGAACAGATCACAAATGTAGGTTTATGTATTGGTCAGGCAGGAAAAGTTGGACCAGTTGTATTCAGCTGCAGGTCAACATAACAAATGTAACCAAGACATTTTAAAAATATGTAGAAAACATATCACACTGTTCTAATGCTGAATTAATCCAGTATATAGACCCCTAGACTCTCTGTGGATCTGTGCACCATGACAAGTCAAATACTATTCATAACAGCCAGTCTTAGAGCCTCAGAGATAGAGCAGGAGAAGAGAAGAAGCAGGAATGATTGACTGTACTCATACCATTTTTTAAAGGGGTTGTTTCATAAAGACAACCCCTTTAATCTTTCTCTAATAATGACAGATCCCCCTCTGAGTCAGACTGTCTGATTAGAGGCTCTAGTGGACCAGGTCCGTCAAGGCATTATGTGGCCAACCATTCATTTTAATGCTTGGCGTGTAATACTAAATTTCCTTTCTAGTGACCACAAGAAGTGGGGAGACCTGCTAGACCATACTTTTGTGAGACAACTTCTTTAATGGATCTCTTAAAAGGATAGGGGATTACTGTAGGAATGCTTTGCATCCAACCACTGGGACCCCCACCAATCATAAGAATTGCGTCCTCAAGTCCACTGTGTGAATGGCTGACAGTCCCATAGAAGTGACTGGAATGGTGGACACAAATGCACCCTAACACTTTATTCAGGGACTACCCATTCTCCAGATTGGTGGGGACTCCCATTTGCCTGATGGGTGGAGTCCCAACAATCATACTTATCTCTCTTAGGCCTCTTGCACACAACCGTATGGCTTTTTCAGTATTTTGCAGTCCGTTTTTATCTGATCCGTTTTTCCATTTTTTGTTTTCGTTGTGTTTCCGTTCTGGTTCTGTTTTTCCGTATGGCATATACAGTATACAGTAATTCCATAATAAAAATTGGGCTGGGCTTTGAATTTTCAATAGATTGTTCAGCAAAAACAGAACTGATACAGAAGAAATACGAATGCCTTTCCGTATGCTTTCCGTTGTTTTTGCGGACCCATTGACTTGAATGGAGCCACTGAACGTGATTTGCGGACAAGAATAGGACATGGTCTATATTTGAACGGAACATAAAAACAGAAACGGAAGGCATACGGAGACACTTCAGTATTTTTTGCAGACCCATTGAAGTGAATGGTTCAGTATACTGTCAGTATACTGAACTGAAAAAACTGCCAGTATACGGTCCGCAAAATACTGTCGTGTGCAAGAGGCCTTAAGCCTCATGCGCACAAACGTATGGATTTTTCAGTGTTTTGAGATATGCTTTTATCGAATCCGTTTTTCCGCTTTTTGTTTCTGTTGTGTTTCCGTTTCGGTTCCGTTTTTCCGTATGGCATATACAGTATACAGTAATGACTTAGAAAAAATTGGGCTAGGCTTAAAATTTTCAATAGATGGTACCGCAAAAAACAGAATGGATACAGAAGACATACAGATGCATTTCTGTATGCGTTCCGTTTTTTTGCTGACCCATTTACTTGATTGGAGCCACGGGGCAATAATAGGACATGTTCTATCTTTGCACGGAACGGAAATATGGAAAAGGAATGCACACTTCTGTTTTTTTGTGGACCCATTGAAATGAATGGTTCCGTATACGGACCGTATACGGAACACAAAAAAATGGCCCGTACACTCGCAAAAAAAATGTTCGTGTGCAAGAGGTCTTATTCTGTGGACCATGATGGTCCAACCATTCATCAAAGTGTCAGCTGATGGATACAACCACAGCTAGTCTGCACGCTTATTAGTGTATTGTCTATCAACGGTTTCAATTATTGTTTTGTTCACTTTTTGCACTTTTCAATATAACATTGCTCATTTAAGCAGTACAAAATAGTAAAACCAAGTGGAACTAGCAATGAGCTACGGTACTACTTCTGCCTGATCAGTCTGCTGCCACCTTCTCAGAACTGTGTTAGGCAACCAGACAGGAATCCGGGGGTGCAAAAGTCAAGAGCAAAACTGGAGCCTAATACTCCTTTTAAGGGTAACAGCATACAGATTTATAACAATCGAGGGGCAGAGGTTAAAATCTGCCCAAATGTCCAAAAGCTCTGAGGGATAGATACTAATGGTTGCTGTGCCAGAGGCTTAAATGCACTCGTGTACGCTAGTAATTGTATCATGTGAAATCAGAAGGACACACATACTTGAGCATTTTTCAAGAGAAACATACAGCCTAGGACAACTTTTGAAAATGAATGCGCCCTTATAGGGCTGAATATTACAAATAGCCTGATTTGGATTTGTTAAATAAATACCATATGAATGGCCAGCTTCTCCTTTAATAAAAACGTCCTCGAAGTTTACAAGAGCCGCAGCTGCTGACAAAATGTTTTTATTAAGTTAAAAATAATTTGGCCAACTTAATGTACAGATTATATATGCTACATTTCTCTATAAACAACGTCTGGATGAATTATGAAGACGTAATATACACCGAATACATTCCTTATCAGTATTGGCGTTTTCTTTGCAAGGATACCGCGACAACTACTGTGGTTACGTCCAAATAATGTATTGGCAAAAATTGAAGGAGTTTCAAGTGGCCATTCCCTAGCATATTCTTCGTATGACTTGGAGACTCATTTATCAATAGCACGTAGTCTTTGCCAGGCTATTCCCTTCTGCGCTGTATGTTGTACTCAATAGGAAAGCATCATGTGCTCTGTCAGAATTGTAACTGATGCATTCAACCTTAAGCGCGCTATAATTGCTTGTAACAACTTATCAACAACATGGTTTTGTCATGATTCATTTTTGCACATGGCTGACACTTCATGAGGAGAACTTTAGCCTACTTCAAATTCAAAAGCGCACTTCCTCATTCTTGCCACTAGATGGTGTAGAACCTAATAGAAAGGACAAGATGCTCCCATATGGGCTTTCGTAAACTAAATATTACACAGAAGGGTTGTAAAGTGCTCTTTTTGGGGCCTATACAAATTTATCAGCCTGTTTACTGAAAGTGAAAGAGAAAGCGCTGTCCATATAGAAAATGTTTAACCATTAAATCACATTTTCTCTTTAAAAGGCACCTGTCAGCAGATTTGTACCTATGAAACTGGCTGACCTGTTGCATGTGCACTTGGCCGCTGAATGTTCATATGTGCCCGCATTGCTGAGAAAAATGTTTTACTATATGCAAATGAGCCTATAGGAGCAACGGTTGCGTTGCTGTTACACCTAGAGGCTCTGCTCTCTCTGCAACTGCCACACCCTCTGCACTTTAATTTAAAGGGCCAGGTGTGATCATGTTTGCACTGCCTGGCCCTGTCAATCAAAGTGCAGAGCCTCTAGGTGTAACAGCAGCGCCCCCGTTGCTCCTAGAGCCTCATTTGCACATATTAAAACATAATTTTTCTCAGCAATGTGGGCACATATGAACATGGGACCAACACAGATGTCTTCAGCTGCCAAGCGCACGTGTAACAGGTCAGCCAGTTATGCTTTTTTGTGGTAAAAATGCTATAGAAAAAGGGCTATGGAAAATATGAAACGTAGGACACACAAGCCTTTTTTAACTGGTGTTTTTGTTCATTAGGTGTTTTTTTTCTCTCTCTCAAAATTGTTGCATGCTTTAGCTCTTCATTTTGTTTTCAAGCATTTAACATTACCTTTTCTATAGGGGAAAATGCCATGAGGAAGACACTAGTGAACATAGAAAAGAAAAAGGGGTCAGTCAGCACATCTCCATGTACAGGTGCGCGCTGCCATGGCTTGAAACATACAGGAAAAAAGGGGGTTATGCAGCAGCACTCTGCAAACACAAATAATGTACAACAATGCCATAGAAAACATTCTGGTGCTAATGCTACCTTGGTTTTGCAAATGAGATGCTTGGCAAATTATTTTGTACAAAATTTTTTGAGCCCGTTTGCCAAACGTCACGGCGATCTCGATTAGACGGGTTCCTAACACTAAATCCTACCTGTTATGCGACATAACGGCCACATAAAATCCAGGGAGTGCAGTGCGGGACTACGGAACGGACATACGGATGCGGATAGCACACGGTGTGCTGTCCGCATTTTTTGCGGACCCATTGAAATGAATGGGTCTGCATCCTATCCGCAAAAAAAACGGAACGGACGCGGAAACAAATTAAATTTATGTGAATGTAGTCTTGTGCCTGTTCTATTCTAAAATTTTTTTGCTGGTAAAAACACCAGAGCCAATTTCATGTGTGTAAGGAAGACCCTTATGATCATTACTATTAATACATTGTTATGCTACCCTTTATTAATATTTTTGTATTTTTTATTTAACCCCTGAAGGACCCAGCCATTTTTCACCTTAAGGACCAGGCCATTTTTAGCAAATCTAACATGTGTCACTATATGTAGTAATAACCTTAAAACACTTTTACTTATCCAGGCCATTCTGAGAATGTTTTCTCGTCACATATTGTACTTCATGACAGTGGCAAGATTGAGTCAAAAAATTTCAGTTTTATTTATTAAAAAATACCAAATTTGCCCAAAATTTGGAAAAAAATACCAAATTTGCAAATTTCAATTTCTCTACTTTTATAATAGATAGTAATAACTCCAAAAATAGTTATTACTTTACATTCCCCATATGTCTACTTCATGTTTGGATCATTTTGGGAATGACATTTTATTTTTTGGGGACGTTACAAGGCTTAGAAGTTTAGAAGTAAATCTTGAATTCTTTCTGAAAATTTCTAAAACCCACTTTTTAAGGACCAGTTCAGGTCTGAAGTCCCTTTGTGGGGCTTAGATAATAGAAACCACCCAAAAATGACCCCATTTTAGAAACTACACCCTCAAGGTATTCAAAACTGATTTTACAAACTTTGTTAACCCTTTAGGTGTTCCACAAGAATTAATAGAAAATGGGGATAATATTTCAGATTTTCACTTTTTTGGCAGATTTTCCATTCTAGTAAATTTTTTCCAACAAATCAAGGGTTAACAGCCAAACAAAACCCAATATATATTGCCCTGATTCTGTAGTTTGCAGTAACACCCCATATGTGGCCGTAAACTGCTGTAAGGCCAAACGGCAGGGCACAGAAAGAAAGGAGCGCCATATGGTTTTTGGAAGGCAGATTTTACTGGACTGGTTTTTAGACACCATGTCCCATTTAAAGTCCCCCTGATGCACCCCTACAGTAGAAACTCCAAAAAAGTGACCCCATTTTAGAAACTACAGGATAAAGTGGCAGTTTTTTTTGTACTATTCTAGGGTAAATATAATTTTTGGTTACTCTATATTACACTTTTTTTGAGGCAAGGTATAAAAAAATAGAAATTCTGAAATGTTATCTCCATTTGCCATTAACTCTTGCGGAACACCTAAAGGGTTAACAAAGTTTGTAAAATAAGTTTTGAATATCTTGGGGGGTGTAGTTTCTTAGATGGAGTCACTTTTATGGAGTTTCTACTCTAGAGGTGCATTGGGGGGCTTCAAATGGGACATGGTATCAAAAAACCAGTCCAGCAAAATCGGCCTTCCAAAAACCACATGGGGCTCCTTTCCCTCTACGCCCTGCCGTTTGGCCATACAGCAGTTTACGACCACATATGGGATGTTTCTGCAAAATACAGAATCAGGGTAATACATATTGAGTTTTGTTTGGCTGCTAACCCTTGCTTTGTTACTGTAAAAATGGATTAGAATGGAACATTTTCAAAAAAATAGCTGTTTTGGGACCGTTTTTATTTTTTGTTATTTACATTGTTGATCTGACAGGTTAGATTGTGTGCTATTTATATAGAGCAGGTTGTTACGGACGCGACAATACCAAATATGACTACTTTTTGGGGGGTTTTGTTTTAGTTTTACATAATAAAGCATTTTTGAAATAAAGGGTTTTTTAATGTCTCCACATTCTGAAAGCCATATTTTTTAATTTTATTTTTTGGGCGACTGTCTTATGTAGGGGCTAATTTTTTGCTGGATGAGATGACGGTTTGATTGGCACTATCTTGGGGTCCATATGACATTTTGGTTGCTTGCTATTACACTTTTTGTGATGTAATGTGACAAAAATGGCTTTTGACACCGTATTTATATTACTTTTTTTGCTGTGTCCATCTGAGGGGTTAGGTCATGTGTTATTTTTATAGAGCAGGTTGTTACGGATCCAGCGATACATAATATGTATAAAACACAAATGATGAGGCTCTACCAGTCCAGCTGAAATGGTTTGGTGCAACCAGCCAGTAATCCCCCTAATTACCAAAGGTACAATATTGAATAATAACGATTGGGCACTCAGATACTGGATCATCTGACTAGGCAGAGACTTGCTAATATACAAAATATTTATTAAATTAACATATAAAACGACTATATTAAACAATTGGATTTCATGAACAATCAATATCGGTAGCTTGGTTTCGATTACCTTGTTGTCTCCATGATCATTAGACCAGACTGAAATGTTATAAAATATTCCTTGTATGTATGTCTCCATCTTCAAGAGTAAGTGATGGCTTCTCCACTATCGGTGGTAAGTCCAGATGATTCAGCGATAGGCTTATATACCTCTTGCAATGATAGTTGAATGCAATACACAATTAGCCTAGAGTCCCAATAATGTGGGAATTCCTTAAAAGTATGTACTCACTGTCCGAATAGATCGGCTGTTATCCGTGGGCGGCATGTGTGGCGTCCCACACTTTCCTTGCTCTGCACCGCTGGTTTCTTGTAGTATCGTGAGAAAACAGGCGATCAGCCACGGCAGCCACGTATGGACCACGTTAAAGAAGCTAATAATGAACTGCTTGTCTGCTTCTGACAGTGTTCTCGCGATACTACGAGAAACCAGTAGTACAGAGCAAGGAAAGTGTGGGACGCCACACACGCCGCCCGCGGATAACAGCCGATCCATTCAGACAGTGAGTACATACTTTTAGGAATTCCCACATTATTGGGACTCTAGGCTAATTGTGCATTGCATCCAACTATCATTGCAAGAGGTATATAAGCCTATCGCTGAAATCAAATTGTTTTATGTAGTTGTTTTATATGTTATTTTAATAAATCTTTTGTATATTAGCAAGTCTCTGCCTAGTCAGGTGATCCAGTATCTGAGTGCCCAATCGTTATTATTCAGCATAATATGTATACTTTTTATTTATTTATTTAGGTTTTACACAATAATATCATTTTTGGAACAAAAAAAATCATGTTTTAATGTTTCCATAGTCTGAGACCCATATTTTTTTATTTTTTGGGGCGATTGTCCTATGTGTACTGTATTGTACTATACTGACATCAGACCCACTGGATCTTCAAGAACCAAGTGGGTCTGGGTCAAAAAAATGTAAAAACAAAGTGGAAAAAGTAAAAATAAAATACACTACACATATTCGGTATTGCCGCGTCCGTAAAAACCTGCTCTATAAAAATATCACATGACCTAACCCCTCAAGTAAATACCATAAAAACAAAACAAAAAAATTGTGTAAAAAATTATTATTTATACGCTTTATAAGGTTCTGATTCCCGCAGTCACGGACTGCGGGGATCAGAACCTTTGACCCGGCATCAGAAGCCTCTGATTGGGTAGTCTCTACAGACTAGCCAATCAGAGCGATCGCCGGCCGGGGACCGCTCTGATTTGTCCCCGGCCGGTTAGCTGAGACCCCTGGCTGTATGTTACAGCCGGTGTCTCAGCGCTGTCACCATGTCTGCAGACATGGTGACAGTTTAACTGTAGGACGAGAATACTTGTCCTAATGCGCTAAGTACCGCTCAGTTAGGATGAGTATTCTCGTCCAGGGTCCTGGAGGGGTTAATTATATATCAAAAAGTGATCCTAAGGATACATGCACAGAACAGTGAAAAAAATCAGTTAAAAATGGACACACTGTCAGTTTTTCATGGCCATTTTTCAACCATTACATCTGTAATAATGCCCCACATAATGGCCCCGAGCAGTAATAATTTCCCCTGTAGTGGCGCCCATCTTTAACAATGTCCGCCATAAAGGCTCCAGGAGTAATAATGTCCCACATAGTGGCCCCCAGCAGTAATAATGTCTTCCATAGTGGCCCTCAGCAGTTGTAATGTCCCACATGGTGGCCCATAATGTTCCTCAGCTGTAATTTTTCGTTTTTGCAAAAGTATTTAAAAAAAAAATACTCACCTCATCCACTTGCAAGCACAGGAACTGCCAAAGAACCTATACTCCTATACTCAGCATGATGCTCGCTCCCAGCATAGAGTGGCCAGATGTCCGGTTTTAGGCCAGACAGTCTGGTTTTCTGGCTCCCTGTCCTTCGTCCGGCACAGGTCCTGGATGGACACAGGGATGTCCTCTCTTTCAGTAGCTCACGTCAGACAGCAGCATTGCGCTGTGTAAGCGTGAGCTGCAGTAACTGACTGAGGCTTCTCTGACCCCCAGTCAGTCACTAGAGCTGCAGATGTGGCTGACTGAAGGGAAAAGAAGCACCCCAGCTAACCCCAGCTCACCTTCCATGCAGAAAGTTCTTCCCTCTCCTCCCTGGCCGGTGATGGGGGCGTGGATTCATGGATGTGGGGGGCGTGGTGTCACGATGTGGGGGAGTGCCTTTACTGAGATCGGGGCCTGGTTTATGGTTTGGGGGAGTGGTCAGTGAGGTCCTACTTTCTTGGGTAAATCCAGTGGCCACCCTATCCCAGCATGATCACGCAGTGACGTCATCACGCTTAGGGCAGGTCCTTCAGCAAGAACTCCTAAATCGGTTGTTTAAAATGGATCTATTGAATTCAATGGGGTCTGTCTGGCCGTGAAAACGGCCAAAAATAGGACATGTCTGATTTTTTGATGGCCACTATTCTCTGGCTATTAAAAAAATGGCCATGTGAATAGCCCCATAAACTGCAATGGTTCTGTTTCACTGTTGTGTGCATGTAGCCTAACCATATTTCCCTAGTGGTCATACTCATATAGACAGATGCAAGGGTCAATTTTATAGGAAGATAGATTAAATAATAGTGTCAGGGAAACTCTGTGTTATTTCACAATGGGTGACCAATATGACACCAGAATGGCTAATGAGAATATTAAGGGACTGATCAAACAAGAGCAACTAACTGACCAGTTCAAGATTGGTTGATTTTCAGTTTTTTCAACAATTTTTGCGCCTTTTTTCAGTGATACATAGGGCTTTATTTTTTATGTCATTTTTATTTATTTTTTGTTTTTACTTTTTGTGCGGGTGCGTTGCGTTTTTCACTGATGGTTGCTAGGAGATGTTGTTTGTAAACCTTCAGTTTTTTATCACGCGCGTGAAAAACGCATCAAAACGCATTGCACCCGCGCGGAAAAAACTGAACAACTGAACGCAATCGCAGGCAAAACTGAATGGCTTTGCCTGTGAAATCGCACAGTTTTCACTGAACGCATCCACAACGCATCCGGAACTAATCCGGACACGCTCGTGTGAACCCAGCCTAAGGCCTCTTTCAGACGGGCGTTGCGGGTGCACTCCGTCAAACAGTGCGGGTGCGTTGCGGGAATCGCCGCGATTTTTCCCTGCGAGTGCAAAGCGCTGTCATGCGTTTTGCACGCGCGGGACAAAAATCGGCACTTTTGGTACCCAGACCCGAACCTGCACTTCTTCACAGAAGTGCATGTTTGGGTCAGAAATTGTCCCGCTGGTATTATTTCACATTATAACATAGTTATAATGTAAAATAATACCCTTGGCCATCTCCCTAATGTTTAAACTGGTGCAGAATGAGTTAAAATAATAAACTAATAATTACTTACCTGTTCCATTTGATCGCGAAGCCCGGCCTCCTCTCCGTTAGCTTGAAAGATGTAAAGGACCTGTGATGATGTCACAGCATCACATGGCCCAATCACCTGCTCCATCACTATGGTGATGGAGCATGTGATTGGTCCATGTGACCATGTGACATCATCCAAGGTCCTAACCACTATCCACAGCCTGAGGATAGTGTTTAGGACCTTGGATGATGTCACATGGTCACATGGACCAATCACATGCTCCATCACCATAGTGATGGAGCATGTGATTGGGCCATGTGTTGTGACATCATCACAGGTCCTTTAGATCATAGATGCTGCAGGGAAAGAGAGGACAGATCGCGACTACGCGATCAAGTGGCTAAGGTAAGTTAACTTTTATTATTTTTAACCCCTTCCTCATCATTTAACAATGCATTCTTTATTAAGAATGCTATTATTTCCCTTATAACCATGTTATAAGGGAAATAATAGAGATTGGGTCCCGTTGCTAAGCAACAATGCGGGAAAATCGCAACGCATCCGCACTTGGTTGCGGATGCTTGCGATTTTCCCGCATCCCCATTCACTTCTATGGGGCCTGCGTTGCGTGAAAAACGCAGAATATAGAACATGCTGCGATTTTCACGCAACGCAGAAGTGATGCGTGAAAATCACCGCTCATGTGCACAGCCCCATAGAAATGAATGGGTCCGGATTCAGTGCGGGTGCAATGCGTCCTCCTCACGCATTGCACCCGCGCGGAAAACTCGCCCGTGTGAAAGGGGCCTAAGGGTTACTGCAGAGCTGATATGGGTTGTAAAGCAGCTCGTACGGTATCCTGGCCCCCAATGATGACATAGGACGGGAGCAGGAAGCGGCATTGCCATCTCCTGATCTGTATATGTAGTGTTCATTGAGCAGTGTGTACACAGTAAAGACAGGGATGGTGAAAAAAAAGTTAGGAGCCCTGCTGTCACTGCGTAGCTAACTATGCAATGGCTTTCAGGAATGTTCTTCCAGAGTTAACCGTGGACCACCCAGACATTTGTAGTCAATGGATGCTTCTGCAGCGGTTAAAGGGGACACTTTAGGTTGATGACCCTTTTCAAACTGAAGTCAGCTCAGTGATTAGCTGGTTGCTTCAGGTCTGGATTCAGAAACCCTTGGCAATCAGATGTTATCAATGGTGGAACCTGCAGGCAGCCATACATTTTCTCTGCAGCAGTCTCTGAAGGCTTAATTGGGTTTGCCATAAATGTCAGATAGGTGCAAGTGCCACCTCTGGAACCTACTCCTATCTCCAGAATGGGGCCCCAAAGTGAAGCAGAGCACACCGCAAATGTGCAGTGCATTCTCTGTTCACTTTTATGGGAGTTCGGAAAATGGCTGAGCGAGAGCGTTTAGCTATTTTCAGAAGTCCCAAAGCTGTGAATGTAGAGCACACTGCGCATGAACGGCTACCTCTCTATTAACTGCTATGGAACTGCCAGAAATAACCAAGCCTAGTGATATGCCATCAATGTCTGAGATGGGAATAGCCCTTTAAAGTTACATGCTGGCCATTAAAATGAATGTAATAACATGGATGCACTGGGTCTATCAGTGCCAGATATACTACATGGCTACGTGCACACGACCGTGTGTGTTTTGCGGACGGATCCGCAAAATACGGAAGCTGCTCCGTGTGCCTTCCGCAATTTGCGGAACGGAACGGGCGGCCCATTATAGAGATGTCTATTCTTGTCCGCAAAACGGACAAGAATAGGACATGCTCTATTTTTTTTTGCCGGGCCATGGAACGGAGCAACAGAGTGTGCTGTCCGCATCTTTTGAGGCCCTATTAAAGTGAATGGGTCCGAGCCCGAGCCGCAAAATATACGACTCGGACGCGGACCAAAAATACAGTCGTGTGCATGAGGCCTTTGTGAGCAGTCCCCCACTTTGACTGATGGAGGGCGCTCCAGAGTAGGGGACTCCTGTGATGTCCATTTGTCTTCATTAGACAACCATTTAACAACCCTTTAATTATATCCAATGATTAGTATTGATAAACCTTTGCATTTTTTAATTGATGGTTATATATGGTAATACTTTGGTGATTCAGAATAGGTTTCAGTTTTAATAAAATAAACTTATTTTACTTTTCCCATTTTACAAAATGTAGCAATTAGAGTTGAGCGAATCGAATCCAACGAAGTGGAATTCGATCCAAATTTCAGGATAAAGCCGAATTTCCTCGTGCTTCGTGGTAGTGAATCGATTTAATCTGAAATAATGTAAAAAACAAAACAAAAAAATCATATCTACCTCCTCCATTTGCTCTCTACGGCCGGCTGCTGCCATCTTGATTGAAGATCTCGGCCGAAATCCCGTGCGTGGTGACATATCACGTGATGAGCAAATGGAGACAGTAAGGCTGGGTTCAATGAAGTTCGGGTTTGGGTTAGTTGTAGTGTAGATTGCATTATTTTCCCTTATAACATGGTTATAAAGCAAAATAATAGCATTCTTAATACAGAATTCTTACTAAAATGTGGGTTGAGGGGGTTAAAAAATATATATTTTAACTCACCCCTTCCACTTGTTCGCGCAGCCCAGCTGGTGTCTTCTTCCTTTGGTTGAGGACCTGGGAGGCAAAGGACCTTTTGTGACGCCACTGCGCTCGTCACAAGGTCTATCACAAGGTCTATCACCATAGTGTTGGACCATGTGATGAGCGTAGTGACGTCACCAAAGGTCCTTTGCCTTCCAGGTCCTCAACCAAAGGACGAAGACCAGCGGGCTGCGCGAACAAGTGGAAGAGGTGAGTTGAATTATTAATATTTTTTAACCCCTTTAAACCACATTTTACTAAGTATTCTATATTAAGAATGCTATTACTTTCCATTATAACGATGTTATAAGGGAAAATAATATGGTGAATAGACGTTTATCTCCTAGCAACCCTGCGTGAAAATCGCACCGCATCCGCACTTGCTTGCGGATGCTTGCGACTTTCACGCAGACCCATTCATTTCTATAGAGCATGCTGCGATTTTCACGCAACGCAAACAGGGCCGCCATCAGCGGGGTACAGCCAGTACACCAGTAAGGGGCCCAGACCCCGTGGGGGGCCCGGCCGGTCCTGAACCCTTTTTTTTTTGTGGCCTTGCGCTGGCTCTGCTGGGAGGGGGCCTGCGGCGGCGGCAGGTCACAGGGAGATGAACGCTTCTATTGTGGAAGCTTTTATCTCCATAGTCATCTGTATCGCCGTCCTCAGGACAGCGATACAGATGGCTGTGCTGCGGCAGGGCAAAGGAGGGAGAGGCGTCTCCTTTCCCTCTTCCTCTGGTAGGCTGCAGGGGATTGGGGGAGCAGGAGGCACTTTATCCACTTCAGCCCCCCTAGCTTAAACACCCTTAATGACCAGGCCACTTTTTACAATTCCGCACTACACTACTTTCACCGTTTATTGCTCCGTCATGCAACTTACCACCCAAATGAATTTTACCTCCTTTTCTTCTCACTAATAGAGCTTTCATTTGGTGGTATTTCATTGCTGCTGACATTTTTACTTTTTTTGCTATTAATCAAAAATTACCGAAATTTTTGCAAAAAAATGACATTTTTCACTTTCTGTTGTAAAATTTTTCAAAAAAACTACATTTCTATATAAATTTTTCTCTAAATTTATTGTTCTACATGTCTTTGATAAAAAAAATCCAATAAGTGTATATTTATTGGTTTGGGTAAAAGTTATAGCGTTTACAAACTATGGTGCAAAAAAGTGAATTTCGGCATTTTGAAGCAGCTCTGACTTTCTGAGCGCCTGTCATGTTTCTTCAGGTGCTAGAATGTCAGGAAAGTATAAATACCCCCAAATTACACCATTTTAGAAAGAAGACACCCCAAAGTATTCGCGGAGGGGCTTGGTGAGTTCATGTATCATTTCATTTTTTTCACAAGTTAGCGGAAAATGACACTTTCTGAGAATAAAAAAAAAAAAAAAGTTTCAATTTCTGATAACTTCTGGCAAAAAAAAAAATCTCAGACGGACTCACTATGCCCCTCAGTGAATACCTTGGGGTGTCTACTTTCCAAATGGGGTCATTTGTGGGGTGTGTTTACTGTTCTGGCATTTTGGGCGGGGCTAAATTGTGAGCCGCCATGTAAAACCTAAAGGTACTCGTTGTAATTTGGGTCCTTTGCGCACCCAGGCTGCAAAAAGTGTCACTCATGTGGTATCGCCGTACTCAGGAGAAGTAGGGCAATGTGTTTTGGGGTGTATTTTTACATACACCCATGTTGGGTGAGAGAAATATCTCTGTAAATTGTCAACTTTGTATAAAAATTTTTAAAAGTTGTCGTTTACAGAGATATTTTTCACACAAAGTATAGGTATATATAAAAATACACCCCAAAACACATTGCCCTACTTCTCCTGAGTACGGCGATCACTATGTGCCACTTTTGCAGCTTAGGTGCAAAGGCCCTAAACCAATGAGTACCTTTAGGATTTCACAGGGCATTTTACGCATTTGGATTCCAGACTTCTTCTCACGCTTTAGGGGCCCCTAAAATGCCAGGGCAGTATAAATACCCCACATGTGACCCCATTTTGGAAAGAAGACACCCAAGGTATTCTGTGAGGGGTATGGTGAGTTCATGTAAAATTTTATTTTTGTCACAAGTTAGTGGAATATGAGACTTTGTAAAAAACAAAATTAAAAAAACAAAAAAACAATTTCCGCTGACTTATGCCAAAAATAAAAATTCTGTGGACTCACCATGCCCCTCACAGAATACCTACGGGTGTCTTCTTTCCAAAATGGGGTCACATGTGGGGTATTTATACTCACCTGGCATTTTAGGGGCCCCTAAAGTGTGAGAATCCAAATGCATAAAAATGGCCTGTGAAATCCTAAAGGTACTCATTGGTTTTAGGGCCCCTTTGCGTACCCAGGCTGCAAAAAGTGTCACACATGTGGTATCGCCGTACTCAGGAGAAGTAGGGCAATGTGTTTTGTGGTGTATTTTACATATACCCATGCTGCGTGTGAGAAATATCGCTGTAAACGACAACTTTTTAAATTTTTTATTCAAAGTTGTCAATTTACAGAGATATTTCTCTCACCCAGTATGGGTATATGTAAAAATACACCCCAAACACATTGCCCTACTTCTCCTGAGTACGGCGATACCACATGAGTGACACTTTTTGCAGCCAAGATAGCAAAGGGGCCCTAATTCCAATGAGTACTTTTAGGAGGGCATTTTTACGCATTTTCTTCTCACGCTTTAGGGCCCCTAAAATGCCAGGGCAGTATAAATACCCCACATGTGACCCCATTTTGGAAGAAGACACCCCAAGGTAATCCGTGAGGGGCATGGCGAGTTCATAGAAGATTTTTTTGGCACAAGTTAGTGGAAATTGATTTTTATTGTTTTTCTCACAAAGTCTCCCTTTCCGCTAACTTTTGACAAAAGTTTAATTTTTCATGGACTCATTATGCCCCTCAGCGAATACCTTGAGGTGTCTTCTTTCCAAAATGGGGTCACATGTGGGGTATTTCTACTGCCCTGGCATTTAGGGGCCCTAAAGCGTGAGAAGAAAATGCGTAAAAATGCCCTCTAAAAGGTACTCATTGGTTTTAGGGCCCTTTCGCATCTTGGCTGCAAAAAGTGTCACACATGTGGTATCGCCGTACTCAGGAGAAGTAGGGCAATGTGTTTTGGGGTGTATTTTTACATATACCCATGCTGGGTGAGAGAAATATCTCTGTAAATTGACAACTTTGAATAAAAAATTTAAAAAGTTGTCGTTTACAGCGATATTTCTCACACACAGCATGGGTATATATAAAAATACACCCAAAACACATTGCCCTACTTCTCCTGAGTACGGCGATACCACATGAGTGACACTTTTGCAGCCAAGATGCCAAAGGGCCCTAAAACCAATGAGTACCTTTAGGATTTCACAGGACATTTTTACGCATTTGGATTCTCACGCTTTAGGACCCCTAAAATGCCAGGGCAGTATCAATACCACACAAGTGACCCCATTGTGGAAAGAAGACACCCCAAGGTATTCCGTGAGGGGCATGGCGAGTTCACAGAAAAAAATTTGGCACAAGTTAGCGGAAATGGTATTTTTTTTTTTTTTTTTACAGTCTCACATTCCACTAACTTGTGACAAAAATAAAATTTTACATGAACTCGCCATACCCCTCACGGAATACCTTGGGGTGTCTTCTTTCTAAAATGGGGTCACTTGTGAGGTTTTTGTACTGCCCTGGCATTTTAGGGGTCTCCGCAATCATTACACGTATGGCCAGAATTAGGAGTTTTTGCTATTCTCCTTATATTGACCATACGGGTAATGAGAATTTTTTTCCGTTCAGCCTCTGCGCTGAAAGAAAAAATGAACGTCACAGATTTTTCCATTCACATTGATCAATGTGGATGAAAAATCTCTAAAAATGTGCAAAAAAAGAGGAAAAGCTATAAAGCTGCGATCGCTAAGGGACCCTAAGGCCTCATTCAAGCTGTCCGCAATTCTGTTCCGCAAAATTTTGCGGAACAGAAATGTGGATACATTCAATTCTATGGGGACAGACTTTGTCCCGCTCGGATCCGTAATTGCGGATCCGTAGTGAAGATCCGCAAAAGTATAGAACATGTCCTATTCTTGTCCGCAATTGCGGACAAGAAAAGGCATTTTCTATATAGTTCTGGCAATGTGCGGATCCGCAAAATGCGGAAAGCACATTGCTGGTGTCCGTGTTTTGCGGATCCGCGGATTTGCGGATCCGTGGATCCGCAAAACACATGCGGACATCTGAATGAGCCTTACAGGGGTGATCAGTGACAGGGGGTGACAGGGGTGATCAGGGGGTGACATGGGAGATCAGGGGTTAATCAGTGACAGGGGGTGGTGGGTGGGTGGGGGCGGTGGGGGGGTTGTGTGGTGATTGGTGCACTTGATATTTTTTCTCTGGTGGTCCCAAGCAAAGGGACCACCAGAGAAGCTGAGTAACAAGCAGATCAGGCGCTGTTCACAGAACAACGTCTGATCTGCGATTTTTTCTGCCATATACAGCCTGCCAGCGCACGATCGGCGCTGGCAGGCTGTAGTATAACTACATGCGAGCGCGCCGATGGCGCGCATTGCGCATGTGCGGGCGCGTCCTCGCGTCATCTCGCGTCTCGCGAGATGACGCGCCGATGCGTCCGATCAGAGCTACAGGGCCGCCGCCAGGACGCAATCCTGCGTGCGGCGGTCCTGTAGCGGTTATACTGCTCGTGTGTCCAGGCTGAGCGGGCATGAGTTCAGTCACTTCGGCGTGCTATCCCGCGAGACCTGTGACCTCTGGTGGGTCTTGCGGGATCACATGCTGCAGGACACAGGGGTCCCGTGATCCCCTATTGCCCTACCCGAGACTAGGCTCTGGATCCGCCACTGGGGTGGTGGTGGGGGGGGGGGCCAGGTCCTGAGCTGTGTATGGGGCCCCAAAATTTCTGATGGCAGCCCTGAACGCAAAAGTGATGCGGCAAAACACCGCTAATCTGCACAGCCCCATTGAAATTAATGGATCCGGATTAAGTGCGGGTGCAATGCATTCACCTCACGCATTGCACCTGCGTGGAAAACTCGCCCGTGTGAACCCAGCCTAAGTATGATTTACATTTTTTTTTCTGTTAATTTTAAACTGTTTTTACTCTCAGATGATGCGAGCATGTATGCATGTACAATAATGGGGAGCAACGCTATAGCTGCTCTCTGTCATTGCGTCCGCTACTTAATAAAAAGTAAACAAAGTACATTTTTTTGTAAAATTCATCAAAGCAGCCGAATTGAATTTTCCAAAACTTCACCCATCTCTAGTAGCCCCTAAGTGTCAGGAAATTAAAAAAAAAAAAAAAACTATTCTTAGGCCTCTTTCACACTTGCGTTGTCAGGATCCGGCGTGCACTTCCGTCACAACGCAAGACAACTGAAAGCATTTGAAGACTGATCAGTCTTCAAAATGCTTTCAGTGTTACTATGGCAGCCAGGACGCTACTTAAGTCCTGGTTGCCATAGTAAGTAGTGGGGAGCCAGGGGAGCAGATACTTACAGTCCGTGCGGCTCCCGGGGCGCTCCACAATGACATCAGAGCGCCCCACGCGCATGGATCACGTGATCAGGGCCAGACTGGCCTACAGGGATACCGGGAAAATTTCCGGTAGGCCGGTAGCCCTGACTGCCGCACGGCCGGCTGACCTGTGAGGAGGCTCAGGCAGTCTCATGTGATCATGCCTGCTGCGCCTGCAGTGTGCGCACTGGACCGCTCCGCTCCCCCCTGTGTTTCTGGCTGCCGGGTCGGCTGTGGCTGGCCCCTTACTTACTGCTGCTGGTGGCCGTGCCCGACGGCGGCCCCCGGCCGTGCAGTATTACCTGGCTGGTGTGGCTGCAGGCTGAAGAATTATTTATTAATCTTCACCAATCCATCATCAAGTAAGTGACTGTCGCTGGCTGCTGCCTTGATTCCATCCGGCCTCACAGCATAAGGCAGCCTTCCTTTTACAATTAATACATGTGATAAGTGCAAATAACGCACTGTTATGAGGGATCTATGGATGACACTGTTATGGGGGATCTGTGGATGACGCACTGTTATTGGGGATCTGTGGATGGCACTGTTATGGGGGATCTGTGGATGACGCACTGTTATGGAGGATCTGTGGTTGACACTGTCATAACAGGTTTAACAGGTTTTGTCAACGTCCAAAAAACTTTAACATACTGAACGGAAGACATCCTGATGCATCCTGAACGGATTTCTCTTCATTCAGAATGCATTGGGATAATCCTGATCAGTTTCTTTCTGTCCTAGAACCCCAAGGACGGAACTCTAGGAAGGAAAGCAAAAACGCATGGTTACTCCTCCCCTGCCGTTTCAGGCATAGGTTCATGTTTTGTTATTCTGGCTTTAGGCAAGTTTTTTTAATAACTAAGACAAACCTCTTTAAAGGTTATGTACACCTTTTGTGCCAATTTTTTTTTCATTATTATTGCATTGTACTTTGTACATGGTATTTTTTTTCCAGTTGGTCTTTATTAAAAACTAGCTGAAGGACCTGGCTTCGCCCGGGTATATTTAATCTATTTCATTTAATGTTTTAGTGTGTCGTTAAAAGATATCGACAGTATCCCCATAACAGTGACCTCTACAGCACCCCGCCCCTTAACAGTGACCTCCACAGCCCCCCACCCCTTAACACTGACCCCCCACAGTGTCCCGTCCCTTAAAATGGGACGTCCATGGCAGCAGACCCCCTTAACTTTGACCTTTACAGCAGCCTTCCCCTTTAACAGTGAGTTTCACAGCACACCACCCCCTTGACAGTGACCTCCACAGGGGCCCTCCCGCTTAACAGTGGCCTTTGCAGCAATCTGCCCCTTAACACTGACCTCCATAGCGGACCATTCCCCTAACTGTGACCTCCACAGCAGCCTGCCCCTAGGGTGGCCAGAGGTCCAGTTTTAGGCCGCAGTCCGGCTTTCAGACTCCATGTCCTCCATCTGGTGCAGGGCCTGAACAGACACAGGAATGTCCTTTTGAACAGCTCACTCAGACAGCAGCACTGTGCTGTCTGAGCGTGAACTGCAAGGAGAAGGTCACTCCCACCCCTGCAGCTGACAGAAGTTGATTTTTAACTTCCGTCGGCTGCGTAGGGGGAGGGGGTGTGGCCTAACCAGGTCAAGGTTGTGGCTCGGCAGGACCTAGAAGTTGATTTTTAACTTCATTTTTTCAATCCCTGTTGGCTGAAGAGTGGGAGTGGGCATGGCCTAACTGGATAGGGGGCGTGGTCTTATTACCAGCTCACCCTAAGACAGCAGCACTGTCCTGTCTGAGTGTGAGCTGCAGGGAGAAAGTCACCATCCCTCCCACCCCTGCAGCTGACAGAAGTTGATTTTTAACTTCATTTTTTTAATCCCTGTCGGCTGAGGAGTGGGAGGGGGCGTGGCCTACCCGGATCGGTGTGTGGCTTAGCAGGACCTAGAAGTTGATTTTTAACTTCATTTTTTAATCCCTGTTGGCTGAATGGGAGGGGGCATGGCCTAACCAGATCGGGGGCGTGTCCTTTAGAACAGCTCACTCTAAGACAGGAGTACTGTGCTGTCTGAATGTGAGCTGCAGGGAGAAAGTCACCGTCCCTCCCACCGCTGCAGCTGACAGAAGTTGATTTTTAACTTCATTTGCATAATCCCTGTTGGCTGAGGAGTAGGAGGGGCATGGCCTAACCAAATCGGAGGCGTGATTTAGCTGGACCTGGGGGCGGGGTTTTAAGGGTGATTTGAATGGCCACCCTACCTGCCCCCTGACTGTGACCTCCACAGCACTCAGTGTCATCCACAGAGTTGTTATGAAGACCTCAGGAAATAAGGTACTAAGTGCTATTAGGCCATGGCTTTACTTCAATAGCAATTATCCTGGTGACAGATTTCCTTTAAAACTCATCTACAGCAGTGAAGAAACATGGCTGGGTTGTTATGGTTACCTGGAGTAAAACTGTGTGTGTGGAGACGAACTGCCAGCGAGCTTCTTTTGGCTGATAAGGGTCATGTGACCAGGCTTCTATTGGCTAATGGATTTTTTTGGGAATATCTCAGGAACGGTACGTCCCAGAGTGCTGAGACCTGGTCTAAAACCTTCCTGGACACCTAATGTACCTGTGTGCCAAATTTCGTGATTATAAATGCGAAAATAGACTCAGCTTTATATATTAGATTTTGAACCACTGTCTTCGTGCGGCTTCGAGTTTATCTAGTAGCAGGATCTGAATTTTCACTCTGTTCTGTCAGGCAGCTCAGTTGATGGCCCTTTATCTCTGCTCTCCGACCTTAGAAACACTCATTATAGATCGATTCCTATCTGACTGATAAGAATGTGGCTCAAGTGTTAAGGTATAAGTGTTAAGAGATAAGATTTATTAGATGACTGCCCAAAGGGAAAGTAAAAAGTACAATTCACATGGCTAGAAAAATAGTTAACCCTTTCTGAGAGAACAGAATATTTTTAATGAAGACCAATTGAAAATATGATTTTTAGCCCAAAATGAGTAAAATGCAATCATAAAAAAATTCCCCCAAAGGTGTACAAAGCCTTTAAGCTCGCCATGTCTACATCCTTCATTGTAACTTAGTTTCTTTTGCATAAGGCGGTATTCTTATCTCAGTGGTTCATGACTGATATTGAAACACCCGTTGTATGCGGCAGCCAGAGGTGGAATTACGGAAACAGCTGAGCGGATTAATGATCCATTCACACGTCCGCAATTCTGTTCCGCATTTTGCAGAACGGAATTGCGGACTCATTAATTTCAGTGGGGACAGACAATGTCCCGCCCGGGTCTGCAATTGCGGATCTGCACTTCGTGTTCCCGAAAAATATAGAACATGTCCTATTCTTGTCCCCAATTGCGGACAAGAAAAGGCATTTTCTATGAGAGTGCTGGCGATGTGCGGTCTGCAAAATACGTAACGCACATTGCCAGTGTCCATGATTTGCGGATCCGCGGATCCGTGGATCCGCAAAACACACATGGACGTGTGAATGTAGCCTTACACTGTTAACTCCTATTGAAGTTAATAGGATTTACAGAAACAGCATCGATCAGCTTTTACCGCAATCCTGGCCGCTTCTGGTATTCTGATCTAGTCATGAATGGCTGAGATGTGAATACCGTTTTATAGGGGCTCTCCGGTCAGCTGAGAAGATAGAGCAATATATTTATCTGTATTATACAAGACACTTATCGGCTGTGACTCCGCCTTCTGCCCAATGGTCACATGACCAGAACAGTACAGTGTTCAGCAAGACATCCGTGGTCATGTGATCTCCCCGCTAGCAGGGGCGTAGCTAACGGCTCATGGGCCCTGGTGCAAGAGTTCAGCTTGGGCCCCCCTTCCCTCAGTGCTTTGTGTGTCTTCTTATGCGGCACAAGGGTCTTTGGGCCCCCTCAGGCTCCTGGGCCCGGTAGCGACTGCTACCTCTGCACCCCCTATAGCTACGCCCATGCCCGCTAGCTTGCCCGCCCCTGTAGACAGATACCAATCATGCTCACAGGCATACAGTGTGTCTGCGCTATAGAAACAAGAGCTTGTCCAAAGACCAGCTTGTCCATCAGGCAGAAGGGGGAATGGCAGCCAAAATTGACAATTAAGTTTAAAGGGATTATTCCATGACAGTGTAAAAAAATGAAAATCAGACATCATATAGTACATGACAATACCTTTCTAACAAAGCTAGGACCAGCCCTGTACCTCACAGAGATCTCCCCATTCACTGCTCCAATTGCTCTGCTAGATTATCTTCAGCTTGGCAGCTCAGGGGGTGTGTACTTTCTGCTGCAGCTCTCTCCCTATAACTGCCACAGCTTCCAACAAAACATAACGCTAGAGGCAGTTGAAGATTTAAACTGAGCATGTTCGACCAGCTCAGTGAGACGGACAAAAAAATAAGAAAAAGAACAAACAGCAGGTGGCGCTATACAGATACATTTTATTGAATCACTCACTGGCAATACAAAATTTTTAATTGCATGCAATGACAAAAGTATTTGCATTCATGCTGGTTCGAAAAATGAAGAATATGTTTCTTGACACAATCTCTTTAAATGGTAGATTTCTTGAACAACATAGATATATTAATATATATATATGTATTTTATTAATGGGAAAATATTCTGTATAACCTGTAATTTATTCAACTAAATCCCTGCTCATTCTATGCTTAGGAGTCATGTGAGTGGTCGTTGGCAGCTATCTCTGTATACACAGTCATGCGGAGATAGGCGTCAATAACCAATAGTAGAACAGCCTGGAAATTATAGGCCGGTAAGTTTAACATCTATTGTTGGTAAACTGTTTGAAGGTTTTCTGAGAGATGCTATATTGGAGTACGTCAATAAAAATAAGCAACCAACGCCATATCAGCATGGCACCATGAGGGATCGGTCATGCCAAACGAATTTAATCAGCTTCTATGAGGAGGTAAGTTCTAGACTTGACAGCAGCGAATCAATGGATGTCGTATATCTGGACTTCTCTCCAAAGAATTTGACACTGTACCTCATAAAAGGTTAGTATATAAAATGACGATGCTCGGACTGGGAGAAAATGTCTGTATGTGGGTAGTGTTGATCACGAATTTTCGAATTGCGAATTTTAATTGCGAATATCGGCACTTCGAGAATTCGCGAATATTTAGAATATTGCGAAATATATTCGAAATCGCGAATATTCGTTTTTTTTTAAACACCAGTTTATGCGAATTTTTAATATGCAAATTTTCGTAATCAAGAAAATAATGACTGTAGATTATCGAATTAGCGAATTTTCGAATATATGGCGAATATTCGCCCAAATATTCGCGAAATATCGCAAATTCGAATATTGCCCCTGCCGCTCATCACTATTAATGTGGGTAAGTAACTGGCTGAGTGACAGAAAACAGAGGGTGGTTATTAACGGTAGACACTCAGATTGGGTCACTGTAACTAGTGGAGTACCTCAGGAGTCAGTACTGGGCCCTATTCTCTTCAATATATTTATTAATGATCTTGTAGAAGGCCTGCACAGTAAAATATCTATTTTTGCAGATGACACTAAACTGTGTAAAGTAATTAACACTGAAGAGGACAGTTTTCTGCTACAGAGGGATCTGGATAGATTGGAGGCTTGGGCAGAAAAATGGCAGATGAGGTTTAACACTGACAAATGTAAAGTTATGCACATGGGAAGGAATAATGCAAGTCACCCGTACATATTAAATGGTAAAACACTCGGTAACACTGACATGGAAAAGGATCTAGGAATTTTGATAAACAGCAAATTAAGCTGCAAAAACCAGTGTCAGGCAGCTACTGCCAAGGCCAATAAGATAATGGGTTGCATCAAAAGGGGCATAGATGCCTGTGATAAGAACATAGTCCTACCACTTTACAAATCACTAGTCAGACCACACATGGAGTACAGTGTACAGTTCTGGGCTCCCGAGAACAAGGCAGACATAGCAGAGCTGGAGAGGGTTCAGAGGAGGGCAACTAAAGTAATAACTGCAATGGGGCAACTACAGTACCCTGAAAGATTATCAAAATTAGGGTTATTCACTTTAGAAAAAAGACGACTGAAGGGAGATCCAATAACTATGTATAACTATATCAGGGGTCAGTACAGAGATCTCTCCCATCATCTATTTATCCTCAGGACTGTGACTGTGACGAGGGGACATCCTCTGCGTCTGGAGGAAAGAAGGTTTGTACACAAACATAGAAAAGGATTCTTCACGGTAAGAGCAGTGAGACTATGGAACTCTCTGCCTGAGGAGGTGGCGATGGCGAGTACAATAAAGGAATTCAAGAGGGGACTAGATGTATTTCTGGAGTGTAATAATATTACAGGCTATAGCTACTAGAGAGGGGTCGTTGATCCAGGGAGTTATTCTGATTGCCTGATTGGAGTTGGGAAGGAATTTTTTACCCTTAAGTGGGGAAAATTGGCTTCTGCCTCACAGGTTTTTTTTTGCCTTCCTCTGGATCAACTTGTAGGAAACAGGCCGAACTGGATGGACAAATGTCTTTTTTCGGTCTTATATACTATGTTACTATGTTACTATGTTACATGACTCTGCCTAAGTGGGCAAGAAAAGTCGTAAGGGGAGATTACATGATCAGAAGTCTTGTATGCTGTATAACATGCTGCCCGCCTGCCTTGCACTGCATTTTTATGGCGCCAGGTTCACTTTAAATGTGCAGAAATATAAAATTGCATAAATATTCAAAAGTAGCAATAGCTCAGAGCCATTCAAACATAGTTCAGACATGCATTAATTGTGAAACCATCTTAATTAGCAACTGGAATGTCAAGAACTGTATGCAAAATGACAGCAATTACAACATTATCTATCATTTTATTTATGTGACCACAGAGCTCTCCAGCATGGCTTTCTCTAAAACTAATGATAGGTTCCTGCAGCTGCCAGGCCGACAGTTACTGAATCTTCTCTCCTTCATTTCTGTGTTAATTAAGTTCCATATGCAAGAAGATAGTGCCAAACTCTCACACAATGGCGTAAGATTCGGACAATTGTCCTGTCACGTTGCAGAGATTTACTGCCGCCCTCAGCTCCAGTGAAGTACTGAGCTCTATTTCATACATGACTATATTTATGAAGGTAGTGTGCATTAACTTTTTAATATATCCTGTAATTCGTAACAACCAATGAGAACCACATGTGTTTTCGGACCAGAAGGGATTTGCACAGAAAGCAATTCCTTAATATATTTCTGTTAAAGGGATTGTCCCATGAAAAATATTCTACAATTTTCCAACCAGCACATGGATCTGAATTATTTTGTAATTGCATGGAATTAAATAATTAGTATAGCTACTGAGTTATTCAATAAAATGTATCTGTATACCTGCTGTTTTTTTTTCTTATTTCTTTGTCCTGCTCACTGAGAAGACCGCACATGCTCAGTTTCATCCTTCAACTGCCTCCTGAGCTGTGATAGGCAGAGCTGAGACACGCCCCCTGAGCTGCAGCAGAACAGACCCTCCCTTGAGCTGCCAGTTTGATATAAATCTAGCAGAGCAATGAATGCGGAGATCTCTGGATCCATGTGAGGTACAGGGCTGGTTCTAGATTTGTGAGAAAGAGATTGTCATGTCCTATATCATGTCTGATTTAAATTTTTTACATTAGCCATGGGATAACCCCCTTTAAGAGAATTTTTGAAATTTGTTCCTTGTCAATTGGGAGCAAATCGATAATATAGCTGGAAAATGGCTGGAGATGGAAATTCCAGTGACTTAAAGGGGTTATCCCATGAATAATGTAAAAAATGAACAAAACTGGAAGCAGCCCTGTAACTCACATGGATCCAGAGATCTCGCCATTCAGTGTTCCAATTGTTCTGCTAGATTTATTTCAAGCTGTCAGCTTAGGGGGTGTGTCCTTTATCAGGGGTGTATTCTTTCTGCTGCATCTGGTTGCAGTTGAAGGATGGAACTGAGTATGTGCTTCGGTCTCAGTGAGCAGGACAGATAAATTATAAAAAGAGCAAACAGCAGGTGGCGCTGTAAAGCTACATTTCATTGAATAACTCAGTAGCTATAATAAATTTTTAATTACATGCAATTACAAAAGTATTCAGATCCAGGTGCTGGTTTGAAAACTGTAGAAAATGTTGTTGTAGAAGAGTTGTGGGGTTGTCAGCATTTTACAACCCCTTTACAGATTCTCTAATAGGACAGAAGAAATTTAGGCGTGGGGGGCACCTGGATTCTGTCCACTTTTAGTAGCCAGAGCTGAGAGCCACTGCAGAGTGCAGCGCTTACTCTAGTGATGCTAGTGCGTCTGCACATTACCTGATTTCAATAGATGACACATGCAAGGTTTTATTTCTTCTCTGCAACAACACTTAAAAGGGCTGTCCCATGAAAAAATATTCTACGTTATTCTGGATCTGAATACTTTTGTTATTGCATGCAATGAAAAATTTTGTATAGCCACTGAGTTATTCAATAAAATGTATCTGTATAGCGCCACCTGCTGTTTGTTCTTTTCCTTATTTTTTTGTCTACTTGGCTGAGGTGGTCCATACTTCAACTTTCACCACCTCTATTTCCTATTAAATGCTGTGTAAGTTACAGGGAGAGAACTGCAGCCGAATGGAAACGACCCTCTGAAAAAGGACACGCCCCTGATCTACCAGCTTAAAATAAATATAGCAGAGCAACTGGGGCAACTGGGAGGAGCTTTGGATCCATGTAGCGCATAGGGCTGGTTCTAGCTTTGTTGAAAAGAGATTGTCATGCACTATATGATTTTCATGTTTTTATGTTAATCTTGGGAAAACATTTTCAAAGTGGTCATACAAGTGGTCACATTAGACTAAAGGCCCTTTTACATAAGCCAATTATTAGGAATGAACCTTTATACAAATGTTCATTCCCAATAATTGGTCCGTGTAGATGCTAATCACCCTATGAATACGCAAAGGCTCGTTCATCAGGTTAAAGCAAGGTTGATGCAGCACCTAAGGCTACTTTCACATTAGCGGCAGAGGGGTCCGTCAGGCTGTTCCGGCGGATGATAAGCCTGTCGGATCCGTCCTCCACTAGTTCACGTGTGCCCCCGGACTGCCGCTCCGGCCCCATTGACTATAATGGGGGCGGGGGCGGAGTTTCAGCGGCAGCACGGCAAGGCACGGCGAGAGGCAGCTGGACTAAAAGTACGACATGCAGTACTTTTAGTCCGGGGGCACGCGTAAACTAGCGGCAGGACGGATCCGACAGGCTGTTCACCCGCCGGAACAGCCTGACGGACTCCCCTGCAGCTAGTGTGAAATTAGCCTAAAATTGTTGTTTCTGAGCAGCTATCTTCCTGGGATTTGACGCCCAGAAACCATGGTGGAAGATTTATCAATTTTGGTGCAATTTGCTAACTATGATAACTAACTTTTAGAGCAAGAGATAAAAGTGTTGAATGTTGAGACCAAATTTATCAAATGTCCTACAGAACATAATAAACGAGACGTAGTGGAGATCTGAAACACATTGCACCATTTTTACGCCAATTTGTGGGAGATGAGCAGGACGCACTGGTAGCAAGCTCTGCGGGAGCACATGGCTTTTTAACAAACAAAAAAAATCGCAATTTCAATCACTAAAAGTGACTTTTCACTAGTTTCCACTTGTCTGGGGTATATTTGCGTCTTCTTTCTGATAACACATTTGTAACATGAAGTTCCTAGCGCCACTTTATTAACCACGCCCACTGTTCTTGGCAGATTTCTATTTTGGCGTGAATCTTTTATGGAGTAAATACTGACGTTGGCATGTGGTAGACTTGATGCCAACTGGATGACTTGTAATTTGTCGCATTTTGCAGTACAATTTTGGCGCAGATTGATTGATAAATCTCCCCCAATTGATTAACTGGTCAGGCTGTTTAGAGGGGCCTTTAGGTTGGACAGACCCACCAGTCTTGGTGGGAATGTAGTGAGCCTGGTGGGAGGCAAGTGGATGGAAGTAGTAGTAGAGGTCCAATAGTGGTAGTTCTTGTGGTGGCTGTGTTCCGTCCCTGGGCTAGTGCACAGTGAGTAGCGGAACTGTATCCTTTCTTCCCAACAGGGCACACCCTGGTGATGGTCTCCTGCCTGGTGGTGGTTTGGTATGCCATTGGTGTGGGTGAGCAGTGGGGTGCAAGGCAGGTAGACAGGGCTGGCCATGTTTTGGTGAAATAGATAACTCTTTACTGTCTTGGTGAAGCGCAAAGACACGCACCCTTCTAGACAGGCACACTTCTTATTATGTACAGTCTTGTAAGAGTAGGCCCAATTCTTGACGACGGTTGCGGAGAACAGTTTATCCTGAGATGGTGACTATCGGGTGAACAGGCCAGGGGGTCCCTCTGAGCAACTCTCCAATAAACCAAAGCAACATACAGTCCTTTAACAGGTGGTCAGTCTGTCTCTTTAGTTTGCTGAGTGTCTAGAGCAGTGGTGGCGAACAGTTTAGAGGCCAAGTGCCCAAACTGCAACCTAAACCCCACTTATTTATCGCAAAGTGCCAACATGGCAATATAACCTGAATACTACAGTCCACTATAGTCTATCTTCCATGTACTTTATCATTTAGCTACAATAGCCTGCCTACAATCAATGTGCTGCCTGCGCCGTTCATAGAGCGTCCTGCGCTGATGAATGGCTGGGAAAGTCTAAGGGATATTGGTACACCATAGACTTTTTCCAGGGTGCGGGTGCCCACAGAGAGGGCTCTGAGTGCCACCTCTGGCACCCTTGCCATAGGTTTGCCACCACTGCTCTAGAGTCTCTAGCTCAGCCACATGCATAATCTTCCCAGACCATAATCTTCCCAGACCTCGCAATTTCAGAGCTGTTCCCTCTCACTGTCTTAGAGTAGCACTCCCCTCTAGATGAGGTGGGGGGAGCAGCCGGCTAGTTAAAGGAAATGTGTCATGATAAAATGACCTATTATTTAAATCACATTTTTATGTTAAACGTTTTGTTTTTTTAATTTTTCCTTGTCACTAATGTATAATATCCTGCAGCTTTCACACTGGCCACTAGGTTCAAAATATGGGAAGACTTCCTGTCTTTTGAGAGCAGCTACACGGCATGTTCTGTGACCTGTGCAGAGGTCAGGAGGGAGCGGATAAGCTGTCATATTTCATATTGTAAATTGAATTGTGGATTCTGTGTTATCTATATAAGGCTACATTCACACGACCGTAAGTGTTGTTAGTAAATTGTGGATCCGCAAAACATGGTTACCGCCCGTGTGCGTTCCCCAATTTGCGGACCGCACATGGCCGGCACTAAATAGAGAATCCCTATTCTTGTCCGCGGTTGCAGACAAGAATAGGACGTGCTCTATGTTTTTTGCGGGGCCCCGGAATGGAACAACGGATGCGGACACCAGATGGAAGATAAATAAAAAACTTGCCAAAAATTCTAAAAAATTATATTTAACATAAAAAACGTGATTTAAATAATAGATCATTTTCCGATGAGCCATGCCCTTAAAACCCGTATTCACATTAAGTTCACACATTTACCCCTTATGCAGTGGGCTACTGGATCACTGCAGGAACAGCCAACCATCTAATAAGCATGGTAAGGTATTAAATGGACAAAATAAAACATTGACTGGCATTGCACACATTTACAGTTTTTTTTATTTTTATTAAAGGGGTTGTGCCTAGAGATGAGCGAACTTCAAAAATTAGTTCGGCGTTCGGGTTGGGGTAATCGCCGCATCCCGTTATGGATTCCACTACCGCGGACTATCCCGGCATATGGAATCCATAAGGTCACCCCAGGTCCTTCGGCTTTTCCAAAGTTCGGGTTCGTGGAAGCCGCCCCTTATGGATTCCATATGCCGGGATAGTCTGCGGTAGTGGAATCCATAACGGGATGCGGCGATTACCCCAACCCGAACGCCGAACTAATTTTTGAAGTTCGCTCATCTCTAGTTGTGCCCCTTTGGACAGGGGATGGGGGCAAACCCTGCCTCTTAGTCAGATCTGCCAAGGGAGGTATACTTACCTGCTTCCTGGTGCTGGGTACCCGCTGCTCCACTGTGCTTCCAGGATGTAAATGTCTGTTTTGAGGTGGCTCCATCTATTCGCCGGCCACACAGGTGACCTGTTCCCCTTACATCATACGTGACGCAAGGGGAGGCAGTCACAATTCCTATAACCCTTAGAGGACCCTATGATTTTCCATTTTTGCATTTTTATTTTTCACTCCCCATCTTCCCAGAGCCATAACTTTTTTATTTTTCTGCTCACATAGCCATATATGGGTGTGTTTTTTGCAGGACAAGTTGTACTTTCTAATGGCACCATTTAATATTGCATATGATGTAATGGGGAGCTGGGAAAAAAATCCAAATTAGGTGGAATTGGAAATAAAAAACACAATTCCATCACATTTTTATGGGGTTTTATTTTTACGACATTCCCTATGTGGTACAATTGACCTGTTACCTTCATTCTCCAGGTCAGTATGATTACAACTATACCACACTTGTATAGTTTTTCTTGTGTTTTAATACAGAAAAAAAAACCTTTGTAAAAAAATATTTTTTCTTTTTATTGCCATATTCCATATTCTTTTAAATTCAAGTTTATTGAATAAATAAAGAATAAGTTTTTCTAACAATCAATGAAAAACAGTAAAATTGGAGGTAAATCTGTAACCTGAATACAGTTTTTAGGATTAGATGTTACAAATATTACAATCCAGAATATAGAAGTTGCATCCTGTATATGTAAGATCGATCATTTATAGAGGACAGATCCTCATAGGATCTGGAAGGAGTGGTATTAAAAATCACTTCGTGTATAAAATCCAAGATATGTTCGTATGAAGAATCCAATTAGTACTTGTTGATCGGTCCGGTAAGCCGGGAGTAAAGTGTACTAAACTTAGTGTGTGTGTCCCTATTTGTTGTGGCAGGTTACTAGAAGGGAAAGGAGCAGATGGAATGGGGAGGGGGGTTGAACTAGAGGGGATCTAGGTGGAAGGGATAGGAAATGGAGGGAGGGTGGAAGAACAGGGAGGGTAGAAAACTTGTGAAACCAAAACACCATGTATATTCTCAAATGCGATGCTCAGTCCTGCTATATGACTATACCTGCCATATTCCATATTCTATCCTATAACTTTTTTATATTTATGTCTACGGAGCTGTGTCATAGCTCGTATTTTGCGGGGTGATCTTTCGTTTTTAGTGATACCATTTTGAAGTGTGTTTGACTTTTTAATCAGTTTTATTCAATTTTGTTGGGGAGGTGAAGTGATAAAAAATGGCAAATTGGCTATTTTGGATTATTTTTTTCCGTTATGCCATTGAATGTATGGGATAAGTATTGTTATATTTTAATAGTACGGGTATTTCGGATGCGTCAATGCCAATTATGTTTTTTTTTGAGGATAGGGGGGTAATTAGAACTTTTTTTATATGTTTTAAAACTTTTTTTTAAAATCTTTTTTAAGTCACCCTAGGTGACTATAACTAGTAAGCATCAGATTGCCAATTGTATTCTGTGATGAGTATTTATCCATCACAGAAAACGCCATTCACTGAATTGAAATACAGTGCTGCAACCTGCAGGCTTATATGGGTATATACCAGTGATAGGTATCGGAGCCTGCTTGAGGCTCCAAGCTATCAAAGACATACAAAAGCTTCCCTGATCTAAGCCAGGGAAGGCTGTTACTGGTGCGCAAGGGCGTAACTAAAGGCTCATGTGTCCTGGTGCAAGAGTTCAGCTTGGGTTCCCCTTCCCTCAATGCTTTGTAGCCCGGGGCAGGGAAGAACATAGCCTTCCTGATGCCTAAGGCAAAAATTTAAATACTTTACCCCCCCTTGCCAAATTCTTGACCTAACCTCTTCCCTCCAGTCAGAGGTGTAACTTGACCAGCATGCACTTTCTATAATACTGGTGTCTTCTTATGCGGCATAAGGTTCTTTGGGCCCCCTCAGGCTCCTGGGCCCGGTAGCGACTGCTACCTCTGCACCCCCTATAGTTACGCCCCTGCTGATGCGGGAGCTCGCGGCTCCCATGTCTTCACTGCTCAGATGCCATGGTCATTGTGTAGAACAAAAGGAGGAACCTCTCTATAATGACCACCATCAGCCATAAATATGTTCAAGAGGGGAGTAGATTATTATTGACCTCTCCTCGGGGTAGGAAATCAATATCTGATCGTGGGGGTCCAACACCTGGCACTGCCAGAGGCCACAGCACTCCTGTGAGTACTGTGGCCTCTTCATAGCTTACTATGCACAGCGCCATACATTGTATAGTGGTTGTGCTTGGTATTGCAGTCCAGGTCCATTCACTTGAATGGGACTGAGCTGCAAATATGCCATGTAACTGATATATCAATGGTCCAGAAAAGGCTGCAGCACTCACCAGAACGCTGTGTCCTCTTTATACAGCCGATAGTCGGAGGTGCCTCAAGTCAAAGGCCCATCAACCAGATATTGATGACCTATCCTAAGTTTTTACCCCTAAAAAAAACTATTTAAAGATTATTATTATCATGGTAATTGCTCTGAGGTTTTTTTTCATTCTTTGGCATTCTACTATATGTTGTTTCCCTTTCATCAACTCACTTTAGAGGCTACTTTAACAATATCATTGACCCCCAAAGTTGCTAGACGGACCCCCATAGCTGCTTCTCTGGTAGTTAGGCTAATGCTTGATATCAACAGTAGTGATAAATACTTATTAACACTTGTTTGGCACAGATCTGCACTTTACATGAGAATCTAGAGAACACTAGAGCTAACACTGGCTGGTTACTGGTGATAGATTGGGGATTATTGGAGTAACAGTGTGTGGCGGCATAACATGTCATTGCTAATGCAGACAGTGTAATTAATGGCTGTTTCATTATGAGATCTCAGCAAATGACAGTGTGCATGCTAAGAATATGTGGCATTGCTGTTACTTTATTGTTGAGAGAAAACACTTTGAAGGTAGCTGAATCATATTTCATAAATCATAGTCAAGCCTGCGCTGAAGGGACAATCATAGGGCAGACTAGCACATTGTTGGCTATAGAAGTTTTGCGGTTCCAAGTATTTACCAAGTGCATTCTTCGATCACTTATATTCATGGGGAAACAGAAACGTTCCAGTCTCATGAGCTTACATTCTCCGCAATAATGTAGCAAGAGGTAACAACATAACATTTAGCGAAATTGAACTGTCAACGCTCAAATACTACTGGATCTGTCAGACTGTACAGAATGGGGGCAATCACATTGCAGGTTAATTCCATGTTCACAATACTAGCATCCTATGAACTTGTACCTCAAGCCTCACTGTATTAATAGTTGATACTGGCATATTATCCAAAAAGAGACTGCGCCTAAAAAAATATCTTCTTGTATAAGTATTATATTAAGGCTGAGGTAGGCTGCATGCTGTTCTATGACCTATCCACAAGCAGGCCGCTGTTCTTGAAAAATCAGCAGCCAAGGAGAGGCCAGGGGCCATGGCAGGTCATGGCCTGTTAACATCTTCGGCGGGCCTGAAGGATGGGCTTGGATCCCAGTCAGGGTTTCCGAGCAGAAATGTCAGCTTACTTGGTGCCCAGAGTTGGAAATCCAACTGTACCCATACCTTCCACTATTACCATGGGGTTGGCATTACGGTGGCTATTAGCCCGGTGATCTCCGTTACAGCTGGACAAGGCTTTTTATCACACCATGGAAGGTCCCAGAGGGCCAGAGGTGGAAGATATTAGCTGTCATGCACCTGCGACTAGAGGATGTCCGAGCTCTGTAACTAGCATAAGTCAGTTCGGCACCCAAATATCCTGCTGTTGCATAAAAGGCAGTAAAAAGCAGCAAGAAAAAAAAGGAAAGGAGCCCAGAGCCTAGGGTAATAGACTGCCCTATATTCTCATATTCTTTAGTTTCGTTTTCTATGCTGTTGGTCCTGTAAACAGTCTGCCCTATAGACTCTACCCTAAATGGACTTTACCTTACATCCTAATTGTGCATATTGCACCTCCCTTCTCTTCTCAGGCTAAAGAAAAAAAAAATGAAGTTGTGTTAAGTTGAAGCATCATGCCCAGAGAAAAGACTCTAATGTACACAAGCTCTCTGTGACTTATTAAGTAATCTTTAATATCTGTACCCAAAGAAGAGACTTTGACGTATCTAAGCCACTCTGAAATGTTTACCTATCCTGTTCAAGTGTGATAATCAGGGTATGGACTTTAACATACCTAAGCTCCTTGTGTCTTATTACATTTTAGCAGAAGTCATGAACTATTTTCTTTTTTTGTTATAGTAGCAATGGACTATTTTTTTCACTTAAATAGGACGTTACCCTTACAATAGAGAATGACACCCTATATCACCCTATGTGAAGATATTGTCAATCCAGATCCTATCTGCTGTGAACTGAATGCCTAGATTTACTGTCTATTATGCATGTGCTTTAACCTAATTCTTGCAGGAAGAAGACAAGAGGAAGGAGCTAGCCTGTACTGTGTCTTGTCTGTATGCATGCTGAATTGCAGGGGATCTATGTGTCAATACATCAGGATGGCTTATCTCACAATAAGGAGGGAAGGGGGGGGGGGGTGCAGTACACCAAAGGAGTACTGCAAAGAGTTAACTAAAGCTAAGAGGGTTAATGGAATGTTATTGACTTAAATGTTGTGATTTCTTGTATTCTATGTGCACTTATTAGCAATGCATATGCAACCAAACCGTTAAGAAATTGGAAGACTGTTTAGGTTACCAGGGTGATGGACAGGTCTATCCCCTGGTTAGGTTCAGGAGTCTAGTCTAAGGAAAGCTACAAGAAGGATGTGTGTGAGAGAGTTCCTACAGACTAGGCCCTAGCTCACAGAACCTCAGTCTCTGAGGCTGCAGCTGCCAAAAAAGCAAATTCACTACCACAGTACTCCTGAGAGAAAGCCTCTGCATCTGCCCTGCTGCCTTGCACCCTGCCAACTATTCAACATGAAGTGCACCCCAACTACCACTATGCAGGAGCCCCAATACCCCGGTATGCCCTAAGGGAAGAAAGGGTAAACCCGGGTAGTCAATGGGCAGCCCTAGGGACTGACACAGTGGAGATTGTCACCATGAACTGTGAGTTTTACTAACACACTCAGAGCCACAACTACAACTCCCATCTTCCCTGCTCACTCCAGCTGCTCTCTGCAAAAGCAGTACATTACAGTGCACAGGGACACCATGTGGATAGGAAATTTGTGTAGTGCTGTGATCTTAGTTGACCTCTCTAGTGGAAATAATAATAATTCCTAATCAGAATCATCAACTTGAAAGGGGAAAGATGAAAATAATATACGTATTATCAGTAGGTCGTGGAGGGCATCCTATAATTATTGTCCATTATACTGGCCCTTCGCAGGATCCTTGCCAGCCCCTTAGGCATGTGTAAACATACTTTTAAGTTCATTCCTGTTATTAGGTTATGTTTTCAAATGTGATTGTATTAGAATGACAATGTCATTTATTACTGTGTGTGTAAAGACAATTTGTGTGAGAGATTGAAAGATGTAATTTTGGGTAGCACATTGAGTACTGCTGGCAATGCCAAGTATATACTCATGTAATCTGCCAAACAATTGAAGTCCCAGCCGGGTTCTCAGCATAGAAGTGCAGTTGTTTAACTTACCCTATTGAGAATATATATGACGTCACCGTGCTTAAAGGACAATTCATCAGGATGGTCCCCTGCGCAGTCCCATAGGCCTCTGTAGTAATTTGTATAGTCGGTCTCTTTTCCTATTGAAACAAATAACCATGAGAGAAAGTTCTGATGCCACGCACAGATCCGAAACAAATGGAATGTATTCCTCCAATGTATTCAAATGGAGATTAGACCGCAGAGTGAGTGGATCAGTTTGGTCACCTCTACAATGTACAAAAGGTTTAATACAGTCTACAAGATGGTAATAAACTAAATCTGAATAGACTTCTGTGTTGGGTGGGTTTCTTCAGGTTCTCCCGTTTTCCTCACATACTCCAAGAACTGTTGTTTTTTATTGTGCATTAGATGACATGTACATCTATATTTCTATCTGTCCATGTGTCACAATTTCAGACGGATGGCTATTCTCTGGAAAGTCATTAATGTAGAGGAGTTATTAGTTAGATATTTCCCATATTCAGTTCTTGCATCCCCAACAATGTTTTTGGTGTCTGCCTCTAAGGCCTCTTTCACACAAATGTTTTTTTTCGCGAGTGTACGGACCGTTTTTTGCATTCCGTATACAGTTCGTATACGGAACCATTTATTTCAATGGTTCCGAAAAAAAAAAAACCTAAGTGTTTCCGTGTGCATTCCGTTTCCGTATTTTGGTTTCTCTGTTCCGTGCAAAGATAGAACATGTTATATTATTGCCCGCAAATCATTATCCGTGGCTCCATTCAAGTCAATAGGTCCGCAAAAAAAACAGAACGCATACGGAAACGCATTCCGTTCTTTGCGGAACCATCTATTGAAAATTTTAAGCCCAGCCCATTTTTTTCTATGTAATTACTGTACACTGTATATGCCATACGGAAAAACAGAACCGAAAAACGGAAACACAACGGAAACAAAACATGGAAAACGGATCCGATAAATACGGCCCGCAAAACACTGAAAAAGCCATATGGCCGTGTGAATGAGGCCTAAGTAAGTCATTATGATATCTGAGCAGCATGGTAGCTCAGTGGTTAGCACTGGTGCCTTGCAGTGCTGGGGTCCTGGGTTTGAATCCGACCAAGGGCAACATCTGCATGGAGTTTGTATTTTTCCCCGTGTTTGCTTGATTTTCCTCCAGGTACTCTGATTCCTCCCACGCTCCAAAGAACTACTGACAGTGAACTTGATACTAATGTCTGTAAAGTGCTGTGGAATATGTCAGCGCTATATAAGTGCGTAAAATAAATAAACATCACCAATGGGTTCCAGTCAGCTAAGCTGCTGTGACTTAACTTTGTTACTGCTGGTTAAGGTCTTGTGACATCACAAGTGCGTTTCTTTCAGGTACGCTTACGCTGCTGTGATATCACAAGTGAGTTTTCAGATGAGCGCGCTGCTGTGACATCACAACTGAGTTCTATCAGGTAAGCTGTTATGACATCACAACTGAGTTCTATCAGGTAAGCTGTTATGACATCACAACTGAGTTCTATCAGGTAAGCTGTTATGACATCACAACTGAGTTCTATCAGGTAAGCTGTTATGACATCACAACTGAGTTCTATCAGGTAAGCTGTTATGACATCACAACTAAGCTATTAGGTAAGCTACTGTGACATCACAAGTGGGCTTTATACCATAAACTGCTTAGATGCTAAGTATCTTTCAGTCTGGTAAGATGCCGTAACACCACAACTGTTTTTCTTTCTGTGACATCACAGCTATTTTACATCAGGTAAGTTGTTGCCTAATTCACACGTCCGTAGTGTGTTTTGCGGAAACAGGGAAACACAGATCCGCAAAACACGGACGGCTGCAATGTGCATTCCGCATTTAGCGGACCGCACATTGCTGGCACTATATAGAGAATGCCTTTTCTTGTCCGCAATTGCAGACAAGAATAGGACATGTTCTATTTTTTTGTGGAAACGGAAACGCAGATGCGGAAATGCGGATGCGGACATCACATAGTGTGCTGTCCACATCCATTCCTGCCCCTTTGAAATGAATGGGTCTGCAACCCCTCCGCAAAATTGCGGATGGGATGTGGATCCATTTTGCGGACGTGTGAATTAGGCCATACTCTGGCGCAACCAGCTCCAGTCGCTACTGGTAACACAGGCGCCTGCGGGAAAAAGCCTGTCCGCGTAGCACGGCCATGTCAATATATGGGTGGCGAGAAGCAATGAAACATTAACTCCCCACACCCTATACTTGCTGCCACCTAGTTCGTAAAAAAAAACAACACTAAACCTGAGGATCAGGGATTTTGATACTGTAATTGCCAATCTACTGTTAATTAAGCATCAACTTGCTTAATCTCTGCCGATCGATATATTATCGATCGCCTATGACCTATTGCACTGTAACACTTGGGTTCTATACCAAAAGACCTATTGGTCCCTTTCCTGGACACAATTATCTCTTCTCAGATGACCTACATCCCCATACATATACAATCGTCATAAATTAAATCTTAACCATAACACTAGAATATACCAATTCTCTCCTGAAGGAAGTTGGATTCTGTTAATATTTCAGAGCGAAAGGAAACAGACAATTAAAAAGAAATTGTTCTTTTTAACCCCTTCATGATACAGACATTTTCACCTTAAGGACCAGGCCATTTTTTGCAAATCTGACATGTGTCACTTTAAGTGGTACTAACTTTAAAACGCTTTTACTTATCCAAGCTATTCTGAGATTGTTTTCTCGTCACATATTGTACTTCATGACAGTGGTAAATTTGAGTCAAAATATTTCATTTTTATTTATAACAAAATACCAAATTTATAAAATTTAGGAAAAAATTAGCAATTTTCAAAATCTCAATTTCCCTGCTTTTAAAACAGATAGTGATACCTCCTAAAATAGTCATTACTTTACATTTCCCATATGTCTACTTTATGTTTGGGTCATTTTGTAAATTGCATTTTCATTTTTTGGGACGTTAGAAGGATTAGAAGTTTAGAAGCAAATCTTAAAATTTTTAAGAAAATTTCCAAAACACAATTTTTAAGGACCAGTTCAGGTCTGAAGTCACTTTGTGAGGCTTACATAATAGAAACCACCCATAAATGACCCCATTTTAGAAACTACACCCCTCAAGGTATTCAAAACTGATTTTACAAACTTTGTTAACCCTTTAGGTGTTCCACAAGAATTAATGGAACATGGAGATGAAATTTCAGAATTTCACTTTTTTGGCAGATTTTCCATTTTAACCACTTCAGCCCCCCTAGCTTAAACACCCTTAATGACCAGGCCACTTTTTACAATTCCGCACTACACTACTTTCACCGTTTATTGCTCCGTCATGCAACTTACCACCCGAATGAATTTTACCTCCTTTTCTTCTCACTAATAGAGCTTTCATTTGGTGGTATTTCATTGCTGCTGACATTTTTACTTTTTTGCTATTAATCAAAATTACCGAAATTTTTGCAAAAAATGACATTTTTCACTTTCTGTTGTAAAATTTTTCAAAAAACTACATTTCTATATAAATTTTTCTCTAAATTTATTGTTCTACATGTCTTTGATAAAAAAATCCAATAAGTGTATATTTATTGGTTTGGGTAAAAGTTATAGCGTTTACAAACTATGGTGCAAAAAGTGAATTTCTGCATTTTGAAGCAGCTCTGACTTTCTGAGCACCTGTCATGTTTCTTCAGGTGCTAGAATGTCAGGAAAGTATAAATACCCCCAAATCACACCATTTTAGAAAGAAGACACCCCAAAGTATTCGCGGAGGGGCTTGGTGAGTTCATGTATCATTTCATTTTTTTCACAAGTTAGCGGAAAATGACACTTTCTGAGAAAAAAAAAAAAAAAGTTTCAATTTCTGATAACTTCTGGCAAAAAAATAAAATCTCAGACGGACTCACTATGCCCCTCAGTGAATACCTTGGGGTGTCTACTTCCGAAATGGGGTCATTTGTGGGGTGTGTTTACTGTTCTGGCATTTTGGGCGGGGCTAAATTGTGAGTCGCCATGTAAACCTAAAGGTACTCGTTGGATTTGGCCCTTTGCGACCCAGGCTGCAAAAAGTGTCACTCATGTGGTATCGCCGTACTCAGGAGAAGTAGGGCAATGTGTTTTGGGGTGTATTTTTACATACACCCATGTTGGGTGAGAGAAATATCTCTGTAAATTGTCAACTTTGTATAAAAATTTTTAAAAGTTGTCGTTACAGAGATATTTTTCACACAAAGTATGGGTATATATAAAAATACACCCCAAAACACATTGCCCTACTTCTCCTGAGTACGGCGATACCACATGTGTGCCACTTTTTGCAGCTTGGGTGCAAAGGGGCCCTAAAACCAATGAGTACCTTTAGGATTTCACAGGGCATTTTTACGCATTTGGATTCCAGACTTCTTCTCACGCTTTAGGGGCCCCTAAAATGCCAGGGCAGTATAAATACCCCACATGTGACCCCATTTTGGAAAGAAGACACCCCAAGGTATTCTGTGAGGGGTATGGTGAGTTCATGTAAAATTTTATTTTTGTCACAAGTTAGTGGAATATGAGACTTTGTAAAAACAAAATTAAAAAACAAAAAACAATTTCCGCTGACTTATGCCAAAAATAAAAATTCTGTGGACTCACCATGCCCCTCACAGAATACCTATGGTGTCTTCTTTCCAAAATGGGGTCACATGTGGGGTATTTATACTCACCTGGCATTTTAGGGGCCCCTAAAGTGTGAGAATCCAAATGCATAAAAATGGCTCTAGAAATCTAAAGGTACTCATTGGTTTAGGGCCCTTTGCATCTTGGCTGCAAAATGTCACACATGTGGTATCGTCGCACTCAGGAGAAGTGCAATGTGTTTGTGGTGTATTTTACATATACCCATGCTGCGTGTGAGAAATATCGCTGTAAACGACAACTTTTTAAATTTTTTTATTCAAAGTTGTCAATTTACAGAGATATTTCTCTCACCCAGTATGGGTATATGTAAAAATACACCCCAAAACACATTGCCCTACTTCTCCTGAGTACGGCGATACCACATGAGTGACACTTTTTGCAGCCAAGATGCGCAAAGGGGCCCTAATTCCAATGAGTACCTTTTAGGAGGGCATTTTTACGCATTTTTCTTCTCACGCTTTAGGGCCCCTAAAATGCCAGGGCAGTATAAATACCCCACATGTGACCCCATTTTGGAAAGAAGACACCCCAAGGTAATCCGTGAGGGGCATGGCGAGTTCATAGAAGATTTTTTTTGGCACAAGTTAGTGGAAATTGATTTTTTATTGTTTTTCTCACAAAGTCTCCCTTTCCGCTAACTTTTGACAAAAGTTTAATTTTTCATGGACTCATTATGCCCTCAGCGAATACCTTGAGGTGTCTTCTTTCAAAATGGGGTCACATGTGGGTATTTATACTGCCCTGGCATTTTAGGGCCCTAAAGCGTGAGAAGAAAAATGCGTAAAAATGCCCTCCTAAAGGTACTCATTGGTTTTAGGGCCCTTGCGCATTTGGCTGCAAAGTGTCACACATGGGTATCGCCGTACTCAGGAGAAGTAGGCAATGTGTTTGGGTGTATTTTATATATACCCATGCTGGGTGAGAGAAATATCTCTGTAAATTGACAACTTTGAATAAAAAAATTTAAAAAGTTGTCGTTTACAGCGATATTTCTCACACACAGCATGGGTATATATAAAAATACACCCCAAAACACATTGCCCTACTTCTCCTGAGTACGGCGATACCACATGAGTGACACTTTTTGCAGCCAAGATGCGCAAAGGGGCCCTAAAACCAATGAGTACCTTTAGGATTTCACAGGACATTTTTACGCATTTGGATTTTCACGCTTAGGACCCCTAAAATGCCAGGGCAGTATAAATACCCCACAAGTGACCCCATTGTGGAAAGAAGACACCCCAAGGTATTCCGTGAGGGGCATGGCGAGTTCACAGAAAAAAATTTGGCACAAGTTAGCGGAAATGGTATTTTTTTTTTTTTTTTTACAGTCTCACATTCCACTAACTTGTGACAAAAATAAAATTTTACATGAACTCACCATACCCCTCACGGAATACCTTGGGGTGTCTTCTTTCTAAAATGGGGTCACATGTGAGGTGTTTGTACTGCTCTGGCATTTTAGGGGTCTCCGCAATCATTACACGTATGGCCAGAATTAGGAGTTTCTGCTATTCTCCTTATATTGACCATACGGGTAATGAGAATTTTTTTCCGTTCAGCCTCTGCGCTGAAAGAAAAAATGAACGTCACAGATTTTTCCATTCACATTGATCAATGTGGATGAAAAATCTCTAAAAATGTGCAAAAAAAAGAGGGAAAAGCTATAAAGCTGCGATCGCTAAGGGACCCTAAGGCCTCATTCAAGCTGCCTCAGAATTCTGTTCCGCAAAATTTTGCGGAACAGAAATGTGGATACATTCAATTCTATGGGGACAGACTTTGTCCCGCTCGGATCCGTAATTGCGGATCCGTAATTGAAGATCCGCAAAAGTATAGAACATGTCCTATTCTTGTCCGCAATTGCGGACAAGAAAAGGCATTTTCTATATAGTTCTGGCAATGTGCGGATCCGCAAAATGCGGAAAGCACATTGCTGGTGTCCGTAGTTTGCGGATCCGCGGATTTGCGGATCCGTGGATCCGCAAAACACATGCGGACATCTGAATGAGCCTTACAGGGGGTGATCAGTGACAGGGGGTGACAGGGGTGATCAGGGGGTGACATGGGAGATCAGGGGTTAATCAGTGACAGGGGGTGGTGGGTGGGTGGGGCGGTGGGGGGTTGTGTGGTGATTGGTGCACTTTGATATTTTTTCTCTGGTGGTCCCAAGCAAAGGGACCACCAGAGAAGCGGCAGCAAGCAGATCAGACGCTGTTCACAGAACAACGTCTGATCTGCGATTTTTCTGCCATATACAGCCTGCCAGCGCACGATCGGCGCTGGCAGGCTGTAGTATAACTACATGCGAGCGCGCCGATGGCGCGCATTGCGCATGTGCGGGCGCGTCCTCGCGTCATCTCGCGTCTCGCGAGATGACGCGCCGATGCGTCCGATCAGAGCTACAGGGCCGCCGCCAGGACGCAATCCTGCGTGCGGTGGTCCTGTAGCGGTTAATCATTTTTTTTTTTTGCTAACAAAGCAAGGGTTAACAGCCAAACAAAACTCAATATTTATTACCCTAATTGTGTAGTTTACAAAAAAAACACACAATATGTGGTTGTAAACTGCTGTACAGGCACACGGCAGGGCGCAGAAGGAAAGGAGCGCTATATGGTTTTTTGAGGACAGATTTCACTGGGATTATTTTAAGCTGCCATATCACATTTGAAGACCCCCTGATGCACCCGTAGAGTAGAAACTCCAAAAAAAAGACCCTATTTTGGAAACTACGGGATAAGGTGGCAGTTTTATTGGTACTATTTTAGGGTACATATGATTTTTGGTTGCTCTATATTACACTTTTTGTGAGGCAAGGTAACAAAAAATAGCTGTTTTGGCACCGTTTTTATTGACAGGTTAGATCATGTGGTATTTTTATAGAGAAGGTTGTTACAGATGTGACAATACAAAATATTTTTTTGTTTCTCCTTATTCTGAAAGCCATAGAATTTTTTATTTTTTGGGCAACTGTCTTATGTAGGGGCTCATTTTTTTTTGTATGAGATGACGGTTTGATTAGTACTATGACTTTGGTGCATATGACTTTTTGATCGCTTGGTATTACACTTTTTGTGATGTAAGGTGACAAAAAAATTCCTTTTTAGACACAGTTTTTTTTTAATGGTGTTCACCTGAGGGGTTAGGTCATGTGATATAGAGCAGGTTCTTACGGACATGGCAATACCTAATATGTATACTTTTTTTAAATGTATTTTGCTTTAACACAATAACAGCATTTTAGAAAAAAAGAAAACATGTTAGTCTAAGAACCATATTTTTTTTTAGGCGATTGTCTCATGTGGGACCTCATTTTTTGTAGGATGAGCTGACGGTTTGATTGGTACCATATTGGCATACATACGATTTTTTTGATCACTTTTATTACCTTTTTTGGGAAGCGAGGTGGGCAAAATTTCAATTTCATCATAGTTTTTCCTTTTCTTTTTTATGGCATTCACCGTACAGAAAAAGTAACATGACCCTTTCATAGATCAGGTCGCTACGGACCCGGTGATACCAAACATGTGTAGTGAATTTTTATTTTTTATTTTTAGTCAGTGATAAATGTGCGGCTATAAGAAGAAATACATTTTTTTATTTATACTTTTTTTTTTACTGTTTATTTACATTTTTTTGACCCAGACCCACTTGGTTCTTGATGCTCTTGATTGTGACTTTACACTTAGCCTGATCAGGCTGCTGCCTTTAGCAGAAGCCTGATCCGGCTTAGCTATACCATGGCAAGCCGAAAGCCTGTGAAGGCATCCGGTTGCCATGGTAACCATCGGATGCTGCCAGAACAGAGCAGCGGCTGATGGGGGAGGGAGGGTGCCCCCTCCCTCTGTGATCCCATCAAGTATCGGGTGGCTGCAACGGCACAGCAGCACCCGATGGGAGAGGGAGGAAGTTTCCTGCCTGTTAACCCCTTCCATACAGCGGTCCCTATGGGCCGCGGCATGGAAGGGGTTAAATGGTTGACATCTGTGCAAGCACCAATGTCGGCCGTTTGAAGCAGAGTGTCAGCTGTCTGCTGACACTCTGCGAAACTGCTCTGGCCATCCTGAAAATGGGGGAAGTGGGGGGCGGGGGATCGCACGCGGTGGTTCGCGTGCCCACCCGCTCAGCCATCCATGAAATGAGGAGGGGGCACAACAGGGGGCACAGTGAGGGCTGCAGGGGGGGGGGGGAATATTATATGTACACTTTAGAAGGTTTTGATCCTCACGGACTGCGAGGATCAGAACCTGTCAGCCGGCATTAGAATCCTCTGATTGGCTAGTCTGTACAGACTAGCCAATCAGAGCGATCGCCGGCCTGGAACCGCCCTCATTGGTCCTGGGCCAATTAGCTGAGATCCCTGGCTGTGTGTAACAGGCGGGGTCTCAGCGCTGTCACCATGTCTGCAGATATGGTGACAGTTTATTGCCCTGACGTATATACTCGTCATGGAGCGCCAAATAGCAGTGCTCCACGACGGGTATACACATCAAATAGCACTAAGGGGTTAATAGAACAAAGTCAGTTATAACAAGATGTTTTTTTAAAGATTTACAGAAAAATGGTAGACAAGACATAGGGCATAAAATGTAAACAAAAGGGGTTTAACATTGAAAAAATACCTTTCCTATCTTAGGTTCTGTCTAGAGTCCTGCACGCATTGGGTATCGCTGTCAGTGACAACACAGCTCTCCATTCTGCTGCTCTCTCGGAACTCACTACCACAAAATGGACTCCTGCATCCAGTTTATATAGACTCTGACAGGTTGCCTAGGAAACCAACAACTCTTACTGAAATGGCTGCCAGTCTGGTGCCATTTCAGTTATTTCTAACAGAAAATTAGCAGATCAGAAACGGTTTAAAACTCCCAAGGGGCAAGTGAATATGTCATGTCCGTGAAATGCAGCTGAATTTAGATGGCTGTGTGTGTGTCAGCGAAACATCACAGCGCTGTGCGATATTGTTTACTATATTAATACACCACTATCATCACAGTGAGACACACTATATGTGCCATCATTAACCGTTGGAAATCATTTACTATTCTTGTACTGGAGCCCTTTACTGATGGTATCCTTCCCTGTTCCAAGGGCCCTTTTCCATGGGCTGATGATGGTAAACAAACATCGCTTGCTCGTGATTCCCCCGGCAAACATGCCCCCGATCAGCTGACAATCAGTCGTTTGCTGGATAGTCACATGGAACTAAAAGTTACGTGGAACTAAAAGACATTGTTTGCAGGGATCTCAAGTCTCCCTGACGCCTGCATGTAAAACAATATATCCCGGAAATGGAGAGGCACTGGGGGCTGATGAGAGGCACTGGGGGGCTGATGAATGTAATAAAAAGTTTGTGAAAAAAAAGAAAAGAAAACCTCCCTGAAATGAGAAGTGCACCTCCCTGAAATGAGTTTTCGCAGGTTGGGATGTCTGTGTTTGTTGGCAGCACATCACACTGTATAAGCAGGTAATATGCTGAGGACAAATAAAAACCGAATGAAAAATAAATGATCGTATTAAAGGGGTTTTCTGGACTCCTGATATTGATAACCTATCCTCAGGATAGGTCCTCAATATCTGATCATGGGGGTCCATGGGCACTTCTACTCAGGCCAACAGAGCAATCAATAATAAGGATGTTTGTTTCTGACCATTTTCTGTTTGTAAGCTGCATTTACGTTCTGCAGTCATCGCTACTGTATAGGAATGAACGATTGTTACTACAATCAAATCGTCACCATGCAGTTCCATTGCTCATTGGCAGCACATCTCTGTCTACTCTGTCTACAAGGAGAAATGTGGTGCCAACAAATGAGACGTTTTGATGCCACGTGAAAGATATGATCACCCTACAAGCGATCATTTGCCCTTTGGTGGGTGATTGGCGGCACCTTTACATGGGACTATTATTCGGAAAAAGTCTTAAAGTCTTTACAAATATTTGTTCCCAAAAATGGTACTGATCGTCATCTTGTGTAAAGGGGCTCTTAGTTTACACCATCTATTAAACAGCATTAGTAAATATAGGCCAATCCCTTTTTTAAACATAACATTCTTAATTAAAGCGATCATTTGCCCTTTGGTGGGTGATTGGCGGCACCTTTACATGGGGCCATTATTCGGAAAAAGTCTTTACAAATATTTGCTCCCAAAAATGGCACTGATCCTCATCTTGTGTAAAGGGGCTCTTAGTTTACACCATCTATTAAACAGAATTAGTAAATATAGGCCAATCCCTTTTTTAAGCATAACATTCATAATTAAAGCGGTTAGGCCAAGACGGATGTAAAAAAGGAAACTCAGACATCATATAGTACATGACCATCTCTTTCTAATAAAGATACAACTCACCCTGTACCTCACATGGAACCAGAGATCTTCCCATTCATTGCTCTAATTGTTCTGCTAGATTTATTTCAGGCTGGCAGCTTAGGGGGTGCGTCCTTTCTCAGGGCGTGTGTCCATTCTGCTGCATCTCTCACTATCACAGCTAAGGGGGTGTGTCTTTTCTGCTGCAACACTCTGCCTGTAATTGTCAGAGCTTCTAAGGCAAGTTTCACACTAGCGGCAGGGGAGTCCGTCAGGCTGTTCCAGTGGGTGAATAGCCTGTCGGATCCGTCCTGCCGCTAGTTCACGTGTGCCCCCAGACTGCCGCTCCGTCCCCACTGACTATAATGGGGGCGGGGGCGGAGTTCTGGCGGCAGCACGGAAGCGCACGGCTTGAGGCCACCGGACTAAAACGACATGCAGTAATTTTAGTCCGGCGGGTTATCGCCGTGCTGCCGCCAGAACTCCACCCCCATTATAGTCAATGGGGACGAAGCGGCAGTCCAGGGGCACACGTGAACTAGCGGCAGGACGGGTCCGACAGCCTGACGGACTCCTCGGCCGCTAGTTTGAAAATAGCCTTACAGGCAATATGGCTAATGGCAGTTGAAGATCTAAACTGAGCATGGGCGATCACCTCAGTGAGTTGGACAGAGAAACAAGGAACAGAAAAAAACAGCAGGTGGCGCTATACAGATACATTTTATTGAATAGCTCAGTGGCTATACCAAATTTTTTATTACATAAAATGACAAAAGTATTCAGATCCAGGTCCCGGTTTGAAAAAATGTAGAATATTTTTGTGACACAAATTATTTAACATTTTTGCTACTATTTTTGAGCACATCATATGTTAAGACAACAGAAAGCCAACATTCCTTCACAGGCCCAGTCGTACTATTGCACAGCGATGAGTGTTAAAACTGCAGCACACCTCATGACTAGAGTTGAGCGAACTTTTATTTTAAGTTCAGCGTCCAAAGTTCGGGTTCAGGTTATCGAAGCATCCCGTTATGGATTCCGCTACCACGGACCATAACGGCATTTGGAATCCATAAGGGGATTCTTCAATGAACCCGAACCTTGAACAACTCTAAGGACCTGGGGTGACGTCACCGTCCTGTGATCAGTTCAGGGGGCGTGGCTCAGTACTGGATTGGATAAGAGGTGATTCAGTACTGAACTACACCCCCTGCACTGATCACATGACGGTGACATCACCCCAGGTCCTTAGTGTTGTCCAAGGTTCGGGTTCATTGAAGAATCCCCTTATGGATTCCAAATGCCGTTATGGTCCGTGGTAGCGGGATCCATAACAGGATTCTTCGATAACCCGAACCCGAACTTTGAACGCCGAACTTAAAATACAAGTTCGCTCAACTCTACTCATGACTACTTATTGCTCAACCTGCAGGATAATGTATGGATCTTCTCATGCTTGCCATCTTTGGCCAAAATAAGACGGTAGATTGAAAAATACCTCTTCCCACTTTGTGACATGGACAAAAGTAATGTAAATCTGATATAAAATGGAACCAAAGGAGTTAACTTAAAAGTAGGAGAGGGGCATTAATTATACAAAAAAAAAAAAAACATTCTGGTGCCAAATATTTTGACAAGATACCATGTGTTTGACAATGGCAATCTGCATGTAAATTGCATCATTTGATTTTGATGGAAGCATAAACACAGTTGAGACTTTACCGCCAATCTAAGGTTGTTAGAAGATCTTTAAACAGCAGGCCCGGTGGATTCCATAGCACTTTATAACCCACATTTACATATCATTAGCAAGTTGTGTGCATAATGCATAGATCAGGAATAAATTAAGTCAAATCGACTTAGTATGCTAAAAAACATTTTATAGACAGGTTTACGGAATGAGCGATATTGATAACTGAAGACTCATAGAGAAAGTGGAACACTTAGCGATAAATCCTCAGAGTTCCTCCACGTGACAGAGTTGTACCAATAAATTGCTAATTGCACAATGTCAAGGAAAACCTGCAACTTGCTCTAGGATTACTTCTAATGCTAAGTCACTGACAAGCTCGACAAATTCTTAATAGGAGAGGTGGAATTTCATGATGATCTTGCAAAAAATGCGTTGCACCTTGTGGGTAATTAATTTCTGTTATATTCCCGAACCGCAAGAGAGACCATGTAATAGCTTCAGGATAGGGAACAGCTAATGATGTAGGTTTCTGCAGCTTCCACTGATTTCTGTGTAGAGGTGATGACACATTGAAAGCCATGTCACTGGTGGCAATGGGGAGGTCCTGGTTGCCTTTCTCTGGCGGCAGCAATCTATGGTTTGGTGGCATGACTGATTTCCTTTGTACTCTTTATTTAATGAGATTTTAGGTTCAGGAGACAAAAGCAGAATAAACTGGAATATATATATATCTAATTTTGGCATTTACTTAACCAAATGGGGAGGCCAACTTGTTCGATCCAACTGTTGCGGATTTTGCTGTGGAAATGCCGCTGATTTGACGCGGAAATCACTCTTTGCATTACAAACGGTAGAAGCCGCTATGAAAATCTACAGCAGGCATCCTCAAACTGCGGCCCTCCAGCTTGTAAAACTACAACTCCCACAATGCCCTGCTGTAGGCTGATACCTGTAGGCTGTTCGGGCATGCTGGGAGTTGTAGTTTTGCAACAGCTGGAGGGCCGCAGTTTGAGGATGCCTGATCTACAGCATAAATTAACAAGATGCAGATTCAAACTGTGCACCACAGGCAGTGTGGGACTGGGGTGCCTAGGGCCCACCAGTGGAAATGATTCTAGGGGCCAACTGTACAGCTACCAAAAAGAAATATTACGGTACTTATTCATTTTTCAGGCTCATGCACATGAATATTTACAGTTTAGCACACAATACAGTGTGCACTGCTCTATATCAGATTGTTTCTCATTAAGCAGCTCATTGTAGTTGATAACCTAATCTGTTAAGGTCCCTTTACACAGGGCGGCAGAGCAGGAGAATATTTGGGAGGGAGCGTTCCTTCCCGACAATTGCCTGCTCTTTAACGGAGGAGAACGCTGTATTTCCATGCAGTGATCTCCATTGTATGGGGAGCAGTGATCACTACTGTCAGTGTTCTTCCCCATACTGACTAGTTGTTTGCCGGCAGCAGATCGGGATTACACAGCAAAATCTACTCCGGTAAATGATCATTTTTATGTGCGCACAAACGATCGAATTACGGTACCCAATAAATGAGCGTTTCGTTCGTTCATCAGGTAATCAGCCTACAAGGCATCCACCGCATTACGTCCAAGGGCTACTAAAGCGAGCAACACGGTAACCGGTGTCACAGTGAACCACGCTCTGACAATATGTCTATCTTTATTTCTTTTTTACATAATAGAGCATTTTTTTAAAATCATGTTTCCATTTCTGAAAGCAAATTATTTTTTTATTTTTCTGCCTTGTGTAGGGGCTTCTTTTTTGCAGGAAGAGTTTACATATTTATTATTGCATTTTTTGGGTGCATATGATTTTTTGATCGTTCAATATTACACCTGAGGGGATAGGTCACGTCATTTTTATAGAGCAGGTCGTTACAGACGCAGCGATGCCTAATATGTCTATTTTTTTATTTCTATTAAAGGGATTGTCTCATCTCAGACAATGGGGGCATGTTGCTAGGATATGCCCCCATTGTCTTATAGGTGCAGGTCACACAGTCCTGAAAGTGGTGGAGGGTGCGCTGCGCATACTCAGCTGCCCTCCATTTATTTTCTATGGGGCTGCCACAAATAACCGTGCGCTGGCTTGGCAATTTTCTTTAGGCCCATAGAAGTGAATGGGAGCGGTGGTTGGTCATGCATGGTACGCTCCAGACCGGAGTCCTCCAGCCACCACCTTGCGGGGCTTCGTTACTGATATAGGTGGGACCCACATCTATAGCCATATGCCACCATTGTCTGAGATAAGACAATTCCTTTAAGTTTTGCACAGTGAAAAAAATATTTTTGTGTTACCATTTTCTGAAAGCCATATCTTTTACATTTTTGCGGTGATTGTCTTATGTAGGAGCTTGTAGCATAAAATGAAGGAGCACAGTAATAGCCCGCCGCCGCGCTCTGAAGACTCTAAAATATGGCCTGGGGGCAGGTCTCTGTGAGGACACAGCGTGCGTGTAGCGCAGGGAGTGAGAAGGAAGCGCAGGCACCGCACCACATGTATCAAGAGACGGGTCCTGCCGCCCACTGAAAGATGGCAGCGCCAGCCGCCAGCATCACTGCAGGGCAAGTTAAGTTGCGAGATCATCTAGCCACCTTCTGTATGTCTGTGTAGCGCTACTCTTCCTATTGTAGCAGCAGGCAGCGACGCTTGCCAGCAGAAAGATGGGGCTGCCTACCGCTGCTGATTAATAAGTAGATTACATGTACATTTATCCAACATCATACACTAAACATAAGACCACATACACAGCGCCCACCTGACGCTGCCATACACAGCGCCCACCTTACACTGCCATACACAGCGCCCACCTGACGCTGCCATACACTGCGCCCACCTTACGCTTCCATACACAGGGCCCATCTGTCCCTGCCGTACACAGTGCCCACGTGACGCTGCCGTACACAGTGCCCACCTGACGCTGCCATACACAGTGCTCACCTGACGCTGCTATACACAGGGGGGCCCACCAGACGCTGCCATACACAGGGCCCACCTGACGCTTCCATACACAGCGCCCACCTGACGCTACCATACACAGCGCCCACCTGACGCTACCATACACAGCGCCCACCTGACGCTACCATACACAGGGCCCACCTTACGCTACCATACACAGCGCCCACCTGATGCTACCATACACAGCGTCCACCTGACGCTGCCATATACAGCGCCAACCTGACGCTGCCATACACAGTGCCCGCCTGACAATGCCATACACTGTGCCCGCCTGACAATGCCATACACTGTGCCCGCCTGATGCTGACATATACTGTGCCCACCTGACGCTGCCATACACAGGGCCAGCCTGACGCTGACATACACTGCGCCCACCTGTCGCTGCCGTACACAGTGCCCACGTGACGCTGCCGTACACAGTGCCCACCTGACACTACTATATACATATTACATACACAGCTCTACAACATGCCCATTACACAGATAGTTTATTATATACACATTGCACACACAGCTCTGCTACATGTCCATTACACAGATAGAACTACTGTGTACACATTACACACAGAAAACTGTACAATAGACAGGTTACACTGACATAGCCCTGCTTTATACACACCTTCATTACATAAAGTACCTCTGCTTTCTCCACCAGCACAGTCCTACACGGAGCCTGTGTTCCCCTAACTCCTCCCACACACATGGCTGATCACATGACTGACATCACCACAGGTCCTGTAACCACAATGTAGTGTTTAATCCAGTCTCTGGAGCTGCTCCTGGTGAGAGAGATGTCCGTGAGGGGTGGGTCTGACGCTTGTACAGGCGTTATTGCGACCTTTGACTGTAACTAGGCAGGGGCCCACCGAGGATTTCCCCGGCTCTATGGTGGGCCAGTCCGAGGTCATTTTTTTTCTGCAGCATTCGCTCATTATTAACTTTGCTGGTACTGTACAGTGCTAGGGAGTTGCCGCACGTAGGATTCCCCATTTCAGATGAAACATAATGAGCCAATATGGCTCACCTGAAACAGCTAATCTTACAGTGCGGTTCTTCAGCGCATTCACAAACATTGGATGAATCGTTAAACCATGTGCATCCGGCAGAAGGGTAGACACATAGAACAAGTCATGTATCGTACTTTTGGAAATTTTGACCTATTTTAACTCCTAAACAGATAACGATAGGTCAAAACAGAAGCTTCGAGTGTTTCTGAATAAATTCTAGCCAAGATTGATATATCACACTTCCCAACTGAAAAACCTAAGCTGAAAATGACTTTTTTGATTGGGTGACTAAAATAATAGATGGCGGAGGTGCAGTAGACATCGCTTATCTGGACTTTAGTAAGGCTTTTGATACTGTCCCACATAGAAGGCTTATCAATAAACTGCAGTCTTTGAGCTTGGGCTCACATATTGTTGAATGGATTAGGCAGTGGCTGAAGGACAGAAAACAGAGGGTTGTAGTCAATGGAGTATATTCAGACCATGGTATTGTTACCAGTGGGGTACCTCAGAGATCTGTTCTGGGACCCATATTGTTTAATATCTTTATCGGCGAAATTGCAGAAGGCCTCAAAGGTAAGGTGTGTCTTTTGCTGATGACACAAAGATTTGTAACAGGGTTGATGTTCCTGGAGGGATACACCAAATGGAAAAGGATTTAGGAAAACTAGAGGAATGGTCAAAAATCTGGCAACTAAAATTTAATGTCGATAAGTGCAAGATAATGCACCTGGGGCGTAAAACCCAAGAGCAGAATATAAAATCAGTGATACAGTACTAACCTCAGTATCTGAGGAAAGGGATTTAGGGGTCATTATATCAGACGACCTAAAGGTGGGCAGACAATGTCATAGAGCAGCAGGTAATGCCAGCAGAATGCTTGGGTGTATAGTGAGAGGCATTAACAGTAGAAAGAGGGAGGTGCTCGTGCCGCTCTACAGAGCACTAGTGAGACCTCATTTGGAGTATTGTGTGCAGTACTGGAGACCATATCTGCAGAAGGATATTGAAACTTTGGAGAGAGTTCAGAGAAGAGCTACTAAACTAGTACATGGATTGCAGGACAAAACTTACCAGGAAAGGTTAAAGGACCTTAACATGTATAGCTTGGAAGTAAGAAGAGACAGAGGGGATATGATAGAAACTTTTAAATACATAAAGGGAATCATCACGGTAAAAGAGGAGAGGATATTTAAAAGAAGAAAAACTGCTACAAGAGGACATAGTTTTAAATTAGAGGGGCAAAGGTTTAAAAGTAATATCAGGAAGTATTACTTTACTGACTGAGTAGTGGACGCATGGAATAGCCTTCCTGCAGAAGTGGTAGCTGCAAATACAGTGAAGGAGTGTAAGCATGCATGGGATAGGCATAAGGCCATCCTTCATATAAGATAGGGCCTGGGGCTATCCATAGTATTCAACATATTGGGCAGACTAGATGGGCCAAATGGTTCTTATCTGCCGACACATTCTATGTTTCTATGTTTCTATATGTCATATTTCAAAATGACAGACAAAAACGTTTCCTCCACCAAATAATGCAACCTCCCTCCCAATTAATACTTTTGCACATTGGAAGTAAATTTTTTACAAATTACACCAGTTAAAATCATGTGTCCAGACTTTTGTCTCACCCTGTACATAATATATATAGAAAGATATTACCAGACGTGTGTTTCTATGAATTTACTGTAATCTTTAGGGATTATTCCAATGGTACAGACAAACTGTTTTTCACTAGGCCCACCAACGACAGCCCTTCCCTAATATCGTGACCTATTCTCGGTATAGGTCAATATTGGTGGGTGTCCGTCACAATGGCTGTTCTCTGCAGTTGCCGACACTGTAACTACAACTTTGATCTGAGCAGGAAGTGTAGTACTCCAGAACTGGGAGGACTACAAATTGTATACTGTTATGTTATGTGTTTTACTGTTCCAACAAACAAAGAATGGCAAAGGTTGGCAGGAACAGGGTAACCACCCTGTTCCTACCCTCTTGGTAGGAGTGGGCTGGTCCTGCTACCTACCAAGAGGGGGAGTTGCTGAGAAGTTACCGAGTGGAGAGGAAACAATTTTCAGTGCTCCTGCTCCAGTTACAGATTTCTTCAGAGAACACTACTCCAAATTGTCCTCAAGTAAAGCCTTGAGATTCCAGGCAGCAGAGTGACCTGCTACATCTCCATCTACAGACACTGCTGTAATGTAAGGGACTACAGTCAAGCCACCCATCACCAAACAACCACTAGGCCAGTATTACCTAAATGCAGGATTACCACCAAGAGTTGAGAAGAGTTGCACTTAAAGCCTTCTACTTCTATTCCAAGTTCTACTTTGCACTTAGTAAAAAATATTGTTACATTGAACTGTGGCCTTATTCTTCAGTACTGTAATTCCACCGAACCGATTACCAGGGAGCAACGGCCCGAGGGAGTACATCGTAACACAACACTTCAACAGATCCACTACCACTCCTATCCTTTAAACCGGCTCCTCAGGGGGTCGCTGCAGAAGCATAGCTATATTCAAAGTCTAGTGGCTTTGCTGGGTTACTGCATCTCAGAATGAGAGCTGAGCTGCAGTAACCTAAAACAGCCATTACACAGAGAATGGCGCTGCCTGCTCCATTCAATGTGCTAGTTTTAGCGCCACCAGTAGCAGCGAAGAGCTAATCGTTGGGGAACCACTGTCGATAAGATATTCATGACCTATCCTGAGGAAAGGCCATCAATAATCGGTGCTCGGAAAACCCCTTTGTAGTGACTGACACCGAACAGAAAGCAGAACTTACATACCTTGTTAGTTTACACAATTTTTTTGTAGACATTTTTAGTGCCTTGAAGTGGTGACACACAATATGATGTGCTTACTTCCTTTCTGCAAAACACAAAGAGAGCCTAAGCACTCATGGTAAACCTGTTTCTGCTTTCCTGTGCGGACCCTGAAATCAGCCTTTTGTTTCCTGTCCACATGTCACACGAGGAAAAGAATGAAAAGGAACTTCCTGATCATGGTCTCCATGTCCACCCTTCTCCTGACAGCAGGAGAGGAGTGATGTATAGGGCACGTACAGCTGAGAGGGCAACCCAGACTACATTTCCTTACAGGACACAGTTAAGATAGGGCCGCCATGCTTTTGCTTTTGCAGAGGTGCTAAGTCCAGATAAGAAACACATCTTCTGCTGGCCGACGTTGTGTAATCTGTCTGTATTATTAAAAGTACAGTGCCCTTGAGTTCAGGAATACGCATTGTTTTAAGAGAGCTTCAAGTGCCTGATATGACATGATCATCTGTACCATTCTGTATTTGCTATAAATCTCCCTATATTAAGGCTGTTTTATCACATAATATCACACAGCCCTAATGGAGCTTACAGTTCAATTTCCCTAAGTCATGCAATTAGAATTGAATCATTTTGAAACTAGTAAAAAAGGCCAGGTTCACACATAGAGAGGGTTAGGCCATTAGGCCAATAGTTGGGCTATATCATGGTTCCATAAAGAAAACAGAGTAGCTATGTTGAGCGCTGACATTTGATTTCTATGAAGCAAGCTGCTATCATAGCTATACAGGTATCATGACAATGGATGTCTGACTGCCTTCTTCCCGCATGGAGCATAGGAAAAAAAAGTAGTCTGAAACCTGCTTCAGAGAGCATGCTGATGTCTAATACAATGTCAGTACGATTTCCTTTCGGCTAAAGCCACAACTAGACTTTTTGTTCTGCATGTAAAGTTTGCAGTGTACAAAGAACACATTAAGTTGCATGCAATCCTGTGGACTACAGCTGTGTAGCCTTAGCCTAATGTAGCCTTAGCTTAATGAAGTGTGCAGAGGCTGGTGACTCCATTCATCAGGGCCTGGTACCTTCCATCACCCTGTAAAGCTTTTATCTTTTAGATATGGAACTGTGTTCTTCTAATGACAGTGGTCCTCGGCCACCACTGCTCCCCTGTTGCCAGTGGGCATGCCACATATGACACTCCAACAGTCCATGCCCATCAGTGTCTCGCTGCCCTGTCCAAACCTCATTGACCTCAGTGTTCTGCTCTTCAGCTTTACTGTCTGTAATGGACATGTGCTTCCTCTGGCTCTTAAAAGGCCAGCACGCACAGCCTAGTCTGTCCAGCCTATGGATAGCATCCCAGGAATATTTAAGACACCCTCCTCTTGCGTGAGGGTGCCTGAGTAATACATTCTAGTTGCTAGTTTCATGTGAAGGTGTGCCACTCTTCTGTTCGTCTGCCTATACCCCAACCCTAGCCTGACCCTTTACTGCCTGACCTGACCACTGCATGTTCCTCATATTGACCCTGTGCCGCTCATTTTGACCTTTGTACTGTTTACTGGATTGCATGAATGTTGACTGTACCAACCTTGGCTTGTCCCTGACTACGGTCTTGTCTGATCTCTCAGTGCTCTGCACCAGTGTCTCTTGACTCCTTGGGTCAGCGCCACTGAACAAAGACCACTCCAAGAGGTAGTGGCCTGATGGTCCCTCTGCAGCGGAGTCCAGATCCCTGTATAAGTTTTAAAAAGTAAAGATCGGGGGGCCACTTAGGGACACCGGTGCAAACTTAGCCTTGATCCAGCCATATTGATTACTAGTCAACCTTAATGTGCATGGTGGCCTCCTGACTTTCTTCCGATGGCAGGGGTAGGAAGGATGGGAAAGGGGTAGGATTGTTCATGGGAAAATAAGCCTCCAGAGATGCCTGGCAGTGGTTTATTCTGCTTTCCTGATCCAAATGTGTATGTATACGGTAGTTTGGAAGAAACAGCTGTTAGCCAAATAAGCACTAGACCAACACCTATTTAATGTTTATGGCCAGCTTGTCTTGTGAAAATCGGTTGCGGTGTTCCAGAGAAAAAAAGTACTTTTTATTTTTAATGCACATATGGAGCAGTTTCCAGTGCTGGCCATGAACCTCAGTGCACTGAATATTTTCCACACAAGCAGCAAGATGGAATTCCAAGACCTTAGTGTCAATGATAACCATTGCGCAAATATGTCTCTATTTTTTCTGGTAGGCATATGGTGATCAACCAGTGGCGGATTACAATAGGGATGTTCAGGTCGGCCGCCCTGGGCCCAGCACCGCTGGGGGGCCCAACGCCGACCCGAACACAGGAGGACACACAGGAAGACATATTAAGAGACATCGGGGAAAATTACTATATTGGGGCAAATTACTATGTGTGGGAAAATTATTATGGAAGATTTACTATGTGGGAGCAAATTATTTTGAGAGGGATTACTATGTGGGGGCAAATTACTATGTGGGGCAGTGTGGGGGAACGACTGTGTTGGGGCAGTGTGGGGGAAATTACTATGTGGGGGGAAATTATAATATGGGGCAGTGTGGGGGCAAATTAGTATATGGGGCAATGTGGGGGAAACTACTGTGTGGGGGAAACTGCAGTGTGGGGGAAATTAATGTGTGTGGGAAATTACTATGTGGGGGCAGTGTGGATGAAATTACTATGTGGAGCATTGTGGGGGGAATTACTAAGTGGGGCAGTGTGGGGGAAATTACTAAGTGGGGCAGTGTGGGGGAAACTACTGTCTGTCAGCAGTCTGGGGGAAATTACTATATGGGGGAAGTGTCTGGTAATGACTATGGGGGGCAGTGTGGGGGAAATTACTATATGGGGGCAGTGTGGGGGAAATTACTATATGGGGGCAGTATGAGAGAAATTACTATGTGGGGGCAGTGAGGGGGAAATTACTATGCGGGGGCAGTGAGGGGGAAATGACTGTGTGGGGGCAAATTATTATGGGGTAATTACTATGTGGGGGCAGTGTGGAAGAAATTACTATATGGGGGCGTTGCTATTAGGGAGGCACTGTAGGGGCAATTCTATTATTTTTGAGGGCCCTATACAGGGATTACTGCCTGGAGCACAATATAGGGTGTTATTATTATTGGGGGCACTCTAGGGGACATTGTAGCTGCTGTGAACACTATAGGGACAATTGGGGTAATGTATCAAACTAGTGTAAACTAGAAAAGGCGTAGTTGCCCATAGCAGCCAATCAGGTTCCGCCATTCATTTTTGACAACTCTTTTGGAAATCCAATTCTACTTTACACCAGTTTGATAAATAACCCCAATTATGTCTACTGGGGTCACTATTTTTTCAGCAGTATAGTATCTGGGATATTGGTGAGCACCAGTATTGGGAGTGGCAGCAGGATGACACTGTCAGGACTCCAGGATGGGGAGGTTGATGGAAAAATTGAGAAATCTAACGTGTCTGTGTAACAAACTCTGTAGAGACGAGATGCGGCCTAAAGAATTTGCCATGGCGGTCTGGGTCAAATGGAGAAGAAGAGGAAAGAAGGTCTAGATGACAGGAGATGTCACTGGATGTATGAGATATGGGGTGTTGTATTCACCTCCATGTCTTTTTTATTACAATTATATGTATTTTAAATTTGGCAACCAAATTTTTCAATTTAGGGCCCATTTTGGGGTAATTTGGGGTATTTTAGTCTGAAGATGTCATATGGCCTACGAGGAGACTGTGGCGCTCACGAAGCACCGCAGCCTCTTCATACAGTAAAAACTAAACTAGAGGGAGGGGCCAAAGTTTGGTAGACAGCCCCGGGCCTATCATGCACTTAATCCGCCCCTGTGATTAACACTTGGATACCATACTGTAGCTCAACTTCCCTGCGTCGAGACTTCTGCGCTTCTCTAATTTTCATTCATCTGCTGTAGTCGTTGGTCTCTTTTTTTTCCGATTCGATTGCTTTTTGCTATAATCATATGCAATGAAGATATGCATGGCCAACATTTAAACAGGCTGCAGATCAATTAGTGGTCTTAGGTTTATCTGATTTTTATCAAAGAAGACAGAACTGTGGGTCGATTGTCAGAGCTTGTGTCAAGTTGACCTTTTCACAAACGTCTACATTGCCAGTCCCCTGGGTTACTTGTTGTCCCCTGTCAGCCTCTGAATGGCAGAAGTCTGTTCTGTTGGAGCACAAAGTATACACAGATGTCTATATTACATTCTCATAGGTGTGACAGCGACTGCATGTTGTATCTATAAACTGTCCTTTAGCCGTGACACTTCCTCAATGATGATAAGCTAATTTATGCAAGCAAATCTCCTTTGTGCAGAAATGAAAGCTAATTGAGTCATTACCAAGTAATTCAGCAAGGAATGCCTTGTATAAACGGGCTTACTTTAGAAATCCTCCTCAAGTGTGTTTTGTGAATCCTAAATGGATGGAAGAAGCTTTAGCTGCCACTCAGCTTCCAGAACAGACAACTTTTACAGACGTGAATAAATTACACCAAGACCAATTAACGCTACATTGTAATCACCTGGAGCATTGCTTGAAGGAGCTGGGCTTATGGTCTTCAGAGGCTTCGGTATCTCAGGTACGTTCAAGGAATCGTTACTTTCCTCTGAAACAAAAGAGCAGATTGTCTAGGTCATTGCAAGCGTGTGGTAATCTCGTTGTTAGACACATAATGCGAGTCAATAAAAGCCAAGAAAATAACAATAGAAACACAAAGTGGTCGTAGATGGTAATAGCCCATCCCTGGAACAATAAGCTATGTGTTGATTGTTGGTGGAGTTCAATACATTGCTTCCTCCGCAGCGATCTATACAAAGGAGGGGAAGTGGGCAAGACAACAGGTAATAGTAGAAACAGCTGCAAAGCAAACATTTTCACAACGGCCTGCCAATATGACTTAATCTGTTCCTCTCATGGTGACAGATTGGTTGGCTTCCCTTGTCCCATCAATCTTTGGCCTCGCTCATGAAATTGTCAGCAAGATTGACAACTCTCAAAAATGAAAACCACAGAGTCCTTTCACGTGGTCTCAAGGAGGCAAAGTCTCTGGTCACTTAGAATCAATAAGCTGCAGATAATTGTGATAGGCCTTCATTGCTCCACAGCACGTCAGACTAAGGTAGACACTCAACACAGGAATGTAACTGAATTGTCTATCACTCCATTGCTCCACATTACACTGTGTAGATTTAAAGAGGACCTGTCACCTCTCCTGGCATGTCTGTTTTAGTAACTACTTGGATTCTGCATGTAGTAACAACTGTGGAGCATCTATTATTATGTGGAGCATCTATTATTAGTAATAGACAATTCAGTATGAACCACCCTGGAAAAAAATGCAAATGCTGCTTCCAGGGGCAGACCGTGAACTTAAATTGGCCCTTGAAAAAAAAAAACAACTAAAAGTGGCCCCATGTTGTAGATCTGAGTTGTCAAAAGGCTGTGCAACACAAGTAGGCAGGGATAACAGAAGTAGGCGGGGCCAGCAATACCATAGTGCAGAACAAAATACCACCCCGGCAGAACCAAATACCTCACTGTAGCAGAAAATACCACCTCCTGTGCAACAGTATGGAACTATCATCCTCCTCATAACAGCAATACAGTTGGATTAATTTCCTACATTAACTAATGCTGCGAGCATCAGATCTTTATGTAACTGTCTGGTGGCCATGATGAGGCCTTGGGCAGCCCCCTGGGCGTCGGCCCACTGGGAAATTTCCCTGTGTGGTCTATGGTCAGTCTGCCCCTGAAATAAATGGGAGGCTGCTTTGAGTCATTCTTTTGGTGCTGATTCTGTGTAGAAATCAGCAGGAAAAACTCTGGGCCCTTACAATTATTCTTTCCACCTTGATGTTAGTAAATGAAATGTCCTACATGGTACATGTTACATGCAATCTGTGTCATTAGCAGACTGTGGGCATCTTAGCGCTCTTAACAAATACATATAAAATACAACCTAGATTCATTCTGGGAGATTTTGATCAATGACTCATTTACATTGATTTACAAAGCCTCACGTAGACGCACAGACAGTAAGTGGTTTTCATAATAATAAATGCTAGTTTATGGGCCTTATGGATTTATGTGTGTACATATGTGTCTATGAGTATGTGGGTCTCTGCTCTTTTTTTAACATTAACCAAAACCAGTTCTGCCATGTAAGACGCTCCATCAAACTGCACAGATGGCTCTGGGGTTTTCATTAGATAGTTACCATGGAAATCATACGGAAAATCTGGAAGATTCTTACAAATAAGCAGCTTGTATTTACATGGCTCTCATCTGCAATGTGGAACTTGTCAGCAAACAAACTTACTATTCCTTCCAAACACACACAGTCCACAAAACCAATCGGACAGGCGGCTGCAAAGAATGGACTGATGACAGGTGAGTAGTACATACTTTTACACTGTCCACACCATCCATTTACTCATACAGATGCCGCATAGCTCATATTTTTCGCCCTATAAGACGCATCTGCCTGTAGTAGCCACCCAGGTTTTAGAGATCATCAGATCTTGGATCAGACCACCAATCAGACCTCAGCTCACAGCCACAATCAGACCCCCAATATTAATCAGACCTCAGATCAGACCCCCAATGTTTTTTAGACCTCAGCTCAGACACCTTTTGTTAATTAGACCTCAGCAGAAACTCCCAAAAATAACTCAGATTAGCCCCCAATGGTAATCAGACCCCCCAAATGCAGGTCACAGCATAGCGTTTGGCACCAGCACACAAAGACAAGGGAGTGGATGTATTCACCACTCCCCTGTCCTACTGTACTAATGAGTTCTTCCATAATGAAAGTGCTCAGTAGTATTCACCCTATAAGACGCACTGGGGTAAAATAGTGCATCTTATAGGGCGAAACATACGGTATATATACTGCATGAGCCCTCTCATACCACTTTTCCCAGCATAGTTAAGCCCTTTCCCGCACTCTACTTGCATTTTTTTTTAAATGCCGTGGAGAGACTGAGCTATAGTGCACTGTACTGGTGCTGCCGTTCCTCACACCCTCTAGGAGTGATTCAATCACTGGCATGAAGATCTTCTTTCTTGTGTCCCACTGCAGTGTTTCCCACCAGAAGGTGGTTTATCGCTCTTATTAACAAAAAATAATAAACAAAATAAGAGTCTTGCAGGTATGATACCCTTTAATGGCTAACAAAAACAGAAGCAATTATGTTACAAGCTCTCAAGACAACTTAGGTTTTAGGCATCTGCTCCTCCCTCTTTTAAAAGTTCTTGAGGACGTGCAGCCAGTATCTTCCCTGCAGTGCCACAGTTAGCCGCTGGCTGACCTATTACATCAGTGTGGGGGGTGGGGGTGGGTTGGGAGAGTTTGATATTATGGATGATTTGCCTTGTCTTTTAAAATTCAGGAAAATTGCGGCAACTTCAGAGCAGTTAGTAACTATGATATAAAATATATTACTTAATGAGGTTTATGCCATGAAACAAATGCATATGAAAAGTCCCAAAAGGCAATTAGGCACTATTTTAAACCACTTTGCACTTTGTGACTGCTCAATACCAATAATAATCTGTGCTATTGTGGGCAGGCTGCTGGGTCATTTTCTCTTTTTTTTCTGTGTACAACTCCCCAAAACCCTGTCATTCACTCTATTGCAAGAATTCTTATGAAAGGACCTTTTAAAGTCAGTCTTGCAGGAGTCTGTGTTATAATTTATCAAATGTCACACACTGAGGGACATTTACAAAGCTCTTTATGCCATTATTGTGATGGAAACAAAATAGCTAAATATGGCACATATGTGCACTGTAATTTGTGACTTTTTTAATCTTCTCGCCACTTTAGAAAAAGGGATGGGACTTCATTGGAGGGGCTTAGCATGGCCCACCGGATTTACTATAACTTGCGCCATAAACGTAAGTTTTAGCTGAAGTCTACGCCAGCCACTGGTGACATGTACCCTTTAAGAGGCATCTGCCTCTTAATAAATTAGGCGCATCTCACACGAGCACAGGGAGATCAAGGCTAGTGTATGGGAATGCTAGTTTTGGAAAAAAAGATAGGGCCGAGGCGTCACAAGTGTAGCTGGCCTCGGATATTACTCAAATTAAACTAAAGAATTAGGAGTGGAAGTAATAAAGTATAATAAAACGTCACTTTTAATGAGATCAAGTAAAAAATAGCTCATAAGGAGAGCTCCCCCATGTATCAAAAAATTGACAAACAACAAATACAGATCAAAGGCACAAGTGATCACCCAGTCAGGGTCAATACTGTGCTAAACAGGATCCTTGGTCCAACTTACAAACCAGCACCGGGATTGTGCCATTGACGGCCGCCTGTGGTATCCTCCAGACCTAGGTCATACATCTGGGTCGGAGGTTGCTGTCGTTTGACCAGAGCCTTGACTCTATGTGCTCTGTGGATCTGATGACCTCACCTTAATAAATAAGTATTTGTATCCATTATGTGGGTTGGACGGTTTAGTGTCCCCTGATGAGTCTAACCGTCCACACAGGTGTTGTGTGACGAAACGCGTTGGGATGCCACCCCACCTCGTTGTAATATGATATATTTTTTTGAGGCCACTCATTGTGTCTTTATCTGCATTTGTATATTTGGTAGGCCCGGGTTTCACCTATAGCTATCCGGTCCAAACACCCCTCTCCACCTTGCTGCTTTACTAGGGACAGCGTTCATAGGGGCAGGATCCGGCATTGGGCCACCCCTTGCGGGGTTTTTTGGACCCAGTGATAGTTTTCCTAGGGCACACCAGGCCAAGTAGGGGAGCATCAGGGACTTTTCACCACAATTTCCCCCGGGATGTATTTACCCCTACTGCTTGACCAACTCCTTTACTGGTGAATTCACCCGCATGTGGTGATCTTGAGTTGGACCAAGGATCCGGTTTAGCACAGTATCGACCCTGACTGGGTGATAACTTGTGTCTATGATCTGTATTTGTTGTTTGTCCATTTTTTGATACATGGGGGAGCTCTCCTTATGAGCTATTTTTTACTTGATCTCATTAAAAGTGACGTTTTATTATACTTGATTACTCCCACTTCTAATTCTGAATGCTAGTTTTGATAAATGTCCCTCATTTACTGGACTAAGATTTCAACAATTTTTTTGACTACTTAATAAGTTGCAGTTGATAAATTTGGCATCTATCACAATGATCAACCCTGTAAAACCAGACATCCTGCCTAGTACGGTTGATCATGGTGTCTAAAATAAGCTCTTTTTCTCTGAAATCAATGTTACCGATACAGAGAAATTCTTAATTTTAGTTATATGTAAAAGAGATACTCAGAGCACCAAGGGACTGGTCTAGCCCCTCAGAGAACCACTTCACCTCTGCCTCTCCTTATTGCCACTCTCCCTCCCAGTAAGATTGACAGAGTCAGGCATCCTCGCTGCTGCGATACCTGGTCCTGAAATCTTGTGCATGGATTGATGGCAGTACCATTGGCGAATGTGCATGTCTCTTCATGTCTGTATACTTAGTTTTAGGGTAATGAAAGGTCCTCTTTAAATTACTGAAAATAATGCATTAAAACATAGATGCAAACATTATATGTGGACTAAGCCCTTACTCTGATATGATAAAGTCTAAGAGTCTCAGCCAATATATTTTGATCAAAACACATCTGTGCCCGCCTACCAGCACCAAGGTGGTCTCAGTCAAGCAGGTCCTACTCTAAACATACCTATGCCGTATGGGCATCTACATTCAGGAGAGCAGACCCTGCACATATAGTGTGCTGTTTCCTGTTAACTCCATGTGCAATCCAGCAGTCAAGAAGTGGAGGAGCCCATACCACTATATGTGCCATCTAATCAAGGTCGCCTGTGGGATGGGCAGAGCAAAAGTGGCTCTGTGCTGGCGGTGGATCCTCCGAAGTTATGTAAAGGCATCAGCCTCTACATAACTCTGGTGGATCCACTTCCAATTCTAAATCCAAGGCAGCTTCCTTTCTGGTGTGGATTTAGACCATGTTCTAAGCCTAAAACAGGCGTAGAAAATTGGATGAGATGGGCCTGCCTGCCAGCCCGTCCCCTTTCCTCGCCCACACCACGCCCACTTTTTTAGACCTGGCATGAGCAAGGAAACGCCACAGATTGCGACACAAAGAACCTTAGCGCCACAGTCTGCACCAGAAACGCCTAATGTAGACTTATTTCTGTTCGCAAATAACCCCTTCGTTTTTTTCACTCCCATCAGTATAAAAGGCTACTCTAATCTGCAAAAATGGACAGGAATAGGACTTGCGGTGAGATTCTCAGATGTATGAATAGCTCCATTGAATTGTATGTTTTAAAAACAGATAGCACACAGAATTAAAATACAGTCATGTGCATGAGCCATAAACAGTGTAGCAATTCCTAATATGCGAGAACTCCACATTTATAATTCTAATGCAAATATTTAGTGTAAAGAATAATATTTCACATTTATGGATTCATATAGTAAACACTAGATCTACATGAAGACATAAATGTGAGTAGCCAGGATTAAGATTTCTAGGTAGATGGCTTTGTTTAAGGAAGTACTTCTTCCACACACCTATGTAGAGTATGAATTATAGGATGATATTTCCTTCCTATTATTATGTCATATGCACTAACTAAATATTTAATTCCAGTAGGGTATTGCACAGAAGCTCTATTTTTCATATGTACAGCAGAGGCATGGCAGTAATTTGTATGCTTTGTAAACTAAAAATATTTGCACGTACTAGTGTGTCTGCTCCTAGAGTCTGTCCAAAAATTGGAGCAATATGGTGCAAGAGTTTTTTCCAACCAACTAGAAAAAGGTTGGGCCTACTAGGAAGGGGGGAGCTCTGCTAGAGGGGGGGCAGGGGCTAAGATGCAACATTTTGAGTTACTATTCTGGTGTAAAAAATTATTTCTCCAAGTGATCCAACCAATTGCAGGTATAGAGGTATAGAGTTATATTTGTGCTGCAAATAACGTATATAATTATACAATGTGAACTGTAAGCTGTTTTTTAAGGGGAAGTAAGCATTTTATTTCTTTCATTTTATTCTGAATATTTGTGTCCCATACAGTCAAATGGCTTTTTCTGGCGTGATTTATTATTATTTTTTTTAAACACAGCATGTTCACCAGAGATTTTAATACGCTTTTGAAGGAAGTCTGTCACCAGGAAAGTCACTGTTAAGCCAGGCTTAATAACTTTTATGTGCTAGCTCAGCTGAAGGTAATGATACCTTTTCATTGCTTTATACCAGAGAAAAAATATATATAATCTGTATACAGATGAGCAGTTAAGTGCCACAAGGACGGGTCCAAGTTACTCTGTGCACCCTTGCTCTTTCTATTTTCTCTGTCAGCCCCTCCCTTCCCTTTCTGATCAAAAGGGCCAGGTTTCTGCATAGTCATCTCGCCTAGCCCTGTCCATCATTTAAAGGGCCCGATCCAGGGGTCCGTTAATAAGTTACAGACTCCATTAATGGCTTCAATCAAGGAACACTAAACACACAAAATGCACACAAAAAAGGGGGGAAAAAGAATGCTAGCACTTTCTCCTTTCAATTCTTCCTTTAGTCATATTTTATCTCATATTACAGTTAAAACTTAAAATATCAAAGGAAATCTTCTGTATTCGATAGATCATCCATTCACCCCCCTTTCCGCCTCAGAGTCTTTTGACAGGGTGTAAGACAGCTGACTGGAGCAGTAGCCTCCCTGCTGATTATTAATCCCACCCAGGCATTGGATTCAACTAGTTTCCTCAGGTTCTCCAGATCCAGTCGTTAAAATGACAGCGGCAGCTGGAGATGAGCGCTTCCATTCCATAGTTTAGCTCCTTAGGCTTTTCAAAAGTTGGGTGGTATGTGTGTGTAGTGTATATATGGTGTATTTATGTATTTGTACCATGTATATGGTGTATTTATATGTGTTGCATATATATTTTGTATGTATATGTAAACATGTGTCGTGACGCCGCTTGTCCGCCGTTGAGTAGGGAACCTGTTGTTAAAAATTGGAATCCCACCCCTTGGCTAACCACAAGCCCTCAGTTGGATCAAATCAACCAAGGATTAAAGGGGTTCTCCCATCTTTTAATATTGATGACCTATCCTCAGAATAGGTCATTAATATCAGATCGGCGCGGGTCGGACACCCGGGACCCCTGCCCATCAGCTGTATAAGGAGACAGAACGCCTCCTGTCTCTCTTTCTGCTCTGCTGCATTGCCATAGACATAGCAGTGAACAGAAAGGGAGACGGCATGTGCGCACTGCGTGAACCGTCTCCTCATACAGCTGATCAGCGGAGGTGCCGAATGTCAGACCCCCGCCGATCTGATATTAACGACCTATTGTGAGAACCCCTTTAACTCTGTGATCTCTGCAAGATTTCTCATGCAAAAAAATGCTGCAGACTAACAAACGGTTAGGGCCTCTATATTTCTTGTTTAATTTTATTGCATTTCTATGTTTAGCGTTCCTTTAAGCTGTTTGTTTTGAGCAGACATGCTTAGAGTAATTATTATACGCTTTTTATGCCAAAACACACTATAATTGATATGTTGAGAACACACAAATTATGTAGGTCCTATAATTAAAATGAACTGACTTTATATGACAAATGTCCCATGAAGATAAACTATAGAATTCATGAAAGGATCTATGACGTGGTATTTTTTTTGTTCCAAACTATAACGAAAATAGATGAATCTTCCACTTCGTGTTCCTTGTGCGAATGCTGAAAATGATTTAGACTTGTATGGGGTTTTAAAAGCTCTTCTCCCTGATGAATCCTGAATGAATGATGTGCCCCCTAGTAAAATGCATCAGCGGCCATACAGCTTGTAAGTTTTAGAAATGACCATGATATAAATAATGCGAGTTTAACTTATTTTTGTATGTTTTAGCTGAATGACATACTGATATAGAACAGAGCTCGGTGCTTCATCCTCCAAACAGCAAAAAAATGTGAAGCATTTACAAGCTGTGCTTCATTTCAAAACGCGGCCTCTTCTGTACACAGAGACAAGGAAATTTTGGTAACTGCGGTTACTGTAGACTGAGATAAACTTGGCCCAGATGAGACTAATGCCAGAGAACATAATTCATAGGACATGGGACAATCTTCTTACTGTACTACACTTTACAAATAGGAAATCCAGCCTTTGGCAGCTTATACAGGAAAAGTCTGGCTCCCAGATGCTTCTTTCTATCCCACAATCGCTTAGAAATTGTTTAGAGAACAGATTTTTTGCACTTACTGCATGGGTGACCCGCCGACAGACCCGAAGAGAAGAATTAAAGTCACCAAACACATAAAACTAACAAGTTCCTTCTTTTGCTGTTTTCATTGCTCTGTCAATACTAGTTTAATTCTAAGCTCTGGAGCACAAAGGTCAAGAGTGGTATTAATGTGATGGCGACTAAGATTTGGTATTTCTTTCACTGAATTTTAACGCTCAAGATTAGGTCTTACTTTGGGATTAACCCCTTTGTTTTTGGAAATGATACAACAGCGAGTTATGCTATAAAGCTAGAATAAGTTGTCCCATAGTTCTTTAACTTATTCAAGCTAATTTTGGAGACAACGTTTTTGTTATTTCCTTCCTACCTTCCAGGAGTCATGAGTTTTTCATTTCACCTTTGGCAAAGCTGGGCTTTTTTTTTTTTTTTTTTGTGTGGAGCGACATTTTTTAAAATATAATGTAACTATTAAAAAAAAACATTGTGGGGTGGTATTGAAAAAAAAAAAACATCATTCCATAATTGTATTGCATTTTATAGTTTTGATGTTGTATTATTTTTTTTCATAAAAATGTAAAAAATTACTTTGTGCTGTCATTATGACACCCACAACTTTTTAAAAAAATCTTTCATAGATGGAGCAGCGTGAGGGCTTGGGGTTTTTGTTTGCGAGATGAGCTGTAGTTTTTATTGGTACCATTTTGAGGTAGCATTTTATATTCCATATTTTTGGCAAGTGAATTGGCCAAAAAAATAACAATTCTGGCATTGGGAATTCATTCACAGTGTGGGATAAATAACATGATATTTTAATACTTCAAAAACGTTATTAACTTTTTTTGTTTAGTCCTCCTAAGGGACTTTAATTGCAATTGTTTGATTGCTTCTACAATACACGGTAGTACTCCTGTATTGCATTGTATTGTGATTTTAAAGTTATTCTAATACACGGTGTCTGAGGAGCAATAAGAACACTTTGGCTGCCATGCCAACTGCTTGACAACTCATAAATGCAGATTGGGGGATAGAGGGGACCCCTACCTTATGTTTAGCCACTCAGATAGTGGGCCATCTTAGAAGCTAAATGATCAGGACACTCAGATATCCAAGTTCTCATGATCTAAGAAAAAATATCCCAGAAATTGTTAAACCAAAGGGATGTCTTACCCCTTAAAATTGTAAGGAGCCGCTGACAGGCATGGGTCTTCTACCCTGACTTCTGGCAAAAAGCTCATCTTGCCAGGTAAAACCACAGTCATTTTGATGAATGGCCCACTATGTAATAGACAGCTTGAGTAGCCAGGGCAAAAGCTTGCTACCAGCTCTCCTCTCCATCTCAAAGAAGAGGGTCCTGAATGGGTAACTTCTTCTCTATGACTAAAGGCATATAAAACAGTATATGGGCAGGGGTAGTCATAATGGGACAACCCCTTTAACATCCTCCTACCTGACTCCTAGAGTTAAGCACGACCCTCCTAGACCTCTGGTAGAACCATTAGGAACAAAAAAACACAAACGGTGCACTCACCTGGCTATGGGCTTAAAGGAGGCATGGATAACGCCGGGAGCCTGGGCGTCAAGGTAAACATCCAAATAAAGATAAGGAGGTCCAGCTTCCAAAAAAAACGTGCCAACTTTTATTATTTCAGTGCATTAAAAACCAAAAAGACAGTCCATGTCATGACATGAACTGTCTTTTTGTTTTTTAATGCACTGAAATAATAAAAGTTGGCACTTTTTTTTGGGAAGCTGGACCTTCTTTGCTTTATTACAATAATAGGGTCAGGAAGACATTAACATCTGGGTTCTCTACAAAATGTGTACAGGAACATACGCAGGTCTGAAAACACTGTGGACCAGCTTTTCTTCTTTTCACTTCCATCATTTATTTAATGTTAAAGGGGCTGTCCCATGAAAAATATTCAACATTTTTCAAACCAGCACCTAGATCTGAATACTTTTGTATTTGCATGTAATAAAAAATTCAGTATAGCCACTAAGTTACTCACTGAAATCTGTCTGTATAGCGCCACCTGCTGTTTGCTTTTTTTTAAATTTCTCTGTCCTGCTCTCTGAGATGGAAGCACATGCTCAGTTGTAACCTTCAACTACCACCAATGGCAGTAGAAAGGACATGCCCCTGAGAAAGTGCACACCCCTGAACTGTCAACTTGAAATAAATCTAGCAGAGTAATTGGAGAAATGAATGCGGATATCTCTGGATCCATGTGAGGTACAGGGCTGGTTCTAGCTTTGTTAGAAAGCGGATGTCATATTTTGTTAGAATATCGCATTTTCATTTTTTATATTAATCATGGGATAACCCTTTTAAGCCCTGCTCACTAAACCATACAGACCAACTTGCAATGTTCCTCCCTGCACCATAGAAAGGAAGGCTCAAAATCAAGCATTGAAGAGGACTAACAGACCTGTAAATGTTGTTTGCCTGACATGCATTCAATGCTGCATCTTTCATGGAGAAGGATCTAGCACTGTAAGCCGTATCCAAGATCTCTGCATGGAGGGAGCGGTAATGTTTTCAGGGGCACACTTTGGGCATGTAGACACTCCATGAGCATCTGCTTTCAGCGCTGCTCTTAAATCACAAATTCTGCTAATGAATGCACACATTACTCCGTGCACAACTTTGATTTTCTCATAGACGCTCACCAAATCTGTTACATATAAATTCAGTTTCTCTGTATACCTGGAGGTAGAGTGCGGAATTCTAGCTTTCTAGGGATGTGGTATTTTATAAAATCTTACTAAACCATAACCTTTTGCTTGTATGTTTGTGTTATTTTTATTATTTACAGATGTTACAGATCCCTGCTTGTCAGTTTGCATTTCCATCACTACATTATATATTTCTGCCACTAGGCGGCAAGTGTTAAAATAACGTCACCATCTGGTGCATTAGAAATGAAACTGTATCTGCAGGAACCAGCTAGAAATGTAATAACTCCTATAAGTTGACATTCAGGTCTGATATGTCAGTAAATATGCATTTATGACACGGTTTTTATTGAGTAGGGATGATGATCTGGGTCCCCTCAGTTTGCATTTAATAATTAATAATGGCAAGATTAAATCATTCAATGTCATAGGAAGGGATTACAAAAAAAAAGAGAGAAGTATTCTGCCTTATATACCCCCACCCCTCTATTTACGATCCACCCTGACATGATAAAAGTGTATCAAAACGGCACTTGTGAAAGTACCCTCAAAGAGTACTTCCTGAGCATTATTACTGTGCCTGGCTAGCAAGAACTGAAGTACATGCCCTGCATTAACCTTTCTTTTTCTCTATTTTCATTCTGGTTGAGCTTCTATGGAGAAAATCTCATTGCAATACGTGAGTGTACAAGACCATGATGGCTGATGTACTGAAATTGTGGGACAAGTGTTGCCCTTTAATATATGATATTTCCCGGAAAGCTTTAGCCCCAGCAAAAGATGACAAATATACCAGTTCATGTAGGTCATTAAATTAGAGTAGGTAAGAAGCAGAGAATTCCCATAAGGACGGACCCTTTTCATTATAATGGCTCTATTTGTGCCATTATCTAGAATCAGTATTGTTATGTGCCGCCAAGTAAACACTTGCAGCAAGCAAATTTCAAGGGAATGCAGTGTCAATTCTGGAGACCTTTTATTGCAGTGTATTGTAAATTACTGTATTGTCATTTTCAGACGGCTGCCCATGGCTATTAGTAACATACACCTGAAAGAAACTTTAATAAGGCACTACAATGCAAAATCCAATCACAAAATGACGTTTTTCAGTGTGTTGCTGCATTGTAACTAAAGATAAAAGATACTTTCTCCCCTTTTATGTGAACACTTATATTTAAAATAAGGGACTGATATAGAAATGCCAAACCAAGGTTTCAATCAAACTTCATGTCTGCATGTCATATAGCTCCTATATTGGTCCTATTACATGGTACAATCAAGCGAGATTTAAAGGGAACCTGTCACCGCCAAAATGCCCCCTAAACCGCCCACAGTACCTCATACCTAAAGTCATCTCGTTTCTAATGATGTCCTTGGCTAATTGGTCTGATGGGCAAGATTGCAGGAAAGCAACTTTTATTCTGCCGTGCGTCGTATGCAAGTGAGGAGCTTGAAATCAAGGGGGCAGTGGCCTCAACGCTTGAAGTCACGCTTGCTGCATCCCCTTCCTGACCGTTTGCATTTGACTGGTGTTTTTTTTTTTTCATGCCCGATTCCCCAGGATGTCTTGCTCCTGTACCATCAATCTTGTATTCTGCGCCTGCATAGTGAGCCCTGCTGTAGTGCACCTGGCTTTATAGGCTCATATCGCAGTCGCCAACTCACTGGCATGAGCCAAGCCAAGTACCCTGCAGCAGTGCTTTTTGCACAGGCTGAGAAAAAAAGATCGACTGGTACAGTACAGGAGCGGAATCTCCTGGGGAATGGCACATCAAGAAACAAAAACAAGCCATCGACCAAACGCGAACGGGAAAGAAGGGGATGCAACAAGCTTAAAGGTGTTCTCCAGGAATTAAGAAAATTAAAATACTTAAATATTATTTTATTATAAATAGATTCCCAAATACCTTTCATTAGTTAAAATGGCTTGTTTTTACTATGGAGCAATCATTAGGAGAAATAAAATGGTCACCATCCTATTAGTACACACAAAACCTGTCACACAGCAGGACAAGTTACTTCACAAGATTGAGGTAAAATCCTCCTCTCTGGAGGAGGATCTTGAATAGAGCTGATCTTTAGCTGCATCTCTGTGGGAATGTAGTTCATGAGGAGACATGAAGTACAGAGAGGACAGACAGGACAGACTGTGGTAATGTGGTGCTTTGGTAATGGAGACTGCAGACAAGTGCTGCTGCTCATTATCCACATCCCCCACCTCCTCTCTGTACTTCATGTCTCCTAATGGACTCCATTCCTACAGAGATTCAGCTGAAGATCATATTAAACCGTATTCAGGATCATAATCCCTGACAAGTAGAGCAGACAGGAGGATGAGGCAGCTCTTTACCTCAGTGTTCTGAAGTAACGTGTCCTCCTGTGTGATTAGGATGGGTTTTTTGTGTACTAATAGGACGTAAGCCATTTTATTTCTCCTTATCATTGCTTCCTGGACAAAATGAGCCATTATTACTAATGAAAGGTATTTTGGAATATATTCATAATAAAGTAATTTGTATTATCACTTTCTTAATTCCCAGAGAATCCCTTTAACTTTAAGCTCCTCATTTGCACACGGCGGAATAAAAGTTGTTTTCCAGCGATCTTGCCCATCAGTTGAAGTATCCAAGGACATCATTAGAAACCAGATGACTTCAGCTGCGAGGCACTGCGGGTGATTTAGGGGGCATTTTGGCAGTGACAAGTTCCCTTTAAAGAGATATTCCCATTTTAAGTTGGCCATAAACACAACATGACGATTGAACATTATTTCTCCCAACTCCAAAATACACTTGCACTCTTGGCTGAGATCAATGAGTTCTAATGTCTATGCCTAGCTTAAAGGGGTAGTCTTATCTCGCTGTTACTAAGGTTAGATGAAAATAAGCCCTTACCACCAGGTGGACAGGAAACAGTGAGCAGGCCGGCATTCGCTGTTTCAGTAGCTACTACTGCAGTGCACGGGAGCTACAGAAACAGAGTAGCACATAAATCTATGCTACCTAACGTTGAAACAGCATAACTTGCTGTACTACTCAGTTTCCATAGCTCCTATGTACTACAATAGGAGCTACCGATACAGCAGAGCACTGAACTGCTCCGTTTTCCGGCCACCTGGTGGTCTTGGCTTAGTCCCATCTCGCCTTGGTAATGGTGAGATGAGACTACCCCTTTAAGATATTAATAGCACTGCAGTCTCCTTTCCTCTGTAATGTAACTTCAATAGATCCCACAGCCACCTCTCTGTTGATGTCAATGGTAGTAGCAGACACTGTAGACTGATTTGTGATGAAGGGAATTTTTGCTTATTGGACATTGGAGATTTATGTCTATCTCCGTGTTCCGTCCCTTTCATTCCGTTCCTAGACTGTTGTCTTTGTTTCCTATATAACCCCCTTATACTGTGTATTATTACACCCCTTCCAGTCCTTCATACACCCCAGGAGTAACATATAACCCTCGTAGATACTTAATTACTTATGTAGAAAAATAGTTTACTGATAATATAGAGGAAACAAAGCAATGGACATTATACATAAAAATACAGACACTACAAATAACATAGAGGACACCGCCACACACAGCTGCCTCCGTTCCTGCCCTCCCTGAATGCTAAGCAAATGTGGCTAATAAAGTGTATGTATATACAGTATATCCAGATTCCCCCAATATACTTTCTTCTGGATATACACTTCTAACCAACTCACATCCAGTACCTGACCATTAGTGCATATAGAGACTCATGCATAAATAGCATATATAATCTACTGGTAATACAATTGAAGACTACAAATACTTGTCTATATGCACACATATAAAGTCTACTGGGATATTATACTTATATACATACACATATAAGTTTACATATAACTTGCTCCTGAAGTGATGTTGGTCCAGGGGGGTCCAGGAGGAGAGAGAGAGAGAGACTTTGTTTCATGTCACCTATATGTTCCTGTGTCCCAGCCCCCACCATGGACTCTACCCTGTGACCACCCAAATATCTTCCCAGTCTGTTGACCAAGAGAATGTCGTCCAACTGCTTTTACAATGTACCCTTCCTGCCTTTGATATGCTAACAAGGGACACAATGACCAAATGGCTACTGGCCATACTGATATCACTCAATGGGTGAATACCACTGGATAACAACATACACTATATCCAATTAAGGGATATTTGTGTGGTCATCAGGCTGAGAGCCATATTTTTCTGTAACAATTTGAATTGGTAAAGGGAGCCTCATGACCCCTATTGTCCCAAACAGTGAGGATCCCAGCGAATATGCCATCAATTTTCTAGCTGGTCATACTCATTTAATAAATGTCGGGCAACCATGGCTTGGTCGATAGAGATGGCCCGAACTATTCGCCGGCGAACAGTTCCCGGCGAACATAGCTTGTTCGCGTTCGCCTCTGCCGGGCGAACATATTCGATGTTCGCGTTCGCCCCTATACTTTATCATTGAGCAAACTTTGACCCTGTACCTCACAGTCAGCAGACACATTCCAGCCAATCAGCATACCCTCCCTCCCAGACCCTCCCACCTCCTATCTAAACGCAAGGATAGGATCCATCTTACATTCATTCTGAAGCTGCAGTGTTAGTAATTGTAAATCGCAATGCGATTAATATAACCTGTATTATTCGTACGATTACAACTTAGATCTGAGTTCCAAATGGCTGTATTGCTAGAATATATTAACGAAGATAACTAATATAGCGCTATATTCTCAATCTTCGTTATATTCTAACAATAAAACCATTAGGAACTCAGATCTAAGTTAATTCAATGCGATTAATATAACCTGCATTAATCGCATTGCGAATTCAACTTAGAGCTGAGTTCCTAATGGTTGTTGCATTGCTAGAATATACTGTCTATATTCTAGCAATACAGCACATTAGGAACTCAGCTTTAGTTGTATCGCAATGCGAATAATACTAGAAGTATTAATCGCTTTGCGAATCCATTTGATGCCTCTGTTTGATTGTATATGACTGGTTGACTATGACTACCACCAACGCTTCTGCTGCCTCCAAAGCAAGATATCTGAACCCCCAGGGGCCATTTGGGCATTTTTAATAGAAAACGCATAAAAACGCATAAAACGCGATCTGCGTTCTTATACTTTTCATTTTTTAGTTTATTCTTTGTGTATTTTGCCACATTTGGTTGCATATTTACATTTGGTATAGGCCAGTGATGGGCACGCAGTGATGGGCAACGTGCGGCTCTCCAGTTGTTGCAGAACTACAACTCCCAGCATGCAAAGCCTGTCTATAGCTATCAGCCTACTGCAGGGCATGGTGGGAGTTGTAGTTTAGCAACATCTGGAGAGCCGCACGTTGCCCATCACTGGTATAGGCAAATATGGTAGTCTAGATCATGTGTCTATACCAAAACCTAGGATCATTGTTTGACAGCATATTTTCTAAGCCATGTAGCTGAATATAGATTTGGGCAGAGTAATGATCTAGACTACCATATTTGCCTATACCAAATGTAAATATGCAACCAAATGTGGCAAAATACACAAAAAATTTAACTAAAAAATTAAAAATTAAAAACGCAAATGCGTTTTGATGCTTTCTATCAAAAACGCCCAAATGGCCCCTGGGGTTTAGATATCTTGCCTCGGGGGCAGCAGAACATTGGTGGTAGTCATAGTCAACCGTCATATTCAATCAAATAGAGGCATTAAATGGATTCGCAAAGCGATTAATAATTGTAAGTATTATTCGCATTGCGATTACAACGTAGAGCTGAGTTCCTAATGGTTGTATTGCTAGAATATAACGTATATTCTAGCAATACAACAAACCATTAGGAACTCAGCTCTAAGTTGAATTCGCAATGCGATTAATGCAGGTTATATTAATCGCATTGCAAATTACAACTTAGATCTGGGTTTCCTAATGGTTGTATTGCTAGAATTATATAACGAAGATTGAGAATATAGAGCTAAATTCCCAATCTTAGTTATATTCTAGCAATACAACCATTAGGAACCCATCTCTAAGTTAAGTTCGCAAATATGATGTCCCAACTCCCAAACTATTCACCGCGAGTAGTTCCCGCGAACATAGCTTGTGCGCGTTCGTCGCGGCGGGCGAACATATGCGATGTTAGGTCCACCCCCTATCATTGAGTAAACTTTGACCCTGTACCTCACAGTCAGCAGACACATTCCAGCCAATTAGCATACCCTCCTCCCAGACCCTCCCATCTCCTGGACACAGCATCCATTTTAGATTCATTCGGAAGCTGCAGTCTTAGTGAGAGGAGGGACAGTGTAGCTGCTGCTGAGATTTAATAGGGAAATTGATAGCTAGGCTAGTTTATTCAGTGTCCACTCCAGTCCTGAAAGACTCATCAGATCTCTGCTGTAAGGACTGCGTCCTGACAGCACCCCAAAAAGCCCTTTTTAGGGCTAGTACATCAGTCTCCCTCCCAGACCCTCCCACCTCCCATCAAAAAGCAAGGATGGCATCCATCTTAGTAGTTAGAATCGCAATGCGATTAATACAGGTTATATTAATCGCATTGCGAATTCAACTTAGAGCTGGGTTCCTATTCTCAATCTTCGTTATATTCTAGCAATACAACCATTAGGAACTCAGATCTAAGTTGTAATCACAATGCGATTAATATAACCTGTATTAATCGCATTGCGATTACAACTTACCACACTCTGCGTCAACTAGATATTTTTCCATGGGAGTTTTGCCATGGATCCCCCTCCGGCATGCCACAGTCCAGGTGTTAGTCCCCTTGAAACAGCTTTTCCATCACTATTGTGGCCAGAAGGAGTCCCTTTGTTTTTTAAAATTCGCCTGTCTATTGAAGTCTATGGCGGTTCGCACTGTTCGCATGTTCGCGATCATTTGCGGAAGTTCGCGTTCGCTGTTCGCGAACTGAAAATTTTATGTTCGCGACATCACTATTGGTCGACAACTATCTATCCCAATTGAATTCCCCCATACACATTTGGTTTGGCCACTGTGTTCAATGGGGCGGGAGGAGAAAGCCGCTACCAGTCACCTCTGGCGACAACTTATCTTTTGGGAGAACAGATCAGACAAAAATATTCACTTGTTTTAGCCCAGTTCTTCTTTTTCCTGAGATCATCTTTTGGGGTAGAGTTGGGAGCTCCTTATACACATTAGATTATCAGCCAAAACCTACTATTCTTAGTGGATTTGGCTGACAATACACTAATGTGTATGGGGTCCTTTATACTGTATATGGTTTTACTTGGGTTTCCATTATACAAATATGCCCAGACTTTTTAGAGGCATAATGGTAACAAATTGAACAATCATTAGGATTTGATGTTTGTTTAGGGGTTTCATGGTATAGTCATACCTGGGAGTTCTTCATAAATGTCTTCATGGTCATCAATGAGAGATGGCTGGGTCACATCATCATACGTTTCCCCGTCTACATAAAAAATAAAAAATAAACATAAAGGGCTTCTTCAGATGCATGTACCGCAGATGTAAATGCTTTAGATAGAATAAAGATTTTTTTCTTTCTGATAATAATACAACATTTAGGATCAATCAATACAAACCTCATATGTTGCTTATTGCATTTTAGGCTTGCATTGTTCAATATGTTGGATGCACCAGTAGAAAATGAAACGTAGCTTATTCCCAAGGGAAGAGGCACACCATGCCCCCCAAAGTTATACTAATCTAATCCCCAATTCTGAAACTGCACAGTCAGCTATGCTGAAGGAGTTACTAACCTGTAGTCCCTCATGGATCGGTAGGGATTAGAGATGTACGGTATATCTTTAAGGGCTTATTCACACGAAGGTGGCGTGTTTTGCGGTCCGCAAATTGCGGATCCGCAAAACAGGGATGCCGCCCGTGTGCCTTCGGCAATTTGTGGAACGGAACGGACTGCCCTTTATAGAAATGCCTATTCTTGTCTGCAAAACGGACAAGGATAGGACATGACATCATTTTTGCGGGGCCACGGAATGGAACAACGGATGTGGACAACACACGGAGTGCTGTCCTCATCTTTTGCGGCCCCATTGAAGTGAATGGGTCCGCACCTGAGTTGCAAAAAATGCGACTCGGATGCGGAACCAAACCACGGTCGCGTGAATGAGCCCTAAGAGTGAGGTGGGAGTCTTCTCTCTCTGAAAAACAGTTGCATTTTCAGCTTTTTAGCAGAGGGTAACTTTAAATGGTGTACTGAGAAATGGTTGTCAGCATTCCCCTTGTCAATAGAGTCTGTTCCTACAAGGTTCGACAGTACTGATTGGACAGTGTCACATAGTCTACAGGCACACCAAGTTTACATTTACATTCCAAAACTACATCAGGAAACCAGAACGTGTACCTGTGCCCATAAAGTGATATTCCATCTCATAAAGTGAGGGCATCTCACAAATAAATGCCATCACTTAGTGATTGTGGGTTTCTGACTTCTGGGTCCCACACCAAGCCTGAAGATGAAGGTACCGAAGGGTTGATTCGGCGATTTCACATTCTTTCCCAGCATAGCAACACCCATAATGGAACCAATTGCAGTTGAGGACAACTGGAGCACCACTTTGCTGGGAACAACGGTGAAGGGGCTGCAGCACTGAATCAGGACTGTGGTCCCTTCAGTCTCAGGATCGGTGGGCATCCCAGCGGTGGGATCCCCATGAATCATAAGGGGATGGCATATTCCAACAATATGTCCTCACTTTATGAGAAGGGAATACTCACAGTATGAGCATGCATATATGTAATAGGACATCTCACATTTCAGTTGGGTATTTCTGTTATGTACCTTCTTGAATTGCATGTACCCACTCTTCTGCCTCCTTGGGGGTTGCAGCAGCAAACTGAAAAAAAAAATGTAAGAGGGATAGGCACAAACGATTTTCCAGCTGAAAATGCTAACATTCATGTCACTTCTTTATGGAAGCATTAGCAATTCTTTACGTGTCTACTGATACTTTTCTTGCAAGGATGCTTCTTATAATGTACAGTTAATTTTGACAAATTTACGTAATTGGAGCAGAGGATGATGGATTTGAAACTCTGATCAGCAGCTGGCAGCTGGGCAGAAAAAAACTGCTTCTCTTCATCAATGTCAAAGCCAAAACTGATGAACGAAATTTGCCCTTGACAATTAGAAGACACCCGTGAATATATCTAGACTGCTGGGTATAGTTTTCTTAAAAATGTTCCTGTCAGATTCCAACACATTACCTGACAAGTTAATTAAATGATTTTCAAATGCAATTTTAGATATTTAGAGTGTATTAGAGTTACATTCTGTATTGATGCAGAGATGATAGAGCTTTGAAATGCTCCACTGGCATATGAGTTTGGGCTGATTCCCTCATACCCCCTGGCGGCCATGTTTTGTGATTTAGCATTTAAGGTGTTTGTATTGATAAATCTGCATTTATCTTCTGGGAAATTCAGCGTTTCTGTACTATATCACAAACTACATAGAAAAAAAAAAAAACTGACAGTGGTAAAACATAAAAGAAGGAACAATAGAAGCGATATGCATGTAGCCTTTTAATTTGGAGGACATGAACTTTATCGGAATTGTTTTTCTGCTTATATTCCCCTATGCATCAGCACACTGCAGATGTGCCTGCCAGTTAGTGAGCTGTTACAACCCAAATGTTCTTCGTTCTCCTAGCCTGACGATCTTACAGTTTTATCAATTTCGTTTAAAGCGTAAAGAGTCCGAACCTGATAGACGCGTTTATCAGGCGCGTAGATTTCAAAACAGCAATCTTTCTTTCCATCCTTGCGTAGCGTATTATTTATCCTGGCACTGTACCCTTCCAGAGAAAATTCACCTTTCTGCTGTTTGTCTGTCAGAGATAAAGAAGAGTAGCACCTGTAGTTAAATCCCTAGTGGCCGGCCATCAAAATGAAGCGGGGGCAAAAGGCGTTGTGCTTAGAGCTTTTAGAAAATTGCTGAGAATGACAGTCAACAAAAAATCTTTTCCGAAAATCTGCGCACCAGGATGATGAAAAAAATTAAAACATCTTGCTCCAAGCATTTTATAACAGAAAAAAAACTTGGCAAAACATCCACACCCTCTGTAGGAGAATTTAGGTAAAATAAAATAAACCTTTATTAGGGGTTTTCCAGGAGTAAAATATTGATGATCTATCCTGAGGATATACTGTATGATCATGGAGGTCTGACTCCTGTTCATAGGCTAAATGTCCTATAAGTCTCCTCACGCTGATTAACGCACTCTCCCCCCAAGGAGAGATAGGACCCCCCCAAATACTGACTTAGGCCTCTCACCCAGTTAAGCCAGTTCTCTCTGCCCTGTACTGATGAGGGGTAGTCCGCCCGAAACAGCTGTCTGCAGATGAGGTGCTGGCTTATTTCTTATTCCAGTCATGTCTCAAGGGCTATTTAAAGGGTCAAACATTGACTTATAGGATAGCTGCCTTACATCTGGTGGCATTAGAGGTGGAGCATGTTAAGAGCTCATTTGCATCCCTTTCTTCCCAGAATTCTAGAGGAGCATGAATGGCCTATAAGTCTCCTCATGCTGATTAAAGCGCTCTCCATAAGGAGAGATAGCATTCCCCAAATCATGACCTTTGTTTAGCTCAGACCCATTCAAGTAAATGGGTCTGGGCAGCCGCAATACCAGGCACCACCACTACATAATGTATAGCGCTGTGCTTGGTATGCTGTAAGGAGGTCACAACACTCACAAGAATACTGTTGACACTTCAAACAGCAGACTGGTGGTGGTGCCATGAGTCGGACCCCAAGTAATACGAGTAATGAGCTATCCTGAGGATAGGTCATCAATATTCTACTCTGTGAAGAACACTTTAATATGATGTATTGATAAATATATGACATACAGATGAGTCTCACACTTCAATCCACCAAAAAAAACATGCCAAGCAGGGTCAAATGAAACACCAGGTTTCCTTAGTTCATGTTAGGGGTGCAAGGATAGGTAGAAATCTTTGAAACTATTAACATCATGAAGTTTTGGGGACAAAATTCAGTTCTGATGACTATGAAACCACATCACAGATTATAAAATGTCTGCCACTAGGTGGGGCGCTGCATTTCCACTTCTTCCAATAATAAATCAGTGCTGATTAAGCTCCTAAGCTCCCCCTTGTGGCAGCTGCATGTAGATAGATTTGTTGTTATAATTTAAAGGGATAGTCCAGGATTTTAATATTCACGGTCTATCCTTAGGATAGGCTATCAATATCAGATCAGCAGGGATCCGACAACCTGCACCCACACTGATCAGTTGTTTCAGAGTAGCTGACACTGGAAGTCAGCACAGGAACTACACTATCCTTAGGATAGTCCATCAATATTTGATCAATGGGGGGCTGACTCCCAGCACCCCCACTCATTAGCTGTTTGAAGAGACTGGCGTTGCATCCCCTCCATCGATGACAAGGCACAACTCATACTTTTCGTAGTGGTCATGCCTGGTATTACAGTTCACCGTGGCCCCTTCAAACAGCTGGTCAGGAGAAAGACCCCCACCAATCTAATATTGATATTGTCTATTCTAACCCTGAATATCACTTTGGTTCCATGATAAAACACACTGGAACTTGGCTGCCAACTAGGAAACTATGGGTTGAACTGTGAATGAAAGGATGGACACTTGTTACACCAAATATCTTGAAGGTTAACGACTAGTTGAGTCAAGTTGCACTGCATATGTAATGCCACAAGTGCCAATTTGATAAATTTGGCATAAGTAGCACCATATACTCATGCAAATACCATGGAAACCCCCCATATTGCTCCCTACTGCCCATCAACTATGTAAAACATGCTTCATCCTATCATGCCAGTTATGTGTCCCACAAAAATATCTGGGCATCATTTTATAACTAATTGTCACATGCAGTCCTAAAGGTAAGATTACAATGTTAATTTATAACCTAAAAGAGTTATGGGCTTAACATGTCAGATGAAGAAAAAAAAATAGTGTTAAATAACATACCTTTGTCACTGCCATAGTAGTAAAAGGTGGTGTAACTTAGTACACACCAGCGCTTTTGCCATTCTGATGCAAAAAAGCTGTGATCTGGCATGGGGAGAAAGGACTCAGTATTAAACCAGTTTGTTACATTTATGGCTTGCTTTTGGTCAAGTATCATACTGGTGTGTGTGTAATCATCTATCTATGAAATGAGAACAGTATGAGTAAAATCTGTAATACTTATTGTGGGGATTACGTGCAGAAAATGTGGACATAACAATATATCGATGCAGTTGCATGGGTAAACAAGGTAACTGGTCAGGGACTGTCTTCCATTGTCTTGGTGGAGATCAACGCCAGCGTTGGACTGGCCCACCAGAGTACCAGTAGACCCTTCAGTGGGCCCAGGCTCTGATACCATGGTGAGCCCCTAAGTTCCAGAGAATAAATAATTTGGAGATGCCTTTGGAGACAATAAATTGCCACTAGGGTTGATTTCTATGACTCAAATCTATTAGACTTTATTCATGATATGGAGGTAATCATTTTCTCTGGTAGGCCCAAACAGCCCCATTCCGACCCTGATCATCACACTGTCCAACTGCATCTCTGTCCTGAATCCTGATGCTTCAAGGCAGAAGTGCTAACCAATGAGCCGCTATACTGCCCTTGATGTGTAATTTATTTACATCGAGGAGGAAGTTATCTTTTATTTTGACCGGCACTGTTATAAGATCTCTATACGGTAATATTATTTTTTTTATCTGAGCACTATGTAGTATATAATTATTTGGGTATCCTATTACTAATTAAAGGAGTTTCCACAGGGGTTCTTTAGAAATGGCTCAGAGTAGTACAAAAACAAAACAAAAAAGGATGTTCACCCTCACCAATCTCCCACAACTCCAGTTCCGATGCTTAACCCCACTGCCCACTGGTCTCTGATTACTGGACCAAGATTGACACACAAGAAATGCCTGGAGAAGCCTGCTCAGCCAATCAGTGGCGGAGACGGATCACTGCTGAGGACAGTGATTGTCTAAGCAGGCATCCGCAGGTATTTCCAGTGTGTTAAGTCAGGACCAGAAAGTATATATCGGCAGGGACCAGATAAGCATAAGAACAGGAGCAATAGAAGACCTCTGAAAGTGAGCATTTTTTTACTAGCAGAAGGACCAGAGTATATTTCATCTATTTCATTTAATGTTTGTGTGTGTTGTTAAAAGATATCAACAGTATCCCCCATAACAGTGACCTCTACAGCACCCTACCCCTTTAACAATGAACTCCACAGTCCCCCACCCCTTAACACTGACCCCCCCCCCCCCACAGTGCCCTGCCACCTTAAAATGGGAACACCACAGCAGCTCATCCCCTTAACTTTGACCTTCACAGCAGCACGCCCTTTTAACAGTGAGTTTCACAGCACCCCACTCCCTTGACAGTGACCTCCACAGTACCCCGCTGCCTTAACAGTGACCTCACAGTACCCTGCTGCCTTAACAGTGACCTCCACAGCAGTTGCCCCTTTAATAGTGGCCCCTGCCCCCTTAACAGTGACCGTTCCTTTAATAGTGACCTCCACAGCGGTCTGCGCCAGTAACAGTAACATTCACAGTGAACGCCTCTTTAACAGTGACCTCCACAGTGCCTGTCCCTTTAACAGTGACCTCCACAGCGCCCTGCCCCTTTAATGCTAGGGCTAAATGACAACATGTGTCGACAACATTTTGTCTCAATTTTTATAATGATAGGCTATTGTGTCGCACTGCAACATGTGACATGCTGCGACTGCAACATGACAGTTGTAAAAAATCCATCCAAGATCACATGTCACATGTCGCAGTGCAACACCATAGACTATCATTATAAAAATTGTCGCTCGACATTGGTGCGACATCAATGTCACGCGACACATGTAGCAGTGTAGTTGTGCCCTATGTGTCGTTCAACTTATTGTCGCGCGACACATGTCGTCATGTAGCCCTAGCATAAAGCTGACCTACAGAAGTGAAGAAAAATGGCTGGGTTGTTATGGAAACCTGGAGTAAAACTGTGTGTATGTGGAGACTAAGGGCCTGCGAGCTTCTATTGGCTGATATGGGACATGTGACCGTGTGTATGGCAGCATATGAAGAGAAAGACTTGCAGGCTTCTATTTGCTAATGCAGGTCATTTTGGGGAATATCTCAGGAACGGTACATCCTAAAGAGCTGTGATTTTGCATAGATTTCCTTCCAAGGGATGTGTATACCAAGTTTCGTTGAAATCGATTGTTGCGTTTTTGAGTGATTGCGGAACATACATAAGTCCCTCTTTATATATATAATAATAAAAGAAAGAAATATACCACTCTGAGCCATTTCTAACCCCGCCCCCTCCCCCTCCCAGAAAACACCTTTACTCATGTGGCCTCTTCTCATACTTGTATAGGTAATATAAGCAGATATAATATTATTAGAAGCTACTTTACTATTTTATTTGATATTTTATTGATCTAAGTTAATTTAACAAAATGTCTCCTTGCTATCTTCTCCCATTGTTCCAAAATGACCCAGGTATATTGAAAGCCTGACATATAGAAGCTGAGGACATAGGCCGGGTCTTATACCACTGTAGCAGCGGTTCAGTCCTGTCAGGCAAAGTGATAGATATTGCCAAAATCTATCACTTTCACCCTTAGCTGGAACATTTTTACTAAACGACCACAACCAATGTCAAATGCATCTATGGGTGAATAATAACCCTTAAGTCTGAATTTTTGGGGGGTTCTGCAATTTCTTTATGCTTTTGGTGGGATGAGAATACTGCAGGTTGGGTCACTTTGAGTTCTTAGGGAGGTTTCATACTGCTGTTTAACTGCTGATCACCCTTGAACCCCATTGACTATAATGGAGCGGATCCGGCTGCTTTCCAGCAAAATGCTGGTTTTGGGGCGGACAAAAAACATTGCATGTACCGGTTTTTGCCTGGCCAAAAACTGCCATTTATACCAGAAAGCGGCCACATTCCTGCCAGATCCCATTATAGCCAATGGGGTCCAGAGGTGAATAGAAGTATCTAGCTAGGCTGGATCTGGTGAACTACAGCAGGCTGCTAGATCAGTCAAACGGAGGTGTGAACATACCCTTACCCTCAGTTCACACTTTAGCGTTTTTTACACGCGTCGAACGCGCATAAAAACGCACAACTGTACAGTACCCATGCATTCCTATGGGCCTGGTTCACACTTGTGCGTTTTTATGCGCGTTCGAACGCGCGTAAAAACGGCCGACGCAAAAGCAAGTATGTTTGCGTTTTTTGGCCCGTTTAACGCGCGTCCCCATAAACAGAGTTTAATAGGGACGTGCGTTAAACGCGCAATTCCTATTTTGTGCAGCGCGATTTAATTCGCGTGTTAAAAACACGCGAATTAAACGCGCTGCACGAACGCCCAGGTCTGAACCCAGTGTTATGCATTTGAATCTACACAGTCCTGCTGAGTACTTGATTGTGGGCTGCGTACTTGCTTGCTGGTGACATGTCCTACAACTTAAAGCATGACCGGCCTTGAATGAGGCAGAGGAGTCACCTTATGATCGCTACTACAGGACTGAAATGAACTAGCTGCTGTATCAAAATTAAGTTGTTTTTTTAATGACAATTAGGGTTGAGCGAACCCGAACTGTAAAGAGATCTGAGGCCTACCCTGTATTTCAGTCATTTTAAGTAACCTTTTGAACTCCGCATTTACATAGTTGGTTGCAAACACACATGCTTTGTGGTAGATAGCACATTTGCGGTGTACGCTGCATTTCTGTCAAATTAAACCTTTTACTTCTGCTTTTACATTGTTGGTTTGAAAAATCTATTTTTTGGTGAAAGTAATTGTATTGAATTGCTCCGTTAGGCCTCTTGCACACGACCGTATGGCTTTTTCAGTGTTTTGCGGTCCGTTTTTTTCGGATCCGTTTTTCCGTTTTTTGCTTCCGTTGTGTTTCCGTTTCCGTTCCGTTTTTCAGTTCCGTTTTTCCGTATGGCATATACAGTATACAGTAATAACATAGAAAAAATTGGGCTGGTCTTAAAATTTTCAATAGATGGTTCCGCAAAAAACGGAACGGATACGGAAGACATATGGATGCACTTCCGTATGCTTTCCGTTTTTTTTGCGGACCCATTGAAGTGAATGGTTCAGTATACTGTCAGTGTACTGAACTGAAAAAACTGCCAGTATACGGTCCGCAAAATACTGTCGTGTGCAAGAGGCCTTACACTGTTGTGTGACCTAAAGAAATGTATTCTGCTTACGACACGGGCACTGCCTAAGGCTACATTCACAGGTCCATGTGTGTTTTGCGGATCCACGGATCCGCAAAACACGGACACCGGCAATGTGCGTTCCGCATTTTGCGGACCGCACATCGCCGGCACTCTCATAGAAAATTCCTTTTGTTGTCCGCAATTGCGGACAAGAATAGGACATGTTCTATATTTTTCGGGAACGCGATTGCGGACCCGGAAGTGCGGATGCGCAGTTGTGGACCCGGGCGGGACATAGTCTGTCCCCATTGAAATGAATGGGTCCGCATTTCCGTTCCGCACAATGCGGAACAGAATTGCGGACGTGTGAATGGAGCCTTACTTTTAGTGAACTTAATTGTTGACTATTGGCAAATAAATTGACACCTGAGATAAACCATCTGTTAGGTTGGTGGGTGAATGCAAATAATAAGGAGAACATCAAATAAGGGACATGGGCGGTCGTGGTGGTGTTGGTGGAGCTCCTGTTGCTGGGAGAGGACGTGGCCGTTCAGTGCCAACTACAGATCCAAGTGAAACACCTTCCTCAGGTGCGAGTAGGCGACAGAACCTGCAGCGTTGGTAGGCCCGAATGCCGCTCTACGAATGGTGAAGCCAAAACAAGTACAGGCGCTAGTAGATTGGGTGGCTGACAGTGCCTCCAGTTTATTCACGTTGTCTCCCACCCCATCCCCTGCTGAAAGCTCAGAGTTGGCACCTGCAGCCCATGCCCATCAGTTTTTCACCCAGGGCCGGCGCTTCCATAGAGGCAAGGGGGGCAATTGCCCCCGGGCCCCCGAGTCCTTAGGGGCCCCCAAGCAGTGGCGGATCCAGCAGTGGCGGATCCGATATTGTGGCAGCACCAGCGGCAGTGACAGGAGATGAACGCTTCCACTGTGGAAGCGTTCATCTCCATAGCGATCTGTGTCGCCGTCCTCTGGACAGCGATACAGATCGCTGTGCAGTGCGGCAGGGGAGGGAGAGGCGTCTCCCTCCCCTGCTCCTCTGATAGGCTGCCGGCCTCGTGCCGACAGCCTATCAGAGCGGTTCAGGCGGCGCGATGGCGTCATCGCGCCGCCTGAGCAGAGAGATAGAACGGGACACAGGCCGGAAGAGGCCTGCATCCAGCGCTGCAAGGAGGTAAGTAGGGAGGGGGAAGGGAAAGGAGCCTGCACATGATTTTGGGGGAGGGAGTGGAAGGAGCCTGCACATGATTTTGGGGGAGTGGAAGGAGCCTGGACATGATTTTGGGGGAGTGGAAGGAGACTGGACATGATTTTTTTGGGGGAGGGGAAGGAGCCTGCACATGATTTTGGTGGGGGTTGGGAGAAGGAGCCTGCACATGATTTTGGTGGGGGGTTGGGAGAAGGAGCCTGCACATGATTTTGGTGGGGGGTTGGGAGAAGGAGCCTGCACATGATTTTGGGGGGGCGGGGAAATGCACATGATTTTGGGGGAGGAGGGAGTGGAAGGAGCCTGCACATGATTTTTTTGGGGGAGGGGTAGGAGCCTAAACATGATTTGGGGGGGAAGGAGCCTGCACATGATTTTGGGGGGAAGGAGCCTGCACATGATTTTGGGGGAGGGGGCAGGAGCCTGCACATGATTTGGGGGCTGGGGAAAGGAGCCTGCAAATAATTTTGGGGAAGGGGATGGGTGGGAAAAGGAGCCTGCACATGATTGGGGGGGACATGATGGGGGAGAGAGGAGAGAGGAGACTCCGGGGGCACTATGGGGACATTACTGATGTATTTTATATGGGGGTAGTAGGATAATTTGTCCAGAATATGGGAGGATGATGGAAAAGTAGTAACTGAGATTTATTTTGTTGTCAAACTGCAGAGACGAAACCTGACGGTCTGGTCTGAAGGTCTGAAAGGAGAAGATGAGGAAAGAGAACATCTACATCACAGGAGACGTCACTGGATGGAAGAGGTAAGTGGGGCTGTATTTCTGTAGTGATGGGAGCTGGGGGGGGAGGAGATGTGCAGATGTGCTGGAGAAATGAGCCATGGGGTTGGGGGGGGGGAGAGATGTGCTGCTGCCACTGGCCCATACAGGGGAGAAATGTGCCATTCGGGGGAGGGGGGAGTATGCGGCAATGGAGGGGGCGGGGAGAAATTATGTGACGCGAAGGGGGTGATTGATGGCGTGACACTGAGGGGGGGGGCCCCTTATTGTTTTTCGCCCCCGGGCCCCATTTCACCTAGAACCGGCCCTGTTTTCACCTCACCCTTTTGCAAATCAGCCAAGCAATCTGAGCCCCAATTCATGCAGCAGTCTCTTATGCTTTTTGATGACTCTGCTGACAGGGTTTCCCAGGGCCATAACTATAGCCCTGCCTCAGAAGTGGATTGAGTGCACGGATGCCCAACCACTTAGGTTTGAGGATGAGGACATGGGAAGACCACCGCAGCACGTCTCTGATGATGATGAAACATAGGTGCCAACTGCTGCGGCTTTCTGCGGTGTGCAGACCGACAAAGAGGGCAGGGGTGAAGAATGGGTGGAAGATGATGTTGAGAACGATGAGGTCCTACACCCCAAAATATACCACTTAAATCCATTTTATTCATGGGTGGTGAAAAAATCATACTTCTTAAGGCCAGGAATTACCTTTGCGGCCTGCCCTGCATAAATGCCGGGGACAATAATATAGTTAATCCGTCTGGGAGTTCAGGGGTGGACATATTATAATTTTTTGCTGTCAAGTAACCCTGCACTGCATAGGTGACAGGGACCGAAAATTAGAAAAATCTTCTTTTAAATTGTTGGGTGAAATATTACCATTTTTGCCGGGTACAAACCCTTGCTCTGCATAGGTGACAGGGACCGAAAATTTGAAGAATCTTCTTTTAAATTGTTGGGTGCAAAATTACCATTTTTGCCGGGTACAAACCCCTGCTCTGCATAGGTGACAGTGACCGAAAATGCGGAAAATCTTCTTTTAAATTGTTGGGTGAAATATTACCGTTTTTGCCGGGTACAAACCCTTGCTCTGCATAGGTTACACGGACCTAAAATTTGAAGAATCTTCTTTTAAATTGTTGGGTGCAATATTACCATTTTTGCCGTGAACAAACTCCTCATCTGCCTGGGTGCCAGGGGCCTACATTTTTAAAAATTGTCTGTTCTATTGGTTGGTGACATAACCCCGTTTTGCCGTGAATTAACCCCTCCTCTGCCTGGGTGCCAGGGGCCTACATTTTTTAAAATCGCCTGTTCCATTGGTGGGTGATATTAACCCCGTTTTGCCATGAATTAACCCCTCCTCTGCCTGGGTGCCAAGGGCCTACATTTCTAAAAATCGTCTGTTCCATTGGTGGGTGACATGAACCCCGTTTTGCCTTGAATAAACCCCTCCTCTGCCTGGGTGCCAGGGGCCTAAATTTTTAAAAATCATCTGTTGCATTGGTGTGTGACATGAACCCCGTTTTGCCGTGAACAAACCTCTGCTCTGCCTGGATGCCAGGGGCCTACATTTCTAAAATTCGCCTGTTCCATTGGTGGGTGACATGAACCCCGTTTTGCCATAAATTAAGCCCTGCTCTGCCTGTATGCCAGGGACCTACATTTTTAAAAATCATCTGTTCCATTGGTGGGTGACATGAACCCCGTTTTGCTGTGAATAAACCCCTACTGCCTGGGTGCCGGGGACCTACATTTTAAAAATTGTCTGTTCCATTGGTGGGTGATATGAACCCTGTTTTGCCGGTGAAAAACTCCTGCTGTGCATTGCTGACAGGGAACCAAATTTGGTAAAAACGTCTGTTAATGATCGAAAGATGCGTGACTTCAAACGCACGCTGGTAGACGTGCTGCTGATGGCATTCCCCCCTGATGACTCCTCAACCTCCTACTCCACATCCATTTCCTCCTCCTAGATCAAGATTTGGATTTTTAATTTTTATTTGTTTTATTTTATTTTAAGTTATTTCCTTATCCACATTTGTTTGCATTTTGCTGCCTTTTGCAGCCCTCTAGCCCTTTCCAGGACTTTTTTTACAGCCATTTTTGTGCCCAAAAGTTCGGGTCCCCATTGACTTCAATGGGGTTCGGGGTAAAGTTCGGGTTAAGTTCGGATCCTGAACCCAAACTTTTTTGTGAAGTTCGGCCGAACCCGCCGAACCCGAACTTCCAGGTGTCTGCTGAACTCTAATGACAATATATTGCTCAAAATTCAGTTTTTTGTGTCTAAAACAGTTGTACAGGATTAAAAAAACATGGTTGCTTTCTTCCAAAAACAGTGCCAACCTGTACACATGTTGAGTGTGATATACTGCAGCTCAGCCCAGTTCACTTCAATGAAACTGAGCTGCAATACCCGACACAACCCATAGACAGGTGTGGCGCTGTTTCTAAAAGAAAGCAGAATTTTTTTTACGGATTCTGCACAACCCCTTTATGCTCACAAAGGGGTTAAGAAGACGTTTGCACACAGAACAAAGCATATAATGAGTCCATCTGGCTTTGATATTTTATCACTGTAAAATGAAATACCTTTTCTTCGCTTCTCAAGATAACTCGCCTTTGTAACTTCCAGATCCTGAGCAGCAACTGGTGGATGCAGATTTCCTAGAAAATTAAAAGCGGGTTTACAATGTAATTTTCCTGACGGTAACAATATGTATTATACCAGGAGCAGCACGTATACATTTCATTGATGTGTAAAGCAGTTTCCAGAGCAGGTGGCCTATGGTTGCGAGCATGCTGTCCTCACGATGAATGTCAGAACAGGACATTATGATGTAGCTGCTTTTCTAATCATACAGCTGCTTTCTATAATATCACGGCATAACCAGCTCCATACAATGATAATGTCAGACTGAGGAATCTGAGACATCTGCCTGCTCCACAAAATGCTTATCTACCATTTCCTTCCATTTTGTAAAACCAATTTTGTGTTTTCGCCGTGGCTATAATGGCATACAATTAGAGAATCTTAGTTTAGAGGAAACATTTTTAATACCCCACCAATGAACAATATTCCAGTATCTCATTTTAACCACTTCCTTACACAGTGATTTTCCATTTTTGAGTTTTTGTTTTTTACTCCTTGCCTTGCAATACATTTTTAATTTTTTAATTTACAAAGACATATATAGGCTTGTTTTTTGTTGCACAATTTTTACCGTGTTTCCTATTCAGTAAAACTGACCTGTTCCCTTCATTCTCTGTGTCAGTACGAGTAGAACGATACCACATTTATATACAGTTTTTCTTGCGTTTTAATACAGAAAAAAAATTAATTAATTCTTTGTATTGACATATTCTGACCATTATTTTTTATAGTTAAATCTATGGAGCTGTGTGGGAGCTCATTTTTTGCGAGATGATCTTTAGTTTTTTTTATTGATACCATTATGGAGTAGGTATGACTTTTTGATTTTTATATAATTTTTAAAACTTTTTTTTACTTGTTTTACTTGTTTTGTTTTTTTACCTTTTTTAAGGCCCCCAAGGGTCCCCCAACATGCGATTGTCAGATTTTTATTACCAATTTATTGCCATTTTTATTAACAATGGATATAAATACACCTCTACAGAAAAATTCGGTATATTCCAATGCAGTGTGCCACCTGCAGGCCTACATTGGAATATACTTGTGAAAGGCCTAATAGTCTCCAGCAGGCTCAGACCTTTCACAAATGAATGGCTCCCCGTACTGGCGCATGGAGGAAACATTCCTGGCCTGGAAGCGTGCACTTCCTGTTTTTTTACCTTTCAAATGTCAAGATTACATTTGACCACAGCGCCTGAGTGTTTAAATGTCAGCGATCGGTGTTATCACTGATTACAGACACTAGCATGGTATCGACTTTGTGAAACACCAGGCATCTAGTGGCTATGACTAGAGATGAGCGAATCGAAGCTGACAAAGTGGAATTCGATCCGAATTTCAGGAAAAATTTGATTGGCACCGAAGCCGAATTTCCTAACGCTTCGTGGTAACGAATCAAATTTTTTCCTAAAATGGCTGCTGCACGTGTGAGGACATGGAGAAAGGAACTCTGGGAAGGCAGGATCACCCATACTGACATGCATGCATCCAATCAGCAGCCAGCCAGCCCTGTGATGTCACAGCCCTATAAATAGCGGCAGCCATCTTATATTCTGCCATTTATCAGCGTGCTTAGTGCAGGGAGAGACGTGTCTGCAGGTGCTAGGGACAGTGATAGGAAAGACTGGATTGTGGTGAAAAAACGATTTATAAGTCCAGGCAAAGGATAGGGAGGAATCATTCCACAGCAATTTTGTAGAAAAAGGGTTCAGTAGGGGAGATTACAAACTGGGTAATAGGAACAATCCTACTACCCCTTGGTGCACTAACTGAGGATCCAAATTGCCATTATACAGCTCTGTCATTCCAGCAAGCCGTTCTTGTAATTGGGGTGCAAGTGCTGTTTGATACAGCCATTAACAGGGTTTATTACAAGGAAATATTTCTACAGTACGTCTTATTTGCCCTTGTGCTGTGCAGTTATATGTTGTAAAGCCCTTTTTAGTGGCAAAAGAAAAATATATTTGGCCTTGTGTGGTGCAGTGATATATTCAAAAGCCCAGTTTGCCATGTATTAGTGGCGAAATAAAAAATATATTCGCCGTTCAGCGTTGCACTTATCTGTTGAAAAGCCTTTTGTGTTGTGGAAAAGTGGGAAAAAAAATTAGGGCCTAATTGCCGTTCTGCGGTGCAGTGATATATTCTAAAGCCCAGTTTGCTGTGTATTAGTGGCGAAATAATAATATATTCGCTGTTCATCGTTGCACTTGTCTATTGAAGAGCCTTTTGTGTTGTGTAAAAGTGGAAAAAAAGGGCCTAATTGCCATTCTGCGGTGCAGTGATATGTTCTAAAGCCAAATCTGCCGTCTATTAGTGGCAAAATAAAAAATATTTGATCTAACATTTAATTTTTTGATCTAACAGTATGTCAGACAGAGAAGTGCCAGGACCTGCACAGGGGAGTGGAAGAGGCCTAAATGTTTCTGGCGCAGGCAGAGGTCGCAGCAGAGTAAGGAACAGGTCCAGTGCTCTCACCTGTCCTCAACCTGCCTCTGTTCTTTTCTGTTCCCTCATCCAGAGAAGTACTGTATGCTGTGGACTCAGCTGCATTATACAGTGAGGAAGAGCTACTAGAAGACAGTCAGCAGCTACTAGACAGCCAAGATGTGGAGGAGACATCCGCCCCTTCCTCCACTAGGCGGGCAAGTAGTGATGAGGAGAGTGGAGTGGGAGCTAGTGTTGCGAGCGGTCAGGCCTCTGACCCAGAGACGGTTGAGCAGGACATCAGTGACGTGCAGACAGTACTCGATGATGATGATGTAGCTGATCGCACTTGGGAGCCGGGTGACATAGGGGCTTAATTTTTTTTTTCTTTATATAATAATGTAATATTATAAAATTTGGTGTCTCCATGATAAATCTGAAGCATGGGTGCCCCGTGTGGCTTCTACACACTTTCAAAATAATCCTTCAAGGGGGCGAGTAGATGCCGGGTGACCAGGGGGCGCTCCATGACCTTCCCAGGAGCTTCTGTCGAGAGCAGTGGTTCATTTCTGAGAGGTCCTTATAGTGCGGCGGGAATCTGAAGACACTCTCCATCTCTGTGCACCACAGGATGTCCTCCTTCCCATCCATGATGACTGGGAACTCGTGATTTTTTCCCTGACGAAGAGACCAGGGGCTGGTAGTTATGGCTTGAATCTTGATGAACTTTGTGACTCTTCCAGGTTCCAAGCAATCTATAAGCTTTGTCTTCTAATTGTCTGTAGCTACTAGAGGCCTGTTCATGCCAGGCCAGCCGATATTGCACTTGCATCAATTTTGACAGGATTCGTGTCCAGGTGAAGAGACTGGCCAATTCTCTCCTGTCTTAGGCAACACTTTATTGAGTATTTGCGGAAAGTCAAAAAACAGTTGTCCACTAACCCATAAAGGCCTTTCCAGTGTGGGTTAACCACAGATAAGCCATTACAAGGACTACTGCCAATGGTCAGATCGAATTGCCCCCATTCTTCAATCTGTTAAATTCAATTTAAAATATAAAATTGAATCAAAACTTGATTTAAATTTTATGAAACTAAACTTAAATTCGAAATAAGGAAAAAATATAGGGGTTCAATGTCTAGTCTTGTCTAGTTAACTCACCCTGTCAATGTCATAAGTATATATAATTATATTTGAGACTGGCACTGTCATAAACTTAAATTCGGCAATATATTATCCCAATCTTCGAGGGAAATTCCCGGACAATTAACTTGCCAAGCCTTTTGTCCCGGAGAACGTGTATTATTAAATCGTGTTTTAAACGACACTTTATAAAGTTGAGAAATTTTAACCTTCTGTCCCATATTCCCTATAAATAAATAGACGAAGCGGGAAGACCGAGAAAACGATTATACAGGGCATGGGGGAGGAGCGGTCAAACATGGAGGCAGAGGAGGACATGAAGCAACATATATTCGATACTTCAAACTTCAAACCTGTAACCAGGTCCCAGCCGACACCGAAGATCCAAGGAGGGAGTCGGCAGGAAGCAGCAGAGACCCAAATATCAGAAGGAGGGAGACTGCTCCGTCTTCGAGTGAGGCAGCAAGCAGACACCACCAGACATGGCGGACAAACGCAGAGGATCCGCTGGGAGTCCAGTCCAGCAGAACGCAAAGGGCCCAGAGGGGGGGATATCCAGCGTTCAGATGGAGGAGCGATGTAGCAAACCTACATCATCACGTCCTCACCGCCTCTGACGAAGGGGCTTCATCATCAGGAGAAGAGGGTGGCAGCCTGCCTGTAAGGCAGTGGCGGAGCCAGCAATTCGTTAGCATGGCCGGGAGTCAGCAGGGTGGCAGCAGTGGGAGGTCGGTAGCCAAATGTGCCCGGGGTAGACCACCTGCGTCACAGGAGCCTACCTGCCCGGGAAGTAGCGGTGCACGTGTTCACGGAGGCAACGGCGGTAGCAGTCAGTCAGTGCGTAGTGTTGGAGGTAGGAAGTGAACATGGCCATATGTAGAACCTGTGGGCAGAAGGTTAAGCGTGGCCAGGGTGACAATGTTGTCACCACGGCCCTGCGTCAACATATGCAGCATCACCATAAAGTGGCCTTAGAGAACCGTGACTCCGATGTGGCGGTCCAACCTGCCGCAGCAACCGCTGCATCACCCAGTTGCACGCAGCCGATTTTCAGGCAGTCAAGTCTCCATCACCTCAGCCCAAGGGAGTCTGTCCTTCTCTTCTGCATCTTGTTTGCTCCACAGACAGGATCCAATTTTTGGGGGGTTATTGTTCTGACTGATCAGGGGAAGGGCAAAATAATCAGTGACGTTAACACAAACTTACTGCTGACACTCTCTTCACTCTGTCAGGGGCTCTACTTGTATAAGCGTTTAATAAAACAGGTTCTGTTGACATCTATGTGGAATCAGCTGACGAGGGTGTAAAAGGAGTGTGTTTTTTTTTTCAATATGTTCTTTATTGGATTTTTGCATAAAGAAAAGAAATGAGGTGTTTGACAATACACTGTACATCATACAGTACATGATACAGATATCCACAACCACATCCTCAATTCCCTGTCCCTCCCCCCTCCCCGTGCCTTCCTCCCTGACTCCAAATTATTGAAAGAGTCCGTCAGCCCACTAAAAGTCTCCCCAAGGTACCTGCCACCTTACGCCTTAAGTACCAGTCTGTGTTCAAGAACGGCACCATAAATTTCTTCAGCTCCCCGTCAGAGTACACCGTTGTAATAAACACTTACCAGGAGTATGCTTCTTCTTGGCGCTAACATCGACCTGTAAGGCTGAGTTCATACTTGAGTTATTTGGTCAGTTTTGGCCCTGTGACTGCCCAAATCAGTGAAGTGTGCAGTGATTTTAAGAGCGACTTTCCCAAGGGAAACACCAGGTCGCTACCTCTTGAGGAGGATAGGCACACGAGGGTGTAAAAGGAGTGCGCTCAGTGGGTATATAAGCTATGTAATAGGCTGTCTGCACACATATCCATTATTGCTGTCATGGGTAAAAGGAGGCAATTTATCAGTGATGCAAAAGGGGTTGATTATTGGCTTCTGGAAGTATTTCTGAAACTGTGCAGTTTGCGAACTGTTCCCTTGGTGAAAATGTATCGTGAGTGCACAAATGGCACCCCTGTGAATAAGCGACGTGGAAACTGCATAGTAACATGTGAGAGGTGAACATCAGCTATGAAGGTCTGCAAGGGCCGACCTACAACCTACATTGAAGCAGCTCACTGAAAAAATAACTCAAGAAGCTACCAGACGTGTGTCTAAAACACCAGGTCAGAGAACATACTGCATAAGGGGCTCCAAAGTAGATGGATCATTGGACAACAAAATTGTATAGGCAGAAAAGGCTTCAATTTTCGTTTCAGTATATGAATTGGACCTCCGCTGATTGGCAAAGGGTTGTCTTCTCCAATGAGTCACATTTTCTACTTCATCAAGCAGATGGACGTTGGCGTGACAGGGCGAGAAACATCAGAGAACAAACACCCTTTGACCATTGCTGGAAAAACACAAGCTGGTGGTGGCAGCGTTATGGTCTAGGGCAGTGATGGCTAACCTTCGGCACTTCAGCTGTGGTAAAACTGCAACTCCCAAGATGCACCCTTGCATGGCTGTTCCCAGAACCCGGATTGCCTGACCTGTACCTGTGCTGCCTGGCCTGACCTATTGCCTGTCTGACTTCGCCTCTGCCTCATCCTTCAGTCCTGGAATGTCGCTCCTGGTTACGACTTGGCCTGCTGACAATTCCTGTACATCTGATACCTTTCTCAGGTACCTCCTGGTCCGACTGGACCAGCTGCCTCGTGTGCCTATCCTCCTCAAGAGGTAGCGACCTGGTGTTTCCCTTGGGAAAGTCTATCCCCACCATCAAGAGTACTGTGAAGATCAAGGGGTTCACTTAGACAACGCCCTTAGAGGAGGTAGGACACGTGGCACACTGGGTTCACACCCGCTGGTTCGTGACACAGTGTTAACCAACCGTTAAAGTGTCCATTAAAAATGGATGGATTTCATTGGCTTTCATTTTTCAAATCCCAAACCCTGCAGTGCCCTCAATAAACATAATGTCCCGTATTGTGCCTCTCACTATAAAGAATGCCCCCACCCCCTTAGTGCCTCTCAGTATAAAGAATGCCCCCACCCCCTTAGTGCCTCCCAGTATAAAGAATGGCCCCCTTGGTGCCCCCAGTATGTGTTAAAAATTATAAAAATATATATACAGTATATACTCACTTCATCCACTTATATGCAATGAAACACTCGCTCCTCCTAGGAGGCAGGACCTGTGCTCCTAGCGTGATAACGTCACATGTGACATCACGACGCTGGGAATGTTAACAATTCTAGAGCATCTATTCTGCAGTGCTATTCTTTTATTATTCCTGCTAGAAGTTGTAATTGAATTGCTAGCAGTTTGCAGTAAAGGTCCAGATGAGTGTTAACAGTTAGGGCCCGTTCACACAGCGGGTTTGCAGTGTAATTTTGGCATGGATAGCTGCGCCAGAATTTCACCCAAAACCCACCAGCAGCTGCATCGTTTCTGCCCCCTATTCATCTCAATGGGAGGCAGCGCTGAGGATCGCGCGGCGGTGGCTTAAAGCCACAGCCACGCTGAGAACAGACATGTTACTTTTTGGTGGGGCCACAGCTATTGAGATGTATGGGATGCAGAAAGGCTGTCCATGCCAATATTGCGCTGTAAAACCTGCCGTGTGAACGGGCCCTTAGGGTATCCTTTTACAGTATCATCGCTGCCAGTATCAGACTGTACACAGACACATCCACAACTGGTAATACCCAGCTGGACTTTCACTGCACACTGCCAGCAATTCATTCAAACCTTCTAGCAGGAATAATAAAGGAATGGCACATAAACGAAGTCATAAGAATAGATGCTCCAGATTTGTTATTACAAGGGGGATGCAAGCAGTAAAACAGTTGTGTCAGCATAGGTGACAGGTCCCCTTTAAGGCCCGACGGAGAGGATAAATTGTTTCTTTTGGGCAGTATATAAATATCATTTACAAGTTGTCAATATACAAAATGGTATGGCAGCACAAACACGATTGATGAAAATATGACAAGACCTCTTGTATAGATTCGTCTGTTGAAAAACCAGAAGCTGACGTGCTGGTACTTTATCTCCCTGACTTCCAGCTTAAATCACGATGTAACAAATAGTACTCGACTTTGTGGAAATGTTTAAAAATGTAATCACAAAATGACAGCAAGAAGAAGAAAAAAATAGACGGGAGGTTGAGCAAGGTCCACGGGACACATCATCTAAATTAGCCTTATTACGAGAAGCCGCGGCAGTAAAGTAAGAAATACAATGAAAACATCGTAACTCAAGGGCTATTTTTTATATCTGCAAGACAGTAGCAGCAAAATGAGCGTCCTACAGATTCATCTTTCTCAATAACCTGTGCCAAGAGCGAGAAGGAGCACTCTGCTAAAGGGTCCATCAGATATTTTGAATATCGCGCTGACTAAATTTCCGGCGAGTGGCAGCGGACATTCTCTGACATTTCCTGCTTTTAACACTACACAAACCTATCTTTAATGTTAAAAGATAAGAATACAATATCATTGTCTCTGTTAACAGCAGAGATGCCCTTTCGGTGACAACTGTCAGTGTTGTTTTCCTCTCATTTTCTTCTTATTGTGACGGAGAGGCTAATACGCCGAAAGGTTGGAGAGTTAATATCCCCATATACTATGCGACTTCTATAGCCAGATAGGCCATTACAGGCATAATTGACAGCGAATTAACTCACCGCGTGGACGTCAAAAGACCATTAGTTCTGATAGATCCATGTTTGCACAAAAGAGTAGGACAAATAATAGTATTAAGCAGTTATTACCCAACTTTAATAGCAGGCCACATCCAGGTAATTCGGCCTACTTGGTCTCTATTAAATAGACCAAATTACCATAATTCCTCTATGGTCGTACCAGACATATCCATTCTTATGACTCTAAATACATCTACATTTAAAGTTTAATACTTATGCACAATCCATCATGGTGAGCGGATTGTGCCTCAATGGCAGGACAGGATGGCAAAGCACTTGGGTTATAATTTTTCTGAATCTTCCTCATATAGACAATATATAGGCAACTTGGTTTTGTTTTTTGTTTTTTTCTCTATATTTTAGGATCGATTCATATTATTTTGACCACTTTCTACTATTGATGTGGGCAGCGCTTAGCTCATGAATAAGGTCATGTGCGGTGACCTGGCTCAGTGGGTATATAAGCTATGTAATAGGCTGTCTGCACACATATCCCTTATTGCTGTCATGGGTAAAAGGGGCAATTTATCAGAGATGCAAAAGGGGTTGATTATTGGCTTCTAGAAGTATTTCTGAAACTGTGCAGTTTGCGAACTGTTCCCTTGGTGAAAATGTATCGTGAGTGCACAAATGGGACCCCTGTGAATAAGCGACGTGGAAACTGCATAGTAACATGTGAGAGGTGAACATCAGCTATGAAGGTGTGCAAGGGCCGACCTACAACCTACATTGAAGCAGCTCACTGACAAAATAACTCAAGACGCTACCAGACATGTGTCTAGAACACCAGGTCAGAGAACATACTGCATAAGGGGCTCCAAAGCAGATGGATCATTGGACAACAAAATTGTATAGGCAGAAAAGGCTTCAGTTTTCGTTTCAGTATATGAATTGGACCTCCGCTGATTGGCAAAGGGTTGTCTTCTCCAATGAGTCACATTTTTACTTCATCAAGCAGATGGACGTTGGCGTGACAGGGCGAGAAACATCAGAGAACAAACACCCTTTGACCATTGCTGGAAAAACACAAGCTGGTGGTGGCAGCGTTATGGTCTAGGGCAGTGATGGCTAACTTCTGGCACTTCAGCTGTGGTAAAACTACAACTCCCAAGATGCACCCTTGCATGGCTGTTCCCAGAACTCCATAGAAATGAGCAGAGCATGCCGGGATTCGTAGTTTCACCACACCTAGAGTTCTGGAGGTTAGCCATTACTGGTCTAAGGCCCCATTTACACGTCCGCAATGTTTGTCCGCACCCGTTCTGCAAATCTGCGGAACGGGTGCGAACCCATTCATTTTGAATAGGGACGTGATGGATGCAGAGAGCACACACTCTTCACGATCTTCTGGCCAGCGGCTCCGCAATAATATAGAGCATGTCCTATTCCTGCCCGCAATTGCGGACAAGTATAGGCATCTCTATGGGGCTGGAGGCAAGGTGTGTCCATGCTACAAACGGTAATTACTCTGGATATTAGATGGTGATCATAGTAATGTGACTTGACTCTGTATATAGATATACACCAAGAAGAAGATGTTGGAATGGAATGAATCTTTCTATGTGTGAATGTAATGGAGATATATGTAAGTGATTACAATATTAGAGTGAAAGCATACGTTTATTGGGGAAAACTGTACAATTGAAAGTAGTATCCTGTTGGGCCACCTCTAGCATGGATTCAAGATGAGATATGGTTGGGCATGGAGGCATATAGGTTCAGTATGGTATCCTGTAGCGCATTTGTTCACAGATGTTGTAGCTGGACCTGTAGAACTTGCACACTCCTAGGATGCTGAAGCTGGCTTCCCACCTGGTCCCATAAATTCTTGATTTACGATAAATCTCTCTCATGCTCTCTCTACTATGCTTCATGGTTGGAATGCGTTTTTGGTATTGGTGAGCAGTGTTCTTTAAACTACACATATAGAACTGCACATTTCTGCAATAAAAAAAGTTCCACTTTTGTCTCATTTACCCATACATCATTTTTAGGAACGATTGTGGAATAGTCATGGATGTGGTCTTATGCAAGTTTTAGACAGGCTACAGTGTCTTGGTTTTTTTTTTTCATGGTGTCCTTCCATGAACACCATTCTTGTTCAAAGTTTTTCGAATGTGGACACATGAACAGAGGTTTTTGCAGTTTATAGAGCCTTCTGAAGGTCTTTTACTGTTGAGTTCCCTCTCTTACATCTTTCAGGATTGCTTGAGGTGCTCTAAACAGAATGCCCATGGCTAGAGAGAATAACATCAGTCCTGATTTTTTTTCCCATTTGTAGACAATTTGTCTAAACAAGGATTGATGTATATCCAAGTCTTTAGTAATGCTTTGTTAGCCTTTCCCAGTCTCATGCATCTCTATAACACTTCTTTAGGGGTCCTCTGAATGTTGTTTTTTATCGAGGTATGGTTCACACTAACCAATCTTTCTTAACAAATTTATCAGTACCCAGGCTTACTTACAATCTTATATCCTTGATTGAAATGTCTTTTTCTAATTAGCGTCTGGGGAAGTCCTTATTAGAGAGGTTCACTTACTTTTTCTCCATGCAGTGTGGATGCTTACTCAATATGCTCAATAAAATACATGAAGAATACAACTGTTTGTATTTTATAAGTTTAGTTAAGCTGGATGGGCAGTCAATGTCTATGCGGCTTCCCGAACATTAGCTGCCCGATCCTTTACTTCACAGGAGATAAGCCACTGTCAGAGGAAACTGGAAGCAACTTCCTGCTCCTCTTCCTACTGAGAACATGTGCAGGTATGTGTATGCGGGGATCAGGAATAATAGCTGTCAGTCGAATGAGTGTGTGTGGCCAGATTTGGATTGCATTTGTCTATAATTGTGATAATAATTCAACCACATGTTATTAGTAATCAATACAGAAATCCAGGTAATTGCAAAAGGTTCACTTACTTTTGTTGCAAAAAAAAAAAAAGATCTATATATATAACATTATAAACATATAGTATAAACACAACTGCCATAAAAATCTGTCTCTGTAAATAATTTCAATGAGAAAAGTCTGTGCATATGACATTGTGAATTCTGCCAGTATAGCAAAATTTGTCATGGCTTGACAGAGCATTAAATAGTACAGATGTTTCTTAACATAACTCTAAGTTTTTGTAGGACCCATGTGCTCAGAGCAGTCTGTAGGGATCATACTGCCATAACATGGATTAGCTTCCATATATTAAAAGCTGAGTACACCGAGTACACAGCAGGAATATATATATATATATATATATATATATATATAATACCAGTATGTTAGGTGTATAGCTATTGCATAAAAATGGGGACATAATTGATCATTTTCAACATATCATAGAAAGATGGATTCAAGCATACATACCGTATATACTCGAGTATAAGCCGAGTTTTTCAGCACAAAATTTGTGCCGAAAAACACAAACTCGGCTTATACTCGAGTCATATACTCGAGACGGAGCGGGAGGAGGAGCTGGGGGCGGGCATTTGCGGCGGGCGAGCGCAGCATGACTGACTAATGTCACGTGCCTGCCCAGCCTGCTTTATGAATGAAGCAGGCGGCGCAGGCACGTGACGTCAGTCACGCTGCGCCGCCCGCCCGGTCTGCCTGGAGGATTCAGTGCGGCATGTGAGGAGGTAAGGTATTTGAGGAGGGGGCAAGAGTAATTGAATTTTAAAACTTTACAGGAGCCGTAATAGGGGGGGGGAGGAAGGGGGGGCTGTGGATGGCACTGTTATGGGATGAGGGGGCTGTGGATGGCACTGTTATGGGATGAGGGGCTGTGGATGGCACTGTTATGGGATGAGGGGGCTGTAGATGGCACTGTTATGGGATGAGGGGGCTGTGGATGGCACTGTTATGGGATGAGGGGGCTGTGGATGGCACTGTTATGGGATGAGGGGCTGTGGATGGCACTGTTATGGGATGGGGGGGCTGTGAATGGCACTGTTATGGGATCGGGGGGCTGTGAATGGCACTGTTATGGGATGGGGGGCTGTGGATGCCATCCACAGATCCCCCATAACAGTGCCATCCACAGATACCCCCCATAACAGTGACATCCATTTCCACCTCGGCTTATACTCGAGTCACTACTTTTCCCAGTTTTTTTAGGGTAAAATTAGGGGGGTCGGCTTATACTCGGGTCGGCTTATACTTGAGTATATACGGTACATACATTTAGTAGCTGTAGATTTATGGAATGAAACCAGAATTCTTTCCCTGTATTCCACAACTGTAAATTTTCTATATTAATTTGTGTGCAGGTGGACTGTGAACCAGGCACTCCCCACTCTGCTGATTTTCCTCTTCCTATTTCCCTAAAGCTGCAGCTGCATCCCCTCCCTCCCCCTCTTCAATCTTTTCCGTTCTATAAACCACACATCATTTTTAGAAATGAGAAGGTTTGTATACATTTCCAGAGAGCCTAGAGGCAGATAAAAGGAAACTACTACCACTGATAAGGCTAAGGTAAACAGAATCGAAGCAGGTAAGATCGACTTTTAAGGTAAAAGGCAAAAGGATTGGGTCATCAGAGCATACTTAAAGGTAGTCTTTTTTTCTGGAATTAAGAACAATTCAGCTAATGATATTTTCAGAAACTTCCCAAACTTCAGTACAGAGACAGTAATGCCCTCTTTGATCTGTGATGGTACAACCAAGCTGTGTGGGAAGTAACTTATCATTTCCCTGGAAACACAAAATATTTCTCATTGAAATAGAATATTTAGACATTATGACAAAATAAGATTTACGGAGACCATAGCTTTTGTTTGCAGTAGTTTATACAACTCTCCCCAAATGGTATTACAGCAGAGAGACCAAGCCTAAAGCAGAGGGAGATATCCTTCATCTTTTAGGGCGTTGTGCACACAGGCATCTTTAAATCTTTCCTCTGTTCCATTATTTTACAGGTAGATGGAGGAGAAACAGATACTTTTGTACATAAGGGCAACTGGGTGGATGGAAACATAAGGGAAACTCTACTTTTCGTTCATTATCAGGAGCTCCCATGACAATCTGTCACTTCATAGAGAACAGGTGAGAGATTTGCGAACCACTTTGTGGAACAAAAAGAACAATAATGATAATCCTAGAAGATCAACGAAGTTCTCATTTCGTTGATTGTTCCTCACTAATCAGCCCTGATACAGAGCTCAAGGCAGTATTGAAATAGAAAGGTGATAATGTGTATAAAGATTGGATTCACATATTATCTTTTTGATGCATTTGCCTATTTTTAAGCACATAAGAATGTTAAATAGGTATTTTGCATCAATTGGGATCTATTCAGAAATATTTTTTATGTTAAATCAATTTTAAATTAACCTTTGCTTTGTCCTGTATATGCCTTTTTTACCTTATTGATAATTAAACATAGACACACCAATTCCATTCACACTTCATTGGTTGTACAGGCTGAATTATAGGGACATCTACAGTCGTCTTTATTGATATTGCCTTTGTAAGATTTAACCAGTCTAGAAGTACAATGAGTAACTTAGAGTGAAGCAGATGGCTACAGTACTGGTCTGATGGCGCCATGCATTGAGGGCTCACAAAGAGACACAATCCTTTTAACTTTGACAACTGGGATCACTGTATATTCCCAAAAAAAATGACAGGGTGTTTGCAAAGCACTTAGTAGAGATCTGTTGAGCAAACCAGGACACCAGGTAAGAAGAAAGCACTATTTCATTGATGAATATGTCTGCTGAATAGATCAGTACTTAAATAAAAGCTAAGGTATTAAGTCTTGAAGACAACATGATGGTCAGCAGCATCTAAGACATATTAACTGATTAATATAATAATGCCAAAATTTTTTGTAATTTTGTTACTAGTCATATGGCTGTAGGCACAGTGTTTAGTATTACTGCCTTGTATGGTTGTCAAGTTCTTGCATGGATTCCACATTCATCTTCAATCATGAGAGAATAATCCATCTAGCTTGCTTAGCAGACATCTAAAGTGTCCATACTAATAAGAACGGTATCATCCAAGTGTGCATGCTATGTCATTAGAGGGAAAAGCAAGTGTTGGACATCTTTGGTGCCACTACTTTTGGGGAAACAAAAGACCTGGTTGTCCAAGAGACATCAGGGAACAGTTGGACCTATATACATAAGATTATGGGTATTTCCCATCAAAATTCTCAAAATAGACATAATTGTCAGGCAAAATGTCTTTTTATTTCATTGTCAACCATTAATTGGTCACATTTTTTTACTGATTGGACTGTGTTGCCAAATGGTCAAAAAACTAAAAAATGAACCGTTGTGTTGGATTTTTTGGCTAGTAGCCATCATTATTCTGAAGTTTATATCACAAACGGCCAATCTGAAGGCCCAAAGCAGTGAGCTAATAGAACATAAAGTTAGTTACGGTTGCCATACACATTAGATTGGCTGAATCTGTCCATTTCAACCATCTGATGGGAATGGTGGTGTCCTGACTTTGCCCAATGCAGGTATTGGAGGAGAGAAGGACCCTTTGTTGTTAAAGGGGGTGTCTGACAGTGGTTTATGTCCCTCACCTAGTTGAAAATACATGTATGTAGGGGTGAGCTAAGTGTGTATTTGTATGGATGGGGTCGGGAGAAATACCTGTTCCTGTCAGACAAAAGCTCGGAAGATTTATGGCAGCCCTTATACTAGCATAAGATTGTCTCGAAAAAACTAAGTATACTTTACAATGTGCACTTTAAAGAGTCGCTGTACTTTCACATAATTTAATTTCATTTAATAGAGATGGCGTAACTAGCAAACTTCCAAATCAGTTCAGTTAAAAAATATGTTTGAGTCCACCTGAAAAAGCTGTAAAGTCATGGCCACTAGGGGTATCACTTCCACCTAATTTGCAGTCCACTGCCTGTTGTCAGGCAAGATCCGTCCCTAATAACAGAAACACAGAATACGACTCACGGGAAATGGGTGTGGGCCAGAGATAGCTGAGATTCTGAGCCTGATAAAAGAACTGCTTATACACTGCCACCTGTGTGTTTGTAAATTTTATTTCCCCACTGTATCTGTCCTGTGAGCTCCAGAGCTGAAAACAAATGTAGTGGGAAGTAAGGGAAAGGACATCACAGTACGGTGCTGGCAGATTTCTTAGAAAGGGAGACGACCCCTGCTTCTGAGTGAAATGCATCTAGTTGGGAAGGAAACTGCAAGACCTGATAAATCCTACTACAGATACATGGTAGAATGGCCAGCTGGGCCTGAGTTGAAGCTGCACATGTGTGGAGGGGAAGGGGAAGAGAGAAATAGAGAGTATGCATTATAAATAGAAACTGTGGGGATTAGAGAGGAAGTGCCAGAAGCTCAATGAAACGAATAATTATAATTCATGGACTAAGGGGTTTTGTGAAATCCTTGCCTATGGCATCAAAGGAGCTTGCACTGAACCTGGTCAAACACTTAATATGTTACATGTACTTCCGGTTTAGTCTGAACACACATGTAATTCATATAATGAGATGATACATATGTCACAATCTGACAACTCCTCATTAATGCTCCCTAAAACAAAAACTGTTGGAACCGAGAACAAACTGTCTTTATATGCTGATACATTCCTTATTTTTTGCCACGGACAGATTGATACATGAGCGCTGGCACTCTTTATCTTCCTATCTGTGTATAACTTCAGCTGACAGGTTTTCTTTTCTAAAAATTGCTACATTCTCCACGTTCATAGTTAAGAAATCATGTGTAACATTACAGCTGAAAAAACTGTACAAATGTATTCTTTGCCCTAGCCCAACCATTTATCATATAATATATCTGTCAATTTCAATAATACTCGTGACAGGAACATTGGTGTGAATGATGAAAACTTCACCTAGCGCGCAGTCCTGCAAGTGAGAGCTGTTTCATCTTCTTTCAGAGTAGCAAATCAGTAATCAATATTTGTAAAAGCAAGCTAATCCTTTGTAAAATCACTGCTGCAGTGACTTAAATTTGCTCAATCTGCACAGTTAATCCCTCTTCATCTGCTTGATCCCTTTATTTATTCTAACCACTTACAATGCTAACTATGCCAGATTAATGTATCTCTGCGTGGTACATGCGATTTGACAGCTCACACAGGTTATTGATGTCAAGCTAATCTATATAAACATTGCCCTCCACTTCTGCTTTACTTCATGTCAGGGCCCTTACATCAAAAGTTTACCAACAAGCATGATATCAACTTTACAATATATCTGAGACGTGAAATTTGTCATGAGTAAGGACCGATATTGCAAAGGTCCGAAACATTTAGACATGCATTGTTCCATGATTGGATTTTAAACCGCTATTTACTAATAAAGGACAAGACAAGAAATTTTTTTCAAGAAATAAGCTGGACTTTCTTTGTTTCTTCATTGGTTGAGACTGGCGTCAACCTCCAGGATCTCTGTCCGTGCTTTTTCACCGTTGCTATAAGCACATCAACTGCAGGTGGGAGCTGTTAAGCACACTTTCTCAACTTTACAATATATCTGAGACGTGTACGTTTTTACAACAAAAGGATGTATTCTTCTTCCATCTTGATTTTTTGTTTGATATGTTCCAATAAAAATTCATGCATGAAACGTATTATAATGTTTCATCAGTGTACCAAACAATATAGCTAGAGAGGAGCGAATTGAAGTTGACATTTCAGGAAAAATTCGATTTGCACCGAATCCGTATTTCCTCACGCGTCGTGGTAACGAATCGTATTTTTTCCTAAAATGGTTGCTGCACGTGTGAGGACATGGAGCAAAAAACTCTGGGAACATGGGATCACCCATAATGCCATGCATGCAGCCAATCAGCAGCCCTATAAATAGCGTCAGCCATCTTGGATTCTAGCTATTTTCCAGTGTACTTAGTGCAGGGAGAGACATCAGCAGGCGCTAGGGACAGTGCTAAAAAAAATGATTTACAAGTTCAGCGAAAGATTATTCAAGGTGTAGGGAAAGGATAGGGAGGAATCATTCCGCAGCATTTATGTAGAACAGGGTTCAGTAGGGGAGTTACAGCCTGGGTAATAGGAACAATCCTATTACACCTTGCTTCACTGACTGGGAATACAAATTGCCATTATACAGCTCTGTGTTTCCAGCAAACCGTTCTTGTTATTGAAGTGCAAGTGCTGTTTGATACATCCAATAACCCTTTCAAGAGTTTTTTTTTTTTGCATTTTCGTTTTGCACTCCCTGCCTTCCCAGAGCCATAACTTTTTTATTTGTCTGTTCACATGGCCATATGAGGGCTAGATTTCTGCGGGACAAGTTGTATTTCCAACTCCATCATTTAATATTGCATATAATGTAGTGGGAAGCGGGAAAAAAATTCTAAATGGGGTGAAATTGCAAAACAAAAAAGCAATGCCACCACAGTTTTACCGGTTTGTTATTTACGACTTTCGATGTGTGATAAAACTGACTAGTTACTTTTATTCTACAGGTCAGTACGAATCCAGCGATACCTAATATGTATAGTTTTTCTTGCGTTTTGATAGTGATAAAAAAAAGTTTAAAATATTTTTTTGTCGCCATATTTTGACCCCTATAACTTTTTTTTAATTATGTGTACGGAGCTGTATGGGGGTCATTGTTTGCGTGGCAATCTGAACTTTTCATTGATATGATTCGGGAGTGTGTATGACTTTATGATCACTTTTTATTTAACTTTTTTGTAGAAAATGAAGCGACCAAAAACTGCGAATCAGCCATTTGCCGTATAGGGAATATATTCTTATATTTTTATACTATTGGCGTTTTCGCACATCGCGACACCTATGTGCATTTTTTAATTGCTTTAGTTCTTTTATTTTTATTTTGGGGCAAGGGCAGTGATTTGTTTGTTTGTTTTTTTTTACACTTTTTTTTATAGTTGCTATTATTATAGACTCCAATGCAGTTGCATTGGAATCTAAGATGATTTTACTACTTTCCTATGGAGCCCTATTACAGGCAAGAGCCCCATAGGAAACAGTATGCAGCAGCTTTCTGCCATACACAAAGACAAGTGCTGCTGCACACAGTTGTTTCACGCTCTCAGGTGACGTGGTCAGGATTGACAACGGCATCTGAGGGGTTAAATGTCCGCAATTGGCATTACTTCCGGTTGCGGACATGAGCCACGGGTGTCTGCTATAAGAAGCAGTATAAGGTAGGTTCACGGCATACTGTTTTGTATGCAAGTAATCACATTTTATTTGTATTTTTTAGTGTTCAATTTAACAATGTTGTATACATCCAGGCTATATGATAAGTATAAGGCCACAATAATTATTAGTATGGTCCCCGGACGTTTCGGTCTTATAAAGGCCTTCCTCAGCGGGATCTGTAATGGCGCACTTGTGATGGGGCCCTGAATGAGAAAATTACAGCCCTTTTTGGCATGTATTAGCGGGAAAAAAAATAGGCTTATTAGCCGTTGTGTGGTAAAGTGAGGACATTTTTTTTTTAATTTGCTTTTTATTTATTTATTTTATTTGATTTAACAGTATGTGAAACAAAGAAGTGCCAGGCCCTGAACAGGGGAGTGATAGAGGCCTAAACATTTCTGGTGTAGGCACAGGTCGCAGAAGAGTAAGAGGGTGTGGCAGGAGGAGTAGCAGCGAGAGGCATGAGCTCCCGGTGTCATCTAGTGGTCGTGTCTTGACTAGCAACCCAGCGATTCTTGAATGGTTGATTCAGTCATCCACCTCGTCACAAGTGACATCAGACACCCCCAGCCAAGGTGTTGGCATGGCCCGGGAGCAGGCCCTATGCCCTCACCTGTCCTCAACCTGCCTCTGTCCTTTTCTGTTCCCTCAGCCAGAGAAGTATTATATGCTGTGGGCTCAGCCCCACTATACAGCGAGGATGAGCTACTAGAGGACAGTCAGCAGCTACTGGCCAGACAAGATGTGGAGGAGACATGGGAGCTAGTGTTGCAAGCGGTGAGGCTCCTGACCTAGATACCGTTGAGGAGGACATCAGTGACGTGCAGACAGTTCTCGATGATGATGATGTAGCTGGTCGCACTTGGGAGCCGGGTAAATTAGGGGCTTCATCATCAACGGGAGAAGAGGGTGGCAGATTGCCCGTAAGGCAGCAGCGGAGCCAGTAAGTCACTAGCGTGGCCGGGAGTCAGTAGGGTTGCAGCAGTGGGAGGTTGGGATAGACCACTGTGCCCGGGGTAGACCACCCGCTTCTCAGGAGCCTAGCTGCCTGTAAAATAGTGGTGCACGGGTTCACGAAAGCAGCGGCGGTAGCCATCAGTCAGTGCATAGTGTTGGGCGTAAAATCACCTGCTGGGTGGTGTGGCAGTTTTTTGTTAAGCCGCCAGAGGAGGTGCACATGGCCATTTGTAGAATCTGTGGGCAGAAGGTGAAGCATGGCCAGGGTGCCAGTGTTGGCACCACAGCCCTGCGTCAACATATACAGCGTCACCATAAAGTGGCCTGGGAGAACTGTGGCTTCACACCCAGTTTCAGGCAGTCAAGGCTCCACCGCCTCAGCTGAAGGGAGCTGTCTGTCCTTCCCATCATCTGCTGGTCCTGATGCTCTTGCTCCTCCTACTTCTTATTAGTCATTCTGTCAGTAATAGATCACGAACTGATTGCCAAGAGACAACAGTATGCGTGCACTCATCCAACGGTTCAGAATCTGAATGTGCTTCTGTCCAAGTTGCTGGTGCTTCAGTCCCTCCCATTCCAACTGGTGGACTCTGCACCTTTCAGAAAACTGATGGCTTGTGCCAAGCTGAGGTGGAGAGTCCCAAGCCATCATTTCTTTGCCAAAAAGGCAGTACAAGCCCTACACACAAATATAGAATAGAAGGTCCTTGAGGCTGTGGCAGCGCCGACGTGTGGAGTTGTAACTACGGTAAGGGACAATACATGTCTTTTACGGCCCACTGGGGGAATGTGGTTCCTGCACAGCCACACCAGCAACTTGGCCAGGTGATGCCACTTCCGGCTCCACGTTCTCACGCCGTTGGTCCTGCGGCAATGTCCGCCTCTGCCTCCTCATCCTCCACCGTGTCCTCAGCCTCCACTGCAGGGACAATTCACAGTGCCCCTCCAGCATACCACATGTGCAGGGCAAAGCAGCGTCATGCTGCTCTGCACCTCGTTTGCCTGAGTCACACAGGGGAGGAACTGCTCCATGTCCTTCATCGAGAAATCGAATCCTGGCTTTCTCCGCGACAACTCAAAATCAGAACCATGGTGACCGTCAACGGAAAGAACATGGTGTGCGTCAAGGAGGGCTGAGCCATGCGCCCTACATGGCACACGTGTTCAATCTGGTTGTCTAGCAGTTCCTGAAGTCCTCCACCCATCTGCAAGATATCCTAAAAATGGCCAGGAAACTTTGCATGCACTTCAGCCACTCGTACACTGCAAAGCACACCCTCTTTGAGCTGCAGCGGCAGAATGGCATCCCCCAACATAGGCTGATATGCGACATTTTCACCCGTTGGAATTCCACCCTCCATATGTTCGACCGACTATACGAACAGAGAAAGGCCATAAACGATTTCTTGATGATCCAAGCAGACAGGAGTACTCCTCTGTGTAACTTTGATGTCAGCCAGTGGCAGCTTATCCATGACACCTGCCATTTGCTCAGGCGCTTTGAGGAGGTCACGTTATTTGTCAGTTGCCAGGACTCCCTATGTGTGTTACTGCAAGGCACAGTGTTCTACACCACTATAAAGGCTCTCTGAAGCCAGGAAATAGCCCTTTTTAACGCGATTCACCGCAAATAAATTTGGATCGAAACTCATTTTTTCCCAAAAAATTAGGCGAACCGGCGAATCAAATTTTTAAAAAATGTGCTCATCTCTATCATATTTATGTCTTTTATATTATGTATGTGTAACCCCTTCTTGGTTTACAGTACCATGGGATTAATGGCACTTTCAAATAAATTATATAATAAAAGCCAAGGTTGGTCTTATCCCCAATTCATTGGTGGTGAGAACCTTCACAGGAATGTTTTTTTCACAGGTCCTGCAATGTTAGCAAACAAGTAAGTTAAAATGGTACTTGAAAATGGCATGGGGGCACAAGGACACCAATCACAGGTGGTTAAGAAAGTAGTTATGTCAAGGAGCCTACTTTTCTTGTTTGCTTCTTCTATGTATGTCAGTCCTTATGTCCAGAGTATGGAATTTGATATGTTGACAGACCGAAGGAGAATGCTCAACAGACAGGATCAGTTTTTTAGGGGTTATTGTTCTGATGGATCAGAGAAAGGGCAAAATAATCAGTGACGTCAACACAAACTTACTGCTGACTCCCTCTCCACTTTGTCAGGGGGCTCTACTTGTATAAGAGTTTAATAGAACAGGTTCTGTAGACATCTATGTAGAATCAACTGACGACGGTGTAAAAGGAGTGCGCTTCTTCTTGGCACTAACATCGACCTGTAAGACTGACTTCATACTTGAGTTATTTGGTCAGTTTTGGCCAATAACTGCCCAAATAAGTAAAGTCTGAAGTGATTCTAAGAGCAACGCCTGTGATCTGTATGTCATACTGGCTCACAGTATTATTTCACTACCACAGCAGACTCCCTATGCGTGTTACTGCAAGGCACAGTGTTCTACACCACTATAAAGGCTCTCTGCAGCCAGGAAATAGCAGGTTTTTAACGCGATTCCATACAAATAAATTTGGATCGAACTAAATTTTTAAAAAAAAAATCTGCGGCCAAATTTTTTCACATTTTTTTGAAATTAGATCATCTCTAAATTTAGCTCAGAACACATATCCAGGGTTGGTTAAGATATCTTAAAACATACCTGAGTTTTCCAAAAAAGCTTGCATATTGGCTGTACTTCTTTGTAGAATCATAACTGTGAAGGAAATTGTGTATTTTGGGCTACCCTAAAGTCTCTTTCAGCCTTATTATTCCCTATTTCAGCTGCACAGCTAGATGCATTTCACTCAGAAGCAGCTTGTCTCCCTTCTGTTGAATCTGCCAGCACTGTGTGCAGTGACCTCAATTCCCTTACTTCCTGCTATGTTTGTTTTCTTCTAGAAAGCTCAGAAAGCTGCTGAGGAGGGAGAGATCAGACTTACAGATACACACAGGAGCTTTTCTGCAGTGTAGAAGCAGTGCTTTTATAAGGCTCAGGATCTCAGCTAGCTCTGACATGTCCCCATTTCCTGTGAACTGTCCTCTGAATCTCTATTACAAGGGACAGATCTTGTTTGACAACAGGCAGTGGACTGAAAATTCGGTGGAAGTGAGACCCCTAGTGGCTATGACTTTACAGGCATATTTTTTAAATTAAGTGATTTAGAAATTAGTTACACAGTTCTCAATTAAATTAAATGAAATTATGTGAAAGTACAGTGACTCTTTAAAATAGAGATAACCAGTGTTGAATGGGCCCCTCCTCCCCCAGTAATTTTTTCACAACCTTTTCCTTTCATGCCGCCCCCTTTCCTGTAGCTAGTAAAGATGGCTCTGTCAGACCAGGCCCGGCAGCTGTTCCATCCGTTTTCTACACTGTCTATACTGCTTCTGTATATAATTGTATAATACTGTTGAGGGGACCCTTCCCCTGCTTCCCCTATAGTTACGCCCCTGGAGATAACCAATAACGATATATAGGGTTAAATATAGTAAAAAAGGAAAGTTCAGCAGCTCTCACCTGCCCCCCCTTACCTGTGAGCGTGTCAGGCCCAGGTAACACAGTGCAAAAAGGTTCAAGGAATCCAGCTCCACTTTGGTAAAGAAATATTTATTTTGCTTGCGTTAAAATCACATCCAGTTACAGTTACAGGAGTCTTGTCTACGCGTTTTAGGCTACCAGAAACAATTCAAGCCCTTACTCATGACATGGGTAAGGGCTTGAATTGTTTCTGGTAGCCCGAAAAGCGTAGACAAGACCTCTGTAACTGGATGTGATTTTACCGCAAGCAAAATAAATATTCCTTTACCGAAGTGGAGCTGGATACCTTGAACCTTTTTGCATAGGGTTAAATAGTATAAAGAAATCTCATAAACACACAGTATACATAATTAATTTTACTGACATATAAGGTTAAACATGATTAGCAAGACACATACAGGGTAAAAACATTTAAAACAATACAAAAATGGTGGTCTAGGAGCAGGATAGGGATAAGAAAGCACAAGTGCATAAATAGATAGACTAATGCAATTGTTAGTGAAAAGACTATGGCCATCAATTGACATAACATGTTGAATAATAATAACTCGGTATATAGCTAGTGCACAAAAATCAATGTAGCCAAGTACATGATCTTTTGATCCGTCAGTAGAACAGAAAAATAAACAAAAAACGAATCCTGCATTTTAAGCATCTGTTATGCTGTTATAGCTATTTCCATCTAAGATTCGTTATTTTAGAGGGAAATAAAATACTTCATGTAGGACTTTTTTCCGTCTACAATAACGGATCTCAGACGGAAATAGCTAAAATGAATGGAAAATGTGCATAACTGGTAATAAAGGATGCTTAAAATACAGGATCCGTTTTTGGCTTATTTTTCTGTTCCTCTGATGGATCAGTAGAATGGAAAACTAAACAGTGATGTGAATCCTGCCTTGCTATCACCCATAATGCCATGCATACAGCCAACAGCAGCCAGCCAGCCCTGTGATGTCACAGCCCTATAGATAGCGTCAGCCATTTTAGATTCTGCCATTTACTAGTGCACTTAGTGCAGGGAGAGACGTTTGCAGGCGCTAGGGACAGTGATAGGAAAGACTGAATTGTGGTGAAAAAACGATTTATAAGTGCAGGGAAAGGATAGGGAGGAATTGTTCCACAGCAATTATGTTGAACAGGGTTCTATTGCACCTTGGTGCACTGACTGGGAATCCAAATTGCCATTATACAGCTCTGTCATTCTAGCAAACTGTTCTTGTTATTGGGGTGCAAGTGCTGTTTGATACAGCCATTAACAGAGTCTATACCAGGGAAATATTTGCCCTTCTGCAGTGCAGTTATATGTTGAAAAGCCCTTTTTGCCATGTATTAATGTCAAAAGAAAAATATATTTGCCATTGTGCGGTGCAGTGATATATTCTTAAGCCCCGTTTGTCGTGTATTAGTGGCGAAACTAAAATATATTTGCCGTTCACCATTGCACTTATCTGTTGAAAAGCCTATTGTGTTGTGTAAAAGTAGAAAAAAATTAGGGCCTTATTGCCGTTCAGCGGTACAGTGATATATTGTAGGACTTTATTCGTTAAATAATGCTATAGTAACGGATCTCAAGCGGAAATGGCTAAAATGGATGAAAATTGTGCATAGCTGGGCATGAAGGATGCTTAAAATACAGGATCCGTTTTTTGGTTTATTTTTCTGTTCCTCTGACGGATCAGTAGAATAGAAAACTAAACAGTGATGTGAATCCTGCCTTACTCCAGTTTTCCTCAATTAAATGACTAATAGCTTAGAACCCTGAAGTTACAGTGTGTTCCTAGGCTACATATGGATTTGTTGTGGATTTTGCTGTCATGTTTACCATGAATTTCACGCTATGCATTGCAATTTATGCTGCAGATTTAGATGGGATTTTAAAAACCTTCTCCGCTTTGATGCTGCTGTAAATTACCCTTAGCACCCAAATTTAACTCTCCAGTTCCGCTGCAGAGTCCAAAATATACCTACTTCTGCAATAAAATAGGAGCTACTGTAATTCTTCTGGGCACTGCAGCCATTTTGCAACAGTCTACAACAGCTGAGAAGCAACCAATGTAGGAGCCGTCATCGTAGCCACATTGGTTGTACCCATAAGTAGATATATCTAAGCAATGACTGAATAGAATTTTGTAATGCCTAAGCGCAGTTCAGCCCCATAAAAGTGAATGGGTCCAAGTTGCAATACCAAGCACAGCCAATATACAATGTACGGCACTGTGCTTGGTAAGCAGGGAGAAGGCAACGGCGCTCAAAGGAGCGCCAGTGCCTTCTCTAACAGCTGATCGATGGGGGTCCCAGATGCCAGACCCCCAACGATCAGATACTGATGACCTATCCAGAGGATAGGTCATCAGTTATAAAAACCTGGAAAACTCTTTTAAACATTATTTTGAGAAAGACTAGTTTTGCCCTCAAAGAATTCGTTTTTTCCCCTGAAATTAGAGTTGCCCTTTAAAATTAGTCTATAAGGTCAATTCATGTATAGAACTGTGGAGGTCATCATTCACGGGCATGCAGTATATTAGTGCCCTAACTTTATCAAATGAATTTATTCTGACTTTCGCATGAGAACAGTAATTGTGAGTTTAGGTCAATGTACCTTTCAGGTTTGCTCTTCTCATTAGTGTTACAAATGCTGAAAGAAGACTAATAAATAAATAGGAGATGTCAATAGGATTTATGCGGAAAACAGAATTGATGTAAACAGCCACGTATAATTAGAGCCATATTTATTTTAATGCTACTTTCATAAAAGGGTTTATTTAATTGCTGGGGACAGCAGCCGCGCTTTGAGTCATTGATTGCTGACTGGAAACATAGAGCAATAAATGAAAGCGTCGAAATAAAATATGTTTGTACTTTAGTTGAACTTCTTAAAAATGTTAGAAAAAAGTATTTTCACATTACTGTGTAGCGCTGTTTAGGCCTCTGAAGTCTTTTCAATGTACATTCAGAAGTCTCTATGTGGGGAGCGCAATCGGTTAATTCATTAAAAGGGTGTTCCTGGAGTACAATACTGATGACTTATCCTAAGAAGAGGTCATCAATATCTGATCCGTGTGGGTCTGACCCGACACCCCCATCGATCAACTGTTTGAAGAGGCCACTCTGCTAAGACCAGTCCACGGCCTTCTCACTTACCAAGCACAGTGCCATAGATTGTATAGTGGCTGTGCTTGGTATTGCAGCTCAGCTCAGCTCATAGTTACATAGTATAGTTAAAAAAAAAAACATAAGTCCATCACGTTAAAGCAAAAGATGGGACGGGGACTGATACCCAGATTTCTACACATTTTAATAAGCATTAATGTTATTTGATTCTAAGAATTAATTTAAGCCATTTTTAAAACTGTCCACTGTTCCTGCTGTGACCACGTTCTGAGGTAGACTATCCACAGATTAATAGTTCCTATGGTGAGAAAGCCCTGTTGCCTCTGGAGACTGAACTTTTTCTTCTCCAGGCAGAGGCAGTGCCCTCTTAGTGTTTGAGGGCATTTTATATGGAAGAGCTTTTCACTATATTTTTTGTACGCCCCATTTATATATTTGTATATGTTAATCATGTCTCCCCTTAGGCGTCTCTTCTCAACACCAAATAAATTTTATATTTTTAGTCTCTCCCCATAACTTCCATGCTCTTTATCAGTTTAGTCGCTTTTTTTGTACCTTTTCCAGCTGTAGGGCATTCTTTTTATGAATTTTAGCCAAGAACTGAACTGCATATTCTAGATGAGGTCTCACCAAATCTATGTAAAATGGTATTTGTAATATGATTTCTCTGCCCATGACTCATTTAATACATGGCAATATCCTGCTTGCTTTAGAAGCAGCTGATTGACATTGTATGCTGTTATTTAATCTATAGTCTACAAGTAAACACAATTCCTTCTCTACAAGTGACTCTCCCATTGTAACTCCCCTAGGACATATGATGCATGCATATTTTTTGTACCCAGACTCATAACTCTACATTTATCTACATTTATTTGTCCAGGTTTCAATCCAATTACAAACTATACTTTCTAAAGGTCCTATTACACAGAGAAAATATCGTACCGAGGCTCGTTCATGAGAGCAAAAATAAACGAAAATCACGTGATGTTATAAGTATGAACGAATCAAATACGAGCAAGAAATCGCTAATTTCCCATCCATTGTGATCTATTAGCATGCTAAAAATGATCGCTCCTCGTTAATAGATCCTTTCATATAATTTGGAGTCGTCTACTCGCTAGAGTCGCTAACAATCTCATACATGCCTTTTGACCAAGCATCTGTCCCCCATCTTTACATGCAAAAACAAGGAATGATTTAAAAGCGAACGAGTAATGTCTGCAAGTTGGAACGATTATCTATGTTTAGAATAAATTAAATTTTCGTCTTTAACAAGTTGCTACATCTTCGATCGTTTATCGTGATCTATATGATCTGCTGGTATAATAGTACCTTAAGCCTATAGACCTTATTCTACCTATTATACATCTATGATGGACAGTATCAAATGCTTTTGCAAAATCCAAGACCGCTACATCCACAGCCACCCATCTGTCTATGCTTCTACTCACCTCCTCATAAAAACAAATCGTGTTAGTCTGACAACTTCTGTCCTTGGAAAACCCGTGCTGGTTTTAACTTATGACATTATTTGCAGTCACGCTTCTATGGGCATTCTGACAGTGAAAAGTTCAAAATTCTGAGCCTGGTTGGAAGATCAGATCTATCTATAAGTTGCAATGAAGAAAAACTTGGGACCATTAAAAGAAATTTGGGATGAGGTAAAATTGGAGGCACAGGAAGGTACTGTATAGCCCCAAAACAGTATATAGACACTGCATTATGGATCCATACAACATGTGCATCGGGTCTCAGAACAGCTAGGTATCAAAAGGCTTTCATAGGCATCATACACAGCTGGTCTCTTTAAAGGTGTTGTCCAGAATTAGTAAAAAACAACCTGGAATTACAGCCTGTCTCCATTCTAGTCAATGGGACAGAGCTACAATATGGCACAAAACCTGTAGACAGGAGTGGTGCTGTTTTTGGAAGAAAGCAGCCATGTTGTTCAAATCCTGGACAACCCCATTATGGAAAGACAGTACACCCTGAGCTGCTTCCAAGGCATCTCATTCACGAGCCAGAGCTCTTTTCCATACGGATGAGGGTAAGTTGTCTGAAGATAATTTTATGGCTTGGCTATTTTCCCTTGTCATGTCCAAGATTGGTTAAAAATTAGACTCTGATACACAGAGAGCCACTTCCAAAATGGGAGATACCTCTTTGCCTATAGACATCAGTAGTTAGTATTCAATAGTAGTTAGTATTCGAGAGAAAATTAATTACTTAACTACCTGGCTCATCCTAGTCTGAGATACCGTATACATTAAATTATCCTTAAAAAATGTTTATAAACGCAGACAATTATTTTTAAAAATCATGACTTTATCTGCACAGACAAAAATTATTACGGACAATACCAGTTTAGAAAGGAATCAAATGGAAAAGAAAAACGGGATATTGTATGTTTGTGTGGTTATTATTATATGGTAAGGTGTATAGTTCATAGCAACTGTATTAATAACACCTAACACAAATATGTGATTTGAGAATATGCTTCTTGAACGTTCGTGAACTTCTGCAGTTTAATTTACCAAAACATGGTGGCATAGCGTCAGCTTGAGTCTCCTCTACTTACTACCGTATGTACAACCCAATTATTCAACCATGCGCAAAGTTTAAAACATCATTTTAGGTTATGTTCACAATCGTTACATTTGTCTATGGCTAATAGATTTTTAGATTTTTCAAAGATTCCGTAGCAGAAGTACAAGGCCTGGGGCAGTAAAGTGGCTCAGTGAATGGCATTGGTGCTTTGCAGTGTTGGAGTCCTAGGTTTAAATCTGACCATGGACAACATCTGCATGGAGTCTGTATGTTCTCCCATGTTTGTGTGAGTTTCCTCCGGGTACTCCAGTTTTCTCCCACACTCCAAAGATATACTGATAGGAAACTTGTCAGCGCTTGTGAGTGCGACTGGGGACTGCGAGTGATGATAATGTCTGTAAAGCACAGAATAAAATAAATAAGGCAGAAACTTTTTGTCATGGATATGCTAGAAGCCCACCATGTAGCATAGCTCCATTGTAATACAGTGGGCCTTATATGCGAAATCTAAATGTATGTAAAATTGTAAAAGGGGTTATCCAGGTTCCGCCATGATCTGGTGCAGCAGCCACTTCCAGGATCAAGTGCCGAATTTTAGGCTGGGGTTAGAACCTGCAGGGCATGTCCGAGTCTGAATCTCTCAACACACCACTAGCGAGAGATTCAGACTCAAACATGCACGGCAGGTTCTAACGCCAGGCTAGGAACACACCCTCAATGCACAGCATGTGATCCCAGAAGTGGTGACGCAACCCCTTAACTATATTACCCTTGAGAATCATTTACCAATCTTCAGGATCCAGAAGCATCTGGGTAACCTCCTCAAATATTTGTATATCTTTCCTTGAATCCAGGTAAGCTGTGTCGTTTGTATGTTATATCACATTACATTATCTTGCAGTACACCTGAGCTAGCCTTAATTATAGTCCAGAGCTGCATTCATAGTTCTGCAGGCTTCAGAGCTAAAATTTCCCAGTGTCTCAGTGTATGTACAGATCTTGATTTGGTGACACACACTCTGGAAGATTCTATACCAGGCACTGTACAAAAAATAACTGTCCCTGTTCATTTACATATTAGATAGTCAGGTAAAGATTATAACAAGATACATAATAGACTGTATTTACAAAGCCACCTGCTTTTTACATATATTATATCTCTATCTACACTCATATTCTTTAAAGCAGTGTTCACTTTAACTACAGTGTAGTTTCATAATGCCATAATTTGTTGTATTATAGAATACCATTACATGTAGATTTTGGTCTGTAAAGTGAACTATAAAAACCTCCAATAATGGGATGGACAACTTCAGTAACCACATTTTCTTTATTTAACAGTACTAAAATGAAAATAAGAAGAAGCAAGGGAAAAAATAATATTCTTTATGTCTGATGGAGCCCACCATAATGTTTTATACATCAAAGGAAATTGCGTCATGGCTGCTCTTCCTGACCTCTGAGGAGTGACTCTTCTTACACAGTTATCATTATATCCTACTGTTTATGTAATCCCAAGTGAGCTTCAAAAGTGGAGGAAATAAACATTGTTTCAGGATGTAACTTACCACCATTTCCATGGCCTCATATGATAAAAACTCAACATCCATCTTGTAGGTTTATATTTTCGCAGTTAGTGTAAGCTGACAGGTTGGAAGTCACATTCTTTTACTGGTGTCTACAGAAAGGAGCATTACGAATGAAGTGGTGTAAAGGCCAGGGGAGTAGACGGCATTTGTGTTGAGTCCATGTCAGTTATTTTTATTGAATTTGCCAATCTAATCTCTAGTCTAGAGCCTACAGGAGATATCTTGCCTAGTTAGGTGCATCCTGGTGAGTTCAGTAGGGGTAAATAACCTCCAAATCCGAAATAAAACACTAACATAAAATATATTATAACATGAGTTGTGTTTTTGGTTAATTCTGCTGATATTTCTGAGATTATTTATTAATATCAAAGTTGCAAATTCACTGGAATTAGTGATGTCTGAGGAGGACTATGACATAGTGGGAATAACTGAGACATGGTTGAATGATAACTATGGCAGTTAACGTACAGGGTTACTGTTTAGAATAGATCGTAGGAACCGAAAAGAGGGAGGGATTTGCCTTTATGTAAAGTCCGATTTAAAGCCCACACTCTGGGAAGATATAAGTGAGGGATATTAAATGTGGAGTGCCTGTGGGTAGAAATACATGGAGGCAAAAAGAATAATAAAATACTGATAAGAGTTTATTATAAGCCACCTAACATACCGGAGTCCACAAAAAATGGGGGACTTCAACTTGCTGGATATAGACTAGGAAAGAGAAACCTATATATCTCATAAAGGAAACAGGTTCTTGGCAATAACCAAAGACAATTGCCTTGTCCAACTGGTTCAGAACACGACTAGAGCGAGGGCCATACTGAACTTAGTATTAATCAATAGACATGACAGAACAACAGACGTGCAGGTTGTGGGACACCTCGGAAATAGTGACCATAAAGTAATAACCTTCCAATTGTCATTCAAAAGAGTGTTTCTTCAGGGAGGAACAAAAATGCCAAACTCCAAAAAAAATAATTGGCCATTGGCCTCACTAACTAGGAGAAACTTCCTCAAAAATAAAAACGCAGCACTAAATTGGAATATTTTTAAAAGCATCCTAACCTTAAAATGTTTTTCAATTATATAAATGGTAAAATGTTTAAACCTGAAAGTGTTGGCCATATACAGAGTCACAAAGGGACAAGTTGTAGAGAGCAATGAGGAGAAAGTGAATCTATTAAATATTTTCTCTCCACTGTATTCAATTAGTGTTGAGCGAAGCGCGCTTTGAATCACAGATTCAAAGGCGCTTTATTCAAAACTTTGTTTGAATGCTGTACGCAGACCCGTCTCCGTACAGCATTTAAATGTATGGGCTTCACGGAGGTGAAATTCTTTATGCCCAAAGTCTCGTGAGAATTTGTTGAATAACTTCAGACTTCGATTATTCAACTTGAAAACGATTTTAAAACTGGGAACCAAGTTGGCTTTGGTACCCAGGTAGCAGGCGGTACCGAAGCCAAATTCAGACTCCAGCGCACTTCGCACAACACTAGTATTCACTGAGGAAAATAAACTGACAGATGAAATGGAGAGTGTCAAAGTTAACACCCCATTAACAGTGGTCTTTCTCACCCAGGAAGAAGTACAACGGCATCTCAAAATGATTAAAATAGACAAATCGCCAGGACCAGATGGCATACACCCCCGTATCCTAAGAGAATTAAGTAATGTCATAGCAAGACCCTTATTTCTGATATTAAGGACTCTATATTGACAGGGAGTGTTCCACAGGATTGGCGCTTAGCAAATGTAGTGCCAATATTCAAAAAGGGGTCAAAAGCAGAGCCCGGAAACTATAGGCCGGTAAGCTTAACATCTGTCATGGGTAAACTTTTGAAAGTTTTCTAAGAGATGTCATCTTGGAGTACCTCAATGAAAATAAGTGTATACTCACCGTATAAGCATGGCTTCATGAGGAATCGGTCATGTTAAACAAAATTAATAAGTTTCTATGAGGAGGTAAGTTCTAGACCTGACGCAGGTGAGTCAATGGATGCCATATATCTTGATTTCTCCAAAGCATCTGATTCACTTTAGAAAAAAGACGACTGATTGGAGATCTAATAACTATGTATTAATATATCAGGGGTCAGTACAGAGATCTCTCCCATCATCTATTTATCCCCAGGACTATGACTGTGACGAGGGACATCCTCTCTGTCTAGAGGAAAGAAGGTTTCTACACAAACATAGAAGAGGATTCTTTATGGTAAGAGCAGTGAGACTAAGGAACTCTCCGCCTGAGGAGGTGGTGATGGTGAGTTTACTAAAAGAGTTCAAGAGGGGCCTGGATGTTTTTCTGGAGTGTAATAATATTACAGGTTATAGTTATTATATTTCTGAAGAAGGGTTGTTGATCCAGGGAGTTATTCTGATTGAAGTCAGGAAGGAATTTTTACCCTTAAATGAGGAAAATTGGCTTCTACCTCACAGGTTTTTTGCCTTCCTCTGGATCAACTTGCATTATAACAGGCTGAACTGGATGGACAGATGTCTTATTTCAGCCAAACTATGTTACTGGGTTACTATGTTACTCTTCTTTAGCTATCTTGAACATATTTTCCTCAAAAAGTATGTATGAAAACATCTGTTTTCATTCTGAAATGCATTGTCAGCATGTGTAGGTTTATTACAGAAGAGAAGACATGGCCTGCCAGGCATGACGCTGCAGGGAAAATGTAGTATTTATGACAACATGACCTTTTTAATGAATAGCCATCCCTGTAATACATAGATGTCCCAAGTCCTCTCCACTATGGCTCACGGGCTGGGCCCTTGAGTGAAAAGTTCATGAAAAAGGGTTACCTTCATATGACAACAAATTTAGGACAATCATGAACTTGGGCTCTATGCAGAACATAGATCTCCATACGCATTATATTATTTTTACCCAAACCCGCCATTTTAAAGGGCTTCTGTCACCCCCAAAAGCCTTTTTTTTTTTTTTGCCTCACTAAAAAGCTTATAGGGCGATTATTCTAAACATATTCTTGTTAACCGTTTTTGTAGGTTAATTTTGCTATAAAACGTTATTTTATAATATGCAAATTACCTTGCTACCAGCAAGTAGGGCGTTTACTTGCTGGTAGCCGCTGCATCCCGCTTGCAAAAAAACGCCCCTCCTGTGGTTGATTGACAGGGCCAGCGAGCGCTCTCCTCCTCCAGCTGGCCCTGTCTCCGTTTAAAATCTCGCACCTGCGCCATACCGTTCTTCAGTTGGCGCAGGCGCACTGAGAGGAATACTCTCGCTCAGCCGCTCCTTCCTCAGTGCGCCAATGACGTCACAGCTGCACCCGGAAGAGAAGACGCAGACGCACTGAGGAAGGAGCGGCCGAGCGAGAGTACTCCTCTCAGTGCGCCTGCGCCGACTGAAGAACGGTATGGCGCAGGCGCGAGATTTTAAACGGAGACAGGGCCAGCTGGAGGAGGAGAGCGCTCGCTGGCCCTGTCAATCAACTCACAGGAGGGCGTTACAAGCGTGATGCAGCGGCTACCAGCAAGTAAACGCCCACTAGCCTCACGAGCTGGGCCCTTGAGTGAAAAGTTCATGAAAAAGGGTTACCTTCATGTGACAACAAATTTAGGACAATCATGAACTTGGGCTCTATGCAGAACATAGATCTCCATACGCATTATATTATTTTTACCCAAACCCGCCTATTTAAAGGGCTTTGTCACTCAAAGCCTTTTTTTTGCCTCACTAAAAGCTTATAGGGCAATTATTCTAAATATATTCTTGGTAACCGCTAGAGGTTAATTTTGCTATAAAGCGTTATTTTATAATATGCAAATTACCTTGCTACCAGCAAGTAGGGCGTTTACTTGCTGGTAGCAAGGTAATTTGCATATTATAAAATAACGTTTATAGCAAAATTAACCTACGAAAACGGTTAACAAGAATATATTTAGAATAATCGCCCTATAAGCTTTTTTAGTGAGGCAAAAAAAAAAGGCTTTTGGGGTGACAGAAGCCCTTAAGGACTGGTTGAGAGTCTAAAGTGTATGTGGAGCACCTAACTCTCCTCAAAAGATGATGCCGTGGAGAGAGATGGATCAGGTGCTTTGAATTTTTACGACCAAACTCCATGTTCTTTCAGGAGAAACGCAGCTACCCGAGGTGTCTGTCAGTGACTTTCTCCTCTCCCCATTAAAAACACATACATGCTCAGCTAAGCCAAGTGTATACTTGACCGACAGCTACTGAACATGTATTAGGCATTCTGCCTTGCCACTTAATATAGAAGATTTTGTCCCCTAAAAAGTAATATTGTGTTTGAAGGAATATGACACTTTTATGTGGACTACAGAATGCCATGGAAAAACAAACCTTCATATGCCTCTACCTGAAATGTGTACACACCAAATTACAGCTCCATACAAGTCGGAGGTTATATGGAGCCATAATATGCCCATGCAAAAACTATTTCGTGTACCACAAGAAAATACACAGCAAAACAATGCATCTACAGGCAAAAACCATATACAGTACGAATAAATAGCACCACTATTTCCCTGCATATAATATGGCCATCATGACCTAAAATACATAAGAAAGTCCCAAAGCTGGTGGGGATGGTTTAGGACAAAGTGTAGTCACTTATACTTTGGTTTCCAATAGTGTTACAACTTGGATGGTATTTAAAGGGACACTTCCATTAGAAAGAGGGCTAAAACAAAATATTCATAGAAAACTTTTTTTTTTTAGAATTTTTACTGTTTTTCTTTTTTATTTGAGGCAGCACTATGCCACAGAAAATTAATCTCAAAATATTGTCCTACTGTAGCAGTCAACACAGAAAGAGAAACCCCTATATAGATCCATTAGTTTACTGCTGCTGTGATGGGCAGTTGGTATCTTTTAGAATAATAGTAGTTGTGGAAGTGGATAACAGTATGATAAGCTTAGATGTAGATGCCTACAGAAGAGCTTTTGCACTTAGGGTCCATTTATCACATCCATGAATGTGTCTCGCACCCCTCTGTAATTATGCGGAACGGGTGAGGACCCATTCATTCTCTATGGGGCAGGAATGGATGCTGACATCACACAGTGTGCTGTCCCTATCTGTATTTCCGAGCGCCTCGAACTCTCCGGTCTGAGTCTCCGGGAAAAAAATAGAACATATCCTATTCTTTGTCCGCATTGCGGACAAGAATAGGGCAGTTCTATAGGGTGCCGGACAGGGTGTATTGTGGATCAACAATTTGCTGGATCCACAATACACTACGGACTTGTGACTGGACCCTTATCAGTGTGATGCCATAATTGAGTCACTCATCCTCCTTCCTTCTCTGGCTGCAGGAATGATCTGACTGAGAAAGTCAAGTGAGACTATTTGCTGTGCTAAAAGTCCACAAAAAGGAGGAAGTTACAGAGTCAGTATAGGAAGTAGAATACATGAAGTGACTTCAAAAATTATATCCAGAAAACTATCCACCTGTTTTATAAAAACAATTACCTTGAATGTTCACATGTAGGCTGTTCATTTGTGATTTAAAAAATTTGAAGGTAATTTCCTTAAAGGGGTTGTCCGCTTTTGTAATATTGATTACCTCCGACTGCTGACACCCCCACTGATCAGCTGTTTGAAGAGAATGCAGCGATTGTACAAGTGCTGTGTTCTTGTCTCTGTTTACCTGCTTGCAATTACATCTCTGCGGTCATTTACTTTACGTACAAGCGCTGCATTCTCTTCAAACAGCTGATCAGCGGGGTTGCCAGCAGTTGGGCCTCTGCCGATCTGATATTGATGACCCATGCTGAAGATCGGTCATTAATAATACAAAAGCGGACAACCCTTGTAAATAATCTGAGCCAACACTGTGCCATTATACTTTTGTATTGCATTATAATATAGCATCGTTAACATGGGAATTCACATTGACTTTTTGTACACTGTGCTTTTTTACTCATAGTTTTTCTGATGATGGCATTGGTCCAATTTGTAATAGTTTTCATGCCATAGAGCAGGATGCCCGTCCTGCGGCCCTCCAGCTTTTGAAAACTACAACTCCCAGCATGCCCGGACAGTCTACAGCTATCAGTCTACACTAGGGCATGGTGGGAGTTGTAGTTTTGCAACAGCTGGAGGGCCGCAGATTGAGCATCCCTGCCATAGAGTATTTGTATAAGTTTAGATAGTACTACTGACCAATGTTTTTCACTTTGTGCCTGTTTTGAACATCTTTATATATTTTTTAGGTTATGATGGCAAGATTATGTGTAATTTATGCAGATTTTAGCTTCTGGATGTGCTGCTTAGGTTTTTCTCATTTTTATTGTTTCAATATGATTACAGTATTAAAGCACGGTGGCTCAGTGGTTAGTACTGGTGCTCTGCAGTGCTGGGATCAACCAAGGACAACATCTGCATGGAGTCTATATGTTCTCCCTGTGTTTGTATGGGTTTCCTACCGTATTCATGTCTGTGGAACATGTCAGTGCTATATAAGTAAGCAAAATAAATTTAAATAAAATTAAAGGGGTTATGCAGTAATTTTCCCTCCATGTAAATTTCCTGACACCGCTGCATCCAATCACTGGCCAAATGGTCAGACGATGCTGGGGGGTCACTGCTGCGGCCAATGATTGGCTGCAGCAGCATCAAACCGGAAGTTTACATAGAGGGACCTGAGACAGGCAGAGGAGGCTGGGGAGCAAACCAGCTGGAACAAAGCACCAGAGATTGGGTAAGTTTGATCTCCAACGCGGGTCCCACCAGCCTTAGAAGTCTGGAAGTAAGTGCACAACCCCTTTAAGGCAAAGCAGTTCAGCAAATATGTTCAGTTCCTGATACATCATTAGCTGCTGATAGGATAATAAATCTATTCATAAAATAACCTCTAACTTTCCTGAAATTGCCAGTTCAAACTTACTAATTGTCCTGACAGTCTTGCAACCTGAAAATTGCCTGCTTAATGCTTTGCCATAGATCAGTGATTCATTTAAGCAAATTGATTTGTTTGATATTCTTTGAAGTGCAAATATGGCTCTCTTAATATTTGTCAAGATGTCCTTAAAGGGCCACTAACTCAGAAACCCTTGGATGATATTATTTTGGTAAAAAGAGCTAACGCACACCTTTCTGGCGATATTTGAATGTAGTTACTGAAGGATATTACTTATCTATTGCATTGTACTAAAAGATCCTTGACACATCTGGTCCTGACACTTCTGTCAATGCATTGACGTGCTCCCCCATTATTGGATATGATATACGTGGTTAATTATGATACGTGGTAATATTGTTACTTTTGACGTTATTCTTTTTTTTTGCAGATAAAGTGTATGCCTTTTATTAAATGCGGCCAAATCGGACATTTTAACCATCTGTCAACTGGCTGGGGTTCAGCAAGCATGCGCCTGTAGTTTTACCTCTAATTGTGTTTAATGGTACACTAATTATTTCAATTGGGAATAATTTTGTACAGTCAAAGTTGACTCATTTTATAAACTGGAAGCTCCTCAGCTATAAATTGGCAGGTATCATCCTTCATTTCTCCTAAGCGTTGTGCCATAGGGGAATAAGTATATGGTTGCTCTGTGACCAAATGTCATGTGCTGGGCAGAAACATTGATCCTGGCTATTAATCACTCTGCAAGCCCTCCCAGTAATCAAAGGGCACAGCTGCAATGATATATAACCAGTGTCACAGCAGAAAGCCCTTTACAAGACGGCGTGCCTACCAGCTGATTTCCAGTATGTTCTACAGCATGCACACTAGCCAGACCAAAATGCCCAGGCTAATTAATCACCACATCTAACCGTTCATACTATCATTAAACACCTTTATTGGCCGAATTACCAGAGGAGTCATAGCCCCTAATTACTTAGGTCTGAAAGCCTGCTCACCTGAATACAAACTGCTGCCTATTACCTGTGGTCTACCAGCATGCCCTCTCATTCTCTCCGCAATAAAAAGTGTACTGACCCAGCAATGAACCTGCATCTAGGAGAAAATTGGATACGGTTGTGACTGATCTCAAAGCAGCCTTGTATCAACTGATCAAGACAGAAGCACAACGCAACAATATCAACTTGTCTGAATTTAATAAGACTTAAGGGTCCTGCACCTAGAGACAGAAGGCGCACAGCCATTTCCCTACTGTGCTGACATTCGGTTATTTTTGGAATCTCCCATACAGACACTAACAAATAAATGTACAGGCAATGCATTAACTACCGAATGACTATCTATAGACCTTGTCTCTTCTCGCAGCGCGGGGGCTTGCGCTTCAAGGAGAGGGGGCACAGGTTAAATGTGTTTAGACAAAGGGTTATAGTGGGGATATATCGTTTATGTGATCGTGTAGTAGGTGGAAATCATAGGACTAAAATGTTATAAAGCTTAAAATCTATAATATTGAAGATTTCATTATGTATATTACATTGTGTATCAACGGTGTGTACTTTGTTACATACTTTGTATTTTGGTACGCCACGATAAAAAGAAATAGTCTTAAAGATGAAGCTTACATAAGCATATGGCTACAGACATGATCACTAGAGATACGAGAGTCAATTGAATGCAACCAGGATGTTGTAAACATTCAAGGTGGAACTGGATCTGAATTTTTGGTTACTCGATTTGGGCGAATGAGAGAGAGAGAGAGGATAAAAATAATATAAAATAAAATATAAATAATATTTTTTTTAAAGTGAGAGATGAAAGAGAATTTTCTTTTGGGTCCTATGAGACCTCAGAGTGTCATACACACATTTTCAGGCCAGTTGGAACACCATTGATTCAAGTAGAATTGATGTGGACCCAATTCGAATCGGTTAGCAGTTCCATAGTGAATGCACATGACAATGGTGCTTAACCTCATAATGGTGTCATCCACATTATGGACAGAAAAGGCGGGGTGCTCCCGCTCAGGACCCCTGTATTGGCCAATCAAACGGCCCCATATGTAAGACCAGCTTAGAGTGAATTTCCCCCTGGTCAGTCACTAGATGATTTCCTCTTTAGGCGGCCATCTCGTAGCCATTAGCTGATTGATGTGTCAGCTGTTATTATAGAAAGTGATACCCTGGCAAAAAATATCTATTATTTGGAGAGGTGGTTTGAGTTTTAAAAATTGGTAAAAAAAAAAAAAAAAAGATGTTTAAAACAATATAGAATGTGTACTTGGTTCAAATCCCCTTTGTTCTAGTACTGCCTATCCAACCCTTCCCACCACTACAGCCATAATGTCATGTTCTTGGTGGCAGTAGTGGCATGCCTGTATACCACACATGACCACGGAAACCAGTTACCAATCACTGGCCTTAACCATTGATCGAGGCCAGTGATTGGCTGAAGCAGTCACGTCTGGTATATGAATCCATCACTTCTGCTGTCATGTGAAAAAAGCCTGATCAGAGGGAGTTGTCTGTAAAAAAAACAACCTGCCCAGTCAGAATCTTATAAGGATACCTTTATAAAGTTTCCTGGTAATATCTTGAAATATGAAATAATAATTATTATGGCCATTATTCAAGGATCTGGTCACATAAATAGATATTGAGTTCAGGTTTATGCCTCACAGCACATGCATGCAAGAGGTCATTACATGCACAGCATCGATGCTCACAATCATGTCTGTTCACACTAGCATATAACAGAATGGATCGGTGGGTGAGATGAAGCATATCAATGAGCACAGCAAAGTGTTACTTGGACACTTCTCCGAACTGTTGGTGTATACAGCTCAGCAATTTCTACGCACACATAGTTTGACATACTTGAACCTGAATCTCTTCCCATACATATAGGTATAGATCAGTGGTGGCGAACCTATGGCACAGGTGCCAGAGGCGGCACTCAGAGCCCGCTCTGTGGGCGCTCGCACCCTGGAAAAAGTCTATGGTGTACCAATATCCATTAGACTTTTCCTGCCATACATCAGTGCAGGGCGCTCTATGAACGGCACAGGCAGCACACTGATTGTAGGCAGGCTATTATAGCTAAATGATAAAGTACATGGAGGATAGACTATATTGGACTGTAGTATTCAGGTTAAATTTTTGTGTTGGTACTGGATGCTGATGTAAAGGAGGACTGATGATGTAAGAAATGATGTAAGGGAGAGCTGATGATGTAAGGAAGAGCTGATGGTGTCAGAGGTAATGATGTAAGGGAAAGCTGATGATGTAAGAGATTCTGATGTAAGGGAGAGCTGATAATTAGAGTTGAGCGAACTTCTATTTTTAGTTCGGCGTCCAAAGTTTGGGTTCGGGTCATCGTAGCATCCCGTTATGGATTCCGCTACCGTGGACCATAACGGCATTTGGAATCCATAAGGGGCTGCTTCATTGAACCCGTACCTTGGACAACCCTAAGGACCTGGGGTGATGTCACCGTCATGTGATCAGTGCAGGGGGCGTGGCTCAGTACTGGATCACCTCTTATCCAATCCAGTGCTGAGCCACACCCCCTGCACTGATCACATGACGGTGACGTCACCCCAGGTCCTTAGGGTTGTCCAAGGTTCGGGTTCAATGAAACAGCCCCTTATAGATTCCAAATGCTGTTATGGTCCGCGGTAGCGGAATCCATAACGGGATGCTACGATTACCCGAACTTTGGACGCCGAACTAAAAATAGAAGTTCGCTCAACTCTACTGATAATGTTAGAAATGATGATGTAAGGGAGAGCTGATTATGGAAGAAATCATGAAGTAAGGGATGATGATGTAAGAAAGAGCTGATATAATGTCAAAGGTGATGATGTAAGGGAGAGACAATGTAACGGAGAGCAGAAGATGTAAGGGAGGATGATGTAGAGGAGAGCTGATGATGTCAGAGGTGATGATGTAATGGAGAAATGATGATGTCAGAGATGCTGATTTCATGGAGAGCTGATGATGTAAGGGAGGATAATGTAAGGGAGAGATGATTATGTAAGGGATAATGAGATAAGAGAGGGCTGATGATTAGTGTTGAGCACGAATATTCGCAAAGCGAATTTTAATCTCGAATATCGTAGTTTCGAGATTTCACGAATATGTCGAATACATGACCCCATATTCGCAATTACGATTAAGATGGATAGTGATAGGGAACCTGTATTGAAAATAAAAGATTCAGATATAATTCCCCCAACCATAATATCTTTCTATAACAATTTCCACTATTCCTGTCAGAGTAAAGACTTAATAGGTAAAAACTGTCCTGCGAATGTTCGTCAATTGAATATTCGCATTAATCTATTCGCGGTTTGTATTCCCTTTCCTACCAAGCGTTAACAGGTTGTGTCAGACTCCAGTACGCTGCATGTATTGCGAAAATCCGTATATGTCTTTTTCGCACCTTTCCATTCGCACAAATGACTCCCGCCATTTCAAGCTTTCAATACATGTAAAGCTGTTTAAACATTATTAATAACTAATAGATTCTATGCGCTGGCGAATATAACTTGAAAAATGAATCGTAAGTCATGATATTGAATGCGAAATAACGAATATTGCAAAATCACGAATATATGACGAATATGATGCGACTTATTCATCAAATATCGTGAAATCGAATGTGGGTCTTTGTGCTCATCACTGCTGATGATGGAAGGGATGTTATAATGGAAGACTGCTGGTGAAAGTCATAATGTAAAGGATAATGACCTATGGGAGGACTGATGATGTAAGGGGTGATGTAAAGAATGATGATGTAAGGAATGATATAAGGGATGACTTTTGATGTAAGGGATGATATAATGGATGATGGTTGAGGGCTAGTGCTTGCCGCTGCCCCACTGCTTACGGTGGGCATGGGTGCTGCTCGACTCACACTGTGTCTGTCACAGTTCTAGCTCTCTGGCTGCTAGTGTGTTTATCAGGGACATTCTTTATTGAACCTCACCTCATTCTGCAGTACTGCAAGGGTTAAACCCTCCTTTGGCACGTGTGCAGCTGCTAGGCTGTTTCTAATGTGTGAATCAGCTTCTCCTATATATGCCATGCTGTTTGTATCATTCTCTGCCTGGGCAGAGGCAGGTACCTCAGTACTTTGGATTCCTATTTTAAAATGTTTTTAAATACGCAGATAGGAAGACTGAAGTCATTTACTAAAGTCTCGCTTTGGTCCGAAGCTTGATTTGTTCAACCCTACCTGTTATGTTTGTTTTTCAGAAAAATTGCAGATCATACGTAAAAAAATATAAATTCATAAAAAATTAGAATAACCAATACAGGTAGTTACCAATGTTTGCTTGAATTTCTGCCTGCTTGCTTATTTAATATTAAGAAATTGCATTTATGATTAAACATTCTGGTGCTCAAAATACAACGCCTGATATTTAGTTTATTTTATAATATCTGAATTCTGAAACTTTACATCTTAAAATCAAAAATAGTTTCAGTTATATTATTCTATACTGTTTTTCACCCGTCTCTTAGCTAGTTAGACGCACATTGGTGATTACTTTATATCATACTGTGACACATGACAACAATTAACACAGGCACTCAGTATGGGAGACTCAATGGTCTCATAGGGGATACTGTTATTGATTATGAACATAAGGCAGCATTTTAAAATTGGTTTAAAATAACCATTAGGGTAACAGATCTCTTGTTGGGATCATGGTAATTTCTCAATGATTTGTCAGTATACCATGAGAAAGGAACAGTCAAGATAGAAGTGTAACATTAGTTTACATACAAGGTACAACATTCATAAGGGCAATAAGACAATGTATTAGTATCAGTCATGAAATGATTGTGAATGATATATCAGATCAAATCTTATCTATAGTAAACTATGTGTGGCCAATCGCACAGGAATATAATATTGATAATTAAAAAAGAACAAAACGTTCCTTATCAAAAACCCCTTCCAACGAGTATAAGAAAAAAAAAAATCCCCTCGGGGGATCCAGCAGCCATCTTCATTTTTTTTTACATAAGTAGCGGTATAAGTGGCCACCAAAGTTACAATGTTGATAAACCCCTTCCTTACAGCGATTTTCCTTTTTTAGGGCTCTTTCACACTAGCGTTTTTGTTTTCCGGCTTAGAGTTCCGTTGTCGGGGCTCTATGCCGGAAAAATCCTGATCAGGATTAGGCCTCATGCACACGACCGTTTTTTTATGCTGTCCGCAAAAAGGGGTTCCGTTGTTCAGTGATCCGTGTCCGTTTTTGCCTTCCGTTGTGTTTCCGTGTGTCTTCCGTTTTTTTTAACGGACATGACCCAAAAGATTTTACCAAAAGACAGGCTGACAATTTTTCCCAAGTGCCTGCCAAGGGATCCGCAAAAAAAAAACGGACACGGAACGCGGATGACACACGGATGGCCATCCGCATTTTTTCACGGACCCATTGACTTGAATGGGTCAGTGAACCGTTTTTCACGGACAAGAATAGGACAGGTTATATTTTTTTGACAAACTGGAATCACGGACCACGGACGCGGAGGACAAACGGTGCATTTGCCGAGGTTTCCACGGACCCATTGAAAACCAATGGGTCCGCAGAAAATCACGAAAAACGGAGCAACGGACACGGAATCAAACAACGGTCGTGTGCATGAGGCCTTATCCTAATGCATTCTGAATGGAGAGAAATCCGTTCAGGATGCATCAGGATGTCTTCAGTTCAGGACCGAAACGTTTTTTGGCCGGAGAAAATACCGCAGCATGCTGCGCTTTTTGCTCCGGCCAAAAATCCTGAACACTTGCCGCAAGGCCGGATCCGGAATTAATGCCTATTGAAAGGCATTAATCCGGATCCGGCCTTAAGCTAAACGTCGTTTCGGCGCATCGCTGGATCTGACGTTTAGCTTTTTCTGAATGGTTACCATGGCAGCCAGGACGCTAAAGTCCCGGCTGCCATGGTAAAGTGTAGTGGGGAGCGGGGGAGCAGTATACTTATAGTCCGTGCGGCTCCCAGGGCGCTCCAGTGTGACGTCAGGGAGTCCCACACGCATGGATCACGTGATCCATGCGCATGGGGCGCTCTGACGTCATTCTGGAGCGCCCCGGGAGCCGCACGGACTGTAAGTATACTGCTCCCCGCTCCCCACTACACTTTACCATGGCAGCCGGGACTTTAGCGTCCTGGCTGCCATGGTAACCATTCAAAAAAAGCTAAACGTCGGATCCCGCGATGCGCCGAAACAACGTTTCGTTTAAAGTGCCTGCCGGATCCTCAGAACGCAAGTGTGAAAGAGGCCTTAGTTTGTTTTTTATTTACTCCCTGCCTTCCCTGGAGCCATAATTTTTATTTATTTTTTTCCCATTGACGTGTTTGTTTTTTTGCGGGACAAGTTGTACTTTCGAAAAGCGCCATTTAATATTTCATACAATGTATTAGGAAACTGGAAGAAAATTCCAAATGTGGTAGAATGGTGGAAAAAAATCAATTCCGACACAGTTTTATGGGTTTTGTTTTTACAGTATTCCCTATGTGGTAAAACGGACCATTACTTTCATTCTCCAGTTCAGTACAACTGATACCACAGTTGTATAGTTTTTCTTGTGTTTTAATACCTAAAAAAAAAAAACGGTTTTTCCTTAGCATCACTATATTCTGACCCTTATAACTTTCTCATATTTACATCTATGGAGTTGTTTGATGGCTCACTTTTTTTAAGGAAATCTGTAGTTTTTATTGGGGTGTGTATGACTTTTTGATCTCTTTTTATTCAATATTTTGTGGGAGGCGGAGCAATGAAATAAATGCAAATCAGCCATTTGTTCACCGTACAGGATTAATACCTTTTTTATTTTAATAGTTCAGGCATTTGAGGACATGGAAAAGCCTATGATCTTAATTTAAAAAAAATATTTTTAATATGGGGAAATGAGGGTGATTTGATTTTCAATATTTTTTAATATTTTTTTTAAAGGGAACCTGTCACCTAAAAAACCCCTCCGAAACCACCGGCATTACCTAGTAGTAGCCAGCAGTATGTTTCTAAAGATCCTTTTCTTCCTCCGGCCAGATGCACCAAAATCTTGAAAAACTAACTTTAATCCCCTGCACGCGCAGGGGTTTTAAGGGGGCAGCAGCCTCCTCGCTTCAAGTCAGGATAACCACGCCTCCTTTCCCTGCCCCTTCACCTCTAATTGACAGCCGCGCACGTGAACGTTCTGACGTGCACTCACACCAGGGAGCCTGCAAATTGAGCCGCTGAAAACTACCTAACAGCAGTATACAGCAATGTGCAGGCACGTTAATAGAGACGTCAGGGCGCATGTGTGAGACTTCGGCCGGCTTTGCTGTACAGCTGAAAACTATCGGCTGGCTGTCAATCAAAAACGAAGGGGCAGGGAAAGGGGGCGTGGTTATCGTGACTTGAAACGAGGAGGCCGCTTTCCCCTTGACTTCAAACTCTGCTGTTACATAGCGCGTGCAGGGGCTTGGTGCATCTGGCCGGAGGAAGAAAAGGATCTTTAGAAACATACTGCTGGCTACTTTAAGGTAATGCTGGTGGTTTGGGAGGTGTTTTTTTAGGTGACAGGTGCCCTTTAAACTTTATTTTACTCTTTTTTCAATGGAGGAGCTGGAAAAGATCTTGATTCTGTGGTCGCAATTGACTACAGTATCTGAGGGGTTAAAAGTCCGTGATCGGTGCTATTGCCAATCTCAGACTTTGACCCCTGGTGTCCGCTGTGTAAAATAGCAGAAACCTGACAGCGATGGCATCCACTCAGCTCCTAAACAGACATCATAATTATAGACCTAACAGGTATGGCAGATGACGGTAAGGTATTAATTACATTAAAAGCATTACAACAATTAAATAAATAAAAAATTAAGACAAAAAGTAGAGAATAATGGGCTCAGTCTCCAGGTTTCATGGACACACAATCAGGAGGTGTAGCCATAGTTGATGCAGAAGTAGAGGTCGCATCTGGCCCTAATGTCTGTGGGGGCTCAAAGGTTTGTCTGTAATATATGAAGACACCAGTTTTATAAGTGGAACATGATAGCTTAGTGGCCATTATAGATTTTGCATTGGGCCCTGAAGGTCAAATTACATGTCTTGTCATCATGTTTGCTGCTGTACCCATGTATACCTCCAATGCATTTCTTAGAAATTCAGCAGAAAAAAAGAATCAGATATCATTTATCACAGCCAATCTTGGGAGCATATGACCAGTGCAATTACCCAGGGCAAGTAGACTGACACCTGAAGCCTTCGATCACCTCAAATCCTGATTTATTGCAGGATTATTTAGACGTTGTTTACCATTGTTATTAGATTGCTTTATGTATTCAGCTATTATTTAGCGCATGTATGTTGGTGCTCTTTTAGCACTGTATGTATGGTATAGCAGTGCTTATTAGGCACTGTATAGGATGTTATTTTTGCAGTGTATGTTTGTGGCATCATTGAATAGTATTGTTATTTAGGCAACTATATGTTACCTGGTGAATATATGGCACTAGTGATTCGGTACCACACTGTATGGTGCATGCAATTAAAGGGGTTGTCCTGGGACATAAAATGTTCTTTTGCTATTTTTTAACTATAAATGTATAAAACTTACTAATATAGTTTAAAGGGGTTTTCCCATTTCAGACAATGGGGGAATATTGCTAGGATATCTCCCTATTGTCTGATAGATGCAGGTCCCACCGCTGAGTCCCACACCTACACCTAGAACTTAGGCCTGAAAGTTGTGGAGAGTGCACTGCGCATGCGCAGTCGTCCTCCATTCATTTCTATGGGGCCACCGAAATTAGCCGAGCACTGGCTTTGCTATTTCTGTTGGCCTGATAGAAATGAATGGGAGTGGTAGCCGCGCAAGCGCAGTGTGCTCCCATTCAGTACTATGGGGAGAACCCTAAGTGGTGGTCGGACCCAGTGAAACCTGAGGTCCTCTGAAAACCACCACCTTCCCCGTTCCGTTCTCGGTGTCGGTCCGGATCCCAGAAGTGGGACCCTCACCTATCAGACAATTGGGGGATATCCTAGCAATATGCCCCCATTGTCTTAGATGGGAATACCCCTTTAATTGTGAACACTTCATCTGCCAGATTTCAGTGCTGGTCCTATAGTCCCAGGAACCCTATTTGTTCTGACACAGGCAGGGAGCTTTCTTCCCTTCTCTGTGTTAATAACTTGTTTGAAGGGGGCTGGCTCATGCTCATGCCAAACCCTTCTCTGTCACTAACTTTAACCCCCCCAACAGCTACTGCTTAAATATACATCTCCAGTGTATTTCTATGATCTATGAAATGTAACTTTACATTGCATTTCATCTGCCCCCCTGTGGGGTTCAGAATCTCCAGTGAAAAGCCAGTGACATGATGGGCAACTTGACGGCAAGCTATGGGCTGGTTGTATGGCTGGGGATCACATGACACAGCTGGTCATAATGAAGGGGTTCAAAAAGTATGGCTGCAAGAGATAGGATGACATAAATCACAATTCTGAGCAATTTGAGATTCATCTCAACGCCTGCTGTAGGGCTGCATGGGTGTTTACATGTTGAAGACTGGGAATGTCCTAAAAATATCCAGTAAAACCAGCATTTCCTCTTGTTATTAATCAAAGAGACCTTCAGACACCATAATAAACATTTGTATGCACTTTGTTTGCCAGGAACTTGCACAGTATGTTAGGGTCATCACTTAGCAGGACACAGGTGACCATGCTGGATTGCCCTGTTTGTAGAACTGCTGGTCGAGCAAATTAATGATATACCTTCAGCACATCTGCACAAAGGATTTTTTTCTTGAAAGGTAGCTTCTTCTGCCATTGCTGATGATGAGATGATGGTGATAAAGGGAGACTAATTAAGTAAAATGTCCAGTATTGTAGCTTGTTACAGACCTACTGACTGACAGGATTCCTCTAGTGCCATGTGAAGAGTTTTATCACGGGGAAACTGCACCCTCTAAATCATTCTGTTCATAGGCATCTCATCAATGTGTTTAATGTGCCACTGTCTTGTGACAGGGAAAGATTAAAATAGGTCTCCATTCTGATGCCGGTTGACACCATCACCCCTTCCTGACACATAAGGTATATTTGAGAGAAAAATTAGGGGATATGGAACATATACTAGATGTATATTGTAAGGTCTTGCGAGCAGGGTCCTCTCCCCCTTTGTAACTGTCAGCTAATCGAAGCTGACGAAGTGGAATTCAATGAGAATTTCAGGAAAAATTCGATTCACACCGAATCCGAATTTCCTCGCAATTCGTGGTAACGAATTGCATTTTTTCCTAAAATGGCTGCTGCATGTGTGAGGACACGGAGCAAGGAACTTTGGGAAGGTGGGATCACCCATAATACCATGCATGCAGCCAATCAGCAGCCAGCCCTGTGATGTCACAGCCTCAGCCATATTGGATTCAGCCATTTTCCAGTGTACTTAGTGCAGGAAGAGATATCAGCAGGCACTAGGGACAGTGTTAGAAAAAACTTTAATTGTGCTAAAAAAAGATTTACAAGTGCAGGGAAAGATTATTCAAGGTGTAGGAAAAGGATCGGGAGGAATAATTCCACAGCATTTATGTTGTACAGGGTTCAGTAGGGGAGGTTACAGCCTGGGTAATAGGAACAATCCTATTATACCTTGCTGCACTGACCGGATCCAAATTGCCATTATACAGCTCTGTAATTCCAGCAAACAGTTATTGTTATTGGGGTGCTAATGCCTGTTTGATACAGCCATTAATACGGTTTATTACAAGGAAATATTTCTATGTCTTATTTGCCCTTGTGCCAGTTACATGTTCTAAAGCATTTTTTGGCTTGTATTAGTGAAGGAAAAAGGGGCTTATTAGCCGTTGTGTGGTGAAGTGCGAAAATTATAGCCCTTTTTTTCGTGTATTAGTGACAAAAAAAATATGTATTTGCTGTTCAGAGGTGCAGTTATATGTTCTAAAGCCTTTTGTGGCGTGTATAAGTGGAAAAAAGAAAAATATATTTGCCGATCAGCGGAGCAGTTAGATATCCTAAAGCCTTTTGTGTCGTGTATAAATGGACAAAATTAAGGGCCTATTTGCCGTTCAGCGGTGCAGTTATATGTTCTAAAGCTCTTTTTGGCATGTATTAATGGGGAAAAATAAAAAGGGCTTATTAGCCGTTGTGTGTTGAAGTGAGACAATTACAGCCATTTTTGGTGTGTACTAGTGTATTAGCAACTAGCAGAGTTTGCTCTGGAAAAGCTGTCTTGCCCGGCCAGTAGTGTGGCATCAGAGCGGGTGTTTAGTGCAGCAGGGGCCATAGTTACCCCAAGAAGAACTCGCCTGTCCACCCAAAATGTGGAGAGACTGACCTTTGTCAAAATGAATCAGGCGTGGATCAGCCAGGATTTCCACCCACCAATGCCTGATACATCAGACTAGATCATCCATGGTGCCACACCAACACTTTGAAAAAGGAGACCGGTTTCTTCTGGCTACCTGCCTCAGATACTACTCTGATGCTGCGACCCACCTGATACCACACATCTGATGCCAAGTGCTCTTTCTTTCACCCACCATCTTCAACTGGTACTGGTATTGCCACCCACCTCCCCACTCTGTTACCGGGTCACTCTGTGATCTCCTGATGCTGATGCCACCTCCACACTATGTCACCTTGCCACTCTGTGGTCTCCTGATGCTGCTGCTGCCACCTCTACACTGTCATTGTGTCACCCTGTGGCCTCCTCCTAATGCTTCTGCCGCCACCTCCAGACTCTGTCATTGTGCCACTCTGTGGCTTACTGATGATGCTGCTGCCACCTCCACACTCTGTGATTGTGCCACTCTGTGGCCTCTTGATGCTACATGATGTTTATGTCTTTTATATTATGTATGTGTAACCCCTTCTTGGTTTACAGTACCATGGAAATAATGGCACTTTCAAATAAATTATAATAAGAGCCCAGGTTGGTCTTATCCCCAATTCATTGGTGGTGAGAACCTTCACAGGAATGTTTTCTTCACAGGTCCTGCAATGTTAGCAAACAAGTAAGTGAAAATGGTACTTGTAAATGGCATGGGGGTACAAGGACACCAATCACAGGTGGTTAAGAAAGTAGTGATGTCAAGGAGCCTACTTTTCTTGTTTGCTTCTTCTATGTATGTCAGTCCTTATGTCCAGAGTATGGAATTTGATATGTTGCTACATGTTTAGATGATAATTATATTTATGTGTTTCAATAATAGGAAAGAACCGTTGACAAAAACATTAAGACTGGGTAAAAGTAATTGTTCTAAAGTTTCATATGGAAACCGGTTTGTTCTCACAATTCAATGGTCTTTGTATTATGTCCATAGCCTTTGACATGCATCAGTCACCTGAAATAGGTGTGAATGAGCAAATCTTTAAACAGCCAAATAAGTATTTGTGCTCTCCATTGTGTGGTATAGACAAAAAATTCAGCACCAGCTTGTGTGTTTAGAGGGTGGGTGTAATGAGGAGTCTTTTACGAAACATTCTTTTTATATTGTGCCTTGGATACTTTGTGTTAACAAACCCCAAAACAAACAAAGCATTTCATCACTGTCTAACCAGAGAAGAAATCTCGACATGCCATTGAAGATTTTTGAGAAAACCAGTCTGGGATAGTAGGGGTATAGATACATTTCTAAAACATACAATATCCCAAATAAGTACCTCACCAATTTTAAAGCGGATGCTGGGCAATCCATCAGACAACCTCTAACAAATAGCAAACTATAGCAATTGTTTTAGTCCTCAGACAGGGTATGGGCTAACTGAGAGAAGAAGAAAAATGACCTCAATATGAGATGGAAGTGAACATACTGTTTGAAGTTCTACTGAAGTGAAGTGCTTTATAACAATTAACTCAGTTTGGAAAAAGCCAATGTCTTTGCAATCTAGGGGAAATTATATCATTAGCGGGAATGCTACATTTAAGTGAAAGTAGCCTTTTTAAAAAGAAAAAAAAAGAAGATGATCACAAAATTGCTATAGTAAATCTGCAGATATTAACAAATTAAAAGACTCAAATGGCTATATCAAGTTCCTAAGAATACATCAACAAAATTAAAGCCTGTGCTTTCTTCAGAATATTCATTCCAGGAAGAATTATGGCCCGGAGGCAATTTGTATACTTTTGAAATACTGTTCCCACTCCATTACATCATTTGTAGTGCTACTTAAACCAACATATTTATTTAGCTATATTCTGTTCTGGTGCATTTTTTATGTTAGGCCATTAGTCAAAGATCCTTCTTTTTTTGTAAACACTTCAGCAACTTTAGCAAGCCAAGAAAATTAATTATAAAGATAAATGATGACTATTCTCTGTTAAGGCAGAAATGAGTAAGTGGAATTTTAAATGTGTACATAGGACACAAGTTACCAAGATATATCAAAAGGCAGCAGGTATGGCATTGCTGGAGACTGTCTGTGCTACATGTACAAAACATAAGATAGCAAACAGAATCGGGATCTTAAACACTCAAGCTCTCAAGGGTTAATAAGCAAACTTTAACAATTGCATTCTGTATTGACTTAGCAATAAGCTTGCTCTAATCAATCTTTTTTAACATTTTTAAAGTTGTCCTGCAGTTTGGATAAAGTTGAGTTCTTTAACATGCATTGAACACCTATAGACATCACAAGTAGAGATGAGCGAACTTTAAAAAATAGTTCGGCGTTCTGGTGGTGGTAATCGCCGCATCCCGTTATGGATTCCACTACCGCGGACTATCCCGGCATATGGAATTCATAAGAGGCGCCTTCCACGAACCCGAACTGTTGAAAAGCCGAAGGACCTGGGGTGACGTCACCGTCATGTGATCAGTGCAGGGGGCGTGGCTCAGCACGGGATCAAATCCAGTGCTGAGCCACGCCCCCTGCACTGATCACATGACGGTGACGTCATCCCAGGTCCTTCGGCTGTTCAACAGTTCGGGTTCGTGGAAGCCGCCCCTTATGGATTCCATATGCCGGGATAGTCCGCGGTAGTGGAATCCATAACGGGATGCGGTGATTACCACAACCCGAACGCCGAACGCCGAACTATTTTTTAAAGTTCGCTCATCTCTAATCACAAGCAATGCTTTTCATTAAAACCAGATGTTGTGACTATAGTGACTAATATAACAAGATAACACCAGGATTTGTGCCACAGGTATATAATAAAACAGTATAAATGTTTTGTTAAAGTCCTGTATCAAACCGTTTTTTTTCTTAACTACTCTAGTGTGATGCTGCTCAGTGATATGTGGCTTGTTGATTTTTACAGATTTTTTTCTTAATAACTGGAATGGGTGGACTACATTACCCAGAAAGATTATAAAAATTAGGGTTATTCACTTTAGAAAAAAGACGACTGAGGGGAGATCTAATAACTATGTATAACTATATCAGGGGTCAGTACAGAGATCTCTCCCATCATCTATTTATTCCCAGGACTGTGACAAGGGGGCGTCCTCTGTGTCTGGTGGAAAGCAAGTTTTTACACAAACATAGAAGATGATTCTTTACGGTAAGGGTACTTTCACACTTGCGTTGAAGGATTCCGTCAGGCAGTTTCGTCAAATCCGTCAAAACGGATCCGTTAAAACGTTTGAAAACGGATTTCATTTGCAAACTGATCCGTTTCCAGATCCGTTTAGCAATTGTATTGAAATGACGGATCTGTCTTTCCGGTGCCATCCGTAAAAACGGATCCGTTAATGCATCAATTTTCAATGTCGGATCCGCCCTTAATACATTTCAATGGAAATGAATGGCGGATGCATCATTCCGTCAAGTGTTTCCGCATTTTTGGACGAAGATAAAAATACAACATGTTGCGCTTTTATCTGCATCCAAAAAAACGTGAAAGGACTGAACTGAAGACAAACTGATGCAAACTGAACGGATTGCTTTCCATTCAGAATGCATTAGGATAAAACTGATCAGTTTTTTGCCGTTATTGAGCCCCGAGGACGAAACTCAATGACGGAAAACTTTGACGCTAGTGTGAAAGTACCCTAGGAGCAGTGAGACTATGGAACTCTCTGCCTGAGGAGGTGGTGATGGGGAGTTCACTAGAGCTCAAGAGGGGACTGTATGTTTTTCTGGAGTGTAATAATATTACAGGTTACAGCTACTAGAGAGGGGTCATTGATCCAGGGAGTTATTCTGATTGCCTGATTGGAGTCGGGAAGGATTTTGTTCTCCTAAAGTGAGGAAAATTGGTTTCTACCTCACAGAGTTTTTTTTTTTTGCCTTCCTCTGGATCAACCTGCAGGATAACAGGCTGAACTGGATGGACAGATGTCTTTTTTCAGTCTTATATATTATGTTACTATGTTACTGTTTTACAGAGGAATTATTTTCTTCTAAAAAGGTTCAGAATGGGTTAAAAATAAATTAGAATCATTGCTCACCTCACCGATCCCCTGCCATTCTGACACTGCTCCAGTCCCTGCTGCATACCACTTCCTGCTCCTGGTTTTGACACACAGTAATTGCCTTGGAATGCCTGCTGAACCAATCACTGGCCACAGCGATGATCTTCCTTAGCTAGTGATTGGCTGAGCAGGCAGTCCAAGCCATTTCCTAAGTGTCTTGCCCAGGAGAAGGAAGTGGAAAGTGGCAGGGACTGGAGCAGCACTGGTAAGGCGGTGGCCGGTTCACATAAGTAATCATTCTCTTTTATTTTTAACCCATTCTGCCCCTTTTTAAAATGATTTTTTTAATGAAAAATCCCTTTGAAAATTCAGCTACATATGCTACTGCTACTCCAAGCCTAATTCTACTGTATAAGGCCTAGATTTCTCTTTTATTTTTAACCCATTCTGCCCCTTTTTAAAATATAATCTGTTTTATGGAAAACCCTTTTGAAAATTCAGCCACATATGCTACTGGTACTCCAAGCCTAATTCTACTGTACGAGGCCTAGACTTCAACAGTTATTTTTGAAACTAGCTATGGCTTTAACTCTACAGTGACACTCGAGGAAATTACTATAGGAAATACTACAACTGCATCAGACAAGTTGTGAAAAGTCAACTATGATTCTACACGGAAAATACTCCAGCTGCCCTTATCAGTCACCACAGATATTGAGAATATCACATGTATATTATATGAGGTCACTGATACAGAGTTTTTGCCAGCATCAGAATATGTAGAAGGGGGGATATAAAGTGTAAATCCCAGATATTTTGTGGTTATTCTACTATAGTGCATACTCTTCATAGTGTATTTTTGGCAGATTTTGGCGACCACAAAAATGTATATAAAAACCAAAAAGTTCAGTAAAACAACTAACTTTCCAACTCCTCCAAGTTAATTATTTTTATTATAAATCACTGCGGTTCTTGCAGATCTATGGCCTGGCTCATATTACCATTACAATAGCATATGCTGTTTTAACACAAAAGAAGTAATTCCCCATAGAGGCTGATGCTAAATAAATTAAAATAGCGCACCTACTAGCAGGTGGGACTTTATAAAGGAGAAATTACGAAGCAGAATATATATCTCAAATACCATCATACTGTATAAATTGGGTGCCAGAGATAAATAAAATAAACTAATAAATACCAATGAGTATGAATAATGTCCACATTATGATACATCTCATATTAAATATTCTCCAGTGCAACCTGCAGAGCGCTGACCATGTCTGTGCGGCACTGTGATATAGGTTGGCGCTACTATAGGCAACAAGAAAAATAATACCAAAATGAAAAAGGATAAAAATGTTGGGGGTGGGTGATAGATTTTTAATATTAACTAGTGAGTGAGGTTTCAAGAATAATCTGTCTGAATCAATGCAAGCTCTTTCCACAGACCTCCCCAGATCCAGCCTGGTCTGTCTGAACTTCCCATCAAAACATTGCGCTAATTCAGCGTGATGCCATAAAGCCATAAAAACTGCTTCTTTTTTTTTTTTTCCAAGCAGGCTTCTGAAGCGCCATAAAATTAAGGCCATCCTGGCCCCTCTGTCTTGTCCCTTGCTAGAAGGGTTGTAAATACCTCTGTCTTCAATAAAAGAGAGACAGGTTTTCCCATCTTCCAGGCTCATTTCCTGTGGGAAATGCACTGCTGTAAATCCCACTGACACATCATGTTTACATTTACATTTTCATCAGCTTCACCACCATAGTGGAAAATGTAGCAATTTTCTTTTTTGATATTCCAGTATATTTTATAAATGAATCAGATTTTTTTTAATGCATAAAAATAATAAAAATAGATTTTACAAATAATAATAATCATAATCTTTATTTATTTAGCGCCACCATATTCTATAAATAATTAAATATTCCCCAAATAAAGATATAATACAGGCCAGGTTTGGGCTGTACCGGACGGCGTTACGATAAACCCTTTACTTGCCAGTCAAGGCAGACTGTACGACAAAAAGAACATTTTTCGGAGGCACTAGAGATCTATGTTGTGCAAATGCGGTTGTTGGGCAGTGAATGCGCCTCGGTTCTAATCAAATAGCCAAATTCAGAGATGCTGCTGGCTTGGGGCATGTAGCAAATCCCACCAGCCACAAAACTTAGAAACAGTCCTGCATTATTTGTTGCTGACCGCTGGCTGAACCCAGTCCTGATGAGCACCATTACCATTAGCTACTTCTCAGTGTATTCCATCAACCAATGGCAAGAGCGGCGTGCTGCAGCCCCAGCTACAAGGAATTGATCAAACAGGGTAATGAGACTATTTCTTCACCGAGGTTATTTTAAATGAATATAAATATTTTCTTTCTACATAATTTGCCGCAAAAAGGTCACTGAACTCCCTCTGAGTCAGAAGAAAAATGGGGCAGCATCTCCTTTTAAATCTTTGAGCTGAGAAGAAGAAAAAAAATAAGATGAAAATGAAAAAAAAAAAAACGGCAAACAATCACAGGCGTTTTGCGATATGCTGGCTGCATAAATCCTAATGAGCGCTGATGCCGGGTAATTAAAGGTAGCTGCTGGTTTGCTACATCTTTAAATTACAGCTTGCAAGCTGATGTGATATCTCCAAAACCTGGCGTTCGGATCTTGGCACGTCAATAATAAATAACGGCGGTGACAACTGAATAGGCTAAGCATTAAATATGCATCATAGACACAACTGGGAAATTACAGCAGAATGATGCCTTGTGAATTTTAACTTTTTTTTTTTTTTTTACTCTTTTTATCATAGACCTGACAAATCATTCCCTCAATTTATGTTCACCAAATAAAAGTCTGAGAAAGCATTTAAACAGTGGGAGATGCACATTTTCAGCAATATTAGTCCTACTCCTTCGCTGTTACAATGGTTATTACCCAATAATACTACTAACGAGTGATAATATTTAATTAATATTTTGAAACTAGTGACTATAATAGCAGAGCAAATGGCCTGGCTCCCACTTAGCGGCTGCTAATCCGAGCTACTAGGCAGTGAATTTCGAGTGTAAGTGGCCATGCTAGCAATAAGTCATAAGTCCACCTCTTAGTGGAGAGACAATGGGGCAGATTTACTAATCATATCTAACATTTAGACAATGTGTACTTAAAGGGGGTTTTCCAGTTAGTATCAACCTCTTTTAAAATAATTATTGATGGAGGTTGCTGTAATTTTGTAATGTAGTTCTTTAAGTTTCCTTGCTCCTATCCACCGTTCTAGGCTGTGGTCACATGACCGTGTCCATGCTGCTCTTTCTTATTTCCTGTGATGTCATGTCCATGGGCGTGTCAAAGCAGTAACAGGGGCAGTGATAGGGGAGTGTCTATGTAACTAGCTGGAAGGGAGGAGCTATAAGCTATCTGGGCATTGTTAGGGGCGGTGCTGGAGCTGTGGCAGAGAAAGGAGAAGTGCATCATGGGTTTGGTTGGATACAGCCACAGGAAGTGCTACATACCGGATGTAAAGAAACGAGAATGATTTGTTTACATAGAGAAAACGGGTCAGGAGAGTGAAATTAAAATAAAGAAATATGGGGAAGATGTACATGAGGTAAGCAACTACATCAGCATATCTGTTCAAAACCATAGTAATGCTGAAAGACCCCTTTAAGGGTGTTTTATAAAGGCCCACTGATCAGCTGACAAGAGCTTACAATCTATAAGTGTTAGGTGACACAAGATGTAAAAAGTGCCTGCTTTGTAATTTGGTCTGCAAATATTAATTACTTAAAGGGTATGTACACCTTTGCGGTCAATTTTTTATCATTGCATTGTACTTATTTTGAGCTAAAAATCTTTTTTCAATTAGTCTTTATTAAAAATATGGAGCCCTTTTTTTGTCCATAGCTGAGATGCTCTAGTAGCAGCCTCTGTATTTTCTCTTTCCCGTCAGTTGGGGAGCTGACAGGCTCCTTATCTCTGCTCTCTGACATTATAAACACTCATTATAGCTCAGACCTTACTGATAAGAATGTGGCTTAAATAAGTGTTTATGATTATGATCTCTTAGTAGTTTAGAGATAAGGTTTAGTAGATGAACTAAAGAAAGTAAAAGTGAAGTACCAGTCACACAGCTAGAAAACAGTTTGTGACAGAACGGCTCAATATTTTTAATAAAGGCCAATTGAACATATGATTTTTAGCCATAAATGAGTAAAATGCAATCATAAACAAAAATAGCCTCTGAAGGTGTACATAGCCTGTAACTTAACCACATCAGCCCCCCTAGCTTAAACACCCTTAATGACCAGGCCACTTTTTACAATTCTGCACTACACTACTTTCACCGTTTATTGCTCCGTCATGCAACTTACCACCCAAATGAATTTTACCTCCTTTTCTTCTCACTAATAGAGCTTTCATTTGGTGGTATTTCATTGCTGCTGACATTTTTACTTTTTTTGCTATTAATAAAAATTTAACGACATTTTTGCAAAAAAATGACATTTTTCACTTTCTGTTGTAAAATTTTTTAAAAAAAACTACATTTCTATATAAATTTTTCTCTAAATGTATTGTTCTACATGTCTTTGATAAAAAAAAAAATCCAATAAGTGTATATTTATTGGTTTGGGTAAACGTTATAGCGTTTACAAACTATGGTGCAAAAAAGTGAATTTCGGCATTTTGAAGCAGCTCTGACTTTCTGAGCACCTGTCATGTTTCTTCAGGTGCTAGAATGCCAGGAAAGTATAAATACCCTCCAAATGACACCATTTTAGAAAGAAGACACCACAAAGTATTCGCGGAGGGGCATGGTGAGTTCATGTATCATTTCATTTTTTTTCACAAGTTAGCGGAAAATGACACTTTCTGAGGAAAAAAAATAATAATAATAAAGTTTCCATTTCTGCTAACTTCTGGCAAAAAAAAAAAAAATCTCAGACGGGCTCATTATGCCCCTCAGTGAATACCTTGGGGTGTCTACTTTCCGAAATGGGGTCATTTGTGGGGTGTGTTTACTGTTCTGGCATTTTGGGCGGGGCTAAATTGTGAGCAGCCATGTAAAACCTAAAGGTACTCGTTGGAATTTGGGCCTCTTTGCTCAGGCTGCAAAAAGTGTCACTTATGTGGTATCGCCGTACTCAGGAGAAGTAGGGCAATGTGTTTTGGGGTGTATTTTTACATATACCCATGTTGGGTGAGAGAAATATCTCTGTAAACTGACAACTTTGTATAAAAAAATTTAAAAATTGTCGTTTACAGAGATATTTCTCACACCCAGCAGGGGTATATATAAAAATACACCCCAAAACACATTGCCCTACTTCTCCTCAGTACGGCGATACCACATGAGTGACACTTTTTTGCAGCCTGGGTGCGCAAAGGGGCCCTAAAACCAATGAGTACCTTTAGGATTTCACAGGGCATTTTTACGCATTTGGATTCTCACGCTTTAGGACCCCTAAAATGCCAGGGCAGTGTAAATACCCCACAAGTAACCCCATTGTGGAAAGAAGACACCCCAAGGTATTCTGTGAGGGGTATGGCGAGTTCACAGATTTTTTTTTTTTTTGGCACAAGTTAGCGGAAATTGATTTTTATTTTTATTTTTTCCAAGTCTCATATTCCACTAACTTGTGACAAAAAATAAAATTTTACATGAACTCACCATACCCCTCACGGAATACTTTGGGGTGTCTTCTTTCTAAAATGGGGTCACATGTGAGGTTTTTGTACTGCCCTGGCATTTTAGGGGTCTCCGCAATCATTACACGTATGGCCAGCATTAGGAGTTTCTGCGATTCTCCTTATATTGAGCAGACGGGTAATGAGATTTTTTCTGTTCAGCCTCTGGGCTGAAAAAAAAATGAACGGCACAGATTTTTTCATTCGCATCGATCAATGTGGATGAAAAAATCTCTGCCAAAATCAGTGACTGCGGTGCGGTGGGCTGGGCGCTAGCTACCTAACAAGTAGCTAACTAACTGGCCGTGATAAGGGACCCTTATGCCCCATTCACACGTCCGCAATTCTGTTTGCGGAACGGAATTGCGGACCCATTCATTTCTATGGGGACAGACTTTGTCCCGCTCGGATCCGGAATTACGGATCCGCGCTTCCGGGTCTGCACTTCCGTTCCGCAAAAATATAGAACATGTCCTATTCTTGTCCGCAAATGTGCGGATCTGCAAAATGCAGAAAGCACATTGCCGGTGTCCGTGTTTTGAGGATCTGTGGATCCGCGGATCATATCCGCGGATCCACGGATCAGATCCGCGGATCCACGGATCGGATCCGCGGATCCACGGATCGGATCCGCGGATCCACGGATCCGCGAAACACATATGGACGTCTGAATGGAGCCTTACAAGGGGTTTGATCAATGACAGGGGGGTGATCAGAGGGTCTAGATTGGGTGATCAAGGGGTTAATTGGTGGGGGGGGGGGGGGTTAGTGTAGTGTTTGGTGCAACTTTACATAGTTACCTGGTCCTCTGGTGGTCAATCCCAGCAAATGGGACCACCAGAGGACCAGGTAGCAGGTATATCAGACGCTGTTCACAAAACAGCGTCTGATATACTTGTTTGATGCGATTTTTATCGCATCTACAGCCTGCCAGCGATTGATCATCGCTGGCAGGCTGTAGTCCAACTCTTGAGACGCGCGACGCTGTGAGCGCGCGCGTTCACAGGAAATTTCGCGTCTCGCGAGATGACGCGCCGACGCGTCCGATCAGAAGAACAGGACCGCCCGCAGGACGCAATCCTGCGTACAGCGGTCCTGAAGCAGTTAATGGCGTGTGTGTGGAGGGGAAGAAGGGCATCTATTTTAGTACATATACCCCAATGTTTATATGGAGTGGAAGCAATGATATTAGTGTCTGTACCTGGTATTTCCTGCAATGGCTGTACTTACATCTGCCATAATAAGTATATTATATGGGGAGTATATAAAGGACCTGTCATCTCTCTTGTCCCATGTGTGCTTCTAAATACTTGTATGACATACCGTGTTGTTATAGTGAGTGTATATACCTCAAGGACATGCGATTATTATAATAAGGCTACGGCCTGACAGTCACCTATACAGTAAGCCACCTTCTGAGGGACCATAAGTTCATATCCTGGACATTGATGTCATTCATGGCTTCTAGTTCACATATGTAATATCATTTGCATTGATTTGATTGATTTGTAATGGATTAGGCTTTGGTTTCTCACAATCCTCAGGTCCTGGGTTGGTTATGGAAACGACCACAGTTCTGACTATCACTTATTGCTTGACTAGGGTCATTGTCTAGACGCAGAAGCAGGTAGGGGACGACTCTGGCTTTCGTGGTGTTTGAGCATTCAGGATCGTTCTATCCTGTTATTTCTTAGGGCTGTTCTATGAAAAGTATTAATTTGAGTAAAAGAAATGGCAGCATAGAACAGGGCGCAGTGGGAAACTATCTAATAAAAACCCCTCCCAACTTCACATCCATGTCATCACTAGGATGAGCCCCATAGTCCCGGGGTAGGCAACCTCCGCCACTGCTACGAAACTACAACTTCTAGCATGCATAGTTGCTCTGCTCCTCTCAGAACTCCCATAGAAGTGAATAGAGCATGATGGGAATTGTAGCTTCACAACATCTGGAGTGCTGAAGGTTGCAGACCCCTGCCATAGCCATTCGTTTCTAACCGTACCTCTACAACATTTTCTTTTGTACATTGCAGATCTGGGTCAACATACATAGCGAGAAGATCTGGGCACAATTGTAATATCTGCTAGCCTACAGATTCTATATGGTTTCAGGCGTCTGCCAGTCTAAATATTAGTGCCCTCCAAGTTCTTCTTGGAGATATTACCGGTATATGTACATATGCTGTCCATGTCCTTTTAAAATGTCCAGACTCTATGTCCAAAACCAGTGACTAGGTCTTTTCATAGTCATTTAGACCTGTTGGTCAATAGTTTAAATAGCTTTAGTTCTGTAAGACTTCACAAGAGAACATAGTGTAATAAGAACTACGGTGCAAACATACAAAATCGGTATGTGACGGTTTTCACCTAGCAGTAAGCAGATGCTTTGGATGTGCTGTTTCCCACAACATGCAATCCCAAGGGTCTGGAGAGGAGAATGGATTATTGGCCAAACTCGTAGACTCCCAGCCTGGATTGCCCTGTATGTTAACCCTCTCAGTGGAGAGCGAGCAGCTTCGCAGACCTTCTCTGTCATCTCAGAGCCCCTCAGTGAATGAGTATGTGACCAAGCACAGTGAACTTTACCAAGAAAGGATCATAGAAATGTCCAAACATCTGTATCTTTTGTGAATATTTGTGTCACTTGTAGTATTTTCCCACAAACCTGCAGCCCCATATCACTTCCCCTAAAATTATTTATATCATGTCGCTCTCTTTATATGGAAAACCTATTTTATGGTAATGTGTTTGCAATGGTCATAAAAGATGGAGAGGTTTGTTTCAATGGGGACAAACTTTGTTACAGTATAAGACATCAGATGTAAATCCAGCTCCCCTATATAACCCTGAAGATCTTACCAGAAGAGGAAAGCTGTCATTTCTGGCAGGCCCGCAGGGGAAGGCAAGGAGGGAAGGAGTGGTAGTGGCTAGGATGGTGGTGGTAGTACTCACAATTTACAGTGGCAATTTCCCTCTCTGGCACATCCTGGGTCCGTAGAGGGACTGAAGGGCACACTCGTTCTTCCCTCAGGAGAACACCTTGGTACTGGAGCACCTGTCTGGTAGTAGTTGGGGTGTTCTTGATGGTGGATAGATGGCAGGGTGCAAGGAGGGGTTCATCTCCAATGAGGCCAGGTGAGGCGATCGCCTCAGGCAGAACCAGGTAGGGGCAAGAGGGGGGCAGCACAAGTGCCATGGGCAATGAGTGCTTTCAATGAGGAAAAGGGGTTAGGTTAAGAAATTGGCATTGTGGGGGGGAAGGATGGTTTGGGGGGCCGCCGTTTCAGTTGTCGCCTCAGGCAGCAGAAAGACTAGGTGCACCCCTGGGTGCAAGGCAGGAGGTCAGCTGCATAGGCTGACGGATAGTGGAGTCAATAACCAGGGGGCAATAAATAAAGTCTTTCTTTACTGAATTGAAGATGGGAGTAGTAGTACATACAGCTGTAAAAGGCACAGTTCCAAAATATATCACAGTGTAGTATTTCTCCCAGTGTTTCACAGGAGGCAACAATAATGGAGGTTGTAGTACTCCCTGTCTCTCAATCTCTCTCTCTCTCAACAAGGACATTTTGCAGTATCTCCAAGACAACCACAGGCATGTGATTAGGTTCTTGTTAACTCTTTCTGCAATTCCGGGACTAAAGGGTGCTGATGTTTAGACAGGGATAGACAGTCTGTTTCAAAGTATGGTAACTGCTCGAGACAATAATCCTTTCCACAGCAGCAAAATCTCTTATGCCACAAATAAGAAAATACCTTACTGTCTAAACCTTGCACTGCCTGTTATGTTCTCGACCTTCTAATAGGTCTGGTATCTTTCCTTCAAGGGTACTCTGGTAGAAGAGTTGCCCCTTTGGAAGCTTCAGTCTCTTTCAGTAGCTTTCTGCAGACTAGACTCCCTCACACTAACTACCCAGTGGCAGACCCAGTCCATCACCCTAGTAGCCTAAATAGTGTGCTAATTTGTTAACTCTTTGGTTATTTGTACATTGCTATTCAGTACACATAGGACACATAAATCACAACCTTTAACTCATTAACATTGCAGTAACTATTTTAACTTTAGTTAAGCCTTTGCAGTAGTCCTACTGGGGTACTGCACCTGTATTCCGGGAATGTAATTCTCACATGGGGCAAAGGCCATCTGTGTCACTGGCCTGCTCTTTCATCAGAGTTATAAACCATTTATGCAGAGAACAATGTCAAAAATCACATTATATTAAACATTTCATCATATACAGGGAGTGCAGAATTATTAGGCAAGTTGTATTTTTGAGGATTAATTTTATTATTGAACAACAATCATGTTCTCAATGAACCCAAAAAACTCATTAACATCAAAGCTGAATATTTTTGGAAGTAGTTTTTAGTTTGTTTTTAGTTTTAGCTATTTTAGGGGGATATCTGTGTGTGCAGGTGACTATTACTGTGCATAATTATTAGGCAACTTAACAAAAAACAAATATATACCCATTTCAATTATTTATTTTTACCAGTGAAACCAATATAACATCTCAACATTCACAAATATACATTTCTGACATTCAAAAACAAAACAAAAACAAATCAGTGACCAATATAGCCACCTTTCTTTGCAAGGACACTCAAAAGCCTGCCATCCATGGATTCTGTCAGTGTTTTGATCTGTTCACCATGAACATTGCGTGCAGCAGCAACCACAGCCTCCCAGACACTGTTCAGAGAGGTGTACTGTTTTCCCTCCTTGTAAATCTCACATTTGATGATGGACCACAGGTTCTCAATGGGGTTCAGATCAGGTGAACAAGGAGGCCATGTCATTAGATTTTCTTCTTTTATACCCTTTCTTGCCAGCCACACTGTGGAGTACTTGGACGCGTGTGATGGAGCATTGTCCTGCATGAAAATCATGTTTTTCTTAAAGGGTGCAGACTTCTTCCTGTACCACTGCTTGAAGAAGGTGTCTTCCAGAAACTGGCAGTAGGACTGGGAGTTGAGCTTGACTCCATCCTCAATCCGAAAAGGCCCCACAAGCTCATCTTTGATGATACCAGCCCAAACCAGTACTCCACCTCCACCTTGCTGGCGTCTGAAGGTTGCAGACCCCTGCCATAGCCATTCCGTTTCTAACCGCATCTCTACAACATTTTCTTTTGTACATTGCAGATCTGGGTCAACATACATAGCGAGAAGATCTGGGCACAATTGTAATATCTGCTAGCCTACAGATTCTATATGGTTTCAGGCGTCTGCCAGTCTAAATATTAGTGCCCTCCAAGTTCTTCTTGGAGATATTACCGGTATATGTACATATGCTGTCCATGTCCTTTTAAAATGTCCAGACTCTATGTCCAAAACCAGTGACTAGGTCTTTTCATAGTCATTTAGACCTGTTGGTCAATAGTTTAAATAGCTTTAGTTCTGTAAGACTTCACAAGAGAACATAGTGTAATAAGAACTACGGTGCAAACATACAAAATCGGTATGTGACGGTTTTCACCTAGCAGTAAGCAGATGCTTTGGATGTGCTGTTTCCCACAACATGCAATCCCAAGGGTCTGGAGAGGAGAATGGATTATTGGCCAAACTCGTAGACTCCCAGCCTGGATTGCCCTGTATGTTAACCCTCTCAGTGGAGAGCGAGCAGCTTCGCAGACCTTCTCTGTCATCTCAGAGCCCCTCAGTGAATGAGTATGTGACCAAGCACAGTGAACTTTACCAAGAAAGGATCATAGAAATGTCCAAACATCTGTATCTTTTGTGAATATTTGTGTCACTTGTAGTATTTTCCCACAAACCTGCAGCCCCATATCACTTCCCCTAAAATTATTTATATCATGTCGCTCTCTTTATATGGAAAAGCTATTTTATGGTAATGTGTTTGCAATGGTCATAAAAGATGGAGAGGTTTGTTTCAATGGGGACAAACTTTGTTACAGTATAAGACATCAGATGTAAATCCAGCTCCCCTATATAACCCTGAAGATCTTACCAGAAGAGGAAAGCTGTCATTTCTGGCAGGCCCGCAGGGAAGGCAAGGAGGGAAGGAGTGGTAGTGGCTAGGATGGTGGTGGTAGTACTCACAATTTACAGTGGCAATTTCCCTCTCTGGCACATCCTGGGTCCGTAGAGGGACTGAAGGGCACACTCGTTCTTCCCTCAGGAGAACACCTTGGTACTGGAGCACCTGTCTGGTAGTAGTTGGGGTGTTCTTGATGGTGGATAGATGGCAGGGTGCAAGGAGGGGTTCATCTCCAATGAGGCCAGGTGAGGCGATCGCCTCAGACAGAATCAGGTAGGGGCAAGAGGGGGGCAGCACAAGTGCCATGGGCAATGAGTGCTTTCAATGAGGAAAGGGGTTAGGTTAAGAAATTGGCATTGTGGGGAAGGATGGTTTGGGGGCCGCCGTTTCAGTTGTCGCCTCAGGCAGCAGAAAGACTAGGTGCACCCCTGGGTGCAAGGCAGGAGGTCAGCTGCATAGGCTGACGGATAGTGGAGTCAATAACCAGGGGGCAATAAATAAAGTCTTTCTTTACTGAATTGAAGATGGGAGTAGTAGTACATACAGCTGTAAAAGGCACAGTTCCAAAATATATCACAGTGTAGTATTTCTCCCAGTGTTTCACAGGAGGCAACAATAATGGAGGTTGTAGTACTCCCTGTCTCTCAATCTCTCTCTCTCTCAACAAGGACATTTTGCAGTATCTCCAAGACAACCACAGGCATGTGATTAGGTTCTTGTTAACTCTTTCTGCAATTCCGGGACTAAAGGGTGCTGATGTTTAGACAGGGATAGACAGTCTGTTTCAAAGTATGGTAACTGCTCGAGACAATAATCCTTTCCACAGCAGCAAAATCTCTTATGCCACAAATAAGAAAATACCTTACTGTCTAAACCTTGCACTGCCTGTTATGTTCTCGACCTTCTAATAGGTCTGGTATCTTTCCTTCAAGGGTACTCTGGTAGAAGAGTTGCCCCTTTGGAAGCTTCAGTCTCTTTCAGTAGCTTTCTGCAGACTAGACTCCCTCACACTAACTACCCAGTGGCAGACCCAGTCCATCACCCTAGTAGCCTAAATAGTGTGCTAATTTGTTAACTCTTTGGTTATTTGTACATTGCTATTCAGTACACATAGGACACATAAATCACAACCTTTAACTCATTAACATTGCAGTAACTATTTTAACTTTAGTTAAGCCTTTGCAGTAGTCCTACTGGGGTACTGCACCTGTATTCCGGGAATGTAATTCTCACATGGGGCAAAGGCCATCTGTGTCACTGGCCTGCTCTTTCATCAGAGTTATAAACCATTTATGCAGAGAACAATGTCAAAAATCACATTATATTAAACATTTCATCATATACTGTAAAGGCCTCATTCACAGAACCATATCCATTTCTGCGAACCGCAAATTGCAGATCTGCAAAACATGGATACCGGCCGCGTGCCTTCTGCATTTCACGAAATGGAACATTCTTCTCCATGATAGGAATGCCTAGTCTTGTCTGCAAATACAGGCAAGAATAGCACATGTTCTATCTTTTTTGCAGGTCCACGGAACAGTGTGCAGGTTAAATAAATGGGTCCGCATCCAATCCGCAAAATTGCCGAACGGATGCGGACAGAAATATATGGTGATGTGACTGGGCCCTAAACACAAAGATGTATGTACAATTTATAGAAAGCTTTGAAAAACATTTCCATAGACCCTATAGCAGAATTCTCTGATTTTAGGAACGTCAATGCTTATGTCAACAGGATCAACCCAGCAAACTCTCTGAAAAGGTTGAACCTGTTGATTAAAATGATGGCTGTCTTGTAAAAATCGGTAGCAGCATTCCTGAGAAAAAAGGTGTTTATTATTGATGCAAGTGAGAGCTTCAGTGCACTGAGGGGTGGAGCCTAGCTTCTCTCTGCTCCTCTGCTTTCTAGTGCTGGCCACGCCCCTCAGTGCACTGAAGCCTTCACTGGCATAAGCAATAAAAGTCTCTTTTCTTTGGAATACCACATTCAATTTTCGCAAGACAGGTATCATCTTAATCAGCAGGATCCACTCTGCCAGACAGTATACCTGGATTAATAGGGTTGATCCTACTGACAAATGCTCTTTAAATAGATTAGATAATTTTGATTACCCCTGGGCTGGTGCTCCAGAGGCAGGGGTGGACTGGGAACTAAAAGTGGCCCTGGAAATAAAGGTAAAAGTGGCCCCATGTTGCAGGCGGGTCCAAATTGACAGGAGGTGGGGCAACATAATTAGGCAGGGATACCAAAAGTAGGCAGGGCCAGCAATACCATAGTGCAGAGCAATATACTGCCCCAGCTGAACCAAATGCCACAGTGCAGCACAAAATACTGCCACCTGCGCCACAGTATTCAACTGTATCGCTGCCCTGAGGATGTTGATACAGATGAATTGAGATGGCACCTGAGGCTGTTGGCCAAGCTTAGGTGGCCCTCCTAGGCATCGGCCCACTAGGTCTATGGCCAATCCGCCTCTGTGCAGAGGAATTGAGCATTGATGGATGCCTGCTGAGGTTTCCAGCAGTGAGACACCATGCCACCATGGCTTCTTACCGTGAGACCCTTCTAATAGAAAGGGGTTGTCTAAGGGCACAACCCTTTTAGTATAGCTCCCAGGAGTTCTTGTTCTCAAATATATCGACTAACAACGCTTTAGAGATCTTTAAATTAGTTGTCACCACCGTATGATCCAAACCCATATATTGCCTACACTGTACCATACTGTACATCTAAAACCAGAATAAACCATCTAAACCACAATGTAAAAAGCAGCAGACACTAACTGAATGAACATCAATGAGGACTGCTGAGGATATTGTGACCATAGACCTGAATCCACTATCATTGAATCAGTAATGAAGAAATATTGGGCAATCAATAACCCCCTGAAGGCTGAGCCCATTGCTGTTAGGAACACAATGCTTAACGTGAACAGAAACTCATGGATGAGAGAATCATGAAGATACACAGAATTTATTAGGATTAATGTACATATACTGTAGATAACATATCATAAAGACACAATTACAGAACATATGAATATATATGCTCCATACATATGGTGCTATTCCAGCAAAAGTGCTGTAGTAACATCATAGGAATATATTAGAGCAGGATCACTCAAATCTCATATGCTAAAGAGGTGAACATCCCTGGACCACTGTGCACAGGAGGCAATAAAGATCTGAGATGTGTATAACTTGTTCTGTGCAGTGATCCTCGCACTTATTGAATCTTTCTTAATCTAAAATGTCACTGCACACTACATTCCCTGGGCCTGACCCACCATAGATAGCTTCCCAGATGAATCATACTGCTAGCCAAGCCAGACATATGCTGCTCACGGGTCACAACCTTCATACACTGTGGACATAAGATATCTTGTAATTGTGCTAGGCCCTGAGGTTACTATTATAGCATCTGCAGCACTCAAGTATTTCCTAACGCAAGCAAAACTCATAGAGAAACATGGAACACACAGCACGTACCTTTCTATGTCATTACTACCTATGCAGACATCATTTTCGGGGTTTATACCAGTGGTCTCAAATTGCAGTTTTTTTCCTGTTTTGTCTTTATATAAGTTATTGTAAGATCAAAAGATCCAATTTTGTGCTATTTCAAGGCTGTCACAAATGGTCCAAAACGGATCAGTTAAGCCCCAATGCATTCTGAATGGATAAGGATCCGTTCAGAATGCATCAGTTCAGCTCCGTTCCGCTTCTATTCTGTTTTGGAGGCGGACACCAAAATGCAGCTGGCTGTATTTTGGTGTCCGTCTGAAGAGGCGGAGCCTAACGGATGCGTTTTGAATTACAATGTAAGTCAATGGGGACGAATCCGTTTTCAATGACACAATATGGTGCATTTGAAAACAGATTTTCAATGTAATTCAAAACGGATCCATTTGGACTTTGTCATTTTTTTTAAAACTAATGCAAACGGATCCGTTCTGAACAGATACAAACGTTTGCATTATAGGTGCGGATCAGTCTGTGCAAATAAACAGACGGATACGCACCAACGCAAGTGTGAAAGTACCCTAATATAGCATAGACAAAACAACTGAAAGGTGGTATGAAGCAGGATGTGCTCAACCGAAAAATGCAGTTGTGCATATATATACAGGGGAGCAGATCCTGCACTTGTGGCCCATTGCTAATGGCGATCCCCAGCAAAAATGCATACGGTGGAGGATGCCCGCAGCGGACCACAAGTACCACAATAGACATCCTACACAAGATGCCAATATTATTGTTATATTTGCCATCTTGTGTAGGTCATTTGTTATTGCTATATTGTTATATTATTTATCACATTCACACAATTGCCATCTTGTGTAGGATGTGTAGTTTAGCCTTCCTATGTTCAAGCAGATTTGGAGCTCTGTACAAAAAAAAAAAGATAAGGCTTAAAAAAAAAGGTTTGTCCATTATAAAGAAATTTGGGGTAATTGATCAGCACAGAATTTTGGACCTAAACATGGTATAGTTACATGAAGTTCGGCCTATTACTGTGCAATGTTGATCAAGAAGGAGCTAACAAATCCCAAGAGGTAGAAGCCACTTTTTCTTATCTTCCTTTCTTTCATTTCTGACTCCAAATCTAACAATTAGAATACATGCTTGTCAACGATCCATATCAAGTAATCTAATAACCAAAGCCTGTGATATTGTAGTAGTCAAGAAATAAATCCAAGTCCCTCTTGAACTCTTTTAGTGAGTTCAACATCACCATCTCCTCCGGCAGAGAGTTCCATAGTCTCACTGCTCTTACCGTAAAGAATCCTCTTCTATGTTTGTGTAGAAACCTTCTTTCCTACAGTAGCAGAGGATGTCCCCTTGTCACAGTCACAGTCCTCAGGATAAATAGATGATGGGAGAGATCTCTGTACTGACCCCTGATATATTTATACATAGTTATTAGATCTCACTACAGATGAGCGAATCGAAGTTGACCCAGTGGAATTCGATCCGAATTTCAGGAAAAATTCGATTCGCACCGAATCTGAACTTCCCTACGCTTCGCGGTAACGAATGACTTTTTGTCCTAAAATGGCTACTGCATGTGTGAGGACATGGAGCAAAGAACACTGGGAATGAGGGACCACCCACAATGCCATGCATGCAGCCAATCAGCAGCCAGCCAGCCCTGTGATGTCACAGCCCAATAAATAGCCTCAGCCATCTTGGATTCAGCCATTTTCCAGTGTACTTAGTGCAGGGAGAAACATCAGCAGGCGTTAGGGACAGTGCTAGGAAAGACTTGAAAACTTTTAATTTTGCTGAATAGAAGTTCAGGGAAAGATCATTAGAAGTGTAGGGAAAGAATAAGGAGGAATTATTCCATACTATAAAAGGAGAACAGGGTCCAATAGGGGAGGTTACAGCCTGGGTTATAGGAACAATCCTATTACACCTTGCTGCACTGACTGCAGATCCAAATTGCCATTATACTGCTGCTTTCAGGTTTGCAATAGATGATAACTCTGTAATTCCAGCAAACCTTTCTTGTTATTGGGGTGCAAGTGCTGTGTGATACAGCCATTAACAGGGTGTATTACTAGGAAATATTTCTACGTCTTATTAGCCCTTGTGCGGTGCAGTTATATGTTTTAAAGCTTTTTTTGGCGTGTATTTGTGGGAAAAAAATAAGGGCTCATTTGCCATTCAGCGGTGCAGTTATATGTTCTAAAGCCTATTTTGGGGTGTATTAGTGCAAAAAAAAAAACGCTTATTAGACGATGTTTGGTGAAGTAAGAAAATTACAGCCTTTTTTGGCGTGTATTAGTGGAAAACAAAAAGTATTATTTGCCCTTCAGCGGTGCAGTTAAATGTTCTAAAGCCTTTTTTGGGGTGTATAAGTGGGGAAAAAGAGGGCTTATTTGCCGTTCAGCGGTGCAGTAATATGTTCTAAAGCTCCTCATGCTGCTGCAACCTCAACACTATGTAAATGGGCCACTCTGTGGCCTCCTCATGCTGCTGCTGCCACCTCCACACTATGTCACCTTGCCAGTCTGTGGCCTCCTCATACTGCTGCAGCTGCCACTTCCACACTATGTCACCTTGCCAGTCTGTGGCCTCCTCATGCTGCTGCAGCTGCCACCTCCACACTCTGTCACTGTGCCACTCTGTGGCCTCCTCATGCTGCTGCTAACTCAACACTATATCACTGTGCCACTCTGTGGCATTCTCATGCTTCTGTTGCTGCAGCCACCTCCACACTATGTCACCTTGTCACTCTGTGGTCTCCTCATGCTGCTGCTAACTCAACACTGTCACTGGGACACTCTGTGACCTCTTTATGCCGCTGCAAACTCAACACTATGTCACTGGGCACTCTGTGGCCTCCTCATGCTGCTGCCACCTCCACACTATGTCATCTTGCCTGTCTATGGCCTCCTCATGCTGCTGCTAACTCAACACTGTCACTGGGACCCTCTGTGGCTACTTCATGCTGCTGCCACCTCAACACTATGTAAATGGGCCACTATTCTATTGCGTTAAAAATGTGCCTTATTAAAATTTGCACTAACATTTTCTATTTTCAGAAATGTTCAAAAATATTGCCCACTATGTATTTCTCTTGCAGGTACAACAATGTGATTTCATATGCACTATTGTATGGATTGTATTTGCACTTTATTTCAGATCAACAGATAGTAAGCACGTTATGTCTTGCTTAGAAATATGGACTGCCTCTGAGTGAGTCTGGTCCAAGCAGCCCTAACTCTTTATTGCTCATTATAGATTGCCTCTGAGTACAATTAAAACTAATGGTTCTAAAACAAGTGGTTTTGTGCTAAGCCTGAGTACATGTAAAACTAATGGTTCTAGACCAAGTGGTTCTGTTCCAAGCAAATCTAAGACCATTAAGGGTGACAAGCTGCTATTATGTATGTCTGGAGTTGTAGGAGAAAATGTTCCTCCTCCTGAATTGGGAGTGTTTTAAGTCTGACTAATCCTCCATGTCCTAAGGCCTAGTGCATCGGCTTAGGAAAGTGTTTAGCTACCCATTTCATTCATCAAGGTGACGAAGCGTCAAGCATAATAAGACCTTGTTGCTAGAAGGGAATACAGGATAAAGTCACCCTTTTGTTTGCGGGCATTTAATTGCATGGTGGTGGGACTACAGAGTAAAGAAACCCCAGTGCTTTCTTTGGTTTCCATGCTCTTACAGAGGGATGTATAATCGTAAATACCTCTTAAGGGGCAAGGGATCCCCAGGCGCTGGCAATAGGCCGCTGCATGTAGCAGCTCTAAGGCCTGTATGGTCCCATCAGAATTGGCTTATGATTTGGTAGCCAAAAGCAGGAGTGGGTACAAAACACAGAAGAGATGCAAATATTCCATTCACATGTCCCCTCCCCCCCCCCCCCCGTGGAATGACTCCCCTCTGTACAATGCCCTCCCTCTGCAGTAAATATAATTCTATACCATCCTCCCCACAGTACGGCCAGCATTCATGCATTAAAAAAGTATATCTATATACTTACCCGTGTTCCGCTCTCTGCCGCCGTCTGCTTTCCTCCTGATCTCCAGCGTCCTGACACAGGTGGTCGTGACGACATCAGCGTACCCTCCAGCGGTGTTCTTGTGCGATGACGTGATGACGGTGATGTCATTGCGATCTCGTGCACCTTTCTACTTCCTGATAGGCTTCAGGGCCAGTGGCATGAGGCCTATGAGGTTGAACTTAGTTCCATAGTTGCCCTATGTCCAAAATATCCATAAGTGGAAAAATGTACACAGAGGTACAGTGTGGTCCATAGACTTCTATGGTCTCCGTCTGTACACCTCGTCTCATGCATGAGCTCTAACACTGCACTAAGGACTAGAGAAAAGCACACATAGAGGGAAACGTATCATTCCCTTTACATCTGAAAAGTAGCATTAAAAAGTTGCAGATCTGACTTTTTAACTGCAACTCTTTAAACAATTGTCGCATCTCCCCTTTTTCGTTGTCCTCATCACTTTTCTAAAAGGCAATGTGGCAAGGGTGGTGAAGAAGGCGTGGCCAGACGCAGTGACAAATGTATCTTCATTTTCATCAGTTCTCTGCCAAGGGAAGCTGAACAATCCCAATAAATGCTTTAAATGATTTTCCCACACCTCACTCACGCCAATCAACTATTTGAAAGAGGCCACATTGCTCAATGGAGTGCCACAGCCTCCTCACAACTAGTGATGTCGCGAACATAAAATTTTCCATTCGCGAACACGAACTTCCGCAAATGCTTGCGAACGGGCGAACCGCCATAGACTTCAATAGGCAGGCGAATTTTAAAACCCACAGGGACTCTTTCTGGCCACAATAGTGATGGAAAAGTTGTTTCAAGGGGACTAACACCTGGACTGTGGCATGCCGGAGGGGGATCCATGGCAAAACTTCCATGGAAAATTACATAGTTGACGCAGAGTTGGGTTTTAATCCATAAAAGGCATAAATCACCTAACAATCCTACATTTTTTTGAACAACGTGGTTTAAAACATCTAGTGTCTGTGGAAGTGGGCCTGACACACACTGGCAGCAGGCAAGCAACTGAATTTAGACTACTGCCTTATTTATCGGCAAGCTACTGTGCCACCCGGTATCAGTGGTGGGCACTGGCAGTGGGCACACTACAGTCTGTGAAAGTGGGCCTGACACACACTGGCAGAAAGCTGTCAATCAAACTTCAACTCATGAATACAGAGGACTGATCCCTCATGCACACCGTTGAGAGGACTTGAGCACTGCAACTAATAAAGTGTAACTTTCTCTAAAATGACACCCCACTCAATGAGCTCATTACCACAAGATGCAACGGTGACATACGAGATGTGCACCTTGAGGCCCTGCTCCATGTCTCCTAGGCCGAGCCCCCACCGATAAGACTGAAATGCAGGCAGTGAAAACATATTCGGCCTGGCGCTTGTGCTTTAAAGGGATGGAAGACACTATGCTTATTCTGCTGAGATTTTTAGCAAAACTGTATAAAATAAGAATGAATCTTCTCTTCAAAAAAAATAAAAATAAAACTGTGGTTATTGCCAGGAAAGCACAGAGAAGAGGGAAGAAAGAAGAACAACGTGTGCCCCTGGCAAATGCTCAGGTTTGTAGCTAGGCTTGGATTCAGAATTTGCCCCAGCCCTGCATCTATAATCCCAGGCCAAGGAAACATGGCTTGTTACTTGCTCTCCACACCCTCAATTAATAATCTTACCAGTTCATGTCACCTTTCTTCTCCCTAATTTTGGCACTTTTGAATGCAGCTGAGTTTTTGGGTTGTTTTTTTTGTAAATGACACAACTTGGAAACTATGCCACCTTTTTGCAGACACTTTTGAAGTGTCACAAAAAATGGAGGTCATGCAGTTGCACCTATCAATACACCCCACTGTACTCACTGAGATATTAGTATTCAATAAAAATTCCTTCATCCTCTTAGGCGGCATAAAACAAACACTTCCCAGCCAATGACAGCAATGAAAGGAGCCCATACACTTTGTGACGCTGCCAGCCAAATGACTCCATTTGGCCATGTGTGTAGTCATCCTGAACAAACTGTGCCATGTAGACTACTGCTGCTCAGCTCCAGCCAAATGAGTAATCCAGATGTTCTGCTTCATTACTAGCGTACACGATAATTGGATGTATATAGGCTTTAAGAAAGACTTTTGAAATTTAGTTACTTAAACCATTACCACTCTCTTTATAAAGAGGGCACAAAAATGTCACGAGCCACATGTAAAAGACTGACACTATAATGCTATATATGACTGTGAGATCCAGTGCCTATTGTACGAGCAAGTATCTCTTATTGCTTCAACATTTTACATGTTCAAATTTCAAATATCTATGCATTATCCATCATCTATCTGCTTTCTTTCTTTCTTTCTTTCTTTCTTTCTTTCTTTCTTTCTTTCTTTCTTTCATCTATCTGGCTATTATCTATCTATCTATCTATCTATCTATCATCTGTCTATCTATCTATTATCTATCTATCTCATATCTCATATCTATCTATCTATCTATCTATCTATTATCTATCTATCTCATATCTATCTATCTATCATCTATCAAAGTATCTACCTGTCTGTCAGCTATCATCTATCTTTCTTTCTTTCTTTTTTTCTTGCTATCATCTACCTGGCTAATATCTATCCATCTATCTATCTATCTATCTATCTATCTATCTATGTCTATCAATCTGTCGATCTATGTCTATTAATCTGTCTATCTATTATCTATCTTTCTATCTACCTATCTATCTATTTATCTATATCTATCAATCAATCTGTCTATTTATCATCTATCTATCTATCTATCTATCTATCTATCTATCTATCTAAAGGCCTCATTGTGTTGGTCTAAAATGTCGCAGTTGGGGTGAATAAAAGTGGGTTCATCACCATTTACCATATCTAGAGAGCTGCCTCTTTTTTTTGTGAATTTAACATTATGGGATCTAGTACGGATGACCTTGGAGGGATTGCACCCAACTTCAGTTTGCTTTTTTCTATCTATCTATCTATGAGCTTATGTGTACAATTTTATATACATAACCACTAAGATTATCTGACAATTCATTTTTGAACCTTTAAACATTTTTAGAAATCTATCTTTTTTTAACCATCTTTCTCTAACCCCTGTGAACACTTTTCACACTTCAATCCTTAATGTTGCCAAATATGTTTTGTCATGGTTATTAAAAGGCAGCAGCATGCATATGTATGTGAACTGGCAGAGCGACTAGCTCTCCTTAAGGAGACCAGCTGTGTATGGAGATTTAGTGGCAGTGCCCCATGGGAAAATAATATGCAAAGAGATATCTCAGTGAGAAAGAGAATTGTATCACTAGCGCCACCTTCTGGAAGTGTCTCCCTATGAGTCAATGCTCGACTTCTCAACAAGCCATGGAACATGACTTTGTCTTGGATGCAGCTTATTGACTCATAGGGTCTCCAGACACAGCTGGTCTCTTTAAAGAGAACCAGTACCCCCCCTAAGCTGTATTAAAGACATCTCCCTAAGTCAGCCCCAGAATCCTACTCCATTCTGAAGAGGGGAAAACACCTCGGAACAACTGTATGCAGATAGGTATATAGATTGATTAGATTGCCTTGTGAAAAGGTGAAACACTGACTTATAGGGAGCCACTTCCGATAGGTGGCAGTAGTGAGACAGTTCTCCTTCACTGAGAGATGCCTCTTTGCATACATATGTGTGAAGCCAGCGATGATGCAATTTTAACTCTTCCAAGGACGTAGCAGCCAGATTGCAGTCTCTGGTTATCTATTAACTGCATCACTCCCATTTGTGGATTTACCTCCCATCATACGCCAATATTATCACATAATTATAGCCACCGCAGCAAGGTAGAGATAAATAATGTGGAGGGAAAGGGACATTTTGTTTCTCTAAACGATTAAACTTCTGAGAAGATCAAAGATCTAGTTAGAATGCTGCACATTGTAGTCTGTAACTTTATTACTATTGACAGGGTGGCTGCTGGAAGCTTTATTGATACTGTGCAATAATATGAGTCCCTATTCTTGAGCTATCACCAGCATGTGAAACCCCTTTTCCTCTCCTTTGTATGGATGTTTCAATGCTCGCCCTTTCATCTTTTTATAAGGATTTCTTAATGTAACCAGAATTTGCTACTAAAAATATAAATAAATAAATAAAAATATTGAATAAAAAATGCAACAATGAGATCCAATGTCACTTATTGCAGTGGTATAGTATTCTAGGTATCTAATCGTCCATTACAGCAGGCTATATACATATTTCATTGTGAATATTCAACTCACAAAATACAGATTTCAGGATTACATTTAACACCGTACATGCTGAATTCCCTGGACCGCCTTAAATGGCTCCATTCTGTGCAATTACATTGATCCCTCTAAATCTTTATGAAGGTTTTTGTTTCAGCTGCCAAAACAAAATGTATTCAAGCGTCAGCCCTTCCAATACAGGTTTCATTTCATAACCCGGTCCTGTAAATGTTTCGTAGTCAGTGCGAGTTATTAGCCAGAGAACATCGATAGAAAAATAATACAATTCTGATACCTTCGCATGAGTGTTGATATTGAAATCTGTCTTTTAGATGTCACATAACGGACACATCAATAAATGAAACAGGATTCCCCTTCCAAAATCAATTATCTCACCTCTATTGTATGAAGAACCTTTCAAACAACTGGTATTAATGAGAAGACATGACTATAGAACCGCCATTCATTTTACAGACAAATTGGCAACCACTTTAGTCCTTCATTGAAATTCCATTAATCTTCAGCATCAAGGTCCGATGTAAAAAAAAATATCAAAATTCCGTCTCGAAGCCTGTGACTAGCTGGCAATAACCTGCGTTTCAGCTTAGTTTGATGCCATGCATGAAATTAGCATCTCGCCATGAATCAGCATACAGAAGTATTCTCCATATTATCTACGTAATATATTTGGGATATGTAATTACATTATTTGTATGCCATTAGCTGTAGATTTTTGTTCTTCTGCTCAGTACCATGTAAAACCAATCACTTTCAACCCAGACTGTGATAATTGCCACTAGCAATCAAGTCTAGGCATCACTGGTCTGAAGTGTGCTAGAATTTCATTAGAAGATATAACTTATTTGACTTTCCTACAGTACCTAATAATCCATAAAGAAACCAAAACACATATGGCTTCGGGGAATAACTAGAAAATTAGGTGGCCATTGGGGAACCAGATGAACTTTTGAACCAGGGGAACAGTGAGGGAGAAATATTAAAGAGAATGAGAGATTCCTAATGCATATAGAAATATAGGGATGTGACCTTTTCAGTACCTTGCAAATCACATTAGCATTATGAAAAATACTTATCATGTTTTAGCCTTCCTATCAGTTCATATACTTTTTTGTTGGTCTCGGCCACAAAAAAAGAAGTCAAAAGGACGAAATAACAAAAAGATTTAATAAAAGACCTTGCTGTGACCTTGGCTAATTTCGTTTCACTCATTGTTAAAATTCTGTCTTGTAGAGTTAATCGAGAATTGTGTGACAGCCGAAGCAGTATTATAAAAAAGGTAAAAAATACATTTTATAAATTTGTGGATTTTTTTATTTTATTTGTCATCTAAACAGTATGTACTTTTGAGTTTGATACACGAAAGAGTACATTTTATGGAAACAATAGTAAAATTGTGCATTGGAAGGCTCACTGAAATCTACAGGCAACGAGACATGATATAAAGCCGAGGCTGACCTACGGCTAAGGCCTCATTGAGACGGCGTATTGTACCCGTGTTTAACCATTCGTGTTCCACTCTGCTGCACTGAACTTAGCCCCATAGATTGATATGGTGCTGCATGTTCGCTTCAGCAGGGTATGATCGTATTACATCCGGAATAAGAATAGTTAAACCCGGGTACAATTTGCCATCTGAACGAAGCCTAATGGGTGATTCCGGTGATGGAGATCTGGGCTGGACACATGACAGGTTTGCAGGCACTCACTTCATATACCTTTGAACTCCTTATTTTTAATATAGTCATAAAATTTGAATTCACATTAAATCAGTGGATTTTATGGCCGCCATTATAGACTTATCTTTAAATGATATTGTTCGTACAATAAACATGTATTACGCCCCGGCCTTAGCTAAATCTACTAAGTGAGCATTGAGGGAGCCATTTTCAGTTAGTTACTGATGAATACGCCAGTAAAGCAAAATAGTGTTTCATTTCTAGCAAAAGTAAATCATATTTGGCCAAAAGAAGATGGAATATACTAACTGCTCCCATATATAGGGGTAAAGTTCTGCGGATGACAAAATATGTTTCCCCGAATCACAGAGTACACTATTTATTACACATGCATGCAGCTCACTTATCCCTGCCCTGCAATAGACATCATTTTATACCCCATAAAGGCAATTTATGTATCCAACGGGAATGATCTGGATAACATAAAACCTTGAGTGCTGTGTTGCAGGAAGCATATTTTAGTTTGGCAATTGTACTTAGAGACAGAGTGGCCCTGCCTGATCATCACATCATGTCACAAAGCATTACTCAATCATAACTTTATAACCAACTTATAATGCTTTCGCTCACTGCATGTAATTAAATTGCAGGAGAGCACATACTAAGCCCATGGAAGTTATTGTCGAAATATTATTTGCTAACTTTTCCTAAAGGGTTCTTTACATACAGCATCATCAATTATTGCTGTGTGGGAAAAAGTCAAATGTTAGCCTAATGGCTGGCTAGGAGAAAAGTATTCTCTGGCATTGTCTCCTGCATAAAGAAATACTATTACTTTTTTATATTAACCACATAGTGTGTGTGTTCCTAGCTTGTATAGAAAAGTAGTAATGCTTAACAATGTTTGCTTTGCAAACAATAGGCCTGCAGGATGGTGTGGCCAGTCATAAAAAAAGATATAACGCTGTTAAGATTTTTAAAATTATAATAATAAACATAAAAAAAAGAAAACAACAGAAATGTCTTTTTTAAATATAAGTTGTCCAATTTAATATTTTAATAAATTTATTGGAAAAGTTTAAAAATGCTATTTAAAAAAATATTTTGTATTTTTTAACCATTTTGTGTCTTTTATTTTTTTTAAATATGCAGAATAGGTTTATATACTGTTAATGTTGATAACAAATACATCTAGAACTATAACGTACCAAAAGCTCCATCTTTTGAATACTATGGCTTTTAAGCATTAAGACCACACACTTCGCAATTTTGCTTAATATGGCAATTGTAGAATATACATACAATAATAGAACACATAAAATGTTTGGTATTAGCATAGGAAATTGCCTAAAAAAATCTATTTTTTTTATTATTGCAATTGATAAAATATGAAAGAGGAAACTATATGTGGAAATCACAAAAATTACATAATCCCAAAGTAAAAAAGCTCTTTGATTTATTTTTGCAGTCACATAAAATCTATTTTATTTACAGGGCCACTAGAGGGAGCTCTTGAGTTCCTTAAAGATTCAGTGAAGGAAAGCACACACGGGGGCTGTAACCGTATTTTGTATCTTTGGCTGTAACCCTGTAAACTTCAATCTGTCTTGTTACATTCATTTTATAGGAGGCGGCAGTATGTTGAAAAATAAACAGAAGCATACCTTCAGAAGGCTGCTCCTCATCTCGATCTGAGGCGAGAGATGATGTGTCAGGGGGACGAGGAAACATTTCCAACTCTTCCACATCGTCTAAGTCTCCTGGAGGGAAAGAAAAATGTCAGGTGACTACAGCTTGTATAATACCTTGATGGAGAAGAAATCTGGGATCTGCTTCAGTCTTTTTCATTTTTGTTCCATAAAATTATTAATTGCCACAATCAAAGTTGCAGATATTTTTTCAGTGTAGAATTTAAGAAATATGCAGAAGAATTATTTTGTAGCATTAATAGTCACTTGTGCAGGCTAAAAAAAAGTACAAAAATAATATTAAATAATCTTATATAATTAATAATGAAGTTGATAATAAATAACTGTATAGTTGCTGCCAGTTATTATTATTACTTCTTCTTCTTTATATCTTAATTTAGATTGTGAACTCCATGTGAGACAGCAAGCAATGATAATGCCTGTAAAGCGCTGCGTAGTAAGTGCTATATAAGTGAGTAAAATAAATAAACTAAATAAATTTTATATTGAAAAGGGTTGTCTGGGATTTTGATACTGATGACCTATCCTCAGGACACTCACCCAGGGTCCCCCACCATTCAGCTGTTTGAGAAGACATTGCCGATCACAGGAGTGAATAGGACTGAGTGCAATACCAAGCACAGCCGCTATACAATGGTGAGCTGCGAGGAGGCCGCGGTGCTCACAGGAGTGCTGGTACCTTCTCAAGCAGCTGATCTGCAGGGGTCCCAGGTGTTGGACCCCCGCTGATCAGATACTGATGACCTATCCTGAGGATAGTTCATCAGTATCAAAATCCTGGAAAACCCCTTTAATCTAGATACAAGCTAAAATGATAGATAGATAGATAGATAGATAGATAGATAGATAGATAATTAGATGTATAGATAGAGAAATAGATATTAGATAGATAGATAGATAGATAGATAGATAATTAGATGTATAGATAGATAGATAGATAGAGAAATAGATATTAGATAGATAGATGATAGATAGATAGATAGATAGATAGATAGATAGATAGATAGAAGAATCTTTACCCTCCTTTCTACCACTGACCCAATCACTATTGTTTGAAATAATGACTTCTTCATTAAAAAAATGTTTTACTTTGAAATGCTGTGGTGTTTCAGAGAAGACTTATTATTATTATTATTATTAATCATTTATTTATCTATTATCTATTTCAAAGCCCCTTTCGAACCAAGGCGCTGTACATCTAAGAGTGGGTATACTCTACACAATACAAAACAAAACAAGTACAATGGTACAGAGGGGGTGAGGACCCTGCCTGCAAGGGCTCACAAGCTACAGGGGGACATTTTTAAGACTATTGTTTCTTACTTCAGTCTTACTAAAAAAAATATATATTCTGCTGTAAAATTAGTATTTTTTATTATAAAATATAAAGTAGTAATTAAGAGGCGCTCACCTCATATTAATTATAGCCCATCTTTGGAGTTGGCATAGATTTCTGATGTAATTTACACAACTTTTGATGAGATGAAAATATTGCTTGTAATAAACTGCCTCTATGGTTTTAAAAAGAGCTGGGCACTGGCACAATTGTCCACTGGGTGGCTCTCGTGAGGCTTTTCCATAGGATAGGTGCTAATTTTGAAGTCAAAGTATCAAAATCCACATCAAAATCTACAACTAAGGCCTCGTTCACATTTCCGTGTCATTGTCACGTCTGTGAAAAAAAGAGTACGTATTTCATCCGTGAAGGATCCGTGGTTGGACCATGTTTACCATCCGTGTGTCATCCGTAATTCACTGACGTTGCTCAGCTGAAAATTAATTTCCAAAGGATCTCCTATTAGTCATCAGTGAAAAACGGACACAACACGGATGTGTGTCAGTGATTTTCACGTATCCATAGACTTCAATGGGCGTGCTTGGTCCGCATCACGGATCAAAGTAGTGCATGTCCCCGTGATTTTTTTACTGACCCACGGTCATTAAAAAAATACTAAAATGTTAACAGACACATTTTAATCAATGGGTGTGTGTGCTGTCCACAGGAAATGAGGACAGCCCCCGTCAGGAAAAACGGAAATGTGAATGAGGCCTAAGACAGATGAATTTGCAGCAGGTATAAAATGACACCATGTGTGAATTTACCCAATGATAGTGCAGTTAGTAGAGAATATGTGTAGAGGATATGAAGTATAAGGGTCCATTCACACATCCGTAGTGTATTGCGGATCCGCAATACACCCGGCCGTCACCCCCATAGAACTGCCTATTCTTGTCAAGCAGAGCGGGCACCATAACCACCAACAGCAGACACCTAGAGCTAATGCAGGCGATAGGTAATAACTCCAATCACAGATGTTTAACTCCTCCGATATAGTGGTCAGACCACAGCATCTGAGGTGGCTTTCCCAAGGAGCACAGCTCCTGCGCAAGGAGAACAGGTAACTCAGCCATTCTCTCTAATAGCTTTGATCTCTCAGAAGAGTTCCGTGCTATAAGAACGGTAGTTTCTATTAAGCTCTGCAGGTAGCAGTACTTCATAGGAATATAATGAATTTCCCATACACTGTTGAATGAAATCTCAGTTGTGTATGGCAGTAGACCATAAAAAAAAAAAAAAAAAAGTTACACAAAAAAAAAAAAAAATCATTTCCCTTTACCTTTACCCATAATAAAAATAAATTAACAATAAAAAAATAAACATCACAGTCATCACCGCATGCCAAAACTCCTAAACTATTAAAATACAAATATATTTATCCGGTATGGTGAATGCCATAATGCAAAAAATATTAAAATGGTGAATTTTTTATCACTTCGCCAAAAAGGCAAACACACTCTAAAATCTCTAAAATGGTATCAATGAAAAGTACAGATTGCAGTGGAAAAAATGAGCCTTCACCCAGTTCTGTAGATGAAGCTTTATAAAAGTTATAGAGGTAAGAATATGACAATGAAATTAATTAATTTCTAAAATTTTTATTTCTTCATTATTAAAACACAATAAAAACTGTAAATATGTTATTGTTGTAATCCGTGAGAATGAAGTTATTAGGTCAGTTTCCCTGCATAGGGAATGCCATAAAACAACAGTGGGATTGATTTGTTTCCCATGGGTCAGGGGACTGGAGATGTGGCACCTACATCTCACTGCTACATGAGCCCTGTGGGGGATGAACTGGAGGAGGAGGAGGACATTGGAGCACAAGCAATGTGTAGCGAAATGGGTTGTTTTTCTACACAGGTGACAGGAGAGGAGGAGCAGGAGCAGCCAAAGGAGCAAGAGGGAGATTAGGAAGATGAGGCAGATGACCCAGGCACACCATGGCAGTATGCAGTGATCCTAAAAGCGCTGCCTATCATGTGCGTGTCATACTGAGTCACAGTATTGTTTCACTGCCACAGCAGACTCCCTATGCGTGTTACTGCAAGCCACAGTGTTCTACACCACTATACAGGCTCTCTGCAGCCAGGAAATAGCTGTTTTTTAACACGATACGGATCAAATCTTTTCGGAAAGTTCGTCGAATTGGCCGAATTGAATTGTTTAGAAATTCCCTCATCTGTAATTAGGACCTTTCATTTAATTCCTGAAAATTGCCTGTGCATCAGCCTGTATAAAAGGGCATTAAAATGTGTTATTTTCCTTTTTTTTTTATAAATGTGCAAGGACTTTGATTTTAAGTATTTTTGTATTATACTTTGCGAATTTAGTGACTTTGCAAGCTTTTATGTAAAAAAAAAAGTCTCTAAACTGTCCCCTGAACAACTGGCTTCTCAGACTTCCTTGGCGTCTCCATGCCCGCTGTGAAGGTACAGGGGAGTGGGGCTGTCAGTGATTAAAGCTAGCAGTAACTTAAAGGTGTTGTTTCATCTCTTCAGTTCAGGGCTGCTCACCAGCCTTGAACTTTCTGCTCTGCAGGGAGGAGGTGACTGTATGACTGATTGCACAGGCAAACAGATCTAGGATGATGTAATCTCGCCGTTTACTTGTTCCTGCATACTCCCAAGGCTTCGTTTTGCTACCCTTAACGGGACTTGAGCTGCCATTGCTGTGTAGAACAGCTCCAAGGATGCGCATACCCAGGTGCTGTTTTACACAAACTAGGGGCAAAGATACAGGGTGGCCTGGAAGGGAGCTACTGTGCATGCATGCCTATGCATGCTCCTACACCAGGGGTGGCCAACCTGTGGCTCTCGAGCCACATGTGGCTCTTTGCTTCTTCAAGTGCGGCTCTTGCTGTGGAGCTGGGAAGCAGTCAGGCTGGCTCACTCTCCACCCTATGCTCAGATATTTATTCCTGATCGGGCACCCTTGCTACTTTGCAGCTTAGCTCACTCTCCACTACGTCCTGATGCACACAGTGTGAGAACGTAGTACATGAAGACATGCACTATGACCTGACGTTGTGCTCATCATGTCATGGTGGAGAGTGTGTCAGACCTGCAAAGTAGCAGCTGCCCGAACAGGAGACCAGTGCCTGATCAGGAGAGGAAAGAGATTTTTTTTAAATTATAGAACTGAGCATGGGGGTATGATCTAAGCACGGGAGGTTCTGATCTAAGCATGGGGGAGGGGTCCTGATCTGGGCAATGGAGGTCTAATCTGAGCATGGGCGTTCCTGATCTGAGCAATGGGGGTCTGATCTGAGCATGGGGGTCACATCTGAGCATGGGGGAGTCTTGTGTGAGCATGGGTTGGTCAGGTCTGAGCATGGGGGGGGGGCAGATCTGAGAATGGGGGGGATCTGAGCACTGAGGGTCTGACACTGGGAGTCTGATTTGTGTTGTCTGATACGAGCATTAGGGGTCTGATTTGGAGGTCTGATGAGGTTTGGGGATCTTATTTTAGGTCAGATGAGAATTGGGGATACGATTTAGGAGTCTGATCTGAGGTCTGGTGAAAAATATTATATATTTTTTTCTCTGCTAATGAAAAATAAGAATTTTTTTTTTTATCAGACCTCGGATCAGATGAAAAATCATTTTTTTTCTCTTATTTTTCTTTGTTACAACCTAGGTGCATCTTGTAGGGTGAAAAATACGGTGACTGTGTAAATGTATAGCTTGTGGCTCCTGGTAATCATCCTTTTTTTTTTTTTTGGCTCACTGTGTCTGTAAGGTTGGCCACCCCTGTCCCACACTCTCAGCCATCAGCGAGGCCTCAGCTGTTCCTTAAAACGTGCAGACGTGGCTGGATTGCGACTGTGGCCGTAACCCATAATAATTTGGGGAAGCCAGAATGAATTGGAGGAAGGAAAGGAGGCAATTTGGACAAATAGAATAAATTAGTAAGTGGCTTTTAATATCATTTTAGTTAGGATAAATGCTAATTGATGAGGTGAGACACCCCCTTTAAGGGCAGAGAGACAGTTGTAGAAGCATTCATTTTTTAAAATAAGTTAGGGCCCTATTACACCTACATTCTGCAGTCGCTTGTCAGGAGGGACGCGTTCCTTCCGAGCAATAGCCTGCTTGGTAGCGGAGGAGACCTCTGCTATTACATTTAGTGATCTACTCCTCAGTATGGGGATGAGCGATCGCTATTGCCATGGATCGACCCCATACTGAATCATTGTTTGCCAGCAGCAGTATGCTGATTACACGGCACAATCTGCCAATGGCAAGTGATTATTTTTAAACATGTTGAAAGACTCCGATTACTTGATGAACAAGCTCATTTGCTCATTCATAGGTTAATCGGTGGCAGTATTACACTGCCAGATCATCACTAATGAGCGTTCCTACAAACACTCATTAGCAATGATCTTGGGGATTATCTGTAGGTGTAAAAGGACCTTAATAAGACCTTTACTTTTTAGGGCCAGTTCACAGGACTTTTGAAAAACATGCTTAAAAAATCAGAGCAGAATCGGTTGTTTCTTTTTCAGCACGAAAATACGTGTTTTTCGTGCGGTTTTTGACACTTTTTTATGCTGTTTTTCGATGCATCTTTTTTTTAACCAATGGGTGTCAGTACAAAGATACATTTTCAGCTTGAGGTTTTTGAAGCAGATTTGAAGCAGATCTGTGCCAAGAAAACGCACAAAAAACTGTTCATGGAGCAGTTTTTTTCTGCAGGCAGAAACGCTCAAAAATCAGCGCCAAAAACTCAGTGTGAACTGGCCTTTGAGATCGGCCTTGGAGGTGTTAACTTTCATTGACTCTGCCGTTATTGTACACAGCATAACCTATTGTTAAGACTAGTGTGTGAAAATTTTACCAGAAATGTTTATAAAAGCATGTTTCACATAGAAACGTGATTTAAGCAATAGGTCATTTTCTGACATTAGATTATGTTAATTTGATTGACTGAGACATTCTAATCATTTTAAACCATTAAAAAGGAAAGATATTTTAGAAAATAAGTAACTTTTAGGAAGTGGCAGAGTTCCACCTCGTAAACATGTACAGTTGTGTCTGCACGTCATCATAAAACGCCATCATCATTTTCATCTCGTTCTTGATGCATCTGGTTAACAATGAATGCAAACAAAATAAATGTATCAACAGTTTTTTTTCAGGTTTCTGCAGTTTTTCTTGTCTGCGTGCACTACAACAAGAGAAATTAGAAAGAGTTTTGTCATCATTCTGTTAGTTTTAGATGGCACTGCCAGTGTCTTGTTTTTCTGACAGGGCTAAAATACAAAATGCAGAAGGGTAAAGCTGAAAAACACTGTTAATGTGCGGACACCATTAACCTTAGTAGAAGTCATAAACTTTCCATAATTCAAACATTTTTCAAAACGTGAAGTTATAAAATATAGACGGTTTAATTTTTCATAAAGTTGCAGAGTAAATGAGCACATTATGGGATACATGCCAATGTGTGATAAAGATAGCTAAGTCGAGTCATTGAATACATATAGTAGTAAATCATAAATGCCTGTTACTAAGAAGATGACAGGTTGTATAACGTACATAAGTTAAGGCCTAAATGCAATGTAAAACTGCAAAACATCTAAGGTCAAACAAGTTCATCGGGTTACATTAGTCAAACAGTGGCCAAAAGAGTGTCTTTTTGGCCTCTGTCTGGTTGGAACTGCATCCTTCTGCAGTGACCTACAGGGGCGGAGGGGAATGTTAGAGTGCTCTTGGTGTAAGGTAGATGGGTGCAAGGCAGGACTCCCTGGTGGTGCAGGCAATGCAATGGTGGCAGCAGTGCAGGTGTTCGGTGCAAGGTCAGTGTGAGGTAACAAGTCCAACAAATGACGATAAGGTCAGTCACTCCAGGGTACACACACAGGGGATCATTTAAGGCAGTTTTTATGTCAGTTTTAAGTCTTACTTTACTTTGTGTGCCTGCACCAAATTTATGAACTGGTGCACTGTAATAATAGATGTGGCATGAGTGTGATATACACCTTTTGGTGTAAAAGTAGACAAGGGGGTTGCCTGGCTGAGTTTGCAACTTTTTTGCGACTTTTTCAAAAGTAGTAGTAGTAGTGACAGTGATGTTGCAGCAGCTGTACAGAACATGATGGTAGGCAGGCCGCAGCAGTGGCATGATGGAGGCGGCAGCAGCAGCAGTACAGAACATGATGGTAGGCAGGGCATATTAGCGGCATGATGGTGGAATGGCATGATGGAGGTAGCAGCAACCATACAGAACGTGACAGTAGGCAGGTCACATAAGCAGCAAGGCTAGATCTATTCATTGGAATCAGCTGGATGAGTGTGAAAATCCTCCTGAATTCAGGCTTGGTTTATTTTAACAAAAGTGATCTTTTGGATACTGGCGGAAAACAACGTGGTCCGTTTGGGTCACCCCACCACCCACGGCACAGAAAAACTTCTCTGAGATAAGACTTGAGGCTGGGCAAGAAAGAAGAAAGAGAGTGTGCTGTGCCAGTTTTGGCCACCGTTTCAGTCTGCCTACCCAAAAATCCATGGGGTCAGGGAACAGGGTATGCGCCAGAGATTGGCAAGAGATGAGGTTGCCCTTATTCTGGGCATTGAAGCGGGAGCTGTCAGCGGCACATGGAAAACTGCTTAATCACATTGAGGAGACAGAACTGGCTGCTGCTACTCCTACTGTGGCTTTTACTGCTCATGGCGGCGGAAGGGCGGGTGACTCTGCGGGGGGTGCAGAGGAGGGCCTCTTTTTCAGAGACTCTGGCGGCAGGTGTCTGCTCGCCATAAACTTGCCACATTTGTCCCTGCTGACAAACTTTGTGGCCTCTTTGAAGGGCTTCAGCACCCGACAGGCATTTCGGATGAGCGGCCACTGCCTGACCTCAAAGCAATACATGCTCCCAGCTGCTAGGGCTATCTGGCGCATGGCGAAATCATTCACAGCTCTCTTCTGCTCGTACAGATGCTTGAGCAGGTACAATGTTTATTTGGCACATTGCATTAAGTGGTGTAGTAGCTGACCGTTCTGACGCTGCAGGTCCAGAAGAGCGTTCCTTGCTGCATAAGAGCAGCTGAAGTGCTTGGATAGTCTCCTGGTCTTTGCCAGCACCTTGAGCATGCCAGTGTGCTTATTTAGAACGCGCTGCACTACTAGGTTGATGACGTGCACCATGCAGGGAGCATGTGTTATTTCACCCAGGTTCAGAGAGGATGTTGCGCCCAATGTCCCTGACTACATTGCCCAGTTGGAGTCGGCGGGGTGAGAGCCAACGGGATGTTTCCTGCTTGATGAACCTGAACAACTGCTTGCTGGTGTGGCTACTCTCTCCCAGGCCAACCAGCTCCAACACAGCATGCTTGACCTGACATGTGATAGGAAGGAGCAGTAGTGCGAGCAACCAACCCTGTGTCCTACTGCCGTTGGACCCGGAAACGTGTTCATGGAGAAGGAGGTGTTAAGTGCCTGGTGTGGGAGCCAGGCTGACACAATAATGGAGGGGTCAAAAGGACCTTGCCTTGTTGTCGGGTGCTGCCTCGCCGCTGCTGGAAAAAACATAGACCCAGTGGGCCATGAAAGACATGTGTAACGCATTACCACTTCTTCACCCCACTACTGTCTTTATTGGTCTAATATCATGTCATCTCTGTATTTATTTCAGGTCCACTACACTGTGTATTTCTAATGTTTGCAACTGTTATGGTATGTGCCTGGTTCACCAGCAGGTGGCAGCAAACACAGCAGAGCTACAGTTAGGTAGAATGGAGCTTTCCATTCTAACCCTTCCTCTGTGGAGAGGTGGGTGAGTCCCACTCCCAGCAGGAAGGGTGGGGACCAGTCTCATCCTTACACAAAATATACTATTCCGGATCCCATTTAGTTTTTTACCTAATAGTAGACTCCTTCTACCTTGAATATAGAGTACTAATATGATGAGAGTGGTTATTCATAAGGGCATACACTTATCCCTAATATTTTACCCTCTGGTATCTATTCATCTCCGGGTAATGTTGGCATTACTCTCACTAGTATGCATAAGTATAACACAAAAAAATAACTGGAATGTAATACCAATGTAAACAATGCTATTCTATACAATGATATTAAGTAAGCAAACATATATGTTAAATATAGACTTTTGCCTACAATAGTGGCATAAGTCTTATATCAAAAAGAGGTCAAAATGGGATGTGACTAGAGCCTAACATACTACATACATAGTACCTAGTAAATGTCAGGTCTTATACAAATGGCCATATTATAGCTCCATATACAAGGTTTAGGGGGAGATTTTTTAAAACTGGTGTAAAGTAGAACAGGCTTAGTTGCCCATAGCAACCAATCAGATTCCACCTTTCATTTTTCACAGCTCCTTTGGAAAATGAAAGGTGGAATTTGATTGGTTGCTATGGGTAACTGAGCCAGTTCTACTTTACACCAGTTTGATAAATCTCCCCCTTTGATGTACAGAGGTAGAATAGAATAGAATACATTCATGTACTATCCAAGAATAGCCATTTTACATGAAATATTGCCTTATGTTGGAGAATATCTCAGTAAAAGATATTGCCTTATGGAGGCATTGGGCAACACCACAAGGAGTGCCTACCCTTAGAGACTCCATGTTTCTCCATCCGCTGTATATTTAAGCCCTTATTATGGTTTATTTGTGATAAATAATAAAAAGTCTCTGCTCACATCCCACAGCATTTTGAGCTTGGAGGTACACGTCAGGATGATCTCCCAATTTATAGTTCTGATAGAAGGTTAAGGCTTATCTCGCTGTATAGACATACAGATGGACATGTTGCCCATAGACTTCCTTTGTGGGAAAAAAAAATGTATACTGTATAATACATTATTTTAACATAGGAACATTTTAGGCATAGGAAAGTGTAGTAGATTATGCCTTCCTCTATGGTGATAAAAATGGTATGCTGAAACCTTCGGACACTCTTGGATGCATAGGGGCCGATGACATCATCAGTGATAAACCTTGGGGTGAACTGAAACAGAGTCTAAGGTTACCTACAGTCCTATGGAGAATCACAGCACATTATGTCAAATGACAAATTTAGCTCTACAATATCTGAAAGGTATATTCGGTCTGATCTGATATCGAAATGTGTTTAGTGTCAAATTTGTTTTAAAAATTGATATTTTCAAACATAATAAAATTGTTGCATTTTGACATTAGACTCTAGGCACAAACATTGGGGCAATGTTCTCACCCAAACAATACCTCTAAAAGCTCTTCCCCAACGTTGTGCGTTTATTTCAATGAACTGTAAGCAACCTTTTTGTGGACCTGAAATGTGGGACCGAATGCTCATTCATCTTTGTCTAAAGGCACTTAATATCTGTTACTTGTATTTTGCCAAGTAATGCTGTGATTGAAGTTTATGAGCATTATAATTAGGAACATTGCACACTAATCGGACATTGAAATGAAATGTATGTTCAAAAGAATGCTTAGAGCCCCATTAGTTCACAGTCATTCTATTACAATCAGAAATCCTGTCAGTGGTGCCTTGAGCTTATGCCAATGACAACAGCATAAATTCTGCATCTCATTTCGGGGATCATAAAATTAATGATCAGTTTAAAAATACTTCTTTGTAAAAAGTTATAGCTCAAGACAAATGCTAGGATCTCAGCTCGAGGCATAGAGGATAATTAAAACTTCACAGCTAATTAAAATATCTCACTAAGTGCATCCTATTGGAGCAGCGATGATTGCAAAGACAGTGGAGCTTATTGCAGGGAAGAAACAGGTGGAAAATCACCATTGTCCTGGTCTACTATATGGTAGCTGCTGCCGTTCATTGTAGGTAGTTTAAAGGCATAATATCCTATTAAGTCTCTATTTATACGACTATTTCTTTCTTTCATGTGCTGTCATTTATCAAAACGGACAGCACACAAGTCGATACGAGTCATGGATTTATTTGCTAGGTACGAGAAGCTCAGTGCATGTCCCATTCTGGTCTGCTTTTGCATATCAGACTAGCCCATTCAAGTTTAAGAGTAAGAAAACACAGAATGCACACGGAAGACAGCCATGCGTTGCGCTACACGTTTTTTCATAGATCCATTTTGGACACAAATTGGACACAGTCATGTGAGTAAGGCTGCAGACTGTACAAAAGTATTTTGTGTCGTTGCCGCTCCATAGTACAGAACCATAGACAGTCTATGCAGTGGCGGACTGGGGTTCCAGGGTTTTTGGGCCCACCAGAGGTAATTTTTCTGGGGCCCAGACTATATATCACCAATAAAACCTAATAGGTTTTGAATTAAAGAAGTAGACCCTAGTGGTGATTGATTATGTCATAAATAAGATTTATGGTCGTTTGGGTTCCACTTTGGATTCAGAGATTGGGCCTACTGGAGGAGCCTCTGGTGGACCAGTCCAACACTGACCCAATATGCCAATATTTGGTGGCTTCACATGGCACTGTGTAATGGAGACATTCTCCCCTGTTGTTTCTAAAGGAGAATAACAGGGATCTCAATACCGGAAAAAAATGGATCTACTATGATTTTACACATCAGGACGCTTACGTTAGGATGCGGTTGTTTGAAATCAAAATGGAAAAAAACTGATTCGTCACTAAAAACATTGAAAGTCAATGGATGACGGATCAAGTCTTTTAGGCTTCTAAAAAAACGGATCCGTCACCACTGCCTTACATAGTTTTTTTCCGTTTCTATGACCGGACACAAAACCGCAGCTTGCTGATGCATCCTGAACAGATCTCTTTCCATTCAGAATGCTTGAGGACTAAATGGAAACGTTTTTTTCCCAGCAGAGGATCTCAATACCAGAAAACAACGACGCAAGTGTGAAAGTAGCCAAAGCTTGTTTCTGTTATCATATCTATGTAGTGAGCTACATTCTGTTACCATACCTATACTGTACATGACTGTATATACAGGACAGCCTCCCTGACTTCAAAACCCAGAATGAGCAGGAATGAAATTAAACTGGTACTGAATCTTTTCCCAGAAATCTATATATCTGGTTACTCAGCTCCTCTTGTTCTACAACATGCTGCCTGCAGTTCAGACGCCATGTTCAATGCGACAGGATCCCTTTAATGCATCTGTGCAGTGTATCTCCGATCATGTTAAAATGTGGGGGCACACATTCTTCATACATGGTAGCCTTAATCTGCCACTGGTGTGAGCCTTCAGGAAAATGTTCACGTTATGGCTATACTTTACGATCCAAACTTTCTGGCAATTTATTCCGCTCGTTAAATATTCTACAATGTTGGGGAATTGCTCTCACCTCCAATCTTTTTGGAAAGACGTTCCAAATGTTATAAACTTGGTATGTAGGGCAACCATTCAGTGTTCCCCTAATGCAATACATTTTAGGTGAAGTGGGCTCCAAGGAACAAGGCCATTACTATATTACTTTTCAATGCAAGAAAGGTGATAGCTAGGGATGAGCAAATTGACTTTGGGTGAAACATCTGAAGTCGATTCGCATAAAACGTCGTTTCAATACTGTGCAGAGCGAGCGCTCCGTACAGTATTAGAATGTATTGGCTCAGATGACCCGAAGTTATTACTTCGCAAAGTCGATTCGCTCATCGCTAGTGATAGCTCAACCACGGATTTCACATGCCCCTCACTTTTGTGGTTTTGGATAAAATATAATTAAACTGGAGAGGATGAACTGTATAAAACAAAACAAGCAACAATCTGTCCAAAGAGAATGGAGAGTCTGGACAGAGGTGTGTATTGGAATGGATAGAGTATCAGAAAGACTGGATGTGACTAGACTTTTCTTTCATCTCCTCTGTGCTGTTGTCTTGGATAATGGGAGGGATGCAATGTAATAATACTAATAGTTACTTTTCAAGTTTTTCAAGTTTTCTTTTACTTTGTACTAAGTTGAAAAAAAATGGTGGGGGGGGGGGGGGGAGGAAGAGAGCATGCCTTTTTTTTACCACACTATCATATACTCAGTGATATTTCAAAAGCTGGCACAATATGAATGTTACCAAGTTATACAACATATTTGCTTAAATCTATATTGAAACCTTAGCAAGGATAGTAACAGATGATGACATAGGACTCAGTGTTGTCACAGCAGCCAATGCCTGGCATCACATCCATCTGCAAGCAAGTGAACTGCAATGTGGCTCGGATACAATGAAACACTATGGACCTCATTCAAAGCCCCAGAGCAGCAGAGGCTGGACGATAGAGGAGGCTTTCCATTGCTGTTCTAGCATTGCATCCTGCCTTTCTCCCGTAAGCATGGCTACAGATGTTACCATGCCGCCCTAGTCTAAATGCTAATGTTGTTACCAGATCAAATACATGTCTCTGTTCCTTTGCTGAATTGTTCAAAAGGCTAAATGAGGAAAAAAGACACTCATAGGGTAAGTATGTACAGACTGGATGTCTTAAAGTGAGACATTCAGCTTCTTGTGTTTGCTACTCTAGGCACAACGCTAATGGAAAGCCTATTGGTTGTGGTGGTCAGTGGTGCTCATGTCGTCTGGGTCCTCACTGTATAGAGGGCCGAATCTCAGGAGGAAAGGAACATATAAAGGATTGGTGGATGAAAGACTTTACAATCCACCCATGTAGAGACATGACCAAAGGAGTAAATTCTTTATTGGAACTTCTGAGACACTCCATTTTCAAATGCAATCCAGCGGCATGTCTCCAAAAAGCAAAGGCCAATAAAGAAAGAAGTTATTGCTTTATCTGCCTTTATCTGGGAATGTCCCTACATGGGTGGATTTGAAGGTCTTTCATCCACAATCCTCTAGTCACTGGTCAAAAATATATAGGGAATCAGAATAAATATGTGTTTGATTATATTCTTGAATGTCTTGCCAGAAAGCTTGACTGGTCTGTGCTCTTAAACCCTCATAGGTGTAACTGTTTACAGTTTGTTAGTGCCCCAGACATCTCCTGCTAATTTGTCATATAAGAAAAAGTTAGTTCTTTTCAGCCATCTTACTATTCTTAATGACATTTTAATCCTCCTTTGCAGGACATTTCAACCCAACTCCCATTACACTTTTGCATAAGCCTCTCTTCTTTGTACAGTGTTTCTCCTCCTCCCCTTATCAGCTCTTGTTGGTAGCCAATCACTGTAGAACAAACGTAGCCTTCTCACCAAGCAAAACCGAGAACTGTTGAAGTCATTGGTCAGAACATGTATGGAGGTCTCCTGCTGTGTCTGTAAGGGTTCCACCTTGTGATAAAACAATGCCACCATACTATACCTAAATTATATCATCATGATGTGTCTAACAGTGAAGTACGGCACTGCCAAAGCCTAACTGACAGCACTGACATAGTGTCCAGGACAGTACAATAAAGCCAGGAAAAATAGATGTGCTGGACTTGAACTCGCCTCAGAGTAAAGAGGGTGAACACAGTTGGTGCTATGATGAGGGTCACTACCCACTAGCAACCAGCCCGTGTGTGGTGGCCCTAAATGGTGGAGGCCCCTGAGCATTTGATCCTATTGCCATTGACCTACTGGAGGCCCCTGAGCATTTGATCCCCTCCCCATTGACCTACTGGAGGCCCCTGAGCATTTGATCCCCTCCCCATTGACCTACTGTAGATGTGCTCTCCCTGCTTGTGACTAAAATAGATTGACTCTTGAATTCAACTGTATTGCCATCCTCAGGCAACTGGAGTAGTAGGGCTGAACTTGGCAGCTGGCGCTTGTCACCACAGAAGGGCAGTTACTGGGGAGATATTTTGTGTTGCTGGGGCATAATTTTGTGACGCATGGTGGTATTAGTTTCTGCTGGGGCAGTATATTATTCTGCTCTGTGGTATTTGGCTTTAATGGGGTATTATTATGTGTCCTTGAATATGGTAATAGTGGCCCTGCCTACTTGTGTTCGCCCTGTCTTCTGTCAATTTGGACCTGCCTACAACATAGAGCTACTTTTAGTTTTTTTTAGGGCCACTTTAAGTTCCCAGTCCACCCCCGTATAAAGAGGCCTGTGTCTCATAATAAATTAGGCACATGTCCCTCCAGCACAGAACTGGATGGAGACTAGAGTCAGGATCTCCAGTCTTGATAAATTCAGTAAAATGGTGACTGTGGGCTTCCTGCTGTACATTATTTGGGAAACTAAATTGAGATTTGCTCATCTCTATCCACAGGTCATGGCTCCACCTTCAATTACATGAGCAACATGTAACCTAAGTACATTTTGAACCCCCCAGGGGGTACAGGGCTACACAAATAACATGATTCTACCTACAAAATGAGATACTGCCTGAACTGTTTTAACATGTTCTTTGCCTCTGTGTTCTGATGTGCACCGCTGTGCTGGCTTCTTCTGCACTGAAGGGGGTGAGCACAATGTATGTACCAGCTTGTTTGCGTTTCACACTCCATGCTCAATAGTCAGGCTACATGACGTTCCACTCTGCCTTTGATTCCAGCAGCTGCAGCTTGCATAACAAGTACTGACACATATGTCTAAAACTTTTGCTACACAGTATTAACAGTGCAGAGTCTAAGGAATCAAAGCAGAACTGAAATAACACGTTTTCTCCCAAATAAGAATTGTGATTTAATTTGTTTTCCAGAATTGTGGTATTTGAACAGTAACTTTTCTGTGTTGCCAGTTGGGAGACAAGCCTGCTCATGTGCTCAAATACTTAGCGCCTGTGCAAATATTAAAGGGATATAGACTAGAATAATGTAATACAAAGAAAATAATGTAATGGGCAAAAATGGTTTTGTAAACTAACGTATGCTCCGAAAGTAGGAATTTCATTTAGAATGGCATGGTAATTCTAAGGTTAAAGGCATATGGTAAATTGCCCTTAGCTGTACCTTCATGACTGTCCTGGAAGTGCATTGGACAGCACAGTGGCTCAGTGGTTAGCACCCAGTAGCAACAGAGTGTATAGCTGCAAGAAAGAGTAGGTGAACTCTTTGGAACTACCTAAATTTCTAAACTGAAAAGGGGTTTTCCGGGATTTTCATATTGATGGACTATCCTCCGGATAAGTTAGCCTACATGCACACGACAGTTGTTTCTCTCGGCTTCCGTTTCAGTTTTTTTTGCGGATAGGATAGGAACCCATTCATTTCAATTGGTCAGCAAAAAAATGCTGACAGTTCATCCGTTTGTGTTCCGCGTCCATTGTCCGTGTTTCCCTTCAGCAAAAAAAGTAGTGCATGTCCTACTTTTTTCTCATTTGTGGACGAAGATAGGCATTTATTACAAGGGATCTGTGAAAACAAAGGAATCCTCCCCAAAAAACTGATGGACCATCAGTTTTTTTTGCGGATCCTGATTTGCCTCCCGCAAAAAACAACTGTTGTGTGCATGTAGCCATATCAAGATGAGATCGGTGGGGCTCCGACTCACAGAACCCCTGTCGATCAGCTTTTTGAGGAAGCCTCCCCGCGAGTGCTGCAGCTTCTTCATGCAGCTGATTTGTGTTTTTGCTGGGACCCTGACCCTACCAATCTGATCTTGATGACCTATCCCAAGGATAAGCCATCAATACCAAAATCCCAGAAAACCCTTTTAATATTATGTGGTCTGATTATATAACTCTCAGTTATAGACAAACACAATCTAACTGAACTAATGACACAAAAACAGGTGTACAATTCCTGTCTTTTATGAGCACATTACATAAATATCTGCAGTTCAGGGAGAAAAAATAAGTGAACCCTTTGAAATTACCTGGATTTCTTCATTGATTACTAATAAAATGTGATTTGATTGTTATCTTAGTCACAATTATAGAAAAAAAAACATCATCTAACTAAACTATTAACACCAAAACAGTTAATATTTTTCACCCTATAAGACACACCTGCCCATAAGACTCACCTAGGTTTAAGGAAAAAAAATGTCATCAGATCTCATTACAGACCCCCAATCAGACCCTCAATGTAGTTCCCCCATAAGATCCCCAATGTTAATCAGACCTCAGGTCAGATCCCCAGTGTTAATCAGACCTCAGTCCAGACCCCCAATCAGATCCTTAATGTTAATCAGACCTCAGATCAGAAACCAATGTTAATTGGACCCCAGCTCAGACCCCCAATCAGACCTCAGATCCTACCTCCAATGTTAATGAGACCGAAAGTCTGATCCTAAAAAGACCTCAGATCAGACCCCCAATGTTACTAAGACCCACAATCAAACCTCAGATCAGACAAAGAAAAATCAACTCATCTCTCCTGCTTTGAATGCCGCTGCTCCTGAAATCCAGTGCTCTTTTTTCTGCACTGTACTGTGACCCATCCTACATCCACACAGCAAACAAAGACGAGGGAGCGGTGAGTACAGAGCCAGCACAGAGAGCGCTGTATTTGCCACTTCTCAGTCCTACTGTACTAATGAGCTTTTCCATAATGAAAGCATAACTGTATTATTCACCCTATAAGAGGCACGGACATTCCCTCCCCGCCGTTTTGGAGGGAAAAAAGTGTGTCTTATAGGCTGAAAAATAAGGTCATTCATGTCTTTTATTGAGCACATTGAGTAAACAGTTGCTGTGCAGGGAGAAAAACTAGGTGAACTTTTGAATTTAATAACCTGTAGATCCCATTTAGCAGCAATCAGCTCCAACAAACAGTTATTGTAGTTGCAAATAAGATTTTCACAAAGTTGAGGAGGAATCTTGGACCATTCCTCTCTACAAATGTGTTTAAATAAGGCAATGTTTCTAGGATGTTTTACATACATTATTTCTGGGATGCTTTACATACAGTACATATAAAAAGGCACCTCTTTAGTTCAGTAAAGAAACGTCCAGTGTGAATAGGGCAGGTTCAGTGTGTACTAATACGACAGTGGGCACTTTATTTCTCCTAATGATTGTTTCCTAGACAAAACGAGCTAACTAATGAATGACTAATGAAAGGTATTTGGGAATATATTTATAATAAAGTAATATTTAAGTATTTTCATTTTCTCAATTTCAGATGAAGCCCTTTAACTGTATTTACTTGTGTGCTTTAGGTAACTCTCTTGTTGGATTCCCCAACATCTCTTCAGCTTGAGATGATGGACTGCTTCCCTTGCACTCTCCTGTAAAATCTTTTGATACACGTGAGAAATCATAGTTCCCTTCAAGGCACCCAGGCCCTTAATCAGCACAGCAGCTCCAAACCTTGTTGGGATGAGGTTTTGATGTTGGTGCTCATTGTTCTTTTTCCTCCAAATTTTTCACCAATTTCACCAAAAAGTTCCACTTTTGATTCATCTATCCATAGTACATTTTTCTACAAACACTGTGGAACATCCAGGTCATTTCTGGCAAATTTGAGATGAGCCACAGCGTTTTTAGACAGCATTGGCTTCCTTCATCTACTTCTATGAACACCTTTCTTGTTTAGTGATTTTCTAATGTGGACACATAAATAGAGGTTTTGAAATTTCTAGAGTTTTTTGCATCTTTTTGCGTCTTTCTCAACTCTTTCAGTACTGCACTCTTAGTCATCATGCACACGGGCGTTGTGCGGCCGTTCCATGCATTGGGTACTGCAATTTATGGTCCCGGCCGGGACGGATCGAGACCCATTCAAGTTGAATGGGTCCGTGATCCGTCCGCACCGCAAAAAAATAAAACATGTTCTATTTTTTTGCGGTGCTGAGGCACAGACATAAACACCACGGAAGAATTCTGTAGTGCTTCCGTGGGGTTCTGTGCCTCCATTCTGCACCGCAGCTCCAGATTGCGGACTCATTCAAGTGAATGGGTCCGCGTCCGTGATGCGGGAAGCACACGGCCTGTGCCCGCATATTTCGGACCCGCTGTTTTCGGGCCGCAATACGGCCATGGCCGGGCGATGGCATTGTGCATGAGGCCTTATAGTGATCTTAACAGGAAATCCACTCCTAGGGAGAGTAGCAACAATCCTGAATTTTCTCCATTTGTAGACAATTTGTTTAACTGGGGATTGATATGTGAATTGGGTGAAATGTGGATTGACACTGAGATCTTTAGCAATGGTTTTGTAGCCTTTTTATTTTTATGCATCTCTCTAACACATCTTCTGTGGTTTTCTGAAAGTTATTTGCATCAAGCCATGGTTCACAGTAGACAATCTTTCCTGAGAAGAATGAGTTTGTCGGTAACCAGGCTTTATGTGCCTTTATTTAAAAACAAAAGCTTCCATGAAATCCACGCTTTCAATCTTATCTGTTTAATTGAAACACCTTTTCCAATCAGCTCTTCAAGAAGTCATTAAAATAGAGGCTCACCTTTCCTCCCGGCACTGTGGATATTTACTCACAGTGTTTAATAAAAGATACGAACAGTACAACAGTTTGTGTGTTATTAGCTTAGTTAGATTGAATTTATCAGTAGACATTTTATTAGTAATCAATGCAGAAATTTGTGTAATTCCAAAGAGTGCACTTATTTTTCTTACGACTATATATCCTTACTGTGCATGTGTGGTTTTCTTCCCACATTTCCTCCCTCACTCCAAAAGCAGAGTGGTGGTTTTATTTGTTTCCTGTAAAACTGTATCAGAAACAAAGAGATATCAAGCTCCAAAGATAGTAGAAAAATCTGTATCTTTATTTTGCAGTAATAAAATCTTCAACATAGAATGCTTAAGTCAATGCGTTTCAGACCATCATATAATCAGGGTCCTTCCTCTTTGGAGCTGGATATCTCTTTGTTTCTGCTACAGGTGCGTTTCCGTGCTCAGAGAGTGGCTAAGCAGGTGAGAGCTGCCTCCTACTTGTACTGGGACTGTAAAACTGTATCTGAGATAGTGAAATTAGATTGTGATCAACACTGAAGTAAATAACAAACCATGTAAAAGTGCTGACGAATATGTTGGTATTATACAAACAAGAGGATCTGACATGTATTCCTTAAAAATACACATATATCTCATTCCTTTAAGGCTACTTTCACACTCACGTTGCGTTTGGTGCAGATCTGTCATGGATCTGCACAAACGCATGCGTTCAGATAAAACAACCGCATGCATCCGTTCAGAACAGATCCGTTTGTATTATCTTTAACATAGCCAAAACGGATCCGTCTTGAACACCATTGAAAGTCAATGGGGGGTGGATCCGTTTTCTATTGTGCCAGATTGTGTCAGAGAAAACGTTTGGCTGAGTTTCATCAGACGGGCACCAAAACACTACTTGCAGAGTAGCTACTTACGAAGCGGAATGGAGGCAGAAAGGAGCCAAACGGATGCATTCTGAGCGGATCCTTATCCATTCAGAATGCATTAAGGGCAAAACTGATCTGTTTTGGACCATTTGTAAGAGCCCTGAACGGATCTCACAAACAGAAACCAAAACGCCAGTGTGAAAGTAGCCTAAAGCGGCGCTATGTTATATAAACCATTATCTCCTCTGTGCCGCTGCTGCAGGGCAACTGACCATTTGCTTCCATGTTTCCCTAGAGATTACAGCTGATTGCTGGGGGTCTCAGTAGTGGGAATCCTTCCAATCAGATTATTTTCAGTGAGCTGTACTAACAAAAAAAGATTGCCTTATCGAAGAGAATGCTGCAAGCATGATTTTCTAAAAAGGTTAACACACTATAAACATTACGGTATATCTGCTGGAAATGCTCCTTAAACTGCGGGGATCGGAATTCTAGACCACCTGACCTACCATATTAACATAAATTTACAAGCTGTAGTCTAAAATGTTTTGCAGTTTATGTATTCAGGCTCCATGCAGATGGTAGAACAACTGTGTCTTGATACAGTGTGAACTGAGGCAGAAACACACAGGCAGGATACACTTCTTTTTAAAAGAAATTATCTAGTTACTTTGTTTCAAAGTTTGGAAATCTTGGAAGATATCCTGCTGCTTGTAGGGAGGCGAGTGAACTGTCAGTACTCTCTCATGTTATCAGGTGGAACTGGAATTCTTTTCCATCTGGAATATATGCCTGGGAGGTGCCAAATATCAGTTCCTATTACTAAATTCTTTGATCATACACTAATTCTGTGCCAGGAACTACTTACAATTCAGAATTCTTGCTTTTTATGCAGCCAGTGCTGACACACATAAGAGACAGGGGAATTTTTCTATATAACTGAAATTTTGTAAAATTTTATGTACAAAAAGATAAAAGATTGTGTAAATTTGCAAATGATTTTGCTTCTTCTGTAATGACGGGAAAAAATACATGCATTTTATCAGATTAGAAAGATGACCTACACTGCTCATACATACTGTAGTATTACTGACAACAGGGAGGAAGTGGATATTGACTAATAAGGATTTTACTGAAACACTTCATGCGAAGCTAGAAATGATCTGCTTCTGGGTCTAAGGGAAGTGAGTTTTAAACTGTTATCATCATGTTGTTTTTAGGTACAAAATTGTGCTGATTAATTTCTTAACAAATATCTTTTGAGTGGTTAGAACTTAGTTTTTCTTGTACAGATCACCAAATCTCCTGCATAGACATAGATTTATCATTTTAAACTGATTTAAATTAGAAATAGCAGCATAGTATGCACTGTTATGTCAAAAGGTTACAAATGCATTTTAGGCTCAAAGGGTGATAAACGGCACAATAATGCAGCAAAGTTGCATTTTTACAGTAGAGGAAATTATGCCAAAGTCATGAGTCAAACTTGCCAGACCCCACTAGGTAAGACATTGGCATAGCTAAAGGGTGAGGAGATGGCAGAAAAAGTGCCCCTGTTGCTGGATGTCATGGTGGTTTTAATAAGGCACATTCTGTGATGACTAGGGAATTAGATGAAAAGTAAGGGCTCTGGGCCAAGCCTAGCTACTACTCTTGGGTAAGTCTGCTTTCCTGGCAATCAGCTGGGAACATTTTCGATCTTACATATATGTGTATGGAGGCTGCCCATCGCAAAAAAGAGCTGCCTGTCTAGATGAAAATGTATGAAAGAGTAGTGCAGTATCATTGGTAACGAAGACTTCGATAGCCAGCGATGGGACACGTTCAGAGAGCATCTAGTGATGTGGAAGAGCAGCTAGAGCTGCAAAACAGTAGCAGAAGGAGTTTCCCTCCCCCACAGGTATGTCACCTAAGCAGACAGCTGTAGATAGTGTGTCCAGATAACATGGCTACAGATACAAGGACCACTGCAGTGACAGAAGTCCCAACGACAAGCATGGTCAAAGTACCAGAGGAAAAGCTGGGTCACAGAGAGATGAAACAACAGGGTTAGGCCCACCTGAACTGAGGAGGAGCCAATATAGTAAATCTATAGCCTTTTATTATGGGTTAAATGAGGTACAAATTTACTGAATAAAAAAAATAGAAGTCTCTTCTGGAATTTCAAAAAGGAACACCTATATGCAAGGCTGACCACATACCATCAGACTATAGCCCAATCACATTGAGAAGAGTGGTTTTCCATACTTGGAAAGCTAGTATATATTATTGGTTTCTTTATAATCATATATATACTGGCAGTAATATATGTTAGCTTTCTAAGCATATAAAATCTCTATCTTCAAAATGGTAAGGCTAAAGTAAGTAGTGTATATGATATGTACATGCCAGGACACAGCTCTCAGACACACTACTGCCCTCAGCATGCTGATGTCTAGCCCTATCAATAAAAAGCAATGTGTGGAATGTGCAGAGTACACGGGTGTTACAAAAATAGTGCTCCAAGGATTCAGCCCTGCCCCCTGGTGCTACAATGTGCTCATTTGCATATGAATAAAAATGCAGGAAGGTATTAAACCTACTTGGTTTAATAGGGTTGATCATGCTGACGAACCTCTTTAAAGCATTGTAACCATCAGGAATTGAGTAACATAGCTGAGCAGCATGTTGGTGTCTCAATGTTTGAGATCTACTGTGCCCCCATGTAGAGTGATCAAATGTAAAATATTGTATGTTAAAGTTCTGTTTGCTGCAAAAGAATTAACATGCCTCTGCCTGTCTTATTTCATTATATTAAAAAAAATCAGTTAGTTCTGTCTGCTTCCCATCCCTTCACTTTACAGATAGATAGATAACAGATAGATAGATAGATAGATAGATAGATAGATAGATAGATATGGAAAAGAAGAATTAACTATGCTAAATTGATTTGCCAGAGTGAATTCTGCAACAGAATCTTTTGTGACTCGTTTACAAAAGAGGAAATTCACTACACAAGAATTTAATGTAGACAATACTCCACTTGTTATAGGAAATCCTTTCCCAGAATGTTTATTTCATACCTATTCATTGTCCATAAGGCTTTATAGTTATATGTACATTACTAGCTGAAGGACCCGCCTTTACACGGGTATATTTAATCTATTTAATTTAATGTTTGTGTGTGTCGTTAAAAGATATCGACAGTATCCACTATAACAATGACATCCATAGCCCCCCCATCCCTTAACACTGACCACCCCCCCACAGTGCCCCGTCTCCTTAAAAATGGGACCTCCACAGCAGCTCACCCCTTTAACTTTGAACTTTACAACAGCTTGCCCCTTTAAAAATGAGTTCCACAGTTCTCCACCCCCTTGACAACGACCTCCACAGGGGCCCACCCGCTTAACAGTGACCTCTACAGCACCCACCTCTTAACACATACCATAGGTTACAGTCCCCTTAACTAATGGCCACCATTCCTGGCCCCCTTAACAGAGACCTCCACAGCTACTACCCATTTAACAGTGACTGCCACAGTACCCCACCCCTTTAACAGTGACCTCCACAGAGCTCCGTTCCCTTAAAATGTGACTTCCACAACACCCCACCCCCTTAACAGTGACCTCTACAGCACCCTGCCCCTTAACACTGACCTCCATAGCGGTCCGTCCCCTTAACTGTGACCTCCAACGTTCCCTTCCACTTTAACAGAGACCTGGACAGTACCTTCCCTTTAACAGTGACCTCCACAGCATCCCGCTCCCTTAACAGTGACCTTCACAGTGGCTACCCCTTTATTAGTGAGCTCCACAGTACCCCATCTCCTTAACAGTAATTTTCACAACACCCTGCCCCCTTAACAGTGGCCTCTACAGCAATCTGCCCCTTAACACTGACCTCCATTGCGGACCGTCCTCTTAACTGTGACCTCCACAGCAGCCTGCCCCTAGGGTAGCCAGAGGTCTGGTTTTAGACCGGACAGTCCGGCTTTCAGACTCCCTGTCCTCTGTCTGGCGCAGGGCCTGGACGGACACAAGAATGTCCTTTTGAACAGCTCACAGACAGCACTGTGTTGTCTAAATGTGAGCTGCAGGGAGAAAGTCACCCTCCCTCCTATCCCTGCAGCTGACAGAAGTTGATTTTTACTTTCATTTTTTCAATACCCACTGGCTGTGGAGTGAGAGGGGGTGGCCTAACAAGGTTGGGGCATGGCTTAGCAGGACCTGGGTGTTTTTAAGTCCATCTTTTGAGGGTGGCCTGAGGGTGGCCTGACCTCCACAGCACTCTCTTAACAGTGTCATCCATAGCACCCTGCCCCTTTAAAGCTGACCTGCAGCAGTAAAGAAAATTGGCCGGGTTGTTATGGAAACCTGGTGTAAAACTGTGTGCATATGGAGACTAAAGACCTGTGAGCTTCTATTGGCTGATAATGGACATGTGACCATGTATATGGGATATGAAGAGAAAGACCTGCAGGCTTCTATTGGCTAATGTAGGTCATGTGATGTGCCATATTTGCATTTTTTTGGGAATATCTCAGGAACGGTACGTCCTAGAGAGCTGAGACCCGGTCTAAAACCTTCCCGGACACCTGATGTACCTGTGTGGCAAATTCTGTGATTGTAAATGCAACAGTGATAATTCCTTTAGCAGACATACATACATACACACACATACATACACTCAGCTTTATATATTAGATTTCTCTACATACACAGCTTGTACAAAGTTCATGGGGGAGTTTATTATATCAATATTTTAAGTCAGTTGTGCTCGAGTCTAGATTGGTGTAGTTTGTGCCAAATTTATCTATTAATATATGTATCAATAAATATCTCTCACCCCACCCCCAACATGTGTATATTACAAACAGTTGTAAAGCATATGCGTGGCTGGCAGTTTGACCGGAATCTGTGTTGGCACATTTTGCACTAAATTTATCAAAGGTCGCATAACGGTTGATACATTTTGTACATTTGAAGTCTAACACGTCTGTTTTGAGATGTCACTCCACTTTTTACACCACCTCTTTACTGCAGTAAGATTGTGATGATTTTTGCAACATTTAACAAAAGTTGCAGTTGATAAAATCTGGCTTAGATCAGCTCGACTGGCTGACCCTGCCCACTTCTCCATCTACTTTTCAAAACTAGAGTGAGTGGAGTAAAAATGAAAAATGTTGCGACATGTTTTTGAAGCCAGGGCTTCATAAATTCCACCTGTGTCCTTTAATGATATTAATTTGCCTTGGTAAAGCAATAAAAATTAAAAAAATTAAAGAAAAACTTATAACAATAACGGAAAATACCGAGGAAAGTCCTTGAGTTGTCCTCTTTTGTAAAATTAGTAAATGCTGGACCATAGAGACAAACATTTTAATAAACCCCTAGGCCTGTTTTTTTGCAGTCCGCAAACTGCGGATCCCCAAAACATGGATACCGGTCATGTGTTCCTCCCACACTTCCTGTCCCACAAGTCTCACACTATTGTAAAAATGGCATACTCCGGCAGGGCACGGGAGCGTACAGTGCCCTGCCCTCCGCCGATCACCTCCATAGGCTTCAGGCCTAGTAGGTCTGAGGCCTATGCGGTAGTGAAATCTCGGCATAGGCGGGCATGATGATGTCATTGCGCGCCTGTGTCGGGACGCAGAACTGTGACGTCTGCGCGCCTGACTCATCCCGCCTTCCTCTGTGAGCGAGCACCTGTCCCTGGACATAGGTGAGTATTTAGCTTTTCATTTTTTTCATTTTTTTTTTTTTATGTCATGTGCCTACTTTGGGGGACATGTGGGGTGGGGACACAGAGGAGGACATATTAGTGAAGAAACATCGAGTACATCAGGGGGAAATTACTATATTGAGGCTTCTGTATGGGGGCAAATTACTACGTGGGGGAAATTTTTTATGGAAGGATTACTATGTGGGGGCTGTGTGGGGCAAAATTATTATGGGAGAGACTACTATGGGGGGCTAGTTACTATGTGGGGGCAAATTACTATGTGGGGCAGTCTGGGTGTAAAATACTGTGTTGGGGAAGTGTGGGGGAAAATGACTATATGGGGCAGTGTGGGAGAAACTACTGTGTGGGGGAAATTACTGTGGGGGGGCAGTGTGGGGGAAATTACTATGTGGGGGCAGTGTGGGAGAAATTACTATGTGGGGGCAGTGTGGGAGAAATTACTATGTGGGGGCAGTGTGGGGGAAATTTATATGTGGGGCAGTGTGGGGAAAATTGATATGTGGGGGCAAATTACTATATGGGGCAGTGTGGGAGAAATTACTATGTGGGGGCAGTGTGGTGGAAATTACTATGTGGGGGAAACTACTGTATTAGGGCAGTGTGGGGGGAATTACTATGTGTGGGCAAATTACTATATGGGACAGTGTGGGGGAAATTACTATATGGGGCAGTATGGGGGAAGTTACTATGTGGGGGCAGTGTGGGGGAAATTACTGTGTGGGGGTAGTGTGGTGGAAATTACTTTGTGGGGGCAGTGTGGGGCAAATTACTATGTGGGGGAAATTACTGTGTGGGGGCAAACTACTATATGGGGGCAGTTTGGGGAAATTACTGTGTGGGGGCAAATTACTATGGGTGGATTACTATGTGGGGGCAGTGTGGGGGAAATTACTAAGTGGGGGTGTTGCTATTGGGGAGGCACTGTAGGGGCAATTCAATTATTTTTGGGGACACTATACAGGGATTATTGCCTGGAGCACAATATAGGATGTTATTATTACTGGGGGCACTCTAGGGGACATTATAGCTGCTGTGGACACTATAGGGACATTTGGGGTAATTTATCAAACTGGTGTAAAGTTGAACTGGCTTAGTTGCCCATAGCAGCCAATCAGGTTCCACCATTTATTTTTGACAGCTCTTTTGGAAATCCAGTTCTACTTTACACCAGTTTGATAAATTACCCCAATTATGTCTATTAGGGTCACTATTTTTTCAGCAGTATAGTACCTGGGACATTGGAGAGCACCACGAGCACAGTATTGGGAGTGGCAGCAGGATGACACTGTCGGGACACCAGGGTGGGGAGGTAGAGACAGAGAAGGGAAAATTGGCAGGGAAAATTGAGAAATCTAACGTGTCTGTGTAACAAATTCTGTAGAGACGAGATGTGGCTGAAAGAATTTGCCATGGCGGTCTGGGTCAAATGGAGGAGAAGAGGAAAGATGACAAGAGATGTCACTGGATATAAGAGGTATGTGGTGCTGTATTCTCCTCCATGTCTTTTTTATTATAATTATATGTATTTTAAATTTGGAGACCACATTTTTCAGTTTAGGACCCAATTTGGGGTATTTTTTTTTAGTCTGAAGATGTCATATGGCCTAGGAAGAGACTGTGGCGCTCTCGAAGCACCACACCCTCTTCATACAGAAAAAAATTAAGCTAAAATGGAGGGAGGGGCCCAAGTTGGGTAGACAGCCCCGGGCCTATTATGCACTTAATCCTGGTTACAGGACCTGTGGTGATGTCACAGTCATGTAATCAGCCATGTGTGTGGGAGGAGTTAGGGGAACACAGGCTCCCGGTAGGTCTGTGCTGGTGGAGAATGCAGAGGTACTTTATGTATGGAGTGTATAAAGCAGGGCTATGTCAGTATAACCAGTCTATTGTACAGTTTTCTGAGTGTAATGTGCACACACTAGTTCTATCTGTGTAATGGACATGTAGCAGAGCTGTGTGTGCAATGTGTATACAGCAAACTATCTGTGTAATAGGCATATGGTAGAGCTGTGGGTGCTGTCTATGGCAGCGTCAGGTGGGTGCTGTCTATGGCAGCGTCAGGTGGGTGCTGTGTATGGCAGCGTCAGGTAGGCGCTGTGTATGACAGCGTCAGGTGGGTGCTGTGTTTACATTTATTTCTGCATGGGAGACCAGCAATGGTTTCCCTGCAGAAAGATCAGCCTCATAACTCTAAGTGGGCCTATGCATTATATATGTGAATAACCACAAAATTTGTACTCCTCCTCGGCTGAAAATACTCCTCAAAATTGTTAAGAGGAGTATTTTTACTCTTCTGGAAAAAATGTAGTGCGACTTCTGCTGTCAGCTGTAACATACAGCTGACAGTCTGCTTTAAACTGCAGACATAACCCCTTCAATGCCATGGTCCTTAGGGACCGCTATATAGAAGGGGCTAATCATCGGGCCGCTGCTTTTCTGTGGCAGCGGCCCGATACCGTCCCTCTTCCCCCTCCCCTTCCCCCACTCCCCCACTGTGTAGGATGGTCGTGCCTATGACACTGGCTGACCTGTTACATGTGCACTTGGCAGATGAAGGCATCTGTGTTGGTCCCGTGTTCATATGTGCCCGCATTGCTGAGTAAAATTATGTTCTAATATATGCAAATGAGTCTCTAGGAGCAACGGGGGCGTTGTCATTACACCAAGAGGCTCAGCTCTCTCTGCAACTGCCACATACTCTGCCCTTTGATTGACAGGACCAGGCAGTGTAAAAGTGATCACTGCCTCACCTTGTCAAAGTGCACAGGGTTCAGTAGTTGCAGAGAGAGCAGAGCCTCTAGGTGTAACGACAATGCCCCTATTGCTCCTAGAGGCTCATTGCATATATTAAAACTTGATTTTGTCTTAGCAATGCAGGGACACATGAACATGGGACCCACACAGTTGTCTTCAGCTGCCAAGTGCACATGTAACAGGTCAGCCAGTTTCATAGGTGCAAATCTGCTGACAGATGCCCGTTAAAGGGGTTCAAAAGGAATTAAGAAAATGAAAATACTTAAATATTAGTTCATTATAAATATATTCCCAAATACCTTTCATAAGTTATAATGTCTTTTGTCTAGGGAGCAATCATCAGGGAAAACAAAATGTCCGCTGTCCTATTAGTGCACACAAAACCTGTCCAGGACAAGTTACTTCACTACACTGAGATAAAGAGCTGCCTCATCCTCCTCTACTTGTCAGGGATTATGTTTCTGAATACAGCTGATAAGCTCTCTAGGAATGTAGTTTATGAGCAGATGTGAATGCACTCTCCATTACTGCAGCCCCACATTAGCACAGTCCGTCCTGTCCGTCCTCTCTGTACTTTATGTCTCCTCGTGGACTATACTCCTACAGAGATTCAGCTGAAGATCTTATCAGCTGCATTCAGGATCATGATTCCTGACTAGCAGAGCAGAGAGGAGGTTGAAGCAGCTCATTAGCTCAGTGTTGTGATGTAACTTGTCTTCCTGTGTGATTAGGACAGGTTTCGTGTGTGCTAATAGGACGGCAGCCATTTTGTTTCTCCTAATCTCTGTTCCCTTGACAAACTGAGCCATTATAACTAATAAAAGGTATTTGGGAATATATTCATATTAAGTAATATTTACGGAGTTTAATTTTCTTAATTCCTGGAGAACCCCTTTAAACAACATTACGTACTTTTTCTGCCCAACAAAACTTATATTTTGTGATTAGAAATTTTGTCACAATGAATATTGATTTGGTTATTTATCCTATCTGCTAAATGTCTGTCCACTTCTAGTCAACTTATCTCTAGAAGCCCCACAGTATACAATTATGGCATATCCACACGTGACGGAAGATATAGTGGAAAAGTATGCTGTGGATTTTGCTGCAGATGTACGGCAAATAAAGAAAATGCCGAAAAACTGCATATATTGCCTGCAGTTTTTTGCCATGGCAATGGCTGTAGATTTCACCCTCTCTGTTGCAAAGGGTGAAACTGCGGTGAAGATCTGCAGCATAAATTGACTCGCTGTAGATTTTAAATACGCAGCGGCAGATCAATTTACACTGCAGCTTTTTTACATAGTGTTGAAGGGATGTCCTAAAATCTCATCCACTTTCTTTGTACTGTACAATACTGCCGGTTTTGTCTCCAATGTCTCCACCACGTGTGAACATACCCTTAAAGAGTTTAGAATCATGTATTCACTACATGAATTTGACTTTCGGTTTGACCTTATTTTATTAAAAAAATATATAAGAGGGACTTTAAATGCAGCAGATCTTGCTTGAAAAAAATGTCCATTTCATTTGACAGGGGCTTGCAGAAATCCATGTGCTTGCTGTCAAAACAATCCCATTCAGATGAATGGAACTGATTTTCATTCACAGAAATGTTATGCATTCAAATCCGCTGTGTATAAAGGCACCCAAAATAAGCCTAAACACAGCTGTGAAAAAACTCAGCTAGTGTGTTAATGGTTAATGATCTTGCGAGGGAGGTTCCTTTAAAAAAAAAAATGCCTGAGTATATTCAAATGCAGTACAATTGTGTGCCAGCAGGGTGTGCTATGATCCTCGTTTCTGCATGTTTTGGTCTTAAGCCTACAATTTCATTTGTCTGTAGCTGCAGTATACAATGTAGGGGGGCAGTGGGGTCACCAAACATTACCTTTATCATAGAATTCTTGTGGGTAGCTAAAAAAGAAAGAAAATATATGTTAGGATAATCATATTATCAGGCCATACTTCTGTTAATTAGAAAATTAAATCCATTATGTAATCTGAGATAATATGGCAGGCTATAATTATAGTAAGTAGGCAATAAAATGCAGAACTTTTGCCCTAGAGGTGTCATCTGGGCGGATGTTAACTGTGTCATTTACGCCGTTAGTCAGGATTCATGTGCGTTTTAGTGTTATACCGTCATTCCAAACTATGTAAATTGGTTGATCTCTAACAAACATATTATCCAAATATAATTACCAAATTTCAACTTATAGTCTTTTTATTGCCTTTAAATTAGCAATTATCAATGGTCTGAATGGAGGAAATGTGAATTAGTATAATAAGAGCCAATGTTAGAACACATTATGGTTCTGGGAAATGACAGCACATACTGAGAATAAAAGGGAAGCCAAATATCCAGAAATGAGTAATAGAAAACAAAGTAATTCATAGATGGACACTAAAGTTAGGAAGATATTAGACAGATAATTAGAGGATAGATAGATATCACAGCAGATAGATACATAGTACCATAGATCATTAGACAACAGATAAATACCTAGGAGATAGATTGATAATTGGAGATAGATCGATGGATAGATAGATAGATAGATAGATAGATAGATAGAGGATAGATCGACAGACAGATAGATACATAGTAAATACTGTAGATAGACAATAAGATAGATAATTAGATGATAATTAGACAATAGATTAATATATAATTTGACGACAGATGCATACCTAGGAGATAGATTGATAATTAGATAGGGATGGATAGATAGATAGATAGATAGATAGATAGATAGATAGATAGATAAATAGATAGATCCAGAATTATTATGTCATGGAGTATACACGTTTTACTAGAACAGACATGTCAGGAGAGAGCTGACGGTTCTCTTAAGAGCCAAGACATGCTACTTATTCGAAAAGCTACAGAGCACATAGTGTATATAAGTGTAACCTCGAATGGCATCCATTATTATTTTGTATTTTATGATGCTGATGAGATATATAGATACTGTACTGCCATTCAGAACTACTGCAAACATTTTTATTGACCAGATCATAAACCATTAGAGACGTCTGGTGTTTTATAGTGATGCATTAATACGTCTAGGGCTACTTTCACATTAGCATTTTCAATTCATAGGATCTCAATAGCGGAAGAAAACGCTTCCGTTTTGTCCCCATTCATTGTCAATGGGGACAAAACTGAACTGAACCAAACAGAATGCACCGAAATGCATTCCGTTCCGTTTGGTTCCGTCCCCATCGTGGTGCGGAGCAAGACGGATCCGTCCTGACACACAATGTAGGTCAATGGGGACGGATCCGTTTTCTCTGGCACAATAGAAAATGGCTATACAAAACATAATACAACCGGATCCGTTCAGGAAGGATGCATGCGGTTGTATTATTGTAACGGAAGCTTCATGATGGATCCACAAAAAACGCTAGCGTGAAAGTAGCCTAATGCCGACAGTAAAAGCTGCATCAACGAAATTATCCTAAGTGATTTAGAAAGAAAAGTCTTTTATTGTACAATTGTTCCCGCTCCTCTTCTGTAAGTAACATTTTAGTGGTGGCTTCATTGTAACCAATCTAGACTTTATTTAAGGTGGATCCTCACATTACTGATACAGTGAGGCATCCATATGTGCAAGTTACATACAGTTTAGAAATACTAAATTACAATTTTACACTTTATGAATATGTGATCTATGTAAGGCGTTCTGTATAAACTGCTGCATTAAATATTAGAGAAGCGAATGTCCCCATTTTATCATCAGGCAAGTCTAGTAGGTCCTATTAGGCTACTTTCACGTAAGTGGTACAGCCTTCCAGCAGCGGTCTCTGTCCTGCCGACTCCCGGCATATTTGCCGTGTTGCGGCTGGATCTCCACTGGACCTCATTATAGTTAATGAGACCGGCGGGCATTCCGGTAGCATTCGGCAATGCCGGATCAGGAGAACTCCGGCAGGCTGTTCCGGCAGAGAAAGGAAAGGTGTGCTGCAGATGTGAAGCATGTACCATGTACTTTATCATTTAGCTATAGCAGCCTGCCTACATGCAATGCACCCTGTGTCATTCATAGTGCCCTGCGCTGATGAATGGGAGGATAAGTCTAAGGCATATTGGTACACCATAGACTTTTTCCAGAGTGTAGGTGGCCACAGAGATGGCGCCTCTGGCACCCGTGCCATAAGTTCACCACCACTGCCCTAGGCCATTTAGTAGGTCTTTATACCATTAAGCACTAGTGTATGGCATTACTGAAATTTGGTACAGATTGAAAAATCCCTTTAAAGCCTTCGTAACCTCAGGCCTTTAAACATGGTGCCTGCTCAACATTTGAGCTGCTGGGCTTCTGTTTTAAACAGAAGTCACAAGGAGCTAATGTCTGTGTTTGGCGATCACAAATCATAAACATTTGATCCTCAGATACCATGGTCAATTGTGTATGCTCCTAGGGCCTGAAAAAATAGAATAAAAAATTATCAAAAAGTCATATACACACCAAAATGGTATAAAAAAAAAAACATACAGATCACCCTACAAAAAATCAGCCCTCACATAGCTCTGTAGATATAAAGTTATTGGAGTCAGAAACCCATAAACTATAGTGGAATTTAATTTTTTTTTCCAAATACCCCATTTGGATTTTTTCCAGCTTCCCACTACATCGTATGCAACATTCAATGGTGCCAATAAAAAGTGGAACTTGTCCTGCAAAAAACAAGCCCTAATATGGCCCTAAAAAGTTATGGCTCTGGGAAGGCAAGACGTACAGAACAAATACACAAAAACTGCAGGGTCTTGAAGGGTAAATTGTCTAAGCAGTTTGCAGACAGCTCCCTCTAGTGGTGGAATTTTATCATTTATGTCTATGCAGGGGATTTGGAGCTCTGTATTGGAACAAAAGAAGAAATGCTATGAAGAAATAGAAAGAAATTATTCAGCACAGAAGAGTATCACCTGTTTACATAAAAAACGACATACAATAGAAAAGCTTGGAAGTACTAGCAAGTTTCTAGATCTCCCTTGGAATACTTGACATTTTTAAAGGATAATCAGTGCAAACCTTATATCAGAAAACGGATGTCCTGTTCTCCTCATACACTGTCTTATACGGTGACATCTGCAATTTTCTAACTCAGTCCATTAGTCTGTCAGGTTTATTCAATGTGTCACAAAGCACTAGAAGGTCCAGCACCAGTATAACCAACATACTGTTCCAATAGTGCACACGACATTACTAATAACGTTCCCATTACCCCTATGGCTTCAAGCTATAATACACTGTATACAGAACAGATGCCTCGTTGTACAGGCAATAATGAACTGCTTGGTTGTCTGAAGTCCAGTGACATGTTTGTTCAAGTGACAATTCTTATGAGTAGAATGTTACACAAATGATATTTGGCCATTTTGCTACAACTGTACAATTTGCATTAGGTCAATCAATATGTGTGCACATTTCATCTGTATGTGTCATGAATAATGTCAGAAATTGGATAATGTCGACATGTAGATAATGGATGATTGGAATTAATTATCATGTTTGAAAGCATCTTACAGCGATATTCACGATGGTAAGCTAAACCAAAGCCAACGTGTTTGAGAAGTTAATTCTTCTATAGTAATTTTTTCATATGTACATACATTATCTATCTATCTATCTATCTATCTATCTATCTATCTATCTTTACTATCTCACTACTATCTATCTAATTTCTATCTATCTATCTATCTATCTATCTATCTATCTATCTATCTATCTATAACTACTATCTATCTATCTATCTATCTATCTATCTATCTAATATCTATCTATCTATCTATCTATCTAATATCTATCTATCTATCTATCTAATATCTATCTATCTATCTATCTATCTATCTATAACTACTATGTAGATCTATCTATCTATCTGTCTGTCTGTCTGTCTGTCTATCTATCATTATCTATCTATAGTCTATGGGGGTTATTTACTAACAGAAATAAGTCTATATTAGCCGTATTTCTAGCGCAGATTGCGGTGCACAGGTTCTTTGCGCCGCAATATGTTATTTTTTCCCACTCCCGCCAGGTCTACATAAGTGGGTGTGGCGTAGGCAGGGAAAGGGGATGGGCCGGCAGGCCAGTCTCATTCATCATTTTCTACGCCTGTCTTAGGCATAGAAAATTATCTAAGTGTACTCCAGCAAGGAAGCTGGTGTAGATTTAGAAGTGGCGGTGGATACACCGAAGTAATGTAGAGGCCAGCCCCTCTACATAACTTCGGCAGATTCACCTCCATCGCAGGGCCTCATTAAAGGAGTATTCCCATGACGCGGGTTCATACTTACCTGCTCCGGGCACGCCATCCACTTCCTGGTTTTGGCAGGGGGCGGGCTTCATCTTGATTGAAGTCTTCTCCTGGCCGGGCCACGTGCTGGACTGAACACGCAAGCCGCCGCGCATGCGCAATGGTGACTTCTTCCTGGCAAGCATACTATACTGGCCAGGAAGAAGTCACCATAGCGCATACGCGGTGGCGTGCGCGTTCAGTCCAGCGCGCGGCCCGGCCGGGAGAAAAGAAGAAGTCTTCCGCGCAAGCGCGGCCACCGGGATTACAGAGAAGAGCGGTGGCCGTAACCAGGGAAGACGGAAGACAACAATCAGGTAAGTATAGCCTAATTTTCTTTTAATAGGTGGGAATTTGTTAATTAAATATATTTAGAAAAATGATCACTGTTAAATCATTAACAGATTTAACAGTGATCATTGAGATGGGAATACCCCTTTAAGACTGGCGTATAAAACACCCGTTTTAATAAATGACACCCTATGTATTTATTTATCTGTTGATCTATTTCTATCCATTTTGCTTACAAATTCAATTGCAGATTGTTGATACATACTTAGATTTAATGTCCTTTATCTTCTTTATGAGAACATCTTTCTTATCCTTGGCCTTTTTTGATAAAGCTTCTCCTTTTAAGACATCACATAGATAAGCTTCCAATTCTAGAAGGAAAGGAAAGTGAAATGAGTGAATATTTGTTTTATTTTATTTCTAATAACGGTTAACATCCATGTAACTTGATAAAAGCAGATTTCGAGGGACCATTAACCCACTGTCTCACCAAAGAAGTATTTTTAATATAAAAACAATTCTGTGGCGAGCAGAGAAATGTCTGGGAAACATGTTTCAGTGTGAGAGATGTAATATTGGGATGGAATTTGGGTGTTCAGTGCCTGAGCCAGCTTCATCCACTCCTCTGTAACATGTCACCGCCATGTAGTGAAGGAGTTGTCTCATGCCTAACTCTGACTGCAGGTACTCGGTGAGGAAGCCGCCTCTAGACCTCAGCGGCCATGTAGGGGAAGTGTGTCCTTGCAGCTGGCTTTCCAAAATAAATTCATAAATGTGCAGGTCAACAAGAGTGAAGGACAGGGATTTGGTTGCGGACCCCTGAGGACAGTGATTTGGTTGCGGACCCCTGAGGACAGTGATTTGGTGGGGGACCCCTGAGGACAGTGATTTGGTGGAGGACCCCTGAGGACAGTGATTTGGTGGCGGACCCCTGAGGACAGTGATTTGGTGGAGGACCCCTGAGGACCGTGATTTGGCAGAGGACCCCTGAAGACAGTGATTTGGTTGCGGACCCCTGAGGACAGTGATTTGGTGGGGGACCCCTGAGGACAGTGATTTGGTGGAGGACCCCCTGAGGACAGTGATTTGGTGGCGGACCCCTGAGGACAGTGATTTGGTGGAGGACCCCTGAGGATCGTGATTTGGCAGAGGACCCCTGAGGACAGTGATTTGGTGGAGGACCCCTGAGGACAGTGATTTGGTGGAGGACCCCTGAGGACAGTGATTTGGTGGAGGACCCCTAAGGACAGTGATTTGGTGGAGGACCCCTGAGGACAGTGATATGGTGGAGGACCCCTGAGGACAGTGATTTAGTGGAGGACCCCTGAAGACAGTGTTTTTTGGAGGACCCCTGAGGACAGTGATTTAATGGAGGACCCCTGAGGACAGTGATTTGGTGGAGGACCCCTGAGGACAGTGATTTGGTGGAGGACCCCTGAGGACAGTGATTTGGTGGAGGACCCCTGAGGACAGTGATTTGGTGGAGGACCCCTGAGGACAGTGATTTGGTGGAGGACCCCTGAGGATAGTGATTTGGTGGAGGACCCCTGAGGACAGTGATTTGGTGGAGGACCCCTGAGGACAGTGATTTGGTGGAGGACCCCTGAGGACAGTGATTTGGTGGAAGACCCCTAAGGACAATAATTTGGTGGAGGACCGCTGACGACAGTGATTTGGTGGAGGACTCCTGAGGACAGTGATTTGGTGGAGGACCCCTGAGGACAGTGATATGGTGGAGGACCCCTGAGGACAATGATTTGGTGGCGGACCCCTGAGGACAGTGATATGGTGGCGGACCCCTGAGGAAAGTGATTTGGTGGAGGACCCCTGAGGACAGTGATTTGGTGGAAGACCCCGGAGGACAGTGATTTGGTGGAGGACCCCTGAGGACAGAGATTTGGTGGAGGACCCCTGAGGACAGTAATTTGGTGGAGGACCCCTGAGGACAGTGATTTGGTGGAGAACCCCTGAGGACAGTGATTTAGTGTTACGTTATCGACTTTCCCTGAATGTAGTGTATATGCCAGGAAAAGCTCCTGATGTATGCATTAAATGGAGGCTGTGACAGAAATCAAGTGGCTTCCATTACCCATAGGCAATAATAGAATTCATAATACATCATAGGATTTTTCAATAGCTTTTCATGACATCATTGTTTAACAGATGGCATTATAGCATCACAGGCATCCATGCATAAGCTATAATGGCCATATTTCATGTATAATTGATGAAAAATGGTATCTGTCACCTATAGGTTTCTATGTTACAAAAATCATATATCACATGTTACACAGCGAAGCCTACTAAACTAACCCATACTTTTTCTTTGACTGTATACTGTTGTATATTAGCCAGACGGAAACTAAAAGAACACTCTTTTGGCCTCCATCTGACTAATGGACCCCTGCGGACATGTTTACAATAAACAGACATTTTAAAAATCATGTAAATGGGGCCACGATTTTTGAGATTCCAATAATGGGTTTTTTCGGACATTATTACATTCATGCTGTATCAAGTGTAATGTTTAGCCTGGCTTAAAAAGTAAACGATTGCTGTTATTATGGTTTAAAAACCAAAAGAGAGCAAAATCTAAGTTTTATTGTGAGTTCTCATGGTGGATTTTGTCTAAGGATTTCAATGCTTATTCTGCACTCAAAACTGTGCAGCATTCACTCTGAAACTGTCTCCCATTGCAATAGGAATTTGCTCCACCGTTCATGTTAATTACTTCCATGCAGTTCTCCAGACCATGCCAAGAGAGAGCATGTCCACTCATGGTGCAGTTTCCACCTGGACACCCCTGGAAACAACACCAGGAGTCCACTCGTGGAGTAACCCCATTGAATAAGGCTAAAGCCAAGGCCGGATCCACTGCATACAGTGAATGGACTTCATTTTTTTTATTATTGTCATGAACCGCCTACACCATTTAGCAGACCCCTATGTGAATTTTTAGAAAATCTGACATCTATTATAAATGACATTTAATGGTTCAGTACGAAGGCTTTTAGGAAACATGTACCTGTTCCCCAGGCCACATTGCTGTCACATTGCGAGTGCTCCAACAAGTTTTATTTTTATCTTCCATGAAATATTTCATTTCAGTGAGCGAGCAACATTCACAAGTAAAGTTTAAGTCAGCACAAAAGTGCTATTAACATGGCTGCAATCGCTATAATGTCTGATATTTAAAGTATGTATAGATGTGCAAATGTATAATTTGTCATGTGCAGGAGGCCTAAACTGGCGGAGAAGGTTCCCTTTACCACTGACAGTGCGGGCTATCTGCTATTAGATCCTGACTCTACAGTACTCCAAGAATTTATTATAAAAATGTTGAAGTATTATATGTTAGCCCAGCTACTAAAACTTAACTAGTTCATGACCGGGCCATTTTCCCCTTTTCCTGACCTGCCACATTTTTTTTCTTTTTAGTATATGCGACTTTGTAAGGGCGGGTTCGCATTTGCGTTATGGAATTCCATTATAGGTTCTATTATAACTCTGTATATAACGGAATTTTAGGATGAAATGCAAAATGGAAGCCTTTAAGAGGCATTCCGTTTTGCCCCGTCCTAATACATGTCTATGGGGACAAATAACAGTTCCGTTATACATGACGGAAAAAATTGTCCTATCTGCATATTAGCATAGTAATAAGGGGATACAGCCCCCAGTGCCTCAGTGCAGAGCTGATCTGGGACTGTTAAGAACCAACAGCTCTTGCAGTTACCCAGCACCGGATTTTTTGCGCAAAAATGTTGTGATTTTTTGCGCAAAAATGTTGTGACATTTTGTATTTTTACTCCACTCGCTCCAGTTTTGAAAAATGGGTGGGAAAGTGGACATAGCCTGTTGAGCTGATTTAAAAGAAATGTGTCACCAATTTTTTTTTCTGCCAGTTAAAACCAGATAGCAGCACATATTTTTTTCTAATCTCTTTTTATTTTCTGACTGCAGAAAATTGCTTTACGGCAGCTCCATGGGCCATAGACAAAATGGACTGAAGGGGATCCCATTGACTTCTATAGGAAAGTCTTCTAGACATTCTCTGTGACCTGTGCAGAGGTCATTGTACAAGGAAATAATAGATAAGCTCTGACAATCACCTATTGTGATTGTGAATGGTGGATCTTGTCTTACCTGTCATTCTAATGCTGCCTATAATGATATCGCCTCTGTGTATAGATAAGGCTAGTTGCATACCAGCGATGTCCATCCAGCAGGCTGTTCCGGCAGGGAACGGCCTGCCAGATCTCTGCACACTCCAACATTGTCGGAGATTTGCAAGGCTGCGTCCAGCCCCATTCACTATAATGGGTACTGGCTGAGATCCGCCAAACAACCTGCCGGATCGCCGCCGCTAGTGTGCAACTAGCCTAAGCAGGTAGAGAAGACAGAAGAGATGATAGAGATCGGCAACTACGCGATCAAGTGGCTAAGGTGAGGTAATTTTTTTATTTTTAACCCCTTAGGCCTCTTGCACACGGGCGTCATGTTTGACGCCCGGATAAGATGCGGGTGCGTTGCGGGAATCGCCGGGATTTTTCCGCGCGTGTGCTAACGTTTGTAGTGCGTTGAGCACGCGCGTGAAAAAATCCGCATGCTTGGTACCCAGACCCGAAGTCAGACTTCATCACTGAAGTCTGGTTTCGGGATGAGTATTCTGTATGTGTAATTATTTTCCTTTATAACATAGTTATAAGGGAAAATAATCGCATTCTAATTACAGAATGCAATGTTCCCCGGGCTTTAAAGGGTTAAAAATAATAAAGAGTTAACTTACCTTCTCCCATTGTACGCGCAGAGCCCCAGAACGTCTTATCTCTTGATAGTTTGGATGCTTGAGGACCTGTGGTGACGTCACAGGGTCACATGGTCCAATCATAGAAGCATTTGAGTGGACCATGTGACCCATGTGATCCTGTGACATCACGGCAGGTCCTTCATCGAACATCTGTTGTTCGATGAAGGACCTGCCGTGATGTCACAGGATCACATGGGTCACATGGTCCACTCAAATGCTTCTATGATTGGACCATGTGACCCTGTGACGTCATCCAGGTCCTCAAGCATCCAAACTATCAAGAGAGCAGACGTTCTGGGGCTCTGCGCTGCATAATGGGATAAGTGTAACTCTTTATTATTAACCCTTTAAAGCTCGAGGAACATTGCATTCTGTAATTAGAATGCGATTATTTTCCCTTATAACTATGTTATAAAGGAAAATAATAACGATCGGGTCCCCATCCCGATCGTATCCTAGCAACCATGCGGGAAAATCGCAACGCATCCGCACATGATTGCGGATGCTTGCGATTTTCTCGCATCCCCATTCACTTCTATGGGGCCTGCGTTGCGTGAAAATCGCACAATATAGAACATGCTGCGATTTTCACGCAACGCAAAAGTGATGCGTGAAAATCACCGCTCATGTGCAAAGCCCCATAGAACTGAATGGGTCAGGATTCAGTGCGGGTGCAATGCGTCCTCCTCACGCATTGCACCCGCGCGGAAAACTCGCCCGTGTGAAAGGGGCCTAAATCCACATTTTACAAAGCATTCTGTATGTGAATGCTATTATTTTCCCTTATAACCATGTTATAAGGGAAAATAATAAAATCTGCAGAATACTCAACCCAAACCCGAACTTCAGTTAATCCAAACGTGACGCCTGTGTGAAAAAGGCCTTAGAGTAACTACAGGGCAACAAAAGGGAGGAGAGATAGCTGCTAAAAAAAGGGAAAGGTAATAAGAGGCTGCCGGTAGTAACTTTATATGTAGCCAACAATGCTACATAAATAAATATAGTGGAAATGAAAGAAAGGTAACTCACTTCACCATGGACTGACGTTCTTCCTAACACACTACAAGCGATCCAGGCGAGGGAGGTTGTGTTTGTGGGTGTCATGACCTTTATCCCACAGACCATCTCCCTGGTGAACTGAGTTATTTATTCGCAATTGCGGTTATTACAATCTACACCATTGATTTTATCGTGGATATTATTATCATTATTTATCATTTTAGATGGGCACTTATTATTATATATTTTTTAAATTCCATTTTATTAACACTTATATTTTTAAATATGCATTTACCTGTTCTCTTATATTGATTTGTAATCACCATCAGTAAACGGCTGTTACCTTTCTTTCCTTTCCACTTTTCCTTTAAGCCACAAAAAATTAGCAACTTTTTTTCAAGTAAAGCGGCTGTGTAGAAAATAAAGTAACATCTGAACATCTGAAGGCAGTAGTTTTAGACGTACTACGTTCGATAAATTTGGTGCAAATTACGCTTTAAAAGTTCCCCTGATGATAAATCCCCCTTTGTGTGTTTTTGTCCAGAACTGCATTGTCTTCCACTTGTTCCACTAACTCCTAACAACATGTGTCAGAAAGCTCTGCAGGAAAACTAGAACAGGAATCAGGTTTACCAGGAAAGTCTAGCTGAGATAAGCAAAAAAAAAAAAAGTATCAAAAAACGTTAACACGACATTCCTTCCGAAAATAGATAGCAATATTTGTTTAGCTACTGTTTACATTAACAATCTCGACTGCCTTGGAGCTCTCTCCAGAGAGAAAATGTACTGCAATACTTAAAGGAACAGTTAATACAAGCGTAGAGGGATCGGAGAACAGATAAGTGATAACATACCATTTACAAATTACTTAGTGTCAATTACAGAGAGAAATGATTTGTGAAAATAGAGATAAAACGTACCACAAGCACTTGGGTAAAATAGAGCAGAGTAAAACGCTTTAAAATGAAATAGGATGATCACCCCAGACAATCTTAACTGCTGTGATAAACTGCTTACGCCTAATGTACATGCTTATATAGTGATGAATTCTCGCAGGTGGGGATTTTAAAGGTGGAGACTGAGGCCTCCTGGAATTAGGCTTGGAAAGAGTTTTCTTATACTGTAAGTAGGAAATCAGGAGCCTGCATATTACAGATAAACATGGCGGGGCACACATATTGAGGTGTCACACGTCATGCAAATGATGTAACGCTGGGTTTACACTTGAGCGTTTTACAGCGCGTTCCTAAGCGCTGTAAAACGCTCAACAGGCGAAAAGCCATGTTTCTCTATGGGCATGGTTCTCACCTGAGCGTTTTACAGCGCGTACGAACGCACTGTAAAACGCCCTATGCCCAAAGAAGTACAGGAGCTTCTTTGGGGCGTATTGTCGCGCGTATTGTGATTGACGCCACAGTGGTCAATCACACGAACGCGCGTACGATGTGCATTTCCTATTTCCACAAACGCGCTGTAATACGCTGTAATACGCGTGTAATAAGTGTGAACCCAGCGTGAGTTTACTAGAAAAATAGCTCTCCTTCAGAAGGAAGAAAACTCTCACTGGCGCCACCTATTAACCTAAAACAGTGACCTCTACGGATGGGTAGCTCAGGTTTGACCGATATCCTTAGTCATGTTTGAAGGTTATTTAATTTGTCAGACTTTGTTTTTTATATTGTGTTGAATTTTGGTGTGGATTTTGACGTAGATTTTAGTTCTCATTGATTTTCAATAGGAATTTCCACATAGAATCCACACCAAGAATTAAAATGCTGCTTTTATTAACTACAGCGTATATTTCTCATTGATTGAAAGTGGATTCAGCGTAGATTTTGGTTGGACCACACATCAAAATCCATAAGGAAAATCAAACATGTGAACACGGCCTATGGCCTTACATTGAAATAGTTCAGGGCAAGTCTGAACCCCAGGACAGAGCACAGTATCCTCTCTGGACCCTGACATTCCACCTTCCTTTTGCTTTTACCCTCCTGAGTTGAACAATCTTTTATTAGTATACTTTTCGGCCATGCTGCTTTAGTATATGGATGGATGGGAGGATGTGAGCAAACACGGGTCAACACTTGTATCCAACCTATGGCCAGCTGATACCAGGTTCAGAGGAACAAAAAAAGGAGGATTTTTTTTTATCAGTGCTACAATTTGCAAGAACAACAGTATACATGCCACCACCTCCTCCCAGTATGTTTAACATATGTATGATGTGCCTATAGTGTATGGGAAAGGTTTGAGCTCAGACCATTTGTGTTCAAATGGTCCATTAGACGCCACACCACAGATTCCATTTAACAAAATAATGCAACAAGCTGTACTATATCATCCAGTAAAACACCAGTCTTCATGATGGAAATCTGTTGGAAAGACATTGTTCCCCCCCAGTAATTGGTGGGAACCCACAGCTACCTAACATTTATTATCTGGTTGTGTCATCTCAGACATGGTGGCATATCACCAGGATATGCTACCAATGCTAAATAGGTGCGGCACCTGCACCTATCCCCAGAACAGCCCCCCAAAGTAAAGTGGAGTGCACCGTGCATGAGCAGCTGCTCTCCATTCACTTTTATGGAAGTTCCAAAAACAGTGAGTGAGTGAGCACAATCGGCTCTTTTCGGAACTCCCACATAAGTGAATGGAGGGTAGCCACACTTACGCGGTGCACTCTCCTGTACTTCAGGGGCTCCCAGAGGTGTCTGAAATTGCTGGCTTATCCTATTGATAAATGTATAAGAGTGGAATACCCATTTAATGTTAACATAGCAATTTCAGTATTCTGTGAATGATTTGCTCACTGTTTTTTGCAGTTATTTACTCAACATACTGCTAGAGAAATGACAAATTTTGTTCAGACTTTTCACTCGCACACAGTGGGGACAGCCATTTTATGCACTGAATATGAATGGTTTCCCCAGTGAGTGAAATGACTAGTAAGTGCTATTCTTGTTCCCATGGAAAATGGACTAAATACTAAAGTCAACACCTAAGGGTACTTTCACACTTGCATTTTTCTTTGCCATCACAGTGGCTCTATGCCGGAAAAGAACTGATCAGTTTTATCCCCATGCATTCTGAATGGAGAGAAATCCGTCCAGGATGCATCAAGATGTCTTCAGTTCAGTCTTTCTGACATTTCAGGACGGAGATAATACCTCAGCATGCTGCGGTATTATCTCTGTCCAAAATTCCGGAACACTTGCCGGAATGCCGGATCCGGCATCATTTTTTCCCATTGGAATGTATTAGTGGTGGATCCGGCATTCAAAATACCGCAATGCCGGATCTGCAGAACGGTAAAAATGTGAAAAAAATATATAATGGATCCGTCTCTCTGCATGACAAGCGGAGAGACGGATCCGTTCTTGCAATGCATTTGTAAGACGGATCCGTAGCTTGCCGGATCACTCTGCCGCACGTGTGAAAGTACCCTAACAGAATTAGCTCCAAAGTCAATGTTTGGTTATTATTTGGTCATTTAATAAATATATTTTTTTAATATAAACCTGGCTTTACCGAAGCATTTAAAATTAAACCCGACCTTGTCTACACCAACAAAACTGATGTTACTGATGGTCCTAGGACCTAACTATAACTTCAGGAGACATTGTGCAATTCCAGCAAAGCATGAAATCCCTGTAATTAGTAATAATATTTATAAAATTACTGACATCATTCACCGCCATCCCTGTATGAGCGTTGACCAAGATATGAAAAAAGGCTCGTTGTGAAGGTAAACCACTATAGAAATTCATTCATTCATTCATTTAGACAAGATGTCAAGTAACATTAGACCGTCATACGTTTAAAGGTCTGTTAATTTCAGATGGTAAAATGGGCAATAAAGATCCTTGGCAGTTTTGGTCAGTCTGCGTTACAAATTTTATTTTTTTTTTTTATAAAAACTGCTAAAAACTACTAATATGTCATGAGTTGGTTAGGAGAAGCTAAAGGTGTGTAAAGGGCCTTATAAAGGACCTGTCACCTCTTCGGACATGTCTTTTTCAGTAATTTATTGCACTCCCGATGTAATAACAATTCTTATGACTATATATTATACCATTCCTCTATTACACATACACATTAGACAAACATTGATGAAGATGAACAATTTCAACCATTATGAATGTTTACCAGGTGAAATTTAAAGGGGTTATCCAAGACCTTTAATGTCCCCCCTAATGCCCGGGCCCCTCAAGTAGGTTAAACTTACCCCACTCCGCGGAACCTGCGTCGCTCCTGATGCCCGCACAGCCGGCGCTGCATCTCCCCACCATGCAGATGAAAACATTTGGCATCGGGGGTGGGGGCAGCCAATAGCATGCTGCGACAGGAGTGAGCCTCCCTAGCATCACCCGTGATGCTAGAGAGACTTGTTCACATCGCAGACTGCTATTGACTGCCCCCCATGTCGACAGACGTAACAGGGAGATTCTGTGCCGGCATCAGAAGCAACGCGGGTGCTGGGAAGCGAGGTAAGTACAACCTCTGCGAGGTTAGGGGGGGGATTATAGGTCTTGGGTAACCCCTTGAACAGTGGAAGGAACGCCAAAGTCTGGTATGAAGTTGACATTTTCAGATATTTTTATCTTTGAAAGAACCTTCCCCAACATGCGTGGCCAGTTTGAACATCTGTATAGCCCATACGAACTAAAGTGTGTATGGATACATCAGTCAAATGATCGTTCACCAGATCGTTCATTCAACGGTTGTTTAACCATCGGCCTATGCCTTTGTAACATGTATGGCCACCTTAAGAATATTTTTGCACTGGGCACCATACACCCAAAGGACAGCCTGTTCTTAGTAACATGCATTTAGCTGGGTGGCAAAAAACTAGGGGACAGATGGAAGAATTGGGATCGGGATCAGACTACTCAGGGTTTATTGGAGTCTGGTACCATGGAGATTCATAGGTCTGCATAGAAGCATGTCGACACAAAACTAAATTTTTACCAAGTTGCTTCATTTTTCATTTTCGATGCACTGGAGCAAGAAAAGATGGACAAAGGCTTTAAACCTGATGTACATAATACATTTGCTTGACTACGGGAGCGCAGATGCGTTCTTGCATGATTTGCATCAAATATTGTTTACCATTTTTCACTGTCCTTCTAGGGAGTAAAATGGCTTCAAACAACTTTACCTTGTATATCCTGTCTCACGTTGCCTGAAAGCTGACAGATTCTACTAGTTGCAGTTCTTAACTACTTTACTGTTGGAGTGCTCTGCTGGAAGGCTTGAAATGATTGATCACAGCAGGAAAAAGGTAGAAATAGGGAGTAATGAAAGGCCGCTGCACATTTAGAGGACAAATTGCACTTATATGGCTACTGTCATCACAGTTTAGTTACAGTAACACATTACTGAAGCAGCACTTGTACATGAAGAGAGCCCTAACACATCTTACAGAAGGAAACCACCAAAAGTGAAGTGAAAAGCAACGTCTAGTGGGATATAGTTTGTAGCTTAAAATCTGAAATGCAAATGAATATGAAGTCTTTTCCCCTTTTTCAGAAATGGTTTTCTTAGGATCTCGCTTTACAGGTTACAGGTTGTGGTACAGTCGGACTACTACTCCCGAAATTAAGAAGGTTGAACAATGTTTGCTGGACGCACCTAACACACCCTAATATGATTCTGACAAATCGTGAACAGGCAGCAGTCGGCCACCATTGCAAGAACAGAAAACATCGTAGTGCATCACAGCAGGTAGGACGTGGGATGATTTTGATTAAGGCTACTTTCACACTAGCGTTTTATGCGGATCTGTCATGAATCTGCAAAAACACTTCTGTTACAATATTACAACCGCGTGCATCTGTCAGGAACTGATCAGGTTGTATTATGTCTTCTATAGCCATGACGGATCCGTCTTGAACACCATTGAAAGTCAATGGCGGACGGATCGGTTTTCTATTCTGCCAGATTGTGTCAGAGAAAACGGATCCGTCCCCATTGACTTACATCGTGTGTCAGGACGGATCCGTCTTGCTCTGTACCACATGGAGAACAGAAAAACGCTGCAGGCAATCCGCCTCCAGAGCGGAATGGTGACTGAACGGGCGCAAACTGATGCATTCTGAGCAGATCCTTTTCCATTCAGAATGCATTGGGGCAAAACTGATCCATTTTGGACAGCTTGTCCTGAAGGGACCTCACAAACGGAAAGCCAAAACGCTAGCGTAAAAGTAGCCTTAGTTAAAAGCCCATTTATATTGGCCAAGGGAGCAGACATTGATCAGGAATTAATTTGTAGGGCTGTATGATCGCTATTATGATCATTCATTCCGTAAAGTGTCCTTGTTTGTCCTTGCTGAAGATGAACAAAGATGTCCTGCATAAAAGGAGCAATGACCTCACAAACAAACACTCACTTGTCAGGTGAGCGGCAGCACATTTACGCTGGCTAATTATCGTCCAAACGCTCAAAGCAGATAATTGTCCAGGTCCTCAGCTTGTGTAAAAGGGCCTTAAAGAGGACACGCAAGTCATTTTTTGCACTCCCCATGTAATAACAATTCTTATGACTCCATACTATACCATTCCTCTATTATTTCTGATAGAAATCACCAAAGGTTATAGCCAATACTGGGCCGCAATGGAGCCCAAGTACCACAACTCTATGTCAAACGCCTGTGGTATATAAATTAACACAACCTAAATAGAAAATACCAGACCGCGTACCATTACAAAAATATCTTTATTAATCCATATTAAAAAAGTGCACATAGCACATACAATTAAAAGATGGCGCCAGCCCGGAGGAGAGACACAATATGGGTATGTTATTCTATGATTGTATGCACTTGCACTTTGTTTAATTAATTTGTTTACTCCTCTTGGATGCCGCCCATCTATGCACCCCCTCAATGTAACTTTTAATTGTATGTGCTATGTGCACTTTTTTAATATGGATTAATAAAGATATTTTTGTAATGGTACGCGGTCTGGTATTTTCTATTTAGGTTGTATTTCTGATAGACGTTTATGAATGAATTTCCAGCACTTTGCTATAATGGTCCAATTTGGTGTTACCAAATGGGGGTCCCTGTACATTCTGGAACGGGCATCACTGATTGGATTGTGTCAAACTGCGGGGACACCCCCAACTGGTAACACCCAGACAGGCCTTTATTACAGACTGCTGGCAATTCAGTCATACGCTTCTGGTAGGAATAATGAAGGAATAGCACAACATAGAGTCATAACAAAAGATTTCGAGAATTGTTAATACGTGGGGGATGTATGTGGTTACTTAGACATGGTAGGAGAGGTGACGACAGGTACTCCTTAACATAAGTGCAAAATGCTCCATCTGTAGTGATCCTATAATGGCCCACCCTGTCATATTTTCAAGATGCTCTACACACTATTAAATGGAACCCATCACTAGGATTAGGGCCACTAATCCACTAGCATGTCATTATGCAACTGCAGTTTACCATTCCAAATATGCCCATATCAATACCGTCTGTTGTTCTATTGGATAGTAAAAGAACTTATGACTTAATGGAAATGAGCCTAGGAGACTCCTCTTCAGCTACATCAGGCACATGCCCAATGCACAGATGAAGCTGAGGACAGCACTGTCCCTGGTTTCATCTGCATAACCCCTTGCTGGGGGTTTAGTGGTCGCAAACAGGATTTCCCGTTAAATCTTTCCCATGTGCACTACAAGGAGGCCACTCCAAAGACTTCAGGGAACTGAAAAGTAGAAAACACATCAAAGTAAAGGTCTTTCTGTTCCGGGATTGCATCTTGTGAGTCCCAGCCCTGTGAATATCCAACAGTTGGTACTAGAAATATTTTTTAGTAGTGTAGTGTGGACTCAGCACAATATGGAACACAAGCTTCACGTCAAATGACCCAGGTTCACCAGTGAGAAGAACTGTACAGTCTGCGCTGATAAATTATGCTTCCCTATGTGGGATATGCCATAATTATGGCACCATGGAAGACATTATGTACAAAGTCATTTTACTCAAAATCTGTTCATTTCTATTTCAGGCTGTAAGTAATATATCTTTCTGTACCCTTGATTTGCGAAATGACACAGTAGGTCACAGCCACATTACTCATAAGCTCACTTAAAAGAGTAGATTACTCCTTAAAACAAGGGTTCCTTGTGTTCTTTGGGTGCCATGGACAGATGTCCTTTGTAGTCCTCAAGTTTTATTGATACCCCCTCTCCCACTCTAGCACTTTCTTTTGTCTTTTTTATATTCCTCATCTGCTCAGTTAAAGTATTTAACTTGACACCCTAGGCACACCGGCGAGGGCAGTTTTGGTGACAGGTATGACAAAGAAGAATTGACCTTCAAAAACATAAATCCATATTTTGCTATAGTTCATGCTTTCCCACATGCATAGCAATACCAACCCACAGTGCTAATAATCCTGCACATGCAGAAGACCCCACTATGCATGTTGATGGTAGAGTTGGAGGTCCACAGACTATGGTTTAGCACTCATATGACTGGCAGCTATCTTCTGTGCATCCCCAGCTTACGAATGGTTCCTGTTCTACTACTACTGAACGCCTCCTCTACTAAATATATTATTTCCTGGCTGCGTTCTAATGAGCATGAAGTGTCTAACAATAAATCTATTGGCAAAGATACCTCAGAGCAAGGTCATAAAGCAACAGGTGTACCCTGGTGAGAGGTTTGCTGGTATACAGCAGCTGTAGATCAGCCGACTTCAGATGACAGACATTGTAATGTCTGTTGAATAACATAGGCTTTGTATTTTAGATATGAAGGGTAAAAAAGGATCATACCAGAAATCAGGCAAAATAAACCAGTAGGAGACTAGGAGAACCAAAACAAGGGACATGTAGAAGTGTTCATTCACAAGCAGATCGTGAGGCTCCTAGTATATAAGGTAATTCCATACACAGTGATTTCTTAATATAATTCACCTATAAGCAGGGAATATTTGGCTTTTTTGGAGCCCCAAGCAAAACTATATTTGGAGTCCGCTGGTGATTAGTGTTGGGTGCAAATATTCGCTTTGAAAATTTGCGAAAATTTTGAATATAGTGCTTTTATTGACCCAGTGCTCCAGCAACGTTTCAATTGCTCAATGCAATCTTTATCAAGCCATGGGATTTTTTTGGAGTGCTGCCTTGCTTTTTTGGACCTTCTACATTACAAAGAACCTTGTTGCAGGTTCTTGCAGGACTTTTGCACCCGATTTGCTAGTGTGCTGCTTCTTATTTTCTATATATATATATATTACAGATAGTTAGTGGGAGATAGTCAGCGTAGGTTAGATCGTGATATAGTGTAGCTGATAGGTTTCAGTGCAGGGTGTTAAGTAGGTTCTGCTGTCCATACATACATGCTACATACATAGTGCTGTGATGTCACAAGTTCACAACAATACGTAGTGTGTCAATCACTAATATGTAGGCAGACCTGCTAAAATGTGAAGTTGCACGTATTGCGCAAAAATATGTGCATGATTAATTGCCGATTTGTGCAATCGCGAATACAAACCGGATTCCAAAAAAGTTGGGACACTATACAAATCGTGAATAAAAACTGAATGCAATGATGTGGAGGTGCCAACTTCTAATATTTTATTCAGAATAGAACATAAATCACGGAACAAAAGTTTAAACTGAGAAAATGTACCATTTTCAGGGAAAAATATGTTGATTCAGAATTTCATGGTGTCAACAAATCCCCAAAAAGTTGGGACAAGGCCATTTTCACCACTGTGTGGCATCTCCCCTTCTTCTTACAACACTCAACAGACGTCTGGGGAACTAGGAGACCAGTTTCTCAAGTGTAAAAATAGGAATGCTCTCCCATTCTTGTCTAATACAGGCCTCTAACCAGGCTCGGACTGGCCCACAGAGTTACAGGGGAATCCCCAGTGGGCCCCTGAGCAAGGTGGGCCCCTAGTCTCCCATCCCCTGCACAAGTGGCACATAACACATTAGATTTACTGCACTACATACATATATTCAATGTACAGCACCTCACCCAGCCTATGTTCATATAAAAAACTTGTTAAATTATTTATTATATTTGAATGTATCCGTACGGTGGGCCCCCAAAATAAATGTTACTGGTGGGCCCTAGGTACCCCAGTCCGACACTGCCTCTAACTGTTCAATCGTCTTGGGCCTTCTTTGTTGCACCTTCCTCTTTATGATGTGCCAAATGTTCTCTATAGGTGAAAGATCTGGACTGCAGACTGGCCATTTCAGTACCCGGATCCTTCTCCTACGCAGTCATGATGTTGTGATTGATGCAGAATGTGGTCTGGCATTATCTTGTTAAAAAATGCAGGGTCTTCCCTGAAAGAGATGACGTCTGGATGCAGGGGCTGACTGGCAACTTTTGGCCCAGTGGGCAAGTAACACCCAGAGGCCCACTGAGCCCCCCTCTACTTCCTGATTCGCTGTCACAAGAGGCTGGGCGGGGAGCTGCGGGAGGAGAGCACAGCCTCCTTTGACAGCATTGACAGCTATCTCCGCCCCCACACCTCCGCTCTACTGATCTGTCAAAGGAGGCTGAGCATTGCGGAGAGGATAGATGTTGGCCACTCACATCGCTCATAGCCCCCCCCCCCACTTATGTGCCAGTAGCCGTCCCCCTTATGTGCCAGTAGCCGTCCCCCTTAAGTGCCAGTAGCGGCCCCCCTTAAGTGCCAGTAGCCACCCTTATGTGCCAGTAGCCGTCCCCCTTATGTTCCAGTAGCCGTCCCCCTTATGTTCCAGTAGCCATCCCCTTATGTGCCAGTAGCCCCCTTATGTGCCAGTAGCCGTCCCCCTTATGTGCCAGTAGCCGTCCCCTTATGTGCCAGTAGCCGTCCCCTTATGTGCCAGTAGCCGTCCCCTTATGTGCCAGTAGCCCTCTTATGTGCCAGTAGCACCCCTTATGTGCCAGTAGCACCTCTTATGTGCCAGTAGCCCCTCTTATGTGCCAGTAGCCCCTCTTATGTGCCAGTAGCCCCTCTTATGTGCCAGTAGCACGCCCTTATATGCCAGTAGCACCCCCTTATGTGCCAGTAGCACCCCTTGTGCCAGTAGTCCCCCTTATGTGCCAGTAGCACCCCCTTATGTGCCAGTAGCCCTCCTTATGTGCCAGTCGCCCTCCTTATGTGCCAGTAGAATCCCCCTCACCTTATCATGTGCCAGTAGAATCCCCCTCAGTTATCATGTGCCAGTAGAATCCCCCCCCCTCACTTTATCATGTGCCAGTAGATTCCCCCCCCCCTTATCTTATGTGCCAGTAGATTTCCCCCCCTTTATCTTATGTGCCAGTAGATCCCCCCCCTTTATCTTATGTGCCAGTAGATTCCCCTTATCTTATGTGCCAGTAGATCCCCCTTATCTTATGTGCCAGTAGATTCCCCCTTATCTTATGTGCCAGTAGATTCCTCCCCCTTATCTTATGTGCCAGTAGATCCCCCCTTATCTTATGTGCCAGTAGATTCCTCCCCTTATCTTATGTGCCAGTAGATTCCCCCTTTATCTTATGTGCCAGTAGATTTCCCCCTTTATCTTATGTGCCAGTAGATTCCCCCTTATCTTATGTGCCAGTAGCCCCCAAAAACACAAAAAACAAACAAACATACAAATAACAGTTATACTTACCTCCAGCGATGCGATGCAGGCCTCTTCTGGCCTGTGTCCCTTGCTGTACCGCTCCGGCGGCGCGATGACGTCATCGCGCCGCCTGCACCAGCCTCTGATAGGCTGCCGGCCTAGTGCTGGCAGCCTATCAGAGGAACAGGGAGGGGACACGCCTCTCCCTGCTCTGCCGCAGCACAGCCATCTGTATCGCCGTCCTGAGGACGGCGATACAGATGACTATGGAGATGAACGCTTCCACAGTGGAAGCTTTCATCTCCCTGTGCCCTGCCGCCGCCGCCCCCACTTGTCACCAGGGCCGCGGCAGGGCACATGCACTACAGAGGGGCCCGTTTACAGAGGCAACAGAGGGGCCCGGAGGGCAATTGCCCCCCTGCCTCCCGGCCCAGTCCGCCCCTGTCTGGATGGGAGCATATGTTGTTCTAGAACCTGAATATATTTTTCTGCATTGATGGTGCCTTTCCAGACATGCAAGCTGCCCAGGCCACACGCACTCATGCAACCCCATACCATCAGAGATGCAGGCTTCTGAACTGAGCGTTGATAACAACTTTGGTTGTCCTTGTCCTCTTTGGTCCGGATGACATGGCGTCCCAGATTTCCAAAAAGAACTTCGAATCGTGATTCGTCTGACCACAGAACAGTCTTCCATTTTGCCACACTCCATTTTAAATGATCCCTGGCCCAGTGAAAACGCCTGAGCTTGTGGATCTTGCTTAGAAATGGCTTCTTCTTTGCACTGTAGAGGTTCAGCTGGCAACGACGGATGGCACGGTGGATTATGTTCACTGACAATGGTTTCTGGAAGTATTCCTGAGCCCATTCTGTGATTTCCTTTACAGTAGCATTCCTGTTTGTGGTGCAGTGTCGTTTAAGGGCCCGGGGATCACGGGCATCCAGTATGGTTTTACGGCCTTGACCCTTACGCACAAAGATTGTTCCAGATTCTCTAAATCTTCGGATGATGTTATGCACAGTTGATGATGATAGATGCAAAGTCTTTGCAATTTTTCGCTGGGTAACACCTTTCTGATATTGCTCCACTATCTTTCTGCTCAACATTGTGGGAATTGGTGATCCTCTACCCATCTTGGCTTCAAGGAGACACTGCCACTCTGAGAAGCTCTTTTTATACCCAATCATGTTGCCAATTAACCTAATTAGTGTTAATTGGTCTTCCAGCTCTTCATTATGCTCAAATTTACTTTTTCCAGCCTCTTATTGCTACTTGTCCCAACTTTTTGGGGATTTGTTGACACCGTGAAATTTTGAATCAACATATTTTTCCTTTAAAATGATACATTTACTCGGATTAAACGTTTGATCTGTCATCTACGTTCTATTACAAATAAAATATTGACATTTGCCATCTCCACATCATTGCATTCAGTTTTTATTCACAATTTGTTTAGTGTCCCAACTTTTTTGGAATCCGGTTTGTATATATCAGAGCATTTTATCTGCATATAAAGCTATTGTAATGTTCTGCCGTGCCAACCATTTTCTCCAGTCTCAGGAAACTTCTAGCAGCTTGAAAAATGTAGCAATAGTAACCCACGCCTGTATTGTGCTCACGATATGTGCATATTACATTGTCGATTTTAGCAATCAAGCAAAATATCGCAAATTCGAACATTGCCCCTGCCGCTCATCAATGTTGACACCATATTTGCCACCCCCACACTATATAATGCCTGTTTATGTGCTCCTCACACAATATAATGCCCCCTTATGTGCTTCCAACACATAATAAGGCCCCCTATGTGCCTTTAACAAAACATGTTAGCATCTCCAAAATGAATACTCATCTAGCCCATGTTCCCACAACTAACAGCAGTTCTCTTAGTGCTCCAGTTTGTCTGACGGCTCGGCGCAGCATGTGCAATGTCTCTTCATCACTCCTGCCAGTGCCAAACCACCAGTCACAGTGAATGGTGTAGCAGGGAGTTCAAGCTCTTTGATTCACCAATGTATTCTACTGTATGTGCATGCTCAGGATGTGGATGCAGTTGAAAGTGGTGCTGGTGCAGGGTAAGCCCCCACTGCTAGGGGGACAGCAGGGGGCCCCCTGATTCACGGGGTCCCATGCATTTGTGTGGTCTGCCCTGTTGTCAGATCTGCCCCTGCCTATAAGAGCCACAGAATAAAAAGAAAAATATACACTAATGTATCATTATACGTATGATCAGACCAAAACCTAAGACACGCTCTACCAGGTTCAGCATAACACAACATTTACACAATATTGATTTGTCATTCAACTAAATACTATAAATTTATCTTTTTTTGTAGAATATAAACTGCAAACCACAGATAATTCATTAGATTATATGAAAGATATATAAGAATACCGGTATCAGTGTTTCCCAGATTACAGGGACATATCAATGGCAAATATAATTTAGTATAAAGATATTTTTGCAAATTTATAAAGTTTTATACACCAGTTTTAATAAAAAACAAAAATATGCAAGAATAACATACGCCAATTTTATTTAGAGACACAGACCTCAAATTGTTAGGTACCTCTTCTGTCAGTCCATGCACTACTAGAATATCAGTTTCTGGTGTAAATTATATTAAATATATTGGGCCGTGAAACTCTATGACCCCCTCCCGCTAATCCCTAGTCACTTTCCTTAAAAGTGGCGAGCGCAGTATACATTTGATAAAAGTTGCACATTTTTGCTCAAAACAATGGCATAAAGCCAAGGATAAATAATATGCTGAAATCTGACTGTCTGTTTGGGAGGTGCTTGGCTGGGGTTCCTTGGGGCCACCAGAGGAAATGATTTTTAGAGTCCACCCTCCATCTTTACAGAACATGTTTGTGTCCACTTTTAATTGCACTGCACACTTTGGAATCATTGTACATACAGGACATATAATTGATAAGATCTAAAGCCATGAGCCTTTTAAGGGCTCCTGTGGGACCCCTATGGGTATATGTAACATTTCAGAGACCATAGCCACTGACCAGAAATTGCATAGGGAAAGAGCAGTAGAGTCTTGTCTAAAACAAAAAGGCAAAATTTCTGACTTACATAGAGTAATACTTAATTATTACAGCTCCAAGAATAACATGCATTTAAAGGGAACTTGTCAACCTTAAAACACCCCCCAAAGTAGAGTAAGTAGTGTTTTGTGGAAGTGGTGTTGAGTGCAATTATGTAATTTTTTATCTTCATTTTCACTTGCATTCTGACATTGTGCTCCAACAAACCAATAGTAAAATGCATTGACAGGACCCCATTCTCTCGAAGGGGTTCTCCAAGGCCAGGAACCCCTTTTGATCTGGCCAGGCAGGGTGCAGGAATGAACAAAAGACAAAGGGGAAGATTTATCAAGACTGGCACTCTCTGCACCTACCTTGATATACTGCCGGAGGATGCACCTAATTTATGAAGAGGCGCACGCTTTGTCATAAATTAGGTGCATCCTGTGCGCCTAACCAGAAATCTACAACAGCTCAGAGCTGCATTAGATTTCTGGTTTCATTTACTCCAGAAAACTGGGGTAAATTAAGCTAAATTTGTCTTTGTGGCTAACCATGCCCCCTTCCATGCCCTTGCTACACCCCCTTTTAGAAAAGTGGCGAGTATAACGAAAAAGGGGAAAATCCACAATTTTTTTAAAAGTCGCACCTGTGACTTTTTAACGCCACTTTTCAGGTGTAAAAGGAATGATAAATCCCCCCCAAAGATTTACCAGTCACTGATAAATCCAGAGCCAAGTCCCTTTCTCCTCCACTTCCGGTCCCCACTGGAACGAACGTGTGACGTGCCGTGACTGCCGTCTATACACACACAACACTGCTTCTGCCCACTCATTTGCCTTAGCTGTGGCAGCAGCTCATGCCATGCCTGCACATGTCACTGCTGAGGCCACCAATCGGCCGGCATTGGTGACGTGTGTGCAGGCAGCACCTCACACTTTCGTTCCCAATCTGAGCACTGGTGATAGGTAAGCCTTTTTTTTTAATCCTTCACCCTGCCTGGAAATATCAGAAGGGTTTCCCAATTTCTTTAATGGAACCCTTTAATGGAATTAGCACTCAACCATTGAAGGTACTGGATAAGACTTCATTAGATTCTAGGCGGGTGGTCAAAAGCCTCACAAAAGAAAATTGCCCACAGCAAATATAGGTAAAGGGGTCAACCAGAATTAGAAAAAGCGGTCTGCTTTTTTCCCAGAAACATGAACACTCCTGTACATGGTCTGTGCTAGGTATCACACTTCTCCCTTATTCACATAAATGAGCTGGAATACCAGACAGAGTGCATGAACAGTGGGTAGTAATTGGTTTTATAATCCCGCACCCCAACATCAACTTAATTGTTTGTAAACATGAAGAATAAATCATTGCATTCCATATTACTTTGTATCAAGCTCCCATTATAAAGCCAGAGACCAGTATTAGTAGTATTCTGCCAATAACAGAGACATTGAAAACTGGTGTGTAAGAAATAAAACCCCCAAATGACACTCAATAAACTCTTAGCCTCATTACATTGATCCACTTTCATACTTAAATGACTATCCGTCTGCAGGTCAGATTCCTAAGTACAAGGTTTATAAAATATTCATATAACCAATGTGGCTGGAAGTTTTGTGGTCTGTTTGAAAAGTTCCATTTGAAGAATTTATCTCCCTCACCAGTTCAGTAAATATTGTATATTAAAAAAAGTAAAAGGTCACCTAACATGAAGGGTTTTGCCTTTTATACTTCAAACTTCACAAATAAGTAACGTTTTTGAGAGAAAGATGCAAAACAGACTTTCAGCTAATAATCCCTGCGCTGCAGTAAAACCACTTTCCTCCACAAGTGGCTGATAATATATTAGAATAGCTTTTACTCAGCTGGATAACATTTATTAATATAAAGTGAGTCCCATCAAAGTCTGACAAGCTTTGGAAATGATCACACTAAATGTATGTACAAAGACAGGATAACGCTGAGTAACTGTAATCACACTATGTATGACTAATAACAAGTCAACAGACCAATACCTTCAGTGGTATTGACCACCACCCACCCCCAATCCCCCCTCATCACTCAAAAAATAGAGAGAAGGAAATTGTGGTGGAAATACATACCCTATGTTAGAGACTACTCTATAAGCAGGGGAGTATGGGGTTAAGAGCTAATTGCAATGTATCCTGGGAGATGCCGGTGCTTAATATGTTTTTGCCCACCGACTTTTACATTTTAAAAAATAAAGCAAATAAAAAATGAACCATTCGCATTGTAGCTTACATTGCAAAACCATGTTATTTTTATTTTTTTAAAGTGCAGGCAGTATTTTCATGCAGCTTTTCTGCTTACTTAGGGTACTTTCACACTAGCGTTAAACTTTTCCGGCATTGAGTTCCGTCCTCGAGGCTCAATACCGGAAAAAAAAGCTTCAGTTATATCCTAATGCATTCTGAATGGAAAGAAATCTGTTCAGGATGCATCAGGATGTCATCAGTTCAGTCACTGAACGGCGTTCTGGCCGGAGATAATACCGCAGCATGCTGCTGTATTATCTCCGTCCAAAATTCCGGAACACATGCCTGAATGCATTAAAAATACCACAATGACGGATCCGGCATTCCGGTCTGCGCATGCTTGGACCTTTAACCCCTTAAGGACGAAGGGCGTACATGTACGCCTTCGTCCGCACTTTAAAGATGGCGCCCGCTCCCGCACGGAGCGGGCGCATGAGCTGCGGGTAAATGCTTGATTCATCAAGCTGACACCCGCAGCTCATGTCCGCGACCGGCAGCGATGCCGATCGCGGACATTTAACCCTCAGATGCCGTGGTCAATCCTGACCACGGCATCTGATCGCGCAAAACCGAAAGTTTCACTTTCGGTTTTGCTCGGCTCCCTGATGGCCACAAGGGCAGCCGGAGCATGCATGTAGTACCCTAGGTTTCTGTGAATGAAACCTAAGTTACTACACAGTATTCCTATGGAGCCTATGACTGTAATAGGCTCCATAGGAAATATGCGATTTTCTCATATATTCCAATGCTATTGCATTGGAATATATGAGAATAGCAATCTGATGATTGCATCTTATAGTTCCCTATGGGAACTATAAGAAAGTGGTAAAAAAAAAAAAAAAAAGTTTAAAAAATAAAAATTAAATAAAAAAATATAAAAATTCAAATCACCCCCTTTCCCCAAAATGAAAATAAAATAAATAAAAAAATTACACATAATGGTGTCGCAATGTGCGAAAACGCCCATACTATAATAATATTAAAAATATTCACCATACGGTAAACATAAAAATGGAAAGAAAGCGTCCAAATGGCTAATTCGCCATTTTTGGACGCTTCATTTCCTAAAAAAATGAATAAAAAGTGATCAAAACATCATACGCACCCCATAATGGTATCAATTAAAAGTTCAGATTGCCCCGCAAAAATGAGCCCCTACACTGCTCCGTACGCATAATTACAAAAAAGTTATAGGGGTCAAAACATGGCGACAAAAAATAAAATAAAAAAATTCCCACTTTTAATTTTTTTTTCACTATCAAAACGCAAGAAAAACTATACATATTAGGTATTGCCGGATTCGTACTGACCTGAAGAATAAAATTAACCAGTCAGTTTTATCGCAAATCAAACGTTGTAATTTAAAAACCCGTAAAACTGTGGTGAAATTGCTTTTTTTTTGCAATTTCACCCCATTTGGAATTTTTTTCCCGTTTCCCAGTACATCACATGCAAAAATAAATGGTAGCGTTAAAAAGTACAACTTGTCCCGCAAAAAATAAGCCGTCATATGGCTATGTGAGCGGAAATATAAACATGTTATGGCTTTAGGAAGGCAGGGAGCGCAAAACAAAAACGCTAAAATCCCAAAACCCCCGGTCCTTAAGGGGTTAAACATGTAAAAAAAAAAATAAATACCGGATCCGTTTTGCCAGATGACACCAGAAAAACGGATCCGTTATTGCAATGCATTTTTCCAGTCTGAAAAATGCCTGATCAGTCAGAAAAAATACATGAGTTGCATACAGTTTGCCTGATCAGGCAGGGAGTTTAGGCAACGAAATTGCCTGCCAGAATCAAACAACGCAAGTGTCTAACTACCCACACAAACCAGCTGGTATGCTAACAGCCTTAGAAACCAAGTAGCATTCAACTTGCCAGCCAGGACAGTTTTAAGAGTGGGCAATCTGGGAAATTCCCATGGTTGCCTTTTCCCTAATGAGGCCCTGAAAGGGAAACCTGAATGTATAGTGAAAAAAAAACATTCTGCTCTATAGTTAACTACAGTAGTCAGACAGAGTGCTCATTTACGCGTTGCCATTACACCTAGAGGCTCTGCTCTCTCTACAACTGTCACGCCCTCTGCACTTTGATTGAAAGGGCCAGACAGTGTAAAAGTGATCATGCCCCTTGCCCTGTCAAAGTGTAGAGGGCACGGTCGTTGCAGAGAGAGCAGCGACTATAGGTGTAACGACAACGCCCCCGTTGCTCCTAGAGGCTCATTTGCATATATTTAAACGTCATTTTTCTCAGCAGTGCGGGCAAATATGAACATGGGACCAACACAGATGCCTTCAGCTGCCAAGTGCACATGTAACAGATCAGTCAGTTTGATAGGTACTAAACTGCTGACAGATGCCCTTTAAGGTAGTGTTATCTGGATGGTAGGTTAGCGTTAGGTCCCGTGCCACATTGAAAGATCTTGACGGGGTGGCGGGCTCTGGTATGTCCTTGATATATGAATATATTGGCGAACTGTCTCATTTTTAATATCAGCGTTAGGGTTTAGCCATATATTGTCAATTGCATCTACCATTGTAGTGCACTATTTTCAGTGATTTTCTGTTTTTATAGCCCCATCTGCACATTTGTCTTACATGTGGTCCGTTGCGGGCATCCTCCATTGTATGCATTTTTTGCTGGGGATTGCTGATGACATGAGCAGGATTTGCTCCCCCAGTTAGAAATGCGCAACAGCATATGGGGTCTTGGGCATTTTCTGCTTTTAAAACCTGTGTAGGATGTATTTGTGCTACATGTGGTCTGCTGCCAGCATCCTCCATTATATGCATTTTTGCTGGGGATTGCTGTTAGCAACGGATCACATGGGCAAGATTTGCTCTCCCGGGTAGAAATGGGCTACAGCATTTGGGGTCTCGAACCTCTTTTGCCATTTAGACCAATTTATTCCATGATTTTGTTTGTACATGCATGCCTGGAGGTGGGGCAACCTCAGGTTTGAATGTGCATTGATTTTGATCTATGGGTAACATTCAGGTGCACCCAGGCAGCCTGAGTCACATGAGCCTGTTATAGGTGGGACTCACAGCCTCCACCCTCCTCCCATTGTATGCGTGACTTCACGCTGGAGGTAACTCGGAGCTGCTGGCTCTGTGTCGGACTTTATGTACTATATGACAGCTCTACTAGGACTATATACAGTATGCATGTGGACACTGTAGGGGAATACCATTTTATTTTTATTGGCATTTTATGTTTGTAAAGAATGCAGGGACAAGGCACTAACTAAATAGAAAGCAATTGTCCCTAATGCATGACCACTTGTTACTACCAAAATAAGATTGAGTTAAAATATCTAGAGCTATGTAAGGTCTCTATTGTCTGCATATGCAAGAAGCATAACCACAGCTTTGTTATCTGTGTAGGAGCTGAATATATTTACTATAAATACTTGCAGTATGATTAGTTTCTACACTGATCAGTAAGAGAACATAGGAGGCTATGAGAGAACACTGGAATTCAGAAGAAAACACAAAAAACACAAAGACTGTACAATGGACAAACTTTTCCTAAAATTATACTAACCCTTAAAAGGGGTATTACCATTTTGTAAATCAACCTTATTTTGATAGGATATGCGGTCATTTTATGATCTTGGGTTACTTTAATATTTGTTTTCAATTATTTTTACTATTTACTTGACATACACACTGAATACCGTGAAAGAAAGAAGAAATATATATATAAATCACAGGTATTAGTTTTCTTAATGTTGAAAATGTCCTAAATATTTCCTGTGGGCATTTATTTATTCATATAGTACAAAAACTATTTTTGATTCCAGACTGTTTTTTTAACCTCCTGGGGGTATGTTTCCGGCAAGAATTTTGTACCCAAAGCGCTACAATCTTCCGGAGCTGCAGCCGGAAGTTCCCGCCGCTCTCCGGAAATGCACATACGGACAGCACACTGTGTGCTGTCCGCATTCATGCCTGCCCCGTTCAAATCAACCCATGGTAATCCCGAGTGTGGTTCGGGGTTACTGCTGATTGCAGTGTAGTTAACCACGAGCCGGATTACTGCTAAGGAGGTTAAGTGAACCATCTAAAAACATATACCAGCTCTATTATAAAGAATCCATGCAAACATCCCCAGTGATCTAGGGTGGTGAGGGTGTTGGTGTAAACATCTCTGGTGGTCTAAGTGGACTACAGAGTTGAAATATTTCTGGTGGTTTAGGGCAGTGAAAGTAACATTGAAAGACTCCCTGGTGGTCTTGGTGGTGAAAAGGTTAATTGAGATTAATAGAATAATAAAAAGGTAAATGGGGTCATCCTTAGTGGTCTAGTTTAGTAAACTGTTTAATAGCACCACCTCTGTGAACTAAGACAGAGAAGTGGTTTTCCCACTATAATTTTTTTTTATCTCTCCTGTCGCTCCAAGGACCTGATGCCTGAGGGTGCCTAAAGGTCCCTTTGGTGCACAAGATGACACCAATGTTATAAATGGTGCATGGTGTGGAAGGGGGGCTAGTTACAGTTTTGCATCCAGGCTTAAGTTAGCCCCACCTGTAAATGGTCAGTCCCACCTGGTTTGGGGCATTCCCAGGGCAGGGCCTGTTTCTCCTGAATTTACCAACTGCCAATTAACTTCAGACCCACCACTCCCTAAACTCACTAAGGACCATCTTCCCAGCAAAAATACACAGTGTGCACCAAGCTTGGAGCCAAAACCTCCTTCCTTATATTGTACTGTACGTCATATACTGTACACTACAGTAGCACATCAACATAACGTTACCTCTCCTCCTCATCTGCCAGCTTGGCCAGCCAGGCATGGCCAGTCAGCCAGGGATCAGTGGTGCAGGCCTGTCCAGTTGTGATTGAGAGTGTTGTCAATAGTGACTCTGACTTCCAGCACAATGGATACCATTGTGCCAAAAGTCAGAGTCACTATAGTCAACACTCTCCCTCCCTGCTTCTGCTGCTTTCCAGAGATGAGCACAGAAACAGCAGGTGCAAGGGAGACAGGAAATAATTGCCAACAGTCCTAAATTTGCAGGGACTGTCCCTAATTTTTAAAGACAGCCCGAGCAAATTCGGACCTGAAAATGAGTGGGGCTAACATGAGAAGTCCAGCACAGTCTGGGCGCTTTCCTGAGAGCGTGGCCTATTTTAACCCAAATTTACCAACAGCAAAGTCAGTAAGTATGGACAAACACAGTTGAAACTATTGCTGCCGCTAGGGGTTCCTCTGCCAGGAGGCCCAGCGCAAGCGCTCCATCTAACCTATAGTTAAAGTGGCCCTGGTCCAAAGGATGCAAACACAGTTGAAAATGGTTCCACCACCAGCAGGTGCAGGGCATTTGTGTCGATTGTCTTATGGTAAAAGTGGCTAACAAATCAGCTAAATTACTACTAGTTTACAACAATTACAACAAAAATGTATTCATTTTTCATACTTATTTAGCAAACAGCATTAAGATATTAATGTGATCTATGCCATAGACCGAAGAACAAAACTGATCTACGAAGATTTGTAACATACTGTACGTACTAGAACATTTAGACTAGCTGTGCAATGTAATGCACATATACATGACATTGAAGACACAAGTTGTAAAAAATTTCAATTTGGTCCCTGATCCGAGATCCTGGGTACCACAACGATACCAAAGTACTGTCTGTAGACATAATGTCGGTGTATGGTCACACCCGTAGATTCTGCACTCTGTCACTCATATGTGTGTGCTCTCCGTACAGCCGCAGTCCTCAAGAGCTTCGCTCAGGGATTAAATACAGGTAATTACAAAGCACAACATAAAACCACTAGAGATCCCCCCCCATTACGAATCTACCTGGACAGTAGAGTGCCGTCCACTTAGCCTCACCCCGTGTCATGTACCTGTTATAATGTTCTTAATGTCCTCAGGTAGCAGATGAGTCATTGTGAATGGCTAGTTTCGCCTGTATAATGCGATATTTCGAGAATGAATAGCTGGCTTGTAGTTTTTACACTGTACATGAAAACAGGGAAGTAAAATACAGAGAGGAAGAAAGAACAGGCTGCCGTGTACTTGCAGAGTTTAAGGAAGTAAGTGGACAAATCAGCCGGTTTGTCCTTACCTCCTCCCCCTAAGCCGAAAGCACATAATTGTGTAATGAATTACTGAAAATGCTTCTTTTTATTCTTCCTGTCCTTCAAACGTGAACAGAAGCATCAGTCAATCATGGCAGCTCCATGAAAAGGAAAATGTCTAGGATATAATATGACGATCAAAGATTATAAAAGATATAAGTGCATGCTATCAATAGTGATATGTTTTGTGGGAAAGTCTAAGATCATACTTTATGTCATCCCAGGCGCGGACTGGCCCACAGGGGTAGAGGTGAATCCCCCGGGCAAGGTGGGCCCCTAGTCTCCCACCCCCTGCGCAAGTGGCACATAACACTGTAGACTTACTGCACTACATACATATATTCAGTGTACAGCACCTCAGCCAGCCTATGTTCACATAAAACACTGACGGATTATTAAAGAAACTCCCCAGTTTATTATAACAGACACGATCAGAGCTGAGATGACTTCTAGGTATAGAGGAAAGCTGCCAGTGTCCTCTTCCCCAGGACCTACCTTCGCAAAGTCGCTGCAGGGACCCCCATATGTAATTATCTAGTAGCGTCTTGCTGCTGTGTGAGCAGGTAATATTTGAATGTATCCGTACGGTGGGCCCTCAAAATAAATTTTACTTGTGGTCCCTAGGCACCCCAGTCCGACACTGTGTCAACCAATGTGCATAAAAATGTGTAGGTGAACAGATAAAAAGTGTGCACAGGATGCATCGCAAGCGCGAAAGAAGGGTCCCCAACATTCTTCAAAGGGATATTACCATCTTGTAAGTAGATATGCCATCATTTTATGATCTTGGGGGTAGGGCCCCTGGGACACTCAATGTTCCTAAAAATTAAGAAAATGCAGGGCTAATTTAGCACATCAGTCTTTTTCACCCCAGCTGTTTTGAAACTACAACTCCCAGAACCCTCCATTCTCTTCTATGGGAGTTACTAGAACAGCTAAGGAAGTATTCACGCTGAGAGTTGCGGAGTGCCAAAGCATAGCAGCACTCCAGTCATCCACAGCTCAGAGAGCTGCACTGTAGCCCCGTTCCAGTGAATGAGCCACACTGCGATTCCCTGTACAACCAGGTCTGTGGGAGCACAGCTGTGCAGGGAAAAGCCTAAATCAGCATGGTAGCCCTTTTATTCTCAAAAGTGATAGACTATCCTAGTTGTATGCCTCACTTTACCTCTTTAAAGGGGACCTGTAACCTCCCCTGATGTCTAACAACTACTTGTGTCCTCGTGTAATAACAATTGTGAAGCATCTATTCTTATGAGATGATGTTGTGCCATTCCTTTATTATTCCTTAGAGAGGTTATGAATAAAGTCTGCAATGAGGGTCCAGATGGGTGATACCAGTTGGAGGGGGGGGTGTCCCTGCACAGTCTGACACTATCCAATCAGCTCTGCCAGTGCCAGACTGTGAAGGACACTCCCAATTGTTAACAGCCACCTGGGCCTTCATTGCAAACTGCTAGCAATTCAATCAGCAATTCAGCAACTTCTAGCAGGAATAATAAAGCAATGGCACAACATTGAGTCATAAGAATAGATGGTTTAGAAGTGTCATTACATGGAGAATGCAAGTATTTACTAAAATAGATGTATCAGGAGAGCGGACGGGTCCTGTTTAACCAACCAGGCCTGAAGATCCTGCAAGGGCATTTGCTGTACCCTGGCTTTCTCCACAGCTTCTGCCAGGGATATAGACTGGATAGAGTTGGATGGGAGTTAAAGGATCTAATGGTGGCTCACTCATTAAAAATACATCACTGGGAGGATTCTTTAGGCAACACATCTCCATAATCCTGGTAACACTCCCGTTGGTCCTACAGGCTACTTTGCATATATTAAAACATAATTTTTCTCAGCCATGCGGGCACATATGTACATGGGACCAACACAGATGCCTTCAGCTGCCAAGCGCACAGGTAACAGGTCAGCCAGTGTCATAGGGTACAAATCTGCTGTCCTTTAATGGGCTCACAGTTTTATTCTCTCTTCAGATACAAAGTTCTAAATTCTAGGGAGTTTCATTAACCGTTGCATTGTGATGACCGTTACATTTAAAGGTGCCCATACACATTACGAGTCACTGAACAGTAAGGATAAAATGATAATCAAGATCCACATCCCCAAAATATCACATTTAACTGAAATTGTGGAGCCTAAAACATAACTTTTAATAAATAAGAATAAAAAGGTCAACCAGACCAGATAATATCACAAAAACAGAGGATCCAAACCAAACCAAAAAAAAAAGAGGAACCACTAGCAATAGGGTAGGGGTAGAATGAGAGACTGGGCAAAGGAAACAGGTTCCCTTGACCCATGGCTCTTCGATTAAAAGGACTGACTGTAATGAGACCACTTTTATATTTCACATCAGAGGGAGCAACAGGTCATATGCAGACAGACTCAGATTTGAGGGGAAAACTTGTCATTACTGAGAAGCCCAAGATTGTATTTTTTTTCACCAAAATGTGAAAAATAAATGTGAATCCACACAAAATGTGCAGAACGGCGAGTCCTATCACAAGTCTTCTCCAAAAAGCGGAGATTATTATTATTATTATTTATTATTAAAGCGCCATTTATTCCATAGCGCTGTTTATATGAAAAGGGGTGTACAAACATAATACAGACAATTGCAGTAAGCATGAACAAGACGGGTTACAAACTGGCACAGAAGGATAGAGGGCCCTGCCCGTGAGGGCTTACAATCTACATGGTATGGGATAAGAACACAGTAGGTGAGGGTGAAGCGGGTCATGGTGGTATAGAGGCTGCGGAGTCACCGGTTATAGGCTTGTCTGTAGAGATGGGTTTTCAGGTTTCTTTTGAAGGATTCCACTGTAGGTAAGATATGTTGGAGTTCCAGAGAATGGGGAATGCACGGGAGAAATCCTGGAGGCGAGTGTGGGAAGAGGTGATAAGAGGAGAGGAGAGAAGGAGATCTTGTGAAGATCAGAGATTGCATGTGGGGATGTATCGGGAAAGTAGCTGAAAGCCATGGGACTCTATGAGATATCCCAGGCCGAAAGTGTAGATAGAGAAGAGCAGGGGTCCTAGGACAGAGCCTTGCGGGACACCAACAGAGAGGGAATGAGACTAGGAGGTGGTGTGAGAGTGGAGACCCTAAACGTCTGCTCTGTGAGGTATGATGTGATCCAGGAGAGGGCCAGGTCAGTGATGCCTAGAGATGAGAGAGTTTGTAACAGAAGATGCTCTGATATCTTCTAAACCACTATGCCAGAAGGCCTTGCAAGGGTTAGGGACCAGTACTAAACCATCCCCTGCTAAAGCTATGAAAGGCCTCCTATGCCAAAGTGTTTGGAACTGAATGGCTCACCCCAAAAGAAGACCAAGGGGTTCTGTGGTGAGGAACCCAATGGCCATTTCCTCTGCAGATTGTCAACAGAGCATAAGGCCTCTGCATCCCTAAATCCTTGTTATCTAAAAGTAAAGTCTCACATATATAAAGTATTTTTTGCCCTATAAGACGCACCAGCCCATGAGATGCACCTGGGTTTTAGAGGAGGACAATAAGAAAAAAATGTTTTTTATTAGTAGTCAGATAAGACCCCCAATGTTAATCAGACCTCAGCTCACAGCCTCAATCAGACCCCCAATGTTAATAAGACCCTCAATCAGACCTCAGATCAGACCCCCGATGTTAATAAGACCTCAGATCAGACCCACAATCAGACCTCAGCTCAGACCCCAAGGTGAATGACTCCCAATGAGACCTCAGATCAGCCCCCATGCCTCAGATCAGCCCCCAATGCCTCAGATCAGCCCCCAATAACTCCGCTCCTCATAATGGAAGCGCTCATTAGTATTCACCCCATAAGACGCAGGTACATTTTCCCCCACTTTGGGGGGGGGGGGGTGTTGCATCTTATAGGACGAAAAATGTGGTATATTCATCTCTGAACCAGGAATACTAGTGCTAGACAGCCCTCTTCTCAGGATCAGCGGAGTCAAAGCAAATGAACTAATATCAGTCTAACATTTATGACTTATTGAATTATGTGTGTGCGCCATAAATGTGCGTGATGGTAAAACCTCTTGAATGCTGCAGTATATCACCCTTACATTCTGATTATAAAACTCAAACTCAGGTCAAGTAGAAGACAGGTCTATAACTTTCAGAAAAGACACATGGATGTGGTAGGTTTTTGTTTTTAGCAGACCCATAGAAATGAATGGGTCCGTATTCAGTCGGCAAAAAATGCGTATCGGACACGGATACAAAATACAGTAGTGTGCATGAGGTCATAAGAAGGAGGCAAGATGGCTATGAATGGAGAAAATATTTGAAAACATAATAAGCCAATAAGAAGTCAGCAATACAGCTAAGTAACCATTTAAGATTGGAAATAATTACTACAGTTGTCTGAGATGCATTTCTGAAATGATAATCCTCACTTGTAGATAGAACAATTGAAATGAATACAATGCCCAGTGAGGGTAATAGCTGTTTAAGTCCACATAAATGTAATAATAGCAAAATGAATGGATGATAAGGACCATTAGTCCCACCTAAGTGCTCATAAATAAAAGATTGGCCGTCCCAGGGATCCTGATTAAAATGTTTATAACAATGCTGAGCAACATTAGATGGTTGCAAAACCTAATTACTATTTAAATGGCATCTTATTGAAAGTGTTTAGGTTTTACTTATTACAGTATTATATCCATGATTTCTTTAAAGAAATATTGTCTCATTACACTCAATAGGAGAACCACATATATTTTATGGTCTGTATACAGGATTTAAATGAATTACCAATTTTCAAATATCGTTTAAGATATTCCAGAGGCGAGTCCTTCGTTCAGGACTTAAAGGGGTATTCCATTTTATGGTTTAAATTTGTTGTTTATATAACAGGATCTCATATAATTTTATAGTATACATATATTTAAAACTCGCTGGTATACCTTTCTTATAGTAGGCAGTTGGCTCCTATATGCACAGTAGAAAGGTTAGCCCATGGATCAGTCCTGTGTAATGTATCCATGGCCTATCTGAAACATGGCATCAGTCATGTGACATCCTACATGAGTAAGCAGCATAAAATATATGTACTTGGTCAGCATAAAGGACACATCCATGTCATAACTAAATAGAACTAGTAGTGGAAAAATTATTTTTATTGTTGCCATTAAAATAACGACCTCACTGCGTGTATTTACATGGCTGCCTCTCTCTAGGCAAGCTGCAAAATGGCTGCCTGTCTCTAGGTGATGTTGTCATGTTGTTAATAATGTTAAGTGTATCAAAAACAAACACAGCACACACAGAGAAGGCACAGGAAGTACAATTAGAGACCTGCTTCTATGCAGACACTGACAGACAAGCTGAGGTGCTGCTGCAGGTAGTAATAGTGTACACGCTGTATATGGTCTGCTCCTCAGTATACTACTATTCTGCTGTTAGATACCTTGGCAGTTAACCAAGTTCCAGAGGTCACATGACACGTGTGATGGTCATATGACTGATGCAATGATTAGTCCTATTCTGCTCTCCTATGGATCCATTAACACAGGACTAAAATGGGCCATACCTTTTTTTCATTAGAGGTAGGCTACTGCCAGGGCCGGCGCGTCCTATAAGCGGACTAGGCCGCCGCGTAGAGCGCCCCTTGGCAAGGGGCGCTGCTAGGAGCGCCGGCCCTGCCTCATGCTGCAGCCGCCCGAGCGCTCTGAATTGAGCCTCAGACGGCTGCAGCACTGCCCGGGCTGGCGCGTCCATGAGGACACACCGCCCGGGCTCAGCATGAAGAGAGGAGCTGACAGGAGGGAAGCGCTCAGCGCTCCCTCCTGTCAGTCCATTGTAGCGCGGCCGAGCTCTTTATGGCCGCGGGTACAGGAGCATGTGTCTCCTGTACCCGGCCGGACTGACATGAAGTGCGCACACACTGTGCACTTCCTGTCAGTCCGTCAGAGTACAGGAATCTAAAGCTCCTGTACCCGTGGGACCATAAAGCGCTCGGCCACGCTCATTACAGGCGGGGAGGGAGGGGGAAGAATGACAAGAGGGGGAAGAATGACAAGAGGGGGAAGAATGACAAGAGGGGGGAAGAATGACAAGAGGGGGGAAGAATGACAAGAGGGGAGAAGAATGACAAGGGGGAGAGAATGACAAGAGGGGGAGAAGAATTACAAGAGGGAGGGAGAAGAATGACAAGGGGGGAAGAATGACAAGAGGGGGAGAAGAATGACAAGAGGGAGGAAGAATGACAAGGGGGAGAAGAATGACAAGAGGAGAGGAAGAATGACAAGGGGGGGGGAGAGAATGACAAAAGGGGGGAAGGAAGAATGACAAGAGGGGGGGGGAAGAATGACAAGAGGGGAGGAAGAATGACAAGGGGGGGGGGAAATGACAAAAGAGGAGGGGTGAAGAATGACGGGGGGGGGGGGAGAATGACAAAGAAGGAGGGGTGAAGAATGACGGGGTGGGGGGGAGAATGACAAAGGAGGGGGGGGGGTGAAGAATGATAAGGGGAGGGGGGGCGGCAAACTTTTCTTTTGCCTAGGGCGGCAAAAATCCTCGCACCGGCCCTGGCTACTGCTCAGATATAATGAAGGTCTGCGAGAAAAAGGTTAAATACATTTATATTAGGAAATTATATGACTTCTTATTTTCTATACAAAAAGGCAATCATTAAAACAGTAATTCCTCTTTAAATAGATTAGGGACAGTGGAGAACAGTTCTAAAAATGTGTCTCTCTGGAGGACCCAGACTGCTAACATGTTACACTGGCCTGATTTCAATGTGTTCTATCCTCTGGGATGGTGCTACAGAGGAATTAAAAACACTTGCTGACAGATTAGTCTGCAGATTGCAATTGATCACGGGAGATCTAATCTGTGGGGTGCATAGAAAGCAACAAAAAAACAAATGGGTGAGATGACCTTCTTACAGGTCCACGCCAATACCAATATAATTGTGTAAAATTTTTTTAGTCCTGTTTATTTAAAGTACTCAATTCATACTTTTCAAAATTGCTAGGTATCAGCTACTGTTCAGAATCTTTTGCGGTCTCACACTGAGGTCCCAAAAGCCCATCTGTCACATAAAAATAATGGCGGTATTATAAACGGCAGGGACAATTACTGGGTCAGGTTTTTCAAATAAGTCACAGGAAGAGTACTGCATATTGACATAGTGGTCTGGAGAGTGAAATTGCAGCCCAACGTTAAAAGCCATCTATCAGCAGGATCAAACCTATTAAACTATCCTAAATGACCAGTAGGGCTGACATGGCTGAGTAAAACCATGCCTTGCATCCCCAGATCCGTTACTGAATTTAGGAAAAATAAGTGTTTTTAAAAAACACTCAACTCTGCTTCCCTGGACACTCCCTCTTCATTTGATTGACAGGGCCAGGTGTCCATGGGAGAGGGAAGTTTCCAGGGAAACACAGTGTAATAAGTAAGGTGCACCAAGTAGCTAGTGCTTCTCACTTTGTACAATCATAGCTGTGATGGAATGTGTCTTTTTTTGGGCTTCCCTAGTGTCTCTTTCAGCCATATTATTCCCTGTTTCAGCTGCACAGCTAGATGCATTTCTCTCACAAGCAGTGGGCATCTCTGAGAAATCTGCCAGCACTGTACTGCTGTGACGTTTGGAACTGACTGAACTCACTTATAGATACACAGGAGCCTCCTATAATCTTCAAAAGCTGTGTAGAAGCAGTTATTTTATCAGAATCTCAGCTAGCTCTGACATGCCCCCACTCCCGATCTGCTGTTTCTGTTACTAAGAATGAGTCTTGCCTGAACCGCAAATTAGGTGGAAGTGAGACCCCTAGTGGCCATGAATTTACAGCTTTTTTCAGGTGGGCGCAGTCTTATTTTTAAATAAAGTGGTTTAGAACTTTGCAATTTACACTATTCTCTATTAAATGAAATTCAATTGTGTAAAAGTACGATGACTATTTAAGGCATCATTATTTTTGTAACACTTATATGACTGCAGCAATGGATTAGGGGAAACAAGGTTTTATTTTTTTAATCAGCAGGGTCAGTTCTACCAGCCATTAAGAGCTTATTGATCCTTCTGACAGATGCCTTTTAATTTAAGTAATCTCAGAAGTAGTTTAAATGCTATGTACACCTTCAGATGCAATTTATATGACTGCATTTTACTCATTTTGGGCTAAAATCATGGTCTTTGTTAAAACTATTGAGACAATCTGTCACAAATGGTTAACTGTTTTTTAATCTGTGGGAATCCTATTTTTAATTTCATTTTGTGCCAGTCAGCTAATAACCCTTATCTATAAATTACATAAACACTTAGTTAAGCCACATTCTTATCAGAAAAATAAGGATTTAACTTTAATGAGTGTTTGTAAGGTCAGAGAGCAGAGATAAGTAGCCCGTCAGCTCCCCAACTGATGGAAAAGAGAGAGAATCCAGAGGCTGCTATTAGAGCATCTCAGCTATGTACAGAAAAAAGGGCTCCATATTTTTAATAAAGACCAATTGAAAAAAAGATTTTTACCTTATAAAGAGTGCAATGCAATAATAAATAAACGATACGTCATATCTTTAAAACGAGAGTGCGGCGCAGCGGGGGTTAGTAGGAACAGGATGTCTGCTGAAATCATTCAGCGGGAATCCTGTCACAACGCTGGGGGGGGGTTTTGTGACCCCCCCGTATCGGCTATCGCAGCAAACCACAGGTCAATTTAGACCTCCGGTTTGCAGCGCTTTCTGCGATCTCTGATCCCCACGGTCTGTGACCGCAGGGATCAGAGACTAAATGTTCCCCAAGTGTTATATTTTAATCCCCCCTTGCAGCCCCCAATAATATTGTAGCTGCGGGGGTGCAGGGGGGTGGTTGCGGGCGCCACGGGCGGGCGGTATGGGAAGCCCACCTCCTCTATAATGTTTCCCTGGAGGCTAGTGGTTTTAGCAGAGTGTCAGCACATTCTGACACTCTGCTAAAAACTGTTGACATCTATGTTGCAGATGTCAGCAGTTTTAACCCCTTCCATGCCGCGGTCCGTACGGACCGCTGTATGGAAGGGGTTAACAGGGAGGGAGCTCCCTCCCTCTCCCATAGGGGGGTTACTGTGCCTTTGCAGCCCCCCAACAGGATGGGATCACAAAGGGATGGAGCCCCCCTCCCTCCCATCACCTGCTGCTCTGTTCTGGCAACAGTTGATGGTCACCATGGCAGCAGGATGCTTTCAGAGGCGTCCTGCTTGCCATGGTACTGTAAGTCTAATCAGACTTTTGCTAAAGGCAAAAGTCTGATTAGACTATGTAAAATAAAAAAATACAGTACTATATGGTGTACTGTACTGTATTAGATAGACACCAGATCCACTGGATCTACAAGAACCAAGTGGGTCTGGGTCAAAAAAAAAAAACACATCACTCAATAAAAATAAAAAAAATAAAAAACACTACACATATTAGGTATCGCCGCATCCGTAAAAACCTGCTGTAAAAAACTATCACATGACGTAACCCCTCAAGTAAATACCGTTAAAAAAAATGGTGTAAAAAAAGCCATTTTTTGTCACCTTACATCACAAAAAGTGTAATACCAAGCGATCAAAAAGGCGTATGCCTCTCAAAATAGTAGCAATCAAACCGCCATCTCATCCTTCAAAAAATGAGCCCCTACATAGGACAATGGCCCAAAAAAATAAAAAAAATATGGCCAGGGGTGTGGAATTCCTATCGCCCGACGCCCGGGACATGCAGTTCCGGGCGCCGGGCAAGTACTTTAAACAGTTGTTTAGCCCTGTGCGGGCAAGTAGCAGGGACATGTGGTTGGACAGTAATAGGAGCGGTCATATGCGAGCTGACCGCTCCTATCACTGTCAGCCTGCCCCTGCATCGTGCATATGACCCGTACATAGCACTTCCTGCAGGCGGCCCCCGCTCCTCCCGGCTCCTGTATCGAAGTCTCCGCCCACCTGCCAGCACGGAGCGCACAGCAAGTCAGCACACCGTCTCCAGAGACAAGATGGGAGAAGAAGAGTGAGACCCCACGGCCCCCTGCAGATGAGCGTTCCTCCCGGAGCCTGTCCACATCGCAGCTCCGCTGACTGGGGTTACATAGCATTATACTGATTTATGATGCTATGTAACCCTACAGCTCTGGAATGTGTTGGATAACACTGACAGCATTATGTCAGCGTTATCCAATACATTCCAGAGCTGTAAGGGTTACATAGCATCATAAGTCAGTATAATGCTATGTGACCCCAGTCAATGGTTGCAGATCAGGCTGGGAGCTCAGTTGACAGACTCTGGGAGGAACGCTCATCTGCAGGGGGCCTAAGAGCCAGGGTGTCAGAAATAAAGGTAGTGCTGTCTGTCTTCTGAGGGTCTAGCCCTGCCTGCAATCTGCACTGCAGGTGGCACTTTATAAACTATAACGTCACCCTGTGGCCCCCGCCCCCCCGCACAGTATAACGTCACCCTGTGGCCCCTGCCCCCATACAGTATAACGTCACCCTGTGGCCCCCGCCCCATACAGTATAACGTCTCCTGTGGCCCCCGCCCCATACAGTATAACGTCACCTTGGGGCTGCCCCCGCACAGTATAACGTCACCCTGTGGCCCCCGCCCCCATACAGTATAACATCTCCCTGTGGCCCCCACCCCCATACAGCATAACGTCTCCTTGTGGCCCTGCCCCCATACAGCATAACGTCTCCTTGTGGCCCCTGCCCCATACAGTATGACGTCTCCTTGTGGCCCCCGCCCCATACAGAATAACGTCTCCTTGTGGCCCCCACCCCCATACAGTATACCGTTAGTACAAGTTCAGGACAAGTAGATGGTCATGAGGGACAAGTAGATTGAGCCCCCACTTTAGTCCTTTGACAAGTAGTTTTTTTTTAAATTTCCACACCCCTGATGGCTCTCAGACTATGGAGAAACTAAAACATTATTTTTTATTCTAAAATGCTGTTATTGTGTTAAAGTAAAATAAATTTAAAAAAAGTATACATATTATGTATCGCCACGTCCGTAATAACAATCTATATAAAAATATCACATGACCTAACCCCTCAGGTGAAAACCGTAAAAAAATAAAAACGGTGTAAAAAAAGCCATTTTTTGTCACCTTACATCACAAAAAGTGTAATACCTAGCGATCAAAAAGTCATACGCACCCCAAAATAGTGCCAATTAAACCGTCATCTCATCCCACAAAAATTATACCCTACCCAAGATAATCGCCCAAAAACTGAAAAAACTATGGCTCTCAGACTATGGAGACACTAAAACATCCGTTATAACCTGCTCTATAAAAATACCACATGATCTAACCTGTCAGATGAATGTTGTAAATAACAAAAAATTAAAACGGTGACAAAACAACTATTTCTTGTTACCTTGCTTCACAAAAAGTGTAATATAGAGCAACCAAAAATCATATGTACCCTAAAATAGTACCAACAAAATTGCCACCCTAGCCGTAGTTTCTAAAATGGGGTCACTTTTTTTGAGTTTCTTCTCTAGGGGTGCATCAAGGGGGCTGCCTTCCGTGTGCCCGTACAGCAGTTTACGATCACATATGGGGTGTTTCTGTAAACTACAGAATCAGGGCAGTAAATATTGAGTTTTGTTTGGCTGTTAACCCTTGCTTTGTAACTGGAAAAAAATTATTAAAATGGAAAATCTGCCAAAAAAGTGAAATTTTGAAATTTTATCTCTATTTTCCATGAATTCTTGTGGAACACCTAAAGGGTTAACAAAGTTTGTAAAATCAGTTTTGAATACCTTGAGGGGTGTAGTTTCTAGAATGGGGTCATTTTTGGATGGTTTCTATTATTTAAACCTCACAAAGTGACTTCAGACCTGAACTGGTCCTGAAAAAGTTCGTTTTTCACGCAACGCAGGCCCCATAGAAGTGAATGGGGCTGCGGGAAAATCGCAAGCATCCGCAAGCAAGTGCGGATGCAATGCGATTTTCCTGCATGGTTGCTAAGAGACGGGACCCGATCTTTATTATTTTCCCTTATAACATGGTTATAATGGAAAATAATAGCATTCTCAATACAGAATGCTTTGTAAAATGTGGATTAAGGGGTTAAAAATAAAAAAATTAACTCACCTTAGCCACTTGATCGCGTAGTTGCCGATCTCTTCTGTCTTCTTCAAGCATTAGCTGCCATCTAAAGGACCTGTGGTGACGTCACATCACATGGTCCATCACCATGGTGATGGACCATGTGATTGGACCATGTGATGAGCTCGGTGATGTCATCACAGGTCCTTTAGCCAGGAGCTAATGCTTGAAGAAGACAGAAGAGATCGCAACTACGCGATCAAGTGGATAAGCTGAGTTAATTTTTTTATTTTTAACCCCTTAATCCACATTTTACAAAGCATTCTGTATTGAGAATGCTATTATTTTCCCTTATAACCATGTTATAGGGGAAAATAATAAAATCTACAGAATACTCAATCCAAACCCGAACTTCAGTGATGAAGTCCGGGTTCGGGTCTGGGTACCAAACATGACGATTTTTTCCCACGCATGTGCAAAACGCTTTGCACTCGCGTGGAAAAATCGTGCATTTTCCCGCAACGCACCCGCCTCTTATCCGGGCGTCAAACGTGACACCCGTGTGAAAGAGGCCTAAGGGATTAAAGCTCATGTGCCCCAATGCAAATTCTGTTACAGATCACACACTCCTGCCATAACAATTTATACCGGTGGAAAAGCCTTTTGGTCACCTCAGGGACCAAAAGCTACTGGCACACCCCCTATAGCTCTGACCACGTATAAACTTGTTGTAATGCACATGAATATATGATCTTCAATATAGTACACCCAAGTAAATGAAACTTCATTGGATTGACAATATGAGACGACTTACCTCACATCATGTCTTTATAGGAAAATAACTAGTAGAGACATTATACCGCCATCTATGCCAGCATCTTGCCAATGTGTTTTTAAGTAGCACTGCATGCTTTACCGGAAGTAAACTATAAATCAGTGGGTTTCCATTCAGTTACATTTACTGAGCATGCCATAGGGGTTAGTATATGTAACCCAGAGTACAATTTAAGAATTTTCGCTTACAAATACTATCAGCTTCGCCCAGCAGGCCTCCTTCCTGTCCATTCCGGTTCATCTCTACCGTTACTTGCTCTCAGTATGTTTTATGCTTTATTTCCACTTAAGAATTTCAGGAACATTTTTGTCAGCGTGATTTGGTGTTTATGCAGCTGCGATCACTTTCTAATGTTTTCAACCTTGTAAGATATCTTTGTAAAAAAAAAAAAAATTGTCCTGAAAAAAAAATCGGATGGGAGATGTTGTAAATGATGCTGTGACATTATAACAAAATTTTTCCAAGCTGGAAAAAAATACCATAAATGCTTTTAAAGTATAAATGCATCGGCGAGGTGCTAATCACCATGTGAGGACACAGGATCTACGAGGACGCAGCAATAACACGCTTTATAGTTCTGCAAAGGAAGTTGAAGTGTGTTGTTAATTCGCTGGCAATTATCCATGAAAATTGATTTTTTTCACTTTTTAACTTATGACATTTGTTCCCTCTTCTTTCTAGCCGCTGTTTTGATAGTCCTGTGATAATAGCTGGGGGGCTTTAGTAAAAATCAGTCTGTCCCATTGAAATGATTCATGACAGATTCTTCAGATTCTCTGATGATGAATAGATAATTTATATTATGATTTGATCAAAAAATATTGGGACAGATTTAATATTCAAAAATGTGCTTGAATTCATGCATTTTTTGAGTGTTTAAGACAGTGTTTGCACCTAGTAGAGCTTTGGTTGACATGGAGTAGTACTAGGGCTGCCATAGGGGCACATACAGGGTCGGACTGGCCCACCAGAGTACCTGAGGATCGTTTGGTGGGCTCAAGCTCTGACAATAATGGACCCCTAATAAATCAGGGCCCATAAAAGGGTTGTCTAATGTCAGCAAATTTATTATGTAGAGAAAGTTAATACAAGCCACTTCCTAAAGTATTGTCCATATTGCCTCTTTTGTTGAATGGATTCATTTTTCCATCACATTATACACTGCTCGTTTCCATGGTTACGACCACCCTGCAATCCAGCAGCAGTGGCCGTGCTTGCACACAGTGGTGTATCTTGGTTTTGTGCTGCCCTAGGCGAGACTAAACTCGGGCACCCCCCTAATATAAATTATAAATTATAAATTTAATATAAATTTGACCCAACCCTTCCTGTCAAGGCCAAACCCCTTCCTCTGTAAACCCCACCCCTTCCTATTTAGGCTCCACCCTTTCCTGTTAGACCCATGACAGTGCCATCCACATCCACAGGGCGCTGTACACACACACACACAGGGCACTGTACACACACACAGAGCACTGTACACAGACACACACACAGGGCGCTGTACACAGATACATACCGCACGCACACACAGGCCGCTGTACACACACACATACCGCATGCATAGGGCAATGTACATACTACCGTATATACTAATCCCAGATGGGAAAAGTGGGGGAACGAAAATAAAACTTAACTTTTAATATGCAAATAAGCGCCAAGTAACAAGTGAAAATATTACGCCTAACAGCAAAGCTACAGGGCCTTTGGCCGAAAGCAGATTCAAAGGCTCGGATAGTCTAGCAGACCACCGAGACACAAAAATGACATATTAACAACATAGCAGCATAAATATCCACGACAATGTAATGGAACGTGCTTACCCAATCCTCGGTGTAGACAAAGATGGAGGGGTGGACGACTGGAGATGGCTGCTATGGAGACCATAGGATGGGTGGATGAAGCCAGCTCACGTATGGTCGCTGCAGATATCCAGTACGATGGATGCCAATGTGGGAATAATGTGTGGTGGAGGGGTAGGAGCTGCAAAAGGTCCCTGGTAGACCCTATCAAGTGAAGGGGCCTAGCAGATACCCTACCTACCTACACAGAAGACCCGCCCCGAAAGGGGCGACCCCGTCCGGATCCCTGTCCCTAGAACAGGCGGAGTCCCTAATTATGCCCTAAAGCAAGGAAGAGAGCTCCCATGTACAATAAACCTCACTGTACCTACTACACCAGGACACTCATCCTCACCACCTCCTGGCAGAAGCGCCGCATGGACTTCAGGAAGCTCAGGTCCAGCTGCTTCGCCTTCACCACCACATCCCCGCTGTCCCCGGTCTCCTCCTGCAGCTCCCGGGCCACCTCCTCCGCCCCCTCCGGGTCCCGACACGCCAGGATGACTCGAGCCTGCAGCCTGAGCAGCTCCGCCAAGGCCGCCCTGTGCCGCAGTTAGCCCCCATGATAATTCCCATCTTGCCCCGCATGAGAACGCCACGGCCGCCGCTACCATCAGCGCAGAGGAGCCGGCCGCCATACTGGTTGTGGGCAGGTCCTGGGGGAGAGAAAGTCATCTGCAGAGAGGAGCTGGGGGCGTGGCCCTGACTAGAATGGAGGGCCTCATGGTAGGTAGGAAGAGGCGGAGACTCGTGATGTAAAGGGCACATCAGTCACTCTACAATCAGGCGCAGGTGGGGCGGTGGAGGGAGCGGGTCATGTCACTGGGAGGAGAGATGTTAGTTACTCTGTATATTCTAACCCCCTCTATTTGATCGCGTAGCTGCCGGTTACTGTTCTCCTGTTCTGTCGTCAGCCGGGAAGGGGAAGGACCTTCAGTGACGTCACTGGGTCACATGGTCCAATCACCTGCTTCGATGATGGAAGCAGGTGATTGGACCATGTGACCCAGTGATGTCACTGAAGGTCCTTCACCCCCTTCCCGGCTGAAGACAGAACATGTTATAAGGGAAAATAATAAAGATCGGGTCCCGTCTCTTAGCAACCATGCGGGAAAATCGCACTGCATCCGCACTTGATTGCGGATGATTGCGATTTTCCCGCAGCCCCATTCACTTCTATGGGGCCTGCATTGCGTGAAAAACGCAGAATATAGAGCATGCTGCGATTTTCACGCAACGCAGAAGTGATGCGTGAAAATCACCGAAAATCCGGATTCAGTGCGGGTGCAATGCGTTCACCTCACGCATTTTACCCGCACGGAAATCACACCCGTGTGAAAGGGGCCTTAGGCTAGTTTCACACATGTGGCACAGCAATCTGGCAGACTGTTCCAGCAGAGAACAGCCTGCCAGAGTTCTCTGGATCCGGCATAGCCTGATCATTTCACTTGCTTGCCAGACCCCATTGCCTATACATCCAACTAAATACATATTGTTGTGCCGCAGTGTTGGACTGGGGGGCCTAGGGTCCACCAGTAAAATTAATTCTGGGTGCCCATTGTACAGGTACATGCAAATGCTACCTGTTCAGTGTGTTCACACAGCGGCAGGCAGTAGCAATATACTCAAAATTGATTGATTATGGAGGTCCCTGCCTCGATTTTGAGAAGGCAGTTCAAGGAGAAAAAGGATACTAGTTGGCCTGCCTCTGTGCCTAGAAGTCACCTCAGCCACCTGATGTATCTATGATAATAATCTGCCTATCTATATGTAGTGCAGTCTGTCTACTGTGTCTCTTGTGCAGGGGTGGGGAACTTGGGGCCCACCTTGCTCAGGGGCCTACCAGGGGATTCACCTGTACCCCTGAGGGCCATCCAAGCCTGGTGCTGCATGTGTGAACACAGCCTTACATGATGACTAGAGAGTCGCTTCGTTCATAACTTCGGATTAATATTGTAAGGAGATCCATCTCATTTAACTTCGGCAATTGATTTTTAAAGTGGAAAAACACTTTAAAACTTGAAACTGAAGAACTCTGCTTTGGTTCCGACCGGTACTTCGGCTCATCGAAACCCATACATTCTAATACTGTACGGAGGCGCATTTCCGTACAGTATTAATCCGTAGTTATGAACAAAGCGACTTTGGATGTAACATCCGAAGCGCGCTTCGCTCATCACCAGTGATGACTTTCAGTGTCACTTTTCCAGCAGTAAATAACAAGAACTACCCAGGGTTTATACACAGGAAACTATGAGGCTTTTTTGGTTTACTATTTCTGTAGGTTTTTCACATCCTTCCTTACTGTGATAAGCAGTGTAATGCTATGGAGCCGTTAGCATATACAATTTATGAGTGTAACAGAACACACATTAATTTGCATCTCTCTGGTGTTAACAGCATTACTGAAGGGAGAAAGGTATACATTGATTTAAAAAAAAAAAATCAAAAACAATAATCTGATCTGATGAGAAGCCCCTGAAGATTTGTCGGGCAAAATCAGTTCTTTGACACAGGTTTACCACACAGAATGGTAGGATCCCAGACAATAGAGAGGGATTCACATGGGATTATGGTCATTCCATGTTGATCCTTGGTCAATTTGGTGGGAAATCCTCCCGCCAAAAGTTCTGTTGGTCATTTCTTGGCAGATTCCTTGGGTCAGCAACAAGTAGCTTATTGGTCTACCACTGCCTGGGGTAGTTTAACCTGGCATGGGGACAAGTATTTGATTGGGTCCTGTATGGACCAATAGTTATTTATAGTTGGGGCAGATTTTACCCATGATGACAAGATCTCATTGGTGGTCTGTGGGTAACCAGGTAAATAAATATGTTGGTTTGGAGGGTCTGAGCGCAACTCATCTTGGCTGAAGCTGAGGAGCGTCTGTCCTGCTGTCCCTTTGAAGAGGATCGTCCGTGCGGCTGTGTTCTGGAGATGGAGGCTTTTGTTATAGAGCTGCGTAGTAGTGCTGGTGCTGCGGAAGTGGAGTGGCTGGAGGCCTGTCTTTGTGATTTTCCTGTAGCGGTTCCAATTGATTATGCGCTGGATGTTCCGGGTGCCATTCCCCCTGCTGCTGGTGATGAATCCAACACTCTTCAGTCTGGTGAGAGGCGGTCTGTGCTCCAGAAGAGGAGACACCGGGCATTTACCCCTTCCCCACCTGGTTGGCATAGTCCCGGTGTCCCGCGGTGTTCCTCTACACCCTGGCCTTCAGTGCGATCTGCGGACGTCTCGGCTGTCTTCGCAAGATCTATGGACATGTCGCAGGGAAGGCAGGAGAGATCATTGCCAGTTGCCAGGTTACCAGCTCTTGGCTCCCGGCAATCGGAAGTGAGTCATCGGGCTCAGTAAGTGAGACCTGGCAGAGCACAGGAATTGGCTCCCCGTCTACTTCGGCCTGTATCTACAGTTCCGGATGCCTCTTCTGCGGTGGAAGGGAGGTTCCTTTTAGGCGTGGAATGTCTAGGTCTGGCTGCAGCATTTCAGGATCACTTCAGGACTGGGCAGCTGCATCGCATGAAAGAGCGGTCATCCCTACATCTTCTTCGGCTAGTGGAGTAGTTCTCTCATCTACCTCTCTCTCTTCTGGTCAAGCTCCAGGACTAGTGAGAAGTGAACTGCGGGTGGTGGGGGTGGGAGGTGGATAATGATATTCTGCATGCTGGTCCTGTTCCTGTAGCCCCTGCGCTTGTGTCTGTGGTGGATGTCTCCTCCCTGAACACTTGCCCCAGAATCTGCTCTCCCAGTCCCTCAGGGGCTCAGACGGCGGTGCCCTCAGCATCTGCAGGAACACTGGCTGGTCATTCCGCTTCTGCGTCCAATATGGCAGGAGCAGTATCACAGCAGCAGCAGGGTGAGTGGCCAGCTGCTTCTTTACGAATTCCTTTACTGTCACAGGTGTTGCATGCTTTGAAGGGTCTCCCTTCAGTGACTCTGTCCTCTGCTGTCCCCTCGGCCCCTCCCTGTCCCACTAGGTAATGGTGGGCACTACTAAGGGGTCACAAGGTTCACGTTGTTCCCCCCCTCATGTGGGGAGATTGGTATTTTGTCATTTTATGCACTGTTTTACCCTGCAAATCTCATGTGTTTCTGTGTACAGGCCTGCTAGGGGAGTAGTTTAGCCTCCCATACAGTAGAGGGAGCTAGGGAGCCCCTAGTTTATATAGCTAGGCCCAAGCAGGGGTTAGAGAGTCCAGACCCTGGAGTCTGAGGTAGTTCCTGCTCAGTTGCAGTTTATTGTTGGAGCTAGAACAGTCCAGGAGAGAGCCCTGAGTTCAGGAGAAGGTTCCCTCCTGAGTCCTGCAATTTGCAGAGAGAAACCCAGCAGTGCCATTACCCAGTCCTGCTAGAGTCAAGCTGAGAGGCAGAGAGAGAAAGTGAGTGCAAGAAGATATTACAGATCAGAGGAGGTACTTCAGTGTTCCCAAGGATAAAGCCAGCTATAGGGCATACGGGCCTTGGAAGTTTTACCAGTCAGGATCCTGAGGGATGCAGCCTGTACTGTGAGTCTATTTAACCCTCTGTGTAACCTTGCCACGCTATACCTGCCATTACTACTGTGAAGCCTGCTGTATACCAATTGTCTTCTGTGGAACTACAAGGAGTGTGTATGAAGTTGCCATTATTCAGTAAAAAAGAGTTCTGTTTCAACTCAAGTGTCTGCACCTCCATTATTCCCACTGTCAATCGGTGTGCCACCACTGGCGTCATGAACTGTATGGGACCTGGCCATAGGCACGTTAAATCATAACACCAAGGGCACCTCACCTAACACCCGGCCTGTGTCCCCCAAATTAGAGTGTGCCCCAGAGGACCCATGTGTCTGCCTCTCCATCACTGGCATCTCTCTCTCCCTTACCTCGGAATGCTACACACTGAACCGAGCATTTTACAGCAGCCAGTTGATGTATCTGCAGGTTGGCTTTTGGCGGGGCAGGGGGGCCGGGTTTGGATTGTTCGGGAGCAGGAAATAGTATATCTGTTCCTTCAGTGAGGGCAAAAAGTGTTTCTGAAGTTTGTTATAAAGAGGCGGTGACTTGCACTTTATCCCTTTTGGGTTTTCATTTATCTTCTTCAATTAAAGAAAAAATATATAATAATGAATTAATTGATATTATTTCCCTGTTGCCTGCTTCGCAAGATTTTGTTTTGAAGCGAGACAAAAAAGAAGATTAATCTGAGTTGGATGATTGAAGGTGTCCGGTACTGAGATCATTCAACAATTGGTTGCAAGCATTCTGCATTTTTTTAAGTGTTTTAGGCGAGCGTAAGCCAGAATGCTGTTCTGGTTTATTTCAACATCATGAGATTGTACTAGAGGTTTACAAAAATTTCTCAGGCTTAGGTTGGTTTCATTACAATGAAGGTTGCAGACAGAAATTAGCAGTGTACCCGACTATGCGCTGGGGGGTTAAAGATGTGGGTCTTTGGTTGAATTTAATGTTGCCGCAGGGTGCCCCTCCAGCACATAGACCTCAAGGTTCCCAGAGTGTAGGACTATTGAGGAAAGGCACTTGTTTTGCCTTTAATGACTTGCAGTGTCAATGGCCTGCCACATGTAAACACAAACACGAATTTGTAGAGGGGGGCACCCAATGTCACGTTGCTTTAAGAAAGCTAATATAACCTGGCCCCTCTCCACAAAAGAGTTGTTGGCAAAAAGCGTTGAGTCTGGTAAAGTTGCCGAGCATGCTGCCTTGGTTAAGACAGTATCCAGAGCAACAGATGGCTGAGTTATTGTTTAACGGTTTTAATGAAGGTTTTATGAATTCCTGTTTTTTTCAGGTTCTGGTTGTTCAATAGTTAAAAATTTATCGTCTGCGTTGGATTTCCCATTGGTTGTTGTGGATAAAGTTATTAAAGAAGTGTCTTCAGGTAGGGTGGCTGGTCCGTTTGCTTCTCCCCCGTTTGTTAATTTTAGTATCTTACCGCTGGGTATTGTACCCAAGAAAGAGCCAAATTCGTTGAGGCTCATTCATCATTTATCGTTTCCTCTGGGTGCTTCTTTAAATGATCAGATTGATAAAAAAAATTCAGTTTCTTATGCCTCATTTAATTATGCCATCCGCTTAGTGAGGGACTTTGTCTAAAGCAGATATTAAGTCAGCGTTTCGTTTGTTACCACTTCATACTGTTGGTCTTAACTTTTGGGGTTTTTGTCTCTTTGGTTTGTTCTTTTTTTGATAAATGCTTACCCATGGGCTGTTCTCTATCGTGTTTTTATTTTGAGGCTTTCTCTTCCTTTTTAGAATGGGTAGTGGCGGTGCGTATGTCTAAGGGTTCAGCTACTCATTATTTTGATGATTTTTTGTTTATCGGCCCTGGAAATTCTAGTGCTTGTGAGCAGCTACTTCATTTTGTGAAGAATTTGGTGTTCTGCAAGCGGATGAAAAAACAGTTCTCCCATGAACTAGTTTGGAGTATTTGGGAATAGAGCCAGTGTACGGCCCTTTGGACCTAATCTTTCATTGTCGCCTGCAGCTGTTCAAATTTGTTGGCATGGGGATCGGGGTATGAGATGGAGTGAGCTGCTGAGTCAGCTGCTAGTCATGTCTGCATCATACCCTGATCCTGACTTGATAATTATCCACCTCGGTGGCAACGATATCGGTAAGTTTGGTACCATGGAATTAGTTTTCCAGATTAAATCAGGGATGGTGTCAGCGCGCTGACTGTTCCGGGATGCCCGGATTGTTTTTTCCGAGGTTACTCCTCGGTTGCTTTGGCTCCAGTCGCCAGCTATGAGGCATTTGGAGAGAATTAGGCGCAAAGTGAATAGCTTAATGTCCAATTTTCTACCCTTGCTTTGGGGCTTTTCGTTCAGACATGTGGATTTGGAAGGTGGCGTGCCCAGCCTTTATTTTTGTGATTTTGAGCATTTGTCTAACATTGGACTTGATATATTTAATCTTGATTTACAAGCCATGATCAAGCTTTCTTTTGGTGAGGTTGGGACTACTGGGCTTAGGTAGGCCGGAGGCTGGTGGGGTATTTTGTGTAAACATTTAAGCAAGCTCAAGCGTATGGCTGAGCTTGGTTTCTGTGATTATTATGGTTGGTTCTTTATAACATTATGTGGTTTGGAGTTATGAAGTTATTGCACAGGTTAAATAATAAAGGCCGTGGCCAAAAGTTGTAAAAAATTTTTTTCCAAACAATTACCGTATTTGCGTTGTGTCTTTGTTTATTTATATTATTTGTTATTAGGTAATTATGGTTACCATCTGTAAACAGATTTATGCATATTGTATTTGTGTTTTATATGATGTACAGGTGAAACTCGAAAAATTTGAATATCGTGCAAAAGTCCATTTATTTCAGTAGTGCAAATTAAAAGGAATTGCATTTAATGCAGCTTAAAATTAGAATTTTGTGAAAAGGTTCACTATTCTAGGCTCAAAGTGTCACACTCAAGTCAGCAAATTAATCCATACCCCCTGAGCAAAGGGTACCTCAAAATTGTGACTTTGGGGTTTCATGAGCTGTAAGCCATAATCATCCAAATTATAACAAATTAAGGCTTGAAATATCTCACTTTGCATGTAATGAGTCTATCTCATATATTAGTTTCACCTTTTAAGTTGCATTACTGAAATAAATGAACTTTGCACGATACTTTAATTTTTCGAGTTTCACCTGTATATGTAATCCGTTTTCAATGTACAACGCCATGGATTTAACAGGAGGCTTATGGGAGGTGCACGGGCTGGCAGGCACATCTCATTTATAATTTTTTACGCCTGTTTTAGGCATAGAAAATGGTCTAAATATAAGACAGCTCAGAAGCTGTTTTACATTTAGAACTAGCGCTGGATACACAGAAGTTATGGAGAGACCTGTGCCTCTTCATAACTCCGCCAGCGCAGGGCCTTTATAAGACAGGAGTCTAAAACGCTGGTCTAAATAAATGTGCACCTACATTTCTAGGTCCACCAAACTTCATAGTTTTTTTTTTTTTGTATCTCCTAAACTGTCAATGTTTGCTCACTCAAAACCAAGATGTGTGAAACTTGCTAAGAATCGGCTTCCTAGTCCTACGGTCTGCTGTGTCAGTGTGCGACATCAGTATGTGTAATGCAGTATGCCAAACCAACAGGGGAAATGTCTCTGTGAGGTCACAGTGCGAGTATAGGTAGGCCGAGGGTAAAAACAACACAGTTCTTGGTTACTCACAGTTTTGTCGTCCCTGGGCAGGCCTACACAGTTGACAGGGAAGAACAGCACTGGATTCTCCGGGGCACACTCTGTTACAGGGGATACTGGCCAGGTGGTGTTTCGAGGTGCCCCTGATGGTAACTGGGTCTGGTGTGCTTTGGCGGCTGGGCCCCTGGATTATGTAAAGTCGTGACGTCAGTACCGTTACAGTACAACAATGATGAAAGTAGTAGTGGAGAAATTGAAGAGTGAGACACAGGTTGAATCCAACTCACAACGTTTACTGTCTGCAGGCTCTCAGTAGAAATTGACATCCCAATATAACACTCTTTTGTACACAGAGGTAGTAAGTTGTAATCCAAGGTAACAGACTTGTCGTGGCTAGGTAGATCACAGGCTTAAGTTCAGTTAAGTTAGAGAGAATATGGCTGACTGGTATCTAGCTCCTTGCCTTATTCAAATCCCAGTAACAGTGGTTTCTGATCCTTCCTTCTACATAAGTGAAAATAACAGCAGACCTGGCTGTAAAATATATTGTAAGTGAGGCTGCCGGAAGCTCAAATCCTTTACCTGGGTACAAAGGTGCCTAGAAAGCTCATTTTAATGGCTATTGTCCTTCCTTTGTCTGTAGTTAAAAAGCAATCCTTCACTTGTCACCCCAGAAGAGTGGACAGTAGAAGGAGGTCTAACCTCAGCCTTGTTCCTTGGCTTATAACTTGGGAGAAGAACACTTGGCTGCTCTGGACCGTGATGCCCTAGAGAGAGTTGAGAGGAAGGAGTCCTCTCTCTCCCCCTTTCCTCCCTCCAGCAGACTACATGAGTAACTTGCTCCAAACTAAAACTCTGACTCACTAGGCCTGACCTGAGCTATATATGTATAGACTATGGTGCTATCCCCATCTAGTGGTGGATGTATGTACTGCACCCTAACAGGCTGGCTTTCCTCCTCTCATACAACTCTTTTGCACCAACATAATGTACAGGGTGGGCCATTTATATGGATACACCTTAATAAAATGGGAATAATTGGTGATATTAACTTCCTGTTTGTGGCACATTAGTATATGTGAGGGGGGAAACTTTTCAAGATGGGTGGTGACCATGGCGGCCATTTTGAAGTCGGCCATTTTGAATCCAACTTTAGTTTTTTCAATAGGAAGAGGGTCATGTGACACATCAACCTTATTGGGAATTTCACAAGAAAAACAATGGTGTGCTTGGTTTAAACGTAACTTTATTCTTTCATGAGTTATTTACAAGTTTCTGACCACTTATAAAATGTGTTCAATGTGCGGCCCATTGTGTTGGATTGTCAATGCAAGCCTCTTCTCCTACTCTTCACACACTGATAGCAACACCGCAGGAGAAATGCTAGCACAGGCTTCCAGTATCCGTAGTTTCAGGTGCTGCACATCTCGTATCTTCACAGCATAGACAATTGCCTTCAGATGACCCCAAAGATAAAAGTCTAAGGGGGTCAGATCGGGAGACCTTGGGGGCCATTCAACTAGCCCACAACGACCAATCCACTTTCCAGGAAACTGTTTATCTAGGAATGCTTGGACCTGACATCCATAATGTGGTGGTGCACCATCTTGCTGGAAAAACTCAGGGAACGTGCCAGCTTCAGTGCATAAAGAGGGAAACACATCATCATGTAGCAATTTCGCATATCCAGTGGCCTTGAGGTTTCCATTGATGAAAAATGGCCCCACTATCTTTGTACCCCATATACCACACCATACCATCAATTTTTTTCTTCCAACAGTCTTGGAGGGATCTATCCAATGTGGGTTAGTGTCAGACCAATAGCGGTGGTTTTGTTTGTTAACTTCACCATTCACATAAAAGTTTGCCTCATCACTGAACAAAATCTTCTGCGTAAACTGAGGGTCCTGTTCCAATTTTTGTTTTGCCCATTCTGTAAATTCAGTGCGCCGATCTGGGTCATCCTCGTTGAGATGCTGCAGTAGCTGGAGTTTGTAAGAGTGCCATTTGTGAGTAGCTAATATCCGCCGAAGGGATGTTCAACTAATGCCACTCTCCAGTGCTACGCTGTGGGCTCTTGCTGAATGAAGCTAGGATAGCCACTGATGTTTCTTCATTAGTGACAGATTTCATGCGTCCACATTTATTAGTGACAGATTTCATGCGTCCACATTTTGGCAAATCCAACACTGAACCAGTTTCACGAAACTTAGCAAGCAGTTTGCTAACTGTAGCATGGGAGATGGGTGGTCTCGTAGGGTGTCTTGCATTGAAATCTGCTGCAATGACACAGTTACTGCGTTCACCAGACATCAACACAATTTCTATCCGCTCCAGACGTGTTAACCTTGGCGACATGTCAATGGCTGTAAAGAAAGAGAAACTTGTAAATAACTCAAGAAAGAATAAAGTTACGTTAAAACCAAGCACACCATTGTTTTTCTTGTGAAATTCCCAATAAGTTTGATGTGTCACATGACCCTCTTCCTATTGAAAAAACAAAAGTTGGATTCAAAATGGCTGACTTCAAAATGGCCACCATGGTCACCACCTATCTTGAAAATGTTCCCCTCTTACATATACTAATGTGCCACAAACATGAAGTTAATATCACCAACCATTCCCATTTTATTATTATTATTGTGCCTTCTTATTACTCACTCTTTAATTTGAAAAAGTGACTAGAAAAGGAGGAATGGCTAAGAAGAGTCTTAACCCCTTAAGGACCAGGCCCATTTTCATTTTTGCATGTTTGTTTTTTCCTCCCCACATCACAAAGGCCATTACATTTGTAATTTTCCATTCACATAGCCATAGGAGGGCTTATCCTCTGCAGGACAAGTGGTCATTTAATGGTACTATTTAATTTACCATATGTTGCTTTGTAAAATGGGAAAAAAACTGAAATGAAAAAACACAATTCCATTGGAACAGCAGCAGAAAGGTGTTGCTTCATTTTTTATTTCTAACCTATTCTGTCACTTAAAAAACTACCCCCCACCCCCCCCCCAAAAAAAACCTTTAACAACTTTTCATCAATGGCAATAATAAATCTGATCAGTGAGATGGGAATACCCCTTTAAGCCATCTTTATATATTACATATTTACAACTGGATATACTGGCTATTGAACTATTCAGTACTACGATTCTTTAGATGTTTCCCAGTTTTTTTCCCTGCAAAAACAAAGTTAATAATCACGTCCTATAAAACATTTTATACTATAAGATGTGCTGACAATTATACAATATAGCATTAATACAATTTATAATTCAGATCAGCACATCGTATAAAATGAAATCAATGTGTAGGTGCACATACACCATGGCGGCAATACAAAAACAGCATCTTTCCTTGGAGATAAGAGCAGTCAGAGGCTATGGAAAAGAATGTTAGGCTGTATTCGAGACCGTATGTATCTTATTGTCTGCAAACCGTGAATCCAAAAAATACGGATACTGGCTGCGTGTATGCTGCAACTTCTTTGTAGAAATGTCTATTCTTGTCCACAAAACGGACATAAATAGGACATGTTCTGTGGATTTGCTGTTCGGACTCACGGATGCGGACAGCACACAGCTGACATCCGTGTGCTGCCCGCATATTTATTGCCCCAAAGAAATTAATAGGTTCAAGTGCGATCCTCAAAAAATGCGGCCCGACAATACAGTTATGTGCATGGGGCCTTATTGTGAGCATTAGGGTTTGGCAATGGGACATTGAATTTCTCATATCTAGAGCAGTTGCAGCCAATTGCATAGTTGCCAACTGTCCTGAATTTGGCGGGACTTCCCCTAATTTTCGGAGGAAGATGGGCATGACTATAACAGACCCCGCCCCAAAACGTATGCATTGGTATGCAGTTGACAGCCCTTAGTTCCTATCTTCCATCTGCTCTCTGCTGCTCTGCTTTCATACTGCACATGCTGCAGTCTCCTGTGTGACAGCGAACATTAGGGGGGACTTATCAAAACTGGGGCAAAGGGAAACTGGCTTAGTTGCCCATAGCAACCAGATTCCTTATTTCATTTTTCAGAACTCCTTTGGAAAATGAAAGGATCACCCTGGTTGCTATGGGCAACTAAACCAGAGTGCAGCAAGGCTGCAGATCATGCACACAGGGCTCCTCAGCATACTACAATATAACTGTAGACTCCAGAAGGTAACATTTTTAAAGATTAAAGTTTTTTTTTTGTATTTTCATAGGACAACAATAATCGGATGTGTGGGGGTCTATAACCCTCCCAATCAGCTGTTCAGGAGTAGCTCTAGCATTGGAAGTAGCATCAGAACTACACAGCTCCGTCCATTGCTTAGTGGTAGGGCTGGGTACTGCAGCACTGCTCTTCAATATCAGCTCCACAGTGGACTTTTCCTCTGCATGTTCCATCCAGTATGGACATTCCCTAATACACAAAAATGCAGTCTTACAGTTTTTTCCATCATACTGCTGTTGCCCCATTCCGTTCCCTTTGCTTTACTTGGACCATTCATACCTCTTTTTCATTCTTTACCACATTCCTTCAGAACGTTGGAGCGCACAGGATTGATGTATATATGATAAAGATAACATGCAAGGGTTTTGTATGTGACATTCGGGTATAGTATCTAAACTACAAATCCCAGTTATGTCATCATAGGTATTGTCATCTCCACCTAATGGTCACAAGTGGTACTGCAGTTTTCATCTCAGTGGAAGAGATTCAAGATGTCAAAAGGCAGAACATATTTTATATACACTGACGATAATTATTTCTGAGATTTGATAGCCAGCTTGTACAACATTTGCAATGCTGGATGAATGGTTTCATATATCTATATATGCAGTGGCATTATATGGACAGCATAGAACAACAGAACGTATTAGATGTTTGACCACTAAGAAGCACAAATACATGACATGTATTAGAATAGTTAAAGAGGCTGTCCAATGGGATACATTTTCTTTAGGTAAGGGGCAGAATGGTCTAAAATAATAAGAGAAGCATTGGTCGATGATCAATCTTCGACTGCTGCCCTTCTAACATTTACCAGTTCCCCATTGATCTCCACTATCTGGTCCAGGCTTGGCATACTGGAAATGGCAGGAGATGCCAATTCAGCCACTAACTGGCTGCAGTGGTGACCTGCCTGTGATTGGCGGAGTAGGCATTGCCTGCCATTTCCTGTGTGTTGAGCCAGGACCAGATATGGCAAAAAGGGAGCCAAAAAGCGTCAGAACAGCAGTAGCCCAAGTTGGCCCTTGATGAATGAAGAATGCAAAAAACAGATATCAACACATGATAGCAACAGAAAAACATATAATGCTAGTTGCACACTAGCATTAAAATCAGAGCCAGATGCTACCGTTCACCTCTGGAGCCCATTGACTGCTTTCAGTGTTTTTTGTCAGGCTGAATCCCAGCACTAATGCCAGAAGCAGGCCGGATCCCCGCCAGGTCCCACCATCATAGCCAAGGGGACTGTTGGAGCTCTGTCCTGTTTCGGCTATGTCGGATATGATGAACTGCAGCAGGCTGTTCCTCTGCCAGAACAGCCTGCTGGAAGATTTTAATGCTAATATGCAATTAGTTTAAAAAAATAAATAAATAAAAAGCGTGAACTTATGTGGGTATTGTCAATGGGAGTGAATCCTAAAGGGACACTATATCAATTTTTTGTCACATATTAACAGCTTATACGTTAATATTAAATGTAAAAAAAATGGGTGGATGGTTTTCTGGATATAATTTTTGAAAGTCACTCCATGTATTCTACCTCCTGGTCTGGCTCTGTAACGTCCTCCCTTGTTAAACGTTTAGCACAGCAAACAGCCTCACTTAACTTTGACAATAGAGCTCTCATACTGTCATCCTAAATTCTATATCTACTATTACACTAGCAGATAATATATTCCCCTCAGAAGAACTGGCTTAGTTCCCCCTAGCAACCAATCAGATTCCAGCTTTCATTTTCCAAAGGAGCTGTCAAAAATGAAAGGTGGAATCTGATTGGTTGTTATGCATTTATGATTTTGCACTCTGTATCAGAAAAACGAAACCTGAAGCCCTCTAAAAAAAAAAAAAGAAAAATTAATCAGAGCAGAAGAACTTACTCAACCTACAAATTGTGTGACATTAAAAGCTGGACATTCACTTTATGCACTAGATAAGAAACATCTAAATCCATCTGTCCCTTTAGGCCTCATACACACGGCCTGTACAGAGACACATAGTTCCCCATGTGCCACTATATGATGCCTCTATACAGGGCTTTAAGCAAAACCGCCGCACAGGGCAGTTTCTAGGGAAATTTACCAACAGGGCGAAAATCAAAAAAGCGCCCCCCCCCCCTTCCAGATTGTGGCCGGATCTCTGCCGTACCCCATTGTAGTTGATTGGGGCGGCAGGCATTCAGTCTGCATCCAGCAGTGCCGGATCCAGTGAATTTTGGCAGGCTGTTCTCTGCCGGAACAGCCTGCCAGAATCACTAACGCAGTTGTGAAAGTAGCCTAATACAGCCCCAAATACCTCTTACATCCAGTGACGTCTCCTGTGATGTAGATGTTCTCTTTCTTTATCTTCTCCATTCAGATCAGACCACCATGATGATTTCTTTCAGCCATCTCTTCTCTCTGCAGAGTTTGACAGGCATCTTAGTTTCCTACTTTTCCATCATGCACCCACAAAACTATACTGCATAAACTGATAAACCCCCTGAAAATACTAGTTACACACAGATAGCCCCCCTTTTAATAATTATTGGAACACAATGCTCTAAAAAAACTGCACACAGGAAATAGTGTCCCTGATACCAATAGTGTAACCATAATGTCCCCAAAAATAACTGTGCTAAGCTGATACTGTGCCAGGGTGCCCCCACAGTAATAGTGCTCCCCAAAATCACAACTATAGTAATAATTCTGTGCCAGAATGCACTTAGTAGTAGTAGTGCTCCTACAGTGCCCCATACAGTAATACAGTAATTGTGTCACAGAAGTAATAATGCTCCCATAGTCCCCCAGTTGTAATAAAGCCCACCATAATGCCCCTGTAGTAATAATTCTCTTTATAATGTGTGACAGTAGAACCCCCCTTATAATGTGCGCCAGTACAAAAAATGCCTTGCTGTGTGTCAGTAAAAAAATAAAATAAAAACATCTCTTAGTTCCCCCAGTAGAGCCAATGTCCCCAGAGTGCCCTCATGTGTTCCAATGACCCGTACTGTGTGCCACTACAAAAAACACTTAGTGCCCCCAGTTGAGCTTAGGTGCCCATAGTGCCCCTTTAATTTGTGCCAGTATAAAATACTCCTATATAGTGCCCCCAGAAGATGCCCCATAGTGCTCCTCCCTGTCCCCATAGTGTCCTCCATAATGTGCCAGCATAAAATGCCCCTATAGACTGCCCCACATAGATGCCCCCATAATGTTCCTCTCCCCCCTTCCCCATAGTGGCACCAAAATGGGTGCTAGTATTAAATGCCCCTATATAATGCCCCCATAGTGCTCTTTTCCCCCACTTCTCCATAGTACACCCCCATAATGCGTGTCAGTAAATAGGGCCCCCAGTAAATGCCCCCATAGTGCTCCTTTACCCCCCACTTCTCCATAGAGCCCCCCATGAGTGCCAGTATATAGGGCCCCCAGTAGATGCCCCCATAGTGCTCCTTTCCCCTCCACTTCTCCATAGAGCCCCCTAATAATGTGTGTCAGTACATAGGGCCCCTAGTAGATGCCCCCATAGTGCTCCTTCCCCTCTTCTCCATAGTGCCCCCATAATGTGCCAGTATATATGGCCCCCATGGTGCTTTCCCTCTTCTCCATAGTACCCCTCATATTGTGCCAGTATATTGGGCCCTCACAGTGCTTCCTCACTTCTCCATAGTGCCCCCCATATTGTAGCAGTATATGGGGCCCCCATAGTGCTTCCCCCTCTTCTCCATAGTGCCCCCCATATTGTGGCAGTATATAGGGACCCCATAGTGCGTCCCCTCTTCTCCATAGTGCCCCCCCCCATATTGTAGCAGTATCTAGGGCCCCATAGTGCTTCCCCTCTTCTCCATACTGGCCCTCCCATATTGTGGCAGTATATAGGGCCTCCATAGTGCTTCCCTCTTCTCCATAGTGGTCCCCATAGTGCTTCCCTCTTCTCCATAGTGGCCCCCATATTGTGGCAGTATATAGGGCCCCCATGGTGCTTCCCCTCTTCTCCATAGTGGTCCCCATAGTGCTTCCCCCTCTTCTCCATAGTGCCCCCCATATTTTAGCAGTATAAAGGGCCCCCATAGTGCCCCCCCATATTGTGCCTGTATATAGGGCCCCCATAGTGCTTCCCCTCTTTTCCATAGTACCCCCCCATATTGTGGCAGTATATAGGGCCCCCATGGTGCTTTCCCTCTTCTCAATAGTACCCCTTCATATTGTGCCAGTATATAGGGCCCCCACCCCCCTTCTTGCCACAGTATACTATAAATAAAAACAATAAACTCATATACTTACCTTATGCTGCTGTCAGTGATGCAATGCAGGCCTCTTCCGGCCTGTGTCCCGCGCTGTACGATTCAGGCGGCGCGATGACGTCATCGCGCCGCCTGTGCCAGCAACTGATAGGCTACAGGCACTAAGCCTGTAGCCTATCAGAGGACTGGGCAAGGGAGACGCCTCTTCCCTGCTCCTCCGCACAATTCATCTGTATCGCTGTCCTGAGGACGGCGATACAGATGAATATGGAGATGAATGCTTCCACAGAGGAAGCGCTCATCTCCACTCCTGCTGCCTCCGGACATAAAGGGCCTCCCCTCCGGCCCTGGACCCTGCTGATGGCGCCCCCCTCTTCTGTCCATAGTGATGCGCCCCGTGCGGTCGCACCCCTCGCCCGCCTCTAGAAACGGCCCTGCCGCCGCAAAATGGCTTCCCACGGAACATGACCCAATTTTTTCTTGTTGAATTCATATTGAATCCCACAGAAAAAAACGTATGTATGCCTCCATATGAAATCAGAGGCCCACAGAGATACAATAGAGGCCTTACTGACTGTGTAAGGAGCTGTATTAGTAATAGCGTGCGTGAGGCCTTACTAGTACTCTTTTTTATGCTGGATGCAACTATTGGAAACCAGACTAATGAGCAAAAATACAACTGATGGATCAATTTCTTCTGTGTTTGTAAGGGCTTATGCACACGGGCGTTGCAGTATTGCGGCCCACATACGGCGGGTCTGCAATACAGGCAGTGTGCACCCCGCATCACGGATGCGGACCCATTCACATGTTAGATTTTTTTACCGTGCTGACGGATCACTGACCCATTTAAATTGAAGGGGTCTCAATCCGTCCCGGCCGCCGCATGGATGTTGCATGTGCATTGGGGACCGCAAATTGCGGTCACCAATGCACGGAACGGCCGCACAACAGCCATGTGCATGAGGCCTTAGACTGTATTTCCCATGCATTCTAAAAAGATCACTTCATCTGGAACTTACAAATAGCCATGTTTTGCTGAGAAAATTTTCAGAAATATATATAAATCCCTAAATGTCTGTAGTGCTTTTCTTCTTTCTAGTGGTGACCACCAGTTTAATAAATGAAACATTATAAATCATTGACCCATGACTATTTTCTGAAAATGATTTTCTATTTCCCATCCTCCCAGGCTCACCCCAGCTTGGATTCTCTGATAATCATATTCAGATGTATGGCCTGAGAAACCATCAAGATCTTTCAGCACTGAGGACTGCAGGACATCATGGAATAATTATGTCCATATATACGGGAGTCCTATAGCATTATCAGATCACGTATCTAAGGTAGGCCCCATACCATACTTTATTCAATGTGTATGGAGATCTGAAGCTCAATAAACACCTGTTGCAGATTATGTTCCCAGAGTGTTCTTCTTACTTTGGAGTGTTATACATCAAAACTTCCTGGCTGAAAAACAAGGCAAAATCCCATGGCGAAAAAGCCTGCACTGCTTTTATTTCACTGCTAAGACATTGTTTTAATAGTCTTCAATGGATCAAGTAGAGCATTCGCAAAAAATGTGTAATTTTTTTTTTACCTACAACCTGTTAAGTGGTCTCAAGTTTCTTATGATTACAGACTGAAAGCTAGTAAATTGGGATAGAACCCAAACAGAGGGGGGACCAAGTGATCACCAAGCTATGAGAAGTGATCACCAAGGTTATCAGAATATTTCTTGCAAATGTTAGGCCCTGTGGACATGGCAGAACCATATGCGCAGGGACTGTCTGGCAGCCTCTTTGTGCTGATCCATACAAGATGGAGAATATAACACTTCAAAAACCTAAAACCATTATTTCTCAGATTAAGGAAGACACCTTCACCAACGTCAGAAAGTGTTTGTGGGAGCATTTTTTGACAGCATATCTGATTTTGTAGTATGGATGTGAAGACTGGTGTGCAGAGAAAACAGCAGGTAGGCTGCTTTCATGTTCTTTGATGATTTCAAGAACTTTTGGGTTGAGATTATTCAACATACAACCATTTCCCCGAGTCAGCATTGTGGCAGTCCTATCAGAGGCCCTAGAGGCGCATCCTATCATCAATCTTAATTCAAAATCCTACAGCTGTTAGGTGAAAAGCAAAATCATGAATTTGCAAACACTAATTTTTGTTCTTTCTCCTTTTACACATTTAATAATTTTGCAGTGCAGCATGACATTCGGAACAGACAGTTGTTGCTAGCTAAAATTTCATCTTTTCTTACACCAGAAAACTGTTGCACGGGCCAATTCATTTTGTTTTAAATGGGTTCTCTAACTCTTCGCTCCATCAAGGACATGTCGACACCACTGAGGTCACTGCTGTGGTCAGTGATTGGCTGCAGTGCTCGTATGCTGCGTCAAAAGATTATCCTTAGAACCGGAAGAACAGAGACTGGCGGGGCACTGGAGAAGAATCGGCACCAGAGTGGGCAGGTGAGTATTACTACTATTTTGTAAGCTGTTTATAAAATATCATGGAGTAGGACAACTCCTTTAAATACTATCTACACTACCAGAAAATGAAAAAAGAACACCTGGAAAACTTAATGCAATTTAGCTGAGATTGAAAAAGTATAAACTGCTAGTGGTGCTTGGTCAATGATTGCACAACTAAGGTAGTGCACCCTTTATTTTTGGTTCGGCAGCAGGGTATATGTGGAGGCAGGGTCATATCAATACTGGGCGGCAACTTCCCTTGCTGCGATACAAGCTGCCACTCTGGCCTGGTAACGGTCATACAGATGCTGGATATCTTCCTGTGGTATGTCATTTCAAGCTCTTTTATCTTGGACCCATAGTTTAGCCAAGGTAGTTGTTAGCTGGTGCACATGGGAGACCGTTGCCCCATCCAGTCCCAGACATTCTTGATGTGGGAGAGATCTGGAGATTGAGATCCTGGACACCCGAAAGAGCACATTGTGTAGCTCTTACAGTGCGGTTCACTGCAGTTGACAGTTTTGGCCGTGTAGGCTGGCTGCATGTTCTCTTGGGTACTGGCTGCAGGCCGAAACCTGTATATGCTGGTTGTTTGGGGCTGCGTGCTGGCTGCGGTGTCTTGTGCGAACTATGCCCGTGTATGTGTGTATTCCCCGTGTCTGCATCTCTGTGCAGTTCCTGTCTCTGGTGCCGTATAGGCTGGCTGCAGCCAGTATGCAAAAGAGCATGCAGCCAGCCTACACGGTCAAAACTGTCACAGTGAACCGCAGCATGACAGTAACGTGAGCAGTGTGTGGGCAGGTGTTATCTTGTTGGAACACCACATATCCTAAAAACGCAGTAGGACTGATTGCATGATGTCCTGGACACACTAAACTCTGGCCAATGTTCCCTCTACGAGTACCAGACAGGAACGGCAATGGGAACTTCTGTGTGTCTTCACCCTATGCATAATGGCAGCAAGTGCTATTGAGCCCCTCTGTGAACTCTGATCCTGACTCTGAACTCCAGAAGGACTAGAGAGTGCCTACGTTGTTGTGAATCTCAGTTGAAAATGAAAATACTTAAATATTACTTTATTATAAATATATTCCCAAACATCTTTCATTAGTTATAATGGCTCGTTTTGTCTAGAGAGCAATCATTAGAAGAAATAAAATGGCTGCTGTCCTTTTAGTGCACACAAAACCTGTCCTAATCACACAGCAAGACAAGTTACTTCACAACGCTGAGCTAAAGAGCAGTATCCTCTTCTCTGCACTACTTGTCAGGGATTATGATCCTGAATGCAGCTGATAAGATCTTCAGCTGAATCTCTGTAGGAATGGAGTTAATGAGGAGACATCAAGTATAGGGAGGACAGACAGGACAGACTGTGGTAATGTGGGGCTGTGGTAATGGAGACTGCATACAAGTGCTGCTGCTTATTAGCCACATCCCCACCCTCCTTATCAGCTGTATTCAGGATCATAATCCCTGACAAGTAGAGCAGAGAGGAGGATGAGGCAGCTCTTTAGCTCAGTGTTGTGAAGTAATGTGTCCTGTGTGATTAGGACAGGTTTTGTGTGGACTAATAGGATAGCGGCCATTTTGCTTCTCCTAATGATCGCTCCCTAGACAAAACAAGCCATTATAACAAATGAAAGGTATTTGGGAATATATTTATAATAAAGTAATATTTAAGTATTTTCATTTTCTTAATTCCCGGAGAACCCCTTTAAGTTTTCCAGGTGTTCTTTTTTCATTTTCCTGTAGTGCATGTAGGAGATTGGAACCAAAGTGCTGACTGCTTTCTTATCATGGTGGTTCTTAGCATGGGTGTTTTGTAGCACTGGGGTCATAGTCTATAGATTCAAATCTGACCAAGGACAACATCTGCATGAGGTTTATATGTTCTCCTTATGTTTGTGTGGGTTTCCTCTCACACACTAAATTCACACCGATAAGGTAATTAGAAATTTCGACTGTGAGCTCCTATGGGAACAGGAGCGTGATAACAATCTCTGTACAACACTACAGATTGTGTTACCTCGATAAAAAATTATGAAATTAGCAAACAAATATTTTAACTGATTTTGAACCTAAAACAACATATTGTTACATGAAATCTACTCTTATTTTCAATACAGTTGTAAAGGTATATTGACATGTACCAGCCAAACTTGTACCAATGGAACATTCCTTTATATTTATATTAGGAGCATTTCCCAACATATAGAACAAGCAGAGCACCTGAATGCAATGTGGACCGAGCCTAAAGCTGGCTTTATACTTTAGATAGCTGAGTGTTCGGTGACACCTATTACTCCCAGCCCCCCCCCCCAGCCCCCCTTTCTAATGCATGCTCTACTCAATCAACGGTGCATGCATTCTCAATAGGGGTGGCAAGTAAACTGCTGCCCAGTATGTCTGGTGGCAGCATACCTCTTTTGAGAACAAAGGAATTGGGCATGTAAATCTTTCTTTCCTTGAACATCTGTTGTTGACGAGAATTTACAATTGCAATGACAGATAATACCTCAGTGTGGATAACATAGGATTCACTATAGGTGATATGACAGCTTATCTACTCCCTCCTGATCTCTGTACAGGTCACCGAGCATGCCTAGAAAAATCTCCCATAGAAGTCAATGGGATCAGCTCCTGTCCATTGTGTCTATGGTCCATGTAGCTGTTCTCAAAGAACAGAAAATCTTGCTATATTTAGGTCTAGTAGCCAGTACGGAAACTGCTTTTTAAAAAAAAAAAAAAAATAGTGACATAGAATGTTTTTAAATCTTAATAAAATCTAAAAAAAAAATGTTCAGCATAAAAATTCCATTTAAACAATAGATCATTTTCTAATGACACGTTCCTGTGAAGAGCGTAGAAATATGTAGGAAAGTGGTGGTGAATGTTATCCTACTGATTTTCCTGTAGTTGAGTTAAAAAGAGAATACATATTTTTTTGAATACAAAATACTACACCTAACTGCTCAATGTGAAGAATCAGGACAGATCTACAGCACAGAAAGGCAGATAAACGCCTCTTCCTTCAGTTCTGAGGTGGCTTCCAGGACTTCCAGCTCCAGATAAACTACCCACTAAAGGAGGAATAATTGAATAACCCCTGAAAATAATGCTCTGTGATATTACAAGTGCTTTTCCCGACACCGATCTTTCATATGAGAACGCACACCCACTTTCTACATGTACATGTCCTATTTAAAGGTCATGGACGGTGAACCACACAGCCAGGATTTCCTGAGGTTATTAGACATGAAGTTATTCCGACCGTTAATAAATCTTCTACTAACGAGGAGGTGTAAACGTGCTTTTATTGCTTATTGTATAACTCAGGTCGGAGCAATCCTCTGTATAATCCCAGGAATCACGCTTCCTATAGTATGATGACAGAAAAATTATAAACTGTCTTTTTAAATTGAAATCCCGGCTACTTTCTGGGAAGGCACACATGGTTCTACTTAGGGCTGCATTTAGATTTCAGTTTCTTCGAAAATTTATCTAAGAAATCACGAAAAGCAAATAGGGCTACAGGTCTCTCCCGAGGGGCGTTGTTAGTCACATATAGCATGCTTTTCTAATTTTATACTGGCGGTGTAACTGGGTCACTAAAATGCTGCAGCGCTTTAACACTGCCGGCGTGTGTAACCTCCAAGCATGACGTCCGTGAACATACAGTGAGGCTCATTGGTGATGAGCTGTACACGTCTGTATTTTTAGGCTATTTGTTCATACATGAGATGCCCCTGTAGGAATGCTTGTCATCGTTACTTGACTTGTTAGATTAATCTAGAATATTCTGGAATTTTTTTCATTAGACTGCCAACGTGGTGCCTACTCAGGCTGGTTACCTGCTGTTTGGTGGTTGGGGAGGATTGCTATGTGCCAACCTCAAAATACCCCTATGTGGAATAGTAGCAGAAGTGACCAGTAAAGAACACTGAATCTTTCTGACTGTTTTCTGGCGAATTCTTATGAAAAGAAGACAAAGTACGGAAATTTACTTTATCTTATTTGTCTTTTTTATCACTTTGGGCAGTAAGTGTTATTTTTTTAATTTTTTTATAATTTTTTTTAATCCAGACAAGTCAATGTCTGTACATTTAAAACCAAGAAGTGTGCGTCCAACGTGATACCTTATGGAGATGTGCAGTATACGGGCACTTTAATACCCGTTTACTACCAATCTGTTATGTTCCTTTAAGTATTTCATATAATTGCCTGCAGCAATGTGAAGGTCGTCATGTAGGTATTAGACCACTAGGGGAACTGGTGAGCAGGGATATATATAGGTAGGCCAAGGCAGGCTAGTGTTAGTGCAGACCCTGGAGTCTGTGTAGGCCACATGTCTCAGGCCTGAGCAAGTCAGCAGAAATCAAGCAGAGGCAATCCCTAGAGCAAGAGGTACTAAATGTCAAGAGGAGGTACACTGTCAACTGGAGATTCAAGGATATAAGCCAGAAGTAGGGCATTGGGGCCTTGAAGCATCAATTCCAGTCAGGACAAGTCAGGAAGAAAGTAAGGTTCACCTGCAATTCTAAGTCCTGTTATTTTACCCTCTGTTATACCTTGCTGGATGTTAAGCCTGCTGTAACTGCGACTGTACAAACGTCTATTTTCTGCAACAAGAACTGTGTTAAGAGGTTGCCTGCTGTAATTTCCACTGTTCTCAGTAAAGTTGGAATTCTGTTTTCAAGTTACAAGTCTGCACCTCTGTTATTCCTACTATAAATACGGTGTGCCACCGTTTACTGGCACTGGCGTCACGACACCTCAGAGACTCAGCCATAGGCACGTTAAACTACAACACCAAGGGCACCTCGCATTCCACCTGGCTGTGTCCCTCAAGAACCCAGAGAGTGCCCCAGAGGAACAGCGTGCCGGCCTCTCCATCACTGGCATTCCCCAGGTTAGTCCCACACATTGCCCTGACTTGGGGATGCTACATTTTAGCGTCACGAACAGGATACGCACGTTTTACGGACTGTGAGCAAAAACGTGAACTTTGTGCCTTAACCAGTTTGCCAAGTGACAAAACGCCTGTTTATTTGAAGTAAACTTTGTGGACCTAAAACGTACAGAAAAGTGTCCCAAAAACCTCTAAAAAGCGCTGTGCAGTGTTGCGCTATCAAGAGGAAGAAAATCGCCACTTCAAAGTGCATTTTTGTGGACTTTTATGCTGTTTTACTACCGCTGCTTGCTGTCATTGAATTGATGCATCATGGCGCCCAAGATGGCCGCCTGAACTGTGGACGTATCTACTGCGCCATCACTACTCATCGCTGGCGGGAAAACTTAGCGCCAAACTCTGCAGCGTCACCACCTTATGCAAATTTCCCAAGCTGGACTCCACCTACCTTGGACTTGGAAGAACGCAGACGCTGTTCCTCGTCGGAGCAAGTCCGAAGCTCCGCCCCTCCAGCCCGACGTCCTCGCGGGAAGGGACGCTGCGCAAGGGATTCCCGAAGACGTCCTTCCGGATCTCGCGAGATTTGGACCGCCTGCACCGGAGTAAGTACAAACTCCTGGGAGAAATAATTCTACACCGGAGAGGGGTCGCCTGGTTAGTAAGGCCCAAAAGGGGATACCGGACTCTGTCCATCGATCGCGCTCACCGGCCAGTAACCCCGCCAGCGCGACATCGGACCTATCGCTACCTCTTAAAGGGACCGCTCAACCAATTAATCTGCATCATGTCGGACTCAGAAGTAGCCGAGCAGCCTGCCCCCAGGGAGCCAGTGGCCACCAACGGTATTGCGCCTGCCAACATGATGCCGCTGACGATGCCATACTATTTTGGGGCCCCATGGTTTCCCGCTACGCCGGGAGGCTCATAATTTAAAAGACTTCCAAGACAAAATCCTGGCTCTGTTCCGGCTCTATCCTATTAACCCGGAGCAGCAAATGGAGATTCTGTTAGCCCAGTTGGAAGGAGCGGCCCGTCGAGAAGTCATGTCCTGGCCCAGTTCTGAGAGGAGTACCATAGAGCAGATCTTCGACCGCCTCAGCACTACCTTTGAAGTCAGGACGGTGTCTGAAATAAAGATGCGCTTCTTCAGTAAGAAACAAAAGCCTGGTGAGTCACTCCGTGATTTTGCTTTATCTCTCCAAGAGGCCTGGAGGGCCGTCATTCATATAGACCCTAGAGAGGTTGACACCCAGGATCAAATTCTGAGAGAACAATTTATTGCGGGTGTGAATAGCGAATCTTTAAAAACACAATTGAAAATGTTGTCGGCTCAGCACCCTAACAGTATTTTCCTGGACTTTAAGGAACTGGCCATCAGTATTCTGGGACAACATCTGCCAACGGAACCAGTGGCCCATCCCGAGCCTCCTGTCCGTAATCCTAAGCTGACGGATACCAGCCTGCCAGGGGCCAGCCAAGCCGCCCAGACTCCAGTTCCTGATACAGTAGCTGCTCTGATGGAACAGGTCAATTACCTCACTAAGAGCCTGGAAAAAGTCTGCAGGAAACTGGAAGAGTGGGAGAAACCCTTAATGCTGGAAGATGAACTCCTTTTGCCTCAAAAGCCTGGCCCCCTGCGTATCAAGAAGTTTATCCCAGGGATCCTGGAAGACGTCCAAGTGACCGGTTTAGGAACCGCAAGCGGCCTTCCTGTAATTACTGCAAAAAGTTGGGTCATACTGAATCTACTTGCTGGCAGTTAAGCGGGTCACCCTCGAGGCTGAGGACCGCCCCTCGGGAGGTAGAACAACAGGTCCAAGGGATCCAAACTGGATGCCCCGTTATGTGGGGTCCCGTCCCAAAATAAACGTCCGGATCAATGGAGTGCCTTTTGAAGCGTTGCTGGACACTGGATCTCAAGTCACCACTATTCAGCAGTCCACCTTTAATCAGTTCTGGAGTTCCAGCCTGCTTACCCAGCCACCTGAGTCCTGGTTGGAGATAATTGCAAGCAATGGTAAGCCCATAAAAGTCCATGGATACTGGGAACCCACGCTCCAGGTGGGAGAAGCCACTTTACCACAGCAAGGAGTGATCGTGGTACAAACCGGGGATAAAGGGGGTCACCCTGTGATTGTTGGGACTAATGTTTTCAAAAATTGCTACCCTGAGGTACTTGAAGCTCTCCATCAGTCCCTGCCTGCAGCTTCCTCTGCCTCCAAGAAGGTCCTTCAAAAGACTATCAGCGTACTGTGTGCTCAGCAGAGGTTTGCAAATGAAAAAGGAGAGATCTGCACCGCCAGGATCCGTGATAATAGACCAGTGACTCTACCTCCAAACTCTCAAACCCTCCTGTGGTGCCGTGCTGTCCTGGGAGTCCAGGGCCAAGATTATCCGGCCCTGGTGGAGCCTGTCCAGATGGAGAACTACCCATATGTGAGAGCTGCCAAGTGCCTGGCGACCGTCTCCCAAGGTAAAGTACCTGTCCGTCTGATTAACCTCAGCGATCATCCTGCTGTGCTTACTAAGCACTGTCCTGTTGCCCAGCTTTCCCAGGTATCCTTCCAGGATGTCATCCGCCTGCCTGTCACCGAGGAGCCATCAGCTGCCACTCGAGGACCTCTTCCTGCGGACGACTCTCCAGTGCCCTGGTGGAAGGAACTCCATGTCGGGGACGAAGCTACCCCGCAATATCAACTAGAGGGACTCCTGAACCTAGTAAAGCAACACCATCAAGCCTTCAGTAAGCATGCAACGGACTATGGAGAGGTCAGTGTCATCCAACACACCATACCCACTGGCTCTCATCCTCCCATTAAAGAGAGGTATAGACCCATACCACCAACTTCATACCAAACTGTTAAAGAGATGATCCAAGAAATGAAAGACTCAAACGTAATCCGGGACAGTCGTAGTCCCTGGGCTGCCCCCTGGTTTTAGTAAAAAGAAAGATGGTGGCATCCGGTTTTGTGTAGACTATAGAAAGATAAATCAGATCACTCACAAAGATGCCTATCCATTGCCACGTATTGAGGAGTCCCTAACTGCTCTAGGCTCCTCCGCCTATTTCTCCACCTTAGATTTAACCAGCGGATATTGGCAAGTGCCCATGGCCCCTGAAGATAGGGAAAAGACTGCTTTCACCACCCCTATGGGCCTGTTTGAATTTAATTGCATGCCATTTGGACTGTGTAATGCCCCGGGACCTTTCAAAGATTAATGGAGCGGTGCTTAGGCCATAAGAACTTTGAGACGGTGCTGTTGTACCTGGATGACGTTATCATCTATTCTAAAACGTATGAGGACCATTTAAAGCATTTAGCTGAGGTGTTTGAAATCCTTATTAAATACGGCCTCAAAATTAAACCGTCCAAATGTCACCTGCTGAAACCTGCTGTAAAATACTTGGGACATGTTGTAAGCGCAGAGGGGTCCAGCCTGATCCTGATAAGTTGGCTGCTGTCCGAAATTGGCCGGTCCCCACTACAGTGAAGGAAGTGAGGAGTTTCCTTAGCTTCGCTGGCTACTACCGGCGCTTTATCCCCCACTTCGCTCAAATAGCGGATCCAATCCAGGAACTTCTGAGAGGGCAACCAAAAAAGAGCCCAAAGACTCCTGTCCCCATTGAATGGAATGAAGAGAGGGAGGTTGCATTTCAGTTATTAAAGAAGAAGTTGACTGAACCTCCTGTGCTGGGGTACCCAGATTACAGTAAGCCATTTCACCTTTACACAGATGCCAGTAAGAAAGGCCTGGGAGCAGTGCTGGCTCAAGTGCAAGAAGGGAAAGAGAGGGTGATAGCTTACGCCAGCCGGTCCTTAAAGGGAGCTGAAAAGAATGATCAGAATTACAGCTCTTTCAAATTAGAGTTTCTGGCCTTAGTGTGGGCGGTAACAGAAAAATTCAAAGACTATTTGGCTGCCACTCCATTTATTGCCTTCACTGATAATAATCCTCTGGCCCACCTGAATACCGCTAAACTGGGGGCCTTAGAACAGAGATGGGCCTCCCGCCTTGCTAATTACGACTTCACTGTAAAATACCGGGCTGGCCGTTCAAGCGATAATGCTGATGCCCTGTCAAGGCTCCCCACTGAAATAGCACCAGATGACAAACGGGATGCCTGGGAAGATGTGGAGATGCCAGCATTTTATAACAGGTTTGCTCAACAGGACCAAGCTCAAGTTGCCAACAGTGGAACCTCTGACCCTCCATCCTTTGATAAGCCTGCATCCAGAGAAGAAAAGTGGATTAAGTTGCAATCAGAGAGTAGAGTTCTCGGTGAACTGCTGGACTTCTTCATCAGTGGCAGAACCCCTGAAAGAATTAGGCGAAAGACTGCAGACCCAGAACTCGTCAAATTGTGGAGGCAACGTCAACAACTGTTCCTTCGGAAAGGCCTGTTGCTGCGACGAAGCCTGGATCCAGTGTCAAGCGACAGAGTGCACCAGATCCTCATCCCGCGTCGTGATGCAGGTATGGTTTTAGAAATGTATCATGACAGGTCTGGACATTTTGGGGTGCAAAAGACTGAGGCCACTATCCGTAGGCGGTTCTACTGGGTTGGAATCAGAGAGGACATTGAGAAGTGGTGTCGGGAATGTACAGCCTGTGCCCTAAAGAGAGGTGAACACCATGATCAGAGAGCACCGCTGCACCCTATTATAAGTACCGCCCCTCTTGAACTGGTTGCTATTGATCACGTAAAGTTAGAGCCCAGTCACTCAGGGTATGCCTATGCTATGACTATTATTGATCATTTCACTAAGTTTGCCGTAGCAGTGCCTGTGAAGGACCTGACAGCCAAGACGACCGCGGAATTGTTCTGGAAACACTTCCTCCTGCCTTACGGCTGCCCAGAGAAGATCCTCACCGACCAGGGGTCTGCGTTTGAGTCTCATCTGTTCCAGGAGCTGTGCCGACTACACAATTGCCAAAAGGTCCGGACCACGGCCTATCATCCACAAGGTAATGGACTCTGTGAAAAGATGAATCAGACCTTGATTGAAATGTTGAGAGCCGTGCCTCCTGAGACCAGAGGAGACTGGCCTAACCTGCTACCACAGCTCATGTATACGTACAATAATACTATCCATTGTTCCACTGGATACACTCCTTTCTACCTGTTGTTTGGGCGTCAGGGTAAATTGCCTGCAGATCATTCCCTGGATGTACAAGTGCTGGATGACATTAATCCCCTGCCTAAAACTGACTGGGTAACGGAACATCAAAGGCGCTTGCTTAATGCCAAAGAAATTGTCCAGGAGCGCATGGAAGGTGCCCGGGAGCGACAACAAAAAGACTATGATTTGGCGGCCCATGCAGAGCCCTTGGTTGTGGGGGACACCGTGTGGTTGAAGAACAATCACCGTACCAGTAAGCTGGACAGTAAATGGGAGAGAACTCCCTATCTTGTGTCTGCCATCCCTAATGCTGAAACTCATACCTATGAGGTCACCAGAGAGGGTAAGGGTCCCCAAATTGTTCACAGAAACCGCCTAAAACTCTGCAGTGACAAGGAGGCTGTTGTTGGAGATTCCGGATCCGAGTCTTCTGAGTCAGATTCCATTGCTCGGCCTGTTGAACCTATGCAGGCCATAGCGGATTTGCTGAATGATCCTGAGCCGCTCCACTGGTTCCTTACACCCTGGTTAAACTTTGGGGTGCCTGCCCCGGCACCTGCTGAACCTGCAACCGTAGCAGGCCCCGCTCAGGGTGCTACTGAAAGGGGTCCCACTGATGTGGATCCTTCTTGTCCCCCTGTATCCGGGCAAGAGGAGACCTTGGCCCTGAGGAGGTCTACCCGGTCTACAAGGGGCGCTTACCAGTACGTTTTGAAAACTATGACTGTACTGGAAGTGTTTCCCGACAGGAAACCTCTGTGTGAGCATCATCCTTTTTAAGTCTTTGTGCCCAGAGATGGACTCCTGTGTGCGAGCCTCTGTGATATGTTCTTATTATGGACTCTGGCGTTCTCTTATGGACTATCCTGGTGTTAACCATTGATTTGCTGTACCAGGTCAGCATCACAGCTCTGCATTAATAGCCTGCAAGCAGAGGACGTCGCCCTTGTCACCGCGCTCCACCTTTTCCAGCTGGACCTGATATGATTATTTATGCAGATGTCATTTATTTGTGTATATGTATGCCTGCATGTTTTCCTTTTGTCTTTCAGGAGAGGAATCCAGCTGGGTGGGCTCCTGTGGGAGTACGAGGTCGTACTCAGTTTAAAGTCGTGGGGTATGCAGTATACGGGCACTTTAATACCCGTTTACTACCAATCTGTTATGTTCCTTTAAGTATTTCATATAATTGCCTGCAGCAATGTGAAGGTCGTCATGTAGGTATTAGACCACTAGGGAACTGGTGAGCAGGGATATATATAGGTAGGCCAAGGCAGGCTAGTGTTAGTGCAGACCCTGGAGTCTGTGTAGGCCACATGTCTCAGGCCTGAGCAAGTCAGCAGAAATCAAGCAGAGGCAATCCCTAGAGCAAGAGGTACTAAATGTCAAGAGGAGGTACACTGTCAACTGGAGATTCAAGGATATAAGCCAGAAGTAGGGCATTGGGGCCTTGAAGCATCAATTCCAGTCAGGACAAGTCAGGAAGAAAGTAAGGTTCACCTGCAATTCTAAGTCCTGTTGTCTTTCCCTCTGTTATACCTTGCTGGATGTTAAGCCTGCTGTAACTGCGACTGTACAAACGTCTATTTTCTGCAACAAGAACTGTGTTAAGAGGTTGCCTGCTGTAATTTCCACTGTTCTCAGTAAAGTTGGAATTCTGTTTTCAAGTTACAAGTCTGCACCTCTGTTATTCCTACTATAAATACGGTGTGCCACCGTTTACTGGCACTGGCGTCACGACACCTCAGAGACTCAGCCATAGGCACGTTAAACTACAACACCAAGGGCACCTCGCATTCCACCTGGCTGTGTCCCTCAAGAACCCAGAGAGTGCCCCAGAGGAACAGCGTGCCGGCCTCTCCATCACTGGCATTCCCCAGGTTAGTCCCACACATTGCCCTGACTTGGGGATGCTACAGATGCATTCTGGTTTTTCCTAGTATTCTTTCGTAAATTATAAAGATGTTTCCAGACTTCCCTGCTTCCCTTCAGTATAAGTACCCTACTGTTGGCATGCCCCTTCTGCTTCCTGTTGGGTGAATGTAATCGGGGAGTAAGTACCTGGCAAGACACTACATAGATGTTTCTTATTACAAGATCTTCAGAAATCAGCAAAGTTAAAAGTTTGGAATAATCTCACCAGAAAACACAGGTAGTGCTGCAATTTCTCTATACAAACAGTATTTGATATACCCCCTACTTATATTATTAGACAAGATGGAACAAAGAAACATTAAGGCCTCTTGCACACAAACTTTTTTTTTTTCCGTTTACGTTCTGTATTTTGCGTTCCGTATACGGAAACATTCATTTCAATGGCTCTGCAAAGATAGAAGATGTCCTATTAATGTCCGCATAAGGGACAAGGATAGGACTGTTCTATCAGGGGCCAGATGTTCCGTTCCGCAAAAAATGGAATGCACACGGACGTCATCCATATTTTTTGCGGACCACAAAACACTGAAAAAGCCATATGGTCGTGTGCAATAGGCCTAAAGGGGTTGTCAGTCCCATGAAAAAGTTTTAAATTTTTCAAAACTTCACCCAGATATGAATACTTTTGTAATTGCATGTAATTAAAACTTTATTATGTCCAGTGAGCTATTCAATAAAATGTATCTGTATAGCGCCATCTGCTGTTTGTTCTTTTTCACCATTCTATGTCCATTTCACTAAAATGGAAGCACTTGCTCAGTTCCATCCTTCAACTGCCACCAGCTGCAGCAGAAAGGACACATCCTCTAGAGAGGACGAACGGAGCAGCACCCTGGGATAATAATAAGTGCAGGGACATCCCTGGGTGCCGCTCTGCATGTACATACCTTTGACTAACATACTTTGGACCAGTGAAAGGTCCTCTTTAAGGGGAGAATTTATTATTGTAGGTGTGTTTGAGGCTATTTTATAGACTGGAGTTGCTTTGCATAACTATCTATGTCCAATTTATGAAGATGGCGCTCAGTTTTATTACATTTGGCACAAGTGTGATATCAGTATACCAGGGTTGTCTGCTGTGCAAATGTGACTTTTTTGTGACTTTTTAAAAAGTTAAACATCATAAATGAGACATAAAAGTGTTGTAATCTGTAATCCTGACTAGCGATAAGCGAATAGAAGCTGACAAAGTGGAATTCAATACGAATTTCAGCAAAAATTTGATTTGCACTGAATGCGAATTTCCTTACGCTTTGTGGTAATGAATCGCATTTTTTCCTAAAATGGCTGCTACACGTGTGAGGACATGGGGCAAGGAACTCTGGGAAGGCGGGATCACCCATACTGACATGCATGCAGCCAATCAGCAGCCAGCCCTGTGATATAATAGCCCTATAAATATGGCGGCCATCTTAGATTGTGCCATTCACCAGCATGCTTAGTGCAGGGAGAGAAGTGTCTGCAGGCGCTAGGGACAGTGATAGGAAAGTGCAGGGAAAGATTACTCAAGGTGTAGGGAAAGGATAGGGAGGAATCAATACACAGCATTTGTGTTGAACAGGGTTCAGTAGGGGAGGTTACATCCTGGGTAATAGGAACAATCCGATTACACCTCGCTGCACTGACTGGGGATCCAAATTGCCACACACAAAGAATTAAGTGTTACCATGTTTTTATTGAACACACCATGTGAACATTCACAGTGCAGGTGGAAAACGTATGTGAACCCTTGGATTTAATAACTGGTTGAACCTTTTTTGGCAACAATAACTTCAACCAAACGTTTCCTGTAGTTGCAGATCAGACGTGCACAACGGTCAGAAGTAGTTCTTGACCATTCCTCTTTACAGAACTGTTTCAGTTCAGCAATATTCTTTGGATGTCTGGTGTGAATCGCTTTCTTGAGGTCATGCCACAGCATCTCAATGGGGTTGAGGTCAGGACTCTGACTGGGCCACTCCAGAAGGCGTATTTTCTTCTGTTTAAGCCATTCTGTTGTTGATTTACTTCTATGCTTTGGGTCGTTGTCCTGTTGCAACAGCCATCTTCTGTTGAGCTTCAGCTGGTGGACAGATGACCTTAAGTTCTCCTGCAAATTGTCTTGATAAACTTGGGAGTTCCTTTTTCTTCGATGATAGCAATCCGTCCAGGCCCTGACGCAGTAAAGCAGCCCCAAACCATGATGCCCCCACCACCATACTTCACAGTTGGGATGAGGTTTTGATGGTGGTGTGCTGTGCCTCTTTTTCTCCACACATAGTGTTGTGTGTTTCTTCCAAACAACTCAACTTTGGTTTCATCTGTCCACAGAATATTTTGCCAGTACTGCTGTGGAACATCCAGGTCTTGTGCAAGCTGTAAACATGCAGCAGTTTTTTTTTTGGACAGCAGTGGCTTCCTCTGTGGTATCCTCCCATGAAATCCATTCTTGTTTAGTGTTTTAAGTATCGTAGATTCGCTAACAGGGGTGTTAGCATATGCCAGAGACTTTAGTAAGTCTTTAGCTGACACTCTAAAATCTTCTTCACCTCATTGAGCAGTCTGCGCTGTGTTCTTGCAGTCATCTTTATAGGACAGCCACTCCTAGGGAGAGTAGTAGCAGTGCTGAACTTTCTCCATTTATAGACAATTTGTCTTACCGTGGACTGATGAACAGCAAGGCGTTTGGAGATACTTTTATAACCCTTTCCAGCTTTATGCAAGTCAACAATTCTTAATCGTAGGTCTTCTGAGAGCTCTTTTGTGCAAGGCATCATTCACATCAGGCAATGCTTCTTGGGAAAAGCAAACCCAGAACTGGTGTATGTTTTTTATAGAGCAGGGTAGCTGTAACCAACACCTCCAATCTCATCTCATTGATTGGACTTTAGTTGGCTGACACCTCACTCCAATTAGCTCTTGGAGATGTCATTAGTCTAGGGGTTCACATACTTTTTCCACCTGCACTGTGAATGTTTACATGGTGTGTTCAATAAATACATGGTAACATTTAATTCTTTGTGTGTTATTAGTTTAAGCAGACTGTGATTGTCTATTGTTGTGACTTAGATGAAGATCAGATCCCATTTTATGACCAGTTTGTGCAGAAATCCATATCATTCCAGGGTTCACATACTTTTTCTTGCAACTGTATCTGTTTTAAAGCCCTCTTTTCCGTATATTAGTGAAAAAAATATATATATATTTGCTGCCCAGCTGTGCCGTGATATATTCGGAAGCCCAGTTTACCGTGTATTAGTGGCGAAATAAAAATATATTCGCCGTCCAGCGTTGCATATATCTGTTGAAAAACCTGTTGTGTAAAAGTAGAATAAAATTTGGGCCTAATTGATGTTCTGCGGTGCAGTGATATATTCGGAAGCCCTGTTTGCCATGTATTAGTGGAAGAAAAAAAATTATATTCGCCATTCATCATTGCATTTTTCTGTTAATAAACCTTGTGTAGTGTAAAAGTTTAAAAAAATAAAGGCTTATTTGCCGTTCAGCGGTGCAGTTATATGTGGTAAACGCTTTTTTCCGGTGAAATATTTTCTGTTAAGCGGGCTTTCTTTGGGAAATTTCATGGGTGCCTGTACACCTCCTTTTGTTGTATGGACCGAATTACGTAGTGGTGAAATTCTTTGTGTGACACAGGCTTTTTTGGGGAAAATTTTGGGGTGATTGCACACCTCCTTTTGCGGTATGGGCTGAATTACGTAGTGGTGAAATTTGTAATATGAAACTGGCTTTTTTTCATCAAGTTTATGGGTGATTGTACATCTCCTTCTGCAGTACGGGCCAAATTACATACTGGTGAAATTTGTAATATGAAACGGGCTTCTTTTAGTCAAATCCAAGGGTAACTGTACACCTCCTTTTGCAGTATGGGCTGAATTACGTAGTGGTGAAATTTGTAATATGAAATTGGCTTTTTTTCGTCAAATTTATGGGTGATTGTACACCTCCTTTTGTGGTACAGGCCGAATTATGTAGTGGTGAAATTTGTAATATGAAATTGGCTTTTTTTCGTCAAATTTATGGGCGATTGTCCACCTCCTTTTGTGGTACAGGCCGAATTACGTAGTGGTGAAATTTGTAATATGAAACAGGCTTTTTTTTGTCACATTTATGTGTGATTGTACACCTTCTTTTGCGGTATGGATCAAATAACTTAGTGGTGAAATTTGTTATATGAAACTGCCTTTTTTTGGGAAAATTGATGGGTGACTGTACACCTCCTTTTGCTATATAGACCGAATTACGCAGTCGTGAAATTCTAAATTTCAAAGCAAACTCCGCTACTCTGTATCTCTTGTGAGATCAATTTCTCCAACTATGCCCCTCGCGCGATTTACACCAAATACATTATTTACATGTAGAGATCCAAGAATTATGTTGGAGGCATGTACTGTATGCAAGCCCTGTGCAACCCCTCTCATCACTCTCACGCTGTTCTGCCCCTCGTTTGCCTGGGCGAACGGAGTCACACAGGGGAGGAACTGCTTTGTGTCCTTCATCAATAAATTGAATCCTGGCTTTCTCTGCGACAACTGAAAATCAGAACCTCGGTAACCGACAATGGGAAGAACATTGTGTCGGCGCTGCGTCAAGGACGGCTGAGCCATGCGCCCTGCATGGCGCACGTGTTCAATTTGTCAAGCGGTTCCTGAAGTCTTCCACCCATCTGCAAGACATCCTAAAAATGGCCAGGAAACTTTGCACTTCAGCCACTCATGCAGCGCAAAGCACACCCTCCTTGAGCTGCCAGCGGCAGAATGGCATCCCCCAACATCAGCTGATATGCAACGTTTCCACCTTTTGGAATTCCATCCTCCATATGTTGTACCGACTATACGAACAAAGAAAGGCCATCAACGATTTCTTGATGATCCAAGCGGACAGGAGTACTGGACTGGAGATGTGGCGCCTAGAAACATGGCGTCAGAGTTTGATACATTTGTATGTTAAGATCTCTGTTTACAGTCAGTGAACAGGAACATCATTTATCGCAAGGATATGCAAACACCAACCGATGGGGTGTTAACCCCCAGAAGTAGGTCATCGGCACGAAGGAGCAGTCATTTTCACAGCCTGAGGTATCCTCCCGGAAGCTTGACCTCTGCAGGTTGACAGTCTGCATTGCAAAACTTGTCTAAAATAAAAATCCCCCAGTGCACCCCCTTGGAGGAAACTCTTGATTCGGCACAGGTTGCTTTGCTCCTTCAAAAACAATGGACTCTGTACAGCGTGACACCGATGTATAATTTCTCATACACCTGAAAGAGTATTCCAAGCACTTGTCTGCCCACACAGCTGCTGAATGGGCTCAGAGCTGAACCTAAAAGCCGAATTTTCCTGTTTACCTGGACTCAAAGGAAAGGACAGAGATCCACTGGCATTGCTCATACAGATTTCATCCAAGCCTTTACTCACCAAGGCAAGCACAGAAGACCGGATTGTGTGGACAGGTTGGTTCTGCGGGACATACACAGAGGACGATCTATTGGAGGTGTTACCAAAAACATTTACTTGCCTCCCGCTCTTCCTGTATAACGGCTCCGAGGCGCTCACGGCTATCGTAGGGACGTGGTTCCAAAGAAACTTTGACTGTTATTTCGGTAAGCTAGTGATCAGGACCTTACATGGCTAGCAGCGATGTGGACCGGGTATGACGTGTCTGGATCAGTGTCAGCCACAGAGCTTGTTTTCTTTGTGCCCGTCGAACCTTGCATGGACATTTCTTCTTGAATGATATTCATAAATCAAAGGAAGAGGTCACGTTGGAGGAAGTGGACGATTTATTCCAATTTCTTTACTCGCATTTCTTCAGACACTTTAGAATCTACTTATCAGCAACCCAGCTCGTCAAGGTGGCGGCATTTGTGGTATCAGCGCATTGTGAAGGAAAAGTGAAGTAGTAAGGACTACCTAATCCGAGTGCTGGGATTCATCACGGAGCTGGCCATCAATAACATCTAGTAGTGAACACATGGACGACTCTCATCTCGGACCTTGCCCACAATGTTCGGGACCCCCCCGGACGTCTTACACGTCTGACATGTTCCCTGCAGTGCTTACTACATGTTATACTGCTTCTTACGGTTCTGTTACAGCGGCTGTGTGACCTGCACATACTAAGGTTTATTTATGAAGATTTTCTGGTGTTGTCTGTACTGACCAGTTACCTTACAGATGTGATTGTGTAGCCTGCACTGTAGGAATGAGCTGGAGTCGGCTTGTTTGCTAGACTGTCCTTCAGTTATCAGCCATAACCCCATACACTTCATGATCAATATGCATTACAATCGTGGTCACCTCGACACTGGTTGTCAATCCATTCTTGTTGATGAAGCACATTTTTTTTTTTCAGTTTGTCTCTTAAATTTTGTGGTTTTTCCCCTTCTGTGTTGCATTTTATGTGTGTTAAATAAATCTTTTGGTAGCCAAAAGCAGGAGTGGGTACAAAACACAGAATACATGCAAATATTCCATTCATGTGTCATCTCTGTTTTAGATCCACTCCTGTTTTATTTGGCATTAGCAATACTGATGGATTACTGACCAAATGCTCACCGAGTTAAGGCGGGTTCTACACAGACAGGTTTCTTTTTTGGGGGTTATTGTTCTGACGGATCAGATGAAGGGCAAAATAATCAGTGACATCAACACAAACTTATTGCTGACACCCTCTCCACACTGTCGGGGGGCTCTACTTGTATAAGCGTTTAATAGAACAGGTTCTGTAGACATCTATGTGGAATGTGCTGACGACGGTGTAAAAGGAGTATGCTTCTTCTTGGCGCTAACATCAACCTGTAAGGCTGAGTTCATACTTGAGTTATTTGGTCAGTTTTGGCCCCGTGACTGCCCAAATAAGTGAAGTGTGCAGTGATTCTAAGAGCGACGCCTGTCATCTGCATTTTATATGGACTCACATTATCATTTCACTACCAAAGCAGACTCCCTATGCGTGTTACTGCAAGGCACAGTGTTCTACACCTCTATAAAGGCTCTCAGCAGCCAGGAAATAGCCATTTTTTTATGTAATCTGCGAATATACTCAGATTCAACCGAATTTTTCCCAAAACATTTGGCGAACCGGCGAATCAAATTTTTTCAAAATTTGCTCATCTCTAATCCTGACTAATTTTGTCACTCTACTCTTGAAAGTGGCTAAGCTCACCAAATGTTACATTGCTACTTCATACATCGCCTGAGACATTTTTATGCCACAAAATGTGCAGCAGATTTGATAAATGTCCCCCCAAATGTTTTACAAGTCTGTGTCTCATGTTTATCTCTTCCAAATGAAGCAAAGAAAAGCCAACTGGAGTCAAGGGGAAAGGCACACTGGAGAGTGCTGCAGCATTTAAAGGAAATGTGTCACCAAAAATGTTATCTGCCAGTTAAAACCAGATGGTAACACATCGTTTTTTACTAATCTGTTTTTATTTTCTGAATATAGATTGATTTATTCTGTTCCAAGTTGATTTTGGAGGCGGCCATCTTGCCTGAGCTGTTCTTAACAGCATTTACAAAGCATTAAGAAATTGCTTTACGGCAGCCCCATGGACCATAGACACAATGGTCAGGAGGAGACCTCATGGACTAGGAGAGTCTTCTAGACATGCTCTGTGACCTGTGCAGAGATCACTGTACCAGGAAAGAATAGATAAGGTCTGACAATCACCTATTGAGAATGGTGGATAAGCCTTAAGGGTGTATTAAATGGGCAGATTTTCTGCCCGAAGGATTGCTAACGAGCATTCGCAAGAACGCTCTTGCTCTTGTAGTATAATACTGCCGCCGATTGCAAACGCTTGTTCAATGGGCAATCCAGATCAGGACCACTGTACAGCATGGGGACGAATGATGGCACAGCAATCGTTCCTCCCCATGTTGCTGAGGAGATCGCTGCATGTAATAGCATCATTCTCAGTCAGCAAGCAGGCGATTGCCGGGAGCGAACGCTTCCCTCCCGACAATCGTTTGCGTGATCGGGGTGTCTAATACAAGCTTGAGTGCTCAAACCCAAACAAAAAGAGAACAAAATAGAAACAAAAGCTACCAAAGTGATCAATCCTAACCATCCACATTAATGTTTTATAAGTGTGCAAATGGGGTGATATGTTTGCTTATCTCTTGTGTGGCCAGCAGTAATTCACAGAATGGAAACACCTAGGATACTTGGAGAAATAGTCGGTCATGAGTAAACCTCTGGGGAGGTAAAACAAGCAGGTTAATCCTTAATTAAAGGATCAATACTCTGGAATTAGTGGAAACACATGAAGAATAAATGTACGGTATGTAACCCTTGGTAAACTGCAGCCAATGACTGAAATTCACACATATCTATAAACATACAGATTTTATAGGTAGTGACATGGCAGGTGACATTTGATTTTGAAGGAATGTATAGTAATTGTAGAAATATTGGATGTAATTTCTCCATTTGTAACTGATGTGAGGTTATAGCACATACTGTAGTTGCTGGTATAATCAGAACCAGTGCAGACACGGTGCAAATTTGTAACCTGCACAGGAGAAAAGAAGGTGAAATCTTTGCCATTTATCCATTATACATTTTGGGGGTCATTTATCAAACTGATGTAAAGTAGAACTGGCTTAGTTGCCCATAGCAACCAATCAGATGCCACCTTTCATTTTGGACAGCTCCATTGGAAAATGAAAGGTGGAATCTGATTGGTTGCTGTGGGCTATTAGACAGGCTTATATAAAGACTGATACTTTGGATGAGACTAACACTTACAATGTTGTAATAAAATATTAGGCCCCTCTGGTGATTACTGAGAACCTGTCCTCTGCTTTGTGCTGGCAGGCAGGCAGTATGAATTCCCAGCAAGGTCCCTCATTAGAGAGTGTTATATTTTATTCTAAAATGTTGCAGCATTTCAGAGAAAACATAAATTTATAAACAAGACGGGAAAGGGAGAAGAGTCCAGGCAAGGAGCGGTGAGTTCACTGTTCCCATGACTGACCTCTATGTAATGAGGGAGCCTGTCAGGATTTCATACTGCCCATGCTTCAGATAGCAGGAAACCATTCCCTTCAAAGTCTAATTCAACTTTTAACAAAATTTCTGAGTCACACCAGATATAACCCGCAATACATTAATAAGCAGGGCCGCCATCAGGGGGGTACAGCCCATACCCCAGTAAGGGGCCCGGACCCTGGGGGGGCCCGGCCGGTCCAGAGCCTTTTTTTTTTTTTGGCCCACCACTCAGCTGATCGATGGGTCAGGTGAGGCAGGCTTTCCACTGAGCGTCCTGTGCAGTGCAGCCTCTCAGCCTGCTCTCGGCGATCTCCCTCGGTCACTGCTGCAGTGACTGAACGAGATTGCCAAGCGCAGGCTGAGGCTGCACAGGACGCTCAGTGGAAAGCCTGATGGCTGCACAGAGACTGGATTTAAGGAAAGGGTACCTCCAGGCAGTGCTGGGGAGCGAGCTGCCCTGGATCAGCGACACAAGTACGGGGGGGGGGCAATAATGGAGGGCTGTCTGGGGGCAAAATTAACTTGTGTGGGGGCAAATTACTTAGTGGGTGGTCAGTGTGGCGGGCAAACTACATGGAGGGCCGTGTGGGGGCAAAATTACTTGGTGGGGGCAAATTACATAATGCAGGGCTGTCTGGGGGCAAAATCAACTTGTGGGGGGAAAATTACTCAGTGGGGGGCAGTGTGGCAGGCGAACTACATAATGGAGGGCCGTGTGGGAGGCGTCACTGGATGTAAGAGGTATGGGTGCGATATATGGGTGGGGCTGTGTGTGGGTGTGGCTTGAGGGTGTACAGGGACACAGGAGCCCCATGATCTCCTATTCCTAGGGGAAGTGCGCCTCCAAAAACCAGGCTCTGTATCCGCCACTTGGGCAGTGTCGGGGAGGGGGCGGTGGTGGGGGGGGGCCCGGCGGCAGGGGGGCCCAGGCCTTGAGCTGTGTAAGGGGCCCCAAAATTTCTGATGGCAGCCCTGTTAGTAAGTGCCTTGTATTAAGAATACATTCACATGACTGTGATGTAGCTGTGGCCACGGGTCCGCAAAACACGGTCACCAGCCGTGTGAATTCCGTTCTGCAGTGTAGGCCCATTGACTTGGGTCCGCGATCCGAAAGATACAGCAAATTATAGGGTGTCCTATCTCTTGCAGTGCAGAGGCATGGATTGGAAGCCCACAGAAGGGCTTCCGTGTGTTTCCGTGGCCTTTTTAATCCATACCTTCGCATGGCAAAAGCTTGGACATGTCCTATCTTTTGGCATGTCTTGAGAATCACTGCCCATTAAAGTTAATAGGTCCACACTTCAGCATGGAGTTCACACGGCTGGTGCCCTTGTTTTGCAGTCCCGCCATTTGCCAAAGTGAGATAACTCCTTTAATATATAGTTTTGCAGGAAAAGGTTCAGCAATTCCTCGTTTTTTCTGGACTCAGGAGTCCAGTAGGTGGTCCATCTGAATGGCAGCCTTCCTTGTATGGGTGTGCATAGAGAGATAGGATATGTTACAACACATGGAAAACATCAATATGAAGTCTTAGGAAAAGCTTATTGCTGTGTCAGTTGGTGAGCAATGCACACAGTGGTGTCACGAATACTGTGACTCAACAGGGATAATAAACACAACATCATAATACAAGGAAAATGTACAAGCACAATAACTAATAATGTAAGGCTACAAGGAAAGACGTCTGGCAGCAGAAGGATAGTGCACATAGTGGCGTCACAGCGCATGGGCAATACATTGTGAAGTCAGAAGAAATGCTAATGCACACAGTGATGTCACTGCATTGAAATTATGCTTGCAACAAACTTCCAGCAGAGGAGAACAGTAAGTGAATTTAAAAGGAATCTGTCCTCAGAAAATGACCAATTGTTGAAATCAAGTTTTTTAAAGAATTTTGGCAATCTTGCAGTTTTCAAATTGGCCACTAAGCTTAATTATCATCACAGGCAGGATTACAATGACAGGTTATCTGTTATATATGGATAGCACATGATCTCAATATGTGATGGTCACATCTTATCTACTCATTTCTTGTGCAATGACTGTACAGGTCACAGAGCATGCCCAGAATAATCTCCCATAGAAGTCAGTGTCCCCATCAGACTACGACTCCCAGCATGCTTCATTCATTTCTATGGAGTTCTGAGAACAGCCAAGCAAATATGCATTTTGGGAGTTGTAGTTTTCCCACAGCTGGAGTGCCTGAGGTTAGCCATTACAGGTCTATTGTGTCTATAGCTCATGGTGGATGCTGTAAAGAGAAGACCAGATGGACCATGTGGTCTTTTTCTTTTTCTTCTTCCATGTTTCTGTGCACACAGGGATGTTGCAGCTCATGAATAATAATTAGTGTTGAGCGAATCGTAGCCAAACGAATTGACTGCGATTCAAATTGCAGGAAAAATTTGATTCACCGTGGAGCCGAATGTCCTATTGGTTCATGGTAACGATTCTATTTTCCCTGAAATTGCGGTAAAAAAAAAAAATACATACTCGCCTCATCCATTTGTTCGTGAAGAGGCCTCACGGTCATCTTGATTACAGAAACCAAGTGAAATCTCACACAGGGTGACGCGTGACATCACCACATCACCGTCTCCGGCTAGCATAATGACATCATTAATCAATGCGATCAAATGGATCAGGTGAGTATGTTTTTGGTTCTTTTTAACCGGATTAACATTCATTTTAATCTCAGATGCTGCAATCAGTGATGAACGCGCCATCTGACGGGTTCAATGATGGGGGGAGACGCGATCACCTTTCCCCGTCATTGCGGCCGCTACATACAAGAGAACAAAGGAATGCGCTTTGTGACAAAGTAATTGACAAATCTAATTTCTTTATGAAATTCGGCAAATTAGCAGAATCTAATTTTTCATAACTTGGCTCGTCCCTAGTAATAATCATAGTAATGCCTCAGCTAATTACTAAAAACCTGATGCAGTACAGGGATAATAAACTCTGCATCATAATTCAAGGGTAATAAACCCAGTGAGGTCACAGTAAAGCAATTATTAACACAGTGATGTCATAGCACTGGGTTAATAAACACGCTGATGTCACTGGATAAGGATCACAGTGATGTCACAGTACAGTCATAATAAAATCAGCATCATAATTCAAGGATAAAAGTCACAGTGAGGTCACAGTGTACCGATTATCAACACAATGATGTCACAGCACTGGCCTAATTAACACGTCACTGGTCATTGGCTAAGGATCACAGTGATGTCACAGCACAGCCTAGCATCATACTGCATAAACCTGTCTTACATTTAGACTGGTACTGGATGCGCCAAAGTTATAAAGAGGACGGCGCCTCTTCATAACTTCGGCGGATCCACCGCCAGCTATAGGAGTTTTAAAAAACGCCAGTCTTAATAAATGACCCTTATAGTTTATATTATTTAGTTCTAGGAATATCAGCATTGTATTAGTATTAAACAGTTGTATTCACTTCTAAAACTGACAGCCTGTGCATTACTTTTTTTCAGTTCTGCAGAAGACATGGATGTTTACGGTATATACAAAATGACTGCAAAATATGTGCTCATCCAATGTCCTGATTCCTGCATCTTCCAGAAAATGACTTTAAATATGCATGTGACAGGCAGGTCCAATCTTCCTTTTTAGACGGTTTTAATGTGCAGACTGCAGAGCAATATACAAAATCTTCATTCTTCTGGAACCCAAAACGAATTCCTTAGTCTTGCAGTCTGGTGTCTCTGACAAACGAGTTTATTTGACAGGCATCAGGGACCTGAAGCGACTTCAAGGGAAAAAAGCGGTAATCATTCAATCTTCATTGGATTTCTATGACAGAGCGATCAAATTCTGCAGAACCTGGCATAAGCACATCATTATCAGGACCTGCCTTAGCATTTCCTAAGTGATCACGGATTGCACTGGTCCTTGGTGGCTCTTGTTATTTTGGCACCGTTTGTAGTTATTTGACCTTTTCCTGAGTGGATTATCCACACAAAAAGCCCTAATTACTTCCCCAGCTTTAAGCGTCCAGGCGGTGTGAATAATCAATGGTACTGATTTAAGTATTGCACAATCAGATCTTTCCTCTGTTTAAAAAAATCATTCCATTGACCCGAACCTTCTGTAGGACAATATCAAACATTAGATCTTGCGCTCCAGTCATGATCTGATCACACAACCTTCGTCTTTGAATTTCGGCAGCTGGAAAAAAAAAATTCTGCAATGAACTGCAAATTTGTCATAAACTTTGCTGTATATTTGGTGGGAATTCATAGATTAACCTGACATGCTGCAGATTATGAAACCATACCGCAGCTCAATTTCCGCAGTGAATTTTGTGGATGATGATTTGGTGATGAGATCTCATGCACTTTGCCTGTACTGTAATATGCACCTGCAGTTCCGAGCAGAAAATGCACAGTCTGACTGCAACATTGAGCAGAACCTGATATTCCTGGCAGAGGAGCGGGGACCAAATTGACGTCAGAATGGCAGCAGTGGGAGATTGCTGGGGGTGAGCATGGATTATTTTATCTTTTCAAGCCAATGCGAGCCCACTTGCACCTACTAAGCATTAAAGGGCATCTTTTAGCAGATTTGTATTGCACACCTAATGAGTTGACACTGGTGTGGTTGGGGGATTTATATTCTTTATTTAACATTCATCTGCAATAGTAAGGAACATTCATCAGACATGGAAATTAGGACCTCCCTTCTTCTTGTTATCTGAGGTGCACTACAATAAGTGTCCCACCAGAAACACTCCCCTGAGATAGTCCCACTCTACTGTCATATTACAGGACCTTTATATTGCTTCACTTGTTAACATAAAAATATAATGGGGGGTGGACCGTCCTCTTTACATACAAACTGCCTATCTGTTGCATGGAAAGTTCTCATTATGGTCTATGGGCAGTCCACTCCTGAATACACATTGGGGGAAACTAAGATTGGCGTTCCCATACACGACTTGATCCCCCTGCACTGGAGTAAGAGGCACCTAATTGTCTCAAAAATGTCTCTTAAAGAGCATCTGTCAGCAGACTTGTACCTAACTGACCTGTTACTGACATGAGTCTCTTACACCTAGAGGCTCTGCTCTCTCTGCAACTGCTGCCCCCTCTGCACTTTGATTGACAGAGTCAGACAGTGAAAACGTCATCACACCTGGCCCTGTCAATCAATGTCGAGAGGATGTGGCAGATGCAGAAAGAGCAGAGCCTCTAGGTGTAACGGCAACGCCCTCATTGCTCCTAGAGGGTAATTTGCATATATTGAAACAACTGTTGGGGGATATTTTCCAAATCACTTTGAGAGTAGACCTTAGTGTAATAAGTAAGCACATATGGGACATTTATTAACAATGGCATAATATACGCCATCTATCTCTTGATGGAGTCAGATAAATAACTTTTAACTAGGACCGTGCAGTGAAAGGACACCACACCCTTTCTTCCTTTGTGGCACACCCTGGTTCTGGGGCTGCCGCCTGATGGTGGCTGGGGTGCTTTTTAATGTTAGGTGTTTGGATGAGTGCAAGGCACAGTGTGTAGAGTGCAATGGCCAGCATATGGTGGAGGTGTAGTCAGAAAACCAGACCTGTAGTGCAAAATGGGGGTTGTAGTACATCCAATTATAGCAGCCACAGTTCCAACTCTACATAATGCAATTTTCTCTCAAATAACAATGTATGGATTTAGGCAAGGATGGGTATTTTATGGCCCTTATTGTATATTATCTTGCTAAAGTCTCTATGAGTAGAATCTATGGCTGGCAACAGTACCTTGACAATAATGTCTGTAGTATCTGAAGTGGGATACAGGGTTTTGAAGGTGCGCCTGGCCACAACGTGTCCAAGTGTGATGGGTATCTTAACAATGTCCCACACTGCAGCATAGTCTGAATAGCAGTAGTAGCAGGTTACCTTGCTGATTCCTATGCCTGGCAATGCAGATTCAAAGTTCTCCTTTATCTTACTTTCTTTCTGTCTTTCTCTTGCTCTACCACTGTAGATCATGTAGAGATATGTTAGTCTATGTCACTTGCTGGGCCTAAGAAGAGGTAGCATGAGGCAATAGCTTTTCTCTTTCTGAACTCTCCCTAGAACAACCTCAAGCTATAGGTGGAGCCAACTACCACCTACCCTCCTACAAAGGCTGAGTCAGAATTATTAACCCTAGCTGTACCATCCATACATAGCTATACTGGGCATAATACATAACATGACAATACATAGCAATACAATACATTACATAACAAACCATTTGCAGGTACTGCACAGCAAGGGAACTGATGTTGATTTCCACTATAATCCTTGACAGCTGCTGGTATAGATTATTATTAATATATATATATATATATATATATATACAGTGTCAGACTGGGGTGCCTAGGGCCTACCAGTAAAATTTATTTTGGGGGCCCACCGTACGGATACAGTCAAATATTACCTGCTCACACAGCAGCAAGCTGCTACCAGATGACTCAATATGGGGTCCCTGCAGCAATTTTGAGTAGGTAGGTCCTGGGGAAAATGAGATACTGGCTAGTCTTCTTCTATACCTAGAAGTTATCTAAGCTCTGATCGTGTCTATAATAATTTTTTTATATAAATATTGGCTGATGAAGATGCTGTACATTGAATATATGTATGTAGTGTAGTAAGTCTACTGTGTTATGTGCCACTTGTAAATAGGTGGAAGACTAGGGGCCCACCTTGCTCAGGGGACCTCCAGGGGATTCACCTGTACCCTTCTGGGCCAGTCCGAGCCTGTATATATATATATATATATATATATATATATATATATACACACTTTAGCAGCCCCAACACTTCTCACTCCAGGCTTGCTCTAAACCCTTAAACAGTTGCAAAATTTTATAGAGCTGTGACATGTGGCCAATTATCCAACTTTTTCATGACAGTTTTCAGGGGAACAGGGGATGCTAAATATGCCCCATGGAGCAGATGTTGGTGTATGAATAAAATATTATAAGTTATCCATGGTCGAATAAAAAATGTAATTTAAATGTACTTATTATCATTAAGTTTGGCACGTTGCATACCATGGTAATAAATAGAGTTATCTTGGTAACGACAAGCCATACAAACTTATTAGCACTTATTAAACTGATGTGTACTGCACACATCAATGAAGTCATCCTACAGGAAGACAGAACCTGCGTAGATTAGAATATGCAGGAAAGGGTTGCCATTAAACGGCACATTATCATTACCTTTCATCACATTCTACAGACCACAGAGTATATAATGTCAAGTCTAGAATATCATCAGCTTTCCCCTTTGTGCTCATCTCCAGCCTGATCCATCCCATTTGTAAAAACACTCAAGTATAATATCATAATTAAGGATTATTTTCATTCTATTCTCTTGTGGGTGTAGAGATTTCACATGAAAATATATATATTTTTTGACAGAACAAAGTAGTAGAAGCTTAAAAAAGTGTGAATAGTTATATTGAGTACAATACAACAGTGCCTCTAGTGGTGAAATAAAATATAGCAGGCTAGACTTTTTATGTATTTGCCCTTTTCATAGGCAATGATCTGGGTATAAGGTTAATGGAAGTAGCCAGCATGTTCACACTACTGAAAACTGTACTAATAGCCGACTTAAATAACTAGAAAATAAAATATCTACTATTGTTTATAGTAACATAAATCCCAGAGGATGAAACAAAGGAACACTTTTTCATATTTCTCAGAAACTGTACCATGTGAGTAAAAGGGCAACAGAAAATATATACTGACTTTAAGAAGGCTTAGTTGAGACCTTTTCTGATACTATAGTAAAATAAATAGTTTTTAATTAATTTTTTATTTACATTAGGCACTATTAACATTTTCATCCTGATTTCTTTTTATATTGAACGCCATAGTTCTATGCTGAGTCTTCCATATGACAAATGCCACCTGGCTTACAATGGGGTCCATCAAGTGGTTTTGATGTGCGGTGTGCTGCGCTGTTTTTCCTGTCAATGTGTCAATATGATGGAACCTGAGCCTATGTTGTTGATGTGAACATAGTCTTAGATGTTTCTTCACATCTCTTCTGGAGACACACGAAAGATGAAAGGTTTGAAAGATGTTGATATAGAGTATTTACAGCAGAGCTATAATATGAAGGTGATGGCAATAGGTCATATGCTTCTCTAGAAAATAGAAAAAGGCACTCCAAACTGGAAGAATTTGAAGAATCCAATGTAGTAGATGAACAAAACCTTTAGCTTAGGGTACAGTACTCCTCTTTAAATGGTTTCAAATTCGTTTTAATACTGTACGGAGTTCCGTGTCCATACAGCATTAAAATGCATGCGTCCAAGGCCTCCCAGTGTTTACTATATATTGCCCATGCTATTTGGGATACACAGAGCATAAAGAAATACGTTCTTTAACTGGAAATCACAACAGTTAACATTAAATTAACCCTTTTAGCCGTAATTAATCCATTGCAGTAGTCCTCTGGGGCACTGCATTGCCCCCTATTGTAAAACAAGCTGTCCCTGGCATCTTGTCACGTACATCTCCAGTGACCTGCAAAACAGATAGCATGCATATATATAAGACACAGTACACTATGGCTCCTTCTTGTCTCTGTTCTGCAAGAATAATGCAAAATAGGCAGTGCAAATATATTAAGCCAGGGCCCTCAATCTCAGTAGGTGGGATCTGGGTAGACTGTATCTTGAAATTCGGTGACATGGGGCAGTATTTTCTCACACTAATGATATAGTGTTTGTGGCATACAGTTATGTACTTATCAATAGTCACTGGCAAAAATACAATAAGACACAGGGGGCTTAAGTACAACGTAAGTATAACACATGAACATAATGGAAAAACAGCTCAGACTGGCTTAGATACATTAAATTCTCTTCTCTGGGCACAATGCTTAAACGTTGCATAACAATATAGAACTTAGGCTTTTTTTCCTTAGAGAACTCTGGAACATTAGAGTCTATTCCTTGGGCACATTGCTTAAACATTGTAGAACAATAAATCACAGAGAGTTCTGGTGCGTTAAAGTCTTTTCCTTGGGCACTTGAATGTTGCATTAACTTCAGGTTTTGATGTTAACCTGAGAAGAAATGGGAGTTATAACGTCCCTTTGAGGAAGAATCTCTGGCCAGTCCTCCTTCCGGCAATGCAAAGTAGGTGTGCGTTGGCTCCATGTATGCCTACCTGAATAAGCTCCTCTGTGGCTCGGGCAGTTTTCAGGGTAGGATATGCAACAGGCGCCTCCCCCCAGGGCCCTTTCTATCGCGCATCCCAGGTGTAGGAATGCCGAGTAGTGTAGTGCGGTCTAAATGTCTCATTATGTGTGTCACGATGCTCCTACCTGGATACCGCTTCACCCCAGGTTTGGCTCCGAAGCAATAAATAGGGGGAATAATTGAGGGATTAAAAATAAAAATAACTTGAGTCCAGACCTTGAGATGAAGTTCAATGGCAGCTTTACTTTGAAAAACGTTTCTTCAAACAGTTGCAGGCTTTGTCTTGGTTCCAGAAGGCTTTAGCATTAAACTGCCAGGCAAACTCAACTCTGCTATATCTGTTTATCTCACACTGCTGTACTGACAAGCTAACTTGGTGTCTTTGCTTCCTCTTTACATAGAGTCTCAACCAAAACAAACTAGAACTGCCGCACCTCCTTTTAGTAGCAAGCAGGACTGGCCCACTTCTGCCCAAAGAGGGGAGAATGGAATGGTAAGTTCCATTCTCTCTAAGGATAGCTCTGCCATTTACGGTGCCACCTGCTGGTGAACCAGGCACATTACATGTAAGCAGCAGGGTGCAATAGTGGTAACACCACTCTGGGGTGTTACAGATATAAGACACACCCTGCCTGGTGGTGACTGTGATGAGCAGGTTGCACAATGTTTCCGGTCCTAACAGTGATCGTTGGTGGTTTCTACAGCTATGGAATCAGGGGTTCCAGGGCAAATGGAGCTTCCAGCCTATGAAGTGGCTAATACAATAGAACACCCTCTGGGGCTTAGTGTAGGTCATGGAGAGGGGCTTAGTCTTCTGGCCATACTTTCACGGGTCACATCAGCACAATTGGTTTTGTCAATCTAGTGATCCCTGTGGTAAAGTTCCCCCTAGGACCATTGATGGTGCTGTACTTGACTTACTACACCATATACAAACTATGGAGGTTCTGGGGTAGATATAGTCTTTTTACTGACTGGTGTCTTAACAGGAACTCCTCGGCTATGTCATTATCTTCAAAAATTATTCAGAGTTGCTGCTCCAATTCAGCGAGGAGCTTTGACTCGCCTCCCCATATCATCTCTGCCCAGTTTGGCTGGTAGTGTGCTCCCATCTTATAGTCAACCACTCAGACTTAACTTTTCTCCATTCCCTTGACTTTCAGCTTGTTGGGTGAGGGGTCTCCAAACAAACAGGTTGACTATAACGTTCTTAGGGTGAGTAGCTTCTAGTAATGGGGTTCAGCTGAAGATGTGTTTTCTCCAGGAAAAATAAGCATATGTGTCCTCCACTATGTTTGGGAGTGCGGTTGCTTTCCCTGAACAAGCAGACCATTTTTTCCTGCTCCATGAAGGGCAGAATTATGGCAGTAATGGTGCACAGCAATTCTGGATTTTAACTGCTTGTGGGCCTGTGCATGGCTTGGCTCAGGTGAATAACAGCAAGTAGGGCAACACACACGATAGCATAGTATGGCACGTTAATCCACAATACAGTCACCTTTAGCAGAATAAAGTCTCTTTAGGGATGGTAGTAGTACTCACAGTTCATGGTGGCAGTCCTCCCCATGGCACTCCCAGGGGCCATTTAGTGAATGGAGGGCACACCCAGGCACACCCAGGCATTGGGTATTCTGTCTGGTGCTAGTTGTGATGCCCTTAATAGTAGATTGTTGGAAGAGTACAGGGCAGAAGTATGCATGCAGGGCCCATGCAAAGAACAGTCTCTTTACTAAGGATGATGAGAATGACAGAACAAACAGCTGCAACAGGCACAGTTATGAGGTATAACACAATGGCTGTATATGTTCAGTGGCAATGATGTTAGTAGTAGCCCCGAGTCTCTCGCTAAACAATTTATAATCTTTCTAAATTGACCACATGCATGCAAAACTCTTACAGTCAGTAGTGCAGTTGCCACTGCGGGGTGCAGATCTTCAAATGGACAGTCAGGCCAATCCATTATATAAGGGTGGCAGCACTCTTGGCACATGCCCTCTCCACAAGCAGCAAAGTCTATAACCATAAACGAGCATTACCTTTGCTGACACACAGTGCCCTGTAATCCTAGACAATCTATAGATGTCTGTCCTCTTCCCCTCAGGGGTTGCTCTCCTGGCAAAGTTGCTTTACTTTGGCAGCTTTTCACTCCATATGAATAGTGTTTTTACTGGAAAAATCCTCTTTCATTGAAATCAGGTCCTGCCAGGCCCACAAGCTGTAGATACTTCTACAGCACCTGCCAGACTCAAAGGAATATGCTGCTCTCTCCTGCAGAGCCAGTCTAGACTGTCTAAACTAGCTACAACTAAGGGGTGTTTCCAGCACATCACCCTGGCAACTATACCAAAAGGCTGCCAAATTAACTATTTGCTTGACCAGATTCATCTACAGGGGATACACAGTGCGTGAGATAAATTACATTAACCCTTTTTTTCAACTGCATACTGCATATGTTCTAACACAAAGGTTGTTAAAATGTATTACATCTGTTTTCCCTAATATTCAACCTCTTTCGACCATGGCATACTGATCATAGACTTTTACGTCTTTCTTATTTTAGCACACGTTGTCAAGAAGGCATCAAATTGGCTATTTTATGCTGCTTTAGAACGCCCTTCACAGTATAACTTGATGCTACGAAATCATTTTAAAGGTGTTTTGCAAATAACGATAAGAGTCCATGACCACAAAAGTCATCTGTGACCCCTGCAATATCTCATTGTTTTTATATGGAAAGAAAAGTTTGGAATTATTGTGGGTTTCACAAGTCACCAATGACTTTTTCCCTAACAGGACAACATTGAAAATTAAAATATTGTGGTGTCTCATGGGTTGCAGTAATGCCGCCAGCTTACCATGATTGACAGATCACTTTGTCTCCATTAAGCCCTTGTCCTTATTGTGTAGAAAACATTATATTTCAGATAGTACCACCTTAAATAAGCCCCCTTGCAGTCAACCCTTTTGTTTACATCCAGTGGCTAAAAACCTTTCTTTAAGGCTACAGTCACAGAACTGGCTGGAGATCATACCGGCCAAAATGCCGTTCAGTGACTGAACTGAAGACATCCTGATGCATACTGAACGGCTTTCTCTCCATTTAGAATGTATTAGGATATAACTGTATTAGGATATAACTGAAGCGTTTTTTTTTTCCGGTATTGAGCCCCGAGGATTTTGTAGGCAAGCAGAGATCTTGAAAATAGCTGGCATCTGAAACTCAAGACATATTAGAAAGTTGCTTAAACATGCATAATACGTAATAACAATTACCTTTATATAACACCAACAGCAAATACAAAATTACACAAAGGGGGAAAAAGGAGCATTTAGGGTCAGGTAACAATGGTGTGTATAGGTACAACAGAGTAGAATTGCCATGCCCTGGAATTTGCAAAATTCTGAAAGTATGATAAAGTAATTCATTGCAGAAAGCCTGCACAACAAGTCTTTCATGTACAGGAGGTCAAACACATGTCAACATATAGTGATTGCTTAACCACTCCACTTTTTTTAAAGAGTCAGGGCTGTCAGAATTTGAGGAAGAAATGAAGTAACGTGTTGATAAAAATGGTGTATAACCTGACCACCATGTATTCTATTTGCGCCACATTTCTGTCCTATGATGACTGATGCATGAGCCCTATTGGATCATGATGTTATTAGTGTGATGAATGGACTTTTCTAAGCCACAAAATGAGCTCTACTGAGCGTCTTGACCTTAGTTCCTTTTTTGCACAGATGAATATACTGCAATGGTGACAAATTATATGCTGTGCCCCCTGACAACTGTTATGTTGCAGTTGTCAGACAATGAACTAGATCAGACTTTCCTTATCGTCTTTGTATACAATATGGTCAACTACAAAAGTTGTCACCAACTATTCCATCACACAAGTTCATGTCCAAATAGACTTGTAGAATTGTCAGAGAGAGTACCTATTCTGTGTTAACCAAGCAAATTTTAGCAATGATTTTGGGGGGTTTAAACCCTGCCTTCGAAGAATAATACATTTTGGTGACTAACTTTTTATGTGAATTTTTGTTGACATCGTTTAATGTTCCATGTATTGAGAAACAGTAAAAACATTATTTGCGGGGTGGAAAGGAAAATAATCCAATTCCACCGGGTTTTTTTGTTTAATTTTAGAGCATTCACTAAGCAGTAAAAACTTTATTCTTCGGGTCACTATGACTACAGCATACAATCAATATACTTTGTATTATATTTTAATACTGAGAACATTTTTTATTACTTTTTTTAAACAAATTGAATTGTGTCGCCATATTGTGACACCTATAACTTTTCAAATTTTTTTTATTTTTTTGCTGCTTTAATTTTATTTTAGGTACGTATGGCTTTTCAAGCATACTTTTACTTCAATAATTTTTCGGGGAGGGGGTCGAGGTGACTAAAAAGCAGTAATTCTGCTGCTTGGATTTTTTTTCTTCAAGAGAAGGATAAATATTGTAATATTTGAATAGTTCAGACATTTTCAGATGTTGCAGTACCAATGATGTTTATTTTTTATATCATCAACAATTTTTTATATTTGTGTTTTTTTGTATTTAAAAAGTTTAAACACTTGAATGTGCTGTCATTTGATCGCTTGTACATTACATTGTAATACTTCTATATTGCAGTGTATTGTAATTTTACACTTATTCTAAGTCCTGTTTCTAGCTTAAAGGGTTTATCCAACCCCTAAAATGCCTCCCTATACGATCGGGCCCATCACAGAGGTTGTACTGGCTCCCCAGCACCTGTGTCGCTTCTGACACCCGCACGGCTGCCGCTGCATCTCTCCGTCACGCGGATAAAAACATTGGTCGGGGGGGCAGCCAATAGCAGGCCGCGAGGGGAACGAGCTGACGCTAGGGAGGTTTGTTCCCATTTGTTCCAATTGTGGCCTGGTATTGGCTGTCCACCCCCGACACTGGATGTTTTCATATGCGCGATGGGTAGATGCAGCGGAGGCCGTACGGGCATAAGTACAACCTCTGTGAGGGGCCCAGTCATATGGGGAGGCATTTTAGGGGTTGGATAACCCCTTTAATAGAAGTACAACAAATGCAGACCTGGGGCTTTCACTAGGTCCCCAACTGGCATAACAACTGCTTGGAATCCCGCAGTTGAAATGTAAGGGGTCCAGGGTTACCAACCATCCAGAAGTTCTAGGACTGTTCATAAAAGTAGAGAACTTTTTTTTTTGTGTCCGTGAAAAAAATATAGATTTGTATGTGATTTTTTAATAGCCTGTCGAGCCTTGAGCAGGTTATCGTCATTGTAATTATCATTATTTTACAGCTCACACTAAAGACCGCAAATGTATTCATATCAGTACATTGAGCTATAGACATGTATTACTTATTTGTATCATTCATTGTGGTTTTCCAATCTGTCTATAAAAATATTAACTGTCCATCATTTTTTTTAAAGTTGGCCAGAAAAAAGAAAAATTCTAGTTGAAAACCCTGAAGGGGTCTGAACCAGAGACTTCTCTTTGGTCGCTATGGTCACTATTGATGAATGGAGCAGAATTGCATAGAACTTTGTTGGTTAAAGGGGTTCTGCACTTTGTTTAAACGGATGATCAATCCTCTGGATAGATCATCAGCATCTCATCGCAGCGGTCCGAGACCCAGGACCCCCACCGATAAGCTGTTTGAGAAGGCAGCCAAGCTCCTGGAGCGCCGCGGCCTTCTTACTGTTTACCGCCGGCCCAGTGACGTCACGACTAGTATTAATTGGCCTGGGCGGGGCTAAGCTCCATTGAAGTGAACAGAGCTTAGCGGCGCCCAGGCCAGTTGATACTAGTTGTGACGTCACTGGGCCGGCAGTAAACAGTGGAGCGCCGCTACCTTCACAAACAGCTGATCGGCGGGGGTCCCAGGTGTCGGACCCCTGCCGATCAGATACTGATGATCTATCCAGAGGATAGATCATCAGTTTAAACAAAGTGCAGAACCCCTTTAAAGAGACCCTGTCACCAGGTAATGCAGTGCGCCCTGCAGCATGGTGGCTCAGTGGCTAGCCCTGGTGCCTGGCATTACTGAGGTCCTAGGTTCAACTGTGACCAAATACAACATTTGCATAAAGTTTAAATGTTCTCCTTGTGTTTGTGTGAGTTTTCTCCAACACTCCAAAGACATACTGCTAGAGAATCTAGATTGTGAGCTTCACTGGGGACAGCGAGTGATAACAATATCTGTAAAGTACTGTGGAATATGCCAGCACTATGTAAGTAAAATGAGTAAATCTGCAGGCACAATGTCATAGGGCAGGAGGACCTCTGCACTTTCTGAACTCAAAACCACTCCTGTGTACAGCTATTGGTGATTGACAGCTATCTCTGTATATACACTTACAGAGGGAGTGCATCAACCACTGATAACACCTCCCCTATGTACAACTGAAGTCACAAAAAGCAGAAGTTCAAATTTTTAAGTTTTACTGAATCTTTTCCCACAAAACTACATATCAATCTGCCCAGCTCCTCCTGCTCTATAACATGCTCCCTGTAGAATACTGAATTTTTTATAGTGACAGGTCCTCTAAAGTCACAATTTTGTATTGAATTCTTTCTATGATGATCAACTGGTGCAGAAAGTGACAAAATGTGGGGTCAGTATACCTTCAACGATGTTCTAAGGCTACTTTCACATCTCCGTTTCCTTTCTAGCTTTGAGATCCATCATAGGATCTCAAAACCAGAGGAAAATGCTTCCTTTTTGTCCCCGTTCATTGGGGGACAAAACTGAACTGAACAGAATGGAGTGCACCAGAATGCATTCTGTTCTGTTGTGTTCCCATGAAGCACACAAAATGGCTGCAAGCAGCGTTTTTGTGTGCATCATGGTATACTGATCAAACACAATGTAAGTCAATGGTGCCAGATCTGTTTTTTCGGACACGGCAAAAAAAAGTTTCCGGCACCCATTGACTTACAATGGATTTAGTTATCGGATCAGACTTGTTAATTTGGGATATAATACAACCAGATCCGTTTTGAACGGATGCAGACAGTTGTATTATATAACGGATCGGTTTTGTCTGAACCCCTGACAGGTCCAGCAAAGAGACAGATATGAAAATAGCCTAAGGCTACATTCACACAAATGTATTTTGTTTCCGTGTCCGTTCTGTTTTTTTTTTTTTTTTTGCGGATAGGATGCAGACCCATTCATTTAAATGGGTCCGCAAAAAATGCGGACAGCACACCGTGTGTTATCCACATCCGTATGTCCGTTCCGTAGTCCCGCAAAAAAATAGAATATGTACTTTTCTTGTCCGTTTTGCGGACAAGGATAGGCATTGTTACAATGGATCCACAAAAAAAATGGGTGTCATTCCGACGTCATCCGTTTTGTTTTGCGGACCGCAAAACACATACGGTCGTGTGAATGTAGCCTAAACTGCATTTAAGAATGTTAAAACTCATGTAGGAAGACAAAGTGGTTTCCGTGAGCTCTAGTTTTTTACTAAAACTATAGAATTGCAGGATACAGTAATGAGACAGATGGCTGAATTACTTATTAATTCCATTTCCCTGATGAAGAACAGCGTATTGTCTGAAACGTGTTGGAGGGAAGTGTGGTACTCGCAACTATCCGTAGTTTGTATATTGACGTCACTATTCGCTCCTTGAGAGCGCGAGGTACAACTTATCTGCACGGTATTGAGCCACTGGCCAGGATGCGATCCGCATCTTAGAAAACAGACCCATACCCAGCTTGATCCCCATACTGCATAGAGTGGAAGATAGACACCACGGAATAAGAACCACTAGTAAGGTAACTTATGTTACAATTGGTCATAAGTGTCTGCGATCTACTTTCAGCAGGGGCATCTTACTGCTTTAGGGAAAGGAGTGAAGTGTAGAGAAGGAGGGTATAAGCGCCAGGAAGACACTATAGCTCAGGGGTGCACAACCTGCGGCCCGGGGGCCACATGCGGCCCTCGATACCATTCTGTGCGGCTCCTAAACATCTGGTAAAAGACATGTAGGTTTATGTCTTATGGCTTCTTACATGTATCTTTCATGTATTCTCCTATTAGATGGGAGCCCTAGAACTGTAACTAGACATTTATGATATATACTGTATGTTCAATATGCCAAAAATACAGTATTTCAGTTGGTAATACGCCTTTAAGTATTATTTTCGGCCCTTGGAATTGGTTCAGGCTGACAATGTGGCCCCCAACCAGAAAAGGTTGTGCACCCCTGCTATAGCTTATTAATTACATGCAGTGTCTTTGGGGGAAAAAAAGTAATAAAAACAGTCAAAAAATGAGTTCAGAAATATTTAAAAAAAAATTATGTAAAATGTTGAAAAATTGTAAATGACAATTTTAAAGTAATCTATATCTCCCATGTAGACCTTCGTTTCGGGCAAAACAAACACTTTGGATTCTTCATATCTTGTGCAGACTAATGGCGGTTGGGAATAGGTCTCGGTGCATTGTCACCTTGTAAGAATGCCTCTGTAAAATCTCCTGATCAAAAGACTTTTATCTACATGACTGTTTCAGGCCAATTGCCTAGAGTGCATTCTTACAATCACTGATCTACTGACAAGAAAATCCCACAAAGGACAACGTTGCATATTGAGCTAGAATTCATAATGTATCTTTTCAACAGTTGTGAAGGGCTATTGGAGTTTTCCTCTGACATTAGCGATACACGTTGAATGACGGCATAAGTTACAATCCACAAGTGTGTTTACACCTTTTGGGGTGTTATAACCTATGTAGTGCCCTGAAGCAAGGTTACTTTGGAGTATGGATATTTGTGGACATTTGCTCTCATTGCTACTATGCAAAGTCAGCAACTTCCTACTTTATTGTGTTTTGAAGGGTTAACCTCCACTGTGGTTTATGTTGTTGTTTACACTTAGGGTACTTTCACACTAGCGTTAGAAGAATCCGGTAGGCAGTTCCGTTGCCGGAACTGCCTGCGGATCCGTCTGGCAAATGCATTGAAATACCGGATCTGCCTCTCCGGTGTCATCCGGAAAAACTGATCTGGTATTTATTTTTTACACATTTTTAAAGGTCTGCGCATGCGCAGAACGGAAAGCCGCATCCGTCAATGTAACATTTTCCTGAACACTTGGTACCGGATCCGGCATTAATACATTTCAATAGAAAATAATGCCGGATCCGGCAATCCGGCAAGAGTTCCGGAAATTTTGGCCGGAGAAAAAACGCAGCATGCTGCGGTATTTTCTCCGGCCAAGTACCGTAAAAGGGACGGAACAGAAGACATCTTAATGCATACTTAACGGATTGCTTTCCATTCGGAATGCAATAGGACAAACTGATGAGTTTTTTCCGGTATTGAGCCCCTAGGATGGAACTCAATACCGGAAAACTTTAACACTAGTGTGAAAGTACGCTTATACCGTTTTATATTGTTGAGCTGCATTTTATATGTTTATAATATACAAGCCAGCTAACAATGAGAAACTTTGGGACTTTCTCCTATTGTGACAGAGTGTCTGGAGAAGTGGTGGATGGGGTGTTTATTCGTCCAATGTTCCTCACTTCATAGTTTTATTAAAAGCAATCAAGATGCGAATGACAGAGATGTGCAGTTGTCTCTGTATTAGGGTATTAGGGTTTGTTGTAAACCCGCTTTCAGGGCCTGTGTGCAATAGGCGGCTGCACCCCAGAGCCCTCTATATAACGTGTCTCAGGTGTAGGAAATGCCAAGTGGTATGTTGTGGCCTAAAATGTCTCCTATTGTGTGTCACGGTTCTCCTACCAGGATACCGCTGGATCCCAGGCTTTGGCTCCGAAGCAATAAATAAAGGGAATAATTGAGGGATTAAGGAAGAACTTGAGTCCAGACCTTGAGATGAATTTCAATGGCAGCTTTACTTGAGTAACGGTTTTTCCAAAACAGATTTTAGGCTTTATTTTGGTTCCAGCAGACTTTAGCATGAAACTAGCAGGCAAACTCCACTCTGCTATATCTGTTTCTTTCTGACTGCTGTACTGACAGGCTGGCTGTATAACTCAGCTTCATCTGTAGGCTGCACTTCTCTGTAGTCTGATTCTAGGTTATGCCAGGGAACTTTCCTCCTGGCTCCTGAGGCTTCAAGCTTTGGCCTCCATGGCCAGCAGAGCTTAGGGTGCTCTGGCTGGCATGGGCACCGCCAGAAGAGACGTGCCTCTGCACACCCTGTCTAGGGAAGACTGGAACTAACTAGAACTGGTCCCCATCCTTTCTGCAGGAAGTAGGACTAGCCCACTTCCCTACAGAGGGGGTTAGAATGGAATGGAACGCGCTATTCTACCTGAGTACAGCTCTGCCGTGTTTGCTGCCACCTGATGGTGAACCAGGCACATTACATGAACAGTTACAAAACATTATTATAAATGCACAGTGTGGAGGAGCTGGACAAAATACATAGATGACATTGGTGTTAGCCCAATAAAGACAGTAGCAGGGTGCAGGAGTGGTAACACCACTCTGCGGTGTTACATGTGTTGCTGGAGTGGGGACAGAGGGATAGGCCCCTACTTCATCCAGACAGTCCGGGTCTTGGGCTGTCTGTATTAATTAGTTGTCAGGTGTGCTGGCCTTATTTAAAGTCAAGAACCCAGTTACACCTTTCTCTCAGCCTGGGAACAGGTCATCTGCTTGGAGTCTGTGAGAGCACTTCAAGAGGTACGAACTTGCTGTTTTGTTTGGTGCCCGGTATTAGACCGGCACCGGGTCAGTAAAGTTATCTTTCTGTAGAGTTTGAGCCAGACAGGCAGAGAATTTTTGTTTGTTATATTTTATGTTCTGCACCTCAAAAATGGACAATAAAACCGGCTGAGGTCAGGTAAACCAATTTCCTGCTGTTCTGACTGAGATTTCGACTGTGTGCCTGCTAAATGGTGCTTGTCTACCCAGGAGAAGACATCCTCGCTACCTAATCCCTTACACTATGCACTGAGAATCTAGCATTTTTCCATAGTTACTATAAGAGAATATGCAGAGCTAAGTTTTGGGGGAAAAAATCTGACACAATGACCTTTTGACTGGTCAAGCTCTGTCTAGACTGCTGTTTATCTCTGAAAACTGCCTTCATCACAATTGACTTGTATGATGCTCAGTAGAAGTCTAAAGCAGACTGGAATTGTAACACTGCACCAGCCCTTACCAGGGAGCCAGCCAGAAGACTGAGCCAACAGACCCTGGGCCACCAGACTTTTGGTGAGAGTACCAGCCTTCTAAGAGAGGGACAGCTAGCTCAGGCTATTCTTCTGCATGGTACGTTCTTCTAGCAAGGAGGAGACTGGACAGGCCAGCTCAGTGGATTGCCTGTATTGTTTTGCACTTGAGTTCCTCTAGTAAAGAACACTGGTTTACTGCAAACCCTGACTCTGGACTTACCATTGGGGAGCAAAATGTCTTACCATCCCTTCCAGAGAGCAGCAACACATGTTGACACCTCGATGGTGTCCATGGGAGCGAGTGTAGCATTGAGGTCACCCAGACACCCGGCCACTGCACCCATAATTAGGTCAGTGAGCAAGAACAAACATTTGTAGAACCATCTGTTTGTATGACCATTGGCTCATCTCAGGGGCATTGCTAGGTAAAACATTCGGGGCCTAGGCACTTGATGTTTTGTCCCAGGCCCCGACGGCCTTACAGGACGGCAATACAAAATTTAATCTAATGCCCTGCAAGAGCTAAAGGACCTGTGATGACATCACAGTCCATGTGATCAGTTCTAAATGCAGTAGCTCAAAAGGAGCTGCGATGATGTCACCATCATGTGACCAGTGCAGGAGAGGACGGCTCAGTAGTGAAGAGAAGTCCTGGGAAGAAGCTGTGGTGAGGTCTGCTACATGAGGAGAGGTAAGTGAAGGGAGAGGCAGAGCAATGCTCGGAGTTGTGGTTATTTAACTGGGACTGTATGTTAGGGCTGAAAGGGGAGAAGTTATTTACATGGAACTGTGGGGTGTAGTGATGTTATTTTCACGGGACTGAAAGTTGAGGGGGTGATGTTATTTACATGGGAATGCATGTTGGAGGTGGCTGGGGCAGAGTGATGTTATTTACATGGGACTGTAAGTTGAAGGTGCCTGGGGGAGGGAGTGATGTTATTTACTTGGGACTAAATATTGAGGGGGTTATGTTATTTATATTAGACTGTATGTTTAAGGCGGCTGGGGAGGGCGTGATGTTATTTACGTGGGACTGTATATTGGAGGAGGCTGGAGAGATGGTTGAATGGTATTTACATGGGACTCTATGGCAGAGGGAGAGAAATAATGTTATTTACATGGGACTAAAAGTTGAGGGGGTAATGTTATTTTCATGGGAATGCATATTGGAGGAGGCTGGGGCAGGGTGATGTTATTTACAGGGGACTGTATGTTGAAGGTGTCTGGGGGAAGGAGTGATGTTATTTACATGGGACTGAATATTGAGGGGGTGGTGTTATTTACATGGGACTGTATGTTGGAGGGGGGCTGAAGAGTTGGTTGAAAGGTATTTACATGGGACTCTATGGCAGAGGGAGAGAAATAATGTTATTTACATGGGACTGTATGGTGGAGGGGCTGTGGAATTATAGTTTCTGAGGACACTAAACAGAGGAATATAACTACAGAGGCACTGCAGGGGGTATTATTAATACTGGGGGCACTTCAGGACTAGCATTATAACAGTAGGGGGCAATATAAATAGTGGGCGACTGTAGGGGCATTTTAAATCCAGGGGACATTAGGCGCTTTTATTACTACTGGGGGCTCTATAGGAGGGACTATTTCTACTAAGAGCACTAAGCAGGACCTTATTGCTACTGAGGGGTCTGTAGCTTTATTACCACTGGGGGAGCAATAGGGGGCCTTATTTCTACTAGGGACTCTGTAAAGGCATTATTAATACTGGAAGGCTCTTCTACTAATGGAGGCACTCTTGGGGAGCACTATCACTTTTGGGGGCACTGTACGGGGCAGTATTACTAATGATGGCATTCTAGAAGGGAATTACTATTAGTGGGACTATAAGGAGCATTATTACTATGGGGAAGATTATCTGTATGGCACTAATTTTTCTTCAATAACAAAAATAAATGCAAGGGGGCACACTCGTATAAATTAATTAATAAATGGGAGTGCAAAACAGTTGTCCTAAATACTGTACATCAAGCAAAAACCTCAAACTGAAAGACAGTCAAGAAGACCACAACAACCATGCACATCCCACAAAAGAAATAGTATTTGGGGGTACAGAAAAGCTAAGATGTCTGCACACTCTGCAAAAGATAAGGCGGCTGAGAGAAGTTGTCTGGACTGAATAGAGAAGATGATGACAGAGAAGATCCACATCGGAGGAGATGTCACCTGGGAGGCCCTGGATTTGAGCGGTATGTGCTGCTGTATAGCAAGTATAGTAAAATGTTTTCAGTGCTAGTGTTTGTGGGGGGAGAGGGGGCGGTTGGTCGACTTAGAGAGTTGGGCCATATCCTTTGGGGCTTAGGCCCCGGATCTTTTGAGACACTAGCAACGCCCCTGCCTCATCTAAACATAGCTCAAAAATCATTGTTTGTCAGCAACATATCTCCTCATAGCCATATTCATTTTAGTGTGGCAAAGCTGCAGTACCAGATATCGCAAAGATATTACCAATAAACATGAGTGGTGCTGCTTCTTTGGGGAAATCCAGGACAACCCCTTTAAAGCTTATCCAGTCTCTACATACTAATTATCTATCCTCAGAATAGTTTGTCAATAAGAGGTTAGTTTGGGACTGACACCCAAACCCCCCAGCACCAGAAATAACTCAGACGATGGAGTCGGAAGCAGATAGCTCCATCCACTGAGTAGTGTCCATGCCAGGTTATTGCAGATCACTTCTCATTCAAGTAAATGATAGCAGCATATTTTGGTTAAATTGTCACCTATGTGATTCCACCATTTTGTACTAGTGCTTACCATCAAGAAATCAAACTGTCATACATTTTTAAAACTGCTATTGAGTGAAACTTTTGACAAAGAAAGAAATGCAATAGCGCAGAGATCTCTGGCCACTAGTAAATGCCTGAAGACAGCTCCAACAATGTACACGTGTATTATCAGTCATTTTGGAGAAGAATGTAGACAGCAGTTCATGATATGCCAGCAGCCATTTTGGCCAGAGGGTTGATGAGATAAAAAAATTTCAGGCATCACTCTGGAACAAGTAGGAGACAATTTTCACTGCATAAGAAGGCACATTCTTTGGATTGTCTTGCAGGAAACATAGTTCCATTTAGAGGCACATATATTTAGTAGTGATGTTGAATTATACAGTGGCATGCAGAGAAACTAGTGTGTGCCATAAAATATACCAAGGCCTATTTAAAGGGTTGAGCATTGACTTTTTAGGATAGTTGCCCCACATCTGGTGGCATCAGAGGCAGAGCTTAAAGAGGACCTTTCATCACTTCTAAAGATATAAACTAACGATGCTCACATGTAGAGCGGCGCCAGGGATCTCCCTGCACTTACTATTATCCCTGGGGGCCGCTCCGTTCTCCCGGTATAGGCTCCGGTCTCTGTGCTCACAAAGTTATAGTAGGCGGGGACTTGGGGGACTTGGTTATAGTAGGCGGGGCCTGCCCTTTATCTCCTGCTCAATCGCAGCGCAGAGCTCATAGCCTGGGAGTTTTTTTTTCTCCCAGGCTATGAGCTCTGTGCTGCGATTGGCCAGCGCTACAGCCTGGGAGAAGGAGATGAAGGGCAGGCTCCGCCTACTATAACCAAGTCCCGGCCTACTATAACTTTGTGAGCACAGAGACCGGAGCCTATACCGGGAGAACGGAGCGGCGCCCAGGGATAAAAGTAAGTGCAGGGAGGTCCCTGGGCGCCGCTCTACATGTCAGCACTGTTAGTTAATATCTTTAGAAGTGATGAAAGGTCCTCTTTAAGAGCTCATTTTCATCCCTTTCTTCCCAGAATTCTAGAGGAGCATGTATGGCCTATAAATCTCCTCACTCAGATTAAGGCGCTCTCTCCCCAGGGAGAGATAGGACCCCCAAATCCTGACTTAGGCCTCTCACCCAGTTAAGCCAGTGCCCTGTACTGATGAAGGGCAATCCGCCCGAAACTGCTGTCTTGAGGTCATGTCTCAAGGCCTATTTAAAGGGTTGAACGTTGACTTATAGGATAGCTGCCCCACATCTGGTGGCATCCGAGGCAGAACTTGCTAAGAACTCATTTGCATCCCCTTCTTCTCATAATATATACCCACACTATGATAGCAGCACCACCAGCCTTGGTCATGGACATCACACTACGTGTGTGTGTGTGTGTGTATCGATTTTTCACATTTCAGCTGTCAGTTTTTCAACATATTGAAGGGGATGTCTCATTCTAGAACTTCTGTCACTCTTCCCTTCCAAGATTTAGGGTCCATTCACACGTCCGCAATTCTGTTCTGCATTTTGCGGAACGGAATTGCGGACTCATTAATTTCAATGGGGACAGACGATGTCCCGCCCGGGTCCGCAATTGCGGATCCGCACTTCTGGGTCCGCAATCGCGTTCCCGAAAAAAATTGAACATGTCCTATTCTTGTCCGCAATTGCGGACAAGAAAAGGCATTTTCTATGTAGTGCCGGCGAAGTGCGGTCCGCAAATTACGGAACGCACATCGCCAATATCTGTGTTTTGCGGATCTGTGGATCCGCAAAACACCCACGGACGTGTGAATGGACCCTTACTTTGCCCTCTTGTCTTCAGAAGTGGATAACTTTTTGCAACCATAAAAAATCTTCTGTCTGTTGCATCTAGTAGCTTCCAATTTACACTAATGTGTTTCTTGAGAAAGTTAATGAATTTTGCCTGTTCACAATCACCAATAGACATATAATTATTGCATTAATTTTAATGTTTAAAAATATTATTCTAATGTTCACATTACAGAGCATATTTATACAATCATCTGAAGTATTAGCTGCGACGCTGCTCACTATGTATTCACGTGTTCCAACAAAGAATTTATCCATTCCTAATCTTCACTGTGCTGGAGAGTTTTACACTCATACTCATCCATTTATTATGGACAATAAAAGATAAATAATTACATAATTAAATTAAATATGGAGGAAACCATGAGGGGATTTCTCACATCATGCTCTACAGAATTGTGGCTTTACATTTTTTTTCAAAATAGGGCAAATTTTTATATTTAATATATTGTGATTGTCCATATTGCCTCCTTTGCTGGTTGAATTCATTTTTCTATCACATTATACACTGCTCGATTTCATGGTTATGACCACCCTGCAATCCAGAAGTGGTGGTCGTGCTTGCACACTAATTTTCTGTGACAGATTGGATACAGACCGAAACTATGGACACGTGAATGCCCCCTAATTCTGAAAAATACTTCTCTTTATTTTTATGCAAATAAGGTTTTTGGTGCACCGCGGGCAAAGTCATTGCATTTGGTGCACCTGGCTTCCCGTGCATAAATGCTACCAGCTCTGAAATCTCAGAGACTGTCAATCAAACAAGAGAGGGAGGAACTGGGTGAACATACTGGCAGAGTGATGGTGCATCACACAGAGCCAAGACAAATCGACAGCACAGAAGCCAAAAAACATTTCTAAGCAGTTCCAACTCAACTGCCAGCGGTTTCAGACTGTAGTCTCCCCACCCTTATTGATACCCAGTGTAGAGAGACCGCAGGACTCCTCTTGCAGCAGAAAAGTATTAACTATTTTGACCAAACATTGCGATTTTTCAAATCATACTGACACTTGAGAAAGGATCGGCGGTCTCTCTACATTGGGCATTACACAAAGCCCCACTCATGGTGCACCAAATATCTAATTTGCATAAAACTAAGGGCTCATGCACACGACCGTTGTTGTTTTGCGGTCCGTTTTTCACGGATCCGTTGTTCCGCATGTGAGGTTTTTTTCTCTCTGATTTAAGTCCTCTTCCGTTCCATTATTCCACAAAACATATCCGTATGGTTTCCCTATGCGATTTGTTTTTTGCGGATCGGAAACGGAAACAGTAACTTACTAATCACCAAGTACATGAGCAATATGGGCATAGAATTTCTACAGTATGGATCTGCAAAATACGGATGAAATACGGATGGCATACGAATGTGTTCAGTGTGCATTCCGTATTTTTTGCGGACCCATTGACTTGAATGGAACCATGGGCCATGATTTGCGGACAATAATAGGACATGCACTACTTTTTTGCAGAACGGCCATGCAGACAAACGGAAATGGAATACACACGAAGTACCTTCCATTGTTTTTGCAGACCCATTGAAATGAATGGTTCCGCTTATGGTCCGCAAAAAAAAAGGAACAGAGGCGGAAAGAAAATACATTCATGTGCATGAGCCCTAAGGCCTCGGGTGTGGACCCATTCACTTCAATGGGGCCGAAAAAGATGCTCCGTTCCGTATTGCAGACAAGAATAGGCATCTCTATAATGGGCCGCCTGGTCCGTTCCGCAATTTGCTCATTGACACCGTCCGTGTTTTGCGGATCCGCAACTTGCGGACCGCAAAACACACAACGGTCGTGTGCATGTAACCTAAGAAGAAGTATTTCTCAGGATTAGGGCTCGTTCACACGACGGTGGTTTTGGTCCGCATCCGAGCCGCATTTTTTGCGTCTCCGTTGCGGATCATTTCACTTCTATGGGGTGGCAAAAGATGCGGACAGCATCCGCTGCTCCGTTCCATGCCCCCCCCCCCCGCCCCCTTCCCTGTTTGCGGACAAGAATAGGCATTTCTAAAAGGGCTGTCCGTTCCGTTCCGCAGATTGCGGAAGGCACACGGGCGACACCCGTGTTTTGCGGATGTGCAATTTGCGGAACGCAAAACACGGCATGGTCATGTAAACAAGCCCTTAGAGGACTGGGTTTTCAGGGTATTTCAGGGCACCTAACCTACATGGCAATATGCTTAGTTTTAAATCAATTTGGAGATGTCAGACTCCCTTTAAAAGGAAATGAACAGCTTTAAACTAACCTTTAATCTAAAATTCTGCCATTCAAGTAAAGTGGCAGAGGTACAGTTGTGTTCAAAATTATTCAACCCCCAATGCTGTAAAGGGTTTTAGGGAATTTAGTGTACATTTGTAATTGTGTTCAGAATGAAATCTTACAAGGACTTTTTAAAGAACCAAATGCAACTAAAATGACATCAATTGTTTTTGTAATACAGTATTAAATGTTTTTTTTGTGATTTCTTCATTGACACAATTATTCAACCCCTTAAAGACGACCACTCTTAAGAACAGAGGTTCATTCAAGTGTTTTCGATCAGGTATTGAATACACCTGTGGATGTCAAGGAGCAGCAATCAAGCATAATAAGCACCAATTAGGCAGATGTAAAATGACTGTGATACTCAGCTCCTTCTAGACATTTACTGGTGTGTTTACAGACATGGTGAAGTCAAGAGAATGGTCCAGGAAGACAAGAGAAGAGGTGATTTCTCTTCACAGGAAGGGCAATGGCTATAAGAAGATTGCAAAGATGTTAAACATACCAAGAGACACCATAGGAAGCATCATTCGCAAATTCAAGGCAAAGGGCACTGTTGAAACGATACCTGGTCGTGGCAGAAAGAAGATGCTGACTTCAACTGCTGTGCGCTACCTGAAGCGCAAAGTGGAGAAAAGTCCCCGTGTGACTGCTGAGGAACTGAAAAAAGATTTGTCAGATGCGGGTACTGAAGTTTCAGCTCAGACAATAAGGCGCACACTGCGTAATGAAGGCCTCCAGAACTCCCAGGCGCACTCCCTTGCTGTCTCCAAAGAATAAGAAGAGTCGACTGCAGTATGCCAAAAGTCATGTGGACAAACCACAAAAGTTCTGTGGACTGATGAAACAAAATTAGAACTGTTTGGGCCCATGGATCAACGCTATGTTTGGAGGAGGAAGAACAAGGCCTATGAAGAAAAGAACACCTTGCCTACTGTGAAGCATGGCGGGGGTCAATCATGCTTTGGGGCTGTTTTGCTTCTACAGGTACAGGGAAGCTTCAGCGTGTGCAAGGTACCATGAATTCTCTTCAGTACCAGGAGATATTGGATGAAAATGTGATGCAGTCCGTCACAAACCTGAGGCTTGGGAGACGTTGGACCTTTCAACAGGACAATGATCCCAAGCATACCTCCAAGTCCACTAGAGCATGGTTGCAGATTAAAGGCTGGAACATTTTGAAGTGGCCATCGCAGTCACCAGACTTAAATCCGATTGAGAACCTCTGGTGGGACTTAAAGAAAGCAGTTGCAGCGAGCAAGCCTAAGAATGTGACTGATCTGGAGCGTTTGCCCATGAAGAATGGGGAAGATACCCGTAGATCGCTGCAAGACACTTGTGTCAAGCTATGCTTCACGTTTAAAAGCTGTTCTAACTGGAAAAGGATGTTGTACTAAGTACTAAGATTGAATGTCACTTGGGGGTTGAATAAAACTGATAATGATGTGAGCACAGAAAAGACATTTGTGGTTATTTCATTATAAATGTTATGTTATATTTGTCTGACTTACAAGTGCCTCTCTGATTTAATTGTAAACAAGATGACTGAAATGATCAAAATCAATGTCAAACTGGCCAAAACACTCAATTTCAGTGGGGGTTGAATAATTTTGAACACAACTGTATATGTCCAGATATGAATACATATGTTTGTACTGAAGGAAGCTGGAGCACCACTGCCACTTCCCAGTCCACTTATTGTTTGGGATCTTAGGGTTTGAACCTCCACTGATCAAATAGTACCGTATATGGATTTTTGTATATGTATTTTCTTTTCCTTATCTTGCCCTGATCCAAGATAAGAAATGTTCGGTCGGATGATGTCATATTTTCCGGGTAGCGGCCAGATCTCTGCCAGACCTTATTATATAGTCAAAAGGGCCATCAAGCATCCGGCGATGCTGGATCTAGAGAGCTCTGGCAGGTTGTTCTTTGTTAACTCTCAGGTGCAACAGTCTGAAGCAATTGCGACATCCAAGGGGTTTCACCCCATAAGCACCCCACAATTAGATTCTCATTGTTATAGGTTTAAAGGGGTCTGTCTGGTGGTCATCATATGAATCAATGAATTTTGTTCACAAACTGTTAACCACTTCAGCCCCCCTAGCTTAAACACCCTTAATGACCAGGCCACTTTTTACAATTCCGCACTACACTACTTTCACCGTTTATTGCTCCGTCATGCAACTTACCACCCAAATGAATTTTACCTCCTTTTCTTCTCACTAATAGAGCTTTCATTTGGTGGTATTTCATTGTTGCTGACATTTTTACTTTTTTTGCCATTAATACAAATTTAACGAAATTTTTGCAAAAAAATGACATTTTTCACTTTCTGTTGTAAAATTCTTCAAAAAAAACTACATTTCTATATAAATTTTTCTCTAAATTTATTGTTCTACATGTCTTTGATAAAAAAAAAAGTCCAATAAGTGTATATTTATTGGTTTGGGTAAAAGTTATAGCAAAAATATCAAAAATATCAAAAATTGGTGTGGTTTAACCAAGAACACCTACCAAATACAACTGCTCCACACCATGCTCATTATGAAAATAAATTTTATTATACATATAAACGATACAATATAAAATCACAATAATAGTGAAGGGCAACAAGAAGACAACACAAAAAGAGCCAGCATGAGCCCGGACATGATAACCCACTGATGATAAAGTGCAATCCACCAGCCCTGCTTAGCAGTTGTTGAATCCATCCATAGTGTACACTACTGAAGTTCAAGTGTCACAGGACCTGACACAACACAACGCAAGGGCATAGAAAGAATATATATAATGCTTACATCAAGTAAATGGGGGTCCGGGGTCACAGCAGGCAGCACACCCAACAGCCGTTTCGCACCCTCGCTTCCTCCTGGGGCCTCCTGATTTTATATTGTATCGTTTATATGTATAATAAAATTTATTTTCATAATGAGCATGGTGTGGAGCAGTTGTATTTGGTAGGTGTAAAAGTTATAGCGTTTACAAACTATGGTGCAAAAAAGTGAATTTCTGCATTTTGAAGCAGCTCTGACTTTCTGAGCACCTGTCATGTTTCTTCAGGTGCTAGAATGCCAGGAAAGTATAAATACCCCCAAATGACACCATTTTAGAAAGAAGACACCCCAAAGTATTCGCGGAGGGGCATGGTGAGTTCATGTATCATTTCATTTTTTTTCACAAGTTAGCGGAAAATGACACTTTCTGAGAAAAAAAAACAAAAAAAAAAGTTTCAATTTCTGCTAACTTCTGGCAAAAAAAAAAGAAATCTCAGACGGACTCACTATGCCCCTCAGTGAATACCTTGGGGTGTCTACTTTCCAAAATGGGGTCATTTGTGGGGTGTTTGTACTGTTCTGGCATTTTGGGCGGGGCTAAATTGTGAGCCGCCATGTAAAACCTAAAGGTACTCGTTGGAATTTGGGCCCTTTGCGCACCCAGGCTGCAAAAAGTGTCACTTATGTGGTATCGCCGTACTCAGGAGAAGTAGGGCAATGTGTTTTAGGGTGTATTTTTACATATACCCATGTTGGGTGAAGAAATATCTCTGTAAACTGACAACTTTGTATAAAAATTTTTAAAAGTTGTCGTTTACAGAGATATTTTTCACACACAGTATAGGTATATATAAAAATACACCCCAAAGCACATTGCCCTACTTCGCCTGAGTACGGCGATACCACATGTGTGCCACTTTTTGCAGCCTGGTGCAAAGGCCCTAAAACCAATGAGTACCTTTAGGATTTCACAGGGCATTTTTACGCATTTGGATTCCAGACTTCTTCTCACGCTTTAGGGGCCCCTAAAATGCCAGGACAGTATAAATACCCCACATGTGACCCCATTTTGGAAAGAAGACACCCCAAGGTATTCCGTGAGGGCATGGCGAGTTCATGTAAAATTTTATTTTTGTCACAAGTTAGTGGAATATGAGACTTTGTAAAAACAAAATAAAAAAAAAAATATATCAATTTCCGCTAACTTGTGCCAAAAATAAAAATTCTGTGAACTCGCCATGCCCCTCACGGAATACCTTGGGGTGTCTTCTTTCCAAAATGGGGTCACATGTGGGGTATTTATACTGCCCTGGCATTTTAGGGGCCCCTAAAGCGTGAGAATCCAAATGCGTAAAATGGCCTGTGAAATCCTAAAGGTACTCATTGGTTTTAGGGCCCTTTGCGCACCTTGGCTGCAAAAAGTGTCACTCATGTGGTATCGCCGAACTCAGGAGAAGTAGGGCAATGTGTTTTGGGGTGTATTTTTACATATACCCATGCTGCGTGTGGGTATATGTAAAAATACACCCCAAACACATTGCCCGACTTCTCCTGAGTACGGCGATACCACATGTGTGACACTTTTTGCAGCCAAGATGGCAAAGGGCCCTAAAACCAATGAGTACCTTTTAGGAGGGCATTTTTACGCATTTTTCTTCTCACGCTTTAGGGGCCCCTAAAATGCCAGGGCAGTATAAATACCCACATGTGACCCCATTTTGGAAAGAAGACACCCCAAGGTATTCTGTGAGGGGCATGGCGAGTTCATAGAAGATTTTTTTGGCACAAGTTAGCGGAAATTGATTTTTATTGTTTTTCTCATAAAGTCTACCTTTCTGCTAACTTTTGACAAAAAGTTAAATTTTCATGGACTCACTATGCCCTCAGCGAATACCTTAGGGTGTCTTCTTTCAAAATAGGGTCATTTGTGGGGTGTTTGTACTGTTCTGGCATTTTGGGTGGGGCTAAATTGTGAGCAGCCATATAAAACCTAAAGGTACTCGTTGGAATTTGGGCCCCTTTGCGCACCCGGGCTGCAAAAAGTGTCACTCATGTGGTATCGCCGTATTCAGGAGAAGTAGGGCGATGTGTTTTAGGGTGTATTTTTACATATACCCATACTTTGTGTGAGAAATATCTCTGTAAATTGACAACTTTGAATAAAAAAATGTAAAAAGTTGTCGTTTACAGTGATATTTCTCACACACAATATGGTATATGTAAAAATACACCCAAACACATTGCCCTACTTCTCCTGAGTCGGCGATACCACATGAGTGACACTTTTGCAGCCAAGATGCGCAAAGGGGCCCTAAAACCAATGAGTACCTTTAGGATTTCACAGGCCATTTTTACGCATTTGGATTCTCACACTTTAGGACCCCTAAAATGCCAGGACAGTATAAATACCCCACAAGTGACCCCATTGTGGAAAGAAGACACCCCAAGGTATTCTGTGAGGGGCATGGCGAGTTCACAGAAAAAAAAAATTGGCACAAGTTAGCGGAAATTGATTTTTTTTTTTTTACAGTCTCATATTTCACTAACTTGTGACAAAAATAAAATTTTGCATGAACTCGCCATACCCCTCACGGAATACCTTGGGGTGTCTTCTTTCTAAAATGGGGTCACATGTGAGGTGTTTGTACTGCCCTGGCATTTGAGGGTCTCCATAATCATTACACGTATGGCCAGCATTAGGAGTTTCTGCGATTCTCCTTATATTGAGCATACGGGTAATGAGATTTTTTCCCGTTCAGTCTCTGCGCTGAAAAGAAAAAAAATGAACGGCACAGATTTTTCATTCGCATCAATCAATGTGGATGAAAAAATCTCTACTTAAAAATGTGCAAAAAAAACAAAACGGCACAGATTTCCTCATTCGCATCGATCAATGTGGATGAATAAATCTCTGCCAAAAAATGTGCCAAAAAAAAGTAGTAAGGCCCCATTCACACGTCCGCAAAAATGTCCGCATCTATTCCGCAATTCTGCGGAATAGATGCGGACCTATTCAGTGTGAATGGGGCTGGCGGTGATGCGGAGAGCACACTATGCGCTCGCCGCATCAGCATTTGCGGAGCTGCGGCCGCAAACTTCGGGTTTCGGCCCCCAAGCATCCGGCCGCAGCTCCGCAAAGATAGAGCATGTCCTATTCTTGTCCGCAATTGCGGACAAGAAAAGGCATTTTCTATATAGTTCTGGCAATGTGCGGATCCGCAAAATGCGGAAAGCACATTGCTGGTGTCCGTGTTTTGCGGATCCGTGGATCCATGGATCCGCAAAACACATACGGACGTCTGAATGAGCCTTACAGTGGGGTAATTAGTGTCAGGGGGTGACCGGGGTTAATCAGGGGTTAATCAGGGGTTAATCAGTGACGGGGGTGGGGGGGTGGATGGGTGGGGGGGGTCTGTGTGGTGTTTTGGTGCACTTATAAAAGTTTCTTTGGTGGTCCCAAGCAAAGGGACCACCAAAGGAACGATCAGCAAGCATATCAGGCGCTGTTAACAAAACAGCGTCTGATATGCCATTTTTTTAACTTCTACAGCCTGCCAGCGCACGATCAGCGCTGGCAGGCTGTAGCTTACCTTGTCCCCGACGTGATCCTGTGAACGCGCGTTCACAGGAAATCTCGCCTCTCGCGAGATGACGCGCGGGCGCGTCAAGGAGGAACAGACCGACCGCCCGCAGGACGCAATCCTGCGTGAGGCGGTCGGCAAGAGGTTAAAGAGCATTTGTCAGCAGGATCAACCCTTTTAAGTCAGTCCTAATGCCTGGTAGGTCTGACCCTGCTGATAAAAAAAAATTCTTCTATTTTAGCACTAGTACTATAAGTTACAGTTTATTCTTTAGCTTTTTTTTTCCTATTTTATTAGGTTCGCATAAAAAAATATCAGTAACTCCCTAGTAGTCACAAAAATAAATTAGATTTGTAGAAATGATTTAATCTAATCATCACTGCATGGCTGCATACATATTAGGGATTAAAGTGCACGTTACAACCTCCTTTAGATCATCTTTAGCAGCATCTGATCATCTGAGGAGCGTTGGAATTCAATGCACAAAATAACCAAAGCTAGGACAACATGCTAAGTGTTTTCATAGAGAATCAATATGTCCAATCAATGTAGAAAAACATACAATAGTGACCAGACCAGAATAAAGTGAAGCTTGTCAATCCAGAGTTACAGTTGCAGATAATCCAACATATACAACTTACAAATGCCCACATTTATATGACCCTTTCTTTTCATTTATTTTATTTTTCTGTGGAATCTCATTACACTTTTAGGCAAGATGGGCTACTTCCCTGTGCCGAGCAGAGTGGTTGCGTGATCTGGAGCGGCGGCTCTATTGTACTCATAGACGTGATTACCAGGCTAGCAGACATAGCAGCTGCCATGGGACCCATCAGTCAAGTGGAAATTCAAAGCAGATTGAAAAAAGCCTTAACTTTCCACATCCTGAACTCAAACGCTGCTGAAGTTGCCTGTGGTGGACTGAAGGTATTAGTAAATGGATGAAGATATGTGAGTTGCCGGTCAACAATGATGTCAGTGCCATTCCTGTGTTGCCTCTGTGCCCATTCATTCAGAGAAGAAAATAACCAAAGTGTCCTAAGAACTCCTTCTATGTGCTTCAATAAGGCCTTGTACATGCCTGGCAGCCTTTTTCTAGAATATTCTTACAATTACAATATAGTTGACTAGCATGGTCATGACTACCATAGGAGCAGATATAGTAGATGCTGAGTCCAGGGCTGGGACAGGGTCCACCACCAACAGAGGCTGAGCTGCCCAAGTGCGCCCCCCCCCCCCTCCGACTTGTGGATGACACTGCTATGGGGGATCTGTGATGGATGACACTGTTATTGGGATACATATGTGTCATCCACAGATCCCCCCTCCCCATAACAGGGTCCATGTAGGAATGACCCCCAATACAAGGGGTGAGGCTGTGGGGTTGTATCTGCTTTTTTGATGACAGCGCCAGCGGGGCCCGTGCAGTGACTGTATTTTACTACACCCCCCCAACACTGTATATAATCTTAACTATATAACTGTAGTGATTTGCTACAGTTATATAGTTAATAAGATTATATCCAGTGAGCGGGGGGGATGGGGGTGTAGTAGAATACAGTCACTGCACGGGCCCTGCTGTCATTATGAAATAGCATATGTGACCCCCACCTCTTTTATTGGTGGTCATTCAGTAAATTAACCCTGTTTTGGGGGAGGCTGTGGATGACAAATATGTGTCATCCACAGATTCTCCCATAACAGGGTTCATTTAGTGATTGACCACCCAAATTGTGGTGACCCAAAACATGGGAGTTGCATCTGCAGAGCTTTTGTATAATGCCACCCCACACTGTAGTGTCCCCCACACAGTAATGTCCGCCACACTGCCCCCCGCACAGTAATGTCCGCCACACTGCCCCCCGCACAGTAATGTCCGCCACACTGCCTCCCGCACAGTAATGTCCGCCACACTGCCCCCGCACAGTAATGTCCGCCACACTGCCCCCGCACAGTAATGTCTGCCACACTGCCCACCACACAGTAATGTCTGCCACACTGCCCCCACACAGTAATGTCCGCCACACTGCCCCCGCACAGTAATGTCCGCCACACTACCCCCACACAGTAATGTCCGCCACACTGCCCCCGCACAGTAATGTCCGCCACACTGCCCCCGCACAGTAATGTCCGCCACACTGCCCCCGCACAGTAATGTCCGCCACACTGCCCCCCGCACAGTAATGTCCGCCACACTGCCCCCCACAGTAATGTCCGCCACACTGCCCCCACACAGTAATGTCCGCCACACTGCCCCCGCACAGTAATGTCCGCCACACTGCCCCCCGCACAGTAATGTCCGCCACACTGCCCCCACACAGTAATGTCCGCCACACTGCCCCCCACACAGTAATGTCCGCCACACTGCCCCCACACAGCAATGTCAGCCACACTGCCCCCACACAGTAATGTCCGCCACACTGCCCCCGCACAGTAATGTCCGCCACACTGCCCCCGCACAGTAATGTCCGCCACACTGCCCCCACACAGTAATGTCCGCCACACTGCCCCCCACACAGTAATGTCCGCCACACTGCCCCCACACAGTAATGTCCGCAACACGCCCCCACACAGTAATGTCCGCCACACTGTCCCCACACAGTAATGTCCGCCACACTGCCCCCCACACAGTAATGTCCGCCACACTGCCCCCACACAGTAATGTCCGCCACACTGCCCCCCCACACAGTAATGTCCGCCACACTGCCCCCACACAGTAATGTCCGCCACACTGCCCCCCACACAGTAATGTCAGCCACACTGCCCCCACACAGTAATGTCAGCCACACTGCCCCCACACAGTAATGTCCCCACACCCCCTCAACCACACAGCAGTGCCCCCACATAGTAATCCCTCTTGTCATGCTTTTTCTGCCCCATCATTTCTGCCCCCATGTTGTCACAGACTTAATGAAGGGGGCCCGGCATTTTCACTGTACTTAATGCCGGGCCCCGTCAGAGCGCTCCTCTCACCTCCATTATGGTCACTGCTCCAGGCTTCCCGGGATCAGGCAGCGCTGCCTCACATTAAGCAGGTGGGCGGAGCCTTACGGAGGTCCGTTAGGCTCCGCCCACCTGCTTACTCTGTTTCTAGTTAGAGCCAGAGGCAGCGGGGCCTGATGCTGGGGGCCTGAAGCAGCATAATGGAGGTGAGAGGAGCGCTCTGATGGGGCCCGGCTCAGGGAATGACAGGAGGGAGCGCTGAGCGGTTCCCCCCTGTCAGTCCCTCTCCCTCTCGCCGGCCCCTGCCTGCGCCCTGAGGCTGGAGCGCCCTGAGGCTGGAGCCTCCCCAGCCTCTGTGTCGGCCCGGCCCTGGCTGAGTCCATGCTAAATAAGGGGGCACCACTACTCAGTTAGCAATAAGTATGGATGATAGAAAGAGACCATGGAAAACTGAATGGAGATCACTAGGAAGGACCAAGGAAAGGATGGAAAGACACATTTGACCAAAGTCTTAATGGTTGCTTGTTATGCCTCTGTTGGACCACTAAAGGTCCTGGTTTTCCAGGGCTTAAATCCACATGCAATCTGCATTCAATTATTTTCACTGAAAAGCCATTCCATAGTCCATAAGCACGGATCTAGGGCGGATAGCCACACTTGGATTAGCCCCATTTGAATGGGGATAATTCCGGTGTAGACACGTGGGAGTCAAAACTGCAAATCTGCAGGAAACATTCAGTCTTATATTTCTGCTTTGGATACCACGGCTGATTTCTCAGAGAGAAAAATGAACATCGTGAACATGCCCTAAGGCTGAATTCAAATGTGTTGGTTTCACTGCTGATAAACCTGAAGACGATTATACAGTCGTGGCCAAAAGTTTTGAGAATGAGACAAATATTAGTTTTCACAAAGTTTGCTGCAAAACTGCTTTTAGGTCTTTGTTTCACTTGTTTCTGTGATGTACTGAAATATAATTACACGCACTTCATATGTTTTAAAGGCTTTTATCGACAATTACATGACATTTAAGCAAAGAGTCACTATTTGCAGTGTTGGCCCTTCTTTTTCAGGACCTCTGCAATTCGACTGGGCATGCTCTCAATCAACTTCTGGGCCAATTCCTGACTGATAGCAACCCATTCTTTCATAATCACTTCTTGGAGTTTGTCAGAATTAGTGGGTTTTTGTTTGTCCACCCGCCTCTTGAGGATTGACCACAAGTTCTCAATGGGATTAAGATCTGGGGAGTTTCCAGGCGATGGACCCAAAATGTCAACATTTTGGTCCCCAAGCCACTTAGTTATCACTTATGTCTTATGGCACGGTGCTCCATCGTGCTGGAAAATGCATTGTTCTTCACCAAACTGTTGTTGGATTGTTGGAAGAAGTTGCTGTTGGAGGGTGTTTTGGTACCATTCTTTATTCATGGCTGTGTTTTTGGACAAAATTGTGAGTGAGCCCACTCCCTTGGATGAGAAGCAACCCCACACATAAATGGTCTCAGGATGCTTTACTGTTGGCATGACACAGGACTGATGGTAGCGCTCACCTTTTCTTCTCCGGACAAGCCTTTTTCCAGATGCCCCAAACAATCGGAAAGAGGCTTCATCGGAGAATATGACTTTGCCCCAGTCCTCAGCAGTCCATTCACCATACTTTCTGCAGAAGATCAATCTGTCACTGATGTTGTTTTTGGAGAGAAGTGGCTTCTTTGCTGCCCTTCTTGACACCAGGCCATCTTCCAAAAGTCTTCGCCTCACTGTGCGTGCAGATGCACTCACACCTGCGTGCTGCTATTCCTGAGCAAGCTCTGCACTGGTGGCACTCTGATCCCGCAGCTGAATCCTCTTTAGGAGACAATCCTGGCGTTGCTGGACTTTCTTGGACACCCTGAAGCCTTCTTAACAAGAATTGAACCTCTTTCCTTGAAGTTCTTGATGATCCTATAAATTGTTGATTAAGGTGCAATCTTAGTAGCCACAATATCCTTGCCTGTGAAGCCATTTTTATGCAACGCAATGATGGCTGCTCGCGTTTCTTTGCAGGTCACCATGGTTAACAATGGAAGAACAATGATTTCAAGCACCACCCTCCTTTTAACATGTCAAGTCTGCCATTTTAACCCAATTAGCTTGACATAATGATCTCCAGCCTTGTGCTCGTCAACATTCTTACCTGAGTTAACAAGACGATTACTGAAATGATCTCAGCAGGTCCTTTAATGACAGCAATGAAATGCAGTGGAAAGTTTTTTTGGGGATTAAGTTAATTTTCATGGCAAAGAAGGACTATGCAATTCATCTGATCACTCTTCATAACATTCTGGAGTATATGCAAATTGCTATCATAAAAACCTAAGCAGCAACTTTTCCAAATTCCAATATTTATGTAATTCTCAAAACTTTTGGCCACAACCATAGTATCTCATCCATATGAAGCCAGACATATAGGTAGAATACTTTACTGGGCACATCACCTACCTAGAATCAGATTTAGAGGCTGACATAAGTGATTAGACCATGCTACAGTGTATGTACAATATAACGATCATTCATTTATCAAGTGAGGTATATAGAGCAAGACTGCACTGCTACTGTGAAATTAGTATGAGGAATCATTGTGCCTCCTCTTATAGTGATGTTGTTTTCTTGGGTTTAGTCTATGGGGCTCCAGTAAATGGGACCAGTTGGACACTGGGACTTGTTGGAGTTTGAGCAATGACTGGACATGTAATCACCAGTGCCAAGTACATTTTTACCTCTTGATCCACTATGAACATTCAAATTGTCTGATTTATAGTTTAGGCGGATGAGACCCAAACATGCCAGAAAGGAAGAATGAGTACAACAGCAATAGCTGTTCTTTAATTAGAGGCATGTACTATAAGAATGCAACCAGGGACAAACATTCTGAATGACTAAGTTTCTCTTTCCTAAGTTCAATTTATCCCCTTGACAGTTTCCTATACATATGTGACATCGATTGAACATGGGTTAATATGGCTTTTTAAACAGTGAAGTTATTTTTCTACTGTTTTGTTTCAGTGATGACAAATAGGGACCTTGGATTAAATTTAATGCTGTTTTATTTCAAGTGTGTTTACACGAAAAGAGGCAGTAGGCAAAATGCTCATTTCTGTTTTCCGGCTAGAATGTTTCTAATTTACAATCAAGTTTATTTATTGGAAGCGTATGACCTTATTACATACTTTGTTATTATCCAGTCCACTGTATAACTGTATGCAGTAAGCGACGTTGCTCCCTCTAGTGGTGGCTTCAGGTAACCAGCAATTCTGTGTCTACTTAAGGGAATTTCTGTATCAGAAAAAAAGAATTATGACCTCTGTAAGGATATCTTAAGAAATGTAAATTGTAATCTCTTGTGAATAGGGTCCCCACATAATCCACCAATAATCTTGGGTGTATGAGGCCAGCAACATTAGACCAGTCAGCTGTTAAGGATTGGGTCATGTTTTATTTTAACATGCCTGATGATTTGTTCCCTTGGGGCTACATGGAGATTCTGCCAGCCACTTATCCCTCTCTCCCTAGGTCAGTTATCATTCACAGTTGGCTTTAATTGGTCTAGTTAGCAGAGATGGGCGCTCAAAATTCCAAAAAAAGAAAGAAACCCTGGCCCTTATGCTGGCCACTCCCCTGGAAATATGGAGGAAACATGCTGAGGGTAAATGTGAGTGGGGTAGTTGGGAGAGATAGTTGTCACCCAAAAAAGAATTTGGCCACATGTATGGCCTTAGTTGAAGATATTGAGAAACACTGTAAAATCGCCTCTTCTGCAGTATATTAACATTCCATATTATTGGAGAAGCAGATAGAAAGTCATATGATTTTCTGTGAAGAGTATCAGTTGAGTAGATTGGAAGGTGGAGGTACTTGGACAATTAACATTTCTACCTTCCCTACAAATCTGCTTTGTTAAAGATAAGTATGATTTTACCATATTCCTGAAAAACTGTGCTATGTGAAGTCTTATCCTTAGAGGGCTCGGAATAAAGAGGAGATCCCCATGGGGTTCCAACCCACAGGACACCCTGTGATCAGCTAATTATTTAAGTACTTTCTAGGAAAACTTATTGACCAAAGTAGACAACCCATTTGAGTTACATTTTGCCCCAGTCTTTGTGTTTTTTTGTGTCAGGTTAGAGAAATGAAGTTTCCAAAAGGCATAAAATGAATGAAAACACAAGTGTCTCTGTAAAATGTGTTAATGATCATGGTATACCCTATCTATTATAGAATATGTTCTTTAAAGTATGGAATGTGGCTTGTTAAAATGTCATTTTTGACGTAAAGTTGCACTTTGTCTGACCGCCTTCCGAGCTTGTGTTTGGTAAATTGGCATATGAGAAAACATCTCAAGAGTGCAGATGCCCCACAGATACCCTTTTATACTGTTCAACTCTTTTCAAGAGAATACTCATCACCTTCAGCGCTGTCTCTACCTTACATTTCCTGTGACCTCTGCCTCTAAGGTTAAAGCTGAATATCAAGCTGGCTGGATTGTCTGCCAGTGTGAAGGGAAGTGCTGAAAAGTATATATTTGCTGTTTGCTGATTCAAGAATAGAGACGTGTTTTGGCAATCTGTAAATGTTACAGGAGACCTCCTAACTTCAGCCTTTTGTGGGGATAATTTGAGGTTAATGTTTTCAAGTTACCTTTTTTCTCACAATATAGAAATTGTGAGAAAATTTTTTCACTAATAACCCAGAAATAATGTTGCTTTGTGTACTGAGCTGGTAAAATTATATCATAGAAGACACATCTGTGTGGTCAAGATTAGGGATGAGCGAATCGACTTCGGATGAAACATCCGAAGCCAATTCGCATAATACTTTGTTTGAATACTGTACAGTGCGAGCGCTCCGTACAGAATAAGAATGTATTGGCTCCTATGAGCCGACGTTATTACTTCGCAAAGTCTCGCGAGACTTTTCATATTAACTTCATAAATTAATTTCTACTGTAAAAAACCATTTCACGAACTCGGGTTCACTTCTAACTTGGAACTGAACCCGAGTTCGGGAAATGGTTTTTTACAGTAGAAATTAATTTATGAAGTTATTATGCGAAATCTCTCGAGAATTCGCGAAGTAATAACTTCGGCTCATAGGAGCCAATACATTCTAATACTGTACAGAGCATTCGCTCCGTACAGTATTCAAGCGAAGTATCATGCGAATCAACTTCGGATGTTTCATCCGAAGTCAATTTGCTCATCCATATTCAAGATACTAATGATGTGAATGAGAAGCCGATTGATCAAGTGGCAGGAAAGTTTAGGGTACCGTCACAAGTGAAGATTTTTTTTTTTTTTTTTTTTTTGAAAATAAATTTTTATTGAAGATTGCAATAGACATTCGTACAATCAAGTAAGCAATACAATCATTGCATAGATCAGAACATAACATGCAGCACAGGCATGACGGTAAGATCAAGTCGTGAGACAAGGCATAGTAGCTTACAGAGCATGAAGTTCCAATATCTTCTATGGTAGTACGTATATCACGGATATGTAAAGACATAAACCTTAATATAACATAGAACAGAACAGAACACGGTTCACCAGTGTGAGACACAAACGTTCGGGTAACAGTGACATTATCAAATATCAAATAGTGTAAGTACATTTAGAATCAGCTGACCTCCAATCTACAAGAATGAATGAATATAGGGGTCTCATTCTGTTTCTCATGGGGTTGGTCTTCCCAGTCGCAGTGTGGGGGATGTAATATCAGGATACAAGTCCTCCCAGCGTTTCCAGTTTTTAAGGAACGCCTTCAGAGCCCCCCTTTGTCTGGCAAGCACTTTTTCGCACATGTAACAATTATGGATTATATCCATAAGGGATACCATATCTGGAACATTCTGGGATTTCCAATTCCTAGCAATCACCAACCTAGCAGCATGAAATATGTGACAGAGTATGACCCGGACATGTTTAGGATAGTCATCTAAGTTAAAAAGTAATAGTGCCGTATCCGGTAGAAGGGGTCTAGAAAGGCTGGCCAAACGGTCAACTAGGCTGCGCACTGTAGTCCAGAAAGGCCTAATAACTGGACAAGACCAGAATAGATGAATTAGGGTACCATTACCTCCACAATTTCTCCAGCATAAATGGGAAGAGGTGGGGTACATATGCGCAAGGCGTTCCGGGGTATAGTACCAGCGTAGGAGCATTTTGCAGTATTGCTCCCAGTGAACAGCACATCTCGAAGAGGAATATGCCCAATGTAGTGCTTTTTTCCATTCCCCTTCATTTTTGTTGATATGGAGATCTGTCTCCCAACTCAACATAGTTTTGTGCTTACAGAAAACTAAGTTGGAAGAAAGAGGTTGATATAAATATTTGATACCCTTCTTGGAGGGAGCTGACGTCTTGTTAATTAGGTCCGCTAGAGTAGAGGGCACCTCCAATTTAACAGGGAAACCGGAAGCTAGGAAAGAGGCCATCCTCTGGTATGTAAAATGTTCTCTGATAGGGAGACCAAATTTGACTTGGATGTCGTGAAAGGGCAATAGTTGGGACCCGTGGTGGATATCCTCTAGGAAATGGATTCTGCACTTCTCCCATTCAGCCAAGTGCATGTCTGGCATGAAAGCAGAAAGAGAATTGACCTTGAGACGTACCCATCCATGGGGTGACGAATCTTTCATTTGAGAACAGCTCGCTTGCCATGCATACACAGTGGCTAGCACTGGAGGAAGTGAAGATTTTTTTAATGCAGTTTTTGAAGCACAGATCAGAAGTGGATCATAAAAGAAGAGAAAATGTTAAAGGGGTTGTCCTATTAAGATAACATCCCGTGTTCTGAGGATAGAGAATAAGTGTCTGATTGATTGGGGTCCAACCACTGGGGCCCCCACCGATCACAAGAATGCAGGCCCCAGGGGGACTGCCGGAGCTAGTCGGTTCATAAATATCACTATCTCAATTATAGAAGCACAGCACATAGTCACTTTGGTATCAAGTGCTGTGGATCAATGAAATAAAAAGATTGAACTCTGGCTGCAGTCAACACAGTATCTTTGGTGAATAATAGGAGAAGCATTTCAAGAAAAGAATACCATGCAGATTATTAAAGGGGTTATCCCATGACTAATTCATTGCTCTGCTAGATTTATATCAAGCTGACAGCTCAAGTGGAGTTTTTTTCTGCTGCAGCTAAGGGGGTATGTCCATGCTCTCCCTATCACCGCTCAAGAGGCAGTTGAAGGATGACTGAGCATGTGCATCCATGTCAGTGAGCAGGACAAAGAAGTAAGAAAAAAACAAACAGCAGGTGACGCTATACAGATACATTTTATTGAATAACTCAATGGTTATACAAAAATTTTATTTACATGCAATAATAAAAGTATTCAGATCTAGGTGCTGGATGGAAAAATGTAGAATATTCTTCATGGGACAACCCATTTAAGCATTAAGTGATTCTGTTATGCTTTGCGTTGTCTGGCAGCAGGCATAGTGGACATTCGCAAATGAAAGAGTGGATTCTATTGAATGTAAAGAATCATGGAACATAGTATAACTCGTCTTAACTGAGAACAAGGGGATGGAGAGAACTCCTCTCTGTACAGTGCTGCTTGTGCATCAGGCTGGATAGAGGGTTGGGTTCCGGGAGATCTCCATTCTGGAGATAGGTAGGCATCCAATATATGTGACCCACATTTATCACACATTTATGATATTTCCTGTGAATATTCTATACATTTCTAAAATGGGAATACCTCTTTAAATTAAAAAAGAAAAAAGTGTGAACGTTACAACAAGATAATGACCTATTTTGCACAATGAAAGATTAAGTTTTTGGAAAGTCATGTACAGTAAATAGATTTGAATAATATTGAAAAAATTGTTGAAAGATCTTATGGTAGATAATTAAATTAAATTCTACCAGGAAGGATGGAAAAACAGTTCTTAATCTTAAAAGTAGAGATAAACGAATATCTCCAAAATTTGATTCGGCCTGTTCACCAAATTTCCCCAAAAAAATTTGGTTACATCCGAATTTATTCATTTTACTGGCTGCAGAGAGCCTTTATAGTGGTGTAGAACACTGTGCCTTACAGTAAAATGCATAGGGAGTCTGCTGTGGTAGTAAAACAATACTGTGAGTCAGTATGACATGTCGATGACAGGTGTCTCTCTTAGAATCACTGCATACTTCACTTATTTGGGCAGTTACGGGGCCAAAACTGACCAAATAACTCAAGTGGGAACTCAACCTTACAGATCAATGTTAGGGTCAAGAAGAAGCGCACTCCTTTTACACTGTTGTGAGCTGATTCCACATAGATGTCTACAGAACCTGTTCTATTAAACGCTTAGACAAGTAGAGCCCCCCCCCCCGACAGAGGGGAGGGGGTGTCAACAGTAAGTTTGTGTTGACGTCACTAATTATTTTGCCCTTCCTCTGATCCGTCAGAACAATAACCCCAAAAAAACGGATCCTGTCTGTGGAGCATCCACCTTCACTTGGTCAGCATTTGGTCAGTAATCCATCAGAATTGCTGAAGCCAACAAAAAACAGGAGTGGGTCCAAAACAGAGATGACACATGAATGGAATATTTGCGTGTCTTCTGTGTTTTGTACCCACTCCTGCTTTTGGCCACCAAATCATAAACCAATTCTGATGGGACCATACAGGCCTTACAGCTGCTACACAGCCAGGATCCGTTGTGCGTCTCATTTTTCCTTCCTTCTGAAAAGATCAGAAGAAGGGTCAATAAATGATGATGTCAAAAAGGCAAAATAGTGGCCCAGTCATGAAGTGGGGAGGGTGGAAACAGCAGGATAAGTCCACAGAGTGGCCTATGACATAGTGGTGAGGTGGAAGCAGCATGAGGAGACCACAGAGTGGCACAATAACAGTGTGGAGGTGGAAGCAGCATGAGGAGACCACAGAGTGGCACAATAACAGTGTGGAGGTGGAAGCAGCATGAGGAGACCACAGAGTGGCACAATGACAGAGTCTGGAGGTGGCCTCAGCAGCATCAGGAGGAGGCCACAGGGTGGCACAGTGACAGTGTGGAGGTGGCAGCAGCATCAGGAGACCACAGAGTGACCCGGTGACAGAGTGGGGAGGTGGGTGGCAATACCAGTACCAGCTGAAGATGGTGGGTGAAAGAAAGAGCACTTGGCATCAGATGTGTGGCATCAGGCGGGTGGCAGCATCAGAATAGTAGCTGAGGCAGGTAGCCAGAAGAAACCAGTCTCTTTTGTCAAAGTGTTGGTGTGGCACCATGGATCACCTAGTCTGATGCATCAGGCATTAGTGGATGGAAATCCTGGCTGATCCATGCCTGATTCATCTTGACAAAGGTCAGTCTCTCCACATTTTGGGATGACAAGCGAGTTCTTCTTGGGGTAACTATGGCCCACGCCGCACTAAACACCCGCTCTGATGCCACACTACTGGCCGGATAGGGCAGTTTTTCCAGGGCAAATTCTGCCAGTTGCGGCCACAAATCCAGTTTGGCTGCTCAGTAGTCCAGCAGATCTTTAATGTGGGGCGGCAGGGTGCTGTCCAAGTATGCCACGACCAGCTGGTTAAGGTCCTGCTCCAGGTCTAGCTGTTGGTGCTGCTGGTGAGTAGTTTCTTCACTAGGCGTGTAAAGAAAGCTGCTCATTAGCGACTATAGACTCAAGTTGCTGCTGATGTAGCTGGAACTGCCGATAATGTGAGCGCATAGGGTCCCCGGGTCAGACTTGCGAGAGGATGGACGATGGCGCAGATAGACAGCGGCCAACTGACTACATAGGATGTCTCTATAGTAGTTCAGCTTGTCCTCCCTCTCAGCGGGTGTAAAAAAGCTAGGGTCCAACAAGGTGGCAGACACCGACAGGCTCAAGGACTTGCCCACTTTCAGTTCTACATACGTGTGCAGGGCTGGTACTGCCTTTTCGGCAAAGAAATGACGGCTTGGGACTCTCCACCTCGGCTCAGCACAAGCCTTCAGTTTTCTAAAAGGTGCAGAGTCCACCATTTGGAAAGGGAGGGACTGCAGCACCAGAAACTTGGCCAGGAGCACATTCAGCTTCTGCGCCGCTGGATGAGTGCACGCATACTGTTGTCTCTTGGCAATTGCTTCGGTGATCGATTGCTGATGGAATGACTGACGAGGAGGAGGAGGAGCAGAAGTTTCAGGACTAGCAGATGATGGGAAGGACAGACAGCTCCCTTCAGCTGAGGTGGTGGAGCCTTGACTGCCTGAAATCGGGTGCATGCCATTGGGTGATGCAGCGGTTGCTGCAGCAGGCTAGACCACCACATAGGAGCCACGGTTCTCCCAGGCCACTTTATGTTGAGGCTGCATATGTTGACGCAGGGCTGTGGTGCCAACATTGGCATCCTGGCCACGCTTCACCTGCTGCCCACAGGTTTTAGAAATGGCCATGTTCACCTCCTCTGGCGGCTTAACAAAACTGCCACAACACCAAGGAGGTGATTTTACCCCCAACACCAGATTCCATGCCACTCTCCTCATTACTACTTGCCCGTCTACTGGAGGAAGCGGCGGATGTCTCCTCCACATCTTGGCTGGCCAGTAGCTGCTGACTGTCCTCTAGTAGCTCGTCCTCGCTATATACTGGAGCTGAGCCCATAGCATATAATATTTGTCTTGCTGAGGGAACAGAAAAGGACAGAGGCAGGTTGAGGACAGGTGAGTACACAGGGCCTGCTCCCGGGCCATGCCAACTAAGGATTGTGTCTGACGAACCCACCGACTCTTGGCAGGGGTTATACTGTCTGATGTCACGTGGTACGAAGTGGATTACTGAGTCAACCATTCAAGAACTGCTGGGTTGCTGGTCAAGACACGACCGCTAAATAACACCGGGAGCTAAGGCCTCACTGCGACTCCTGCTGCCATGCCCCCTTACTCTGCTGTGACCTGTGCCTGCGCCAGAAAAATTTAGGCCTCTGCCACTCACCTCTGCAGTGCTTGGCACTTCTCTGTCTGACATACTGTTAGATCAAATGAATAAATAAATAAAAAAGAAATTAAAACACCCCAAAAAAGTCTGTAATTTTTTCACTAATACATGCCAAAGAAGGCTATAAAACATATAACTGCACCGCTGAATGGCAAATAGGCCTTACTTTTTTCCACCTATACATGCCACAAAAGACTTTATAACATACAGTTAGGTCCATATATATTTGGACACTGACAAAAATTTTGTTTTCATTACCTGTTTACTAAAACATATTCAATTTATAGTTGGACATGGACATAAAGTCCAGACTTTTAGCTTTCATCTGAGGGTATACACATTAAAATTGGATGAAGGGTTTAGAAGTTTCAGCTCCTTTACATGTCGCACCCTAAAGGGACCAAAAGTAATTGGACAATTGACTCAAAGGCTGTTTCATGGCCAGGTGTGGGCAATTCCTTCATTATTTAATTCTCAATTAAGCACATGAAAAGCCTGGAGATGATTTGAGGTGTGGTGCTTGCATTTTGAAAATTTTGCTGAGAAGTAAACATGCGGTCAAAGGAACTCTCCATGCAGGTAAAACAAGCCATCCTTCATCTGCAAAAACAGAAAAAAACATCTGAGAAATTGCTACACTATTAGGAGTGAAAAAATCTACAGTTTGGTACATCCTGAGAAAGAAAGAAAGCACTGGTGACCTCTACAATGAAAAAAGACCTGGACGCCCACAGAAGCCAACAGTGGTGGATGATCATAGAATAATTACCATGGTGAAGAAAAAAAACCTTCACAACAGCCAACCAAGTGAACAACACTCTCCAGGATATTGGCAGATCAATATCCAAATCTACTATAAAGAGAAGACTGCATGAAAGTAAATCCAGAGGGTTCACTGCACGGTGCAAGCCACTCATAAGCCTCAAGAATAAGAAGGCTAGATCGGACTTTGTTTAAAAACATCTTAAAAAACCTGCACACAGGACAGAAGCAGACAGAATTCTGGGGTTTTCAGAGGCATACTGTGTGCTCAAATCCAGCCAAACTGATTGGTCGGGGTTTTTAAAATACAGATGGACAATTATCAAAAACATAAAGCCAAAGCAACTCAAGTTTATTAAAGCAAAGAAGTGGAATATTCTTAAATGGCCAAGTCAGTCACCTGATCGGAACTCAATAGACCATGCATTTCACTTGTTAAAGACTAAACTTCAGACAGAAAAGCCCACAAACAAACAGCAACTGAAAACTGCTGCAGTAAATACCTGGCAGATCATTAAAAAGGAGGAAACACAGCATCTGGTGGTGTCCATGAGTTCAAGACTTGAGGCATTTATTGTCCAAAGACTTTTCAACCAAGTACTAGAAATTAACATTTTATTTACAATTATTTAATTTGTCCAATTTGTCCAATTACTTTTGAGCCCCTGAAATGAAGTGATTGAGTTAAAAAAATGCTTTAGTTCCTCACATTTTTATGCAATCATTTTGTTCAACCCACTGAATTAAAGCTCAAAAGCTCAGATACAAGATACAAAATACAAGGCTCAGATTATATACTTAGTGCTCACTGCCGTAGCGATATTTTACTTAGAGCCACATATCGCTACGGCAGTGGGCACTAAGTATATAATCTGAGCCTTGTATCGTATTTGGCAGCAGGTGGCAAACTACATCTGGACACTGACAGAGTTTGACCATGAAAGTACTCTGCGGTCTGTATCCACTTACGTTCCTTCTGTGTTGGTAATGTGGGGTGTGCTTTATCGAGAGCACGCCGCTGCGTAGTGCTCTCAATTATGAGCGCGTCACGTGTTTAATATTACATAACAGAACTGTGTCCTCCTGATGAACCCTTGCCTTACCGCAGGGGGGAAACGCGTCAAGGCTTTTTTTCGGCACCTCATGTGAGGTCTTTGACTATATCTTTATTCTGTTGAGTAAGGGCTCATAGAGCCTTGGGCTGTTATCACACATGCCCCACAGCACCCTAGATGGTTTATCACCAAATGGGGTAATTTTATGTTACTAATCCGGTGCTTTCATGCTGCAGTGTATCCTTTGAGACTGATGCTGCTCAGATATTAAGGATAGCACACCGTGCAGTTGCACCGGACTCTGCTGTACTGACACCTGCCACCTGCGTCCCACTCCTAGTCCATTAGGCCCTATTTGGGACCACTAGGGAAGTTTAGACGAGGTACGAGGACAGGGAATCCCTGGGCTGAGGCTTCAGTTAGGGATACATCAGGGACAGATATCATTGTTCTAACTGAGCCATCTATCCTTCACTAGTATTATCCTCTACCTAAGGGTCGCAGGTGACAGGTATCAAGGGCGTGCAGAGTTTGTTCCCCTATGTCTGTAGTTCAAGGGGTATTGGCCCCACATTTTATCAAAACAATAAAAGTTATGTTTTAGGGGATGTAAATTGCTGGATTTTGCTTTAGAACATATAACTGCAACACAGAACGGCAAATAATATATATTTTTTGCCACTAATTCACGTCAAAAAGGGCTTTAGAACATATAACTGCACTGCTGAACAGCAAATAGGCCCTTACTTTTTTCCACTTATACATGCCACAAAAGGCTTTAGAAAATATAACTGCACCACTGAATTGCAAATAATATATATTTTTTGGCCACTAATATATACCAAAAAGGGCTTTCGAACATATAACTGCACCGCTGAACGGCAAATAGGCCCTTATTTTTTTCCACTTATACACGCCACAAAAGGCTTTAGAACCTATAACTGCACTGCTGAACGGCAAATAATATATATTTTTTTGCCACAAATACATGCCAAAAAGGACTTTAGAAAATATAACTGCACCGCTAAACGTCAAATAGGCCCTTATTTTTTTCCACTTATACACGCCACAAAAGGCTTTAGAACATATAACTGCACCGCTGAACGGCAAATAATATATATTTTTTTGCCACTAACACAAGCCAAAAAGGGCTTTAGAAAATATAACTGCACTGCTGAACGGCAAATAGGCCCTTATTTTTTTCTACTTATACACGCAACCAAGGCTTTAGAACACATAACTGCACTGCTGAACTGCAAATAATATATATTTTTTTGCCACTAATACACGCCAAAAAGGGCTGTAATTTTCTCACTTAACCACACAATGGCTAATAAGCCCTTTTTTCCCACTAATACAACCAAAAAAATGCTTTAGAACATATAACTGCACTGCACAAGGGCAAATAAGACGTATAAATATTTCCTTGTAATAAACCCTGTTAATGGCTGTATCAAACAGCACATGCACCCCAATAACAAGAACGGTTTGCTGGAATTACAGAGCTGTATTATGGCAATTTGGATCCCCAGTCAGTGCAGCAAGGTGTAATAGGATTGTTCCTGTTACCCAGGCTGTAACCTCCCCTACTGAACCCTGTTCTGCTTCAATACTGTGGAATGATTCCTCCCTATCCTTTTCCTGAACCTCTAAACAGCAAAATAAAAGTTTTTAAGTCTTTTCTACCACTGTCCCTAGCGCCTGCTGACTTCTCTCCCTGCACTAAGTTCACTGGAAACTGGCTGACTGCAAGGTGGCTGAGGCTATTTATAAGGCTGTGACATCACAGGGCTGTCTGGCTGCTGATTGGCTGCATGCATGATATTGTGGGTGATCCCTGGTTCCCAGAGTTCCTTGATCCATGTCCTAACACGTACAACAACCATTTTAGTAAAAAATGCGATTTGTTACCACGAAGCTTGAGGAAATTCTGATTCAGTGCGAATCGAATTTTTCCTGAAATTCGGATCGAATTCCACTTTGTCAGCTTCGATTCATCATCTCTACTTAAAAGGTACAAATAAATGAGATTAATACAGTTGGGCAGTTCAACCAAAGCACAGCTTAAATAAGGAGAGGTTTGTGCACGGGTTAGGCTACTTTCACACTGGCGTTTTGGATTCCGTTTGTGAGATTTGTTTCAGGGATCTCAAAAACGGTCCAAAAAGGATCAGTTCATCCCCAATGCATTCTGAATGGATAATGATCCGTTCAGAATGCATCAGTTCGGCTCCGTTCCGCCTCTATTCCGTTCTGGAGGCGGACACCAAAACGCAGCTTGCAGCGTTTTGGTGTCCGTCTGACGAAGCGGAGCCGAACGGATCCGTTTTGACTTACAATGTAAGTCAATGAGGATGGATCCGTTGTCAATGACACAATATGGTGCATTTGAAAATGGATCCGTTTTGAATTACATTGAAAGTCAATAGGGGACGGATCCGTTTTCAAATGCACCATATTGTGTCATTGAAAACGGATCCATCCTCACAGACAATTTTTTTTAAAGCTAATGCAAACGGATCCGTTTTGAACGGATACAAACGTTTGCATTATAGGTGCGGATCCGTCTGTGCAAATACCAGACGGATCAGCATCTAACGCCAGTGTGAAAGTAGCCTTAGATAAACCCAAAACTCTTAATGTAAATTATGAATTAAAGAACACACCATGAATTATAAAACACAACAATGAAATTAAAAAATAAATGTGCTTGGTGACATATTCTTGCTATACAAATACCGATAAATACTGATATGTCTTGAGGTTATTAAAACAAACATATGGAGTATAACCTATGGCTGTTGACTGAAAGTGTTCACAAGATTTTGAACATGCCAAGATCCATTTCCTCTTTCCGCTATGATCAATTCAGCAAATAAACGGTTACAATACATTGAAAGTTACCTTCTTTTCACTTAGAAAATTGGCAGAACATAAAATTTGGCAAGACATGCCCTAATTTTTCTATAATACATTAGTTGTGTTGTTACACATATATTTGCTTGTCCAATAACCAAGTAACCATTATAGTAATTTTATTTGTAACAGCCAAAAATGATATATCAAATCCAATCATTTAGTGCTACACACCTAATTAATATTACTTATGATTATTGCTTATGGTTAGTTATTGCTGCCATCATTACATCTATGATCATTAACTTGTTTTGTTGTTCCTATGATTCTCCTAGCTTTGTACCATATGCTTTGTATATCACGTGCCCAATGACCAGTCTATCAGGATTTCATCATTCAAAAAGCAAGGTTCAAAAGTACCTATCAGCAGTGGCTAGCTGCTTGCTTATGGTTACCACCATCTATCCGTGGATATTGAAATATGGAAAAACGAATAAGTTTGCCAAAACAGTCATTTCAATCACTAACATTCAAAACTATACAGAATTGAGGGAAAAGTGTTCTCACGAAGAACATAGCCTGTAAATTCTGTAGGCTGCAAACAACTCCAGGACCTTATCTTCGGGGAACCATAGGAATTGTTCATTATAAAGGTAGATATACACATTAGTCTAAAGTTGATCAAAATGGACAATTTGACAATTTCGACCAAGTAAAATGTTTGTTGGTTGAAATCTAACAACGAACGATCATTTTAACCAACCAATAATAGACTATTATCACCAGAAAAGAAGTTGGCCATGTTTAATTTTTTCGCCAATAGTTGGATGAAGTATTTTTTGTTCAAAGAAAGATTGACCATCGAATAAATATCTTTCTTTGAAAGAACATTCCCAGGAAAATCTTTTGTCCATCACCTGGTCGCATTGAATATGTATGGCCAGTGTTAACACCTGTAACAGCCAATATATATGGACCCATATCCACTCAAATATATATGGTTCAGTTAGTAATGAATTAAGTAAGGGGACATGAAAAATAAAAAATGCTACCCCATTCTAAGTTTTACTATAGAGCCCCATGGTTATCCCTGCTGTTTTCATGTTATGGTGGGGCTCCATGCCTGCCTGCTTTTTTGGGAGGTGCACAGGCATCACATCACTCACTTAGCTTCTGCCCGGCCGCTTGACTTCTGTGTCCCATACTGCAGCCATTTGTCTGCCTGAGTACTGACCTCAGCCTGGGATTCTAATGTCTGACCTGACCTGTGCATGTTCACTGTACAGATCCTGTCCCGCCTTCCCTGACCGTTGGATTGTTCCACAGATTCGCATGAACTCTGCCCACCCTGACCCTGGCTTGTTATTGACTAACAGTTTGCCTGTTACCTTGGTGCCACGTAGGTGTCTCTGATCCCCATGGGTTAGCAGATAACCACACCTGTACCCTGTATGCCTGTACCATGACATCACTGTTTGTATAATCTCTGTGCCTTATCTACACTGAATAGAATATTACTGTGTTGTGAGTGTGACATCACTGTGTGCACTAACCCTGGGCTGTGCCATCACTGTGTACCTTATTCCTGTATGGTGATATCATTTTATACATTATCCCTGGACTGTTACATCACTGTGTGCACTATCCCTGTAGACCAACCATGAGCATTTCTGAACTTGCTGCTGGAAGTGGTGATGGTAAAGTAGGGGCCCATACCAAGCGTTGCTTAGCTCTGTGATGCCCCTGGCTGGTACTATAATAAGCTGTGGATTTTCAATGTGCAGTTTCGAAGCAGAAAATCCACAGTGTATCTGCCATGTGTGAACAAACCCTTAAGCTCCTTAAACTGTATAAAATCGATACCTTAGCACAAAGATTAGGGCAATGTTTTGTGGAGCAGGGACGCGTTGGTTTACCTTTCTATCCTAATTATAAGAAGCCACCAGACGTCTTGAGCAGCACTTTCAATCATGCGCTAACTGCTGCAGATCAAGCAGAATCCTTGTTAGTGATCATTTCAATGTAAGTGTAATGTCAAACATGATATTCAATCTGGTCAATTTTTTTTATCAGTTGAATCAACATTTGTGAAAGGTCAAGCAACAATACTGGCAATTAGCCATGCATATCATTTACATCGCACTCAATGGCCAGATAAAAGCGCTTCATAGCCAGAATATGTCTACAGGTAGGTTCTCCTGTGGTATTGAACTCGGGCAGATGAAGATGTGGAGAACATTTTTATTTGTTACAGTATCTAGTGCGGGTTTGGTGTAGAAAAAAATGTAAAATCTGTGTATCAGAGCATAAATGTCCTTCGCTTCAAATCTGTTTTATACCCTTCTGTGTGTGATTTGGCAATGTCAGAATAGGTTTGGGAGTAGTTCTACAGAAAACACTAAGCGTAGGAAAGAGCAAGTCTGTGCAGTCAGTCTCTATGTAAACACTTAAAGATCACAGTAAACACCATAGGCAGGAAATGCATTAAATATGCTAAATATATAGTCAATGCACCAAAAACAAATCATTATGAGGGATGGATACTGCTACGCTTTTGTGTCTTCCATCCTTTTCAATGTAAAAGTGGTCAAATATATGTGTATGGGGTCAGAGTAGCTGACCAGAGTATAAGAGGATCCAAAGGAAGCCCCAGACATGGCACAATTATAGCCCTCAAAGCGGTTTGGTATGTTTAAGAAGAGGGAGGTTGGCAAACCCCTTTCTTGGGCAGACCTGCAAAGGGAAGCATACTTAAAGGGGTTCTGCGGTTATTTTTAGGTCATCAGCATCTGATTGGCGGGGGTCCGACTGTTCACTCGAATGAAGCTTAGCCACGCCCAGGCTAGTGATACTAGTCGTGACGTCACTGGGCCTGCGGTAAACAGCGGGAAGGCCGCGGTGCTACTACCAGTGCCGCTGCCTTCACAAACAGCTGATCGGCGGGGGTCCCGGGTGGAGGACCCCTGCCGATCAGATTTTTAGCTTCTCCGCTGCAGTCCCTGAATGTAAACTTCCATTTTAATGCTGCTGCAGCCAGTGACCTGCTCCCCTTGTGTCATGGCAAATGGTCAAGGGTAGCAGCTTACTTCTGGGGCCAGCGACTGGCTGCATCGGCATCAAAATGGAAGTTTACATCCCGGGAGTGCAGTGGAGCAGCTATGGCCTGGGAGATAAAGAACAGGGAGACAGTGCCAGAAAGCAGGTAACTATGCTTTTCTTCGCAGGCAAAGAGGGGGGGGCTTTCCAAAAACTCCCCCAAAGGTGCGCAACCTCTTTAAGGTCCAGCAGAAGACAACACAATTTAGAGGTGAGTTTGAGCTTTGCACAAGCTGATAATCAGGAAGGATCATCAATCATTAACTATTGTAAATGTCCCTTTACACAGGACAATGATCGAGGCAGTTATCAGGAAGGAGTACTCATAGGGATGCTTATTACAATAATTGCTTGTGTAAAAGTGTCACTGATCATCTGATGAACAAGCAAACATTCATTAGGTGAATGCATCACTGCTGAGGACACCTAACTTATCATTTCTGGGCAGCAGATCATCCTGTGTAAAGAGGGATCTGCTGTCCAGAAACAATGAATCCATATAGGGATGAATTATCGCAGTAGCAATTGCTGATCCCCATACAGCAGAGGTGATTTCTGCATGTAAATGCAGCTCTCACTTCTACTAACGATCAGGCAATTATCAGGAACAAACTGTTTGTTCCTGATAATTGCCTGCTCAGTTTGCCTGTGTAAAGGGGTCCTGGAGTCCATAGGGTCCCATCTCAGACAATGGGGGCATCTTGCTAGCATATGCCCCTATTGTCTGATAGATGCGGGTCCCAGGGAAATAAAAGCTCACCTTCTCCCTGGGTGTGACACGTCCGCTGCGATTGGGCAGCTCACAGCCAGGTAAAAGTAGATGTCATGTGAGAAACACGGCCATCTCCTCTCTGTACCGATGGTATGGATTTACATACAGGTTGGAAAACCAGAACGGTGGGCACAGCGGGGGAACGAAGCAGCCTATAGAAAAAAAAAAATAGTGGTATCACATCTCATGAATATGCTCTGCACTGCCAGGTACTTATATGGTAATGACAGGACCGGTGAAAGGTCCTCTTTCATTCTGGCATCACCCTGCACACTAGATTTCTGGCTTCATAAAGTTGCAAAATTGAACTTTTGCGTCTTTTTGGAGTTACTTCTACACTGCTTGCTTCAGATCTGAAAAGTGGGTGGGAAAGTGGCTGTGGTTCGCTATGTTAATCTGTTTCACTCCAGATTTATTACTGTGACTTAAAAAAAACTAAAAACAAAAGTCACAAACTCAGTTCAGTAGGGGGTGGCACAGAAAAGCTGGAGTAGCATTTCTAGACAAATTAGTTCACACAGGATGTTTTGCTGTTGGATGATGCTACCTGAACCCGCCGGTAGCAGCTCTGAATCTATCTCCAATTCTTTTCAATGGGACGTTGCACTGAACCTTATGTGGCCGTAATTTATAGTTGTGACTTCACCAAGAAAGGGCATGTCCTGGACGAACACCGCTGAATCCAACGATGGGTGTCCACATTTCTCAAAATCTACTATGTGAACTACCCCTTAGGTTTAAAGACGCATCACATTTAGCAAAATATTTGGGGCAATGTGTACCAAAGCAGACTTAAGCAAAACTGATATCAAATATTACCCTCATGATAAATTCCCCCTTTATTCAGGAATTCCATATCCTGAAACAACCTAAAACTAATGATAGATAGATAGATAGATAGATAGATAGATAGATAGATAGATATGAGATAGATAGATATGAGATAGATAGATAGATAGATATGAGATAGATAGATAGATGATAGATATGAGATAGATAGATAGATGATAGATAGATGATAGATATGAGATAGATAGATAGATAATAGATAGATAGATAGATACATAGATAGCAGACACACTGCATTTGCTATAAATCTCATGAGACAATATTACTTAGTTACTCTTCACTCTGACCTATTTTTTCACCATACTCATCATCCTTCGATTTTAAACGCAATAAAATAAGAATATGAAATAAAAAAAACTCCAAAAACATTGTTAGAGACGCTCTGATTTTTTAACTTAGGGGGTCATTTATTATTGTTTTTACATCACTTTTTGGGGTATTCTTGTCGCAGATTATGTCACAAAGGGGCTTTGCTGCAAAATCTGCAACTTTTCCCTGCTCACATCACTTTTCTAAGATGTCAGGAAAAGGGGGCATGGCGTGGGGCAGGCCCATCTCATTCATGATGTTTAAAATGGCAAAGGGAACTGGTGTCACATGGCCGACGGCACCAAGCGCCACAGTTATGTAGAGGCCCGTGCAGGGGGATTAAGACCAACATCTAAATCGCCGGTCTTAATAAATGACCCCCTTATTTTATGCCAGTGCTATGTCTATAATACACCACACAGCTGGTGGCGCAGGTGAATTGATGTCTATGGATAATATTTGACTGGAAACCTGGTGAAATATGGTACTGCAAGTGACCGAAAATTGTAATAGCATCTCAGTGAAAAAATGCTTAGCAATTTATTTTAGCCAGAAAGAACATCTCTAGAGCACTATAGTTTTCATATGACAGCTGGCAATGTCCTCAGCAAGTTGATGTGTCTATCACCACCCCCAGCAGACTGTTTTACACATGTATCCCAGCAAATAGTAACCTATCACAGCCACCATTACTGAGATTCTACATATCATGTGTTAACAGACGGGATCACATGCCCATATTCAGTATTTTGTTGACTTATTGTTTGCATGCTATCTGTGATATTACTCACTACAGTAGTTAGGCTGGTTTCACACTAGCGGCAGCCTTCTCCGGCAGGCTGTTTCCGGCGGGTGAACAGCCTGCCGGATCCGTGCTGCCGCTAGTGCACGCATGCCCCCGGAGGTCCGCTCCAGCCCCATTGACTATAATGGGGGCAGGCCAGAGTTCCAGCGGCAGCACGGCAAACATGCCAAGAGGCGGCCGGAATAAAACTACGACATGTCTGCCGCCGGAACTCAAGTAAGGATTATTTTTATTATCAACATCCAGGTTTTTTTTCTGGAAAACCCCTTTAAGCATAATTCAAAATTCTTACCCACTTAATACTAACAGACGTATTCATTAATTCCATTTTCATCTGTGTTTGCCTATCCAACTAAGAAGAAACAACAGTAAAATTAATTTTGACACATTTGTTAAATTTTAGGCACAGTGTACAATGAAAAACTGTGTCATTTCTATAGTCACCATATTTGCTAGTTTTATAAAAGATAAAAAGTGCAAACCTTACAAAAAGTCTAACAAAATATTTCCTTAAAACACAACGCTTCAGCATCTCGATATTGGCAGGAAGGTTTTAATATGCAAGACAAGATGTAGGGTGCTAGCTGATCCAAATGCCAGTCTATAGATTTGAAAGACTAAAGATCACATCACTGGGAGGTTGACAGAAGTGACACTTTGCAAAGTGCCAATGATTTATGCCAATGTCTGACTCGATGATACTGTTATAGACAGCACTGTCATTACACACTCCCTGGGGACTTCAGGCTACATTTATAGTGCACAAATTATAGGTGAGCCCGGTGATCGAAGCCTGACTTTAGCTTCAAGATAAAACAGATTTTCACATACCTCTCCTGTGTATTATTTCTAATGTCTTATATTTCTAGGATTTTTCGGCATGTCCCAGAACGGTAGCATCTTACCCAGAAATGTATACAGGACTGTTCAAATACAAGCAACCTGGACTAAGGTTAGCAGGCTGCTGGTGACCTTTATGAAGAACACTAACCCGATCAATTGATGGCTGTGAGGGACACAAGGTGCTGATTAACAGCTTAAATACCATAAAGACCCGCAGCACCCTATGTCATAGAAAGGCCAATGATTTAATGACTCTCAAGCCCTCTTTATGTATAGAAGGCTTAGGGTACAATGTTATCTTTAATGGTAGTGAGAAAGGTCAATGAACTAGAACTACGCAGAACAGCAGTATATGTATAGGATACGTGCATTATTAACCTAGTACTGAAAGCCATAGACACAGATACCAATCCCCTTAGTCAGAAATCATATGAAACTCAACTCAAAAACATTATCGTTTCTATTAAGCCAGTCAACAATTAGAATGGTGACACCGGCAACTTTTTTTTTTTTAAATATGAAAGAGAACTGGCTATAAATCAGGTATACCCAGGCCACTCTGCCTTAGGGTACGGCCATATGGATTGGCCGTTACCGCAGCTGCGTTTCATTTAATAATGAAGACCACACTGTATAGCTGGTCTTCACTGTTAAAGGGGTTGTCTCATCATAGACAATGGGGGCATATTGCTAGGATATGCCCCCATTGTCTTATAGGTGCTGGTCCCACTGCTGGGATCTGTACCTATATCGAGAATGGAGCCCGGCAAGGTGTTGGCTGGAGCACGCCAATACGGTCACCACCAAGCTGGCTCCCCATAGAAGTGAATGGGAGCGTACCGCGCATGCCCGGCCCCCGCTCCCATTTATTTCTATGGGGCCAGCGGAAATAGCCGAGCCAGCAGTGCGCTCTCCTTCACTTGCGGGGATCCGTTCTTGATATAGGTGCGGGTCCCAGCGGTGGGACCCTCACCTATAAGACAATGTCCATGATGAGACAACCCCTTTAATGGCCGCGCACCTTTAATGCACTTTTAAACAGAGGCTGTACCCACTTCTCCAACCCCAGAACTCCTGCTCTATAGGTGGAAGCCCTTCTTCTGCCATCTTTTCCACATCATCTAATATCAATGAGAATATGTAATCAAGAACATCCTCCACTCTCTACATCTTGCTGACTTTTCTAGGACACTAGAGGAGACTTTGAAGAATGATTTGGAAGAAGTAAAGCCAGCAATAGATGAGGATGGTCATCATTAAAGGGGTTATCCAGTATCTACAACAGCCCCCCATGTGCCGGGCCCCTCCGTGGAAATATACTTACCCCGCTCCCTGCGCCACTCCTGGTCCCCGCACCACCGCTGCTGCTTCTCCTTGTACATGGATAAAAATATCCGGTGTCAGGGGGAAGCAGCCAATGGCAGGGATGGACGTGGACAACCCTCTCTAGTGTCACACGTGGTGCTAGGGAGGCTCGTCCCCGCCTGCCATTGGCTGCTCCCCCAAGACACGGATGTTTTCATCCATGTACAGGGAGAAGCAGCAGCGGCGGTGCGGGGACCAAGAGCAGCGCGGGGAGCGGGGTAAGTATATTCCAATGGATAAACTAGCTGACCTGTTACATGTGCTCTTGGCAGCTGAAGGCATCTGTGTTGGTCCCATGTTCATATGTGTCCGCATTGCTGAGAAAAATGATGGTTTAATATGGGAGCAATAGAGCCATTGCCATTACTCCTAGAGGCTCAGGTCTCTCTGCAACTACTGAGCCCTCTGCACTTTGATTGACAGAGTCAGACAGTGAAAACGTCATCACACCTGGCCCTGTCAATCAAAGTGGAGAGAACAAAGCAGTTGCAGAGAGAGCTGAGCCTCTAGATGTAAGGGTAACGCCACTGTTGCTCCCAGAGTCTCATTTGCATATATTAAAACAGCATTTTCTCAGCAGTGTTGGCACATATGAACATGGGACCAACACAGATGCCTTTAGCACATGTAACAGGTCAGCCAGTGTCATAGGTACAAATATACTGACAGATGTACTTTAATAAATTAGGCATATGCCGTGTGCCTGAAGCTTGTTCATCGAGCAATCGGCAGCACCTTTACACCGGCAGATTATTGCTAATAAGCGTTCGTACGAACGCTCGTTAGCGATACTCTGCCTGAACATTGGGCAGTGTAAGAGGGTCCTTAACAAATGGGGGTATTTAGAGTTGACTGTGTCAACACAGTAGTTTAGGACATTTTAGAAATTATACTAGAAGTTGGCCAACCCCCTTTAATTCATGAATGTGCACCATTTTCGTATCGGATCCCCACTCTGGCTAATAGAGGAGGTTCTTGTCACTGGACACGCTCTATCTCCTACATATGACCTACTAGGGCGTATGGAAAATGTCTTAATCATAAAAAGATCCCTATCAAGATGCACAAACATTTGCCGCTCGTGTTCCTCTTGTGATTATCTATCAAACAATCTCTTTAAAAAATTGACACCAAAGGAGCCAATTCTATATTTTCAGATGGATATAGTGAATCTGTTGCGCAGGCGGATGAGTGGAAGTGTAAAAAGCACTGTCGATTTCACCATCATGTAGCAGGCATGACTGCTTAGCTTCAGGGCACCAGAGGATTATAACATTTTGCTGTAAAGAGGATTATGTTAAGCTTACAACTTGTTTGAAATACCAGAAGCAAACATGGTATTAAATGTAAATGATAGCAGAAAAGTCTCATAATGAATAGTCATCCTGTCTGTCATAGGGAACATTACATGGAGTCTGGGACATAGAAATTATTGGATTAACTAAAAATTAAGAGCAAACTAGGATAAACAATATGTACCAAATATGTTACCCGTGTCTTCTATCAATCATGTCCATGGTACTTATGCTGTTAGAGATTATTATCTGGGTGATGCCAGTCTACCTGCCACTACTTGCCTTGTGCTCTGCATTGGAGCTGTGAACATGTAATATTGTACACAGACATGGCCAACCTAAGGGCTCGTTCACACGAACGTTTCTTGCGTTCCGTATACGGGTCGTTTTTTGCGTTCAGTATACTGTCCGTATATGGAACCATTCATTTCAATGGGTCCGCAAAAAAAACGGAATGTATTCCGTGTGCATTGCGTTTCCGTATTTCCGTTCCGCTACATTTTGAGTCATGTCCTAAAATTGCCCGCAAATCATGTTCCGTGACTCCATTCAATTCAATGGGGCTATTAAAAAACGGAATGCATACAGAATGCATCCGTATGTCTTCCGTATAGTTCAGTTTTTTTCCATTTTTCCAGAAACATCTATTGAAAATTTTATGCCCAGCCCAATTTTTCAATGTGCTTACTGTTAAAACATTATTATATGCTTCCGTTTCTGTTTGCGATCCGCAAAAAAGGATTAGCAAACGGAAACCATACGGAAATGGAAACACTACTGAAACCAAAAACAGAAAAACTGATCCGTTAAAAACAGACCGCAAAACCATAGCTTTATTAATCCTGTAGATGGTGTAAAATATTAGGGTGTAATTTATCAAATGCATTGCACTATTAAAGCGGAGTGATTTTGCCAGTTGTGTCAGTGGAGTAGGCATTTATGATGTATTTTCTCCATTTTTAGGGTGGTTTACACCATGCCTTTACATTTACTAAGGGGTTGACACATGTTTTGTGGACGGAACTTCATTTTTAGCCAGATACTTTCACACTTGCGTTTTCAATTCCACTATGGAGATCCGTCATAGAATCTCAATAGCGGATGAAAACGCTTCCGTTTTGTCCCCATTCATTGTCAATGGGGACAAAACTGAACGGAACAAAACAGAATGAACCAAAATGCGTCCCTATCGCGGACAGAATAATGACACAATAGAAAACGGATCCATCCCCTATTGGCTTTCAATGGTGTTCAAGACGGATCCATCATGGCTATAGAAAACATAATACAACCGGATCCGTTCATGATGGATGCATGCGGTTCTATTATTGTAACGGAAACGTTTTTGCAGATCTGTGAAAGTAGCCTAGTCGCAAATGTACTCCAGCCGCCTAAAGCATACAGACTGACAAAGCCTTTCTAATAAATATGACTAGATTGTAAAATATCCTGCAGCATTTAAATGAGGTGCAAAATTTCATAAATTTGTCACAAAAAGACTGGCTTCAAATCAAGTTGACACTCCTAAAAAATAGAGCAAAAAGTCATATATTGATACATTACCCCCTTAAACAGGCTGTCTAGACCTGCACCAGATTTATCACATGGACTCAAGGCTGGATGATAAATGCAGTGCAGGTATAGACACTATTGTTAAGCTTCATACTGGCCGTTGATGGAGTATCATGTGACTAGTTCCATCCATCAGCAGCCTCCATTCACTACACTAGTCTGTCTCCTATGTAAGCCAATGGAGGTCATTTTGGGAGTACAGTTCCTGTAAGCAATAAAGCATACCTGCAAGTTAACAAGCTCTTAACAAACTCTGCCTCTGATGCCACCAGATGTAAGGCAGCTATCCAATAAGTCAGTGTTCAACCCATTAAACAAGCCTTGAGACATGACTCTGATATTAAGTAAGCCAGCATCTCATCTGCAGACAGCTGTTTCGGGGTGATTGCCCCTCATCAGTAAAGAGCACAGAGTACTGGATTAACTGGGTGAGAGGCATAAATCAGGATTTGGGGGTACTGTCTCTCCTTGGCAGTTAAGCCAGTATTCTCTGCTCTGCACTGATGAGGGGCAATCACCCCGAAACAGCTGTCTGCAGATGAGGTGCTGGCTTATTTAATATCCAAGTCATGTCTCAAGGCTTGTTTAATGGGTTGAACACTGACTTATTGGATAGCTACCTTACATCTGGTGGCATTAGAGGCAGAGCTTGTTAAGAGCTCATATGCATACCTTTCTTCCCAGAATTCCAGAGGAACATGTATGGCCTATAAGTCTCCTCATGCAGATTATGAAGCAAAAATACATAGGGTGACAGCACCATTGTAGGTAAATACCCAAAGTCCATATAGTGGCGGTGCCTGCGATGTTAGGACCTGACCATTGGTCCCCAATACGATACCAAACAAGAAAGGATCGCGGCACTCCTTCGTCTGTAGAAAATATTCTTTATTCCACCTTAAAGTGCGACGTTTCGACTTTAATCAAGTCTTTATCAAGCATACACAATTGAGTAAGTGACAGATATTTATACCCCACCCCCAGACATCATTGGTGAGTGGGAGGAAAACACCCTCCCTCTTCCTGTGACATCATCATGTAAAAGTAGTACACAATATAAAAATATATATAAATATATAACATAAGAGCATCAGGGTAAATCCAACCATGTCATGAAAGTCTCGCTGATCAAAAATCGTAGCGCAGCGATATATAAGTAAACATAAGCAATAGCCTTGTCTACTGCTTCCGGGTCAGGAGTTCAATTATCTTCATAGCAGGTCACGTGTCCACACGCATCAGAGATGACATCACCGCCGCTCCGATCATGTGACCATCACATGACTGCACATAGTAAACATGTCATTCAGGATTTTAACACAGTTTCTGTTATCATAAATGATCGCCCCGATCTCCGTGCCATATCATGATCAAGTTCATCCAAGGACCGGTAAAGAGGTGGGTGAATGCCATCACACAGAGAGACACAATGATCTCATATATGATGAATCAATGACAGATGTCAGTCAATAAAGCACTCTTCATACGTGGAGAGAAAAGACCCATGGAGCAATCAGGACTTGCTGAAACATTGATGTAAAAAGAGCTTATGCGGATATACATGTATAAATACATATATCTCTCTCTAGCTCACGCCCTACAGGGTGGGAAAACCAAGACATACTTTTTCTCATGCACGACTCATTCAGATATTTAATCGGCATATCTGCAGCCTTAAATCAGCCGTCTTGGCAATGATCACATCGCCAATGGCAGCTTGGGACCGCTAGCAGATGCCTGTATCATTCCGATGCCATTCATTAAACACACATATCATTAGGTTACCCCCCATTTGTATCTCCGGGCGTATTTAGCAAGTCAATCATAATGGTCCAGGGCCTGAATCTCCCATTGTAGCAACCATAGGGACATTACCGCTATCATAGGTGTGCATGGTGACATCAATCCATCAAGTAAGCAGGGACTGCACCCATCCACCCCATCCAACCGGACCACGGAGGAACCTAGAAGAAATGACAATAGAGGGGTTAAAAACGAATATATACATAAAGCAAACATCCAAAGTGGTAAGTCAAAAGAGGGTCCCAATTTTGAAATCGCGGTTCAGCCCTTTTGGTTCCAATGTATCCAATTCATAAATCCATTTAAGCTCAAGTTTCTTAAAGAGCTTCTCGCGATCTCCCCCTCTCGGTAGTGGAGGTACACCATCTATTATCCTGAACCTAAGTTGGGCTACATTGTGTCGCTGTTTAAAAAAATGTGTAGGGACCGGAGGTTCACCATCACATGTAGTGGGATTGATGGCCTGTTTTTCAAAGTGCTTCCGAATGGTGTAGCGATGCTGGTTGAGTCTCAGCCGACAAGCTTGTGTTGTCTCCCCTACATACAACAGGCCACACGGGCACTGCAGTATGTAGATGACAAAATCGGACGCACAGGTGTAGGTGTTCTAAATCACATACTTCTGACCTGTGCGAGGATGTCCAAACAAATCACCTTTCAGCATGCTATTGCAATTGCAGCAATTATAGCAAGGGAAGCAACCCTTTTTGGTCTTTCTGTCTATCTTGTCCGTAGTTATAGCTGAACGTGACAGTCTATCACCCAGATTTTTGGACCTTCTATAGGACATTAATGGAGGTGTCTGGAACTCCTCTATGTCCGGGAACGACCTAGCTAGTATGTTCCAGTTGCGTTTAAGAGCTACTGCTATTTTAGGAAAGTAGAGACAAAGGGGATCCGTGATGGACGGATTGGTCTCACGGTCTTACTAAGGAGCTCTTCCCGTGGGATTGCATTCACCCTTCGTTGATGATGTTCAACCACCTTTTTGGGGTACTCCCTATTTTTAAATTTATTGGCCATGTCAGTTGCTCAGAGAGACTGTTGCAAAAGGGCTTTTCTTTTTGTCCTGAAGCAGACCCTGATTGGTTTCTTACTGAGGTAGACCTGTTAAAATTCTTTAGACGGATTAAGCTAAAAGTGTTCTTTCATGATGTAGGGGTTGACCCCACCAGAGATCTGGGTGTGGGTCTTACTCCTGATAGACGTGGCCTCACACTCAAAGGTGTGGGCCTCTTCATCAAGAGCGGATATCAGCCACCTGTTTACAACAAAGCGGTCGATACATATATTTCTCTGGTCAGATCGGAGATAGCCGGATTGAAAAGCTCCATAGGCCATTCAACCTGTACTAATCTATCGAGGACTGAACAAACAGCCCTTAGATCATTGGCTTCTCGCAAGGAACTAACGATCAAGGCAGCTGACAAGGGAGGTGCCATCGTGGTGATGGATACCACACAGTATATTGCTGAGATTGAGAAACAACTGGCTGATACTGAGATATATAGGAGGGTGGATGTGGACCCGACACTGATTAAAGGACATCAATTAAATTCTCGATTTTGGGCATATTATAATATGGTGCTAGTTTAGCACAAAAGCAATGTAATGTAATAATATGGCGGAGTACTTGCTTTTTGAGACCCTGACGGGGTCTAAATGTGAAATAAGTATAATAGCTAAGGTGGCAGTGTATCCAACATCTGCTGGCACTGTATCCAACATCTGTTAACCGCACTAGTTTAACATCAGGCATTTGTGGTTGCACAATACAAAGGGGCCAGTTTTGTGGGGCCCTAATGAGTTATAATTCTGTATGTAGCAGTAAGGGATGACCTCATGACCCTCCTTGGCTCTGTTGATTTGGGTACTAATGTATGCATAGTAACATAGAGAGTGGATTTGGAACCCCTTATATACATTACCTGAGGGACCCAGGAGCGTCTGTATGCATCGAGGCGCGTTTGTTTAATATGTTACTATCTATATTTTGACACTGCTTATAATTAAGCCTGTGCCTACTATCTGAGGGACCCAGGCGCGTCTTGATGTATCTAGACGCGCTTGGTCATTATGTTACCCTTTATATCTGATACTTTTGCAACTAAGCCTGTGCCTACTAAGGATGATGTACTCAGGCATTACAATGTCTTGCAACCAAGTCCGGTGCATTTAGTATTATGGATGGGGATAGTGTTATATCCTCTACATGCTCTGCCCCTGATTATATGCGTGTAAACAGGGGATCGTCCACGTCGGCAGTATGTAAAGACTAGTGGTATCGGCGCCTGTGTAGTCGCAGTGTGGCAGACTTGGCAAGGGCTGGTAGGTGGTTCATGCATAGTGAGTAGTCTTTACCTGACTATAGAATAAGTGTTAGCGCAGCAAGGGTCTGCGCAGCACGTCATCTGGTAGTTATCCAATAACTAGTCATTCAGCTTGAATGTGGAATAAGTGTCAGCGCCGCTTGGGTCTGCGCAGCATGTCATCTGGCAGGCATCCAATGATTCAGCCAATGAACTCAAACCTGACCAGTTTACTGGTTCTTTAAACTGTCAGTCTAATGCTAATGGCACTATTGGCCAATTCATAGGATTACAAACTATAAATAGGAGTGTTCAGCACGGCATTTCAAGTCTGTCCTTTCCCCTGAAGACGCCAGTTTATCTGGTGAAACATGTTGGGGGACAAAATTCGTTGGTTTTAGCTCTGCTCGAACTGCTAAACACTGATTAGGAAAAAGTTATTTACTTTAGGGTGTATGTTCCCAGCACTGAGTACCCTGCAGGATTAGTCAGGCAGGTAGTTATACACTGATTGCAAACTTGTGGGAAGGTTAGGAGGGTAGTGCACACCCTCCGTTACCACAAGCAACCTGTGTGATAGCAGTGTGCAAATTCGAGCAGTAGTTTTAACAAGTGTGTCAAAACTCACATACATTTTTAGAGAACTACTAATAAAAGTGAAGTTTTACTGATTTAAATATTAAGGGTAAAAGTGGTGATTTGAGCTCAATTGAGCAAAGTTTTTTGTTATATATCGCTGCGCTACGATTTTTTGATCAGCGAGACTTTCATGACATGGTTGGATTTAACCCTGATGCTCTTATGTTATATATTTTTATATTGTGTACTACTTTTACATGATGATGTCACAGGAAGAGGGAGGGTGTTTTCCTCCCACTCACCAATGATGTCTGGGGGTGGGGTATAAATATCTGTCACTTACTCAATTGTGTATGCTTGATAAAGACTTGATTAAAGTCGAAACGTCGCACTTTAAGGTGGAATAAAGAATATTTTCTACAGACGAAGGAGTGCCGTGATCCGCTCATGCAGATTATGGGGCTCTATTCCCAAGGAGAGATAGTACCCCCCCCCCCCAATGCAAGTAAATATAAATTAGGCATATTAAACCATGGCTTCAGCGCCATGGTTTATAATATCTATTACTAGCTGCATGTATGTGCAGCTACTAATAGATAGTGGTCAACTCTTTTAAGTCAAAGTACCACTGTGAACAAAATGCAAAGGTGGCAAGGTTGCATTTGTGACTAGAAAGAATTAATATGCATGATGAGCCTCACCACTTCAACATATTGCGGTGTATAGGCTGGAAACATAAATCATGATGTTTTTGATGCAGTTTTTTTTAGCCACAAATAGTAGTGGACCCAAAAGGAATAAAAGAGAAATTATTTCAGGCTAGGTTTACATCTGTGTCACATTTTCCAGTTTTCTCTTCCAGTGTAGGAACAGAAAAAACGAAAAGAAAAAAAAATGGATTCTGGATCTGACACATGACAGACACCAATGGTGCCCAGTGGACCCAGTTGACTATAATGGAGTCCGTCTGGTTTTCATTACAGTTTCTGTCATTCTGCTGGACAAAATATATGCTCTGCTATTTTATCCTACATTTTTGCTGTAATCTGCAAAAAAGGCTTGTAAAAGAAGCTCCTCTGCAAATATGAACGCGGCCTGAACCATATATCTCTCTGTTGTATCCACTCCTGTGATCGACACAAAAATGCATAGAAAACTATTTATTGTACACTTGAGAATCCAGCCTCGTAACAGCTGTCGTCTGGTTGTTTCTGATCATCTGGTCATTTCTGAACACACATTCCTTTTAGTTTTTCCTTTAATTGTTTTCTTTAGGAAGGAGCCACATGTGCAGTTTTAGAAGCATATTTTGGCGCAATTTTATGCAAAAGACAAAATATATATAAGGCTAGAACCACATTTTTTAATGCAGTTTTGGTTGCATTTCTTATGGTAAAGTCCAATTTCCAATTCCTTTCAAATCCACAAAAAAAATGCAAAAACTTCCAGAAAACTATGTGTGTGATTCCAGCTTTAGAGTACCTGCACACAAGTACAGATTTCAAAACAGAAATTCTGCATTTTTTGTGTGGTTTTCTGAGCATTTCTGCTCCAAATCAGCACCAAAAACTGTGTTTGTTACTTGCAGTTTTTTGGGACGAATTTGCAAAGGGTGAAATCAACAATTATTATGCTGAAGATTTCGAAATCCGTACAGCAGGTCAATTTCCACACCTAAGAAAAAAGGAAAGTTTACATGAAATTTATCTAATCTCATACACTTTGCTGATTTTCTTTTAGGCCTCTTTCACACAAATGTATTGGTTCCGTTCCGTGCATTGGGGACCGCAATTTGCGATCCCCAATGCACGGGCAACGACTGTCCATTCCGCAAAAAGATAGAACAAGTTCTATTTTTTTGTTGGAACAGAAGCACGGAATGGAAGACTACAGAAGCACTCCGTAGTTCCGTTCTGCACTCCGAGGTTCCATTCCGTGCTTCCGTTCCATTCTGCACTGCATCTACGGATTTGTGGACCCATTCAAGTGAATGGGTCCACATCCGTGATGCAGAATGCACACGGCTGGTACTCCGTGTATTGCAGAACCGCCTTATGCTGCCCGCAATACGGGCACAGAACCAATATGTTCGGTTGAAAGAGGCCTTAGGGCTCATGCACACTAACTATATTTTTTTCCGTTTCCGTTCCTTTTTTTGGGGGGACCGTATGCGGAACCATTCACTTCAATGGGTCCGCAAAAAAAACGGAAGTTACTCCTTGTGCATTCTGTTTCGGTATGTCCGTATTTCTGTTCCGCAAACAAATAAAACATGTCCTATTATTGTCCGCATTACGGACAAGGATAGTACAGTTCTATGAAGGGCCAGCTGTTCCGTTCCGCAAAATACGGAATGCACACGGATGTCATCCGTATTTTTTGCAGATCCATTTTTTGTTGACCGCAAAACACATATGGTCGTGTGCATGAGCCCTGACCCTACAGTTTTCCTGCGCAAGAATTCTCTTGGAAACACCATGTGTGATTCGCACTGGGTGCAGCTACCCTTAGTCTTTGCTGTCTACCTCTCTTTCTTTCTGGATCTACAAGAGGACATAGTTTTAAATTAGAGGGGCAAAGGTTTAAAAGTAATATCAGGAAGTATTACTTTACTGAGAGAGTAGTGGACGCATGGAATAGCCTTCCTGCAGAAGTGGTAGCTGCAAATACAGTGAAGGAGTTTAAGCATGCATGGGATAGGCATAAGGTCATCCTTCATATAAAATAGGGCCAGGGGCTATCCATAGTATTCAGTATATTGGGCAGACTAGATGGGCCAAATGGTTCTTATCTGCCGACACATTCTATGTTTCTATGTTTCCAGCTTTGTCTAAAAACTGCATGGTGGTGTATTAAGTTTTCATACAGCTCAGAAAGAATTAATCTTAAGGCCAGAAACAAGCCAAAAATGACCAGGTTTCTATATGCAGTTTTGGAAGCCAAAACCAGGGGTGGATTCAAAAAAAGAGATGTTGCATCTGTCCTTTCTTTTTTCTTCTTTTATGATCCACCCCTGATTTTGGCTTCCAAAACTGCATGCAAAAGCCTGACCACGTGGCCGCACCCTAAGACTCATCACATAAACAGACAGTTCAGCTCTTGATATTTGGAGGCGAACAATAAATTGGTAGAGTTTGTGAAATGTCACCTAGATTGGCATTTTTAAACTTTGTGAGCTGCGATGGCTGTGAATAATATTCCACCACTTTGCAAGCCTAAAATAAGTTTCCTATGACAGATTTTGCACGTATAAATGACATTTTACTGGATTGGAAAAACCTTAATGGAAAAAAAAAGCCCATTGAAGGTCAGCATTTACATATTGATCCGGCTGTAAGTTGAAACATGTAATTAAGTTTGTTGTTATTGAATTGTGGTTCATAACCAATGTATTAGTCATAGTTGCGCCATCACGAACAATTCAGGTGAAATGAAGTGTGAGTGGCAGGCATTTGTACAAATGCCATATGCAACCTCAGATAAACTGATAATGCCAGCGCCTATCCCAAAAGTAATTTACACATGTTTTAATTGGGTCATGCATTTCATATTCTTTGCTCCAAGCTGTAGCTAAAGAGTATATGGTAATTTCCCAATCAAGTATTACACGGTGTGCTTTATGAACTATGAAAATCCTACTGACTTTTTAAAAAATGAAAAAATATTATTTTGACTCTGGACGGCTTCGCTGTAGTTCAGCTCCATCCTGAATATATTGCAGGCGTCCACTACACAAAAACCGGCCTGGATTTTTTCTACAGTTGTCTAACCCCCAAAAGCAATTTTAATGATGGCCCTGAAAGTGATTAGCATGAAGAAGAAAAAAAGCCACTCACCTTTTCACCAGTGCTCCAGTCCAGTGCCAAGGGGTCCTTTAAATGTGGCAAAGACTGGGTCCACACATGGTGGGAGAGGAGCAGGCAAAAGCTGCATCACTACCTGGTCTAGGAAAACAGGGCAATGGGACTGAGCTGCCTGGAGGAGCCGTGAGCCTGTGAAAATGATTAAAGGCACATGGCCCCGTCATTCTGGCCCCACAGATCAAATATTAAAGGGGTTTTCTGGGATTTTCATATTAATATTCTCAGATTAGGTCACCAGCACCCCCAACGATCTGCTGTACGAAGAGGCCACTGCTCTCCATAAGCACTTAGACCTCTTCTTAGACTGTGTGATATCAAGCTCATCTGTCAAATGGCCTAGGCCAGTGATGGCTAGCCTCCAACACTTCATCTGTGGTGAAACTACGATTCCCAGGATGCTCCATTCATTTCTATGGAGTTCCGAGAAAAGCCAAGCAAGTGTGCATCTTAGGAGTTGTAGTTTTACCACAGCTGGAGTGCCGGAGGTTAGCCGTCACAGGCCTAGGCGCAGCTCAACCCCATTCAAGTGAATGAGGCTGAGCAGTGATACCAAGCACAGCCGCTATCCAATAAATTGCACAGTGCTTAGTAAGCTGCGAGAAGACCATCAAACAACTGATCGGCCATTAATATGAAAATCCTGGAAAACCCATTTAAATCACGTTTTACAAACTGAAAATCTTTTTAATGTTTACTGGAATCACTTGACATGGTTGTGCATTTTAAGGGCACAGTGTTTACCCTATTAAAGTCAATAGATGAAACACAAAGTCAGCATGAAGGAAACTACCCAAAAAAGTTTAAAAAAACCAATGCATGCTGTAAAGCCAATGTGGTTTTAAATTGCATAGTGTGGATGAGCATTACAAAAACCCCAACCACCACTGTGTACAATCTTTCTGGTATGGTTTTGTTGCATTTCCCCAGGAAAATACATTAAAGATCCTTTGTGACAAATACCATAGACGTCAAGAAGAAATCTTGTAATCAGCAGCTGAACAGCATCTATACCATCACTATACATTGCCTTCAGCCTTCATTCCATTATCATTACAGTCATCAGTGTCATGAGCCAAAAGACCTTTCAGATCTTCAGGTCAAATGTGGTTCACCGACTGGAGATCGAAGGAAGGAAGACATGAGTCCTCACTCTATATCAAGTCATGTCAATGTAATAATACCGTATATTGATAACTGATATAAACCACTCATGTAACACAGATGTTAGCATATAAGGCAGTTGGAGATGGATGAACGCTTTGGCTAATGGTTACATTGTTACAAAATAGCTGTGGAAATTTACATCTATTCTGCTTCAACATTTTGCTTTATCTTGGAGTTCTGACAAAGGGTTAAGGTGCCCATACACTTTCAATAGCCATCGACCAAACATTGTCTCTCCCTACTCGCTCGCTTGGCCAAGAGTGTATGTGTATTCAGTGGGTAGAGAGAAAGCACTGCTAACGTTAGCTTTTCTTCCAGGAGAGCAAAAGGGTAAAAAAATTCAATGTGCCCGATCCCTCGGCCCCCACTGACGTCATCTGTTGAGACAGAATGTATATATGCATTATATTGTCCACCTCTGCTGCCGAACACAGCGGGTTTTGGTCAACAGTACTCTAATATGTAAAACAAGTGGGCCTTTAGATAGGCCTGATGTAAGGACCTTATGCAGGTCTTTCACACCAAACACAGCAAATCACACTCTATGGTCCTCAAATCCAGAAATGCAAAATGCTCTCTTTCTATGCTGTGATATTAAGGGTCTCAACCCAAACTGTGGGAAACAGTCCCAGTCCATTATGCCCCTCTTCCAAACATGACTTTATTTTAATACCACAATTGCATAGAATTTGGACATTTCATTAAAGGGGTTCTGCAGTTCTTTTAAACTGATGAACTATCCTCTGGACCCCCACCAATCAGCTGTTTGAGAAGGCAGCAGTGCTGGCAGTAGCCCCGCGGTCTTCTCCCTGGTTACCGCAGGCCCAGTGATGTCACAACTAGTATCACTGGCCTGGGCGGGGCTAAGCTCCATTTACGTTAACAGAGCTTAGCCCCAGCCCAGGCCAGTGATACTAGTCATAACGTCACTGGGCCTGCGGTAAACAGCAAGAGCCAGAGCCGCTGCCTTCTCAAACACCTTATCAGCGGGGGTCCCAGGTGTCGAACTGCCGATCAATCAGATGCTGATGATCTATCCAGAGGATAGATCATCATTGTAAAAGAACTGCAGAACCCCTTTAAGTCCCCCATGCAAATTAGTATATTGTAGACTGAACCTGCTGAGAGCGGTGGGTTCAGCCAGTAAACCGATGCAGATGGGAGATTCACAACTTTATCCCAACATCTGAAGTCAAGAGAGAGAAGGATCGGGAGAATTGATTTTTTTGTCTGATCCTTTCACATTCCCAGGAAATAAATTGCCACCAGAGGCGTCTGACAGCAGCTTTCTCCTCTCTCCCCATTGACAACACATAAGCGCTTGTGTATGTAGGAGTCAGGAGGGAGTCAGGAAAGCTAGCTGTCGGCCAGACAACAAATATTGATTGTGTATGGCCAGATTTAGTCTGCATTGATCACAGCAATCTTCATGATCATTTACCTTCTATTAATACATTGCTATGTGCAGCCTGCTGTTATTGCAAAGATATACACTGAGGGACACAAACCTTTTGTATTAGGAGCACCTGGTGACAATAACATTATTGTACAGGATATATTATGTCTCTTGTTCATATACCAATACTGAATTTTTAAAGAGGACAATTATACAGTTGCTTCATTCTGCTAATAAGTGGGGGATACTGGGACTGGACTCCCACACAATTGTTCGAATCGTCCTTCACAAGAAATGCGTTACTTCTCACGTAAAACACATTAGATGCACTTGCAGCGTCCCATATTTGTGTGAAAGGGACACTTTAAATCTCTGTATTCATTTAATGTACTGAATGTATGGTATTTCCCATTTATAAGGCTGGCAATGTAATTTCACCCATTCTCCCCTAGGTGGTACTGGCGCCACTCATTTATATAGCTTGGGGTGTGTTAGAGCAGGAAGCAGAAAGTAGTGTTTCAGAGTAGAGTGAAGAAGAGAGGAGTGTGGATGGAGGAGAGAAACAGGCCTTATTCAAGATGTAGCAGAAAAACCTTTCCTCTGGGCCCTGATCAAGCCTGGAGAAGACAAATACAGCAGCCTCCACCAGACAGTGAGTCTATGTATAAATATGCAGTAAGCCTATTGAGGATTAGAGCTGAACCCAGCCTATGGACTTCACCAGCACCAGTGCCTGAGAGCAGCGCTAGAAGTTCCGGGACACGTATGGATAATTAGTGCGCAGAATTATCCTTTATCCACTACACAAGCCTTCCAGGACAAAGTGGAAAACCTATACCTTTTAGGAGAGCATCCTGCAGATAATGAAGCAGAAGACTGATGCCTGCCATGAGGGAGATAGCCCTTATTGGATAGCTCAAGATAAGTAGAAACCAGCATATTTAGTACCAGTGTGCTATAGTTGTTAGCCTTAAACAATTGCCTAAACCTGATAAAAGGAATACAATGGGACCTATTTCTGAGTCATCAGTTATGCCATACTGATGAACTGTATCTGTATTGACTGCCTGAAGACAAGTGATTTAGTAAAGTTCAACTGTTTTGTGACTATCGACTCCTCATCATTTCTACTGCTACACTCATCATTTGCACAGTGCTGGCATCACGAACACAGGGCCCCAGCCACCAAAGCACCCTAAACACCAAATTCCATCAAAGGAACCTCAACCAACATCTGGCTGGTGTTCCCTGCAACCAAAAGTGCCCCGGAGGATTATGTGCTGTCTTCCCAAACACTTGCCTGCCAGCCCAGGGAGGCATCTGCTAACCGTGAGTAAATTAACTACTAGCCCCATCGGCCCACTGTAGCCTCACTTGTTTCCCCTGCGGTCTTGGCATGTTGCACACTACTCGGAGCGCAAATAGTTATAAACTAAAGGAAACAGCACAAGACTGTGTAGAACAAGTTATTCCTGTTCTTTCATAATTAAAAAAGCCATACTTAACAGGCTATCAGTTACTTGCCTCTGGTGTTTTCTTCCCATTTTATACAGTATTTATTTTCATTTCCATATTCTTTGATACCTATACTCTTCTATTATATCACAGGACCTCATACATTGTAGGAATGAATTAAGACAGAAAGAAAAAGTATACAATAAGTAGGTCAACGAACAAGAAGGGGAAAAAGGAGTATGAAGGAATGTCACTAGTGTCAGACTACACACAGTTTGTTTGTAGTCTGTAACCACGAGACCCATAGGTTTACATGGGAGCTGTGTACACAAAACGGAATTATATTTTTAACCATTGCTATTTATATGCAATAAAAATATTCAGTTTTGCTCATTTATTTGTCCTGGTTGCTGAATACTGAATTTGTGAACCTTCAAGGGGTAATTCAGGAATGATTTAAAAGGCCCACAACCACCTGTCCTAGAATGTGAGCAGGACTGGTTGCCCCTACTTTCAGAGCTGCCTAGGGGGGGTAAGGGGTTGCTATGGCACCTGCATATACAACATATTCGTGAGTTTTTCTTTCAAGCTGCTCAGCTATGACAGCATATTGTAGGCAAAATTGCATGATTATTGTCTTTTGTAGAGCAGTGTAGTGAGGCCCCATCCCCTCTCATATTCCCGTGCTTCATCTCCCGATCACGTGGGATGCCACATTATGAGTCGGTGAGCACAGCAGAGGAATCTGGCAATATTATCTACAATCTGAATTCCTACATCGTGCTACAAGGACAGGTAATGTAACGGCTATAAGCCTCAAATATAACAATTAGTGTTGGGCGAGCATGCTCGGCCGCAGGGCCGGACTGGGGATAAAAACCAGCCCTGGAAAAAGTTGCATACCAGCCCCAAACACACACACCGCGAGCGTGTGTATGTATGTGTGTAATATATATATATATATATATATATAATTATATACACACACACAGGCCGGGCCTTACCCTAGCGTTGCCGTGACTTGGCCTCTGCGCAGTGGCAACTCTAGGAACAATATATGGGAGGCACATAAGATACCACAGTCAAAATGGGGGGCACTAATAATTTTCCCCACTTAAATTCATACAACTGAAAAAAAACGAAATAAGTATATATAAATTCAAAAATACGAGAGTATTGCGGTATGCAGGGATACATTTATAATAAAATAATTTACTTACAAAAGAACCTATTCCATCTTCTGCTGTGCTGTCCTCTGCTTGCTTCCACGGATCTTCCCTCTTTTCAATCTGTCCTCAGTGCGCAGGGCAGGCACACTGCTATGGGGATCTGTGGATGACACACTGTTATGGGGGATCTGTGGATGACACACTGTTATGGGGGATCTGTGGATGATACACTGCTATGGGGATCTGTGGATGACACACTTTTATGGGGATCTGTGGATGACACACTGTTGTGGGGATCTGTGGATGACACACTTTTATGGGGATCTGTGGATGACACACTGTTATGGGGATCTGTGGATGACACTGTTATGGGGGATCTGTGGATGACACACTGTTATGGGGATCTGTGGATGACACACTTATGGGGATCTGTGGATGACACACTTATGGGGATCTGTGGATGACACACTTATGGGGGATCTGTGGATGACACTGTTATGGCGGAATCTATGGATGACACTGTTATGGGGAATCTGTGGATGACATACTGTTATGGGGGTACTTTTACACCTGCGGCATGGCTATCCGACCTATCCGGGCTGTTCACCCTCCTGATCCGCCATGCCGCAAGTACCCGTGCACTGCCGTGCTGCTGCTCTGTCCCCATTGACTATAATAGGGGCAGGGGCGGAGCTATGGTGCAGCATGGCAGAGATCGCCGGACTAAAAAGTCGGACATGCAGTACTTTTTAGTCCGGCGATCTCTGCCGTGCTGCGCCATAGCTCCGTCACCTGCCCCTATTATAGTCAATGGGGACAGAGCAGCAGCACGGCAGTGCACGGGTACTTGCGGCATGGCGGATCAGAGGGTGAACAGCCCGGATAGGTCGGATAGCCATGCCGCAGGTGTAAAGTACCCCCATAACAGTATGTCATCCACAGATCCCCATAACAGTGACATCCACAGCGCCCACATAACAGTGACATCCACAGCGCCCCATAACAGTGACATCCACAGATTCCCCATAACAGTGTCATCCACAGATTCCCCATAACAGTGTCATCCATAGATTCTGCCATAACAGTGTCATCCACAGATCCCCCATAACAGTGACATCCACGGTGCCCCATAACAGTGTGCCAGTAGCCGTCCCCTTTAGTGCCAGTAGCCCCTTTATGTGCCAGTAGCCCCCTTTAGTACCAGTAGCCGTCCCCTTTATGTGCCAGTAGCCGCCCTTTATGTGCCAGTAGCCGCCCCTTTATGTGCCAGTAGCCGGTCCCTTTAGTGCCAGTAGCCTCCTTTATGTGCCAGTAGCCCCTTTATGTGCCAGTAGCCCCTTTAGTGCCAGTAGCCCTTTTATGTGCCAGTAGCCTCCTTTATGTGCCAGTAGCCCCTTTATCTGCCAGTAGCCCCTTTAGTGCTGCCAGTAGCCCCCTTTAGTGCTGCCAGTAGCCCCTTTAGTGCTGCCAGTAGCCCCTTTAGTGCTGCCAGTAGCCCCTTTAGTGCTGCCAGTAGCCCCTTTAGTGCTGCCAGTAGCCCCAAGAAAAAAAAAGTGGCACATAAAGGGGCGGCTACTGGCACATTTTTTTCTTTATGTGCCAGTAGCCGCCCCTTTATGTGCCAGTAGCCGCCCTTTATGTGCCAGTAGCCGTCCCTTTAGTGCCAGTAGCCTCCTTTATGTGCCAGTAGCCCCTTTATGTGCCAGTAGCCCCCTTTAGTGCCAGTAGCCCCTTTTATGTGCCAGTAGCCTCCTTTATGTGCCAGTAGCCCCTTTATGTGCCAGTAGCCCCTTTAGTGCCAGTAGCCCCTTTTTGTGCCAGTAGCCCCCTTTAGTGCCAGTAGCCCCCTTTAGTGCCAGTAGCGCCCTTTATGTGCCAGTAGCCCCGTTTGGTGCCAGTAGCCCCTTTAAGTGGCAGTAGCCCCCTTTAAGTGGCAGTAGCCCGCTTTAAGTGGCAGTAGCCCCCTTTATCTGCCAGTAGCCCCTTTTATCTGCCAGTAGCCCCTTTATCTGCCAGTAGCCCCCTTTAGTGCTGCCAGTAGCCCCCTTTAGTGCTGCCAGTAGCCCCTTTAGTGCTGCCAGTAGCCCCTTTAGTGCTGCCAGTAGCCCCCTTTAGTGCTGCCAGTAGCCCCTTTATCTGCCAGTAGCCCCTTTAGTGCTGCCAGTAGCTCCCTTTAGTGCTGCCAGTAGCCCCTTTAGTGCTGCCAGTAGCCCCTTTAGTGCTGCCAGTAGCCCCAAGAAAAAAAAAAAAAGAACACTTATACTTACCTCCAGCGATGCGATGCAGGCCTCTTCCGGCCTGTGTCTCGAGCTGTACGGCTCCGGCGGCGCGATGATGTCATCGCGCCGCTGAGCTCGGCCTCTGATAGGCTGCCAGCCTAGTGCTGGCAGCCTATCAGAGGAACAGGGAGAGGTCACGCCTCTCCCTCCTCTGCTGCTGCTCCGCACGGAGATGAGCGCAATGCAAGCGCTCATCTCCGTTGCCACTGGAGCCCAGTGTGCCTGCGGCCGCCGGCCGGCCGTGCGGCAGTCAGGGCTACCGGCCTACCGGGAATTTTCCCGGTATCCCGGTAGGCCAGTCCGGCCCTGCTCGGCCGAACACTAGTTTGGCTCGAACATCGCGATGCTCGGCACATCGCGGTGTTCGGCCATTCACTGTAATGCAGTAGCCATGTTGGCTGCTGGCATTACAGTGATTGGCTGGACGGAACGATAGCACCCGATGACACGTATTCAGCTCAGTCTAAGTCAGGGAGAGCTGGAGAGTAGAAGAAAGAGATAGTGTAGGAAGTGAAATAGGAATATTTTAGTTTTTATACTTTTATAGACCCAAAAGTCCTTTTACGGACTATTGTGTGTGGCAGCGATGTATATTTTTAGCGCAACCTGCACTAAATTGCTAAAACTTGTTAGAGACCCAAAAGTCCTTTTAAGGACTATAGTATCTGTCAGCAATATATATTTTTAGCGCTGAATAGCTTGCGCTAAATAGCTTGCAATTGTTTGGCCGCTGCAGACAGTGACATTATCTGCGCTACATCTCCTGTCTAATGTGTGCGCAGCCTAAAAATATCTGTGACATCCAGTGTACTTTTTCTGTAGATGGTGTCCGCTGCGGACAGTTACATTACCTGCGCTACATCTCCTGTATAACGTTTGCGTATCCCAAATATCAGTGATATTTAGTCAAATTTTTTTGCTGCTGGTGACAGCGACATTACTTGCGCTATACCTCCTGTATAACGCATGCGCATCCTAAATATCAATGACATTCATTCAGTGTAATTTTTTATTAGCCGATGGTGACAGCGACATTACTTGCGCTATACCTCCTGTATAATGTGTGCGCATCCTAAATATCAGTGATATTTATTCAGTGTAATTTTTTATTAGCCAGTAGTGACAGCGACATTACTTGTACTATAACTCCTGTATAACGTGTGCGCATCCTAAATATCAGTGACATTTATTCAGTGTAATATTTTATTAGCCGGTGGTGGCAGCGACATTATTTGCGCTATACCTCTGGTATAACGTGTGCGCATCCTAAATATCAGTGACATTCATTCAGTGTAATTTTTTATTAGCCCGTGGTGATAGCAACATTACTTGCGCTATACCTCCTGTATAACGCATCCTAAATATTAGTGACATTCATTCAGTGTAATATTTTATTAGCCTGTGGTGACAGTGACATTACTTGCGCTATAACTCCTGTATAACATGTGCGCATCCTAAAAATATCTGTGACATTCTGTGTACTTTATTTGCGCATACACTTAAAAAACCTGCACTACTGTACGTGTGACATACTTGCAAGCATATATACCATTTAATATGCGCAAGGCGAGCAGTACGGGACGTGGAAGTGGCCGTGCTGCTGATGGTGCACGCAGAGGCCGTGGCCCTGGGCGTGGTAAAACTGTGCCTGCTGCCAGAGCACAAGAAACACACTCATCCACGATACTTAGATTCATGTCCCAGTTTGCAGGGTGCCCGAGGGAGGACAGCAGTACAGAGGGGGAGAGATCAGCAGCACCGCAACAGGCTGGAAGAGGCAGTGGGGGGGCAAAAGGGAGAATGCGGCCACACCAAACAGGCCCGCAACTGTCCCGGAGCACCCCCTTGCGGCAATCTCCCTTGCCAAGGGGTAGGTGTTCCGCAGTCTGGCGCTTTTTTGAGGAAAGTGTGGACGATCAAAGAATTGTCATTTGCAACCTGTGCCGTGCCAAAATGAGCAGGGGCAGGAACACTAGCAACCTCACTACCACCAGCATGATCCACCACATGGCATCAAAGCACCCTAATAGGTGGGCCGAACGCCTGGGTCCACAATCAGTGTCTACGGGTCACACCACTGCCTCCTCTTCCCCTGTGTATTGTGCTGGCCAATCCCCTGTCCAAGATGCAGGCCCAGATGCCTCCCGCCATGCACCTGGACCTTCGCAAGCACCATCAGCTAGCACATCCACTTCGGTGTCCCAGCGCAATGCACAGATGTCTATATCCCAGCCCTTTGAACGAAAGCGCAAATACCCAGCCACCCACCCGCAGGCCATAGCACTAAATGTGCACCTTTCAAAATTGCTGGCCCTAGAAATGTTGCCATTTAGGCTTGTGGACACTGAGGCTTTACGCAGCCTAATGGCGGCGGCCGACCCGCGTTACTCTGTCCCCAGCCGCCAATATTTTTTACGGTGTGCAGTCCCTGCCTTACACCAGCATGTGTCCCGTAAAATCACCCGTGCCCTGACCAACGCAGTTATTAGGAAGGTCTACTTAACGACTGACACATGGACAAGTGCTTTTGGCCAGGGATGCTACATTGCTACACTGGGTGAACGTTGCGGAGGCCGGGAGCGAGTCGTACTCTGGGATGGCACAGGTGCTACCGACGCCATGCATTGCGGGCCCTACTTCCATCAGGGTTTCCGGCGCAAACCTACGTTAGTGGCTACAACACCCCCTTCTCCTCCTCCGCCTTCTGCTCCACTTCCACCTCTGAATTATCATCTTGCAGCATCAGTCAGCCATCAGTCAGTAGCTGGAAGCAGTGTAGCACTGCAGTGGGGAAGCAGCAACAGGCCGTGCTTAAACTGATCTGATTAGGTGACAAATAGCACATCGCCGCAGAGCTGTGGCAGGGGATAAGGGACCAGACTGAGCTGTGGCTCTCGCCACTCAACCTACAACCAGGCATGGTTGTGTCTGATAATGGCCGTAACTTCGTGGCGGCTTTGGAGCTCGGGAAGCCCACACACATACCGTGGCTAGCCCACATGTTCAGACTAGTGGTTCAGCGGTTTCTCAAAACCTACCCCAATTTGCCTGAGCTACTGGTGAAGGTGCGCCACGTGTGTGCCCAATTCTGCAAGACATCGACAGCTCATGTGTTGTGCTCACATGCTGGAACCAGGGCCAGTGCAAGGATTTTTGCCAACACAAGCGAAGCTACATTGGGGGCCCCACACACACACACCAGAACTCCCCCTAACTCCAGCATCCCACCTGGACCCCACTCCAAATCCCTGAATGCCAGCCTCACAAAACCCTACCGTCCACCTACCGCACCCACTTCCTGTGCATATATGTTTCTTTAACTTATTTTTCTTTTATGTAAATAACAAACGAAATCGTGGTTTTTGTTAAGTGCGTTTTATTAACAGTTTAACAAAATAAGTTATACATCTATAAAACAAAGTTTTCACATCACCCCCCCCCCATGTCACATTTCTCCCCCTTCTTGTCACATCTCCCCCCCCATGTCACATTTCTCCCCCTCCATGTCACGTTTTTCCCGCTCCATATGACATTTCACCCCCTCAATGTACCACCCCCCCATTAATGTTGTGTAAAAAACATTATGCTCACCTGGCCCTGGTCCCGTATGCAGCAGCTCCCCTTCTCCTCTGCGTGGTCCTGGTATCTTTTCTCTACTTTAGACAATCGCTGGTTTGAGGACCTTTCCCGCTGAGTCATTCACTGGCCTGACACGTGACACAGCTGCGCCCACTGATTGGCTGAGTGGGAAAGGTCCTCAAACTTGTCGGGAGCCCAGAAAGAAGATACCAGGAGGACCCCACTGAGGAGAACAAGAGCTGTGGCTGATGCTGACCTATGGCAGTCCATCTTGCTGTGTGAGTCACCAACTCCCTGCTGCCGCCCGCCGCCGAGGTGCCAGTCACACACCCCTGACCCCGCGGCCAGCGGCACAAGTAATTTATTTTAAAAAAAATGTTATTCCCCCCCTTGGCTTGGCGTCTCTGCCCCCTAAGGCAACCGCTTAGTCTGCCTTATTATAGTGCTGGCCTGGCTGGAACTCGATGTTCCACATGTTGGCCAGGCTTTGTAAGCAGGAGAGGGCAGTAGTGGAATACCAGCTGCAACATGGTCGTTGCCTTTCCAGTCAGCTTCCGCTCTTCACTAGCGACGAGTGGGGATTGATGTCTGACCTCTGTGAGGTTTTACGCAACTTTGAGGAATCAACACAGATGTTGAGCGACGATAACGCTGTTATCAGCGTAACAATCCCACTTCTGTGTCTACTCAAACGCTCGCTGCTCACAATTAAGGTGGAAGCTTTGCATGGGGAAGAGGTGGAAATGGGTGAAGACAGTGCACAGGGTAATAGCCAGACCACCCTCAGTTCGTCTTCTCAGCGCAAATTGGATGATGATGAGGAGGAGCAGGAGACGGTTGCCTCCGCTACAGAGAGTAGTACCCATGGAAGTTTTATTCCGTTTTATTCCATTACTAGTTGTTTACCCTTCTCGACCCCCGCTACAAAGAGAACTTCTCATCTCTCATTCCTGTGGTGGAGAGGACGAGCAAAATGGTGCAATACCAGAAGGTCCTTGTGGAAAAATTGCTCCAAAAATTTCCAGCTGACAACGCTGGCTGCAGAGTACGTAGTTCTTGGCCAACCAAAGAGGGGAAATAAGAGGAACACACAGCAGTTCCAACAGAGGCAGGGCAACACTCTCCAAGGCCTGGGACAGTTTTATGGCACCGTGCCAGCACCCTCAACCTGATGCACGACCTATGTCACAAGGAGGAAAACATTATGGAAGATGGTGAAGGAGTATGTAGCAGACCATGTCAGTGTCCTCAGTGATCCCTCTGTGCCTTACAACTATTGGGTGTCCAAGCTGGACACGTGCAGGGCCGGACTGGCCTACCGGGATCCCGGGAAATTTCCCGGTAGGCCGCCGACCCTGGGGCTGCTGGGGCCGCTTTAACATGTGCCCTGCGGGCTGCGGCCGCCCAGCCACTCAGCTGATCTGTGTGGCACTGTCAGGATTCAGGAAGGCTTTCCACTGCACGTCCTGTGCAGCGCAACCTCTCAGCCTGCTCTCGGCGATCTCCCTCTGTCACTGCTGCAGTGAACAAGGGAGATTGCCGAGCGCAGGCTGAGGCTGCACAGGACGTGCAGTGGAAAGCCTGATGGTGCCGGGGAGCGAGCTGGCAGTGTACAGGATCAGCGACACAAGTGCGGGGGGGACAATAATGGAGAGCTGTCTCTGTCTGGGCCCTGGGGGCAAAATTAACTTGGGGGTGGGGGACAATAATGGAGGGCTGTCTCTGTCTGGGGGCAAAATTAACTTGGGGGTGGGGGGACAATAATGGAGGGCTGTCTCTGTCTGGGGGCAAAATTAACTTGGGGGTGGGGACACAATAATGGAGGGCTGTCTCTGTCTAGGGGCAAAATTAACTTGGGGGTGGGGGACAATAATGGAGGGCTGTCTCTGTCTGGGCCCTGGGGGCAAAATTAACTTGGGGGTGGGGGACAATAATGGAGGGCTGTCTCTGTCTGGGGGCAAAATTAACTTGGGGGTGGGGGGGACAATAATGGAGGGCTGTCTCTGTCTAGGGGCAAAATTAACTTGGGGGTGGGGGACAATAATGGAGGGCTGTCTCTGTCTGGGCCCTGGGGGCAAAATTAACTTGGGGGTGGGGGACAATAATGGAGGGCTGTCTCTGTCTAGGGGCAAAATTAACTTGGGGGTGGGGGACAATAATGGAGGGCTGTCTCTGTCTGGGCCCTGGGGGCAAAATTAACTTGGGGGTGGGGGGACAATAATGGAGGGCTGTCTCTGTCTGGGGGCAAAATTAACTTGGGGGTGGGGAGACAATAATGGCGGGCTGTCTCTGTCTGGGGGCAAAATTAACTCGGGGGGCAGCTTGGCAGTCAAACTACATGGAGGGCCGTGTGGTGGTAAAATTACTTAGTGGGGGCAAATTACATAATGGAGGGCTGTCTAGGGGAAAATTAACTTGTGTGGGGGCAAAATTAACTTGTGGGGGGCAAATTAGTCAGTGGGGGCAGTGTGGCGGGCAAAATTACTTAGTGTGGGGGCAAACTACATAATGGAGGGATGTCTGGGGGCTAAATTAACTTGTGTGGGGGCAAAATTAACTTGTGGGGGCAAATTACTTAGTGGGGGGCAGTGTGGTGGGCAAATTATATAATGGAGGGCAGTGTGGGGGCAAACAACATAATGTGGGGCAGTGTGGGGGCAAATTACATAATGTGGGGCAGTGTGGGGGCAAATTACTTAATGTGAGGCAGTGAGGGGGCAAAAACTTAATGTGGGGCAGTATTACTAATGTGGGCATTCTAGAAGGACATTACTATTGGTGGGACTATGAGGAGCACTATTACTATGGGGGCACTATTATTTCTTCAGGGTAGTATTTGGGGGTATTGGGGAGCATAGTGAGCAGCAGGATAACACTGTGGGGGCTCCAGGTTGGGGGATGATGATAGAAAAGTGAAGAACCTAAGATGTCCGTGTGTCAAACTGTACAGAGACGAGGAGCGGCTGAAAGAAGTGACTGGACGAAATGGAGAAGATGATGAGAAGATCCACATCGGAGGAGACGTCACCTGGAGGCCCTGGATGTGAGAGGTATGTGCTGCTGTATAGCAAGTACAGCAAAATGCGGGGGGAGGAGGTGACTTAGAGAACTGGGCCATATTCCTTGGGACTGTATATATAGTGTATTTATGTATGTGTAACATGTATATGGTGTATTTATGTGTATGTGTGTTGGATATATATGTGTTGTGACACCGAGCGTCCGCCGTTGAGTAGGGAACCTGTTTATTAAAAACTTTAAATGACGTTGTGCTGGTATAATTACGCAATGCTATGGGGCTGGTATGTAAGTTTTTCCAGGGCTGGTTTTCATACCCAGTCCGGCCCTGGACACGTGGCACGAACTGACACTCTACAAAGGGTATATGGTTCAATCTCCCTTTTCTCGTCCTCCTCCTCCATCATATCAACATGCTTATTAGGCTGCCCTCACTCCTAATGTTTTAGAGGGTCATCTCAGCAGCGGGCCCTCACCCATAATGTTTTTTGAGGGTCACCAGCAGGCCCTCACCCATAATGTTTTAGAGGGTCACCAGCAGGCCCTCAACCATAATGTTTTTGAGGGTCACCAGCAGGCCCTCAATCATAATGTTTTTGAGGGTCACCAGCAGGCCCTTGTTAATAACGTTTTAAAGGGTCACCAGCAGGCCCTCCCCACTAATGTTTTAGAGGGTCAGCTCAGAATCAGACCATCACCCCTAATTTTTTAGATGGTCAGCTCTGCAGCAGGCCCTTGGCCCTAATGTTTTAGATGGTCAGCTCGGCAGCAGGCCCTCACACCTAATGTTTTAAATGGGCAGCTCGGCAGCAAGCACTCGCCCATAATGTTTTAGATGGTCAGATCAGCAGCAGGCACTCGACCCTAATGTTTTAGAGGGTTAGCTCAGCAGCATACCCTCGCCCATAATGTTTTAGATGATCAGCTCGGCAGCAGGCCCTCGCCCATAATGTTTTAGATGGTCAGCTCAGCAGCAGGCCCTCACCCCTAATGTTTTAGATGGTCAGATCAGCAGCAGGCACTCGCCCATAATGTTTTCGATGGTCAGCTCGGCAGCAAGCCCTGGCCCATAATGTTTCAGATGGTCAGCTCAGCAGCCGGCCCTCGCCCATAATGTTTTAGATGGTCAGATCAGCAGCAGGCACTCGCCCCTAATGTTTGAGAGGGTCAGCTCAGCAGCAAACCCTCACCCCTAATGTTTTAGAAGGTCAGCTCGGCAGCAAGCCCTCACACCTAATGTTTTAAATGGGCAGCTCGGCAGCAGGCACTCGTCCATAATGTTTTAGATGTTCAGCTCAGCAGAAGGCCCTCACCCATAATGTTTTAGATGGTCAGATCAGCAGCAGGCACTCGCCCCTAATGTTTTAAAGGGTCAGCTCAGCAGCAGACCCTCGCCCATAATGTTTTAGATGATCAGCTCGGCAGCAGGCCCTCGCCCATAATGTTTTAGATGGTCAGCTCAGCAGCAGGCCCTCACCCCTAATGTTTTAGATGGTCAGATCAGCAGCAGGCACTCGCCCATAATGTTTTAGATGGTCTGCTCGGCAACAGGCCCTCGCCCATAATGTTTTAGATGGTCAGCTCAGCAGCAGGTCCTCACCCCTAATGTTTTAGAGGGTCAGTTCAGCAGCAGGCCCTCATCCCTAATTTTTTAGATGGTCAGCTCAGCAGCAGGCCCTCGCCCATAATGTTTTAGATGGTCAGATCAGCAACAGGCCCTCGCCTATAATGTTTTAGAGGGTCACTAGCAGGCCATCAATCATAATTTCAAGGATGTGTATGATACCCTTCTTTATGTTTAATAAAGGGTGTATTGGAGTGCCAGTTCCTTGTAATTTTTGGAAGCCCTTTCACTTAGTGCATAGGCTTTATGAGTGTAGTAGTCCCACTACCTGAACAATTGTACCACAATGTGAATGAGGCCCTCCTTTATGTGATATACAAGTTGTATCGGAGTGCTTCTTCCTTGTAATTTTTGGCAGCACTTGCACTTTATATACAAGTAAATATACAGGAAAGAATGTTTCCTAACAATTTTTCCTCTAAAAACGATTTTATCTTCAGTTTTGTGCGTAATATTGTCAGTCTGTAAAAGTGGTGTACTACTCGGACAACAGCAACGACATGGGCTTCCAAGATGCATCCAGACATCCTTCCCATGCTGTTCCCGAACCTTTTCAGTGGTGTTTTCATCAATTTCTGACCTTTTCCTGTGAACCAGACACCCTCCCTTTTTCAGAGCAGGGGGTGCATGGTTTAATGCTCAGGTTCTCCCTTTGACTTCCATTGTGCTCTACAGGATTACCATCCTAATATATCCCTGCCTCACATACCCAGAGGACTGCATTGATATTATTATAAGAGACTATACATTTTTATATATATATATAGGAAAGGGAAAAATTGGCAGCACCGAGAGACCAAACGATGAACGTACGTGTGGGTGCTGTGTCCAGGGGTGTAAGCTTAACCCGTAGATAAAAATGAAGAATATGGACAGCACTCCCCAATCCAAATAAAAAATGCTTCCTTTTATTCACCCATGTGGTAAACAAGCAACATTTCGGCCCAATAGGCTTGAGAAAGGCTCTATTGATGGGCCGAAACGTTGCTTGTTTACCACATGGGTGAATAAAAGGAAGCATTTTTTATTTGGATTCGGAAGTGCTGTCCATATTCTTCATTTTTCAAGTTTGCCCCATATACTTTTTATTTTATTTATAACATCCTTTTTTTCTTATTCTATCTTTACTTTTTTTATGTTTTCAGGAGGTTGATCAACCGTTTTTAGCATATGTATTTTTGATCCTATGCACATCGTGGGTGCTACACAGCCACAATGTTATATGTCCTATATTTGTGTATTGTTTAATAAATTTACAGTTTTATGCTAAATTGACCAATATCAGTCCATACAGCTCTAAATAGCAGAGTGCCCCCCAAACCAAGCATACTTTCTAGAGTTAATAATAAGCCATTATGGTGACCATAATGGCTTACTATATATGTAATGAAGAAGTGGCTGAAATGACTTTTATTTAAAGAGCACCCGTCAGCAGGATCAATCCAATTTTGAAAATCGCTTGCAGCGTATCAGAAAAAAAGATTTGTGTTTTTTATGTCGTTTTTTATTAATGAAGGCTTCAGTGCACTGAGGGTTGGGCCTAGCCCCTCTGTGCCTCTCAGCTCCTTAGCTTTCCAATGATGGACATGCCCCTCAGTGCACTGAATCCCTAATTTGAATAAAGAATAAAAGTTTTTTTTTTCTCGAGAATGACGCAACCAATTTTCACAAGACAGGTATTTTTTTATTTTAAGGGAAAATTCTCTGTAAAAGATAAAAGATAAGACAAGCGCTATTTGTGGCTCACAGAGAAGTTCATGAACTCTCAAATTGCTCCATTCCTCCTAGATTCTTTTTAAAGAAACAGGGCAGGTCTGCATTTTCATATGTGCAGCTGCAGAAGGTGTTTTTCAAAAGAAAACCTTAGGTATCTACATGTACACACTTGCTGTGTCCTTTGATTGACTGAACAACGCTGTTCACCTGGGAAAGAACGGGGCAAACAAGGGAGAACTCCTGGAGTCGCCGATTCAGGACATGTTTAATTTCAGAGTTTACCCAGAATGACTTTGTTTGTCGACTGCAACTTTTCTTGCGAGAATAATACAGAGAGACATTAAAAGGAATATGTCAGATTTCTTTAAAGGGGTCATCTTGTCAAGACAACCCTCTTTTTTTTTTATGAAACTGGCTCTGATTTCTCTGTCCACGGCAATCAGCTGTTATGGGGGTAAGCAGCATCTGGGCATTGTGACTGCTGCAGAGGAAATATGGCATTACATGACAGCCACTGAAATGTATGACAGTCCATGCAATGCATAGATAACCCGCTTCCAACAGACTGTGAGACACTCTTTCTGGCTCATAAAGGTAGGTCCTAAATAAGGAATTTCCCTCAAAGATGTCCATACACCCTAGTGAGGCATAGAGATAGAAGTCTTCATGAAAAAAAAAAAAACACTGTTAAATTAAGGACCCTCCAAGATTTGCTAATAATACCAGGCTAGTGGGAGCAATCAAACTCTAAGGTCCCATTCACATGCATAGTTGCCAACTGTCCTGAATTTGATGGGACGGTTCCTGATTTTCAGAGATAGTCCTAGCAAATTTGCACTCTCCTGGGCCAAAAATGGGCAGGGCTAACAAAACCCTTCCCATAAGAGTGTGTCCACGGTCAGGAGAGGATTGGGAAATTAAAGTGGCCCTGGAAAAAAAACTAATAGTGGCCCCATGTTGTAGGTGAGTCAAAATCGACAGTAGGCAGTCGGGCCAATAATACTATATTGCGGCACAAAATACCAAACTAGAAGAGTCAAATACCTCAGAGAAACACAAAAAAACTGACCCAGCAGCTTAAGAAACCACAGAATAATGCCTCAGCAGCACAAAATACCTCCTCAGAAGCTGCCCATTTATGGTGGCTAGCACTAGCTGCCATGTTCTGTCCTCCTACACCAATTGCCTCAGGATGGCAATACAGTTCAATTCAGGAATCAGGAGGGCAGCTGTGGTACATAACTACAGTACTTGATGCCCCCAGCGTTAATTAACAGGGTGACAGATCATTATTTACTTGGCTAGCAGCCGTGAGGAGGGCTGAGGTGGCCCCCTGGGAATCGGCCCACCGGGAAGTTTCCTTGTAGAGTCTATGACCAGTCCACCCCTGTCCCTGGGTGGGGGCAGGGCATTTCCAGAGATGGGGCTTATATACCTTGATTTTACCAACTGAAATGTTGGTAACTATGAACATGGCAAATATTGATTTTATTACAAAGCAGATTTTGCCTTGGGGTCCATTTAAGTGGGGACCCCATCAATGACATTCATATGTTCCCCGGAGGAGCGGAGGATAAAAGTAGTATTGGCTCTGGCTACAATAAATATTCACAGTGGCAATCCTCACACAGATGCTCCCTAAGGCCAGGGAGGTGATACTCTTCTTTCCATTGGGGCACACCCTGATGTTGTAGTACATCCAAAGGTATCAGAGTTCTCTCTGCAGAATCTGGTGTTGGTTATATTATTCATGCAATTTCCAGCTGAGGAAAACAGGAATCCCATACAGTGGGCCAGACTGTGTCCAAGTGTGAAAAGTGTCTTAGCAATGTCCCTTTCACTGCAGTAAAGTCTATATCAGCCTTAGATAGCAAATACCTTACTGACTGACTACAAGGCTTGGAGATTCTGTACCTTCTAGTTCTTTAGATTCTCTTTTCCTGGAGCACTGTTAATTAGAGATGGTTTCATCTCTGTTGCTCTCTCAGAGATAGTGGTTCTCTTGAGTTCATGCCTAGTACTGGAGTGAACACATGTGGCTTCCTCTCACTTCCTCAGCTAATTCTAAAGTGAGTTAGGGGTTTATTTTCCAACTTCCTAAATTCCTACAGGGGCATAGTTAGGATTTTCAACCCTAACTTATACATACAAAATTATGCTGGGTAGTATAAAACATTAAATAACATTACATACAGTAACATTATTCAACAAAGAACAATTTGCAAGTATCCTATTCTGGGGCACTGCACGGACCTTCAAAGAGCATTTAGTTGTGTCATACTGAGTTCTACGCAAAAAGAAGACAAATATAATCTGCTTTTAACAGGATTAATCCATGGATATGAGCTTTTGCCTAAAATTTCCATAGATTTTAAAAGGCTCGGCCAAAGTTGCATGTGTATTTAATCGGGAGACAGGAGAAAGCAGTAGGCAGCTTATGTCTAGATGGCATCTTATCTCCTGGTGGCAGCTTATCTCCTGAGAGAACGAAAGCATCAGGTGAAAATATTCGCTCAATCCTCTCCCTCAACATCATCTGTCAGGGGAAAGTCGGGAGCTCTCCACATCCATTGGACCATTAGCCGAACCCACCATTCTCACAGGGTTCGGCCTTCAATAGACTTATGTGTATGGTGGCCTTACAGGGCTGCAGGGATTCCATAAGCTATTATATGGAGCTCTACGCCAATACCTATTTAACACGGCATCTGACTGAACATTGCACAGTTTGTTTCCAATCAAGGTATAGTACGGTTATCAGGCACAGTATGGTTTTCAGTCAAGGTATAGACAGGGATGAAAAATGCGGTTGTGTGCATAAGATCTTACTCTACCCTAGGGACTTTTACACAAGACAAAGATCTGGCCAATTATTAAGAACGAATGTTTGTATGAACTTGTTCGCGATAATTGTCTGCAGATTACCCACCAAACAAGCAACATACTCATCTTTCATGTCACCCTAAAATCATAGTTCTTTGGCAGCACATCACCCTGTTAGAAAAGGGAATTGTGCTGCCAAAAATATTCAAATTAATGGGGGACAAAGGATCATAAGAACTTTTTTCTATTGGGCTGTGTGACAGACACTTTAAACAAGCGCTAATTGACTTTTATATCATGGATCAACATTTATTGGTCAAGCGTAGGCAATAACCCTTACAGGCAATAATAATCACTTATTCAACATTTCTTATGAATTTCACAGAAAAGAGCAAGAAGCTGAACATATTTGAATGCAGTCACTTAGAGTGCATGTAGCATCAGGTGTGCTAATCTCACCTCACATCTCTAGGTCTCTTTCTATAAGGGTAGATTGGATCACACAGCTGTATCACTATTCGGCTGTTGACCTATCGTTATCACTGTTGACTTGGAGTTGGCAGGCATGACCCTACCTTGCTGGCAGCGTTATCTAATGCTGACATGAGAAAGGGGAGGAGGTGTTCCAATGATGACTGTGCAGAGCTGACAAAAGGAACATTTTTTACCAGCTCCAGAACTGTGCTAATAATTGCCGTCTTTACCAATCATAGAGCGATATTCCATTTTGTTCTTAAACACAAAGCAACTATAGAGATAAAAGACATGGCTCTCACATCCACGAGTTGCACAAAGTTTATAAACTTAAACATTAGGGTCTCAGTTTGCATAAAATTTTTGATCAAAATGTTGTGCAGAGATGGACATGGGATCAAGGAAGAGAGACAGGAAATCACCATTCATTTTTCTATTTAAAAAAAAGTGTATTTTTGTTATTTAGGATGTGGAGATTTTCATATGGATCCCCAGCAAATTCAAACAAAATCCAAAAGAGGTGGTCAGCCCACACTCAACATACACAGCCTTTGGGAGAAAATACATGAAACAAGCACATTAACTCTTTATGCAATAGGCCGCTTGCAAACTGCATTGCGCTGGTGGTGCGCTTGTGGGGTGGCCTGGAGTCTTAGGTGCCATTGGGCTGCTGGGTGCCCCCCCCTCCTGTGGGTACATTGGCAGTGCGGTACTACATAAATGTAATGTAGGGACTCATTTTAAAGAGACCGGCATGAAATTGACAAGTAAACTTAAAGGGCTTCTGTCACCCCAAAGCCTTTTTTTGCCTCACTAAAGCATAGTAGGCGATTATTCTAAACATATTCTTGTTAACCGTTTTTGTAGGTTAATTTTGCTATAAAACGTTATTTTATAATATGCAAATTACCTTGCTACCAGCAAGTAGGGCGTTTACTTGCTGGTAGCCGCTGCATCCCGCTTGTAAAAAAAACGCCCCTCCTGTGGTTGAGCGCTCTCCTCCTCCAGCTGGCCCTGTCTCCGTTTAAAATCTCGCGCCTGTGCCATACCGTTCTTCAGTCGGCGCAGGCGCACTGAGAGGAGTACTCTCGCTCGGCCGCTCCATCCTCAGTGCGCCTGCGTCTTTTCTTCCGGCTGCAGCTGTGACGTCATTGGCGCACTGAGGAAGGAGCGGCTAAGCGAGAGTACTCCTCTCAGTGCGCCTGCGCCGACTGAAGAACGGTATGGCGCAGGCGCGAGATTTTAAACGGAGACAGGGCCAGCTGGAGGAGGAGAGCGCTCGCTGGCCCTGTCAATCAGCCACAGGAGGGGCGTTTTTTTACAAGCGGGATGCAGCGGCTACCAGCAAGTAAACGCCCTACTAGCTGGTAGCAAGGTAATTTGCATATTATAAAATAACGTTTTATAGCAAAATTAACCTACAAAAACGGTTAACAAGAATATGTTTAGAATAATCGCCCTATAAGCTTTTTAGTGAGGCAAAAAAAAAAAAAGGCTTTTGGGGGGTGACAGAAGCCCTTTAAGTTTACTTGTCAATTTCATGCCGGTCTCTTTAAAATGAGTCCCTACATTACATTTATGTAGTACCGCACTGCCAATGTACCCACAGGAGGGGGGGGCACCCAGCAGCCCAATGGCACCTAAGACTCCAGGCCACCCCACAAGCGCACCACCAGCGCAATGCAGTTTGCAAGCGGCCTATTGCATAAAGAGTTAATGTGCTTGTTTCATGTATTTTCTCCCAAAGGCTGTGTATGTTGAGTGTGGGCTGACCACCTCTTTTGGATTTTGTTTGAATTTGCTGGGGATCCATATGAAAATCTCCACATCCTAAATAACAAAAATACACTTTTTTTTAAATAGAAAAATGAATGGTGATTTCCTGTCTGTCTTCCTTGATCCCATGTCCATCTCTGCACAACTCCTGTGATAATGCCAATCACAGGCTGCAGTGGTCACATTGGATGAAATATCATAGCATAGGAGTCTGAATTATACAATGGTGCAGGCAAGGGTTATTTTATTTTATTTTTAAATCTCCACAGCTCAGCTTTTGTACAATTGCAGTGAGCCCATTAGAAGCCAGAGTGGAGGGTGGTACTGGTAGTAGCTCTGGCTGTCACAGTCAATCATGGCAGCTGTCCTCACACCATTGCTCCCTAGGGCCGTGCAGTGAAAGGAGGGAGCACCCTTTTTTCCCTGGGGCACAAAGTGGTTCTGGGGCTCCTGCCTGATGGTAGTTGGGTTGACCATGATGTTAAGCCTTGGTATGGGTGCAAGGCAGGACATGTACATGTCAGTGGCCAGTGCACAGTGTAGGAATCAGAAAATTAAGTCAGAGGTAGAAGAATAAACATCTCTCTTTACTGTATTGAAAATGGGGGTTGTAGTAGATCCAACTATATACAGTGCACTTCTCTACCAGATACCGATGTATGAATTTAGGCAAGAATGAGAGTTATGACCTTCTTTGTACAGTATCATACTGAAGTCTCTCTCATTAGACTCTATGGCAGGCAATAGTAATTTGGTAGTAATGTAGTGTCCACTGTGGGATATAGGGTTCTGAAGGCACGTCTGGCCAGGACATGTCCAGGGATGAATGGCGTTTTAAGGGTATCCTTCACAGCAGTAAGGTCTGAATGGCTGTAATTGCAGATTATCTTACTGACTCCTTTGTTTGGTCATGCAGGCCTTTTTTTCCTTCTCTCTCTGTCTTTCTGTGGATCCTGCAGAGATTTGTTGGTCTCTGTAGCTTTTTTGGGTCTGTGAAGAAGGAGCATAAGGCTACATGCACACGTTCAGGATTCATGTGCGGAGAATCCGCACTGAAATCCGTCGGTGTTCGCAGGCAAATCCGTGCGGAAAATCCGCACGCAATCCTGATCGTGTGCATTCAGCCTAAGGCACAGCTTTCTTCCTCTCAGAACTCTCCCTATACACTTCCTAGAACTAGGGTGGAGCCAGCCGCCACATAGCAAGGGCTGAGCCAAGATTACTTATCCTTGGCTGGGCCTTATACCTATATGACTATACTGGTGGTATGTCTATTGAGGGTCGGGACAATTAGCTGTCGGCCAACAGTGTATGGCCAGTTCTACATATGACTCAAAAATTAGCAAAGCCTGTTTAATAGTTGCAATAATATTTGTCGATTCAGCAAAACAAGTTTTCAAAAAAATCTAGGTTTAGTGTTTGAAGGACAACTTTAAGCCATTATTCTTGTACTTTATGACCTTTTTATCAAACACAGTTTATTAATATACATTGATATTCTTTGTCCGGAGTAGTTTATTGAACAATTTTGTACATGACAACTGTTCTTTGGGGACAAGGCGAGGTGGTCCTTGAAACACCATGTTTGCTCTAGCAACTATCTAGGTATGTTTTTGGGTTTACACTGAAAAAATTGCCACAGATTTTCAGTTTGGATCCAAAACCCCGTCCACATATAGAGGGGCAAATAAGCATGGAATTGAGGACAAGCTGTAGATGTTCAAAGCAGATGTTCACAGCATGCCAGTTCTGCTACTGAATTTGTTGAGGATGCAGTGATCCCATTCCAAAAACTTCATTTAACAGATTTGCTACAAAATCTGGGAAAGAAAAACTACACTAAATGTGGACTCAGGCTTACAGACAGTTTTCTTGTTCTCTAAAAGGTAACAAAGTAACATAGTTTGTAAGGCTGAAAAAGACATTCCTCGTGCAATTTTCCTCATTTTAGGGGAAAAATGTCTTCTCAACTCATCAGGCAATCAGAATAACTCCCTGGATCAATAATACATATCCAGAGTTCTAGCAACTATAACTGGTAATATTATTACACTCCAGAAATACATCCGGACCCCTCTCTGTAGGGCTGCATTCACACGACCGTATTATATTTGCAGATCCGCAAAAAACGGATCCGCATGTCCGCAAAATACTGATGAGTGTCTTCCGTATGTCATCCGCAAAAAACGGTCCACAAAAAGCGGATGAGGAAAAAAAAAACGGGAGAGAATAAAATATTATAATAAAAATACTGAAACGGATCCGCAAATTGCGGATGACATACGGAAACCATTCCGTATGTCATCCGCAATTTGCAGATCCATTCACTTCTATGGGGCTGCGGAACGATTTCTGCGGACAATGATAGGACATGCTTCATATTTTTGCGGAGTATAAATGCGGAACCATGGATGCGGACAACATACTGAATGTTGTCCGCATAGTTTATTCACCCATAGGAATGAATGGGTCCGCATTTATTCCGCAAAATGCGGATCAAATGCGGATCGGACGCAGAAAAAAAAAGTACGGTCGTGTGAATGTAGCCTAATAGTGAGCTCACCATCACCACCTCCTCAGGCAGAGAGTTCCATAGTCTCACTGCTCTTACCGTAAGGAATCCTCTGCTATGTTTGTGTAGAAACCTTCTTTCCTCTAGATGTAGAGGATGTCCCCTCGTCACAGTCACAGTCCTGGGGATCAATAGATCATGGGAGAGATCCCTGTACTGACCTTTAATACTTGTATATTATTTTGATACCTAGTTATAAGATCTCCCCTCAGTCACATTTCTTTCTAAAGTAAATAATCCGAATTTTGATAAGGTAGGTAGTGGGACAAAATAAACTAATGGTAAAATCTGTAGGGTAATTTCCCTCATTGACTGAAAAATTTTAATTTCTTGCTTTTTCTGTTTTTTCCACTGTAATAATATTGTATCATGCTTTAGTGCAGTTTCTTCATAGATAGAATTAAGTCAAAGGGGGGGAAACTGAGCAACATACAGTATAAGCAGAGCAATATTTTACAGGTTTATCTGTCGTAACACTTCTTGATCCCAAAGAAAAAAGTGGGACATGATTGCATTTTTCATTGCAATACGTCAGTGTCTTTGTGAAAGTTACAAAGCAAGGTTGCCCGAGCAGCTCCTGCCATGGTGGACAGCACAAAAAACAGCACAAATAGAGAGAACTCTAACGTCCAATGCTCTACATCAGGGCTGGCCAACCTGCGGCTCTCCAGCTGTTGCAAAAACTACAACTCCCACCATGCCCTGCTGTAGGCTGATAGCTGTAGGCAGACTGGGCATGCTGGGAGTTGTAGTTTTGCAACAGCTGGAGAGCCGCAGGTTGGCCAGCCACGCTCTACATTCTAAATTTTGCACCTGGTCCATGGTAAGGATGGGGCTGTGCATGCACGCGTCTACTTTGCCAATACATTTTCTTCTGTGTGAAGTCTAAGCCAGATTTCAAATATTTTTATGAGTAACCACACTTATTATTTTTGGATCATAATCAAATGCTTCACTTGCTCACACAATTATTATTTGTCATGTTAAGGTTCAGGTGAATAGCTATCAGATGAAATGAAACAGACCCAGAAGGTTAGGATTTTTCTTGTATATCATTATTACCGTACAAATTACTGAGGTTTAATTGTTTTTAGAATTAATAAAACTGAATTTGCTGCAGAAGATGAGGGAGGCCTACAATGTATAGAAGACCAGAGGAGTTTATAATTGGGGATGAATGAATCAACTTCGGGTGAAACATTCGAAGTCGATGTGCATAAAACTTCGTTCTAATACTGTACGAAGCAGGAGCTCGTACAGTACTAGAATGTATTGGCTCCGATGAGCTGAAGTCATTGCTCTGGTTCGTTCGGTACCACTTGGAACCGAACCCGAGTTCGGGAAATGTTTTTTTACAGTACAAATTAATTTATGAGGTTATTGAGCGAAGTCTCGCGAGACTTCACAAAGCAATAACTTCGGCTCATTGAAGCCAATACATTCTAATACTGTACGGAGCTCCTGCTCTATACAGTATTAAAACGAAGTTTTATGCGAATTGACTATTTCATCCGAAGTCGATTCACTCATCCCTTTTATAATCTACAGAAGATGAGGGAGCTAAAGGCTGGATTAGACAGCCAGATGGAAGGCGATTGTCAGGAAGGAAGCGTAATCAGGTAATCCAAATCTTTCAACAGGTTTAAAGATCATCGTTTGCAGGCGGCAAATCGTGCTGTGTAATCTCAATCTGCTGCTGGCCAAAAGTGATTCAGTATAGGGAAGAGCACTGATGAGCAGACAATAGCTGGGAAGGAACACTTCCCTCCCGAAAATCGCCTGCCTGATCTGGCTGTCTAATACAGCCTTTATGGGAGCATACAATCTACAGGAGATGAAGGAGCTTACAGTCTACAGAAGATGAATGGGCTTATATTGAGGAATCTTACAATCTACAGAAGACGGGGAGCTTACAATCTACAGAACATGAAGCGTTTACAATCTACAGATGATGAGAGGAGCTAACAATTAGCAGAAGATGAGGGGGTTTACAATCTACACAAATGAGAGGCTTAAAGTGGTTGTCCAAGTTATATTTATTAGGTCATCAATATCAGATCGGCGGGGGTCCGACACCTGGCACCCCAGCCGATCAGCTATTTGAAGAGAAGGCACGAGCCGTGCCAGCGCTGCCTCCTCTGTCATTGTTTACCTGCTGGCCATTGCATCTGCAGCGATGAGCAGGTGTAATTTTACCCAAGCCATTCCATTCATTTCAAAGAAGAAGACGGCTCTGTAGTATACACTTGTATAGGAACAAGCCGTCCCATTGAAATGAATGGAACGGCTTGGGTGTAACTACACCTGCTCACCACTGCAGATGCAACGGCCAGCAGGTAAACAATGACGAGGAGGCAGCGCTGGCACGGCGCGTGCCTTCTTTTCAAACAGCTGATCGGCGGGGGTGCCAGGTGTCAGACCCCTGCCAATCTAATATTGATGACCTATCCTGAGGATAGGTCATCAATAAATATAACTTGGACAACTCCTTTAAGCCTTTATTACACTGGCCGATTTTTCAGTTGACATTTGCTAATAAGAGTTTGCATGAATGCTCGTTAGCGATCACCTTGTAGTGTAATTCTGCTGCTGGTTGCCCGATAAACGAGCAAACGAGGAGTTTACAATCTACAGAAGATGAGGGAGCCTACAGTCTACAGAAGATGAGGGAGCTTACAGTCTACAGAAGATGTGAGGGGGCTTACCATCTAAAGAAGAAAAGTTTTATAATCTAGTTATGAGTGGATCATACAATGTACAAAATATTAGGGGAATTTATTATCTACAGAGTGTCACAGCAGAATTGAGGCAGTTTACAATATAATGGATACATTTACAACTACAGGAGATGAGGAGAATATTGAAAACGCACTCTATAGGAAGTAAAGGTAGTGACACAATAGGAACAAAGTGTTCATTTTTCTGCATGCTTGAAGTAGGTGAAAATATTTGTATATAAAATACATTTCTTCAGTTCACATAAGGAACGTTATGTACAGGAGAAAACCACCATGGCCTAACCTTGGCTTAAATTGTTTTGGGAATATCAAACAGTTTCAAACATGTGTCACGCTACTTCTGAAATACTTTAATCTCCCGCACAGTGTCTAATTTGACATCTGCCCCAGATTTGTCCTGATAACATGTCAGAGAAGACCTGTTCAAGAGTTAAATGTTCTATTGTCTTGGTTGAAAATTATGTTTTTCTACCTTTTAAAATAGATTTAGCCTCCTTGCTCAATGTTGAAATATCTTTACCTAAGGATAATCTTCATTTGCTTATCTTAAACCTGTCACACTGTCTAATTTCTAAATAACTGAAATTACCTTCTGGCAATTTACCACATGGCTGTCAATCTGTCTTCACTCCTAGGTATTTGCTGTAAACTAAATTCAGGTGCGCTACAGGTAAGAAATATACTCTGCCTTATCATGTTCTCCTGTCCTTCATGTATTTCCTTAGTGCAAACTATGTTATTTTCTTCTTCTGCTACTAAACTTATTTCTGTGTAAAGGAGTTATCACTTGAAAATTATTGTATTGCACTCAACAGAATGTTGCAACTAAGTATATTAGGAAGAGCAATCTATCAAATCTATGAAAAATAGCAATCTATAAAAAATTCGGTGCCAGCTCCTCCGATAGTTTTCTGTGTCCAAAATCTCTGTGCACCTTCTGCATTGGGCAGCAGTGGACACACCTGTAGTGCCTTCCCTTCTGTATGTCCAGTCAAGAACCGCGCATTGAGCTCTAAGCTAAGTGTAAAGCACAGCTGGGGGAGGAAGTGGCTTGAGAATCACATGTGGCTCGTTTCTCCCTGCCCACAGAAAATCTGCTTCTGGTTTGTGACTACAAGAGGGTCGAGTTTAGGCCAGAGGAGTAGTGAAGTAAATTAGCAGCAATAATGGGGGGGAAAAGTGATTTTTGGTGTTCAATAATTGCAGAGAGTTTTTTTTTATGTGTGGGTTAACCCAAAAATATAAATAAATAAATATAAATAAATATATAAATAATATACAAATAACCCAAAAATAAATATAAGTAAATACATAAATAATATACAAATAACCCAAAAATAAAAATAATTATTTACTGTTAGAATATTTGTAACCCTTAAGGGGTTGTCCCATTTGCACATTTATGGCATATCCGCAGGGTATGCCGTAAATGTCCGAAAGATGGGGGTCCTCTAGGACCAGCTCCATCATGTGCCATCTGGAATGGAGTAGAGGGCTATATGCGTGGTTCTCTCCATTCACTGCTTTAAAATGCCCTGAAAATAGCCAAGTCTACTTAATCAGTTATCGGATATTTGTGAATGTCCAGATGGGACAACCCCTTTAATATAACACTTTCACTTCAAATAAGGTTACAACAGAATATTATATTAATAACAAATATATTTTTAAAAAAATCACAATCTGTAGATTTTTTTTATCTATTTAGTTGTGTCAGGTTTTTACTTTTACATTGAGTGAATACCTTGCTATTTTCTTCTACAGTTTACTTTGATCTTCACAAAATAGTTTTGACATGTTGGAAGTAGTGAAAGATTGAGTAGCAGCCTGAAGGTAAGTGTTGCACAGTGACTTATAGCTCAGCTTGGAGTGACCTAGACTCTAGTGTAAATTTAACATATTGTACAAATTTGGTACTTAATGCCTTTTAAATTGTGTGTGGAAAGAAAAATGGGTTGCACAAATATGTTATGTTGTACATAAAGGACTAAGACAGGACCATCAAGCCAAATATATGGGAAGCACTGAGGAAAACAGCTTTGCCTAAAGATGTGCAGTGTGGAAGTGCTCAGGTTTCTCATAGCCCTAGAGAATATACATTTATCCAGCTAAAAATGACATTCATGCATATTTTAGCTGGATGGATCTTGTACTCATCTAGAATGTCTACGTTCACTCATCTGGTGTATCCAAAATGACCAGCCATAGCAGTTGTCCTTTTCAGCTTGGGCCAGGCACATTTTTTTTGGTCACAAAGCAAGCAGACATTGTGCAGATTGTCATCTACAATAACACTCACCAGGTAATCTTTATAACTTTATTCATTCCACGATATGCAGGTCATAGTAGTTAGTGAACCGAGGTGTGAACCACCTGGACCCCAATGCAAAATTGGTAACTAAGCCCTTTCCCTACAACGTGCTATTAAAGGGCTTGGCCACTTTCTGGCTACTGTTGACCAATGTGTCTAAAAGATTATTATAGGACACTTACTAATATTGCCTTGGTGATTTTTTGTAATGTTTGCTATATTTAATAACTTGTGTCCCCTTGTTGGGCAAATCTTCTGTGCTGTTCACATAGGAGATCTGTCCATAAAATGGCCGCTGATTGAGGGTCATGTGACCAGGAAAAAATAACTCCAGACAGGTCACTCAGCCTTCGCCACTAAAATACATCATATCTGCCATCTGCACATGAAATTTGTAGAATTTAGTGCAGGTGTAGTGTATTTTATGGAGACTGAGTGGTTTGCCTGGTCACATGACCCTCCATCAGTGCCCAATTTATGGACAGCACAAAGAACTTGGCCAGCAAGATGGATACCTTATGAAATATAGAAAATGGTGCAGAATGTCAACAAAGACTATATAAGTACATGCCATATAGTCATCTTGCAAACACATTGATCAACATTAGCCGGAAAGTGGTCAACCTCTTTAATAATACTGATGTCTTCCTAAACAACAGAGGGGTCTTTGGCCTCCTCAGGCACCAGGACCAATGTTTGACTGCTATCATTTCCTCTTCTATAGCTGCACCCCTGATAGAGAGGTGGTATGAGGTCAACACATAGTTTAATATTACACGTCTCATCAAGGTCTCATTGTGATACAAATAGCAGAAAAAAAGTAAATCACCCAGTCATGGTAATAACCAGCAATGTACACAATGGATCGGTCTAAGGGCTTCTATCAGGGGGTACTATAGTCAGGGTTCTAAGTATTTGAGTTAAAAAAGGCTCCACACTAACTGGTCAGCTTCTCAGTAGACCCCAACATTTTACTACAAATGATAGAATAAATTCACCATGTTTTAACATTTCCATATGATATTCACTAGTCCTCGACAGTGTTGAATTGGGGTGCCTAGGAACCACATGTATGATTCATTCTGGGGTCCAACTGTACAGCTACATGCAAATATTACCTGATTCTCCTTTTTTAAAAAATCCCTAAAACTGCACCAAAAACATTTTTTTCATTAGTAGCCTATTGCCTGGAGACCCTGTCGGTAAACTCCTGATTGACTCCTTTAGGGTACTTTCACATTAGCAGCAGGTGAACAGCCTGTCGGAGCCGTCCTGCCTCTAGTTCACGTGTGCCACCGGACTGCCGCTCCGTCCCCATTGACTATAATGGGGGCGGGGGCGGCTGCCTCCGGCTGCTTTTAGTCTGGCTGCCTCTCGCCATGCGCTGCCGTGCTGATGCCAGAACTCCACCCCTGCCCTATTATAGTCAATGGGGACAGAGCGGCAGTCCGGGGGCACATGTGAACTAGCAGCAGGACGGATATGACAGGCTGTTCTCCCGCCGGAACATCCTGACGGACTCCCCTGCCGCTAATGTGAAACTAACCCTAGTCTACTTTCCCTATCTCAAGGGACCTATCAAATGTATAGTATGAATCTGAAAAGATCATAGAATCCATATTTCTACTATATACTTATTTGTAAATGAAGGTTAATCATATGATCTAGGTACAACCTCTCAGGGCCATAAGGAAGAAAACACTAATTGGGGCAAATACATTTACCCTTATGTGATAAAGGGCACCAGATTTGCCCATCATGTTATTTTAAATATGGTCATAAAATCTTATTAGTAAAACTTTTTAGCTTCCATGTAGCAATGAGGGAACAGCACATGGATGTGGATGTCAGTCTACAGGTACGTTTGGGTCCGTTATCTGCCTGGGACTCTGACAGCAGCACCATCTGTAGTGCCTTGATGGTGGCCCTGGATAAATGTGATGTCTTAATACTCAGTAAAGCTTGACATACCAGTGTAATTATTTTAGGGTGGGCTGAATAGTTTAACATACACTATGTGCCTAAAGCAAGAATATAAAATGATATGCAAAAGTGACTTGACAGTGCTTGTCGGTAAAGAAGTTGCTTTATGTCATTCCAATATCCAACTGCATAGACATCCCTTATAACAGGCATGCTCAACCTGCGGCCCTCCAGATGTTGCAAAACTACAACTCCCATCATTCCCTGCCAGCCTACAGCTATCATCCTACAGAAAGGCAGTTGTAGTTTTACAACAGCTGGAGGGCCGCAGGTTGAGCATCCCTGCCTTATAACATCACCTCCAGTGCCGCATGTATGAGAATGGAATATACTATTGCATTAAAAAATGTATTATAATGCATCTTTTATGAGCAATGTTTGCTGTAGTTACTGGTTTCAGCACCTTTTCCTATGGTTATTTAGACATACAGTAGAACCAAGGGTTTTGGCCAAGGGTGCATGTTTATTTCAATGTGGTGGAGAAAGAAGAAGCCACTGCTGGACAGTTCTGGCAGCAGCCTATCTTTTGTGACAATAGAGTAGTGGTCATCATGTTGAAATCCAGCATGCCGGATCCTACTTTGCCCGACATTTACTGTCAAGAAACATTTGGCACACCCTAACACACAGGAGATCGAGAGCTGATCTGATCGATATCACCAGGGTCAATTGACTTCTTTCTCATGTGTACCTAGATTATATGTCAGCCCTGAATTTTGATTCTGAAAGACTAAGCATTCTTTTACATGACCCGATACTGGGCATAACAAGCACAAATTGGCGATGAAACAAGTTTATTGGCACTCAAATTAGGGCCTTTACAGAGGCAGTTGGAAAATGCATGGTCACCTCCACCCCATCCTTGTACATACCTGTTCACTGGGAGCTGTCTGAACAATCAGTGAGAATTTTATGTTCACATAAAGGATCCAATCACTTGATAAACAAGTATTTGCTTGATGGCTGATCGTGGTACATTTACATGGGCCAATTATCAGGAACAAGTATTCGTCCGATTTTCCCTTTCAGTACTTGTGATCATAATGTCAATAAGCAGCAAGTCTTGGACTTAATACTTTGTCTTGCTCATCTGTTATTCTTCTACTTATTTACTTCCCTCCTCTTTATATAATCATCCTTGACTAGAGTTGAGCGGACACCTGGAAGTTCGGGTTCGCCGAGTTCGGCCGAACTTTGCCACAAAGTTCGGGTTCGGGACCCGAACTTGACCCCGAACCCAAACCCCATTGAAGTCAATGGGGACCCGAACTTTGGGGCACTAAAATGGCTCTAAAAAAGTCCTGGTAAGGGCTAGAGGGCTGTAAAATGAAGCAAAATGGGGGTAAGAGTAGGACAAGTGCCCTGCAAACAAATTTGGATAGGGAAATAACTTAAAATAACACAAAATACATAAAACTTCAAAATAAACACTCTAAACCTGAGCACAAGTGAGTGACAGTGGCACCTGCCACCCCGCAAACAGAGGATGTGGCAGCAACCCCACCACATCTTTCACCATCACCAAGCATCTCCACACTATACTATGGAAGTGTTCAGCTGTCCATCTCCCAAACACTGGAGAGTAAGAGAAATAGAAAGAGGAAGTACCCCCCTACCCACCCACAATCCCTGGTCCTGAATGCCAGGATTTCAAAATTCCTGGTCCTTTGAAATGCTGTCATTCTGTCTGATGGAGATGGATGGAGACTTTTTAAAAACTTATGTAGGTGGCTGTCCCACAGTCCGTGGTTCCCAGCCGCCACTACTTTTCCAGGGGAGCCATCCTTTCCCTGCACAACCAAGTGGCGGCCAAAATCAGGTGTGCACTGCGCAACACCATCTGTGGCAAGGTCCACATAACCACCAATATGTAGAACAGTAAGCATGGGCAGTTAAGTTATATCTCCCTAACAGCACACTGGGTAAATGTAGTGGCGGCTGGGCCAGAGGCGGATAGCAGTTTGGCACATGTCCTTCTGCCTCCGAGAATTGCAGGGCATTTCTCTTTGCCTCCTGTTGCCTCTTCCTCCTACTCCGCTTCCTCCTCTTCTACCACCTCCTCATCCTTTCAGCGTAACACCTTCACCACCAACATCAGCACAGCCAGGTGGAAACGCAGGCTGTTCTGAAACTCATCTGTTTGGGGGACGAACCCCACACCGCGCAGGAGCTGTGGAGGGCATGGAACAACAGACCGATGAGTGGTTGGTGCCACTGAGCCTCAAGCCCGGCCTGATTGTGTGCGATAATAGGCAAAATCTCGTAGCAGCTCTGGGCCTAGCTGGTTTGACACACATCCCTTGCCTGGCGCATATGCTGAATCTGGTGGTGCAGAAATTCCTGAACACCTGACTGTGAAAATCAATTCAGTTAATCCAGCTCTTAGATTCTGGTGGGACAAATTCACTTTTATTGGTGCTCAAGGACCCCTGCGGCCTGAGCTGCAGATGTGACAGGCAATCAATTTTATTAAATTTGTCGGTTAGATTGTTGGGTAACATTTCCACGGTTATCAGGACTTTTTATTATAAATCGTAACAAAAACTATACAAGGAACATTTCAAAAAGAGAAAATTAACCCGACCAGCCTCCCACCCTACACCCCCCCCTTTCTATTAAACAATTCATTAATGTCCATTCACAAACTATTTACAAATTTACTTATAAACATATTTGAATAACTATAAGTCAGAGAAACGAAATAAACAAACAAAACTATATACATGCCTTACCCTTAACTTATAAGGCCAGTCATATACAAGTGGCTCGGAGGGTGGCTTCCTGCACCAACATAGGCCAGGTACACAATTGTCCAGCCAGGGCACAGTTCTGGAGGAGGAGGAGGAGGAGGAGAACAAACCGTGTTCACAGAAGGGTGGCACCCAAAGCAGCTCATGGCCATCACTTGAGCGTGGCTTGGGGGATACGGAGGACACAGATGATACACCTCCCACAGAGGACAGCTTGTCGTTGCCTCTGGGCAGTCTAGCAAACAAGAGCAAATTCATGCTGCAGTGCCTGCGCAATGACTGCCGAGTTGCCCATATTCTAACTTGTGCAGATTACTTGGTGGCCACCCTGCTGGATCCCCGTTACAAGGACAATGTGCCGTCCTTAATTCCGTCACTGAAGCGTGATCGGAAGAAGCCAACGCTGGTAGACACGCTGCTGATGGCATTCACACCTGACATTGGGGGTTCAGTGGAAGCACAAGGCTAAAGCAGAGGAGGAGGATGAAGGCAGCTGGGTCACTGCCCGCACCTCAGAAAGCAGGGTTAGCATGGCCGAAATGTGGAAAATCTTTGTCACCACACCACAACAACCAGCACCACCAGCAGATATGGAACGTCTTAGCAATTTCCGCAAAATAGTGGAATAGTATCTGTGCACACGCCTACATGTACTGACTAATAGGTCTGCCTAGGGTCGTAGCTACAGGGGAAGCAGGGAAAGCGGCTGCTTTGGGGCCCTAACGCAGAAGGGGATCATCCAGGAGGAGGAGGACTAAAAGACTTTGTCAGGGCCCCCTCAACAGTATTATACAATGAAATTATTGACAGTGGCAGTATAGACAGTGCAGAAAACGGATGAAACAGCTGCCGGGCCTGGTCTGAGAGAGCAATCTTTAGTAGCCACAGGAATGGGGGCGGCATGGAAGGAAGGGGTTGCAAAAAAATTACTGCGGTAGGGGGGCCCCATTCAAAAATTTGCTGTTGGGCCCAGTCATTTCTAGCTACGCCACTGGGTCTGCCGCATTCAACTTCTGGGTCTCCAAATTAGGGACATGACCTCAGCTTGACCTTTACACCTTGCAGGTGCTGGCCTGCCCTGCAGCCAGTGTATTGTCTGAACGTGTGTTTAGCACGGCTGGGGGGCGTTATCACAGACAAGCGCAGCCGCCTGTCCACAGCCAACTTGGACAATCTCACGTTCATTAACCGCCTGCCGACCGCCTAACGCAGGGATGCGTCCAGGCGGCAGGTCTGTTCCTCTTTGACGCGGCAGCGCGTCATCTCGCAAGAGGCAAAATCTGCTGTGAACGCGAACAGAAGATCGCGTCTCAGGAGTTGTACTACAGTCTGCCAGCGATAATCAATCGCTGGCAGGCTGTAGATGCGAAATAAATCGCATCAAACAAGTATATCAGACGCTGTTTTGTTAACAGCGTCTGATATACCTGCTACCTGGTCCTCTGGTGGTCCCATTTGCTGGGATCGACCGCCAGAGGACCAGGTAGTTATGTAAAGTACCACCAAGCACCACACTACACCCCCCCCCCTCTCACTTATTATCCCCTTGTTAACCCCTGATCACCCCATCTAGACTCCCTGATCACCCCCCTGTCACTGATCACCCCCCTGTAAGACTCCATTCAGACGTCCATATGTGTTCCGCAGATCCGCAAAACACGGACACCGGCAATGTGCTTTCCGCATTTTCAGATCCGCACATTGCCAGAACTATATAGAAAATGCCTTTTCTTGTCCGCAATTGCGGACAAGAATAGGACATGTTCTATATTTTTGCGGAACGGAAATGCAGACCTGGAAGTACGGATCCGCAATTCCGGATCCGAGCGGGACAAAGTCTGTCCCCATAGAAATGAATGGGTCCGCAATTCCGTTCCGCAAACAGAATTGCGAATGTGTGAATGGGGCATAAGGGTCCCTTATCACCGCCAGTTAGTTAGCTACTTGTTAGGTACTTGGCGCCCACCGCACCGCAGTCACTGATTTTGGCAGAGATTTTTTCATCCACATTGATCGATGCAAATGAAAAAATCTGTGCCGTTCATTTTTATTTTTTTTTCAGCCCACAGGCTGAATGGAAAAAAAAAATCTCATTACCCGTATGCTCAAAATAAGGAGAATAGCAGAAACACCTAATGCTGGCCATACGTGTAATGATTGCGGAGACCCTCAAATGCCAGAGCAGTAAAAAACCTCACATGTGACCCCATTTTAGAAAGGAGACACCCCAAGGTATTCCGTGAGGGGTATGGTGAGTTCATGTAAAATTTTATTTTTTGTCACAAGTTAGTGGAATATAATTTTTTTTTTCTGTGAACTCGCCATGCCCCTCACGGAATACCTTGGGGTGTCTTCTTTCCAAAATGGGGTCACTTGTGGGGTATTTATACTGCCCTGGCATTTTAGGGGCCCCTAAAGCGTGAGAATCCAAATGCGTAAAATAGCCCTGTGAAATCCTAAAGGTACTCATTGGAATTAGGGCCCCTTTGCGCATCTTGGCTGCAAAAAAGTGTCACTCATGTGGTATCGCCGTACTCAGGAGAAGTAGGGCAATGAGATTTGGGGTGTATTTTTAGATATACCCATACTTTGTGTGAGAAATATCGCTGTAAACGACAACTTTTTAAATTTTTTTATACAAAGTTGTCAATTTACAGAGATATTTCTCTCACCCAACATGGGTATATGTAAAAATACACCCCAAAACACATTGCCCTACTTCTCCTGAGTACGGCAATACCACATGAGTGACACTTTTTTACAGCCTGGGTGCGCAAAGGGGCCCAAATTCCAATGAGTACCTTTAGGTTTTACATGGCTGTTCACAATTTAGCCCCACCCAAAATGCCAGAACAGTACAAACACCCCACAAATGACCCCATTTTGGAAAGAAGACACCCCAAGGTATTCGCTGAGGGGCATAGTGAGTCCATGAAAAGTTGAACTTTTTGTCACAAGTTAGCGGAAAGGGAGACTTTGTGAGAAAAAACAATAAAAAATCAATTTCCGCTAACTTGTGCCAAAAAAAAAATCTTCTATGAACTCGCCATGCCCCTCACGGAATACCTTGGGGTGTCTTCTTTCCAAAATGGGGTCACATGTGGGGTATTTATACTGCCCTGGAATTTTAGGGGCCCTAAAGCATGAGAAGAAAAATGCGTAAAAATGCCCTTCCAAAAGGTACTCATTGGAATTTGGGCCCCTTTGCGCATCTTGGCTGCAACAAAGTGGCACACATGTGGTATAACCGTACTCAAGAGAAGTAGAGCAGTGTGTTTTGGGGTGTATTTGTACATATACCCATGCTGGGTGAGAGAAATATCTCTGTAAATTGACAACTTTGTATAAATTTTTTTAAAGAGTTGTCATTTACAGAGATATTTCTTACACACAGTATGGGTATATGTAAAAATACTCCCCAAAACAGATTGCCCTACTTCTCCTGAGTACGGCGATACCACATGTGTGACACTTTTTTGCAGCCAAGATGCGCAAAGGGGCATTTTTACACATTTTTCTTCTCACGCTTTAGGGCCCCTAAAATACAACTTTTTAAATTTTTTTATACAAAGTTGTCAGTTTACAGAGATATTTCTCTCATCCAACATGGGTATGTGTAAAAATACACCCCAAAACACATTGCCCTACTTCTTCTGAGTACGGCGATACCACATGAGTGACACTTTTTTGCAGCCTGGGTGCGCAAAGGGGCCCAAATTCCAATGAGTACCTTTAGGTCTTACAAGGTTGCTCACAATTTAGCCCCGCCCAAAATGCCAGAACAGTAAACACACCCCACAAATTACCCTATTTTGGAAAGTAGACACCCCAAGGTATTCACTGAGGGGCATAGTGAGTCCGTGGGAGATTAAATTTTTTTTTGCCAGAAGTTAGCAGAAATGGAAACTTTATTATTATTTTTTTTCCTCAGAAAGTGTCATTTTCCGCTAACTTGTGAAAAAAAATGAAATGATCCATGAACTCATCATGCCCCTCCGCGAATACTTTGGGGTGTCTTCTTTCTAAAATGGTGTCATTTGGGGGGTATTTATACTATCCTGGCATTCTAGCACCTGAAGAAACATGACAGGTGCTCAGAAAGTCAGAGCTGCTTCAAAATGCGGAAATTCACTTTTTTGCACCATAGTTTGTAAACGCTATAACTTTTACCCAAACCAATAAATATACACTTATTGGATTTTTTTTTATCAAAGACATGTAGAACAATAAATTTAGAGAAAAATTTATATATAAATGTAGTTTTAAAAAAAAAATTACAACAGAAAGTGAAAAATGTCATTTTTTTGCAAAAATTTCGGTCATTTTTGATTAATAGCAAAAAAAGTAAAAATGTCAGCAGCAATGAAATACCACCAATTGAAAGCTCTATTAGTGAGAAGAAAAGGAGGTAAAATTAATTCGGGTGGTAAGTTGTATGACGGAGCAATAAACGGTGAAAGTAGCGTAGTGCAGAATTGTAAAAAGTGGCCTGGTCATTAAGGGTGTTTAAGCTAGGGGGGCTGAAGTGGTTAAAAAGAACCAGGCATGGATCCAAAAGGACTTGCTCGTATCTTATGCAGAACAGACATGTATACCGGCCTCACCCAACCATTGTTATACTACAGCGCACTTACTCTTTGTTTTCTTTTTTATATTTCCCAATGTTTTGGGGTCTACCCCAATTTAATAAAAATAAAAAAAACACAGGCTTTATGTCAGGCAACAATGTAACCGCCAGTTGTACTGAATTAAGTTCCCTGTCTGTTATGCAGTGCAGGGGTACTTTGAAATAAAGAAGGGGTAAGATCACCCAACAATCTGAAGGCCACCTAATTTACTGAATATATTTCCAAGTCAGGTATGCAGTGCAGGGGTACTTTAAAGGAAATAAGGGGTACAGATCACTCAACAATCTGAAGGCCACCTAATTTACTGAATATATTTCCAAGTCAGGTATGCAGTGCAGGGGCACTTTGAAAGAAAGAAGGGGTACAGATCACCCAACAATCTGAATGCCACCTAATTTCTGAATATATTTTCAAGTCAGGTATGCAGTGCAGGGGTACTTTATGGCAAAAAATTATAATTTTTTTCAACCCCAATGTCCCAGTTGTATGTACTGATTTTATTTCACGATCAGATTTTCAGTGCAGGCCCGAAATGTACTTTATAGGGAAAAAAAGATGATTTTGTTTTCACCCACAAATCAAACTGATGGATTTAAATTAATTTCTTTCACCATCACTAGAGCAGTGCAGGGCGCAAATGAACTTTATGCTCAAAATTGTCACAATGTCACAGTTGTATTTACTGATTTTATTTCACTATCAGATATGCAGTACAGGCCCCAAAGGTACTTTATAAGAAAAATAGATGATTTTTCAGCCACAGATGGATTTACTGATTATATTTCACTATCAGAGTTGCAGTGCAGGCAGAAAGGGGAGTTTATTGAAAAAAAAAAAATGATTTTTTCACCCACAAATTAAACAGATGGATTTAAATGAATTTCTTTCACTATCACTAGTGCAGTGCAGGGCGCAAATGTACTTTGTGCCCAAAATTCTGTGTTTTTCTCACCAACAATGTCAAAGTTGTATTTACTGAATTTGTTTAACTATCAGATTTGCAGTACAGGCACCAAAGGTACATTATAGGAAAAAAAAGAAGATTTTTTTTTCACCTACAGTGAAACAGATGGATTTTTCTGATTATTTTTCACTATCAGAGTTGCAGTGCAGGCAGAAAAGGGAGTTTATTGAAAAAATATATATGTTTTTTTCACCCACAAATGAAACAGATGGATTTAAATGAATTTCTTTCACTATCACTAGTGCAGTGAAAGGCGAAAATGTACTTTGTGCCCAAAATTAAGTGTTTTTTTTTTCAGATTTGCAGTACAGGCCCCAAAGGTTCTTTATAGGAAAAAAAGGATGCTTTTTTTCACCCACAGTGAAACAGATGGATTTAACAAATTTTCTTTCACTATCACAAATGCAGTGCACATAGCAAATGTACTTTTTAGCAAAAAAAAAAAAGAATTTGTCAGCCCAGAATCTAACAGATTGATTTACTGAATTAATGACACTGACATATGCAGCACAGGGGTACTTTACAGAAAAAAATGTGAAAATGGCACCCCCTAGGTCCCTAAAATCACAGACGGATTAAATATATTATTTTTCCCTTCCCCTGGCACATATGCAGTGCAGTTGCACTTAAGAAATGGGTATATGTTGCCCACTGAAGTAAAAGAACTGGATTCAATTATTGTCCCTGGCATATATGCAGGTGCAAGTGCACTACACTTGCACAAAATGGCCACCGACACCAACCTAACTCACAGACGGATTAAAATCTTTGTCACTGGCCTCAGAGTCAGTATATGGTAAAAAACTGTTGCATTGTACCCACAAGAAAAGGATGTAGATCACTGAGTGAACAAGTTCTGATATCAGATATTATTCAGCTTCTTTCCTATTCTCACAGCAGCAGCAGCATCCTATCTCTACACTAATAAGAGCAGAGTGACGTGCAGCGCTCTATAGAGGCTGTGTCACATGCTGCACTTGGCCAATCGCAGCCATGCCATGAGTAGGCATGGCTGTGATGGCTTCTAAGGGCAGACAAGTGAAACGTTTGTTGATTGGCTGCCCTGCAGCCTTTCAAAAGGCGCCACGAAATCACTAAACACCGAACCCGAACTTTTACGGAAATGTTCGGCTTCAGGTCTGGGTGCCAAAAACCCTAAAGTTCGGTACGAACCCGAACTTTACAGTTCGGGTTCGCTCAACCCAGTTCACTATTTACTTATTGTTCCCCAACACAGTGGAAACACCTGCATGACATTTGCATGTTCCTCCCATATTTATGATAGTTTTCCCCCAAACTCCCAAGAATGCTGGCTTGTTACAATGAAATTAGATTAATAGTACTACAGAATGAACCTCTGCTAGATACTGTGCCAAATGTATTATTATTGTCTTACATTTAGACAGCATAAAAAGAACCTGTCTTCATGAAAATGCTGTGTAATCTGCAGGCACCATCTTATAGATCAGGAGGAGCTGAGCAGGTTGATATATGGATTTATGGGAAAAGATTCAGTAAAACCTGCATTCCATTCATTAAAGAGGACCAGTTAGAGGTGTGTACCCAACAGACTCACTCTATCTAATCAGTGCTGCCATTTTCAGACTGTGCAGGTACACACATCCAACTGGTTACCTCCCCTCTGAACCGTTACTACAGACTGCTAACAATTCATTCATAACTTTTAATAGAAATAATAAAGGAATGGCACAACGTAGAGCTTTAAGAATAGATGCTCCAAAATCACGTGCCTGCGGCGCCTACTGTACGAATGAAGCAGGTGGCGCTGCCACCCGCCCGACCGGCCTGCCTGCGTTCTACAGGAGCTGTTAGTGAGTAGATATTACAAGCGAGGGTGCATCTTTAATTAACTTGAATTGAATTAGAGATTTTATATTCCTGTACTGCAGACTGTACATCTGGGTGGCACTGTTATGGGTTGGGGGGGATCTGTGGATGACATTTTTATGGGAGACATCTGTGGATGGCACTAATATGGGCTGGGAGATCTGTGGATGGCACTGTTATGGGGGACATCTGTGGATGGCACTGTTATGGGGTGGCGGGTCTGTGGATGGCACTGTTATTGGGTGGGGGGTCTGTGGATGACACATGTATAACAGTGTCAACCACAGATCCCCCCCATAACAGTGTCATCCACAGATCCCCATAACAGTGTCATCCACAGATCCCCCCATAACAGTGTTTCCTCCACAGATCCCCCATAACAGTGTCATCCACAGATCCCTCATAACAGTGCCATCCACAGATTCCCCATAACAGTGCCATCCACAGATCCCCCATAACAGTTCCATCCACAGATCCCCCATAACAGTGTCCTTCACAGATCCCCCCATAACAGTGTCATCCACAGATCTCCCATAACAGTGCCATCCACAGATCCCCCATCCCCATAACAGTGTCCTTCACAGATCCCCCCATAACAGTGTCATCCACAGATCCCCATAACAGTGTCATCCACAGATCCCCCCATAACAGTGTTTCCTCCACAGATCCCCCATAACAGTGTCATCCACAGATCCCTCATAACAGTGCCATCCACAGATTCTCCATAACAGTGCCATCCACAGATCCCCCATAACAGTTCCATCCACAGATCCCCCATAACAGTGTCCTTCACAGATCCCCCCATAACAGTGTCATCCACAGATCTCCCATAACAGTGCCATCCACAGATCCCCCATAACAGTGTCCTTCACAGATCCCCAAATAATAGTGCCATCCACAGATCCCCCATAACAGTGTCATCCACAGATCCCCCATAACAGTGCTATCCACAGATTCCCCCATAACAGTGTCCTTCACAGATCCCCAAATATTAGTGCCATCCACAGATCCCCCATAAAAGTGTCATCCACAGATCTCCCATAACAGTGCCATCCACAGATCCCCCATAACAGTGTCCTTCACAGATCCCCAAATAATAGTGCCATCCACAGATCCCCCATAACAGTGTCATCCACAGATCCCCCATAACAGTGCTATCCACAGATCCCCCATAACAGTGTCATCCACAGATCCCCCATAACAGTGCTATCCACAGATCCCCCCATAACAGTGCGGCATCCACAGATCCCCCCCCATAACGATGCCATCCACAGACCACCATTAGCTCAAAACCCACCAAAAGCACACCTTTTGGTTAAAAATATTTTTTTTCTTATTTTCCTCCCCAAAAACCTAGGTGCGTCTTATATGGCCAAAAATGTGGTATGTAAATGCGGAGTTCCACAGGTTACTTAAAATGACTGAAATACATGGTAGGCCTCAGATCTGCTATGTAGCACAAAACCAGTGTTTATTGCAACAAACTACAGAAATGCAGTATGTCACCCCAAAAAATTTAAAACTGTTTTTTCAGCGTTGTATGCAAACGTAATCTGTAGTACGACAGTACGGGTTTATTACAGCAACTACAAAATGCACTATGTCACTACAAATTTTAAAATAGGTTTTTCAGCGGTGTATGCAAACGTGCTCAGTGGTACGACAGTACAGGTTTATTCCCCCAACTACAGAAATGCACTATGTCGCCCCAAAATTATAAAATAGGTAATGTAGGGGGACTTGACCTGCCAGAAAAAAGGAATTTTTCCTCCACTGAGCTACCAAAAAATAATTAGACTGATGTCCCTGGCAGGCTGGCACACATGCAGGTCACATGCAGTTCCAAGGACACTGCAGTTGCTAAAATGGCCGCCGACCCCCACCTCAGTAACAGATGGATTAAAATTATTTTGCAGTATCACTGGGCTCAGGGCTGGGTACAAATATGTAGCATAGCACCCTCAATAATTGCTGTAGTTTGAAGAATTAACACATCTTCAACAGATTTCTTCCCTAATCTCTCCCTGAGAGCACCTGTAGCAGCCTATCCGTACACTAAGAGCAGCAGAGTGATGTGCGGCGCTACATGACTCCAGCTTAAATAGATGCTGGGTCACATGCTGCACTTAGCCAATCACAGCCATGCCAATAGTGCCAATAGTAGGCATGGTTGTGATGGCTTCTTAGGGCAAAGTAGTGAAACGCTTGTTGATTGGCTGCCCTGCAGCCTTTCAAAAAGCGGGAAGAAATCGCCAAAAAACGAACCTGAACTTTTACGGAAATGTTCGGGTCCGGGTGCGAAAAACTGTAATGTTTGGTACGAACCTGAACTTTACAGTTCGGCTTCGCTCAACCCTATTTGTTGACTATATACAAGTAACTGATATAAATTAAGGGCTCCTTCACAACATTTTGCAACAGCAAATAAATGTCATAGTCCTTTAATGTGGTATTCCCATCTCAGCCTTTTGTGGCCACGTTGGGAATGACCTATGTGAGTGCTGGTCAGGGTGGCCAGAGTTACGGAAGCATCCAAGGTAGCTGCGCACTGCTGTTTTGCCATCATAGCAGTAAATGGGTACTATGCAAATAAAGTAGCACAGCAAGCTACACTGCTTCCAGTAACTCAGGAGCTATGGAAACAAAGTAGCTAGCTGTACTACTGTTTGCATAGTCCCCATTCACTGCTATGGGAGTTATGGAAACAGTGGCGCTCGGCCCGCTTGACCATTTCTATTCCCAGCCAGCACTTATTCCCATCTCAGTCATCAAACTCTGAGATTGCAATGATCCTTTAAGCTTGCCTTTGACATCAGTTACGTTGACCAATCTTACTTTTCTTGAAGTAGAGCTTTATAGGGGTTCTCCATTTATTTATTTTTTTTATTATTATTTCCACTCCAGCCGGTGGCACCTGTGGAAAAATCCTTACTGACCTGTTCCCCATCCCTCCATTATAACTCCCTGATAGAGTTGAGCGAACACCTGGATGTTCGGGTTCGAGAAGTTTGACCGAACTTCACGAAAATGTTCGGGTTCGAGATCCGAACTCTACCCGAACTTCACCCCGAACCCGAACCCCATTGAAGTCAATGGGGACCCGAACTTTTGGGCACTAAAAAGGCTGTTAAATAGCCCAGGAAAGGGCTAGAGAGCTGCAAAGGGCAGCAAAATGTAGGTAAATCCCCTGCAAACAAATGTGGATAGGGAAATGAATTAAAATAAAATAAATAAAAATTAACCAATATCAATTGGCAACTTGGAGGAGGACGAGGTGGAATAGGAGGTTGGGGTGGCGTCAGGTGGGAATACTATGGGAGTTGAAGTTCTCATCACAGCCAAAAAGGGTTCATGTCTGCCTGCAGTGCCACAGGCCTCATTCACAGTCTCAGGGCCATGGCACCCACAAAGAGGAGAGCGGTTCCGTAACAGCAACACAGGCCTCAGGTCAACCTGCAATGGAACAGCCTATTATCATTTATGTAGGCCCCTAACACCCAGACAGAGGAGAGGTCATTTGACAGTAAAAAGAGTTTAATGTCTCCACCAAGACAGAAAGCAATTAAACGTAATATAGGCCACTGACAACCACACAATGGTAGACAGTAAAAAGAGTTTAATATCTCCCACCAAGACAACTAATTATTAAACGACATATAGGCACCTGATACCCACACAATGGGGCGGTCATTAGACAGTAAAAAGAGTTAAATATCTGCCACCAAGACAGCAAGCAAGTACGTGAAATTTAGGCCCCTGACACCCACACAATGGGGCGGTCATTAGACTGCAAAAAGAGTTAAATGTCTGCAACCAAGACAGCAAGCAATTCAACGAAATTTAGGCCCCTGACACCCAGACAATGGGGCGGTCATTAGACAGTAAAAAGAGTTTAATATCTCCCACCAAGACAACAAATGATTAAACGACATATAGGCCCCTGACACCCAGGCAATGGGGCGGTCATTAGACAGTAAAAAGAATTTAATATCTCCCACCAAGACAACAAGTGATTAAATGACATATAGGCCCCTGACACCCACACAATGGGGCGGTCATTAGACAGTAAAAAGAGTTACATATCTGGCACCAAGACAGCAAGCAAGTACGTGAAATTTAGGCCCCTGACACCCACAAAATGGGACAGTCATTAGACAGCAAAAAGAGTTAAATGTCTGCCACCAAGACAGCAAGCAATTAAACAAAATTTAGGCCCCTGACACCCAGACAATGGGGCGGTCATTAGACAGTAAAAAGAATTTAATATCTTCCACCAAGACAACAAATGATTAAACGACATATAGGCCCCTGACACCCACACAATGGGGCGGTCATTAGACAATAAAAAGAGTTAAATGTCTGCCACCAAGACAGCAAGCAAGTACGTGAAAGTTAGGCCCCTGACACCCAGAAAGAGGAGAGAGGTCCCATAGCAGCAAAAGAGGCATCATGTCACCCACCAACAGAGAAGGCTACTTTTAGTTATTTAGGCCCCAGCACCCAGACAGAGGAGAGAGCTCCCATAGCAGAGAATCAGGCTTCATGTCACCCACCAATGGAGAAGGCCACTTTCAGATATTTAGGCCCCTGGCACCCAGACGGAGGAGAAGTTCATTTAACTTTGGGTTGCCCCACGAAATAATAGTAAAATAAAAAAAAGTGGATTCAATAAAGAAGTGCCCTGGAGTACAGGAATATATGGTTAAGGGGAGGTAGTTATAAATGTCTATTCTGCACATGAGATGGACAGGTCCTGTGGGATCCATGCCTGATTTATTTTTATGAATGTCAGCTTGTCTACGTTGGCTGTGGACAGGAGGCTGCGTTTGTCAGTAATGACGCCACCTGCCGTGCTGAATACACGTTAAGACAAAACGCTGGCCGCCGTGCAGGCCAGCACCTCCAAGGCATAAAAGGCTAGCTCTGGCCATGTGAACAATTTGGAGACCCAGAAGTTGAATGGGGCCGAACCATCAGTCAGTACGTGGAGGGCTGTGCACACGTACTGTTCCACCATGTTATTGAAATGCTGCCTCCTGCTAACACGTTCCGTATCAGGTGGTGGTGCAGTTAGTTGTGGCGTGGTGACAAAACTTTTTCACATATCTGCCATGCTAATCCTGCCCTCAGAGAAGCTGGCCGTGATACAGCTGTGTTGGCGACCTCTTGCTCCTCCTCTGCCTTCGCCTTGGGCTTCCACTTGTTCCCCTGTGACATTTGGGAATGCTTTCAGGAGGGCTCCTACCAGCGTGTGCTTGTACTCGCGCATCTTCCTATCACCCTCCAGTGCAGGAATTGAGGTGGGCACATTGTCTTTGTACCGGGGATCCAGCAGGGTGGCAACCCAATAGTCTGCACAGGTTAAAATGTGGGCAACTCTGCTGTCGTTGCGCAGGCACTGCAGCATGTAGTCGCTCATGTGTGCCAGGCTGCCCAGAGGTAAGGACAAGCTGTCCTCTGTGGGAGGCGTATCGTCATCATCCTCCGTTTCCCCCTAGCCATCCTCCACCTCCTCCTCATCCTCGTCCTCCGAGTCCTCCAGTAGTGGGCCCTGGCTGGCCAAATTTTACCTGGCCTCTGCTGTTGCAAAAAACCTCCCTCTGAGCCACTTCTTAGAGACTGGCCTGAAAGTGCTAAAAATGACCCCTCTTCCTCCTCCTCCTCCTCCTGGGCCACATCCTCTTCCAAGGATCCTCAAGGAGACATAGAAGTGGTATTGTAACGCTGATAATGGCGTCATCGCCACTAGCCATGTTGGTGGAGTACTCGAAACAGCGCAACAGGGCACACAGGTCTCGCATGGAGGCCCAGTCATTGGTGGTGAAGTGGTGCTGTTCCGCAGTGCGACTGACCTGTGCGTGCTGCAGCTGAAACTCCACTATGGGCTGCTGCTCGCACAGTCTCTCCAGCATGTGCAAGGTGGAGTTCCACCTGGTGGGCAGGTCGCATATGAGGCGGTGAGCGGGAAGGCCGAAGTTACGCTGTAGTGCAGACAGGCGAGCAGCGGCAGGATGTGAACGCAGGAAGCTTGCACAGACGGCCCGCACTTTATGTAGCAGCTCTGACATGTCGGGGTAGTTGTGAATGAACTTCTGCACCACCAAATTCAGCACATGCACCAGGCAAGAGATGTGTGTCAAACTGGCTAGTCCCAGAGCTGCGACGAGATTTCGCCCATTATCGCACACCACCAGGCCGGGCTTGAGGACCACCGGCAGCAACCACTGGTCGGTCTGTTGTTGTATACCCTGCCACAACTCCTGTGCAGTGTAGGGCCTGTCCCCCAAACATATGAGTTTCAGAATGGCCTGCTGACGTTTACCCCCGGGCTGTGCTTAAATTGGTGGTGAAGGTGTGTGGCTGACTGGATGAGCAGGTGGAAGAAGCGGAGGAGGAAACCGAGTAGGAGGAGGAGGAAACAGGAGGCAAAGAATGATGCCCTGCGATCCTTGGCGGCGGAAGGCCGTGCGCCAAACAACTCTCCGCCTGGGGCCCAGCCGCCACTACATTTACCCATTGTGCAGTTAGGGAGATATAGCGTCCCTGGCCGTGCTTATTGGTCCATGTATCTGTGGTTAGGTGGACCTTGCCACAGATGGCGTTGCGCAGTGCATACTTGATTTTATTGGATACTTGGTTGTGCAGGGAAGGCACGGCTCTCTTGGAGAAGTAGTGGCAGCTGGGAACAACGTACTGTGGGACAGCCACCGCCATCAGCTGTTTGAAGCTGTCCGTGTCCACCAGCCTGAATGACAGCATTTCAAAGGCCAGTAGTTTAGAAATGCTGGCATTCAGGACCAGGGCTCGAGGGTGGCTAGGTGGGAATTTACGCTTTCTCTCCAAGGTTTGTGAGATTGAATGCTGCCGTGTGACATGGTGGAGATGCTTGGTGACGGAGGTGGTGGTGTTGGTGGCCCATCCTCTGGTTGCTGGGCGGCAGGTGCCAACATTCCTCCCGAGGCGGAGGAAGAGGCCGAGGCAGCAGCAGAAGAGGGAGCAGGAGGAGCATGAGTGAGTTTCTTGTTTTTAGGGTGTTTACTCCACTGCAGTTCATGCTTTGCATGTAGATGCCTGGTCATGCAGGTTGTGCTAAGGTTCAGAACGTTAATGCCTCGCTTCAGGCTCTGATAGCACAGCGTGCAAACCACTCGGGTCTTGTCGTTAGCACATTGTTTGAAGAAGTGCCATGCCAGGGAACTCCTTGAAGCTGCGTTTGGGGTGCTCGGTCCCTGGTGGCGGTGGCCAGTAGCAGGCGAACTCTCTTGGCGGCTGTTCTGCTTTTGGCCCCTGCTTCCTCTTTTGCTACGCTGTTGGCTCGGTCTCACCACTGCCTCTTCCTCTGAACTATGAAAGTCAGTGGCACGACCTTCATTCCATGTGGGGTCTAGGACCTCATCATCCCCTGGATCGTCTTCCACCCAGTCTTCCTCCCTGACCTCTTGTTCAGTCTGCACACTGCAAAAAGACGCAGCAGTTGGCACCTGTATTTCGTCATCATCAGAGACGTGCTGACTCTGCTGAGGTGGTATTCCCATGTCCTCATCATCAGGAAACATAAGTGGTTGTGCGTCAGTGCATTCTATGTCTTCCATCGCTGGGGAAGGACTAGGTGGATTCCCTTGGGAAACCCTGCCAGCAGAGTCTTCAAACAGCATAAGAGACTGCTGCATAACTTGAGGCTCAGACAGTTTCCCTGATATGCATGGGGGTGATGTGACAGACTGATGGGCTTGGTTTTCAGATGCCACCTGTGCGCTTTCTGCAGAATACTGGGTGGGAGATAATGTTGTGAACGTGCTGGATCTGCTGTCGGCCACCCAATTGACTAGCGCCTGTACTTGCTCAGGCCTTACCATCCTTAGAACAGCATTGGGCCCCACCACATATCGCTGTAAATTCTGGCGGGTGATGGAACCTGAGGTAGTTGGTTCACTAGGACGTGTGGCTGTGGCAGAACGGCCACGTCCTCTCCCAGCACCACAGGGTCCACTAACGGTAGTCATCCTTGTAGAGCCTGCGGCTTTGTAACTCCGTGTAAAACATTTCGAGACTCAGCAAATAACAATCAATTTCCCATCAAAACTTACATTAATTGCAATACCACAGGTGTGATTTATGTTATTGAATGTGTAGAATGCAGACTTCTGTATGTTGGATGTACAACACGCAAATTTAAGTCCCGACTATTGGAGCATTCAAACTATGTTACAAATAGTACATATTTGAATATTTCGAATCCTGCCAGGCATTTTATCAATGCACATAACAGAAGTCTGCAATCCTTTTCTGCTTACGCAATAGAGCGTGTTACCCTCCCACCAAGAGGAGGAAATCTCAAAAAATTTGTATCACAACGAGAAGCTTTCTGGATTTTAAGATTGAAAACTAGATACCCCACAGGCTTAAACCTAAGAAGGGAATTGATGTACATATACTGAGGTTTTGCATGAGCCAATACGTATAACTTTATTGCTGTTTTTATTATTATGTTATCACAAGGGTGATTGTGTTCTGGCCTATATTTAGACACTGCGGTTTATCTACATCATACCCAGTGCGCCAGTCTTTTATACGGGAGATGGATGTTTGTATACCAAGCGTTTATTTGAATTAACATAGAACAAAAGCTAATTCACATTTTGTATATTGGTTTTAATGTAACTTTCTTTGATTATATCTTCATCTCCCTTTCGCTCCATTTACTTATATGGAATAAAAACAGACGGTTATACTGCCCATGGCTGCTCCTCCATTCAGTTACACCTGTGCCTAATCACCACCTTGGATGATGGGGGGAGGTGCGGCTGAGACTTTTAAAAGGAAGTCAAGCAGCCTGGACAGTGTACCAGTCATGATTAAGAACTTTTTCGAAACGCGTTGACTGTCGAAGGATGTGAGAAGATATATTTTACTGCCACTGTATTTCCGACACTGCTAATAAAGAGAAGACACTCGAGAATTTGATGCTGGAGCTTCCTTTGTTCTTCCTTACAATCGTTTCCTATCAGTATGTCTTTGGATTGGGGAAGGAATCAGAGTACTCGGAGGAAACCCACACAAACACGGGGAGAACATACAAACTCCATGCAGATATTGTCCTTGGTTGGATTCGAACCAGGACCCTAGGACCCAATGTTAACCATTGAGCCAATGTGCTGCCCATGCTGATTAACATGGGACCACCACAGATGCCTTCAGCTGCCAAATGCACGTGCAACAGGTCAGACAGTTTCATAGGTACAGATCTGCTGACAGATGCCCTTTAAAGCAGAAGGAGCTTAGCAGATTGATATATAGATTTGTAGAAAATTGAGTATAACTTGTAATTTATTCAAATCCCTGTCATTTATGCTTAGGGGTCCAGTCTTATTAGTAATTGTAAGCCTTCACTGTATGACTGTGCATAGAGGTAGTTGTCGATCACTGAGTTGGACCACCCACTGGACTCCTAAGCATTGAAAGAGCAGGAATTTGCATGCATGAAGTACAAATTATAGAGAATCCTTCCCCACAAAACTATATATCCGTCTGCCCAGCTTTTACTACTGTATAATATGCTGCCTGAAGGTTGGACAAACTGTATTTTCTACTACAATAGAAAATAGAGAAAATATCACAGGAAATCGCCTGTAGAAATTGAACTACTGTCACATATGTACAGTATCAATTATTACAAAAATGGCATACATCTACGACAGGCTAGACCTGCTGTACAAGCTTCCCACCAGCACACAGGCTAGACCTGTCACATTGGCTTCTCTGCTCATTTTTGCAGCGATAAATATACACGGAGTGCTGCAAATCTTAAATTTGCCATTGAGTGAATTGCAAATGACACCATTGACACATTACTCCTTTTAAACTCAGACCTTTCTTTATTTCACATGGTAACTTACTTCCTCATGTTGCTAGCCTTCAAGGTGAAACAGGCTTCCTTCTCCATGAAAATGCACTAACACAATTTGCACAACTGTGCATGGTAAACTTGTGCAGCGCATCTAAACACACTTTCTTCTATCCAAATCCCCAGGATACATTACAAAATCTCCTTGATCTCATGTCCTTAATAGGCTTAAGTGGCTCACCACCAGCTGAGCTCAGGGTCACACTCAGGGCGGACTAGTTTGGGAAGGCTAAAGGCTGTCAGTAGACCACCTGACCCAAGTCACAGATGGCATCTCCAAAAAAAAGGAAAAGCTTCCCAATCTGAAAATTTATAAACGCAAAACCAAATCTTTTTGCAGCACATTTCCATCAGTTATCACGTTTGTACACTGCAGGCTTTCTAAGTCTAACTAAACAATTCAGTCACTTGAGTTACACAATATTTGGTGAAGCAGAAAGGATAATTGCTTTTGATATGAACTGAGACCATAAAAGTATACTACGTAATTTGTATATAACCCAAATTAAAATATACCGTACCCATTATCATACAAGCAAAGGACGGTGTTTATCGCAGCGGTAAACAATGACTAAATGTCAATAAAGCTGCATGAGCGCATTAAACTTTCATGCTTTTTACCATTAATTGCTGTAATGTTTAACATTTACCCATCCAAAAACTGGAACGGTGGGGAAATGTTACCATAAGCTTTAAAAATACATTCTCTGTTGACTTTAGGACGAGCTTTGCGGATATTGCACTATTGTGGAACTTACAAAAATGGGTTTTCTGTTAACAATCAGACATTTTGTAAATTTAATCCATGTTGTGTTTAGTTATGCATGCCATAGAAGGTTACATTTGATTAGGTACCATTTGAGACATTTAGTGAAGTCCGACATGGGATGCCTTATGAATGGCATAAGAGAAGTGCTTTGTGAAAGACTCTCCGTAAGGCGTTGAGTAAATATTAAAGGGGTTGTCCGGATTCAGAGCTTGCCTCGTACATGTCCCCATCTTCAGCCCTCTGGCCCCCCTGATTTGAGCATGCTTCTTTGTTTACACTGGCACACTGCTAGACGGAGGCTTCCGCCCAGCAGTGTTCCCATTGACGTCACCGGCTCTGATGGGAGGACTTTAGCACTGCCCTAGCCGTTTTACAGGTTAGGGCAGTGCTAAAGCCCTCTCTTTAGTGCCGGTGACGTCACCGGGCTCTCTGCTAGGTGGAAGCCTCCACATAGCAGTCTCCATGAAGAGGCCAGTACGTCACCGGATCTCCAAAAAATGCCTTAAAGAGAGTATTGGAGCATGAAATGTTCCGAACCTCAGATCAGGGGGGCTGGAGATGTGTAGATGGGAATATGTCCGGGTTCAGCTCTGAACCTGGACAACCCCTTTAATAGAACTGGTCTATCAGCAACACTAAAGGTGTCCATACGCTTTCAATAGTTGTGAGTCGAAGGCTCATTTGGTCGAAAGCAATCTTTCCCAATTCCCCCATACACATACACAGTGGACTTGGTCGAGTGCGTGTGCGATTCAAATGACGAGAGAAGAAAAGGCTGCTGCATCACCTCTGGGGCAGGACTATTTCCTAGTACAACAAAAAGATCGGGCACTGAAATTCAACGCACACTATCCTTCCTCCTCCCTACACCATCTATTGTGGGAGAGTCGAAAGCTTACCATACACATTGAGGGAGAATTCTCAACCTCCTGTGTTAAGAAAGAAAGTGGAGCAAAAAATTGTACACCACAAGTTTACAACTTTTTAAACACCATTTGTGCTAATTTCTTTGCACAAACTGCATTTTTGTGCTGCCCTTGACACTTTTTAAAAAGGGAGCATGGCTTGGGCATGGTGTTGGTAAGTCCTGACAGTTTTCTGGCATAAATGATGACTTAAATCTAAGCCAGCTATAAGTTGGCGTACATTTCATTCTATGGATCTTAATTTATGATGAGGGATAAGCCTTGTTATAAATTAAGCATATTCTCCAGTGGTGCATGGGATATCAAGACCAGCTTAGAAAACACCAGTCTTCATAAATCTGTCCCACTGGGTTGTCATTTGGTTCCAGCAAATATTTAATTCAGAACATTTTGTTGGAATAGAGTAGAATAAAATAGAAAAAGTCTTCCCATCGCAGGAGAATTAAAATCTGCAATTTTCTGGAATGGGATTTCTAATCCATTGGTCAGTCAGGTTTAGGGTACAGCTACAATGGAATTTTTGGCACAACACGGGTCGTATGCCAAAGTATCACAGTGTAGCAACCATACAAATGAATGGGGTCACAGCATGACTCACATTTGCTGCGACCACAACTCCAGATTCACAAAAAATCCAACACTGCTGTATTTTTGTGATTCTGGGGTTGTGTCAAATATCGAGTCGCACTGCGACCCCATTCATTTCTATCACTGCCCATTTACACTACACTTGGGTGCACAACACATCACACCCAAAATCGCTGTGTAGCCGTACCCTTATCACAATAACTGTGACAGATTATAAAAAAGACTTGGCCCTAAAAATTGGATCAGATGGACCGAATCATTGTGGCAAATTAAACAGATTAAACAAATCTTAAAGGATCCATAAGAGACAATCTTATTCATATTGCATTTTCTGTTCCAGCTGCCAGCAAACAGCTGATTTACAAGGGGAAGCCTTTTTTTCCCAATATTACATGTAGTATTACATGGCAACCATTCAGATGAATTACCTTTTACAAATCATTCAAAAGGTCTTCTGAACCCTTTCACTTTTTTTCACATTTTATTATGTTGTTGCCTTGTGCCAAAATAAAACAAATTTCAAGTTTTTCCTCATCAACCGGCACATGGTAACCCATAATGAGGCAGTGAAAACAGAATTTGGGAATTTTTTTCTTATTAAAAAGGAAAAATTTAAATTTAACATGAACAAGAATTCAGACCCTTTGCGATGACACTTGAAATTTAGCTCTGGGGACTCCCATTTCTCATAATCATTTTTGAGAGGTTTCTATGTCTTGATTGGAGTCCACTGGGGACAAATTCAGTTGACTGGACATGAGTTAGAAAGACAGAACCCTATCTATATAAGTTCTCACAGCTGAAAATGCACATCAGAGCAAAAACTAAGCCATGAGTCAGAAAAAACTGCCTGGAGATCCGAGACAGGATTGTGTGGAGGCACAGATCTGGAGAAGGGTACAAAAACTTTCTGCTGAACTGAAAGTTGCCAGTAGCACAGTAGCCTCCATAATTCTTAAATGGAAAAAGTTTTGAGCAACCGCCCTCAAAACTAATTGTTGAAGAAGGGCCTTGGTAAGAAAGGTGACCAAGATCCCAATGGTCATTGTGGCTGAGCTCCTCTGTGCAATTGGGAGAAACCTCCAGAAGGTGAAACATTCCACTAATTTGGGCTTTGTGGCAGAGTGGCCAGTAAGAAGCCTCTCCTCAGTAAAAGACGCATAAAAGCCCTCCTGGAGCATCTAAAGGACTCTCAGACTGTGAGAAACAGTATTCTCTGCTCTGATGAAACCAAGATTGAACTTTTTATTATCAATTCTAAGCATCTTGTCTGAAGAAAACCAGGCACTACAGTGAAGCATGGTGGTGGCAGCATCATGCTGTGGGGGTATTTTTCAGCGGTTGGGACAGGTAGACTGATAAGGGATGAAGGAAAGTTGAATGAAGCAAAATACAGAGATATTCTTAATGAAAACTTGATGCAGAGTGCTCTGAACCTCAGACTGGGCCGAAGGATTGCCTTTGAACATGACAGTGACCCTAAGTGCACAGCCAAGACAACTCTGTGAATATCTTTGAATGCCAGAGCCCTGACTTAAACCCAAGAAGACTGGAGGCTGGAATGACTGCAAAGTTGCTTCAACTAAGTCCTGAGTAAAGGGTCTGGATACTTATGTCAATGCAGGATTTTAGTTTTTCCTTTTCAATTAGCAAAGACTGTGACTGTGAGGGGGTACTCCGCTTTCACACTCTTCTAAAACATTAAGCTACCAATAAATGAAGTGATACCTCAGACATGTCCACACACCCACAAACAACGCTTCCACCACCCATCAGTACAGCCGAAATGGCACCAGGTTACAAATGCATAAGAACTCACAGGCTCACACTGGATTCTGGCATACAACAGGCAGGCCTCTGGCACATAGGCCTTCAATGGTAAGATAGCAAAGAGGTACTAGGAGAGTTTGAATACTTTTAGAGCACAAAAGAATGCACTTATTATATTTAAAATTTACTTTACAAAAGATACAGGGCAAAATTTACTATGCTATTTACGACACTTTAGTGGGGTTAAAAAGATGCAAAATTTTGTCTATTTTTGCAGCAAAATTTTAGACTTTTCCCCCTTGATACAAATTTTCTGAAGTGGCAAGAAAAGTGGGCATGGCCAGGGCAAAACAGCAGACCTAACACAATTGTCTTTATTCGTGCCAGTTTTCTGGTGTGAGCAAAGGCAGAAATCTATGGCAGCTAGAAGGCTGCCATAGATGTAAGTCTGTTGCACAGCCAGTGGAAGGATACGACAGATCTATAAGAGACACTCGCCTCTACATAACTTTGGCGCATCCTCTAGCTGAGCAGAGGGAATCAAGACCACTGAAAATAACCGTTCCCAACAGTGCTTAAAATGTTACAAAAAGATTACAATAAAAGCACATACAGTTATGCAAACAGCACAAAAATAAACTAACAATAAAATAACAAATTGTGTGCCAGATTGATGAGGGATCCATGCTTAAAATCAATCGGACGTACAATCTAGGTGTAACTTTAGTATCTGAATTTATACAAATAATACATACATGATACAATGTGATTCATAACAATTTTTATAAATCAGATATAACTCATAAAAGATAAAGAACAATTCATAACAGTATAATTCGAGCATTATGACCAAGGGCGATATGATTTCAACAGACAGCAAGGAAAAAGGGTTCTTTCGATAGCTCTCACATCATAATAGTCATTGTTTTTCAATATACATGTAATGTAAAAACATGAAGTCTTCTCGCTAATGCTGGTGATGCTCTTTGCAATTAAAAAAGCATTGTAAAATGACGTATCGTCAGATAACTGTTCCTTACTTTAGTAACTACAGTTTTGACAAGATATACGGTACTCTTCCATGAGGAAGGCAGAAATAGGATAACCATTATAGTCAAACAGAAGCAACAGACTGGTGAAGATACATAGCCCGGACCAGGTCGACTGCATTCCATATTTTACAGTTGATCTTTTTTAATTTTGTATTTTATATTGCAAAAGCATATGGAAATATAAATTTACACATATGAAAAAATATTAAATACAGTTTCCCACAAAACCACCTCCTACCCTGATGGAGAGAAAAAAAAAGAAAATATTTTTATTCTTTTAAATCCTTTTGATCTAGGTGTATTGCAAATCAAAGACATGGTGATTAGTGTTGAGTGAAACTTCGTGCACTTTAATCCTAATTTCAGGGAAAATTCGATTAGCCACGAAGCCGAATATCCTTGAGCTTCGATTTTCCTGAAATAGGGTAAAAAAAATTAAAAAATCATACTTACCTCATCCGTTTAAGCACAAAGAGCACGCAACTGCCATCTTGATTGAAGATCCCATGATATACCATGCGCGGTGAAGTATGACGGCACCATGCCGGCTGATGCGATGACGATATCACTGGCCGCGCAAGATTTTGCGCTGAATCTTCAATCAAGATGGCGGTGGCGTGTTCTTTGTGAACAAATGGATGAGGTAAGTAGGATTTAATTTTTTTATTATTAAAGCCTTAATTATTAAAGTCAGATGCCGTGATCAGCGATGAACGCGGCACCTGAGAGGTGCAATAACGGGAAGTGGCGCAATCGCTGTTCCCTGTCATTGAATCCACAAAAATTTTACAAATTTCCGCTTTGCATATATATGTATTATAGCTAACTATAACTAGCTACAGACGTGTAATACTGGTAGCCAAAAATGCACAAAATAATGTGCTATGTAGCTACTAGCAGAGTGGAAAGAACCGGTCTCATAGCCTGAGCCTAGCTATATTCATGAACAGAATACTCCCCCCCTCCTCTCCCCACCCATGGTGATTATCAGGCTACTGTGTGCAAGCGCATACGCAGCTGTCTGTCAATCACCATACCAAGAGGCATGGAGAGGTGGAGTGAGAGCACTACTTATAAACAGAACCAGACTCAAGCTATGAGACCGCTGTATTCTTTCAGCGCTGCTAGTGGCAAAAGTGAATAAGATTATTTTATACTGTTTTTGGCTACTAGTACTACACACCAAGAGCAGCTACTAGTACACACTAGTAGCTTCCCTTGTATATTAAGCAGGCAGATCTGCTTTAATGGGCACTCTGAAAACCTGTTCAAGGATCCCCTCTCTACAGGCCAAAAAACCTATGGTAAATTCTTAAGGGATGACCAACCAGCTCATCCTGGATGGTTAAAGGGGTTGTCCAGTTTCCTATATTGATGACCAATCCTCATGATAGGTCATCAATATCAAATTAGTGGCGGTCCAACTCCCTGCACCTCTGATGCTCAGCTGTTTGAAGAGACTGGAGCACTTCTACGAGCACTGCGTTCTCTTTACTGTTTGTCGATGTCGACGGTTGCAGGTGTAATTACAGCTCCTCCGTCAACTGTAACTGCAACTGCTCCTTCCCATTCAACTGAATGGGATGAAGAAGTTGTTATTACACTGATTGCCTTTGCAATGTCAACAGAGAGCAGGTAAAAAGTGAAGAGAACGCAGTGCTTGCACAAGCTGATCAGCAGGGGTGCCAGAAGGTGGACCCCTGCAATTCTGATATTGATGACCTATACCTGAGGATATGTCATATATATACGAAACCGGACAACCTCTTTAAGAGTTTCATGATATTAGCCAGCAACAGGAAAGGGCCCAGTTTTAAGAGGTCCCCTAATTTCTGTGTAGGCCACTGAGACTGATAATTAAATATTAACGCTTTATTGTAGATATTAAAAGATCTGCTCTCATACAGGTTTGTAAGAGGAATGTTGCTGCGTATCACTAAGTATATTTTTCCAGTTTAGGTAAATCAAGCACCCACTAGGCATAGCTCATTGTTCTAACTGTATCCCACTTACTTTAATTGTCTCAGATCGGACACAGACATCAGTGTACAGTACATCTCTGTTTAGCAGTAAAAGAATGGATGCGTCTTTATTGACTGCACTGTTTCATCAGCTGCCAGGCTCACATGAATAATGCAAACCAGAACATAGTCCGTCAGCCAAGTGACAAACCTATCCCAACTAACAGGACGTGCGGAATTCTAAGTGATACTTAAATAAAGTAGCTAGCTATACTACATTTAAACACAGAGATATTTGCTGTATTAGGACGCTGATGTGACAAGAACTTATAGATGGCTCATAAGTCATAGGACAAAGCATGTTACTGTCTGATCAGGGCAACCCCTCCATGTGGTTTGTTTGTTTCCTTCAACTACTCCAAAACTATACTTACAGTAGGTTTATTTGGTTTCCTTGTGTATCCCCCTAGAGCTGGCTATAGAAAAACATTTCAACCAGTTGTCGGTAACAACCAGTTATTAACAAAACTCTGGAACTGGACGTCACCTATAGCAGTCGACTTTTTTGGGCGATAAATGTGTCTCCCAGTACTCAATTATCCCCAGTATTTACATTAGGGCCAAACTATATAACAAGTAGACAATTACATAGTTACATAGTTGTTAAGGTTGGAAAAAAAAAATTCCATCAAATACAACCTGTAATCCTGCTATATCGATCCACGGAACAAATCCCTGGATCAATGTTCATTTTCCTTTTAAAAAGGGGTTGGGCCAAAGGGAAAGGGTGCGTAGAACAAGATTTTTATACATTATCATAAGCCTCAATGTTATTTTGAATTAAAAAGTCATCTAAACTTTTTTTCAATCCATCTACTGTATTTGCTGTGACCAGCTCCTGTGGCAGGCTATTCCAGAGAATGCTTGTTTTGACTGAATTTTTTTTTCTCCAGGTGTAGGGAGTGGACCCTTCCTTTTAGAGGGGGTTTAACACAGAATAGCTTCCCTTAAAAAATTTTGTATGGTCCATTTATATATTTGTACAGGTTAATCATGTCCCCCCTTGGACTTTTTTTTTCAAGGCTAAACAAATTCAGTTCATTTAATCTTTGCTTATATCTAAGATCTTCCAGGACCTTTATCAGTTTAGTTGCTCTCCTATGTACTTTTTCTAACTCCAAGGCATCCTTTTTATGGACTGGTGCCCAGAACTGAACTGCGTGTTCCAGTTGAGGCCGCACCAATGCTTTGTATAGTGGCAATATTACATCCCTGTCTCGCGAGTCCATACCTCTTTTAATACAATGATCAGAATAACATTATAAAGCAAGTATCAATACTGGTAAGTAACAAATATACAAAAGTAGGAACTCACTGATAGATGACAGGAATGAAATGATGGTGGTAAATGAATGATGGAGGAAGGAGATGTCTAAGGCGGTAGCTAAAGGCTCGTGGGCTCTAGTGCAGGAGTTCAGCTTGGGCCCCCTTCCCTCAGGGCTTTGTGGCCAGGGGCAGGGGAGCACATAGCCTTCGTGCTGCCTGAAGCAAACATTTCCCCCCCATGTCAACCTCTTCCCTCCAGCCAGATGTGTCATTTGACCAGCATGCACTTTCTATAATACCGGTATCTTCTTATGTGGCACAAAGGTCTCTGGGCCCCTTCAGGCTCTTGGGCCCGGTAGAGACAACTACCTCTGCACCCCCTATAGCTACACCACTGGAGATGTCAGTCAGGTAATGAAGCAGACAGAAGATGATGACAGTAAGCTAATGAAGCAGACAGATGAAGATAACCAGGAACCCTGTCTGTAGCTTTCCCTGAATCTTCCCTTAGATCTATCCCTGAACACTGACCCATAGGGTTCTATTACCCTGCCTAATGTTAATGCAGGGAAAGCTGATGGAAACTGAATGCGGGAGTAACCATTGGTACCGCATTCCGTCCTTCCTCGTTCTTTTCTAGTCATTATTAACAGCACATTCTTGATTACACATGGAGATGTGCTGCCAATAATTGGGCATCTTTCACTCTGATGATTTGCATATTCATTGACTGATCAGATGCTCGATTATATGGGCTAATTATCGGGAGATAGACACTTTTTCTCTATAATTGGACTCAAATTTGTGAGGTCTAATATGGCCCTTAAACCAAAAACCAATTACACCCAAGTTCTCTTAAGATATCCCTATAGTAATACTGAAATATTGACCCCTAGCATTAAATAAGAGGGAGCTAGGACCACAACAAAACCAAATTGAGTGGAGCAGAAATGGAATCAAAGCAAATAGATTAAAACAGCAAGAACACAAGCAAACTACAAACTACAAGACAGAAAAAAGTTATGGACTATAAATAATCATAATAACTAAACTACACAGATCTGGCGCAACTAGAGAAGGAGTTATATAGAGCTTATGTTATCAATGGCAAGTACACAGCAAGGACAACAATTATTTAAAGGAAACTTGTCATCACAAAAATTACCTATTGTTTAACCACTTCCAGACTGGGCCATTTTCCCCCTTCCTGACCAGGCCTAATTTTGCAAATCTGACATGCATCACTTTATGTGGTAATAACTTTGGAACACTTTTACTTATTCCAAGGCATTCTGAGATTGTTTTCTCATGACACATTGTACTTCATCATAGTCATAAATTTGAGTCAATATATTTCACTTTTATTTATGAAAAAATCCCAAATTTACCAAAAACAGAAAGTGATACCTCTTAAAATATTCATTAATTAACATTTCCCATATGTATACTTTATGTTGGCTTCATTTTGTAAATGACATTTTATTTTTTTAGGATGTTAGAAGGCTTAGAATTTTAGAAGCAATTCTTAACATTTTTAAGAATATTTCCATTCCCACTTTTTAAGGACCAGTTCAGGTCTGAAGTCACTTTGTGGAGCTTACACAGTGAAAACCCATAAACGACCCAATTGTAGAAACTACACCCCTCAAGTTACTCAAAACTGATTTTACAAACTTTGTTAACCCTTTAGGTGTTCCACAAGAATTAAAGGAAAATGGAAATGAAATTTCTAAATTTCACTTTTTTGGCAGATTTTCCATTTTAACCATTTTTTTCTTTAACACATCGAGGGTTAACAGCCAAACAAAGTATAATATTTATTACCCTGATTCTGTGGTTTACAGAAACACTCCACTTGTGGTCGTAAACTGATGTAAGGGCACACGGCAGGGCGCAGAAGAAAATGAGCGGCGTATGGATTTTGCTGAACTGATTTTTAGATGCCATGTCCCATTTGAAGCCCCCCTGATGCACCTTACAGTAGGAACTCCCGAAAATTGACCCCATTTTGGAAACTAGGGGATAAGGTACCTGTTTTATTGGTACTATTTTGGAGTACATATGATTTTCAATTGCTCTATATTACGTTTTTTTCTACACGGTAGATCATGCACTATTTTTATAGATCAGGTTGTTAAGGACGAAATGATATCAAATATATTTACTTTCTTTTTTTGTTTGTTTCAGTTTTACATAATAAAGCATTTTTGAAAAAATAATTATGTTTTTGTGTCTCCATTTTCTCAACACCATATTTTTTTTATTTTCCAGCCAATCGTCTTGTGCAGAGGCTAGTTTTTTGAAGGAAGAGTTGATGTTTTTATTGGTACAATTTTTGGGTGCATATAATTTTTTGATCATTGATTATTACTTTATGGGGCAAGGTGACCAACAATTGGTTGTTTTACCACAGTTTTCATTTATTTATTTTTACAGCATTCACTTGAGTGGTTAATTCATGTGATGTTTGTATAGAGAAGGTTGTTACGTATGCGGCAATTTATAATATGTACTTTTTCTTATTTATTTAAGTTTTACACAATAATAGCATTTTTGAAACCAAACCATGTTTTAGTGTCTCCATAGTCAGAGAGCCATTGCTTTTTTATTTTTTGACCGATTGTCTTAGTTAGGGTCTCAATTTTTGCGGGATGAGGTGACGGTTTGATTGGTACTATTTTGGGGGGCATACGCTATTTTGATCGCTTGGTGTTGCCCATTATGTGATGTTAGATGACAAAAAATTGCTTTTTTGGCACTTTTTTTATTTTATTTTTATTACGGTGTTCATGTGAGGGGTTAGGTCATGTGATATTTTAATAGAGCTCATTGTTACGAACGTGGCAAAACCTAATATGTCTACTTTTTTTATTGATTTCCCTTTAGCACAATAATAGCATTTTTTAAACAAAAAAATGATCTTTTAATGTCTCTATGTTCTGAGAGCTATAATTTTTTTATTTTTTGAGCCATTTCCTTCTGTAGGGGCTCATTTTTTGCAGGATGAGGTGACAGTTTTATTGGTTTCATTTTGTGGGACATACACGTTTTTGATCACTTGTTGTTTCACTTTTTGTTCTATAAGATGACAAAAATGGCTTTTTATATGGTGTTTATCGGATGGGGTCAATCATGTGATATAGTTATAGAGCCGGCCATCACGGACATGACAATACTAAATATGTCTATTTTACAAAAAAAAATATTTTAGTTTTCACTATTGATTTCTCCTGACACAGTAGCCCCAGTTACAGTGGAAATACACCCCCTAAAGAGGCTGTACAGCATAATACAGCACTGTACAGCCTCAGTGCAGGGCTGATCGTAGTCTGTGAAAGACCCAACAGCTCCATCACTCTCCCGGCCCTGGCCCCTGCTCTGTATACACAGCGATCAGTGAGCGCTGTGTCTGCAGTGATTTAGAAGGCAGGGACACCTGGGAACTGTTCCTGCCTTCTCTCTGGGGTGCTCTGGTGTCACTGACAGCAGGCAACCCGCTCGGCAGCTGCACGATTAGCGTGCAGCTGCCATCTCTGAATGGACGTTCTAAAACGTATGAAAAAAGGGGGGGGCACTCTAAAACTTAACGTTTATTGTACAAAAAGAAGATAAAATTATAACCCCAATAAGACTACTAGCAGGCGACTGGGTTACAGGACGAGAGGAACCATCATGGCAGATGGACAGATCTCGCCTGCAAATATGTCGACTGAAAGCCCATAAGGGCCAATAAAGCCAAGTGGGATGGGATAAGGGTCAAACAATATCCCCTTGTGGGGTATCGGGTTAGCACGGTCTCCTGTGGTAAAAGGAGGAGGGACTGGCCCTAGATACCCCTACTTGGCCTATAAATCCCTATGCCTAAAACAGCGTCCAAACCCCGCAAGGAGCGGCGCTGTTACCGGAACCTTGTCCTGTTAAATGCACCCTAGACAACCCTCAATAGCAAGGGGTCAGGAGAAGTATACAGGGACAAGGTGTATCAGACAATGTGTGGTCTCCGCATGCTTCTCACAATACTATGTCCAATATGTAGTCCCTACGCGTTTCATCAAACGTAACTGGACAGGCCTCAGACTCATCAGGGGACAGGGCCTAAAGCATGGAAACCAAAGTTCCTCCATCGGAAATTTGAGTGTGAATGAGCGGCGTATGGCCGTTCTAAAACGTCTATTCAGAGATAGACAACCGCCATAGGACGTTTATATCCTATGAGCGGTCGTCAAGTGGTTAAATCATGTTTTTAAGGTGAACATATTTTCTTTACATTTTTGGTGATTTTCTATATATAGAAATATATATATCTCTATAAAAAAAATGTATATGATTCTGCAATTTTCTCACTGGCCACTAGGCCTAAAATACCCTAAGGGAATGTTCCCATGATGGATTTTGAAAACACACTGAAAAATATCAGCGCTGAATCCACGCATGATTTTTTTTTTTTAGCACGTTTTTTCATGCAGTTTCTGACTCGCTTTTTATGCTTTTTTTTTACGTCTTTTTTTAACCAATGGGTGTTCACTTCAATACAAAGCTGCATTTTCAGCTCAAGGTTTTTGGTGAGGATCCTAGGCAAAAAAAGCAAGTTTTTTTTATGCCTGCCATTCATTTCAGCTGGAGATTTAGCGCAGATTCTGCCCGAAGATCAGACATGCTGCTACATTTTTCCACACTTCTTTTTTCCATATGGCGAAAAAAGCAAGTGCTGCTTCCCATTAAAATGAATGGGAGACTGTTTTGAAATGTTTTTGGAGCTGATTTTGAGGCTCAAATGCTCCAGAATCAGTATCAAAAACCTCTGAGTGAAATGGCCCTCGGACTTCCTGTCTTTTGAGAGCAGCTACGTGGGCAATAGACACAACAGGAGCTTGACTTCTATGGGAGAGTTTTCTAGGCATGATAACGAGAAAGCTACTGAAAAGTTACCTGTACAGAAAAGGAAATTGTGACCTATTATTTGGCCTTGTAGCCAGTGAAAATATTGCAAAATTATATAGATTTTTTAAATATAGATACTGACATGGAAAACATTTTTAAAAAATCAACAAAAATTCTGTTAATGGATATTAGAAATATTACAATATAAAAGGCACCTATAACAGTCAGCAAAATGCAAGTCATGTGGCGTTTAGTGATTTTTTGTAATATTAATTACACCATAATCTCTTGTTTTGTTCCTTCGTTTGGAAGGCAGAACTAACATGGAGAATCTAAAGTCCAATCAAAGTGGGGAGGACACAGCAGTTGGAGAGAGAGAAGAGCCTCTATGTGTAACAGCAATGTCCCCGTTGCTCCTAGAGGCTCTTTTGCATATTTTAAAACATCATTTTTCTCAGCAATGCGGGCACATATGAACATGGGACCAACAGAGATGCCTTCAGCTGCCAACGGGCACATGTAACAGGTCAGACAGTTTCATAGGTACAAATCTGCTGAGAGATGCCCTCTAAGCCTATATGTAAATTCAAGATGAGAAATCTGACAATAGCTAACCACAAATACATCACCAATCATCACAAAAAATTACCAGCACAGGTTTCACAAACATGGACCACTAGATGAGAAAAGAAACCCAATAGAGACAAAGCCCATTCCTGCAGAACTAGGTGTGACACTGCCACAGACCTCCCAAGTGTTCCTCTTTTGGAGGGACAGACCCTCTTTTTGACCTAAGTCCCTCTGTCCCTCTTTGCTCCTTAAATGTCCCTCTTTTGGGTATTTGGGTTTCTGAGGTAGAGATTTGCATTATTACATTCCCAATATTGACCCAGAAATTGTTTCTCTGGTTCCTCTCTGTACATAAGAGCTCATCTTGTATATTATTTCATTAGTTAATGCAGTTGGAATTTTAGAAATTTCTATATTAAGATTATTTTTGCGCTATTTCGTGATAGAAAACTATTGAAGTGTATAGATATTCAGGTAACATGAATCTTTCACACAATGAACCATAAGTGTTCCTCTTTGACCCTCCAAAAAGTAAGGAGGTATGCTTCCATGTCCTTGTACCACTTTGTTCGTCTCTTTTATCTAGGGTTGATAGCGAATATTCTAATCGCACTTCGAGAATTTGCAAAAATCTAGAATATAGTGATATATATTAGTAATTGCGAATCTTCTAGTTTTTTTTTCTTCAGTACCCTCACTGCTTCTTGCTTGTGGGGCCAATGAGAAGGCTGCAATATCTTTGTCAGAGCTTAGCAACATCCCTAGCAACCAATAGGAAAGTTGCCTACCCCTTACTATATAAGAACCTCCTCAGCAGCCATTTTCTGCAGTTTTTTGCAGTTCTGAGAGAGACGGCAGTGTCATTGCTGTGCTCTGTGCTTTGCAGATCCATCTGGATCCTTTTTTAATTACATTAGATAGTTAGCTCATATATATAATACATTGTAAGCTGGGGCTCCGATCGGTTACCATGGCAGCCAGGACGCTACTGAAGTCTTGGCTGCCATGGTAAGTACTCCGCAGCAGTGTACTTACCTGCGCTGCGGCCTCCGAGCGCTCCTTCGTGACGTCACAGGTCCGGGTGGCGCATTGACCTATGCACCGCGGGGACCTGTGACGTCATGAAGGAGCACCCAGCGGCCGCAGCGCAGGTAAGTACACTGCTGCGGAGTACCATGGCAGCCAGGACTTCAGTAGCGTCCTGGCTGCCATGGTAACCTGAAAGCCTTTCGCAGACTGATCAGGATCCTGATCAGTCTTCAAATGCTTTCAGGCGATTTGCGTTCTGACGGATCCGGCGGGACGGAAGTGCCCGCCGGATCCTCAGAACGCAAGTGTGAAAGAGCCCTAAGTGGCATTTATCATATAGCGAAAGTTAATACAAGGCACTTACTAATGTATTGTGAGTGTCCATATTGCTTCCTTTGCTGGCTGGATTCATTTTTCCATCACATTATTCACGGCTCGTTTCCATGGTTACAGACCACCCTGCTATCCATCAGTGGTGGCCGTGCTTGCACAATATAGGCAAATGCACTAGCCTATGTACACTCCCATGGACCCAGCCACCAAAGAGGCTGACACTTCCTATAGTGTGCAAGCACTACCACCACGATGATGGATTTGAGAGTGGTATGTAACCATGGAAACCAGCAGTCTATAATTGTGATGGAGAAATGAATCCAACCAGCAAATGAAGCAATATGGACAATCACAATACATTAGTAAGTGCCTTGTATTAACGTTCTCTACACGATAAATGCCATTTGCTGAAGTGACACTACCCCTTTAACAATAATTTTGTCATCTGCACAAGGAGATTCTGAAAACATGACTTGTTGGGAGTACTTGAGGACTGAAAAGTTACTGTGCTTGCACCAAATTCATGAAATGGCAAACCTGAATAATATATTTGGTGTGATTGCAATGTGGTTTACAACTATATGTTTAAAAGTACACCATGGGGTTGCCCTGCATGGAAATACGACTTTTGTGCAACTTTTTAAAGTCACACATAGTAAATGAGCCATAATCCAGGATTAATCTCACTTTTATCCCTTAAACATAAACCACTTTAAAAAGCGGTGAAGTAGGATGTAGGTGGCTAAATGTTGCAGGTTTTTGAGCAAAATAAAAAGTGAACCAAAATGTTAAGCGTTTTGCCGCCAGATAAATGGCACACTGAGATTGATAAAAGTCCCCCTTGGTACAAGGATAGGTCATCAATACTTTACTCAGGGGAAAAAACCTTTAACGAGATCATGCATATGGAATATCTGACTACTGGAAGAAAAATTCTTCCATAATCAATAAAAATTGTTTACCCTTTCTGCCAACTATGCCCAGTTTGTGGATGCCCAGGTCTGACTGTTCTGACATTGCAGCTAATCATTTGCCTTATGTCAGGGATGCTCAACCTGCGTCCCTCTAGCTGTTGTAAAACTATAACTCCCACCATGCCCTGCTGCAGGCTGATAGCTGTAGGCTGTACAGGCATGCTGGGAGTTGTAGTTTTGCAACAGCTGGAGGGCTGCAGGTTGGGCATCCCTGCCTTATGTCAAACATCTTATTACCCTCCTCCCTTTAAAGAGAATGTGTAATCAGAAAGGTACCTATTGTTTATACAGATTTTATGTTAAACATATTTTTAGAATTTTTGGTGAGGGGTTTTTTCTGTCACTATCTATATTTCCAAAATTGTGCATAATCCTGCAGTTTTCACACTAGCCACAAGGCTTAAAATATGTTAAGACTAACTGTTTTTTGAGAGCAGCTACATGGGTTATAGACACAATGGACCCATTGACTTCTATGGGAGAGGTTTCAAGGCATGCTCTGTGCGCTGTGCAGAGTCCAGGAGGGAGTAGATAAGCTGTGATATCACATACTGTATTGTGCATGGTGGATTCTGTGTTATCCATATAGAGATGTTACTTGTCATTGTAATCCTGCAAGTGGTAATAACGGTAATAGCGACTGAAAAGTTACCTGTACAGAACAGGAAATCATGACATATCATTAGGCCAGTCTGAAAATTGCAGGATTATATACTTTTTTTTAAATACAGATAGTGACAATAAAGAAATAGAAAAAAAGACCAAAAATTCTAAATATATATATTTAACATAAAAAAATGATTTAAACAATAGATCATTTTCTGCTGACACATTCTCTTTAATATGCTTTCTCCTTTCTCTCTTATTCCATTACCCTATTCCTTTCTTTTCCCATCCCCTTATTTTCCCTAGCATTCTTAGCTATATCGCAGTAGTGGTTTTACCTAGTTATTAGCAAATTAGCAAATATCTCTGTACACTGTATTCTGGTGTTATATTTATATCGCTGTCTCCGTGTATATTCTTTTTTTTCTTAATATTTAGCAATATATTGGGGGCGATTTATCAAAAGTGGTGGAAGGGAAAACTGGCTCAGTTGCCCATAGCAACCAATCAGATTCCACCTTTCATTGTTCAGAGCCACTTTGGAAAATGAATGGATCAATCTGATTGATTGATCAACTAAGGCCCGTTTCACACGGGCGAGTTTTCCGCGCGGGTGCAATGCGTGAGGAGGACGCATTGCACCCGCACTGAATCCGGACCCATTCATTTCTATGGGGCTGTGCACATGAGCGGTGATTTTCACGCATCACTTCTGCGTTGCGTGAAAATCGCAGCATGCTCCAGTTTCAGCGTTTTACACGGAACGCAGGCCCCATAGAAGTGAATGGGGCTGCGGGAAAATCGCAAGCATCCGCAATCATGTGCGGATGCGTTGCGATTTTCCCGCATGGTTGCTAGGATACGATCGGGATGGGGACCCGATCGTTATTATTTTCCTTTATAACATAGTTATAAGGAAAATAATCGCATTCAAATTACAGAATGCAATGTGCCTCGGGCTTTAAAGGGTTAAAAATAATAAGAGTGAACTTACCTTCTCCCATTGTACGCAGAGCCCCAGAATGTCTTCTCTCTGATAGTTTTGTTGCTTGAGGACCTGTGGTGACGTCACAGGGTCACATGGTCCAATCATAGAAGCATTTGAGTGGACCATGTGACCCATGTGATCCTGTGACATCACGGCAGGTCCTAGGACCTGCCGTGATGTCACAGGATCACATGGGTCACATGGTCCACTCAAATGCTTCTATGATTGGACCATGTGACCCTGTGACGTCACCACAGGTCCTCAAGCAACAAAACTATCAAGAGAGAAGACATTCTGGGGCTCTGCGCGTACAATGGGAGAAGGTAAGTTCACTCTTTATTATTTTTAACCCTTTAAAGCCCGGGGCACATTGCATTCTGTAATTTGAATGCGATTATTTTCCCTTATAACTATGTTATAAAGGAAAATAATTACACATAAAGAATACTCATCCCGAAACCAGACTTCAGTGATGAAGTCTGACTTCGGGTCTGGGTACCAAGCATGCGGATTTTTTCACGCGCGTGCTCAACGCACTACAAACGTTAGCACACGCGCGGAAAAATCGCAGCGATTCCCGCAACGCACCCGCATCTTATCCGGGCGTCAAACATGACGCCCGTGTGCAAGAGGCCTAAGCCAGTTTTCCTTTACACCACTTTTGAGAAATCTCCCCGGTTGTCTTCACTACAGGAATGATTATATCCTATAACCATGTTATTTCCCTACTTTGAAAAAAAAAAGTCTGTAAACCAATAAAAACCTTAAAGCAAAAAAAAAAAAGCAAAAGGCAATTGCACTTAACAACGACGTCACACTGCCGGTTACCTCTCTGATGAGCCAGGTCTGTTCCACCGGTGAAATGTATAGGACCTAGGGCATTTAGCATGCAGAGTTCTATGGAGAGAGTAGGGACTAGGTTCCAGGGCTGGTCTAGTGGTCTCGGGGGGATTGCCCCACTGTTGTCCGGTTTAGGGCTTAGCAGTTAGAAACTGTACATCAGTAATGAATGTAGGGATAAATAGGATATGGATATACCCACATTCTGCTGACCCCAGACCTGAACTATCAAATAAGTCAGAACAGCTCCTTTTTATCATCTATCAGATTTTTAAGGTATATCAAATAAAATATTCTGATGGGCCATCATCCATCTATGTGATTCAACTTTTTTTAACTAATTTAATTGCATTAGAAATGGACTTTTTGATTGGCTCTAACTTCAGCTCCAAGTTGGACCTTCTGCTGGACCTTGGGGGCCCTGGTATGTAGTACATTGTTGGATCAGAGCCTCAACACCGGGATCCTCTGGTACTATGGTGGGCCAGTCTAACACCACATCCAGCATAACTACTGATGCCAGAAATGATCACATGGAAAATAATTAAATCAATTTTGTCATCAGTTTCCCACTAGCGGTTTCCCTACAACACTAGAGAAAAAAAACATATATAGAAATGGATCCTAAACCATTTTAAATTGCCATTTTTGAATGCGAATCAAATCAGCTCCACAATGTACTAGTGTAGAAAAAAAATAAACAAAAAGGGAACAATAATATTTAGCAATTTGACAAATTTATGATTTCCTTGTATGAATGACCAGTCTAATTCCTGCTCACTTTGTGCATTCAGCAGCTATCATTGCCATTACTTAGAAGCATACAAATCTTAATGACAATTCTTAACTTGGAAATGGGTCTTAAGATTTGTACTAATTATTGGATGTTTATGTTTAGTCGCCGGCATTTGACCTCTGCACAAGCACAGCGTCAGGTGAACAGGTCCCATAGTGCACGCTTTCTGATAGATTCCCTGTTAATTTATCTGGGAGTTGGGATTGTGGATATTGAAAGATTAACAGGCTGATGAAGGAGCTGCCTTCAGCTTGGTCTTTAATGGTAAGCGGTGATGAAGAACACATGTGCTATTAAATCTCCTGCAAAACCTACTGTTTACCAAGATCTATAGATGTCAATATCTTTCACCAAGTGACTGAGGAAAGGGGGCACATGAACTGGACAGGGTTAGGGTTAAGTCCCACCTCTAATGTAATGTTTCCTGCAAAGTGTCTTTTACTGACAGAAATAATTCAATCTCGTCAATCAATCTGCTAATACAGAGATGAAGCCAATTCAACCAATCCATATGTTTGGATGCAATTCTTGTCCGGCATCTATTTCATCTGTTCCTAGAAGCACTTTTATGTGTTATGACAGTCCATGTTACAATCATAGTGATGAGTGGCGATATTTCGTGAATATTTTGTAGAATATTTGTCATATATTCGCGAATTTGCGGTTCTTTTCTTGATTGCGAAAATCGGCAATGTAATATGCGCGTAATGTGCAGTGCATGCAATATAGGCGCAGGTCACTATAGGTACATCTTTCAGGCTGCTAGAAGTTTCCTGAAACTGGAGAAAATGGTTGGCACGGCAGAACATTACAATAGCATTATATGCAGATAGAGTGCTCTGATATATTCGCGATTGCGCAAATCGGCAATTAGCAATGCGAATATTTTTGCGCAATACGTGCAACTTCACATTTTAGCAGGTCTGACTACATATTAGTGATTGGTGCATTACGTATTGTTGTGAACTTGTGACATCACAGCACTATGTCTGTAGCATGTATGTATGGACACACTACCTAACACCCTGCACTGGAACCTATCAGCTACACTATATCACAATCTAACCTACACTGACTGATCTCTCACTAACTATCTGTATTATATATATAAGCTATCTAACTATCTAATGTAATGAGTGGAAAACACAGAGCACAGCAATGACACTGCTGTCTCTCTCAGAACTGTAATAAACTGTAGAAAATGGCTGCTGGGGAGGTTCTTATATAGTAAGGGGTAGGCAACTTTCCAATTGGTTGCTAGGGATGTTGCTAAGCTCAGACAAAGGCATGCACACGACAGTATTTTCTTTCCGTTTCCGTTCTGTTTTTTTTGCGGACCGTATGCGGAACCATTCACTTAAATGGGGCTGGAGAAAATACTGAAGGTACATCGTGTGCATTCCGTTTCCGCATTTCCGTATGTCCGTTCCGCAAAAAAAGTAGTGCATGTCCTATTATTGTCCGCAAATCACTGTCTGAGGCCCCATTCAAGTCAATGGGTCCTCAAAAAATACGGAACGCACAAGGAACACATCTGTATGTCATCCATATTTCATCCGTATTTTGCGGATCCATACTGTAGAAATGCTATGCCCAGCACATATTGCTCATGTGTTTGGTGATTAATAAGTTACTGTTTCAGTATACGATCCGCAAAAAATGGATTAAATACGGAAACAATACTGATATGTTTTGTGCAATAACGGAATGGAAGAGGACTTTAATTAGAGGGAAAAAAACCTCAGATACTGAACAACAGATCCATAAAAAACAGACCGCAAAACAGCAACGGTCGTGTGCATGAGCATTGGGCTGGGCTGTAAGTTTTCACTACCCTCGGCTCATGCGCAATTGGCCGTGAGTTTTCCCTACCCTAGGCGCGTTCACAGTTAGCCGCTCTCGCCTGCGCCGACTCCTACTCAGCCACTCAGTAAGCGAGCGGCGTGACACACCTCCTTCCACACCCGCAAACGTCACTTCCGTTGCGGCTGCATCAGACCCGGAAATGACGAGGGTATGGAAAGTTCACGGGTAGGGAAAAATAACGGAACACCGGCACTGAGCCACATGGTCACAAACCTTGCTACAAAAATCACGTGTATTGTACAACAAATTGGTGTTTTTATTACGTTTATCTCGGCTCAGTCAAGATCTTTCAGGATGTATTGAGCACAGGAGACAGAAACTGTACGTTAAGTCTTTGGTTCTTAAAATGTAAATAGAACCCGCTCCAAAAAAATGACATCATGTTATTCATCAGCTGGCCATCGGTTTACAGTAGATTAGTTGCACAAAAGTAGAAAAATAATCTTTTATCTTCACATCTTATAACATACTTCATAAATATAAACTAGTCACCAAACCATCGGTTCTAAAAGGGAAGTATTTCACCTGTTCCCTAAAGGGGTTTTGTCACTTTATCAAATGGCATTTATCATGTAGAGAAAGTTAATATAAGGCACTTACTAATGTATTGTGATTGCCTCCTTTGCTGGTTTGATTACTTTTTCCATCACATTATCCACTGCTCATTTCCAAGGAATATGGCCACCGCTGCAGTGCAGATATGAGGAGCCCTGGGGTGGGAGTTTCTGCGCATGCGTGCCTATATGATTTTGCACTGTTCCAACCACCAGAGAGGCCGACGCTTTTCCTATAGTCTGCAATCATGGCCACCACGGGTGTTCGTAACCTCTGGATTTGAGCAAAGTATAATGTGATGGAAAAATGAATCTAGCCAGCAAAGGAGGCAATATGGAGAATCACAATACATTAGTAAGTGCCTTGTATTAACTTTCTCTACATGATGAATGCCATTTGCTGAAGTGAGACTACCCCTTTAAGTGGAGCCAGGTCAGCTTATTTAAATATAAGTTTACCTTTGTAACATGTATGAAGTTTTAAATTTTATCGAGGTAGAAAAAATGACACATGAAAGTCCATGAAATCCCACCATAATATTTTATTAATAAATTAATAATTAATTATTTTATCAATTTAAAGATGAAAATGATATACAGGAACATGTTAAGAATTTTTTTATGGTTTTCATATACTGTATCTACTGACAATTAGTTAAATCTATATGATTATTATTATTATTATTGTTGTTGTTGTTATTATTATTATTTTGAGACATTTTTATGCAGCTTTTTTAAATTTAAAGCCATTATGTAATTTCTATCTGTTAAAGTTAACTTTCCCAAAAATTAGCTATGCAGCTGACTTACCTGCTATGGGGAACTCTTAAACCATGCTAATAGTGTGCTTTCTCCACTTCAGATGTTATTACTGCAACTATAAGAGCAATAGATCTGGTTATATATATGGAAGTGGAATTATAACAATAACTTATCAAATATAATTATATAACAATATCAAGTGTTACAGTCAGTCTCATACAATGAGGGCAATGCAGTTAGAGGATCACCATAACATAAATGTCAATCTGTGCTCTGATGCCATGAACCTTGTGTGCAGATGATTACAGTATATTCCTGCACAATGCAACTGTAGGCAGGGTTATGTAACAGCTGATAATAGCCCCTGAGTAGTGGCAGATCATTAGAAAGTAACACTGTACATTGTGCATGGTGGAATGATGATTAGCAGGCAGTGGCTAATGAGGAGCCTGTGTTAATTGCTGCCTGTAGCTGATGGACAGATAAACCATTAGAATTCCCTGTAATGGGACATGCCCCTGAATTCATTTGTGACTGAACTTTGTGTGAACCTGAGATTAAACAGGGGTAGCCAGCTAAACATTTTGTTGTAGATTCCTTTTCAACAAACCTTTTAGACTAAAGCAAATATTGATCAGTTTCAATCTGAATCTGAATACCCCAGAGGAAGACATGAAGTGTCTGTATTGCTTCAAAAGTAACTAGGAAATATGAGAATATACAGATATGAACATAGAATTATATACACTATGTATATTGTAATATATATATATATATATATATATATATATATATATATACTCTTGTATTATACCGTCAGTAATATCTCCAAATAAACTAGACTGCACAGAAGGATAGTAGGTGATAAGGTATTTTTTAATTGACATAGACTTAATATTTTTGCTGTCAATATTTAAAATATTTAATTGTTAAATATTATAGTTTTCTACATAAACAAATAAATAATGTTAGTATTTCCTGGTTTGCTTGCTTTTTTTGTTTTGTTTTTTTAACATTACATTATGTAAATATTTTTGTGGAAACGAATAATAATAATAAAAAAAGATTGTGTCCACGATTTCTGAGGTTGATGACAATTATTATCAATGTTATGCATCACTAGTTGAAATTCACTGATGATCATAAAAGTTCTGCCACAATCCTTGGGGGGGATTTGTCCTGACAATTTCGAAGTCCATTCAATGCTACTTAACGTGGATTGACCCAATCTCTCTAGGAAATCCGTTATGTCATACAATGTTCGTCCTTTCTGTGACCTCTCCCTTTGTGATGTGTTGTGTTTTTTCCCATGTTCTTCTTCTGGACTTACAAGGTAAAGTCTTGCCATCATTACCATGCACTGAATAGCTCCTTGCAGGTTAAATTATAGCTTCCTTTGAAGTTAGCTTCTGCCTCCTGAGCAGCACAAGTGTCCCCTTTAGATATGATTTCAGATAGGGGGAACCGGTTTCTTCATATGGTAATGATAGTTAACACATTAAAGTACAGTAAGTAAGAATAAAGACATCTGCATTACCTAGACTCTAACTGCTAACAAAGAGACTGTGAAGAAGAAACAAGGAGCTGCACTCAGGTTTCCTTTGAAGTTAGCAGCAGCTTCTGCAAGTTTCCTTATTTCCTAGAAGAATCCGACCGGTTTCACAAACTTTCACTTAAAGAGAGTCTCAATTTCCCACTGTAACTGTGCACACGTTAAATAGTATTAATTCAATTTATGGAACTGAATAGATATCAATTGGTTATAAAAAGTCAGCAGAAATACCCTTTGAGTGAAGAACCCATGTGAGAACTTAGCTTGAAATGGTTTGATGTGAGGAAAGACTGGCTGAAGACAAGCTGTACATTTTTGTCAGTCTTCTCTGTTTACACATGTCAGACTTCAAGTGAAGGTGAAAAGTTCACCAGTTCTTGACCCAAGATGTTCCCCTAAGGTGTCACTTGAAAAGAATCTGTGCAAATAGGAACTTTCTGCAACCTCCTCTTTAGTTTATAGATGGTGGCTTGCTACAATGTTCCTGCTATAAAAGACAAAACTGAAGTAGTTCTGAGATAATCGGAAGAATGAGACAGAATTATGGCACTTTAAAAAGTTTATTCGTTCTTAGCACCCCTCATTGCATACCCTGTCCCCCCGAATATTACACAGGTCCATTGACCATCATATCCCAGATCGAAATCTATTTAATCACAACTGATAAAACTCAGTGTAGATGGAAAAGAGCCGATCATTCTTCATCGTGCACAGACTCATCCAGGGATCGCATCATATACATAGTATTTGCCAAAGACAATATACAGGAATGAAATCCGGGAGGAAAGAATGATTCAGAAAGCAAATACATGTACAGACACAAGTCAGGGAAACCTGGGGGAAGAATTACATGGTTAATGGTTTTATTGTGTGCCCTCATTTACCTGATAATCCCCCCAGTGACAAAAATTCATCATTATTAATAATTAGACTTGATACAAAAAAAAAGTTTCTCCAAGATAAATCTCTGCAGGAAATATTTACAATCTGACACATAAACCAGAAAACACATTTAAATTAATAAGTCTTTCCGCTTTGTAAACTTCTTTGGTTTCTCTATAGTGCATTACTTTTTTTTAACAAGAGGTTCTGGTACCCAGATTGGCACCAAGCAGGTAGACAGACAGGTATCTCCAGTGACCGGACCAGGGGCTCATACCTGGTCAATACCGACCATAGAGTCGTCTTTGGTTCATTGGCTCCAATGCCAAATGTTTCTTTTTGTGCAAACAAAACACTGATGCCAACTGGCATTTCACAGATATAGAACCAGGCTTGAGAAGTCTTTGGGGGGGTTAGTTGGAGGAATTGAGGTGGTCTGAGGTAGAAGAAGCAGGAGATGGGGCACAGGGTGAGGAACTGGATTTGTCTGACATCTCCTCTGACTTCTCATCACTTCCAGTGCTGGCTGAGGGGGATATGGGCAGGAGACCCTCTTTCTCCCTCTTCTTCTGTTTCATCCTTCTGTTCTGAAACCAGATTTTCACCTGGGTTTCATTAAGCTGTAAGGCAGCTGCTATCTCCACCCTTCGGGCTCTGGTCAGATACTTGTTGAAATGAAATTCCTTCTCCAGTTCTGTCAGCTGCTTGGTGGTAAAGTTGGTCCTGACTGTGTTGGGTTGGCCTGCATATCCATATTCTCCAGCTTTACCTGGAATACACAAGCACAGATTAGTTGGGGAGAAATAATTAAAAAGAATTAATAAATTGACCTCTCATGGGCCACTGTGAGTCTATGGTTTAGGTAAGTCCATACAGCACTTTCATACAAGTAGTGGTTGGTGTCTACAAGAGGAATTAGATACAAAACCAAAGTCTGGGCCAACAGGGCAGTAGGAGTACCAGCACATGTGTGCCCAGTGGAGCAACTTACCTGTCTTAGGGGGGTTCCTCTTAACTTTCATCCAGTCAAAGGTCTGTGTTGGAGGAGACACCTCAGCAGAAGGTGATCGGCACCCTTCTTGGTGGCTGAGGTGGAGGCTGCTGACGTTATTGGTGTAGCCTGCCATGGACAGGTTCTGCTGCTCTGGTCCATAGGGGTGGTGGAGGTAGTGACCTGACCCGGTGCCGTCCACATAGCTCTGGTGCTGGACCACAGTGGATGTGATGTTGCCAGTGTACACGGCGCTGGGGAAGCCTGCACTGACATCTGCCTCCTGATTGATGGGGAAGTGGGTATAGCTGGCACTGAAGTTCTGGATGCCATAGCCTGCGGCACAGCTGGGGTGGGAGTAGGGCACGGCCAGGTTGCTGTGGCTCTGGAAGGCTCCAGGCTGGTGAGGATGATGATGAGGACTTATCGGGACCCCTCTGCCGACCAGAAAGCGATCATCGCTGTTGCAGTTGTTGGCACTGACTGCGCACGACTGGAAAGTTGTAAGTCCATGGTCGGGGTGGAAGGCTCGGGGCTCTCCGCTCATCAGGCCGGGGTAGTCCAGGAACGAGCTCATTCTGGCATAGTCCATCTGTCACTGACTGATGGTGTCTGTCCAGTCCACGGTGAATGTGCCAACTTTCTCACTTCCTCCATAGGGCAGCAGCAGAACGGGAGATGAATGTGCAGGCAAGTTGCGTCACGTGACGGCGCCAGCCAATAGCAGCGCGGCCTGATAAAGTTTCACCGCACAGCCCGGTGATGGATCGCTCTATCGCAGGCATTTAAATGGCAGGGGCTGATCTATCGCATTGTGCAACGCAGCGGGCACCGGGCAGAGATCAGCGTCCACATCAGCCAGAGATCAGCGTCCACACATAGGACCGGAGATCAGCGTCCACACATAGGACCGGAGATCAGCGTCCACACATAGGTCCGGAGATCAGCGTCCACACACTGGCCGGAGATCAGCGTCCACACATAGGTCCGGAGATCAGCGTCGTTTGGAGATAAGCGTCCACACACAGCACATACACAGGTCCGGAGATCAGCGTCCATACACAGCACATACACAGGTCCGGAGATCAGCGTCACACACAGCACACACCGATCAGGAGGGCACAGTTCACACACACCGGCCAGACTACATGGAGCCCGCAGAGACTGCACAGGTAGGTGACAGTGCTGTGTGTATCTTGTCTCATGTCTGTTACTGTATCATTATACACCTTTGAGGATTGCTGAAATGGTGGCTGGTTCAGTGCATCAGGGGTATACAGTATTCACCTCCATGTCCATACCGCAGGCTGCAATATGCATGTGACTGAATGTGAATGGGTGCTTAGAGCACATTGACATGTGGGCAGTACACTCCTGCAGACTGAATGTGTCTCTCCTCTGCATGACCCTTTACATCAGAGCCCCTCTCCCTCCTGCCTTCCCATGGGCTGCACTGCCTCTGCTTCTACTGCCACCAGGGTAATATATTGTTTGTACCACACCTCAGCCAAGGGGACGTTATTCTCCTTCCGTAGAGCAAATTCACACATTGCTGGTTTGTTGCAGGAAACGTGTCAGAATAGAGCTGCTTCTGCAGCAAGCACATCAGCCCCATGGTTTTCTGCAGACCCCATACAGAAATGTCTGCAACAAAACTGGGTGTGAATTCGCCCTTATTATATTTATGCTGACATAATAATGATTAGTTAATGAATCTATAAAATTGGAGGCCTTTGGCACAAGACCCTGGAATAACCCAAATTAAAGGGGACCTGTCACTATGAAATGCAATGCAGTCTGCAGGTAGCAGGTTCTGAGCAGATTGATGGATATTTTTAGTAAATGATTTAGCAGCATAACCTGTCATTTATACATTTAAACATTTGATTTTTGTGAACTTAAAGGGGTTTTCAGGTAAAAATTAATTTATAACATGTTCCTGCAGCATGGCCCCTGAAACAGAAGGTTTATACTTGCCTCCCCACGTTGCTCCAGTGGACCACGCTGCCTCTGCTCTCTCCGTCTCTCAGTGACTGACAGCTATCTCCGTATACACACTTACACAGCGAATGGTATCAATCACTGATAACACCTCCCTGTGTACAGGTATCAGTGACTGACAGCTATCTTTGTATACACTTATACAGAGAGTGCTATCTATCACTGACAACCCCTCCCCCGTGTACAGATATCAGTGACTGACAGCTATCTCTGTATACACACTTATACAGAGAGTGTTATCTATCACTGACAACCCCTCCCCCGTGTACAGATATCAGTGACTGACAGCTATCTCTGTATACACACTTATACAGAGAGTGTTATCTATTACTGATAACACCTCCCTGTGTACAGGTATCAGTGACTGACAGCTATCTCTGTATACACACTTATACAGAGAGTGTTATCTATTACTGATAACACCTCCCTGTGTACAGGTATCAGTGACTGACAGCTATCTCCATATACACACATACACAGCGAATGGTATCAATCACTGATAACACCTCCCTGTGTACAGGTATCAGTGACTGACAGCTATCTCTGTATACACACTTACACAGCGAATGGTATCAATCACTGATAACACCTCCCTGTGTACAGGTATCAGTGACTGACAGCTATCTCTGTATACACACTTACACAGCGAATGGTATCAATCACTGATAACACCTCCCTGTGTACAGATATCAGTGACTGACAGCTATCTCTGTATACACACTTACACAGAGAGTGCTATCTATCACTGACAACCCCTTTCCTATGTACAGGTATCAGTGACTGACAGCTATCTCCGTATACACAATTACACAGAGAATGCTATCTATCACTGACAACCCCTCCCCCGTGTACAGGTATCAGTGACTGACAGCCATCTCTGTATACACACTTACACAGAGAATGCTATATATCACTGACAACCCCTCCCCCGTGTACAATGAAATCAGAAATAGCAGAGATATAAATTGATAAATTACAAATTTTACTGAATCTTCTCCTGCAGAACTATATCAGCTCCTCCAGCCATCACTCCGCAGCCTATGCCACTCTTCCAAAAAGGGGGTGTGGCGAGGGTGGGGGCAGGAGCCCCACCACATTTATCATCTTCTACTCCTTTTCATAAATAAGGTGCAGCATGCGGCACTGCGCCTGGTTATCATACCTAAGTGGATTAATGTGACCCGAAATCTTGTTATGGTGTTCCTGACATCTCCACACCTCCCATCACATTATTTGAATAGGCCATTTCATATGATGCAGATATGTCATTATTTGATATTCATATTAGTAAGACAAAGCCAGGAGTAGGTCATAAACACAGAAAAAAGTGTAGAAAAATGCAATGGAAACATTATTTATTTATTTTTTAATTTTTATTTATTTGTATGCATTCTAGGTTTTGGTGTAAATATGGATGCAAATCAGTAACTGACCGGTTCCAAACAATCAGCGTCATGTTTGCAGATCTCAAATTAATTTCTATGGGATCCATATATATAAAAAATGCATTTTAGAGTCTGCGCATACTTGTGGGGTTTTTTCTTATACTTTTACTTTTTTGCTCAAGTATAACAAGTGAGATCTGACATAGAATTTGTTCCTGTACTGCTGATCATGACAGATTCTATCCATTTCTATAGGAGAAGCTGCTACAAAAGTGCATCAGATGCGTTGTTAAAAGGGGTAGATTTTCATAATACCAAGGAAATAACTTTAAAACAATTTCTATATAGAAAGGGTCACGTGTAAATCCTATGCTGAGTTGCTCTATAGGTCCCTGACTGTCTTCACTGCACTTTCAGTCTCCATTTGTAAACCTTCTGGATGGACAATGCAGTGACACGTGCACTGCTGCAGGCAATGACTGTCCTTAGCAGTGACGTGTCCCCAAATAACCTTGTGCTGCTTGGGGACACGTCACCTGGAACTGAATGGCAGGGAGCAGGTAAGTTAAGGTATAGTTCTCTAGTTCTCTTCACAGGTCCTGCTGGGTGAGAAAGAATAAAAAAAAAATATATATATAGTGGACAACCCCTATGATTTAAAAAGCATGAAAAAAATGCTCTTAAAGGAAATCTGTCACCAGAATCATCACCATCAAACTAAAACAATTGCCTTGCAGCACTTACTACCTCCTTTCCAGATGTGCTTTTCTTTCCTTGCTGCTTGGTTTCTATCTTGAAAAAATCCACTTTATTCCTTATGCAAATGAGCCAGGAAGGTGCCCAGAGGGGCGTTATTTTTGTTCAAGGGTGCCCAGTAACGCCCCCATTGAGTGCCCAGGCCCGCCCTCCAGCAGAGCGCAAGCACGCCTCTCCTTGGCTCATACTCTACGCCCCCAGCAGTGCTGCTGTTCACACACACACACACTATTTTAGTAACAGCAGATGACACTGCCCACCCTTGCTTTCAACGTCGCTAACAAATCTAGCCACACTTCTTCTCCTTCTCTTCCTGAAGAGGATGAAACTGTCGCTGGGCTCGGCGCATGCTCAGTGAAACAAAAAAAAATACACATTGGTATGCACAGCAGCTGTAGGCACTAATTTGTTTAATTTTTTTTTAAGTGTCTTTTTTTGTTATTTTGGATGGAGCAATAAAAATAGTGGATTATAGTATTGAAATGTATAAGTTTATACAACATATCTAATCAGAAACTTGTAGAGGCATAACTATAGGGGATATACAGGTAGAGGCAGCACCTGGACCTTGGTACCTAAAGGGATCCAAAGGCACCACTGACAGATAAGACATCAGTTTTACAAATAGCACATTGTAGGTGGTGGACACACAGATTTTGATTCGGTACCAAGGAGCTTCAAGTTATATTTCTGAACATATTTGAATATAATAAATATGAAACAGAAAACAAGCAGAAAAGACTGCACCGCAAAAGTAAATTTAAAAATCCATAACTTTATTTCACATTGTATGTACACCAAATAAACATAATCTTTACATAAAAACATTTTAATTCACATGAAGAAAAGTTTTTACATGTCCCTGACCATAGTATGGTCAGAGGACCTCCTACTTGTCAATAGCAATAGCTTGTCAAAAATGCATTTATTGCAAAGACAGTATAAAGTATACCAAACATGTATAAGCATAAACATCAGACCAAAATAAAAAAAATTAAAAAAAGCTAAAATAAATACCTACAATTTTAACACTCATCCGCCCTTTATCTAGGGGAATAGTAACAACCATTTGCCAATGTATTCATACATCTCCAGGAGGAATAACAGAAATGACAGTGCAGAGTTATGAAAAAAGAAGTTTTATTATTTCACGTGGAATATAAGCAGGCAGAATGTTATGGAGCAGGAGGAATTGCAACTTATAAAATTTTATCTCTGCTCTTTCTGATCTCAGCTGTATAGAGGGGCCGTCTTCTCAGTGATTGATAGCATTTTCTGTTCGGCCGCAGTGATTTTGTTTTTTTACTGACCCCTGGAAGAAGATGCTTTGGAAATTCTTTTTCAGCCTAGCTGTGTATGTGGAATATGGATGACACACTGAGGACAAAGAACAGACCCTTCACAGACATTGTCAGAGGTCTTCGATGCATGGGCACCAGCCGTGTGCACTCCTGGTGCAGATGCGAACCCATTGACTTGAATGGGTCCACGATCGACAAGGTATGGCCAAAGATAGAACATGTTCTATCTTTTTGTGGTGTGGTTCATAGTGCTTCAGTGGGCTTCCGATTTGTGCCTCCACACCACAAAAGATAGATGATGTCGTATCTTGCAGATTGCGAACCCATTCAAGTCAGTGGGTCCGCATCTGCACCACAAAGTGTACGCGGCCAGTGCCCATATATTGCGGAACGGCCGCTTACGGTACTGAGCCCTTATGCTCGTGTGCATGAGTCTATAGACTTGTGAAAGAGCCCTAAAGCCCCGTTCACACTGTGTCTTTTCACACCAGAAATTTGGCACAGATTCTGTGCTAAAAAACCGCCAGCAGTCATGCAGTATCCACCTATATCCTTTCTTGGCACGGTCACGGTTGTAAACCGGCGGCCCCATATATGACTACGAGGCATCCCTTTGGAAACTATGCACGGTGGATTATTTCCTCCCCCCCCCCCATCCAGCCTTTCCTTAGAGAGGAACTGAGCCGGACTGCCAAATATATGTGAAGCTGGCCTTAGGGTGAATTCACACAAACGTATTTTCAGTCCGCGTATTATCTGCTTTTTTTTTGGAGATTGTACGAGACCCATTCATTTCTATAGGGCAGAACCGCACGTCCTTGTCTTGTCTGTTTTGCAAACAAGAATAAGCATTTTTTTCAATGGGTCCCCCAAAAAAAGAGCAGGACACACATGGACCACATCCTTATTTTGCTGTTCTGTGATTTGGCAGACCGCAAAATGGATACGGTCGTGTAAATGCACTCTTATGTGTATGGGCTCCTTGAACTTGTTGTCCAGCTTTCGTGGCATTTCTGCCTACCCTTCCCCCACACTTCTCACCAGACCTGGGAAGGGAAGCTTAGTTACCTGCTCCCCACCACTTGGTTCCATCTCCTTCTGTCCACCGCTGTGTTCTCAGCGCTCTGGTTCCCACTTGTTAATTTCTGTAGCGGATGAGGGCTCACATGTTCCACTGCAGCCAATGACTGGCCGCAGCGGTGCCGTGCCGTGCAATGCTGCAGTTTAAAGCATAGTAGTTAATTCAGCATCAAGTTAAGTCCCTGATGAGATAGGAAGTGGATTTCAGGCAATTCAGGCTCTCTCATACAAAGCATCTAAGCCACAGTTTACATAACTGTGCCCCAATGAAACAGCCTTTATAAATATCCAAAAAATGATGTTCAAGTTTTATTTCAGAACAAATACATTATTTTGTACCCATTTTTAGGGCTCATGCACACGACCGTATTTTGTTTCCTTGTCCATTCAGGGTTTTTTTGCTGATAGGATGCAGACCCATTCATTTCAACGGGTCCACAAAAAATGCGAACAGCACACCATGTGCTGTCCGCATCAGTATGTCCGTTCCGTAGCTATATATGAATTTTAAAAAGAAATTGAACATTACATTTTGGCATAATTTATGCCAAAATCTAGCAAACGTGTGAGCACCGACCGTGGGGCAGCCGCAGCGGATTGTGGACCCATTCACTTGAATGGGTCTGCGATGTATCCGTTGCGCAAAAAGATAGGACGTGTTCTATCTTTTTGCGGGACGGAAGCACGGAACGCCACTGAAGCACTCCGTAGTGCTTTCGTAGTGTTCTGTTCTGTCATTCCGTTCCGCATCTCCAGATTTGCGGACGAATTGAAATGTTCGGGTACGCATCCGTGATGCGGTTGGCCACGGATTGGTGCCTGTGTATTGTGGATCCGCAAGTGCGGACCGCAATACGGGTACGGGCCTAAGAGTACGGCGATGTGTCACACAACACAAAATGATATGGCTACATGATGATATTTGGCACGCGGCATTTCATATAATGTATTTCAATGGTGTCGCAATGTGACATGCTGCCTGTCAGTTTTTCATGGCCATTTTGCGTCCGTGTGCATCCATCTGGCCGTCTATCCATTTCAACTTCTGTTTTACATCCATTTTTAACCTCCCCCTCCCCCAACTCCTGCATTGCCCTCAGTATATATAATGACCCCACAGTGCGCTCAGTATATATAATCCCCCCCCCATAGTGCCCCCAGTATAAATTATGCCCACTTTATGCCTCCAGTATCTTTAATGGCCCTTTAGTGCTAACAACAAAACATTCTCACTTCACCACAGGCACCAGCACCTGGAACTGAATGCTTTTGTAATTACATGTAATTAAAAATTTTGCCTAACCACTAAGTTATTTAATAAAATGTATCTTTATGGCGCCACCTGATGTTTTTTTTTTTTCTTAGTTCTTTGACCTGCTCACTAAGATGGCCGCACATGTTCAGTTTTATCCTTCAGCTGCCTCCTGAGCTGTGATAGGGACAGCATGGACACGCCCCCTGAGCTGCAGCAGGAAAGACCCTCCCCTGAGCTGCCAGTTTGATATAAATCTAGCAGAGCAATGAATGGAGAGATCTCTGGATCCATGTGAGGTGCAGGGCTGGTTCTAGCTTTGTTAGAAAGAGATTGTCATTTACTATATGATGTCTGATTTTTATTTTTTACATTAGTCATAGAATAACCCTTTTAAAAAAATGGCTATTAGAATAGCCCCATAAATAGTTCTGATAACAGCCTTTGTGACAGCTGTTTTTGATGTGGATTTTCTGCAGATATGGCCCTTCCATTAAAAAGGAGTAAAATCCACACAAAAAATTGCACAAACTATCGGCAGGTCAATTTCTGCTCAGAAAAAAAAAATCTGTGTACTGAAGATTTATCTAATCTCACATACTTTGCTGGTACTGTATTACGCTGCGTTTTTTTCCGCATAAGAATCCACTCTGAAAAACCACATGCAATATGTGCCATGTGCGGCCACCCTAAGGGGTTGTCCGATATTAAACATGGTTGCTTTCTTCCAGAAACAGCGCCATGTCTTCCCATGTGTTGTGTCTGGTATTACTGCTTTGCTTCACTGAAATGAATAGGGCTGAGCTACAGGTTTTGGCTGCATTCACACATACGTGGATTTTCACGGACCATGGTCCGTGAAAACCCATCCTGCCGTCCTGAAGAGCGCACGGCGTCATTGGTTGCTATGATGCCGTGCGCTTCGTGCGCCTCCGCTGTATAGTAATACACTGGTATAGGTCAAATCCACGTATGTGTGAATGCGGCCTTACACACAACACGTGGACAGGTGTGGTGCTGTTTTTGGAAGAAAGAATCCATGTTTTTCTGATCATGGACAACCCATTTATACACGGATTTGTATTCAATTTTTTTATTTAAAAGGAAGACTTGGACGAATAAAAATGTGAAAACTGTTTCACATTATGTTCATTGTCATATATAACAAGTATGATTTGGGGTGGTCGGCTAAGTAAAGGCTCTGGAATGCGTTTTTTTTTTTTTTGTTGTTTTTGTTTTACAATTGATTTTGCTTCTATCTTAGATAAATAGTCCTGATACTGTTACACTAGTCATGTTCTGGAAGGATCCTGCAGCTGCCCTACAGTGATCCACTGATCACATTCTTTCTGCACCTACTACTGAACCTGAGGTGCAATTTACCGGCACCTACTGCCCAGACACGCTGTCAGTTGGTCTCCTGTGCACTTTGTGTGATTCCGGCGGTGTGTAAGCATGTTCAGAAGCTTTATCACTTCAACAGCGTCTCTCCCAGGGGAACAAAGGATCCAGCCATGTTGAATTCTTTGCTCTAATTGGTCTGCACACACATTAGATATGGAGAAAGTCCAACTAAGGCCTCAAGCACATGAACGTATCTTCTTTCCTTGTCCGTTCCGTTAATTTTGCGGACCATATGCGGAACCATTCATTTCAATGGGTCTGCAAAATAATCCGGAAGGTACTCTGTTTCCATATGTCTGCATGTCCGTTCCGCAAAAAAATTGAACACGTCCTATTATTGTCCGCATTACGGACAAGGATAGCACTGTTCTATTAGGGGCCAGCTGTTCCGTTCCACGGAATGCACACGGACGTCATCCGTATTTTTTGCAGACCACAAAATACATACGTTCTTGTGCATGAGGCCTCAACCATTCATTCTATATAGCCAGCAATAAAGGTGGATTTACACAGGCCGACAGAGTGGCCGATTGTTGGGAAGGAAGCGTTCTTTCCTGACTGTCTGCTGCTCGTTCAGTGAAGGAGACCACGCATTTACATGCGGTGAGCTCCTTCAGGCTTCTTGCACATGAACATATGTATTTTGCGGTCCGCAAATAAAGGATCCGCAAAAAATACGGATGACGTCCGTGTGCATTCCGTATTTTGCAGAAGGGAACAGCTGACCCCTAACAGAACAGTACTATCCTTGTCCGTTATGTGGACAATAATAGGATAAGTTCTATCTTTTAGCGGAACGGATATACTGAAATACGGAAACAGAATGCACACTGGGTACCTTCCATTTTTATGGGAGACCCATTGAATTGAATGGTTCAGTATACGGTCCACAAAAAGAACGGAACGGACACCGAAAGAAAATACGTTCGTGTGCAAGAGGCCTCACTGAATGTGGACGAGGGATCGCTATAATTTAGACCACACGATCTGCTGCCCAGAAGCCATGATTGGCGGTCTGTCATGAACAAGAGGATCGGCGGCAGATTTAGATGGCCAGATGATCGGGAACGACCATTCATAGGAATGGTCATTTACCGATAATCTGGATGATTATTATTGATGTGTCTAAATCCACCTTAAGCCTTGAGTTGTGTATAGATCAAAGATGATTGTGGTCACCATCATCAGAAGCCTCACAGTACACTGCATTTGCATTGATAACCAGTCCAATGTGCATAACCTGACCAAATGATGATCAGCCCTGATTACCATAAATTTCTCACCTTGTGTGCTGATCCAGCATAGATTCAAACACCATTTTTGGATTCAGTGTATTAACAGGTCCAGTCAGGTCCGAAGCTGTACCCCACTTAAAGCCATAATACTCTGGATAGCCAAATTATCGTTAGTTGTCTCCAGCTCAAAGCATAGACGGGAAGATAATGTTTGCGCCAAAGCCAGAAGTGGATCCAGCTGGAAATAAAATATAAGCCCTTCCTTTATATGTCCCATTTCTTTTTATCCACCGCCATATTAAGGGTCATAAAAATTGCAACATTTTTCAGAAAAACACAGCGCAAAACCATCCTTTCCCACATTTTTAGTGAAATTTTTTATTTTTATTTTTGTACCTGCATTTTTGGTGCATTCATTGTGGTAAAAATGCCATCTCCAGGTGTTAAAGATCTATGGGAAATATGAAACACAGGACACACAAGTGTTTTTTTTTTTTTGTGTGTGTGTGTGTGTGTGTTTTTTTTTGCTACTGGCATTTTTTATTCATTATGTGTTTTTTGTCTTTCTGGCATATTTTCAAAGTGCAGCATGCAGTAGCTCTTGGTGTGTTGTTTTTTTTGTTGTTTTTTGTTTTTTTAAGGCGTTTTCATATCATTTTCTCTATTGGGGGAAAATATCATGACCATGAGCAAAACACTAGTGGCAAAACAAACTGGGGGAGATATACCAAGACCGGCATTACAAACACAAAATGCACCAAATTTATTAGTAGACATACTCTACGAGCTGGCATAGATTTGAACTATCATTTAGGCCAGTTTCTATGCACTTGCCTGCTAAGCTTTTCATGAGACAAGTGAAAAGTTAAAAATTATTGCACAATTATAGTATGTGCCACAATTTGCTAAATTTTTACACAATATTGGCCAAAAACTTTAGTAAAAATCCCTGTGTGCAAAAGTGACATTCGTGTGCTGTTCGTTTTATTTTTTATTTTTTTATTTATACTTTGTTTTGGGGGGGGGGGGCGGAAATGAATGGGTCCATGTGCAAAACAAAATGCAGATCGGACACAGAAACAAAATAAAGTAATGTGCATGAGGCCTTATTCTTATGTTTTTTTTTTGGGGGGGGGGTTTGCTTAAAAAAAAAGCCAGAAAAAAAACATGTGCATAAGGGCTTGACTGTATTCACTGATATATTAGGGTTTACCATAATGCAGTCTGCTGGAATCACACGTGCAATTTTTGGTGTAGTATTTGGTGGATTTTTTAGTCAAAGCTAAGAGGTGATGCAAAAGGAATGGAAATGTAAAAGTAGGACTTCATTCGCATTTCTGTGTCCTTTTGACATCCGTGAAAAAAATCAGTTTGTTTCATCCTTGAAGAATTTGTTTTTGGTCCGTGTGTCCGTATTTTGCCCTCCATGTTTTATTCCTATTCCACGTACACTTTTCTGCTTGAAAGTTAATTTCAAAAGCATGTCCTATCAGTGAGAAACGGACAAAACACGGATGCCATCCACGTTGTGTCCGCGATTTTTACGGACCCGTACACTTTGATGGGCATGTTTAGTCCGCATCATGGACCCGTGAAAATGTGGACAGCACACGTCGGTGAAAAACGGAAATGTAAACGAGGTTATTCGTCTCCTTGATGGATCCACTTCTGGCTTTAGTTTTTAAAAAAATGCATAAAAATTGCATGTGTGATTCTAACATTAAAATTTCATATATTTATTAGTGCTTTTAAGGCATCTTCACACACGGCAGATTTGTTCCATCGGCTGACGCAATCATCCGAATATTATTTGTAGAAACTCATGCACGTGCTGCAGAAAAAAGATGAATGGAATGGATTTTTAGTTGCAGAAATTACTTGTGAACCTATCATGTGTGAACACAGCCTAAAAGCACAGGTTGTCCAAACAAAGGCGATGATATAATTTACATTTAGGGCTCATACACACGGCCGTAGTTTTTGTCCGCATCCGTTCCGTGGCCCCTCAAAAAGATAGAATATGTCCTATTCTTGTCCATTTTGCAGACAAGGGACGTTTCTACAGAAGTTAAAAAAATAAATGGTGACTTGCACTTGGCCAGAATCCATGTTTTGCGGATCCGCGATTTGTGGACCGCAAAACATTTCTGGCCATGAGCATAAGCCCTTATACATGAAAAATGGAGGAGGAGCTCCTCTCAGTAATCTTTTTTAGCCTCACTATAGTTGGGGCCCTTTCAAATGAGGGATGTTCTGCCCGGCAAATAATCAGAATTTTTAATCAGACTGCACAGGGATAGCCTCCACGTGCTGTCTATTTTGATTCTTGGATAAAAAAATAATTTGGACCTAGTGCATACTGCTACTTTCTCTGTGCTGACCTCTTTCACACTATCGTTTTTGCTTTCCGTCCTACAGTTCCGTCCTCGGGGCTCTAGGACGGAAAGAAACTTATCAGGATTATCCCAATGCATCCAAAATGGAGAGAAATCCGTTCAGGATGTATCAGGATGTCTTCAGTTCAGAACTGACACTTTTTTTGGCCGTAGCAAAATCCGCAGCATGCTGAGGATTTTCCTCCGGCCAAAAATCCTAAAGGCATGCCGCAAAGGACGGATCCGGATTAATGCCTATTGGAAAGCATTAATCTGGATCTGGCTTTAAGCTAAATGTCGTTTCGGTGCATCGGACCCGACGTTTGGCTTTTTTAATTGGTAACCATGGCAGCCAGGACGCTACTAAAGTCCTGACTGCCATGGAAAAGTAGTGGGGACCCAGGGGAGAAGCTACTTACCGTTCTTTCGGCTCCCGGGGCGCTCCACAATGACGTCACAGCGCCCTTACGTCGCATGGATCATGTGATCCAGCGACATCATTGTGGAGCGCCCCAGGAGCCGCACGGATGGTAAGTAGCTTCTCCCCCAGCTCCCCACTACTTTTCCATGGCAGCCGGGACTTTAGTAGCGTCCTGGCTGCCATGGTAACACTGAAAGCATTTTGAAGACTGATCAGTCTTCAAATGCTTTCAGGTGTGTGGCGTTGTGACGGATCCGGCGGGCATTTCCGGCAACAGAAGTGCACGCCGGATCCTCACAACGGTACAACGGTAGTGTGAAAGAGGCCTTATGGAAAATTGCACATGTGGACTGGCTAATTGACTTGAATGGATCCATGTTCACCCCAGATGCTGTCTGTTCTACACTCTAAGGCAAGGGTAGGGAACCTCCGACTCTCCACCTGTTGTGAAACTACAACTCCCAGCATGCATACTTACTCTGCTCCTCTCTGAACTCCCATAGAAATGAATGGAGCATGTTGGGAATTGTAGTTTCACAGTAGCTGGAGAGCCGGAGGTTCCCTAACCCTGCTCTAAGGGCTCATTCACACAAACTTATTTTTTTTCTGTGTCCATTCCGTTTTTATTGCAGCCCATATGCGGAACCATTCACTTCAGTGGATCTGCAAAAAAAATTGAAATGACATTTCCGCATGGCCATTCTGCAGAAAAAATAACTTGTCCTATTCTTAGGCGTTGTTACAATGGATCTGCAAAAAAAAACTGATAGAATACGGATGTAACACGGACATCATCCTTATTTTTTGCGGATCCCTGTTTTGTGGACCGCAAAATGCATACAGTCGTGTGCATGAGACCAAAATGAGCCATAAGCTACATTCACATCTCCGGTGAACATTTCCAGCAAGCTGTGCTGGTAGAGAACAGCCTGCTGGTGTTCACCAGATTCGGCATTTTCGGATTTAACAGATAACTGCTGGATCCCTATTGACTATAATGGGATCCGGCTGTGATTCCGACGCTTTCTGGCATTCCGGGTTTCTGCCAGATTTAAAATACCGCTGCATGCAGCGGTATTTGTCCAGTCGACAGCCAGCATTTATGATAGGTCAGGCAACCGGATCATCCTTAAACGGGTTCTGAACCCGGACATATCCCCATTTTCACCCAGATGCCAATTTCATGCTCCGATGCCCGCGCTGTATCATGCAGAGCAAGGGCTGTTTGTTTATATTTTTTACACTGCTAGGCGGAGGCTTCCGCCCAGCAGTGATCCGGGGACGTCACCCGCTCTGATGGGCGGGCTTTAGCGCTGGCCTAGCCGTTTTACAGGCTAAAGCAGTGCTAAAGCCGCCCATTAGTGTCGGTGACGTCACCAGGCTCACTGCTCTGTCTGATTCAGCGCAAGGCAAAGGAGAACATCGGAGCGTAAAATGCACCAATGCTCATATCAAGGGGACTGCCTGGGTGAAAGTGGGGATATGTCCAGGTTCAGCTATGAATTTAATTATGCTGGTTTTCCTAATGCACACAGTGATGTCACAATGGTGGGATATCATACATCCGTGAAGTTATAGCACAGTTCACAATGATGTCACAGTACACTAATAAGGCTCACAGTGATATCACAATAGCATCATAATACGCATGGTGACGTGCAGAAATGAATCAGTGATGTCTCAGCACAGAAATAATGCAAAAAGCAGTGCACTCTTCCATGTACATCATTAGCTGGGCCCCTTTAGTTATTGGGGCCATTGCTGCTGCCCTAATAGTTACTCATGTCCGCACAGATTTTTCTGGCTAAAATATAGCAAAATGTACATGAGATTTGTCTTATCGCATTCACTTTCCTGGTACTGCATTATGCCGCGGTTGTTCCGCACAAAAAATCTGTGTGCTAAAAAAGCGCGCAAGCTTTCTGACCTTTTTTTTTTTTGAGTGATTTCTGCAACAAAATCTGCTGTGTGTGAAGGCAGCCCAAGTCAGCTTCCCCCATTTTAAGCTAGGTCTACACGACGACATTTTGTTGCATTAATGTCGCGCGACAATTTTTATAATGGTAGTCTATGGTGTTGCACTGCGACATGCTGCGACTATTTATCTATTTAAAATCTATTTAAAATGTCGTCGTGTAGACTTAGGCCTAATTCACATGTCCGTAGTGTGTTGTGGATCCGCAACACACCTTGCCACCAGCCCAATAGAGATGCCTATACTTGTCCGCAATTGCGGGCAAGAATAGGACATGCTCTATATTATTGCCGGAGCCACCGGCCGGAAGATTGGTGGCGCGCTCCGCAAATGCAGATGCGGAGAGCACAGTGAGTGCTTTCCGCATCCATCACGTCTCCATTCAAAATAAATGGGTCCGCACCCGTTCCGCAGATTTGCGGAACCGGTGCGGACGAACATTTCGGACGTGTGAATAGGGCCTTAGCCTTAGAGAGAACCTGCATTTGCATACACAGCACATGGAAGTGTTTCTATCATTCTAGGATGTATTTTTTTCAGTGAATGATATTGCACCCTGCTCCAAGAGTAAAAAGGAGCAGCACAATCTCAGCCCTGTACAATTCTCTTTTACACAGAGAAAGGCTTGTGCATGGGAGTGAGGGCCATGCTGTGTGCAGACCACCATTTCCTCCCAACAATAAGCTGTAGAGGAGGGAGATGTGGTGTGACGTCACAGGAAAGGCGTGGTTTCCCTGGAGAAGCTGGGCTACTGCAACCAGTGCCTTGTGTGTGGCTGAAAGAGCTATGTCTTTGTGTGTGTGTCTATGTATGTAATATATATATATATATATATATATATATATATATATATATATTCTTACTTATCTGGCTGTGTAGCTGTAGTGCTCTTGTAAAATATGTCTATATTAATCCTAAAAGTTCTACTTTGTAAACTGCAAATCAATGATGAGTGCATTTTATTATTATTATTAAGTTATGACATTAAGTCTAGCTGTTTCACTCTGTTATTTGTCAGATGAGATATTTTATTCATCCTCCTGAAATAGCTTCCACACCATAGTAAGTGTCCAGGCAAATAACATACCCTGTAATGTGATATCACCCTCCTCTCTTGGATATAGTTTAGAGTCAATGCCTTTAGTGGTTAAAGAAAAAGTTTTCGGCTAAAAGACAACAAGCCATACACTTAATAATACAATTCTGTAAATTTCACCCGGACTCCAAATAGTTTATACCATATTAGAAAAAATAATAATGATCATTTCTTAATGGAATTAAAAAAAAAAACAACTAAAAAAATAGTTTAAGGCATTTACATACTACTTAATTCCTTAAAATATCAGGATTTGTGTGATACAAATGTAGGTTTCTATTATTTTTAAATATTTAGAGTTAATTTAGGAATCCAACTAATCCATCTATATTTTATAATATCTATATATATATATATATATATATATATATATATTGATATATAATAACCTGAACAATATACCCTTTGCTAGTGGAATCAGATCTGAACAATTCTAATGGTATAATAATAAATATATATATATATAAATATATATATATATATATATTAACATTTTTAAAATGTATTTTATATTCTACCATGACAATAGTTCAGGTTCCACTAGAAAACGCACTGCTGCTCTTTTACATAGACGGACACATCTTTTGTCTTTACTGTCAGCAACAAAGCCCTGGAATCTGTGGCCAGAATCCTGCAGTTCAATGCGAATTATAATGAATATAGCACATAACTATGAGAGGAATGTCTCTTTTCACGACCATCTATCCCTGGAATTCTTTTGTGCCAAAACTAAACTTAAATTAAAAAATAAATAAATAAATAAAACCACTTTCTGTGTACAGGCTGTCGGGGTAATAACGAGAAAATGAATGTAGTCCGTGGAAAACTGTTTTTACTGGTGTATCAGCATACATCGAGGTAAAACACCACAAAATAGAAAGCAAAAAAAAAAAAGAAAGAAAATCTGATTCTCATATCAAACATTTCAAATTTTGTAACCACAAAAAAAATGATTGTGCAATTAGAGGCAGATGAATTGTAATATTAAAGCAATGGTTGGGTTCTAATTACAGGGCTCCCCTTCCTACCAGCAGAGGAAGATCTCCCAGACACTAATACGACTGAACAGTACAGGCTCTCTCCTTATTGCAGCCGCCGCAGCACTAAAACCAAGCTGTTGTTTTAATAGGGCAATAAAAATGAATTATGGTTAAACGCCTTGTAGCTCTGAGCTTCTGGATGGAATCCCCAGTCTGGAGCAATACGTAAGAGAGGGCTTTTATATTTGTATGAGCTGCAATTGATCTCCTTGATGACATTCTCATTCATAGAAAGCATTTGATTTATGACTTGAGGAAGAATTGCATCCAGCACATCTAGATATTATTGCATTATTGCTTAAGCAGCCCTGCAAGTCTGGTGTGGCACTGTGTTGTGTACTCAGACTTGCACAATATGATGTCGATGGATGGATGGATAGATAGATAGATAGATAGATAGATAGATAGATAGATAGATAGATAGATAGAGAACCTTCGAGATCATGCTACTCTGGTAGGGGGAGGGGAGATGTGTCTGTATATGCACTAACTTGTAGGAGTACAGATTCATGAATTCTCTTATATTTTGACATTTCTACATTATTTTCTCTTCTAGATTTTTACGAACTTCTCACGGCATACCACATATTCCAACAAGAAGCTATTTTTTTTCCTTCATTTTTTATTCATAGTTTTTCTGTCATCACTCCAATGAAATCCATAAAGGTATATTTTAGTAATTCTTTTTTTTATCTTTGGATATTATTATAATGAATGTAAAATTGACGGATTTTTTTCAAACATCCTTGGGGGGGGGAGGGGGCAAAAATTATTTATCTAAGTTTTGCCTTTTTTAATAAAAAATAAAGTCGAACAAAAATATATATATCTCATATATATCTCTAATAAATATTTTATGTACAAACATTCCTAAGGGTTTGCGAATGGTTCATCCTGTGTGCTTTTTTTTTTTCTGAATTGCTTTCCTGGACACTAAAAAATAAAAAATAAAGTCTGAAAAAAAAGTAATACATTTATAAAAGAAAAGAACCTGTGAGATATAATTATTTATTCTACCAAAAATATTTGTAAGACAAGGATGTAATACAAAAATAGAAAAGAAAGTGAGAATACATCTCCATATGGTCACTTTCTTCTAGAGGCCTCACTTATTGCTTTCAGTGGGTTAAACAGCAATGATAGGGTGTCCTAATGAGAGACTGAAATGGCTCTAGGATGCAAAGGACAGAAACAGTTTGGGGAGAAAACAAGGGGGGGGATTAACCATTTCGCATCTGGCTCAGTAGTTGAGATGCTGCAAGTCAATTGTGGTAAATGTGTCCGTGAAAAAATCAAAACTATCTGCAGATATGTCTACAGGGCTATCCAAAGATCCTGGTAAACTAGGGGACACGGTATCTGAGAGCTGGAGGCAGGAATCTGAGGAGAAGACATTGAAGTCTGATAGGGAAGCCACATCTAGGGCCTCATCAGGGCTATCATTGTGGAGCCCAGCAGCTGCAGAGTCCTGGCCCATGGCTGATAAGCAATTCTGAACAGTAGGTGACTGGTGCTGCTGGAAATGTCTAAGATTTTTCTCATTGCTGGATAATGGAGAAACTGGGAAAATCTGAGGATCCCCATTGTGTGCATTCTGAGCTTGCTGCTGCTGGAAAGTGTAGCCATCCCTCTCCAGTAAAGCCCCAGAGACATTGCTGAGAGCCTGCTCAAACAGAGCCTTCTCCTTATCTCCACCATCGTCCTTCTCAGAGTCTTCCAAACTTTTACACTTCCCTTCCCCATTCTGGTTCTCCTTACACTGGGTCTGTCTCTTGTGCTTCATCCTTCTATTTTGGAACCAAACTTTAACTTGTCTCTCAGTTAAATCCAACAAAGCGGCGATCTCCACCCTCCTGGGTCTGCACAGATACTTGTTGAAGTGGAATTCTTTCTCCAGCTCCAGCAGTTGGGTGTTGGTGTAAGCTGTCCTCAGTCTTCTCGACCCTCCACCGCTATTATCCTGAATTTCAATGATTTCTGTAAAATGCACAAATAAAAAAAAAAAACACCACCTCAGTCACCCTCCATGAGCCATAAGCATGCAGAAAAGCAAGGAGATTTACACGCTGTGCCACAAAATGGCCGACCAACTTCATTCCATGACAGCACACACATGTTATATCTATATAAATATATATATATATATATATATATATATATATATATATAGAGGACCCTCACTTCTACTGGGAGGTAAACTTTAGGGTCCAAAGTGGCAAAAGATCCTGATAAGCTTACATGGATCTGAACAAAGTGATAAAAGTTCTGAAAGTCTAAATTGCATATAAGAAAAACATAAAAAATGCCATAATAAATAATAATGAGAAGATAGCGGCTGCTGAGGACTGACCTTTGTGGCTGAGGCAGGTTGCTGCGGCCGGGGCACTGGCGGCTGGAGGTCCAGGGGGCTTCTTGGATGCCTTCTTCTCCTTCATCCAGGGGTACTCCGGGGGCAGGGAGCCGGCTGCTGGCACAGGACTGCTGCCGCTGCTGCTGCCACCATTGGGGCTGTGTTTGGGCCGGTTGTGGCGAGGGTGGCTGCCTGGATTCAGGCTGGGGATGGTCTGTTCGAAAGGAGGAGGAATAAGTGTCGAGTGTGAAAGCGCAGAGCTCTTGATTGATGAACTTTGAAATGTCTCAGCGACAGGGGGAAAGGATGTCAGGCACTCAGCGAGCGACGGCTGACTATTGATAAAGCCAATCTCTCGCTCAAATTCGTAATTCATGGCCCTCTGCTCCTGCGAAAAGTTCGCCCAAACCGACGGCGGCGAAAAAAAATCATAAAAATCCTGGATGGGGTGTTTTTTTTTTTTCTAATTCACTGATTACAGCCGTATGGGGACTGTGCTACTATTAAACTATTGAATTCATGGAGACAAGGTTGAAATTGGACCGAATTGGTTGTCACATGATTGCTCCTGCCCAATGACAATTTGGGGTTTAATCAAAAGAAGCCACTGTCTGTGTGATTGATCCAAAAAAAGTCATGAAGGAACGCCTCATTGTATGGCAGCAGGGCTTTTATTTACACACGGTCCTCCATAGCCAGGGCTGGAGGCTCAGCCTCATGTCTATATAGATTATATAGGTGATATGTATGTATGGGCTGCTGCTGCTGCTGCTGCTCTGCACACTGCTCTGCACACTGCTCTGCTCTCACACACTGCACATTGTCTCTGCCTGTCAGGGAGGCGGCGGACTGCTCCACACAAGGCTCTGAAGATCCAACATCTGACGCCTTAAGTCATTAACAAAGTCATCCATTAATCTTCAAAGTTTTGACACCAAAGAACCTTCCATTCCTGATACATAAGAGCTTACAGCCAGGCAGCATTTACATTCAGGGCTGCACTGTACCCAGCAGATATCCTCTACAGTGTGTGTGCTACATAGATATTCACTGCAGATTGTGTGTATACATGTGTGTGTATATGTGTTAGATAGATATTTACTACACTATGTGTGTGTTAGATAGATATTCACTGCAGATTGTGTGTATACATGTGTGTATATGTGTTAGATAGATATTTACTACACTATGTGTGTGTTAGATAGATATTCACTGCAGATTGTGTGTATATGTGTTAGATAGATATTTACTACACTATGTGTGTGTTAGATAGATATTCACTACAGATTGTGTGTATACATGTGTGTATATGTGTTAGATAGATATTCACTACAGTATGTGTATACATGTGTGTGTATGTGTTAGATATTTACTATAATGTGTGTGTGTGTGTTACATAGATATTCACTGCAGCTTGTGTGTATACATGTGTCTGTGTATATGTGTTAGATATTTACTACACTATGTGTGTGTGTGTGTGTTACATAGATATTCACTACAGTTTGTGTGTATACATGTGTGTGTGTGTATGTGTTAGATAGATATTTACTACACTATGTGTGTGTTACATAGATATTCACTACAGTATGTGTATACATGTGTGTAAATGTGTTAGATATTTACTACACTATGTGTGTGTGTGTGTTGTGTGTGTTACATAGATATTCACTACAGTTTGTGTGTATACATGTGTGTATATGTGTTAGATAGATATTTACTACCCTATGTGTTTGTTAGATAGATACTGCAGTATGTATCCATGTGTGTATATGTGTTAGATATTCACTACAGTATGTGTGTATATATTTGTATATACATATATTTATGTATATATAGAGAGAGATTCACTACAGTGTATGTATGTATGTATGTATGTGTGTGTATATATATATATATATATATATATATATATATATATTACACACTTCACATACTGCAACTGCACAGGCAAAGCCTATTGTTTTCTGCACTTCCACATGGGGGTATAGGGGTAGGGTGAGGAAAGAAGTCTTGATCTATGTGAACATTTTACAGCTCTGCAAAATGGCTACACATGACAATAGATCTCCTTTCTCTACGAGGTAATGAGTGTTTGTGAATAGCCAGGACAAGGTGAGTGGTTTTTTTCTGCACTAGATTGTGGGGAGGATAATAATCTGTGGACACATTCATGTAATCTTACTAGGTACCTACAATATAACACCGATAGCACAATGTTTTTGTATAAACTGCATATATACCTATTTACACCTGTGTATATAGAAAGACCTAATGAGTGTACCTGCATGTATATACAGTGCACATAGATGCAACTTATAGAATATATATTCATTTTCTATTCGTATTTTCTTTCTTTTCAGTATATATATATATATATATATATATATATAATGTGTTTACACATTGCACATATATTCATAGCAGACATATGTATAAATATATATATATAGTGTGTGCCTATAGCTACATCTTTATTTTTACAAAGATCTGCTAACAATCAAGCCATTCATCTCTCCCATTTTTTTTGTTAACAGACATTAATTGCTGATTTGGTAGTAATTATACTGAACGCTCAGATTAATAATCAATTTTAGATGATCTCTATAAACTGACAAGAAAAATTTCGATACTGAAAATATCTCCCATAAAATAGAATTTTAGCCGCAGCTTGCAGGAGACTATAGAACAAGGCAGTAGTAGATGGAAGGTTTTTAATTTTCTTGCTTTTATTCCAAACAAAGCTGGAAGGAAGTCTGTGTGTGATCAATCTTTCTTGCCAAATGGTTTGACAGCTTCTGGCCCTAAAGATCACATTTAAAGCTTCTTGTTTCTTCCAAGATCAAATGTTACTGGGAAAGAGGTTTCAGGGAGAAATGCAGCTAAAGAAGAGCTAGTAAAACTTCTCCTTGCTTGCTTTCTTGGGATATATCCACATGGCAGGTATGGCACCTTTCTTTTGTATTATTTCCAGGCATGGTCTCCATAGAAAGCTGGGAATTAAAAAATACTCTGAATAGGTGGATGTGTGCAGCTGTTGTTGGTCTAATGTGTGTGGGTGTGAGGATTTCTAATATCCAGGCTCCCTAACGCTGTGGCAGGAAACAAAGAATGTCACTGTGTCCACATTAAATCTTTTCGTTGTTAACAATATAATAATAATATAATATCATCAAACAAAATTCATCCAGCAATTTACAAATGGTGATTTCCATTTCACCCATAGAGCAGGAACAAGACGATTCATGTTTAGATTGTCCAGCAATGTACAATGTGCCTACGACATATGGTAACCAGAAGCAGCATTAAAATAATTCATCATGTCCTTCAGTCCAACATCCATGCCCCTGAGGATAATTATTCAGCACAAAAAGAGGTTTATGCTCTACACTACTCTGAAGTCTAATTAATATATACAAAAAAATTGTGTGCGTATGTATGTATATGGATATATATATATACACACAAATATATTACATACCCACACATATATTGCCCACATATCTATATATCACATATATTACATACACACATATCTATATTACATACACGCACATATATTACATACACACATATATATTACATACACACAAACATATATATATATATATATATATATATATATATATTACATACCCATATATTACACACACATGTATTACATACACACATATATTATATACACAGATGTATTACATACACATATATTACACACACATGTATTACATACACACACATATTCACACACACATATTACATATACACATATATTACACACACACATATTCACACACACACATATATATTACATACACACATATATATCACACACACACACACACACACATATATTAAGCAGACACACACACATATATATTACATACACACACACACATATATCACACACACACACACACACACACACATATATTACACACACTCACACAGAGCACAGATCTCAGGCTTTAAGTGCACAGGTAACAAGATACTTGACCCGATGCTATGGCGCCTTCCACTTATCCTGATTTATTCCAGAATATGGCATTCCTTATCTTTTACTCCCTTCAGTTAAACGTATTTATTTGCTTAAATTAAGGATGGTATTTATAGGAATTATATAATTTTATATATCCATTTAGTAACATGTCGTGAAAAAAATCTGAACTATAGGAATATACACTCTTGCAATGGAATAAAAGAAATTATACAGGATAAACTGGTTTCACCAAGACATTTCAGGTCACATAGTTTATAATACTACCATGATGTGTATGTATACACACATATAGTCTGCCTATAGCTCCTTCTTTATATACAAATATCATTTTTTTCTATATCCAGCTATCCCACTATGTCCCCTCCCTGTCTTCTGTGTTCTCACACATCTGCCCACATCCTTTGATTTGTTTGATTTGGTATTTTGCCCCTTTTGTGTCTATCTCCTCTTTTTATTTTATTTTTTTATCTAACAACAAAGCCACCCACAGAAATGTCCATTACCAGGGAAAAGTGTAGGAGTGAAATGTGCATTTTCTTACAATGAGCACCACCAGAAGAGGCAGAGAGAAGAAACCATTCCGTGTGAACAGATGCCTGGGAGCTGATGCTGCAGATTGGAGCACAACATGGCGTAAGAAGCCCATCAGCACAAAGCTATTACCTACCGGACCTCCATTATCAGCCATCTTATCAATCAACTCTCCCTCTCTCTCAGCTACAAAAGAAGCTGCTCTTTCCTTCCCTACCTTCAAATGCTGCTGCAGTGATTTCACAAGACCTTACCATGGTTCGAACTGCTTGTATTAAATATAAATATATAAATATATATATATATATATATATATATATATATATATATATAACCCTTTCATGCGTGTATTTATGTATATAAAGGAATATACAAATGCTGATATTTTATCTACCATTTTATTGCATCTTTAAGGAGAATTATTCTTTGCTACCATCGTTGCCTGTGCCATTATCCCATCGAACAAAAGGCCAGTGACCAGAGCTGACTGTATCTGCTATGTATGGTTTATAAATATGAGATGGGATAAATAAGATGTAAACCGTTCCATATATTTGTATGCAGACGAAAAATAATAATAAATTAACTGGAACTGATGCCCCAGCGTACACACATTAATGACTATAACAATTGTAATGATCCAGGCTGATCACCCTGTTCAAGCGCTTTTTAGGATATTTGTCTAGCAATTTAAAGGAAGTGCAATAATAATTTAATTCGTTTCCCTGTGGGATAAGAAATGTAGGAACAATTCACATTTAAGAAGATATTTTCATATAAAATTTTGTTCTTATACCCTGTTTGATAAAAGTGTCGATTAGAATACAAAGATATCTGCTCCATAGTAGGCGACTGGGACTATGCAAAAAAAAAAAGAAACAAAAAAAAAACACAAAGAATTCAACTCATTTTGCAGACCAAAAATAAAGTAAAAAATATAAAATAAGGGAATTACTTGAATTAAAGGTAGAAAAAAATAAGAATGTCACCGATGTCCCCTACACATATTGGTGTCTTTACAAATGTGTCAACTTGGGTGCTTCCTGAATTCTTCCCTGAGAGCTATGGTGAGAAGATAATTCTGTATAGGTAGGGTGGGTGTCACAAGGTCCATGGTGGTGACTACTGTTCATGGATCCTGGTCCATTGTAGTCCATGTTGGAGGAGGAATGAGTCAGATGAGTTAGACCAAACATGGAGGGCCCTGAATTAGTCATGGATTCCACATAATTGCTCCCTACATAAACGGGGCTTCCCTGTACATGAGGATTGCCATAACCACCACTGGCTTGGAGTGGATGAGGGTCATATTCTGGGGTGACAGCAGCAGTTCCTGTGTATCTCTTCTGATGAGGGGGGCAGCTGTTATGATGAGGGCTGGGGTATGGGGCAGGCACACCATAGGAGTTTGGGTGGGGTTTGTTAAACGCTGGGGGAGACTGAGGCTCATAAGGGACACTGTTTACCAGAGAATGCATAGAGTTCAGATAACCCCCAACAGCTGGTGGAGGTACAGGGCTCCGGCATGGTGAGGGGTCACCCGATGACGTCATCATAGATTTTCCTTTTTGATCCTTTTTGTATTTCATGCGCCGATTCTGGAACCAGATCTTGATTTGCCTCTCTGTGAGGTTGAGCAAGTTTGCCATCTCCACCCTCCTGGGCCTGCACAGGTATCTGTTAAAATGGAACTCCTTTTCCAGTTCTACCAGCTGGGCGCTTGTGTAAGCGGTGCGGGCCCTTTTGGAAGAAGATTGCCCGGGGGGGCTTTTGTCACCAGCACAACTCTCACCTGCAAGGACCATGAAATAAATCATCACAACACAAACTTATGCAATGATCACCCACAGAGAAGAACCACAAAGCAAACTAATAGGTGTCTCTTAGGCAGTCGATGCCAGACTAGGGAATACAATTTTTAAAGGGTACTTGTCATATTGTATATGCAGTCCAATAGGCAGCAGGTCAATGTAGGGGAGGGAACGGAGCAGATTGATATTTAGTTTTGTGGGAAAAGATCCAGTATAACTTTTATTTAATTGATTTAATCCTAGCTTGTTGTGTGCTTAGGAGTCCAGCTAGGAGTCCAGTGGGTGGTCCTACTGATGATTGACAGCTTTTTCTCTAGGCACAGTTATACATAGAAGGCTGTCAGCACAAAGCACAAAGTAAGACCCTCCACTGGACTTTTAGGCAGAGATTTAAAGAGGACCCTTCACCACAAAAGGCAGACAGCAGGTTTAGAGCAAGAGGTGCGGAGCAGATTGATATATAGTTTTGTGAGAAAAGATTTAATTTATACTATTTATATCTCTGTTTTTTGTCGCTTCAGTTGTACATGGGAAGATGTTATCAGTCATTGATAGCATTCTCTGTGTAAGGGCTCATTCACACGAACGTATGTGTTCCGTTCCGTGCATTGGGGCCGCAATTTGCCGTCCCCAATGCACGGAGAACGTTTGTGAGGCCTCCGGGACGAATCCAGTCCCATTCTACTTGAGTGGGTCCGCATCCCTCCATTCCGTAAAAAGATAGGACATGTTCTATCTTTTTGCAGTATGGAAGCCCGGAACGGAACCCCAAAGAAGCACTCCGTAGTGCTTCCGTAGGGTTCCGTTCCGTGCTTCCGTTCCGCATCTCCTGATTTGCGGACCCATTGAGGTGAATGGGTCCATATCAGTGATGCGGGATGCACGTGGAACCGTGTCTGTTTATTGCAGATCCACATATGCGGTCCGCAATGCGGAAACGGAACCCATACATTTGTGTGTATGAGCCCTAAGGCCTCTTGCACACAAACGTATATTCTTTCCGTGTCTGTTTCATTTTTTTTGCGGACCGCATACAGAACCATTCATTTCAATGGGTCCGCAGAAAAAAACGGAAGTTTGGGCTCATTCACGTGACCGTGGTTTGGTTTTGCAGACCGATTTACTTCAATGGGGCCGCAAAAGATGCGGACAGCACTCCGTGTGCTGTCCGCATCTGTTGCTCTGTTCCATTGCCCCGCAAAAATTATAAGTCATGTCCTATTCTTGACCGTTTTATGGACAAGAATAGGCATTTCTATAAAGGTCCGTCCGTTCCATTCCACAAATTGCAGAAGGCACACGGGCATCATCCGTGTTTTGCGGATCTGCAATTTGCGGACCGTAAAATACTGCACGTCGGTGTGAACAAGCCCTTACTCCGTGTGCATTCCATTCCCATATGTCCGCATTTCCGTTCCGCAAAAAAATAGAACATGTCCTATTATTGTCCGCATTAAGGACAAGGTTATGACTGTTCTATCAGGGGCCAGCTGTTCCGTTCTGCAAAATATGGAATGCACATGGACATCATCCGTATTTTTTACGGATCAGTTTTTTGCATATATACAGAGATAGGCCTCATGCACACGACCGTTTTTTTATGCTGTCCGCAAAAAGGGGTTCCGTTGTTCAGTGATCCGTGTCCGTTTTTGCCTTCCGTTGTGTTTCCGTGTGTCTTCCGTTTTGTTTAGCGGACATGACCCAAAAGATTTTACCAAAAGACAGGCTGACAATTTTTCCCAAGTGCCTGCCAAGGGATCCGCAAAAAAAACGGACACGGAACGCGGATGACACACAGATGGCCATCCGCATTTTCCACCGTTTTTCACGGACAAGAATAGGACAGGTTATATTTTTTTGACGGACTGGAATCACGGACCACGGACGCGGAGGACAAACGGTGCATTTGCCGAGGTTTCCACGGACGCATTGAAAACCAATGGGTCCACAGAAAATCACGAAAAACGGAGCAACGGACACGGAATCAAACAACGGTCGTGTGCATGAGGCCATAGTCACTGGTAGCTGTACAGGGTTCCTTAAGCACAGAAAGAGCAGAGGATTAATTGTGTAAATTACAGGTTTTATTGGATCTTTTCACACAAAACGAAATATGAATCTGCTCAGTTATTCTTGCTGTATACCATGCTAAAGATATAGTGGTCACAGGCCATCTTTAAATTAATAAAATATAAGTTATATGGAATCTTTACCCATAAAACTATGGATAGATAGATAGATAGATAGATAGATAGATAGATAGATAGATAGATAGTTAGATATGAGATAGATAGATAGATAGATAGATAGATAGATAGATACATACATACATACATACATACATAGATATGAATAGATAGATAGATATGGATGGATAGATAGATAGATAGATAGATAGATAGATAGATAGATAGATAGATGCATGCTACATAGATAGATAGATGATACATAGATAATAGATAGATAGATAGATATGGATAGATAGATAGATAGATAGATAGGAATAGATAGATAGATATGCGATAGATAGATAGATAGATAGATAGATAGACAGACATCTATATTAATCTGCTTCCTCTGTTAATGCTTCCTTAGAATACATGTGGGAAAATTCAAATATAAATAAATAAATAAAACCTCCTATGTTTATGTCTAAAGTTAATATTTTGAAGGGATGAGAACATTACTGTCAATACAGTTCCCACAAGGTTTAACCACCCAGCTTTCCCAGGCTTCTAAAGGGCAAGCCAGACTAAAAAGAAATGTATGTCGTGCACATGAAATGGGATATAGCATAGCTAGGCATAGGTAGGCAGCCATGGCAGTCAGGAAGCAAAGAAAGTTGTGTGTTGTCTGTAATACTGGGCAAATAAATATTTATAATAATAAAATATTACTGAATAGTAATTGAAATTAGGAACAGAAAATTGCAGATTTAATAGGCTAGACTATTTCATCGAGTGTGTGCATCAACAGGAAAAAAAAATAGTAATAATAATAATAATAATAATAATAATAATAATAATAATAACAGCAACAAAAGTATTTCTAGTCCTATTTTCTAGTAAAAGTAAACCCTGCATGAAGCTGCCTGACCGACCTCCTTGCTGAACACCACATGGAAGCTGCTGTGTGTGAACATGATGGCTGCTCTCCCTACCCACTGCTATGTATCAGAGCAACCCAAGAAGCCAGATGGCAATGACAACCGAGCCTGTCTGCCAAGTCAGCTCCATGTTATGGTTATAGACACAAGGTGATGCATTCAAATGCTGTTGTGAAATATACACAGTCAAAAAAATCTCCTATCTGGAAACACCTGCATAAGCCTCCAATATTCACAACATTTTCCAACCTAAACAGCTCTACAGGGAGAGAAGGAGGAATCTAGAGAACTATACACGACTAGAACTGTCTATTAACCCTAACGTCCCCCAATAACATGGGTAATGGAAAGAACAGATTTCTTGCATTGTCACTCCCAAGAAGAAAAACGCAACAGAAACCTTGGCCATGCTACAGGAGTGTAGCAAAAAGGCTACTGCGCATGCCCACACGGAAGTAACCAGGAGCAGAGGGAAGGAGGGGGGGGGGGCAGGAGAAAACAAGGAAATAAGGAAGAGACAGAGGGAGACATTGCAGCCTATTGGGGTTTTCTTTATTCTGCAAATCTCCAAACTACATAGATCCAGGGACTTGTCATGTTTAATTCTCACAACTGCAACTATGAAACTAGCTGAGTTGTCAGGAAATCATCATACAGTAACACAGAATGGCTGCTCCTCTATATTAGATGGGATGCAATTATATCCAATAATTATATAAAGAAATTAATTGTCATTAGTGCAGCTGCCATATGACTGACAGTGTTGTCTCCATCTCAGCTCTTATCACAGTCCCTGGGAGTGATGGAGCTACTAAAAACTACTAGTAGTAGTAATAGTAGTAGTAGTAGTAGTAGTAATCAGTATTAGTATTAGCATTAAGTTAAAAACCTTTGATCTACTCTCTGACTGGGGCATGTCAGTCCAGCAGTTTTTGTTTCTACAGCTGTAGGTTTGCTAGAAGTTATTTTATTTTAGTATTAATAGGGGCAACAGTGATATTAGGGCCTGTAGTAGTTATAGTAGTAATAATAGATGAATACCACATGCATTGTCCTCCAAATTATTACTCACAGCTTGATTTTTTCAAATATTATCTAAATGCATCCATGTGAGGAGGATAATAATACTATTATTTATAATTAAGGAAAGATTTAATTTAAGCATTCTAAATATTATAACACTACAGAATCAAGATAGATAGATAGATAGATAGATAGATAGATAGATAATTAGATAGACAGATAAAAGATGGATAGATAGATAGATAGATAGATAGATAGATAGATAGATAGATAGAATATAGATAGATAGATGGATAGATTCAATTGGATAGATAGATAGATAGATAGATAGATAGATAGATAGATAGATAGATAGATAGACTTAAGATAGACAGACTTAATTCTTTTGCATTGGGACTCAGTACTATTCACAGTAGGCCAATAAAACCACGGTTTGTCCTCAGGTGTCTCAATAAAGATATGATGAAAGGGTTAATGTACAATTTTACCTTCCAGCATTTAACGCTATAAGTGCCACACTGCAAGTCAGCTCCAGCTGCCATGAAAGCTGCGCCTCAGGTGTGAGGAGAAGGGGTGACATTACCTGAGCTGGAGTTTCCTCCTCCTGCTGCTGCTGCTGCTGCTGCTGTTGCTGATTTTTGCTTAGTGTTCTGCCGAGATTCCTTCATCCAGGGGAAGATCTGCTTGGACATTGTGGGTGAGGAGATACCGGTGGCTTTGGTGGTGGAGGTGGTGGCTGCATTATTGGCATGTTGGTCAGGTGGGGACACAGAGGGTGGTGTAGGCTGCTGCTGCTGCTGCTGATCTTGGCTTGATTGACTATTGATGGCTCTCATACAACTCTCATTGATGTCATTGGCTTTGTGATGTGGCACTGTGCTGCCAGGTGACTGCAGGGAGCAGGCAGGTCGATGATAGTCACTTTCCAAGGGATATTGCTGCTGACTTGCATTATAGGTGTAACCATTGGCTCCTGGGTAGGGGTATCCACCATAGATCGCAGAGCTGTCGTAGTAGGTCGCTTTTTGCATTTCGTTGTTTCCCAATATTTATTTCACAAACTGACAGGGTCCTGACACCCGTAAAGAATAACATTGGCACCCTGAGTCACGTGGTGCTGCTCCTCCAATGGCCTCTGTGGTCAGACCTGTGGTGGAGAAGAAGCAAGTTACAGTCAGGAGATGGGAGAGATCCATCTTACTTACAATAGCTAAGTGACATGAAAGCCGGCAAGGAAAAAGTGCTCAGCAATATTGAGAACTGTGTATTAAGATGATAGGGCTGCTCACTAACGTCCAACTAATTCACACTCTCCCAGAAATTACACTTCAATGCAGTGTGAATGAGTACATCACAGGTCAGAGTGAGAACACCCCTCCCCTACCTAGCACAGCAGACAACCCGGCTCACCACCCTGGACACACACATGCAACGATTTATGGAGCCCTGCTAATAAATATCATATCATAGGTATAGATACATATCAATAGTCATAATCAATAGCCAATCTGCACTTTCCACATATACAATATTGCTTTAGATTTTATTAAGCTTTAATATTTCATATATAGGCTTTTACTACTCTCCTCCACACTTATGCGGTCCTAGGTGCCCCTTTCAATCTGATCTATTTCATGTTGAACAGATAACCTTAGCTCTAGGGCCGCATTGTAAATCACAAGTTATTGTTCACACTGAGCACAGTATTGACTCAGTAAACACTCGTTTATCAAGGAACAGATAGCCTCCTAAGCACAGGCCTACAAAGCAATATTTTAGCTGCAGCTCAATTACCTCCATATCCTCTAATTCAAGTAGGCCATAGATAATGTGAATAAATAATGGTATATGAATTGTAAAAAATTATATATATATATATATATATATATATACACACAGAGTAGTAACATTTTAAAGTTTTAAACCTTTTTTGTTTTCTTTTATGAATTTCTACCATGGAATATCAACTTGTAACCTCTGTTGTTACATTGGATACAGTACAATACAATGTCTGCATCTTTATACTACACAATATCAAATGTAGCAACAGAGAAATATTCAGCATACACATATTTTAGTAATATAAAAGAACATGATCCTTTAATGAGCAGCAGAATAATGTAGACAATATTTTCAGTTGATAATTTAGTTAATCTCACCTGAACTCTTATATCCTAGGCTCTGGTGGTTTGCATTTGTATTTATATCAGTTGCTTATTTTTTTTTTTTTTTTATTCCATGATGTGTATGCCTAGATGCAACACTGATATCTCACTATGAAATTTGTCCTGTACATTTACTTTGCATTATATATATATTTTTTTAAAGCACGTTTCTAATAAGATGAGAATATTAATAAACAACATAAAAAGAGTCAATAGCCTTGTATTGTGATTAGTCCTCACATGAAATGTACACAATTCTACCTGTTAAAACATGATGGATCTGAAAAAACACCAGGAACCAGAAAGACCAGCAGCGTTCATCTCCATGACCACGGCATGAACTTTCTGTGCAACCCCTAACGATAATAGGTTCTGTCTTTGCAACTGCTCTGTAATTTGATGTATGGGGGTCATTTGGCTAGCGAGAGAGTAGATGATGGAAACACAAGCCATAAAATACTTCTAGGATCTTGTCTATCTTTTGTTAAATCTTCATGTTTACCTATCTCCAAATAACTATTTAAACTAGACATACAACACAAAAGCAAAGCATTAAAAATGCCCAGGAAAGCAAACAGTGAAGGGTTGAAAAAAAGCTACATTTCTGACGTTTCCTTTTTACAAAATAAAAAAAACTTCTAAAAATTGTAAATTAAATACTATATACATCATATATTAAAACTCTGTGTGTGTGTATATATATATATACAGTTATAACTATACTTACACATGTTATACATATTAATAGAATAAAATAATTGCTCTTATTTGAATTACAACGGAATTCAATGTGAAAAATGTGTACTCGTACAAACAAAAACTTTGTCTTCAATGTTTCATTATTGTTGCATATGAAAATGATATTAATAAAGTCACCTAGAGGATTAATATTTTATTTCTCTAGGGCTGATGTGCCATTACCGCTGCTACAAGCCTATCAGACCTTCCAAGGCCCATTAAATATTTCATATAGAACATACGTAGAAATAGCCACTATATATATATATCAAACTACTGGGCCGGTGCTATCAAATATATAAAATCAGCCCACCATGTTTAGCATCCCTGGGTAGTGCTTCCTAAAATATTCAATACTAGATACTAAAGTTCTTCGATTTTATTACATTTGCAAATTGTCAAAATAGTATTTCAAAAGTATAAAATAAAATCTCTCTTGAAAATGTAATCATGATCCGGTAATGTTAGAGGATGATCAGCATTAAAGTCCTTTGTTCTACCGCATGGAGATGAAATATAAAATGTTTAAGGGATTAATAACAAAAGAAATAAGTAATCTCTGAGATTCAGGGCTCAGATATGGCAAGAAACTGTGGAGACCAGAAAGGAGCCTGTATTAGCAAACTATACGTATCAGTCATTTCTTGAAAGGAAGCTTGAGCTTGTGAACTCTTCTTGAACCGAGATTTAAGACTATGGTCATAAATCACTGGGACATAAACTCCACCATTCACAAGTGATAGAGGATTTCTGGCCGTCTTACCTTGGATTCTGACGACGGATGCAGAACACAGCAGACTTGTTCTCTAGTTCGGGCTCCAGAACCAGCAGATCTGGGTCCCCCCCACCACCACCACCCTTCTTATGTCCTGGGCATCATGAAGGGGGCAAGCATAGTACCAGCAGCACCTCTCCTGCTCTATCACCTACAAGCACCAGGATGAGGACAGCCTTCAGGAAATCTCAACAAGAAATGTCTGCCAAAAAAACTGGACAACCCCTAAGGTTACATATGGGCGACCCCGGTCACCAAGATAAGAGCTATCAACTCTCAGGGCTCTCCAAGTGTAGTTCCACAGACACAAAAAAATGGTATGTTTCTTACTAATATTGCCTGCTGAATGATGCTAGATTCCAGGGAGAATATTCATCTGGGAACAGGGATGTGTGGGGGGAGAAAAAAAAAGGAGAAAGACATTTAAAGTCTAGGGAGATGGGGTAGACATGGAAAGAAAAATAAAATAACATGAAAAAATGGAGGGAGGAGTATCCAGGACCCTGTGAAAGGAGGAGGCACTGGGGTTCTGGAAAATTATGCTAATGATGAAGACAGCCTCGGTGCAACATGGGATCTACTGCTCTTTTATTAATTCTCTAATTTATCTCACGAATGTATCTTGTGGCTTGAGCTTCTTCTTGAATATTCCGAATGAGAAATAAACTGTGAATTCTAGATGGGGCCATACATGTCTGATCTGGTGGTGACCTATTAAAGTGCTACAGAAATATTAAATGCCTGTGAAATCCAGGCAGAAAGCCTGTGATATATGATTACAGATTGGCCAATCTCTATGAAATATACCTATAGAAACATGATCTTTTTTTTTTTTTTTTTCAAGGCACGATTTTAGTATTTTTCAGTAGGGATTAACAAGCCTGGAGGTTCTTCTGAGAAATGATTTAGCCCAAACCAGGTGTTAAAAAATCTAAGATGAATGTTTCAGACTATTGTGAGGAAGAATAATGCTATGAAGGCATGGGATAAGGCATAGACATAAAGGACTATAAGACCGGGTGGCCTTTTCTGCATACCAATGATTTTTTGTCATTTATGGGCAGACAAGATTTATGGCACCATGCACTAGGGCTGTAAACGGGGCATTAAAACCTAGAAACACTTGCTCCTCATGGCATATTGCAATGGAAGCACATGAAAGGAGGCAGCGTAGGAGGAGAAGGGTGGAAGAAATCCACTACTAGGCATTTCCATTGACTCCTGTGCTCGGTGTTGTATCTGATGAAAGCCACTTTGGTCAATCATTCACCTCACTACTTCTTAAATTGCTGATCTGAGCTTCTTTTTTTATTATTTCAGTGCTGCCGGGAAAATAGCACTGCCAGCCCAAGCCCTGGACACCCTACACCCTAATGTCTTCCAGACTGGAGCCTGCATGAATCAGCCAAAAACATCAGGGCGATATACAGGACTAGAAGCCATGATTATGATATGAAAGCTTTCTATCCATAGCTGGAAGATGCTCCTTACACCAGGTACAGTCTTCTGTCTTGTAAATCACTGGAGTGCGGCTCCTTGATTATTGTCTGCTGAGATTTATGGCGCCTGCTTCATGCATGCATTTATTTAGCGTTATATCTCCAGTTTAGACGAACAGATGCTTGTAAAATGTTATGTGCACAATAAAATCTTACTACCCACTGCGTCTGGCTTTATTGTATGCAATGCTTAAATCTATGGCAATCACGACTGTAATACGGATATCAGTGCAACCGACGCTGTGTGCGATATAATACATAAGGCAGGTGAGGATAATATCAAGTGCAAATAATTCCCCCGAAATTGTTTTTTTTTTTACAATCGAATATAGGAGATATATATATATATATATATATATATATATATATATAACGATATTGAGATTATCTATCCCTTTATTCATCAATTATGGGAAGATGAAATGCGATCAAATATCATTCTAAATATTATAAATATATAGGAAAGTATTGTGCATATATAGCAGAATATTGAGATACTGAGATGTATCCATTTCTTCATTCATTATGGGAATATATAATGCAGTAAAATATCATTCAAAATATTATAAATATATAGGAGAGTATTGTGTATATATATAGGAGAATACTGAGATACTGAGATGTATCTATTTCTTCATTAATCAATTATGGGAAGATATAATGCAATAAAATATCATTGTTAATAGAATTAACTTTGTTAATGTAAACAAAAAATATCTATCTATCTCTCTATATAATATAATATATTATAGATAGATAGATAGATAGATAGATAGATAGATAGAAATATAGAAAGAAAGATAGATATGAGATAGATAGATAGATAGATAGATAGGAGGAGATAGATAGATAGATAGACAGATAGATATGAGATAGATAGACAGATAGATCGATTTTATTTTCTTCTTCTGAGCGGCCACGTCTGTAAGGCATAATTGTAAAGCATTTCTAAACGTCATCTTATCAAGCTCTTCTGCCCCAATTCACCAGCTCCATAAATCAAATCTCAACACTGTGACCTTTCCTCAAGCGCCACTCATTAGTGCATGCACTTAATATCCTCACTCTCCCTATGTATTTATATGTTACTTTGTACAAATTGGAACATGCCAATACTCATATCTATAGGATATGAACAATAAGCACTCCAGCCCCAGCTGATAGTGTATTAGGCGGCCTCTTAAAGATTAGGAAAGGCACTGTGAAGTAGCCAGATAGGTTATCACAATCCAGGGCGCTAGTGATGTGGTGATATAAAACTGTAAGACCTATATCAACATAACCTGACCAAATAATAGCCATGAGAGACACTGACACAACCTGCTACAGAAACAAATCAACACAAAACTAAAGCCCAACTCCAGAAGCGCCATCAGCCCTGTATTTATGAGCTCAGCTGGCAGTGGAGAGAGGATTTTTATTCCATGTGCTTTGTCTGATGATGAGTAACCGCTCAGTTCCTCAAAAGAATCACCAGCAAGACTGTAGCCAACATATATTGTGACCATTTACACATCTACATACATGAGGCATGCTCTACTAGGATCTGCAATCCATTTCTGAAGAGGTTGCCCAGAACATGGAGATGAATCATCGCTCACACCCTACTAAAGCCCTACTACTGACCTTTGCCTTGGTCAACAATAACTCACACCATTCATGTACAATCAGCGGATATACCTTAGAATAAGATCCATCCCTTCAGCCCTATCAGCTTTCCAATGGGGGTATCCTTGATGTTGGGATCAGGGCTGAGTACAATAAGGAGAACCTTTTGCTGGGGGTGATAAGGAGAGATACTAGAATCGCCTAATCACAGGAGAAGCCTGGCTGGCTCTCAGCTCCAAATGCTCCAGGAGGTTTGGTAGCCCTCACGTGCTTCTAAGTCAAATGAAATCATTTCATTTCAAATAGGAGATGGTAAAAGAACCAGACCGTCCAGATCCAATATCTCCAAACCTTAACTATTACATAAACCCAAGAAGAAACAAGCCAAAACCCTCCAACCCCTCCCTAAAGTATTCCCAATCTGCTGTGAAAACATTCCACAACCTGAGAGGTTGACTTGTACACCCCAAAATTACTACAGTAGTTACTGTAGGTAGTCAACTTACAGAGAGAACACAGGATAGAGGGGTCCACGCAGTGGAAGCCTTGACTGATCACCAAGCTCAGCACATATAAGCCATTACAGCCCCATTGAGGAGAGCTTGCTACACTCCCACACATGACACATGTCCCACAGTAGAAACTAAAAGGCCTTTAATTACCTGACACATGCAAAACTGGTCTCTCCTTCAAGTAGTTTTTTTGCTCACACTATCATGTATGTGCTTGAATGTAAAAGTGAATTGGCTCTGAAATGGCTTCAGTCTTCAGAGATCCTCCTGCACAATGCGCGCTTACGCATTTCCTATACCAATAATTGACTAAGCCACAAAATTATAGGGTTCTCCTTGGGTTCAGCTTCAGCAAATCAGTCTCTTGGCTCACTGAACTACTATTCGTATATAGAGGATGGATAAATAGATAGATAAATAGATAGATAGATAGATAGATAGATATTAGATAGATAGATAGATAGATAGATAGATAGATATTGGATGGATAGATAGATAGATAGATAGATAGATAGATAGATAGGACATAGATAGATAGATAGATAGATAGATATTAGATAGATAGATAGATAGATAGATAGATAGATATTAGATAGATAGATAGATAGATAGATAGATAACTAGATTATAGATTGAAACATGGATGATAGATATGTAGATAGATCGATAATAGAATGATACATAGATACATAGAAAGATACATAGATGATAGATAGATAGATAGATAGATAGATAGATAGATAGATAGATACATGCATACATACATGCATAGATTGATTGATAGAAGATAGATAGATATAGACTAATACATGCATGCATAGATTGATAGATAGATAGATAGATAGATAGATAGATAGATAGATAGATAGATAGATACATGCATACATATATAGACTGATAAATAGATAGATAATAGATAGATAGATAGACAGACAGACAGACAGACACGCAGTACACTTAGAGACCATGCCATATGTCTGTAACATGGGAACACTCCAGAATATCCACATTGCATTCATAGAAGCGAATATAACTGATTTTCTGGCCCAGGCATGTCACATTGGAGCTAGTTAATGAATATCTTTTATATAATGGACCAGAGAACAAAAAAAAAGCCTCCTGGCAGGAAAGGGCGCAGAATTAATGGCTAAATGATCAGTTGTCGGTAACCTCAGCAGAGACACAGATGAGAGGCGCAGCTTTCCCCAGACCCGATCATGTGAAAAACACTTTAGCCCTGGATGTTACATGTAAGGGAGACAATCTTTCTGTTTGGAGTTGGAGATGGCTTTAGTGCCTGTGAAATATACACCAGCTCACCTCATACATCTTTCTGCCTTCCAGAAATCGAAGATGGAAGCAGGTTTACAGGAATCGGCTGGAGATAAATCAATGTTCCTGGATGGACTCAAGTGGATCATATTCGTGCTGGTTACTTTGGGGAATTTCTGGATTGAGACTTGGCATTAGTGTCCTGAACAGTTTACAAAGTTACTTGCCCCACTGAGGACTGAGGGTGGTGTCCCCCTATCCATGGACTGTAAACTTCTAATCACTGGCTGCGTTTTACACATGGAGGCTGACACTTGTTGATGAAGGTTGTTAATTCTGCCTCAAAAAAACTGTGGACTGGAGGTGATTTATGTTATTTTGCTTTACAGGCAGAAGTGCAAATCAGTGCAAGCCTACTGAGCACGAGGTTGACCGCCATACCACACAATGGGAGCTTTCTCTATGTTCTAGAATGGAGAGAATAGTGCAGAGGCTTCTAGAAGCCAGGAGGGTCAAACTGCAAACTTCTGCTGCATTGTGCTGGGAAATAGTTAATGATTTAAGGGCGAATATCTGAATGTGTGAAAGTTTTAATCATTAAAAAAATGCCTATGTACAGAAGTATATTATTAGACAGATATATTAGATAGGTAATAGATAGATAGATAGATAGATAGATAGATAGATAGATAGATAGATAGATAGATAGATACAGATAATAAATAGATAGCTATTAGATAAATAGATGGTAGATAGAAAGATAGATAGATAGATAGATAGATAGATATAATAAATAGATAGCTATTAGATAAATAGATGGTAGATAGATAGATAGATAGATAGATAGATAGATAGATAGATTGATAGAGAGATAGATATAATAAATAGATAGTTATTAGATAAATAGATGGTAGATAGAAAGATAGATAGATAGATAGATAGATAGATAGATAGATAGATAAAAATATAATTATTATTTTGCACATAGGACTTTAGGTGCACAAAATAAGGTAAGTACAGATCTGGCACCATCTTTTGGTTCTCTTAGACCCATGTTCTACCCTAAGAAGGACCGTGTTGAGCAGCAATATCTATGGCTGTCTCTTTCTCTATATCTTTTCCTGTCTGGTAATGCTGTAAGTTTTTCTGCAGTCTTACCTCCCACTGAAATCCTTGGTAACAATTTACCATATCACAGTGGGCTTTATTATTTAATAAACTTTTTTTTTTAGAACTGTTAGATCTGTAAGTATTATGGTATAATATAGTGGAAATGAAAGTTTTAGTTTAGCATTGTGAAGCCAGCTTACCATAGAAGAAAAGATGTATCATTTCAGAGATGTATGATTTTATTCCTAATTTCTTTAAATTTATTGCTCATGATTAGTGGGACAGGTGTGAACAAAAGAGAATCAATAAAGGTGTCAGCAGGGGCACTTACTGCTGCGTGTGGAGGAGATTTTATTACCGGTTTAAATATCATTACGAAAAGAAAACAACACATTTGGGTAGCGAAGCTGGAAATGCAAAAAAAGAAAAAGTGTTCTTAAAGCAAAATGACATCATATGCACTATAGTCCCTGCTTGAAATAGTCAAATCTACTTTAAGAAACAAAGCTCTGTCCCAAACAAACTAACATCATGCAAATGTAATATTCCCTAGAACACAGAAACACATCTGCACTGAGCAGCTTCAGGACACTTCCTATTTGGATGTCAACTTGAGAATGGCAAATAAATCATCAAGCTGAACCCTTTGTCCTGTTGAATTGCTGGAAAGAATATTCGCATGCCCAATGACTCCTTAAATATCACTATTTCTGGTTAGCTACCTGCAAAGACCTTGGTTTTCGAAGCCAAGTGTGCTAAAGGAATTCAGTCTTATCTATATTATAAAGTCAAATAGCACTGAGTTATAATTCTTTACATGCAACATATGCACGGGGAAGGAAAGAAAGAAAGAAAGAAAGAAAGAAAGAATGTAAACAGGGTCGTAGATAAACCATAACTATGACTAGAGAGAGACAGACAGGCAGGCAGATGGACAGAGAGAAAAAGAAAGAAAGGACAGAGATACAGATAGAGAGATAGATAGATAGATAGATAGATAGATAGATAGATAGATAGACAGATAGATATAGATGATAGTGAAACCCTGCTATGCTTCACACAAATATTTTAACAATTTTAACCTTTTCAACAAGAATCATATGATACATCAGGACAAGGCTACTAATGTTTTAGTCTAAGATGTTACCATGATCATTCCTTTTCCCTCAGCCCTACAGCCATACCAGGAAGCTTTTTACATTCTGTCTAGATGAATATACACAGCTTTGTACTTAACTGACCTTACAGGATTTGTCTGATTTTCAACACTGCAGTAGTGTAAGTTTTATTGGTTCTCCCCCAGGATTTTTTACTTTAAGGAAGAGAAAGTATATACAAATCTACCCATCCTTCTATGAACTCTCTACTTCTTTTTCTGTCTATTCCACATGCATGCAAGCATGCACACACACAGGGATTTTCTATATTCTATCTACAGTATATATCACACATATGTATTTATGGTATTTCAGTTCCATCATCTAGCTATCTTCCCATATACTGTGTCTATTTCACTCTTTCTGGCATAACTATCATATTTTCTTCTTGCCATCTACTTACCTACCCAACTATCTCTATCTATCTATCTATCTATCTATCTATCTATCTATCTATAGATCTATCTAGCTATCTAGATCTATCTTGCTATCTATATCTATCTATCTATCTAGCTAGCTATCTCTCTATCCAACCACCCACTTTTTTCTTTTATGTATCTGTCATATTTCCTGGCTATTTTCTATCACATTTTACATGTGCAATAAATATATGTTTGCAGGTATATATTTATTTACTCATTTCTCCAATATGCATCTATTGGTCTACATGTGTTATATCTTTCCAAATATGAGAAATAAATATGGCATTACATTTTTTACATCACAGACCAGTGCAAAATTCAAAACATTTTAACTGAAAGCAGTAAAAGATAGGGACAATATGGTTGCAATTATCAACAAAACATCTGTCCCAATGTTTCTAGCATTATCCCTTAAAGCACTTTACACATCCATTGGTGACGCTAAACCTTAGAACATTACACTATAAATGCAATTAATTTAATCTAAATCCAATGTAAGTTGTATTCTATGATGTAAATTGCATTTTGTATTATAAAACCATGCACAAGGAGGGAATGGGGTTTAGCACAAAAAGGCCACAATTCTCCATTCTCCACTGCAAGGATACAGAGGATACAGGACAGGTTCACATTGACAGCTGCCAATCATTTATCTGGAGGTGTGCTTTACAAAAAACTTCAAAACCCATTTAATTGCTATGACAATGTCATTATTCTCTCCTTATGACTTTCAGCTGTTCTAAATGCATTGATTTCATACATAAAACGTTCAGATTAATGAGACGTGAAGATGGAATGGGTGGGTCTCTACATCAGTGCTAGACAGGGTGGCCTTCTACTAGTGTAATGGTCTGGCCATAGGGTCAGGTTTCCTAATGCAGTTTTGGAAGCCAGAACCAGGAGCGAATTAAAAAAAAAGGATAAGTGGTGTCTGTCCATTATACTTTCTCTCCTTTTATGATCAATTCTAGATTTTGGCTTCCAAAACTGCATCATAAAGTCTGAACATGTTGACCCTAAACCGTAGTACTATCATGCATAAACATGGTTCCAATCTTATGCATCACTTTAACCCTAGCTACAAGATCTCACAATAAGCCTTTTTCACAGGGTCAGTATTTTTCATCAATATTTGTAAGGCAAAACCCAGAAGAGTCCAGAACAATTTCCGTTATCCTTTTTTCTCAGTAGTTTCTACTCCTGTTTTTAGCTTTCACAAATACTCATATAAAATACTGACTGTGCAAAAGGGGCCTAAAAACATGACACTGTCCACTTTAAGCTGCGTTCACATGACCGTGGTGTTTTGCAGATCCGAAAAACACAGATACCGGCCTGTGTGTGTTCCAAAATTTGCGAACCCGCACATGGCCGCCGCTACAATAGAAAATATATAGTCTGCAATTGTGGACAAGAATAGGACATGTTCTATCTTTTTTTCCGGGGCCGCGGAACGGAACCCTGGATGCGGACAACACTCAGTGTGCTATCCTCATCTTTTGTGGGTCGGCACCCGTTCCACAAAATTGCAGAACGGATTCGGACTCATTAATAGGGTTGTGAGAATGTAGCCTAAAGCAAATATTAGTACCTCCTCCACATATGTCCAGAAAACAAGAGGGCAAATAGTTGCCAGAGTGAATTCCATCTTTTCCTATAGCATTAGCTTTGGCATTAGGCTAGGGCTACACAGTGACGTGTCATGTGACAAAAGGGTACAACTACCCTGCAACATGTGTCACGCGAATTCTTGTCATAGAAAATAGCGCAACATTTTCTGTAATGACAGTCAATGGTGTTGCACTGCGACATGCAACCTACTGCAACTGCGACAATCGCACAAAAATCCTTAGATGGATTTTTTGCAACTGGCATGTCACAGAATGTCGCAGTATGACATCATTGACTGTCAATACAAAAAATGTTGCGCTACTTTTCTACAATAAAGAGTTGCGAGACGCATACATGTAGCCCTAGCCTTAGTTGGGATGCTCGATGCCAGGTAACATTTTATTTCTGTAAATCAATGCTCAGATTAAAAAATAAATAAAAAATAGTAGGCACAACTGTAAACCCAAGGACCCAAGGCAAGGTCTGCTAAGTAGCATTTTTTTAAACAGAGAGCTAATCATGAACAGCCTCAATCATGGCACTGCAAATCCACACAAATCCACCACTTGGATTCCATAAAGTGGACAAGCAGTATATCTCCCAATGTGTCACTGGCAACCTCTAGAAGCCTGAAGTCTCCTCATAGTCAGACAGTTAATACCATACCTTGCACAAGTCTCTACAGCAGTCTGTAGTTTACCATCTGTGGACTAAATACAGGTCCCACCAGCTACAGTTTGGAGGAGCATGCTGGGACATGTAGTTAGTTACAAGCTTCCAATTAGTTATTATACATCAACACTTTCCTTGCCCTATCCAAGAAGCAGCTTAAAGATTACAGCATCCAACCTGTCACCACATTAACATCAATAGATGAGTCCTATTGACTCAATTATATAAGATCTTATCTCAAGATGAAAACAAAGAGCAAATTAAGCCTCACCAATGACTTATCAAAGGGTCGATGTTATTACACATCAACACTGGAGCTCCCAAGGAAGAACCAGGCTCAGCTCATTTGAGTATGTATACTTTCCCTTGAAGATGACTGATTAGTTGGCTATTTGAATCCTTGCTGTTGATTGCTAGGAATATGTATCAGATATCCCCAGTATGGAGAAGCTACATGGGAAGTGTAATGTGAGAGCAATGCTTCTCATGTGTTATGAACTGTATGTGTGGGGCTGGTGATATTTACATACTTGTGTTCAAGTCAAGTGATCCAGTTATGAAGAGATCTATGTGGCGAGGTAAGGGCAAGGTTAGGATTTACCTACATGGGTTACTGCCATGCAATAAAAGAAACTGAAAGAAGAGGTCCAAGGAGAAATGCAGAAAGACATGGAGCCAGACTGTGTCAACTGTAAGGCCTCTTGCACATTACTGTATTGCTTTTTCAGTATTTTGCTGTCTGCAAAAAATACGGATAACGTCCAAGTGCATTCCGTTTTTCGAAACTGAAAAGCTGGCCCCTGATAGAACAGTACTATCCTTGTCCGTTATGCGGACAATAATAGGACATGTTCTATCTTTAAATGGAACGGAAAAATGGAAATACAGAAACGGAAGGCATACGGAGTACCTTCCGTTTTTTGCGGATCCATTGAAATGAATAGTTCCATATACGGTCCGTATACGGAACGCAAAAAATGGAACATAAGTAAAAAAAAAAAATGGTCGTGTGCAAGAGGCCTAAGGGGAACATACTGGAAAATGTGGATGGATATACACTGCCAGGAAAGAGTGAAAAAAGAGGTAGAAAAGAAAGTCCTACAATGGTTTACAGCAGGAGATAACCCATATCACAAAGAAGTGAAAGAGTACAGCTACAGGGAATTAGAGGGAGGCATAGGGTTAAAGTGAAAATTATAGTCTTTGAGAAGAAGGTGGAGGAGGAAAAGGGGAGAAGGAGAGATAATTACAAACTGAGCTACAGAGACAAAAAAGAGCAGATAAAGACAGATAGACAGAGATAGATAGATAGATAGATAGATAGATCAAACATAGAAAAGGACATAAACTATGAGGAAAGAGTGAAAGAGAAGGCACAAAATGAGAGTCCTACAATGGTTTACAAAAAGACTGAGATAATCTTCATCATACATAAGTGCAGCTACAGGGAATTAAAGGGAGGGATAAGGTTGAAGTGAAGAAAAAAATATACTCTGAAAAGATAGAGGTGGATAGAGGGAGAATGGAGAGAAGCATACAAATTAAGCTACAGAGAAAAAAGCAGAAAAGATAAGGACATAGAGATAGATAGATAGATAGATAGATAGATAGATAGATGATAGATAGATATTAGATAGATAGATAGATAGATAGATAGATAATAGATAGATATTAGATAGATAGATAGATAGGATAGATAGATAGATAGATAGATAGATAGATAATAGATAGATAGATAGATATCAGATAGATAGATAGATAGATAGATAGATAGATAGATTCATACGAACATTTTACACTCTTGCATATACTACTAAACAAAAGCAGCTGGCGCCATTTTGCCCTAGAAATAATAGAGAGACAAAGAGGGAAAGGAGAGAGCTCTGACAGATAAATACACATAAAATAGATTTATATTTATATGTGTGTGAATGGATATGAGATAGATAGATAGATAGATAGATAGATAGATAGATAGATAGAGAGATTCATGTAGAGAGACAAAGAGGGAGAAAAAGAAGAGCTCAGACAGATAAGATTTTTCTCTGTAGATAGAAAGAGAAGGTGAGGGATAAAAGGTGACAGAGAGGAGAGAAGGGTTCTCTCTGCAAAATCAGGCAATGAGGAGAATGACAATGAGAGAGAATGAGAACCAGATTTGTAGAAGTATTGGGGGGGGGGTGTTTAAAAAATGAAGGATATGAACAGCATAAAGAGAAAAGGGAGAAGAATAAGGAGGAGGTTGGTTAAAAAAGAGAGAGGAACAAAAAAAAGAGGCCATCATATCTGAGCATTCAGTACCAGCTAATCTAGAGCTACTGTGCTATAAGTGCTTCCAGAACTCAAGGAACCAACTAACAGATCTGCATGTTTTATAAGTAGGAATAAGAAATGATCTTCCATAGCATCTGGCTGCCATCTTCCATTGTACCAGCCACCCTTTATTTTACCAGGTTAATAATACTCTGTAAACCCAATGTGTGCCATTCAGAAGAAAGAAAGCCAATCAGACAGCCAGAGCCATCAAACTCTCCCCTGGAGCTATGTGCAGCCTTGTCTTTGTGTGGGATCTCATTTCTAAACACAATACAAATAAAACATCGTTCATTTCAACCTTGTATCTTACAAAACTATTTCATCAGCAAGATGTCAAATCTTAGGAATTCCGAGCCATTAGCATCTGGATGCACCAGAGGCAAATCAGTGATCTGCTAAGATAGCACTATTACTTCAAGGAACTTCTTGGGAGGAACCCATGCTGCAAATATTACCCATACTTCATGCCGCAAATATTTAATATAACCAATGGTTGCATAAAAGATTACGGTGGTTGCAAATGTAAGATTTGCCAGGTTTACAGAAAAAAGGATGGCTCGTTTTACATGGAACTCTACACTAAAGGTCAAGGGTTTGAGGGTCAACTAGCATCTTTCAAAAAAAAAAAAAAAAACTCAATAGACAGAAACGTGTCCTCTGGGTGAACTCTGGTTGCCTTAGCAAAGGGCAGACTATGTGACAGGGCAAAGAAGAAACAATAAATGGAAGGGTAACAGGATAAAAGGAGGAAAAAAATAATATATATATATATATATATATATATATATATATATATATATATATATATATATACACATATATATAACCATCATGGTGCCAAATTGCTATCTCAACTGTCTGAAAGCAAAACTTAATAAAAAATAAATAAATATATAAATATATTTTAAAACGATATATTAGTATATTGCCATATATAATGTCCCATATAGGTACCTTATAGGGATGGAAGTGTCTGCAGATCTATCCGGCCTCAATTCTCATAAGGAATATGTGTAATAGGTTGATAAAATGAACATCCATCAAAGATGGCTCCATTTTCAGTAGAAATGCCTTGGCTTCTGCTTTGAATTATTGTTCCATATGTAATCCTTGGGAAAGTCTGCCGAAGTACAAATAATTTATTATTCATATTATCTTACATGGTTACAGGGTTTATGCTGTCAATAAAACAGAAAAAAATAAAAAAATATATAAAAATTATAAAAATACAGATATAACAAATATATATAAAAAAAAATATCTGCTGACATTCAAATCATATGTGGGTTCTGACCACGTGAGGGCTTTTAAGATAGGAACATGTAATAATACAATATTATATATGTAGTGGCTATTTTCCACACAATTCTTAACATCTTGTGCTTTATTCTCACATTCTCCAAGCCTGAAACACACATGCACACACTACACACATGTACACAGCACACAGCCTAGGCAATGCATTTTTCGATAGAATGGGGGAGAAGACTATATTAGATGACATTATAAAGCCCTTTCCCCTCCTATCACCAGCTGTTGACTTTTTTTTTTGTTGGACGATCCAGTGCATGGTCTGTGACCCCATATGTTAGCACATTATCGTTAGGTTCAATACTAAACAGGTTTAGAAACGTCTGTTTTTGAAATCTTTAATTTTGACAGAATATTCTTCTGGCTTAGCACCACAATATTACAGCACAAAGTCCACAATATGTACCACCACTGTATCTACAAGGTTTTCTCGCCTTCAAGGCGATCAAAGGCCTTCTACTGAAATCCTAACATACAGGGAAAGTGTTAAACATACATTGACCTCAAAGGGAGAGGGAAAACAGTTATTTTGTGTCTACAGAAACATTTTTTTTTCTTCTTCCAGCTAGTATTTACAGAACCTACTCATTTCTTCTTAAAGAAGCCATTAAATAAATCCTTAAAAATGTTTGCTTCTTAAATACTCACAGCTGCAGGTATATGTGTAATATATCAGTCCATACCTTCATCACATACTATCCCATAAATGCATCTGTGACGTATGTGTCTCGTATACAAAATAGTTTTTTCTACCTATGTATACACTGATCTATATGTCAATATTCATATACACATATACACTCTCAGTTTTTATACGTATACGGTCAAGTACATAAATAAAACAAGAGAAGTCTCCATCCATTTCCTTGATTTTAGAAGAGTCCTGGTTGGAACAAGGGCTTTGTATCCACCAATATCAAAGGAGCTTTGTTTCCTTCCATAGTCATTTGGTCCAAGTGATTACCAGCAATTGGATCAATGCAATCAAAGCCTTATAATAATGGGGTGCTGGACCCCTCTGTGTGCTGATGGCCCTGTCCTTTGGACTGTTGACTTGAGACTGATGGGTTGGCAGAGCGCATCTTAGTGTTGGGCAATTTGTGGTCTTTCTTCCACTTCATCCTCCTGTTTTGGAACCAGATCTTGACCTGGCGTTCAGAGAGACATAAAGTGTGGGCAATCTCTATCCTCCGGCGTCTGGTAAGGTAACGGTTAAAGTGGAACTCCTTCTCCAGCTCTAATACTTGTTGTCTGGTGTAGGCAGTTCGAGACCTTTTGGGTTCCCCGCCAGTGTAATTTGGGTTCACTGAGCACATGGAAGAGAAATGGGACATATAATCATTAGATAATATGAGATTAGAACACACAACTGTCAGGCTGCAGACCATACACCAGGCAATGCATTGTGATGGGACGGTGGCCCAGAGTAAATGACATTTATGGCATGTGTAATTACCTCCCAAACAGATTGGCTCCAATAAATAATCCAGATTGAGGAGCCAGGGAGGCAGAAAGGGATGGTGTCCCCATGCTTTGGCCAAGAAACCACCCAGACTTGACACCAAGGAGACGTGGCTGGGGTTGACCCTTACCTGTGTTGACGTGTATTTTCTTCATCCATGGGTAGACAACTGGTTCTTTGCTGCTTTTGAGGCCAGCAGCAGTCTTCTCGGGATGGATGCTGCTGTCATTGGCCGCTCCTATAGGCTCACAGTGCTGTGGTGGTGGTGGAGGCTGCCTGAGGACGTGGCTTTGGAGAAGTTGCTGAGATTGCCTGTGTCCTTTGCCAGAGACCCCCTCCTGGGTCACCCCAGCTTCGTGGCCCGCCGTCAGGTGGCCGTACCCAAAGCTGGCTTCAGGGTAAGGGCTCGGACCTTGGTAGAGAGCCTCAGGAGGAGCCTCGAAGCCCGGCTCCCTCGGCCGCTCGTAGTAGTCGGGAGACTGGTTGTGCAAGTAGTTGTTTTGGGCATACTCCTCGCAGGGTGGGAATTTCGGCTCGATGTAGTTGGAGTTTATCAAAAACGAACTCATGGCCATTAATTTGTGCAAGTGCAACAAAAAAATACTATTTTTTCTCGCGTTGTCGTTTTTCTGTTCTGCACAAAACCCTCCTACTCCCTGTCAAGTGTGCAAAGTTACACACCCATGTGACCCAGCCAGCCAATCAGCGGCTGGCTCTGCACCCCGGATAAGGAAACACCAGGATGATAAATGCACTGCAAGTCACCCCTTATAGACTTCACTGCAGCTGGAACATCATCAGCCTAAAATCCAGAGGACAACACCAGGGATCAATACTAATCACAGTCAGATCACACCACCACAGCCTAAACCATAGCCACAAATGTGCCCAGATTAGTCATGGTCGCCCCTGAGTCCTGGAGGAAGCTGCTCTGCCCTATGTATGTAATCCTATGTATGTAACGTCTTATGCACTGATAGCAGGACTGATGTGTGCCGCCTACAGTGACTAATCTAAACGCTATTACCTTACACAGATTAGCAATGCCCTCCTATGACTTCACAGCTGTACAATGTAATATTGGATCGTGCTATAATGCTGCTGCTGTTTACTCAGAGCCTTGGGTCTGTGCTGTCCTTCACGTGGAGAATTGTCACACTGCATGGTCGATATTACATCTATAGCTACAGGGTGCAGCCTATACCGAGCCATTCATGTCCTGTTATTCATAGGTAGAAGTGATTGTCAGCCATACAATGCCATGACTGTGTATGGTGGGATGTAGATGACTGTATGGGAGTCTGTATCCAACAGCAGGGTCTAAATTCTGTGTTAAAACATCTCCATGATTACTGGTCTTCCTATACTTACATGACCTATTTAGCATGGCAACAAATAAACTAATGTGTCAAAGTAAAATCCCTGTGGCATAAACAAGTAATGACACAGAGCTTCTAGGGTGTGTGAGATCTGCATGTAGCAGAGCCGGGACTGTATATGCTGCACTGATAACACCATACTTGTTGTTAAAATAGTAATCCAGATAAAACTTGAAAATAATCCTATAAAGGGAGTTTATGCTTTGACTGCTCATCTAAAAGTGTTAGAATGATCCCCTTTTTGCCAAAGAGCATCACAGTCTTGAGTCCAGCAACAGAGGTCTGTATTTTTCTTTAAAGAAGCAGAATATGGCAGATACATTCCATATGTTGCTAGAGGAGTGGGGCATAGCTGCTAGGAGTCAGTATACGAAGCCTGTGTGATCATGCCCTGGACATCAGGGGACACTCTCTGGTGCAGTATAGATAATACATTATTAGGAGTAGGTAGAATAGGTAGATAAATAGATAGGTTGAAAACCAGTCTTGTAGATAGAAAGATAGCTAGATAGATAGATAGATAGATAGATAGAGATAGCCGGTGATAGCCTATCAGGTAATATAATAGGTCTACACACACACACACACACACACACATACACTATATATAATATATATATATTTATATATATATATATATATATATATATATATATATACATATATATATAATTGGCAAAGCTATATTTAGTTTTACATTTTGCCTGTAAAAATATAAAAAAATATATAAAAGGGGGCATTTACCTTGCTATGTGAAGCAGAAACAGAGCAGATGGTGAACTTTTATTCATTTGCATTTTGCAGAGGGATGGGAAGTAGATGTCTGTAAATCGTAGTTTTCGGGATATACTGGTCTACACATAAAAATACATGCATGTGAGATTCATTTGTATTTGGAATAGCAAGAAATATAATAATATATCAAGCATAGAAATAAATACAGAATTATTGATCACATATTGATGCTTACTAAAGGGGAACTATCTTTCTATCTATCTATCTATCTATCTATCTATCTATCTATCTATCTAACTTTCTATGTACACCTTCTATCTGGCATATACTTATAGTATCTGTTATCTATCTATCTATCTATCTATCTATCTATCTATCTATCTATCTATCCATCTATATCTATCTAGCTGTCTATCTTTCTATCTATCTCTATATCACTCCTCTATCATCTAGTTGTATGAGGGTCAGTGTTCAGATTACACCGCATTTTTACCATCAGTTCTATAATGGATTGAGTCGCACTCAGCCCACATACATATATAGGTATATACATATGATAAATAAATATAATAAATATCACATAATACCTATTTTAATATGAGGCACATCCTACAGATCGTTGACATAGTCGTCCAGCACAGTGTATAGGCTAGTCTGGGAGCTCACTGTCAGATATTACCCTTCCCTGTGAATCGCTCGGTAGTTTGTACATATAGAAAATACTCTATAGACAAATTCTCCTTTAATGTGGGTGCAAAATGCCTGCAAGTGGCTATGTCAATTTCGAAAGGCCTGTTCGTTGTCTTTGAGGTTTTGTTATCATTAAGAATTGAGCCAAGACCACCAGGCGTTATCTCACTAGAAGACATTTAAACATTTTCCTGCAAGATTTATGGTTATCTCACCCTGCCATAAACAAGCAAATCAGCTCTGCTCAAAGCAGTTGTGTCCTCTGGAAGAAAGCAAACTATCCCTGTTCATTGATAATGTACAATTTTGTTTGCTGCTGAACAGTTACCTACGTTTATAATAATTTTCAATATAAGTAATGATCACTATCTACATATTTTGTATGGTAGGCAGGTGCCAATGGAGTAAGTGTTCTTGTGATTGAAAAAACTAATATAAAAAAATATATTTTTGTATCAAAGTATAAGAATATAAGGTGACAATTCAGATATATTATTAAAACGATTTAATAAACAAAATAAATCTCTGGATATTTTTTTTTTCACTGCTCTTTCTGTTTCTTTCGTTGTGTTTCTTTCGATTTAATTTTTGCCTGCTTCTTGAGCAAGCAATTGGGTGTTGGTTTCAAAGTGACCGAGAAGTGACACTGGGCGCATTTGGATTGGTATTAATCTTCCCCATTGACAGTCTTTGTTAAATAAGGAGCCTTGCAGTTCACCAGGCGACATTTTCATATTTGTTAGACTCGCTGACCTGAGGTTCACCTCGGCCTTGGACTTAGCTTTTCTAAAAGGTCCAGCAAGTGTCTTTAAGACAGCAGGGAGTTTCTAGCAGGTCACTTCTTGTGACAGAAAATGAAGAATAAATTAGGGAAAAGTACACATTACAGAGGTTATGAAATGCATCACTCTTGTTGATTGGGGTTCTGAGGAAGCCCAGTGACCTCAATCAAGAAGGGAGTGGGCAGGGGCCACATCACCAGGACTTGACAATGTTTTCTTGCCTATAATATTATTTACTAGATGGACCAAACTTGTACTTGTTCTTTCTTCTCGGAGAAACATACCAGAAATGAGCTATAACCAGGAGCAATCATCGCCAAAAAGGAAAATTCTCTCCTAATTTACAAAATCTGGAAACATTTAATTTGTGATTAATGGTTGGTCAGGAAGTTGGTAACAACCTCACATCAACTATACAAAAAGAGACAGGAAATAAGAAATCTTCTGATACTGCAAACAAGAAAATATGTGCTGAAGAAATGCATATTCTTCCAGGCAAATGAATTTAAACAAGATTTATTTTATTTTATTTATTGCATTTCTTTTTTACAAAATATATTATTTAATTAAAAAAAATTAGACCAGTTTGACCTTGATGTGAACATTTGACTAAATGCAAATCTGTCAAATGTTTCATAGGATTCTGCAGGTTTCCACCGCCTACTCTGCTAGAAAAAATGTTAATTACTTGTTCTATCCACTATTAATATTAACTGGCCAAAATGTAGGTCTTCCTAATGCTATTTATTTATGTATTTATTGCTGGGTGGAAGAGGGGGGGCGAGGGGGACAGAAATACAGTTGTTGTTAATATAATTATTATTATTATTATTATTATTATTATTATTATTATTATTATAACTATTTTATCCTATAGGTTTCATGTAAAAGAGTATGCTTCCTAAACATACGAATATCACCAAACTATGTTCTTTAGTAGATTTAGGTTAATAAATGTATTGTTCAAATTAATTAAAATTATTTTTTTGTTTTCTGAAACCCTCATGTCTTTTTTTTTTTTTTTAATGAATATTAAACCTCTTTCAAATAAAGATTTGTTCTCTACCTGCTCCATATGGAACAACTTCATTCAGGCTATAGTGTGGATGGCTTCAAATGAAATACAGCTCCTACCGTTGAAAGGAATCATTTTTCTATCCTTGCATTGGTAATTAGGGTCATTTAAGCGCTAGGGTTCAACAGGAGTCCAGTCTATGATGCTAGGGGAACTCAAAACACTTTTTATCTTTTGTGCTGATGGGCAGAATGTCCACTATATAACATTGACATCCAACTTTGTCTGGATAGATGATGACTTTAGAGCAGCAAAGACTAAACTTTTGACCTCCAACTTTTTGACCTTCTCCCTCCCTGTATACCATGTATGCAGAGGCTCATGGGATCCCACACAGATGCACAAACCATGCACATATATATTTATACACTCACACACATGTGCATGTTGTTTTTCTTAATATAGCTGAACACAGTTCTATTAATATGAAGGTATAAAAAATTAAAATGCTTGAAACATCTACCAAGCTATTAAAAGCCAGTGATAATGGAGCTGCCCATGAAACCTATTACAATTCTACAAGTGACTGCTGATCCAGCTTACAAATTAGGGTTTCATTGCTGATTGCATTATGCTCTCTCACAGAGTTTCTTATAAGAAAAAAGTAGGAAGTTGAAAGGGAAAAAAAAAGCTTGCCTAGCATAGTGTTGCCGGTGAACTTGGTCTGAAGCGAGCTCTGCTGGTGATACTAAGCTTTGCAGATTTATCTTTCTCTGCATTTACTTAACCTGGCAGTGAACTGAGGGAGCTGTGATTTGTTAAGCTCTGACAGTCTTCACCTTAAGCGAGGGCTGCTCTACAGAATTGCAATTGTTTGAACAGCAACGTTGAGTAAATATTATTTTCAATAGTGGAAATGGTTGAAAAGTTATATCTAAGCAAAATATAGTGGAAAATTAAATTAGAAATGTTAGAAAAAATACATATGTAGCCATAGTCACCAACAAAACGTTATAATGTTTTAAAAGGAGCAGAGCAGAAACTTGTCATTTTCTAGGTTAAGACTCTACAGTAGATTTACCTGCAGCCCTGTGCAAATCTCAGAATTCTGCAGCATCTGAAACATCTCAGCTCTGCAACATCAGTAAATAAGAAAAAGACAAATAGACAGACAGATTTTATATTCCTTCCAAAAGTCATAACTTATAAAGTCAAACATCATGTGTAAAGAAAGGTAGAGTTAAATGTGGTCTTACAACAAGTGTGAACATGTATATAAATAAGTGTTGTTTGTTACATGCTGTAAAAATGTCGAACATTGTATAATTTATCCAAATGCCTCAATCAAAACTACACATCTATTGCAAACCAGGTGTAAAATAATTTAGTAGCACAATAGAGAAATTATGGAAGTTTTAACAAGAATTGTAAAATGAGGTAGACACCAATTTGTAAGTTTAGGTTGGAAGAGTGTATTTAAACATTTCTGAGGCTTTGCAGCCTCTCCAAGACATGTAAACTCTCCGAATCTGGGATAGTGTCAGAAGAACATTAATAAAGAAAACTAAAAAATAAAAGTAGATTCTAGACTGTTCACTTCAAACACCACAAAAACATATTTTTCAATGGGAAAGTATGTTAAATGCCTGTAAATTAGAATTACTAGTGAGATGTATAATCGATATAGATATATGATAGAGAGACAGACAGACAGAGATAGATAGGATGGATAGATAGATAGATAGATAGATAGATAGATAGATATAAATGTACACATAAACATAGGTAGTTGATACATAGATAGATAGATAGATAGATAGATAGATAGATAGATAGACAGGTAAATAAATGCACACGTAAACATAGATAGGTAGATAATAGATAGATAGATAGATAGATAGATAGATAGATAATAGATAGATAGACAGGTAAATAAATGTACACATAAACATAGATAGATAGATGATAGATAGATAGATAGATAGATAGATAGATAGATAGATAGATAGATAGACACATGGATGGATGGATGAATAATGAAGGCTAATACCAAACATAAATGAATAAAACATAAGATGAAGATGAATAAAACATAAATAGATAATAAATACTAAAGCATTGGTTATATCAAAATGTATATTGGATACAAATTAGATAAAATAAAGGTAAATGGATGGAAAGATGGGTGGGTAGAAGATAGATAGATAGATAGATAGATAGATAGATAGATAGATAGATAGATCTGTCTATTAAAGGGTAAATTAGATTTTTTTTTAGAAACAACTAAATGGTTACCAATAAATAGGAAGAAAGAGAGAGAGAGAGGCTTATAGATAGATAGATAGATAGATAGATAGATAGATAGCTTTCACACATGCATACATTCTTATTTTGTTAACTTACTAATAAGCAAAAATATCAACAGTTGGTACCTTTTAGAAATAAAAGAACCCCCACAGAATCACCCTTTTTGTCAGTTATATTGGGGTCATATTTTATGCTAATGTGGATGTTAAAGAAAAGCAGAAAACAACAACAAAACGGAAGGAAAGCAAGGACCAAATGTTCCTAGTGCCAGCCATAAAAGTTTATGACTTGTTTGAACTTTTGGCCAGGTCCCAACCCTACTGATCTACCAACAATACTGATGTACCAACAATACTGATGTACCAACAATACTGATCTACCAACAAGTGAAGGGGTTACCTGCAGAAAGCTGGATAAGAAGTTGGGGCTCACCCAGGAGTTGTTTGCAGCTGGATTTTTCATACATTTTCCTTGGGAATCTGCTAAATAAAGTCTTTTTACCTCTGGATCTCAAATGGTAACATTAAATCTTGTCCTAAACTTCCTTGTAGGCTTATCTCAGTGCAGTGTGAACAGACCATTGACACTATAAGTATGTGAAGTAAACACACAGCTGGGGCCTATCCAGATTCTTCCCCAGAAACATCACATATATCTTCAGGGGATATTTCACTTTCTCTCTCCCTTTCCTTTGATATTGTCCACTTTCGCTTTTGGACAGATAAGAACTTGGGTGAACTGAATAGTGTTTATTATAAGGTAAGTACCAGCCTTGTGTGACAGGGTTTCAAAGGATAATACATGAGTGTGGACTAGTCATGAATGGCAGCTCTACTTATGACTCCCTGACAGAATAAAAGATCTTATACTTCTTGTCTCAGCATCCAAAGAAATGTTTCAATAGAGCTTTTTCTTAGAAATGACTGGTCAATAGACAATGAATAAGATATAAAGTTATAATTAGACAGTGGAGATAATATGACCGGTCATGGGTGGAAGCAGCTGCAGATACACAATATAATCAGTGCTAAATGTGCTATAAAATATTACAAGTCACAAGTGCAGAACTTCATGTGGAACTCACCTTAAATTGTAAGTTAGCAGATACCATCTCAGGGTGAGGAGCTAGGGAAAGCTGCCATGAACTAGGTGATGCCTGCAAGCCTGGTGTGTCCTTCTAGAAGCCAAGTGATGTCCAGCATGAGTGAGATTATATGATATGTGGTATATAATGTTGGACGTCTACTCCCCAAAACCATAAAACTTACTTTAATAGCCCCACGTGACATTTTATAGCCAGTGAGCCTATCTGTCTGTGCTATGGAGGATTTTACGATCTAATTCATAGACAAAACCCTATTCATTTGGCAACCAAATGTCACATAGCCGGAACTAGGGCTTATAAAGTTTACTGTTATATAACTTAGGGAAGACAAGAATGTAAGCACTTAGCAAAGAGAGCTCTTTTCATTCCCAGTACAGGCTGAGAGGAGTTACAGTCAAGCTCAGGTAAGGTAAGTCAAGCCTGAAAAATTTGGGGGAACTTATAGGAATCCTTCTAGACATAGATTGCAGACACTTTCCTACTTTAGAAATGATGGAGACTGGCTGCTTTATTTTCAAGGGATCTGTTTTGATGGACCTAGCAAAAGTAACCAGTATAAATAGTATAAATAGCATCCTGGTGTGGACTTTTTTTTTAGTAACCAGTAACCCCCCCCCCACCCCTCCAATTTTTTAATATTAATTTCTGTGCAGGTGTACAGTTACTCTGGAAATAGCAGTCGCTCAAAATGATGATAGGAACAAAACAAATCGGTATTTTCAGTAGAAAGTTTATTTTTTTTCCAGTCATATTTTTTTTTTTCATGAAAAAAAAAAATTACAAAAAAAAAAATATATGTAGCAATTGCTTAAACAGCCAAGCTGGACTATATCGTTAACTTTCTGAACAAACACATATTACATAGACTTGGCTGCCGGTGGCAGCCACTTTACAAGAGGTCGTGCAGAGTCATCATGAGATACAAAAAGGCACAGCTAGGACAGACTGTTTGGGGAGGGGGGGTCACAGTTTGTGTCACTACTCACCATACTAACACAAGTCACCTCTACAACATAGTATTCACATAGGTAGTATTATCTGGAAACGTAGGTAGACGCTTTGAAGTATTCAAACAGAGTTACACTTCACAAACATTTACAGCTTCTTTTTTTTTTTTTGCAAATTGAATGCAACACAGAACATTAGAAATCAAGAGGTTTTTTGTTTGTTTGTTTTTTGTTCTGTTCCTTCAAGTAACACATAGCGTTTTACATAGTCAAATAAGTTAAAACATTTACAATTGTCAAGACATTGCCATCCAAAAAAACATAACATGTACATAAAGCAGCCGCAGCTATATTCCTCCGACAGAAGGGGCTCATCATGGACTGGATAGGATATGATAGGGACAAAAAAACAGGTTTCTTCACTGAAGTCACACACAAGAGTCCTAGAAAGTCTATGGTGACAGTATTCTAACACTTGAAAGCATCTATGGGCGGAATGCACCCCCTGCAGCTGCCATACTCATACTTTTCAGCTTATTATCCTTTTTCCATTTCATTCTTCTGTTCTGAAACCAGATTTTGATTTGTCTCTCTGATAGGCACAGGGCATGGGCTATCTCAATCCTCCTTCGGCGGGTCAGATATCTGTTAAAATGGAATTCTTTCTCCAGCTCCAGAGTTTGGTAGCGAGTATAAGCTGTCCTAGCCCTCTTCCCCTCTGGTCCTCCTATATTGTCTACAAAATACAAAAAAAAAATAATCAAAAAAAAATAAAAAATCATGCAATTAGTTCAACAAATATTAAGAAGATCAATCACTTGGACACAATTAAGGAAGGCTTGATTTTATCCATGCATTGGTGGCATCTAATTAGAATAGTGCATAGCATCTAGAAATAATATTCTATACATTAATAATGCAAGACACATGTAGAGACTGAACTTGACAGAATTTCTGAAATGATACAGAACCCCCATAAAATGATATCATAGGCGAGCACTAGAAATATAGATTTAAAGAAATTGGAAATTACATTTAATTTTTTTTTTCTTTACAAGTATAGAATATTATTCTTTAAAAAGGTCTACACTCATGGGCAGCCTGAAAGTTGTCTCCTGCCTCCCCCACCACCACCACCACCCCCCACACACACACACATCCTACAGGTATTGCATGGTGGAAATATATTAAGCATAAGACTTATTTACCATGACTTATGTGCAGTTTTCTCATCCAGGGGTAGATCTGGGGTTGCACTGAAGGAGCAGGGCTCTGGCCGTTCTGTGAACTTGCCTGGTCGCTGCTGGCTGGAGTGTCCTCCTCAGCACCAGAAGAAGAAGCACCAAGCCCTTCCCTGCTAATGCTGGCACTATTGCTGCTGGCGCTGCTGGCATTGGACGTGGTGTTGCTGCTGTTGGAGTTTGTTAGAGAGTTTTTGACTCCTGGGTGACTCTCGCTGACAGGCTGGGTGGGCACAGCAGTGCAGGGCAGAGGGTCAGGTGGACTTGGAGAGTGTGAAGACCCTGCAGGTTGGCTATACCTTGGCTCTGTAGAGGAGGTTGGGTTGGATGGGTAATTTCTTGCTCTGTCACTGGCACTAAAGTGGTTGGAAGCTGATCGCCCAACGCTGAGATCCATGCCATTGTAGCCGTATCCGTACCTGCTGGAATGCATGCCTGCTGAATCCCTGTATTGCTCGTTCACCGAGCTGTGATCTCCATAATTATGTAACTGGTAGTCCGGGCCATTTGGATAGCGACCGCAAAATGAGTTTACAAAATAAGAGCTCATTTGTTTTTTGATATGTGTGTGCTTGATTTGTGGCTCTGGGTCGTTTTGTGCGTCTATAGCACCCTTGCACAATTTATGATGAATTATGGAAATGACTGGGACATGTACTTGGTTCCCTCCTACGTAGGCACCCAAATATGGGGTACGACTTGGAATCACGTGCTTTTGTTGTCCAGTCGTAAATCCTGCCTGATGACCTCTAGAGGTAAACTGGTGCATGAGTGGGGGAGCTGGGAGGATGCTGGGGGGAGCGCGCCTGGCCGCGCGCTCCCGGATTTAGACGCATCTTTTTGCTCAGACTCGAGCGCCACCGTCTGGCCGCTTCGCTGTCATTACAAGTCTCTTCGCTGAGCGGAAAAAAAATAAAGGGGACTGCAGGGCCGGGGTCGAATTGAGGTTACATCCCATTACAGAAAAATTATTGCATTCTCCTCACAGCTTCCATTAGTGAATACCAAATGTACCGACTGGAGCAGCCACAGTTCACAAACAGGCAGATTAATGCCGAGATAATGCTGTTGTTGCTATTTTTTTCCAAAATATAATTTTTTTGTTCATCTTTTATATATGGTTGGAGATAAAAGAGTATTTTAATATGAAATTAGTAGTCCCTCACATCACTGATATGGCCTCTGCAGGTTGCTCATGTTTTATTTTATATTTGCAGAACCTGTTAGATATTATTTGTACTGTTTCTTTTCTTCAAAGTACAATGTGCAAATATAAAACCAAATCTCTAGACAATGGGACCCATCTACGCCTTGTCTGGAACAAACCAGGGCATAATCTTCCCAATTCAGTGTAATAATTTAATAACCAATTGCAAGACGTGCCCCTAAAGGCAATCCCAGAATCTCCATAGATTGGGGTATATTTTATATATCAGCCTTTCTGCATAGATGGTTATTACTAGTAGTCAGAATCTCCTTTCAAGAGCAGGAGGGTCGTTGCTTTGTATTCCCGGTTCTGAAAGGCTGTAAATATTATGGTGACATTCACAATGCAGCTGACAGTTACATTCTGTTCACAGGCTGCAGAAAACAGGATGAACTCCGATTTCCGGATTCTTTTTCTCCCTTTTTGTGCACGTTTTTTTTTTTTTTTGTCCAAGATCACATTGGTTTACACAGTAGATATTACCACAAACTGTAATGACTCCAGGAACGGAATTATTATCTTGCTTTGTAGAGAAAGGCTGGGGACCCCTTGTTTGCCGGATTGGTTACATTGCATCAATTTCTTATACTTGCATGAATGCTTTGCTGCTTTACAGACATTTTCTATGGGGATGGGGTGCATGGTTCACTATGGTCCCGGCTATGATGTGTCCAGCAGATCAGATGGGCATGACAATAGTATGGAAGGTGTGGGGACCAGATGAATAAAGGGGAGGCCTTCTTACTAAGTGTTGCTGTCAGTGACTTGCTTGTCCTCTGCTGGGTCACTGCTGGGCTGGGAGGAATTCATGATCTTACTTTCTTTCTTCCATTTCATCCTTCTGTTCTGGAACCATATTTTAATTTGTCGTTCTGTTAGGCACAGAGCGTTTGCTATTTCAATCCTTCTCCTCCTGGTCAGGTATCTGTTGAAATGGAATTCTTTCTCCAGTTCTAGGGTCTGGTACCTGGTGTAGGTCTGTCTCCCCCTCCTGCCGTGGGTCCCATACACTGTACCTGGAAAACAATAAGCCACACAGGAATAACGTCAAAGCGGTGTGCAAACGCATAGTAAACGCACAGATCCTGCGTCTTCTATAGTACAGAGCCTTGCGTTTGTTATTCACAGAAATTAAGGTCGAATAATAGTGGGGAGATGATATAATGGGTGTAGAGAAATACAATATTTCATGGATTTTATGATAATGCATTTTAAGAATTTTCTTTATTTGTAATGTTTGTGTGCATGGTCCATTTTAATGAGCTAGACTGGACTTTTGACAAAACGTAAATGTGTTTAGTAAATCTATTAACTATCTATCTATCTATCTATCTATCTATCTATCTCATATCTATCTATTATTTATCTATCAATTATCCACCCACCTACACACAAACACACATAATAATAAATAAATATATGTATGTATGTGTATGATATATATATGTGTATGTATGTGTATAATATATATATATATATATATATTTATGTGTGTGTGTGTGTGTATATATCTATACCAACACACACACGTATATATATATATATATATATATATATATAGACACAGAGACTCACACACGCATATATATACTCAAGTATACACATATACACACACATATATATATATATATTATCACTCACACACACACACACATACATACATACATACATACATACATACACACATATATATACACACACTCACACATATATATATATATATATATATATATACACACACACATACACACACACACACACATATATATATATATATATACACATATATATACACACACTCACACACACACATATATATATATATATATATACACACACACATATACACATATACACACACTCACACATAAATATATATATATATATATATATATATATATATACACACTATACACACACACACATATACACACATATATATATATATATATATATATACCATACATACACTCACACATATATATACCATATATATATATATATATATATATATATATATCACACACACACACACACACACACACACACACACTGCAACACTCATTTTCGTGGTGTTGATTTTTCCCTATCACCCCAGTATACTGCAGTCAGTGTATGAGGGGTTCTCTGGCAGATATTGGGGACTTACCAGTAGTACAGGAGTTGGCTCTCTGCATCCAGGGGTACACAGGGCTGCTATACTTCCGGTCAGTTGAGTCTTCATTGAATAATTTGCTCTGGATATTGGCGCTCTTGTACTGCTGGTCAGCGGTATATTGGAGGTAATCCCCAGCATGGACCCTCTTGTTGGCCGGGTAGGTGCTGGGGCTGCTGGTGCTGTCCTTGTCGGGATAAAAGCACGATGTCCCATAGTCATAGGAGTTTCGGTTGCATGCAATGACTGTGTTAGATTGCTGGTAGAAACAGGGCGAGGAATAAGACTTCTCCTGAAGAGGACTTGTCCCATAAGAACCTGGAAAATGCCTTAGAGCATCATAGCCAGAAGAGTAGAGAGGGATCTGACCCACAAATGAGTCCTGGCCATTGGGCAGGCTCCCAGCAAAAGTGCTATTCACAAAGTAAGAACTCATTGGCTCTGCACTCTCTAGTCCTGTGATTTGTTGTGTATTAGTACATCCAGCTATAACTATTAGTAGTCATCGAACTGGTTTGTTTCTGGATGGCCAGGAGCCAAAAGCGACACAGGCAAATATAAGCAGCTGATCATTCACTGGCCAATAGGAGAGAGTTATCATGGTGCTCCCCTGGGATGGGGACTGCAAACTTCCAAACAGCCCTCCGCTTCCCATCCCAGGCACATATGCAACATAAATATATAGACATCATATTACACCAGGGGTGAGGAGTGTCAAAACAGTGTCTCCAACACCCAATACACTACCCAAAAGTACACTAATAATGAAGAAGTGTATTCCAGAAGGCGAAATCAGCAAACCCATAATCATAGTAATAATAATTCTAATCAATAACAGTAATAATATATAATTATTCATTTACTCTTTCTGTATGACGCCATACCAAATCATCATTGAAATATAATGAGATAGTAAACAATAAACCATAGACAATTAAGAATGTACATCAAATTATATACCATATAAAACATTTCATATTTGTTTGGAGCGGGAGTGAGTGAATATATATATATATTTATATATACAACACAAATAAATATATATATATATATATATATATATATATATATATATACATATCCACTTTAGGCTTCTTCTTTCTTTTAGAGACAGAATACAATGCAATTAAAAAAATAGTAAATGCAGCTCCTCCCCTTTACAAATAAACAGGTAATGTGTTTGTATCCATTCTATCATTCCTATGCCAGCTTCACAGAAAGAAGTAGAAACACATACTACAATATGAGGCAGATCAGGAAAATCAGTGACTGACAATGTGATTAGTTTGCATTTCAGCCATTCTGTTCAGCTTTTACAAGCACGGACATAAAAAGTTCCTTATCTGAACTATGCAGCGTTTTATGGCCCAAGCCCAGGAATGATGCCATCAGCCTCTCCCTTCATGGCTGTAAACCCTACAGTAAATACCTGAAAGAATCTGCAACTTTGATGTTACATAGTCTGTAATGGACGCCTAAAATATAGCACTAAAACGAATTACGGCATAGCTGAGGATTATAGAACAGCCCTGTGTCTCACCGACCCCCTCCCCTCCACCAGAGTAAGGAGAGGGGGAAATTAGTACATTAATAGAGGTTTCTTTATCATTAGTATTATTCTGTAAAAGAAATTCATACATTGCTATGTAGTAAAATGAGGGATGGAGGAGGGGAGACCACAGAGTTAACACTAATAATATTTTCTTCTGGATATAATAGGTAGGTAGGTAGGTAAGTAGGTACATAGATAGATAGATAGATAGATAGATAGATAGATAGTTAATAGATAGGTAGGTACATAGATAGATAATAGGTCGATACATACAAAGATAGGTATATAGATAATAAGTAGATACATAGTAAGAAAGAAAGAAAGAAAGAAAGAAAAGAAAGAAAGAAAGAAAGAAACAGAAAAATGATAATAGGTAGATAGGAAGGAAAGAAAGAAAGGAAGGAATGAAAAAGAAAGAAAGAAAAGATAGAAAGAAATAGTGTATACCTTGGTTCTGGCAAGTTATCTGGAGGCCTGTGAGATGTAGCAGGGCCAGTGAGATCAGTAACAGATCAGTAACACTGCCCCTTCTGTTTCTCTTTTCATCTCACTCCCAGGCCATAAAATCTGCTTAAACCATTAAATCTTAGGTGCAGCAGCCATTTTGGACACAGGATAATAGCGTTGGAACATTGCTCTAATTATTATTCTAATGCAATGAAATCTTGGCTCAGAAATCACGTATCTGAGCGCTGCTCCCACCGTGAATTAATGTTAGTAAATGGAAATACTTGACACATTGCAGGAGGAATACACAGAAATGAGTGCAGCATTAAGTAACATCATTGACAACATCCAGGCAGGTGCTAAGTCCTCACCATATGAAACTAATCCTGAAAGCAATTTGGGTATTTTAGCTTCTCCAAATTGCCAGGGTATATAAGGTGCTGGTTTGTAATCTATAATAACAGACAAGCCATGTTAACCACACAGCAAATGTACAATATATTATATCAGCCAAGCTACAACGTGAACTACCAAGTATAAAATAATGCTTCTACTATACTCTGCCTGTGGTAACAGCCTTTTTTCTAAACAGGCAGTCACATTGTTATTTCAGAACACACTAGTATATACCATCAATCGCCACAGAGTGGCAGCACCGAGCACCCTGATAAATCCACCTTTCCATGCAGCCCAGCAAATACTGCACTGTAATGCAAATTTTATACTTTATCAACTACCCACAAGCAACACAGACTAAAGCCAGCCAAGCATTATCATTAATTGCTTATTCTGAACAATGGGAAATCAAAAGAACATGATTTTCAAATTTTACATTTTTAATCCAAGCAAACATAAAATAAAATAAATGTTCTCCTACTGACATCCAATAGATGGATCTTATCATCAATACACTTTCCTGGCTCCGATATTATAATCCATCTACTATATCCTTCTACAAGCTTATATTATCGGTGTAGCTAGAGATTTAAATGCATTCAATATTGGAAATTGCAAATGCGCTAATAGGAATAAATGCAGCGTTACAAAAATAATTATACTCATTTATTTCATGGCAAACAGCTGTGTTCATTGTATCATAAATGAATGAAAAGCTTCATTATTATGTTGTAGAAATAAATAATAAAAAAATAACAATGTCCGACTTTTACACAGATCGACTCATTTTGTGCAATTATTTTGGACAATAGTATTAATAGTAATAATAGTTGCGGCAATAGTAATAAATGAGCATAGATACATATTTATATATAAATAAATAAATATATATACATACATACACACACAAAATACTAGCTTACTATTTGTACTTAAGCTCCCTGTATTCTGCTACACACCAGTATCAGTACCTGCATGGTATTACCACTATGGTACCTGATAATACCCCCATATAGTGACATTTGATGTGATGAGAGAGACCTGGCTGAGGAGCAGACAATAAATAGCTGCAGAGTTTATTTGGACTGGGGAATGGAGATCCCTGCAATATGTGAGGGGTGCACATTTCTCACCTTTAGGTTCTGGCTCAGAGAAGCCCTTGCCACTTTGACAGCTGTCGCCTTGGCTGCTCAGGAGAGGAATGGAGCCCATTTTGGTGCCAGGAGAAGCAGGAAATTAGCCAGGCTGTAAGTTGAAATTCTGCCACTCCGGTGCTTGGAATTCAGCATGCCACACCTTATTATTGGGGAAGGATCCAGCAGTGCCATCCTGGACCTCAGCTTTAGGGAGCTGCTCCTCCAGAAGAACCTCCAGACACATAGCTGCCTTATACACTGAGAACCTGGGCTGGAGGCTTGAGATGCAGACAGATCCAGAGCAGGACTGAGCTCAGCTAAAGAATGCAGCTCTATTCTCACAAGGGAAATTATAAAAAACTACATGTTCACAGTTGCCATCCACATGACCAGCAGCGACCAATGGAGAAACCGAGCAACTCATAAACTTGTATTGCAAAGTTGTAAATTTTCATAAACAACAACGGATTTATAGCCATTGCCTCATCACTGAGAAGAGGCAGGTCTTACACAGCCGCCATCTTAACTCTCAGATAGCTTCCACACAGCTCCTCCACCTCATCCACTAACAGCCTCTCACTTCTGTACATTGCACTATGAAGTAGCATTGCAGGGAACTAATGTTTATGCACTCATTCACACTATGCACTTTACTGTACAGCACATTATTTTATATACTATATAGAGTATATATATAAGAATATATATATAGAGAGAGAGAGAGAGAGAGAGAGAGAGAGTATACATATATAGAGTGAGAGACAGACAAATAGAATATATATAAAGAGAGAGAGTGTGTATATATATATATGTATGTATATATATATATATATATATATATATATATACACTAAGAGATAGGGAATATATATATATATATATATATATATATATATATATATATATGAGAGAAAGAGTATACATATATAGAGAGAGAGACAGCGAGAATATATATATATATATATATATATATAGAGAGAGAGAGAGAGAGAGAGAGAGAGAGAGAAAGTATACATATATATAGAGAGACAGGGAGAGAAAGTATACATATATATAGAGAGACAGGGAGAAAAAAAAATATATATATATATATATATATAGAGAGAGAGAGAGAGAGAGAGAGAGAGATATTGAATAGATATGTATGTGCATATATAGAGAGAGTAAATAGATGTGTGTTTATAGAGTCATTAAATGTATATATATATATACATATATATACATACATATATTAATTTATATTCATGTATGTGTGCATATATTTATATATTATATATTTACACACACACACACACACATATATATATATACATATACATCATTTTTTGTCTGTTATTATTTTATTATTCCTTTTACTAAATAACAGCAAGTATTCAGCAACCGCACTTTCAATTTTTAATTTTTTTTTATTTCTGACAAAAGAAAATATATTATGCAAGTTACAGTGTCACTTTTTTTTTTTTACATATTTATCTGTACAGATGTACAGGACCATACTTAAAATACCATACTACTGAACACTCACAGACGTGCACACTGCTAGATTTTATAGATTTTTTTTATGAACTGATTTTTTTATTTTCTTTTGTGTAGACAAATAAACCATGCCATAGAAGATACAAACGCAGAAATCTAGAAATACTGCCTATGACAACTAATAACACAGCTTTCCACGAATACAAATCCCTGAAATACAAAACAATGTGGTCACTTTCAATATAATTGCACAGAAATGAAACACTACATCTTGGCTGGGGTGTAAGAAGACTGCAGATGAGATCAAGGCTGCTGGGTATTTGTTTTCTCCTGTTGTTGTTATTATTGTGGTGGTCTGACTGTATCAGTGTGCACAGTAGTCACTTCCCATCTGTGTGCAGAGTCTATGCTTTCAGTAATGTATAGCAGAGCATGCTATAGGTAGTATTGGAATAGGTAGTAGTACGTTAAGGTAGTGGCTGATCTACTGAGCATTGGTGAAATCCTCCATGCCATAGAATGCTATATGTGTGAAGAATAGGTAGTAACGACTAATTGCACTTGCTGTGTGCATTATTACATTTAGGTAGTTTATGTTTAATATCCATATCATGGGGAATTGAATGTAATCTTAAATAATCATATTACACATATATTCCTCTTTCTCCCTGCAGGCTACGCCCCCTGTGCTGAAGACAATGAATTTGGCCTGCTTCAAGAAGAACACAATTAAAATCCACATAAAGGTTTCCAGTCCATAAGCCAGATCGGGCACTATTCATCCCTGATGACCTTGTCCTCCTCCTCCCCCTCCACCTCCTCAGCAGCGGCTGCCCCAGGAGTAGTGGCTGCAGGGGTCTGATCCCCAGCCTCTGGGCTGCCGACATTTTCCTCCTTATGTTCCTTCTTCCATTTCATTCTTCGGTTCTGGAACCAGATCTTGATCTGCCTCTCCGTTAGGCACAGAGCATGGGCGATCTCTATCCTCCTCCTGCGGGTTAGGTAGCGGTTAAAATGGAATTCTTTCTCCAGCTCCAGGGTCTGGTACCGGGTGTATGTCTGGCGACCCCTCTTCCTGTCTGGACCTATACACACAAGCCAGGCTATATGTTAGTCATGGGGGCTCACTGTACGAAATCTGTCATCACTACTCCATGAAGGCCTAGGCTCCTCTGAAAGTTACTGCCTTATTCCTTTTAATACTTCCTTGAAATTAATAAATGAGGTTTGACGAATACATAGAATATTTATATGATATACAGCTGTTTGTGTCTATATCTATCTACCTCATATCTATTTATATATCTACCTCATAACTATCTATCTATCTATCTATCTATATATCTATCTACCTCATATCTATCTATCTACCTCATATCTATCTATCTACTGTATAGCATATATTTATAATATTATCTATTTATCATATACTTATCATTATATCTAGCATGTATTTATTATATTATCTATTTATTATCTATCTATTTATCTATCTATCTATCTCATATCTATCTATCTATCTATCTATCTATCTACTGTATGGAATATATTTATAATATTTTCTATTTATCATATACTTTCTATCTATCTAGCATATATTTATTATATTATCTATTTATCATCTATCTAATGTAAATACTACACAAAGGATCAAGAATATTACCTTATGAATAAAAGTAATGAAAACAAAAATGTCTCCTTATTTTATTGCATGCACTGCAAACACAATGCACAGATTTGATTATTATTTTTATTCTATATTACTATCAATTCTGTGATTTGCTATTTATCCTCTGTGTGACCAACTATTTTATTTTTAGAATTTCTGACTATTGCAAAATAAAAGCGATTTAGTTGCAGCTCCATATTTGGAGGGAGGACTGCACTACAATCCCCTAAGGGGTGGTGTATTATGAGTAATGGGGTGCACAGAGTTACCCATACCTGAGGACCTCATCCATGGGTATATGCGGAAATGACTGTCACTCTGGGGGTGTAAGGTAGCCTCCTCCGCCTTGTTGTCACAGTTGGCTTTGCCCAGGTCATTGCAGAGAAGAGGAATGTTCTGATCAAACGTGGAGCAATGGAGGTTATAGGCGTCTGCGCCCAGGCTGTATCCAGGGAAGGGGGTCTGGTACAGGGCATTGTTCACATTGTACAGACCGGTCATGGATGGGGGTGCTCCTGCTGTTGCTGGGAATGCCCCAGTGCCGGCTCCATAGCTTCTCTGGGAATTGGTGAAGGAACACGAAGTGGCCTCTGTGTTTTGGAAAAGAGAAGCCCCAGTCGTATACTTGCTGAACAGAGCATTCACATAATAGGAAGAAGTCATATTCTTCACCTGTGATTTGTGGTCCGGGTGGCTCCAGTGTCGGTTTTACGAGGTAGCTTGATATATGGAAACATTAAGCCCCCAGATTTACACAAAACCCCATTTTCTTGTGCACTGAGCTTCCCCCTGCACGTGATCTGCGACCATCTGACTCTCCCATCCAATCTGATCCTGGATCACAGGTGGGAGCGATCTGTGTGCAATGCAGGAACAACACCCATTCTCCAGTGTCACCCTCACAATGTCCCCAGAAAGCTCTATTTATGTTTACTAATAATCCGACACCCCAAATAATCATCTCCTACAGTATCGGGTGTTCATATGCTGCAGCCACACTCCTCCCAGATAGCTCTTCACCAATTACACGCGATGATGCCTTATACCACTGAATCTAACAAGCAGTAAATGCTTTACATAGAAATAGAATGATAAATAATGCTAAATGATATTAAATATTTAATATAAACAACTATGAAGATAAAGACATACCGAAGCAATAGCAACGTAAGATGCATCTGAAAGCAACAGTGCATTTAAAAATGTATAGGTCTGGTGCATGTATTTTTTGTTTCCTTGTGTATTTCATATAGCATTATTATATGAACAAAAGTAACATACCACAAGATTTATTTCCTTTATGTTTCTATTTACTTCTCCTTGCCAATTTAAATACAGTCAAAGCCAAGGCAAATATTTAATAATCATTAACATAAAACGTTGGTATTAATGCTAGAATGTTAGGTAATAGTTAAATGAGGAGACATTTGAGGCTGAGGATTTTTGAGTACCTGTGCTCGCAGATGGGTCAGCTCCCGGTGATCCATATAAAATATGTGCAGAAAAGTGGATAGATCCATAGGAAACATGAAAAAGCCGGTTGTTGTGATCAGGCGCCGGTTGGAGTGACTCCTGGGGCTGGGCAGAGCTCTGCTCCTCACATCCAGGGTTTATAGCCTTTATATTGCACATCATAAACTTGAAACCCTCAATGGGAATAGCTGCTCCGGAAATTCTACCTTAAAAAGATACAGCCCTGCTCATCTGTTCTACAAAGGGATCCCAGGCTCTGATCTCTGCTTTCCCAGCACATTTCCAGGGGCTGTGCACACCAGAAAACATTTTATGGACAACGCATTGATGTTTTAATTTCTTTAATTCCGTGAAGTGCCTCTGTACAAGTATTACTACTACTACTAATAATAATAATAGTAGTAATAATAGAAACAATATCTAGATTCCATCGCTAAAACATTCATAATCTCGGCTCTCTTTTCTTGGTCTAGTTTTTGTAGGAATTATAATATTTATTTGCAATATTTTGTTAATAAAATAAGTAATTCCGTGTATACAAGTAAAGATTGCTTTATGTTGCAGGCGCCTTGTAATTAAGATCTTACAAAAGGTCCAAAGAAATATGATAACATAATATTAGTAGGCGGGGGCTTCTCCCCATGTTTTTTTTTCTCCATGTTTTATTATGCAAATAAAATCCACATAAGAAATATATTATATTTTCTAATATCTAGGGTTAGCTTGCCTATTTGGAGAGTGGTCCACGAAGTTACAAAAAATAAAATTAACAATAGATACATAATAAAAATAAATATAAATGTAACAAAGAAGAAGGGAACCATTGAAAAATATAAGTTTGTGTGTGTAAATTGTGTGTGTAAAAGAATATACGTATTAAATACATAATTACATTATTTTACATAATTTGCTATGTGTATATAAATATATATATATATATATATATATATATATATATATGTATATACACATATATATACACACACACACACACAGAAACACAAAAAACGAACATCAGTTTGACTATATATGAAAGATAGATAGATAGATAGAAAAAATATAAAAAGGATACTTGTATAAGCATGATATTTAATTAAAAATAAAAAGCAAAATCAGAATGGCAGTCTTTTGGATCATGCCTTAAAATGTGTTTATATATAAATGTGAGTATATCCATATATAGAGTTATTACCTAAATAACTTTAAATAAAATGGGCAAAATTTGAAATAGCTTGTAAATAAATATGAGACTAACAATGTTTCAGTATGGAAAAACCTCTAGAAAAATATATTTTCTTTTTTTTTTCTCTCTGTCTCACTCTTTTTTCTCCAAGAAAAAAAAATGGCAGACCAGGAACATAAACACAATTCCAATGTTTCTGGTGGAGCTATGCTGCCATCTGCTGGTGATATCTATTAAGTGCAGGTATTTTGTATATTAACCAGCCAGTGTCTGATAATGGAGCCCTTAGCTTGGGTGACTGTGTTAACCATTCTAAGATTATTTTGCAAGACGAACTTGCACAGAGCTAGAATTTTGAGCCTTACAGAACAATGAAAGACAGTTACTTCCGCTCTTCACATTATCTCAATCCGCCAGACAAAACAAATGAAAAGGCTTCTGTAGAAAATCTTAATTGCGGCTGGACAGCTATAAAGTCATTAAGGGGCGAATTCCAGACAGTTTGCAGACCAGCCATATATTACACACTTTTTTTTCTGACCATTCTTTGAAGTTCCTTTCTTTCCGAAACAACAGAGGGCGTCTCAACAGCCAGTTCCCCGGAAGAGCCTGCAATTATTATTTCTAACTCTCTCATTTTTACAAACAGTTAATTACTATTTCTTCTCGTAACCATATAAAACCAGATGTGATGACCAATGCACTGAGCACACGTGTGTATACATACATATACGTGCATACATACATGTAGATGTGTGATCACCAGACTTGGAGGAATCTTGGCATGACCTCCAGGTTTTGCTGAGAAGCCTGCAGCGGATTACACTCCATAAATGGTTACAGCAGTAATTTTCTTTTATTGCACTATATGGCCCAGAGTTTTCCTGAACTACATCCTCTGTCTGGACTTGTTTTTTGGTTTGACTTGTTTTACCACCTTTTATTTCAAACTATGCAATTTCTGAATTATGCTTTAATAAAGGGTGCTTAGGAGGAAATTGAAGTCTAAATCTCACAGAGAAATACCATATCTGTGAGCACTAAGGGCGCCAGGGGTTATATATATATATATATATATATATATATATATATAAAATGTATTTTTATTCTATCTTGAAAAAGGAAAAGAATGTTGTTGTTTTTATAATATTGCATATACTGCATATACCTAGTTGTGGGTACTTTTTTTTTTTTTACCCACCTGAAAACCTCATGTATATTTAAAATAAACTGATGATGATAATAATAATAATAATATTAATAATAGATATATGTCAATGTATCTAAAGCAGTGAACAATAATAATAATATACGCATATTTAGCATTATATTTATAGAATAAAATACAGGGGCAGGTGAATGTAGATATAGCAGACCTGTATGTGGAAAAATAAACATTTATTTTGTGCACCACTAGTAATGTTTACCTGAAGTCTTATGAAACCACAAAAAAATTCTAGCTTCTCATAAATGTATATATATATATATATATATATATATATGTATATATATATATATATATATATATATATGTTCATCTACAGATTTTAAATGAAAAATGGTAAGCAATACCAGGAACATAAAAATGCCATATCACAACTAACAAAAAAAAAATATTTTTATTTTAAAAACAAACAAAAAAAAAAGGATAAATATAATTCCAACACAACAATTTGGTCAACAGGTCATGAGGTAACTATTTTCAAATATATAGTAATGTTCTGCATAAATTATTTGTATTGTTTAGAAATAGAAATATTCCCAATGTATATCTTTTTTTTATTTCCTGTGTATAATTTATTATTCTTAATAAATGCAATTTCAATACAGTGAACAAGAACATAACACAAGCTATAGGTAGTAAAACCTTCACTCACCATATATTTTAATCCACGTATTTGTAGATCCTATAGGAAATCTCCAGGGCTCTAAAATATTTCAGACCTCCCCACCCACCCCACATACACACCTTCCCACCTCCTGCATGTTTCCTTGTGGCCTATAAGCCATATATACAGCTTTACAATTCATGACAGACTGTTGGAGACTGTGATTGCCAAAAATCCGAGGTCGATTCTTTATCTGGTTGGTTGACTAGATATGGGGGGGACAATTTTAACACTGGAGGCTGGTACTGCAGACCTAGCATTATATTCATTAACCTGAGTTCAGTGTAGTCCTAGTATTGTACGACATCCAAGCACATAAATCCGGTCACAACTACGATAAAACACAAGATTCAAGTATAGCAGCAGAGGCTCCCGCTGCCCAGAGAGACATAATAATTATAATAAACATAATATTAATTAGAATAAAACCTACATTATTAGAGCTAGTCTGTACAGTCAGTATATAGTTGTGCACAATGGTAAGGTAGTTTACTTGAAGAGTAGAGAAGGTAGATTACTTTTATGCCAGCCCACCCCTAATGCCCCTTTGTGTGGTTCATGAAATAATTTAAGAAATGAAGTACCTCTTGGATAGCTCTGGTAAACCAACGCTGTGGTGGTACTTGATTTGTTAGATATACAGGAGGGAGAGACACATGAGGCCTCAATACAGTAGCATCCCATTGTTTGTAGCACCATTTATTCCGCATTTATTCGTCCTTTGATCGATCCTTGTTGATTTTTTTCATTTTCATTCTTCTGTTTTGGAACCAAATTTTAACTTGTCTCTCTGTGAGGTTGAGCAGTCTGGCCACCTCATACCTCCTGTCCCTGGTAAGATACATGTTAAATAAAAATTCCTTCTCAAGTTCCAGTGTTTGGTGCTTGGTGTAGGGACATCTTTTTTTCCTGGTGGATCTTGCATGGAGCCAATTAGCAGCTGGATTATCTGGGGGGAAAAAAAAAAATAAAAATTTCAAAACACTTTTCAATGGCTACTACTATACATTCCTTATGCATCAATAAACACATTGCTATCAATGCCCGGTCAGTGCTCTCTAAATACTATATACATGAACATATGTACTATTCTATCAATACCTGTACCCTGCATCAATCAATGTCATAAACCTAAACAATACAGGTGTCCTAAAAATGTATGCCCGTTGCAACAACACTGCTATCCATGCTTTATATAGTACTTTAGTACGTAGACAGCTATAAATGTCCTAAACAATACATGCCCTATATGATGACAAATCGACTTCTGTCAACTCTCTTCAATATTTTCCCTATACGTTCATATATTGACTGCTATAAGTGCCTTGTATAATGTTTGATTTGGTGCCCTAAATATATTTGCTCCTAACGCCTCACTTGATACGTATCCATCAATGAACAAACTATCACAATGCCCCTCATGCTATATCCTATAGGAATCAACAGAGATTGCATGCATTCCCCCTATACAATCTATCCTATGGGTCAGTCCAAATACATACATACATATTTAATGCCCTATATCTATGACTTGGGCCTTAATAACTACAATGCTGTAAAGAACCTTATAAAATGTCTGTGATGTATCAACATATACCTACTGTGAATTCCCTATACATCTACAATATATGGGCTATGAAGGAAAACACATTTCTAATCACGCCCTAGACAATATATGGGCTATGCACACACACAGTTTTTTAATCCTGCCCTATACAATATATGGGCTATGCACACACACAGTTTTTTAATCCTGCCCTATACAATATATGTACTATGCAGGAACACACAGATTTCTAATCATGCCCTATACAATATATGATCTATGCACAAACACAGATTTCTAATCATGCCCTATACAATATATGGTCTATGCACAAACATAGATTTCTAATCATGCCCTATACAATATATAGTCTTTGCACAAACACGTGTTTCTAATCATACCCTATACTATATATGTACTATGCAGGAACACACATATTTCTAATCATTTGTATACAATGCATTTTATTTCATATGATATATATATGACTGTGGATCAATGCATAGACTGCCACTTTAAGTCATGTCCTATGCCTCTATACACACACTACTATACAATAGAAGGGTCTGCTATTCGACTCCAAATGTCCCTAAAATACAAAACATGTCCCCATATAACAGACCCCTGGGTAATCCTTTGTATTCCCTGCATTTTTGGCTACCACATACATTGTAATTCTCATATTATATAGCAGCCCACGCCCACAGCGTTGTAAAATGCTTCCCTATACCCCCTCAATGCTGAGATGCTTCCATGTCTATGCATTGTGGACGGCCATTGCTGTGGCAGCAGCAGTCATACAGTTAACATGGCAGGCTACAAACTTTCAATATTGCATTCTGTTAGATGACCCCCCTAGCCTGGCATTAGGTGGCCAGGGGGTCCTTAATCTCCACCACCAGCATCAACAGAAAATCCATGATCCCCTCCACAGCCCATCAGTGATTGCAGAAGACTTACTTGGGTCAATAGGAGGTTTTTCACCATTTGTTAGGTTCTCCTCAGTATTGGCAGCATAGGCAGGGTCGTTGCTTTGCTTCTCTCTGTCAGCAGGAGAGCCACAAGCATAATCAGACAAAGACAGAGTGTGAGCATCAAACGTGGTACAGTCCCCCCTCCTGCCTGAGAGAGGCTCAGGTTTAATACCGTAGTGCCTGCTGGAGGATAAGCCTGGGAACGGCAATGATCCGGGCATGGGATCCAGCCAGGACCGCATATACCTGCCATCTGAGGCTGTTAGTGGTGCCTGGTGGTGCACATAAGGGTGGTACACGCTGGAGACATTATTGGCAGCCTGAGGATGGTGCACTGGATTCCAGGGACTGCTAAACATGGACGACTTAGATTGGAAGCTGCATGGAGTGTACTCAGAGTGCTCAGCTCCCAGGGTAGCCTGTCTTGGTGGCTGGGCTAGAGAGCCAGAAGCAAACCTGGACTGCACCAGCTCCTCACCCTCATGGATCAGGAAGGAGTCCACATAATAATTGCTCAGAGTCCCAGAAGTCGTCATTGCTAGGATGAGGAGCAGGACCTGCTGAAATTATGAAACTGCAGATTTCATGTAACAACTTGGTCCTACAAAGAAGTACAGTCACCTAATAAGTTGCAGGCAGGGGCTGGCCTCCTATTGGCTGCCTGGGCCATGTGACCAAGAAGCAGAACAATAAGGAATAAATCAGTCCGCAGGCTATTAATGGCTCACTGTTTTCCAGTCATCATTTTTATAGCAAAGCCATATGTTTTTATGCAAAAGGATATTGAAGTTACACAATATTGTCCCCTTTAATTGTGGCCAAGTCGGCTTAAAAGATCCCATTTCCCCCCTTTTCTACCATGGCAGGGACTATTTTACATCATTATTAATCACACAGTAGGATGTAGGTGTTCTCCACACAGTCCTAGATCGAAAATCATCCATAGACACATAGATATATAGTAAAGGTTTCCTACCTATAGGCTTCAGTGTGCTAGACGGGATTTATTATGTCGCACTTCTGCTGGTTACAAGCAGTTGTTACATTTTACTGTTGTGATTAGAAGGGGGGACAGTAATCTGGTATAGATCCAGCCAGGAGCTGCAGTAAAATGCAAATCTCTAATAAGTCTCCATAGTGCTGTTCTAGACACACAGGCTGCCTGTAAACAGGGCAATCAGCCCTCTGCTCCAGAATGGACAGGCAGCATGCAGATACAACACATCTTTTATTTTCTCTACTATCCTGTTTAATTAGTTTTTTATATATCTTCCTATACAACGCATTGTAATCAGCACAGGGCAATGCAGCTCGATGGAAACATGTCCATCTGATATGGAAAAATATAGCTCAGAAAACCTATCGAAGGGTAGGAACAATTATTACATGTTATTATCGGAATTATTGCTATCATCTAAATAATAATAATAATAATAATAAATGATAGACTAATAAACAGAATAATACTGATAATACCACGAGGACTTTAATACAGGAATATAGGCCGTGGAAAATATTTTTTGCTGTACATATAATTATTATTCTTAGTAGTAGTAATAGAAGTGTTGCTGCTTTTGTTGTTTTTCTTCCACTAGATTTTAAATGATACCTGACTGCGACTTTAGTCTTTGTGAGGATCTGGGTGGGAAAGATTTACTGGGTAATCCGGTGCCATAAAATAACGATAATAAAACAGACCACAAGTGAGGGTAGAGAACAGACCCAGGAAGGGAAATTTGGGCGGGGATTCATGGCAGTAATTGTCCCACATGCATGAAGCCTTTATTATAGTTTGTAAAAATGTGGTAAGATTCATAGATTTAGATGTAGAGCTGTTCTGGTAAACACAGTATAGCAGCGAAATATACAGAGCACAATGTAATGGCGGATGGTTACATTGTTTCATATTCAGCAGTCCAAGCATTAGATCAAGTCCATTGTTATGAGCCCAGCGTTATGTCTGTCTATTTGTCTATCTATCTATCTATCTATCTATCTATCTATCTATCTATCTATCTATCTATCTATCTATTTAGAGATCTAAATCATATATTATATTTGAATATTAGACAATAGATAGATAGATAGATAGATAGATAGATAGATAGATAGATAAATAGATAGATTAGATCCTATCATCCTGAAAAGATCTATTTTAGGGAAAATGAAATAAAAATACTTTCATAGAGCACAAATCTCCTGTACTGTCCATAACCAGTAATTATACTTCTAGAAACTAAAAAAAAAAAAAAAAAAATGCCCCAAAGGTAGGATCAATCTGAAGCTGTTATTAAAAGTCTTTAAGGCAAGTTGAGACTCTGTGAAAGGAAAAATATACCTACATCGATGAGCAATTTATTACTAAGAACAATGTTATTACAGTGTAAATACGAAAAATAATGTAATTGAGGATCTAGGAAGTCAATGCCGGTCATTGGGATAATAGGACATAACCAAGTAGATTAGCTGCATTTTAAGGTAAAATAATAATAATAATAATAATAATACTATTGTTAATGTCTAATAATCAGTCGTATTTTAGATGTACAACAATGTATCTAGTCACCTCTTAAATCGATGGGATAGATGAATTGATAGACAGACAGCTAGATATTGAGATAGATAGATAGATAGATAGATAGATAGATAGATAGATAGATAGATAGATAGACAGACATATAGGCTTGTCTACATGTAGGTTTTAAATATCATTAAATATCAAACAAAAATAATTACAAAAAAGGTAACTGCACTAAGGTTTGCTGAGATTATAATGTATAATAATAATAATAATATAATAATAATAATTTTTACTGCTATAGTAGTAGTGGCAACAGTAGAAGTGGTGGCATTCTCACTATATATATATATATATATATATATATACACGCACATACGCCTACAGATGAAATTCTTTTTATAGCTTTCTTTTGCATTTTGACATCTTATGAATATTTATTTGTCAACAAATTTCCTTATTTCTCCAACTATAATTTTTTCAGCTTGACTGTAATACTATACATAATCACTAGAAACCCAGATTGTGTGAATCAGGCATTACCGATTATATATATATATATATATATATATATATATATATATATATTATTATTATTAGACGCCTAAGCAGTGCACTATTTCCTTTTGCCATTGTCCTGTAGACTGCTACCTGTGGTAGGGGATAATGGCTACAAATGTGCGTGGGGGTGTGATTGGTAAACAGAGCCCTGTAATAACATGGCAGATGAGAGCCCCCCAGTCTAGATTGCTGTCTGGTATATTTGGAGAGTAGTCTGTCTTCTCCAGGGTTGTGCTGGTGGGGAGGTTCTCAGGAATGTGAGACTATAGGCTGATTGTAATAATGATCGTAACCTAGGCCTTGTGAGCAGGAAACCATTGCATCCCGCTCATCAGCATTTCTCCCAATAATGTTATACTTTCTATTCTATTCTATTCTAATATATATATATATATATATATATATATATATATAAAGAATATATATATATACAAATATATATATATAATTTTATCTTTAATTTTTTTCCCTTGTTGTGAGGCAGTTGGTAAACACCATCTGATGTGTAATTGTGGATGCATAACAAATGTAATATCATAATATCAATCTATTATCATTAAGAGTCAACAATCACAAATCAAACTCGCTTTTGATTATACAGGCATTTGCTCTATGTGTACACAATAACAGAAAATGTCATATAATACACCGGTCACGTCTACTCATCTCAGATTAAAATACATAGCAGCCCTATGTGCCTCCTTGCAGATTCCCTATGTCCTAATAGTCAAATTTCCGAATTACCTGGTAGTCCAATGTCAATCTTCGTTCTATACAGATATTAAAAGTTTGATGTCCTTTATTACACAGCACGCCTATATCCTGTGTCCAATATCTCACACTAGTCCCTTCAATCCTGCATATTATGACACATACCACATGTTATGTTCCAGTGCTATATCACATCCATGCTCCATATTGCACATTATGTTCCATATGACATGGCATCTTGTACCTGGGTGACGATATCCACTGATGTAACTAAGGCAGTTCCTTGTTGTCGAGTGAAAGCTGGAGCCCCAACAACATGAAACTACCTAAATCACATTCCAGTTCTTTTCTAAAAACCTTATGATCAGAGACCTCCAAGCTTCTAGAAGAGGGTCCGCTATAAAGAAGAAATCACAGACACATTGGAAAATGGCACAGCAGCCTGCAAGCCCTGCACCCTGTATATTGCAATATGAGAGAAGACATACAAGAAAGTCATTCAATACAAATAGAAAGCACTGTGTGAACATATGTGGCGATGATATGATCAGTGTGTGTGTGTATATATATATGCGTGTGTCTCTGTATGACTGTATATGTGTTTATGTATGTGTGTTTGTATGTATGTATGACTGTATATGTGTTTATGTGTATGTGTGTGCATGTATGACTGTATATGTGTTTATGTATGTGTGTGTGTGTATGTATGGCTGTGTATGTGTGTGTGTCTCTGTATGTGTGTATGCATCTGTGTGTGAGTGTGTACATAGAAGGCATAAATAGCTATGTGGAAATCAATGAATAAAATGCAATGTATGAGTATAAATTGAAGCAGGACACAAAAGTTTCCATGTGCCAGACAGTAGACTTTAAGATTGGCCTCACCTTGAGGTTTCCTCAGTTTCTCTTTGGCCCACTGGTATGTTATTCCGGATGGAAGAAAATAGCTTCTAGCATTTTTAGGTGAAATAAAACCAATCCCATGTCCTCTTGTGAGACTGCTTCCTCTGTCTAGCTGCTCCTTGCCCATCTGAAAGCTCTGCTCTACTCTGCAACACTCCAGATATACTAGCAAGTCATAAAAGTGAACAAAAGCCGACAAAGCTTCCAGCACCATTGCTATATGGCTCAGACAAATTACGACTGTCTAGGTAATATTTAAATGGATTCCTATAGTAATTGCAGGAGGGGGTGTTAGGCAACTTGTGCTGTTGTAAACTTCTTGTGAAGGTAAAATAACATGTTAAAAAAAAAGCCACAGAATTAGAAGAAGAAAAAAATACCAAGGATTCATTTTCTTTTATTTGATTCTTCATTGAAAACATACACATGGCCTAGTCGCACACAGCAGCATATGATCTGGATAGTAATGGGCATGTGTCCATGGATCAAGAAGAACGTTGGCCTTTTAATAATAATAGACATTTACACATATTTGCATCTATAAAGTTCATTTAAAGCATGTAAATTCACAGTATATCAGAGGAATGAGGCGCTCCCCCACCTCAAGGCTCCTGTCCTGTATGGTGACAGCAGTAGGAAGGAGAACATTAGACCTACTAGTCATGGACCATGTGCTTTTCTGCTCTTTCTACCCAAACTCAAAGACTACATTCAAGAAATCATCTGAATCCTGCAAATGTCCTCATGTGCCTTCATGACCTTATTGAGGAAAGAAATAGTTCCCTTTTCCTGGAGGAATAAGGAACATTTAATTCTACCCAATAAAATGTGAGAACTGGTGTTTTAGTGCCTCATCCACCTTTTCTTTGATCAACATAAAATGCAATGCCGGATGCAAGACAAAGGGAGGAACAGGACAGTAAATGTACAACGAAATAAATGCGGAACCGCCATAAAAAATGGTCTCAGTCTACAAAATAATAAAAAATAATAATATTAATTAATATTATAATAAAAAAAGCTCTTAAGACGTGTGCAAGTATGGCTTTAACCCGGAAGGCAGGGCGGATGAAGGACATACTGGTCATAATGTACAGCTCTGGCAATCCATTCAGGTGACTGGAGGAGAAGAACAGTACTGGTTCTCCATGGAGGAGCTCATCAAGAGAAGTTGAAGTTGGCTGTGAGCTCCCGAATCCGGTTTTCCCGGTTCATTTTCTTCAGCTTCATCCTGCGGTTCTGGAACCAGATCTTGACCTGCCTGTCTGAGAGGTGCACGCTGCGGCTGATCTCTAGGCGACGCTCTCGAGTCAGGTACATGTTAAAGAGAAACTCCTTCTCCAGCTCCAGGGTCTGGTGCTTGGTGTAGGGACATCTTTTCTTTCTGCCGCTCTTTGCTGTTAACCAGTTGGCACCAGTTTCACCTTTGGAGTTCCCTGAACAAAAAAATAAATAAATGAATAGGTAAAATAAAGTAGTAAAAAAATAGTATTCTAGTATTCTTTATTATCTAGTTATCTACAAAAATAAGTAGAAAACAAATCGCAGCACTCTGTCTCTCTCACTCTGTCTCTCTCTCTTTTTCCCACTTTACCATAAACCCAGGATCAATTTCTGTCACTCTATCTATCTATCTATCTATCTATCTATCTATCTATCTTATATCTATCTATCTATCTATCTATCTATCTCAATCTATATTTCTATTTATCTATTTCAATCTATCCGTCTGTCTATGTCTATCAATATATTACATGTGTTCTGGTCTATATAAAAGTGTATTAATAGTCACATAGCAGTTATGAATACACAATGAGCTTTAAAGGTGGATTTTAACTAAAATTTAATTTAGATAGAAACACACACAGATATATATATATATATATATATATATATATATATATATATATATTAATCATCAAATTAGTAGCTCTTAATACTGGGATACATTATTGCCATTTTTCTGATTAGATACTATTAGTATAGGAAACTTCACATGCAGAGTCCTGTATGGTTGGTTGTTGCTCCTATAGCACTAGCTGGTACTGTTACCACAGCACATGTCTGTAAACCGGGTGCATAATATAAATTATACCTACATCTCTCTCTCTCTCTCTCTCTCTCTCTCTCTCTCTATATATATATATATATATATATATATATATATATATATATATATATATATATATATATATATATATATATCTCGTAATCAATTATTTCTTTTGGATACAGCTGCCATTCCCTTTCTTTTATTTGTATAGATAAATAAATGTTTAGCATGCCTAGATCCATGTTTTAGGTCTAATGGTTGAAAAGTGGTAGATCCCCTGCTAGTACCCAGCACATAGGCCATAGTGATCGGTGCAGGGCTGTGCTATGTACATGTGAGCACCAGGCAACACAATTAGTATAGCAAGCTCCATATCCAGAATCCTGTATGGCTGGTTGTTGCTGCTGTCCCACTAGCTGGTACTGTTACCATAGCATATGTCTGTATACTGAGTGCATAATATACATTATACGTCTATCTATCTATCTATCTATCTATCTATCTATCTATCTATCTATCTCTCTCTCTCTCTCTCTCTCTCTCTCTATATATATATATTCTCATCTATTATTTCTTTTGGATACAGCTGCCTCCCCCCTTCTTCCGTCATTTGTATAGATAAATACATGTTTAGCATGCCTAGATCCATATGTTAGGTCTAGAGTGGCAGACCCCCTGCTAGTACCCATCCCACAGGCCATAGTCACGGTGCAGGGCTGTGCTATGTACATGTGAGCACCAGGCAGCCCCTGACATCTACTTCCCACACATGCACCTGGGCCATTCCCTGTCATATTCTGCATGGGAGCCTGTCCTGGCGCCTGTAATGAGCCCTATAAATAAGTGTTATTTTATAGGGGCTTCCTGCTTCCTGCAGGACAAAGCACAGAGGAGCAGCATGTGGTGTAAAGTTGAGAATGGACATGATGTTTATGACAGACTGACGCCTAATTATGAGATAGTTCAAAGGCTGCTGGTAAAGAGGAGCAGCCTGAGTGTGAGTGCGCGCTCACCTCGAGGTTCTTTCTCCGGGGAGTGCTTGCTGCTGTCAGAAGGAGCCGGAGAAGAGTCCTCAGCCCCGGATGAAGACGTGTGAGCCTCCTCTTCTGCTCCGTGCTGGGCGGCGGCACCAGGGAGCCTGGCAGGGGGCGACTCCTCGCTGTCTTTCCTGGCATTCTCTGCGGGCATGGAGGGCAAGGACAGGGGCTGCTCAAAGCGAGCTGGGGGCTGGGGTGCAAATGGGGGAGCAGCAATGTGCCCGGCACCGTACCCCTTGGATGAGCCATAAGCCTGGGAGAGGCGGAAGTACCCTGGCACTGGAACAGAGCTGGTACTATGAGCAGGGCTAGCCTCAGGGTTAACCCTTTGGAAAGTGGCTGATAAGTCAGTCGCAGAAGAAGTCTTATTACATTTGTCCGTGTCATAGAGGCAATAGGAGTTCTCCTCCTTAATATTCTGTGCGAAGGAGCAAGAGGTGGCAGCATGGCTTTCAGATTGCTCCACTCTGCAGGACCTGGGGGCTTCTAGCCAGACCTCCATCCCTGGAGCATAGCCTTGAGAAGTGGGGGCTGGGTTACTGGGGGGGACAGCTTCATTTCTTTTGCTCAAAACGGGGAAAAGTCCACAGCTCTGCAGCCCATAAGACACCTCGGAAGCCTGGGGCAGGTAGACCCCTGTGCCCTGGTAGTAGCCCCCAGCTTCTGCTCCTCTGCCAGCGCTGATTAAGGAGTCCACCAAGAAGGAGTTCGCAGCCGGGCTCTCCGAGCATGACATTGTTGTGGGGTAATTTGGCGAAGAGAGCAGATATTCCTTTCTGGCTGACATTTCTTGTGCAAAACATGCTGAATATGATTAGAGATAGCCCTGCACCACTGCAAATGCATGCAGCCAATGACAGCTCAAGCCCAGCCATCAACCCCTCCCAGATCACTTTCGTATGCAAAGGTTCATCTGAGCTCGACCTCAATACATATACATGCACACACAAGTCTATATATATATATATATATATATATATATATATATCTATATCTAATCTCCATTTTGCATTTATTATTTTTTGCAAGTTGCACAATAACAATCGTCCTTATTGTAATATCAATTAAAAAACTTACATTTTTAAATTATTATTTTTTTACAAGTCTTTTTATCCTGTTGAAGTTGCTATGCTTTTGGTGTTTAGAGATGACATTTTATTATGTGAGGAGTTAATTGTTTTCTATTTATTTATTTTCATATTTTTATTTTATTTTGGAAGCCGTGTATTTTCAAAACATACACATCATCCAGATGTAAAGTGCGTGATGAATAATAATAATAATAATAATAAAACAATGAAAGCATGTGATCTGTTGTATTATGAAAGGAGTTACTGACCCTAATTAAGGGGCGTGAAATAAAATCTAGGATTTGCTCAAATCACTGATACCACAAAAACGTTACATTACATAATACCTATGTAACTAGATGTGAAATAAATGAACAGTAACACAAAAAGCGACGAACTGCTATACTGAAATACATGAAAGAAATCCCCTCTTGGCGTAGAAAGGTTTTATATTTTTAGCAGCAGGCATTAAACCATAAGTGAATTGTTTGTGGCTGTTTATGGTGCTATATACACCCTCTGTACTTTGCTGGTATACAGCCTATTCGTTGTGAATGTCCTAACATCCTTGTGTTAGAAGAATAAAATGACTGAGTGAATGGTGTTTACAGGTTTGTGCTGGGATTTTATCAATGGTGCCATATTGTGCCTATTTTATTTATAGAGATGATTAGATAAAATATTGCTGTATGTGAGCCTCACCGGTGGAGTTGAATGTGGTGTGGAAAGTCAGAGGAATCAGAAGGTTTATTAGTTGATTTAGTATGTAAATCAGTGCAGCATTTTAACCATCCCCAGAGCACTTACCCTTGGCTTTCAGACGTGGTGTAGACTACACCAGAGCAGGACCCAGGCTGCCTCTACAAGCACAAGGAAAATATCTGCTTCTTAAACTCTGGGCTACATTTTTATTAGCCTCCACTTGTGGCTTTCTTCTGGGAAGGGCAAATGAAACAAGCAGAGTTCAGATGTTTCTGTAAGAATGGGAAGCCTAGGGGCCCTCTCCAAGGTCTGTGCACTGCTGGACGCTCACTGCATATAAGAAACTTCCCTCCTTATTGCACCCCAGTAAAACACTTTACTTCTTCTTGTAAAATCTTTCCCTATAACAGCAGTGAAACCACTCATTATTTATGCATGCAGCCTTCTGTAATGCACACTCAGCATTGTGTGAAAACATGGAATTCATATATCAGCAATGCTAAACTAAACTGGCTTCTGTAAAATATCCATACTCTATAGGGAGTAGGGACCCTGCAATAATACATTACAGAAAAATAACACGTACAAAGACAATGGTGATGGTTAAATGGGAGGGCGTTGAAAACAACAATAGTAAACTTAGTGGCAGTAGTAATACTAATAAAGAGAATAAATATTTCCAAAATATACATAGATGCAGATGAATTCACAAGTACTGGACTGATTATGTATTTATCTATGTAGTAACACAGTACATAGTATTCTGGGACAGCACACCAGGAGTGTATACCAGTTTTATGATACCCTGATACATCAGTGGGGGTTTTTTAAAAATAAAGTAAAAAAGAAAGAATGCTTACGTTAAAGAAATATGAAATACAAATAATTATACATGTTACACCTGGTTGATGTTTAGACCTATATTGCAGAGTGTTGAGGGTGTATTATTATTATTATTACTGTTATTTATTTATTATTATTATTATTATTATTAGTAGTAGTAGTAGTAGTAGTAATAATTGTAGTAGTAATAATATTAGTTGTAGTAGTAGTACTTGTAGGGGTAGGAATAGTACTAGATGCAGTAGAGGTAGTAGTAGTAGAAGTAGCAGTAAAAGTAGTAGTAGTAGTAAAAGTAGTAGTAGTAGTAGTAGTAAAAGTAGTAGTAGTAGTAGTAGTAGTAGTAGCAGCAGCAATAGTACTTGTAGGAGTAGTACTAGTTGCAGTACAGTTAGTAGTAATAGAAGTAGTATTAGAAATAGTAGTAGTAGTAGTAGTAGTAGCAATAGTATAGGTTGGGCAGCAGCAATCACAATTATAAAACATTTTAGTTGATTTTTCATCTACATACATATGTATGTTTTATTTTTATTTATGTATTTGTGTTGAATATTTTTTGTCCCAAAGGGCTATTTGAGGAGCAGCCACTGTCACATGATGTCTCAATGGCCACATCCAATGGCCGGTGTGTTGTGTTGTGTGGAGGGGCAGGTTCCTGCCACAATTGTCATCATTCACGAGGGACGTTCTTGTATGATGAAATATCATAGAAGGCTAGGTGTGGATATGCAAGATTGGATGAGTGCACATGTGTTTATACAGAGAGATGTGGATGCCTTTTATAGTCAGCCACACGTCTAGTTCATGAAGTTTAATAGCCCAATGCTGTGCGGGATCCATTCTTTTCTTTAATCACCAACAAGAGCAAGGCAAATAGTAAACTAAAGTATCATCAAGCTCAGTCAAGTAAAACTAATACAGCACATTTAAATCTTAACTATAAACGATAAATGGTCAGTTTGGAGCCCAGAGGATGGAAAAGGCTGCTTTTGTGCCAAACTACTTTTTAAATACCGACTGGAATCTCCTGTCAAGAATAAATGGGACTTGGGTGAATAGAGATTTTCTCCTAAACAGAGGCAGGCGAGAAGCCTAGTGCTCATAATGGAGCAGCTTGGATTACAGGCGAGCAGCTCTGCCTAGGCATAGAAAAGGTTGGAAAAATAGATTATTATTTCTCGATTGTAAAATGTGTCCTAAGAAAAAGCATAAACACTACACACATACAATCAGCAATGCACCACAATATTTAATGCATTATGACATTATATAATGTGTTTAAGTTTAAAGAAAAAAAACTGCATTGAGATATGCACATAGTACATGTGAATCCTGGAACTGTATAGGCACACGCCTTATGATTATATATATATATATATATATATATATATATATATATATATTACCCATGTGACAAAATTTAGGACAGGTTTCCTGGACTGTAAATTGTCTTTGTTCTGATTTTCTTTTTTGACAACTGTAAACTGTCAAGAATGCATGCGGTTGCCAAATACTTTCATTTTCCTCTGGACAGGATCCAGGGTGGTGCTTAGAATCAGATGTAGGGCTCTCTGGTGCCAAGTTTGGTGACAAATGCCTCCTACAAAGAAAAATACTACACCGCAATCCCACTACAGAAAAGCAATGTCTTTATTGCTGCAAAGTAACCACATCAGAGAGGATATCTATATATCTATTTGTCTATTTGTCTATCTATCTATCTATCTATCTATCTATCTATCTATTTTTCTACCTATCTGTCTTTCTATGGTTAATTTATTTTATACTGAACGGTCCAATTGATAGATCAAGTCCATTGTAATGAGTACAGCGTTATATCTATCTATCTATCTATCAATCTATCTATCTATCTATCTATCATCATTCATCTACCTAAATGAATGAACATATGTATAAAACAATATTATTTCAAACTTGTAATCCAGCATGCACATATGTAATTATCTATCTATCTATCTATCTATCTATCTACCTATCTATCTATTCACCTACATATATACATGCATAATGGCTACCTTCACATATATCAGTTGTGCCTGGCCAGTTGTTTTATGCTGTATCCGGACACAACTGATAGATGTGTACTGCAGCATTGAGCGTTTTCTGGCTGGCGCTATTTCACATTCAGCATCACAACTGCTGCGCCGGATGTATGTGCATGATTATAGAAAACTATAGGATCAGTTCTGGCTGTGTTTCCATCCAGCGTTTTATGTTTCTGCCAGGAGGGGAACTGAATAGGCTGATATATGTGTAGGGGGCAATGTCTATCTATCTATCTATCTATCTATCTATCTATCTATCTATCTATCTTCCTGTCTGTTTATCGCATATCTATCTATGTTCTATCTATCTATCTATCTATCTATCTATCTATCTATCTATCTATCTATCTATCTTCCTGTCTGTTTATCGCATATCTATCTATGTCGTCCTATCTATCTATCTATCTATCTATCTATCTATCTATCTTCCTGTCTGTTTATCGCATATCTATCTATGTCCTATCTATCTATCTATCTATCTATGTCCTATCTATTTAGCTATCTATCTATCTATCTATCTATCTATCTATCTATCTATCCACAGATAAGTAGAAAACACACAAATAAAAATAATATTATGTTAAACATGAAATCCAGTATGCATTAATTTTACATACTTCTTATGTATATGATATTTTTGAAGCATTGAATATACGTTTATGTTGTTGAATCACTTATAATTGGTAGTGCTAATCAATGGAAGTATACATTTTTATTAGCAGAAGCAGCTTGAATTTCAGACTTGTAATATAAAATAAAATGAGCAGAAACTATAAGTTCAGTCTAGACAAGAGTTAACATTTTGAATTCAGACACTAGACTACACTAATTTGGGGTTTTATGGGGACTATGATATTGAGGAAATGGCCCCTTCGCATATGCCATGCATCTTGGAGACTGTAGTTAACATAAACACTATATACACCGAATACAAGTATGTATCAACTTAAAGTGGTAACTTATAAAGTTTATGGATGGTTCCTTGTCAAATGCACAGCAACTTAATACAATGTCGCCTTGGAGGGCAGTTAAAATGTTATCAACACACATTTTCTTGGCTATTAATTATTCTCTTGCATTTGTTTTTAATATTTCATACAGGGTCAGACCATTCTTCTGTTACAATATTTAGACGTTCTATTGAATAAGTTTTAAAGGTAATCCTAAACTATCTGAATTAAGTTCCTGCAGTCCAGAATGTTATCAACAAATGTAATCACTACACATAGTCATAACAGTGCATGGCATGAATAATGCAAGGGTTCATAACATATTAGATTATTTTAACACTACAGGAAATTTTTGAGAATGTAAAAATGACTACTAATCTGGGTGTGTTACACTCATTAACTATTTACTGCCTGGGGCAGATGATAATTCCCAAAAGCAATAATCTGTATAGAAATGCGATTTTTCCCCCCTTTCTTTTATTATGATGGGATCATTGAATCTACAGTTCCTTGGGGGCTGTAAAAAAAAAACTTTTCATTTTTGAGTTGTATGTGGATACCTAGTGATCTACAGCACTTGCTTATATAACTCAATATTAACACTACTTATCTATTCTGCACATTGTAGTAAAGGCCAGCATACATTTGATTCCTACATCTGCTATTTTTCTTATTTTACCCTCATCGCAGAACTTGGAATATGTATATATGTCTAATCCCAAATTCAAATCTAAATTCGAATTCGAATCCCAAATTTGAATCTAAAAAATCTAATCCCAAATTCAGCAAGAGGTGTGAGTATGGTTCTCTGACATATATCTACAGAAAGATAGATAGATAGATAGATAGATAGACAGATAGATAGATAAATACATGGATAGAGGGATAGATAGATAGATAGATAGATAGATAGATAGATAGATAGATAGATATAGATAAAGATAAACACACAAACGCCCCTATATTAGCCTTACCGTGAATACAGTGTTCAGCCCCATTTACCTTATCTCCCTCATACATCACAATACTGTTTGTGATCTTTCTGAATTTTGTCTGCACTTCTGCACTTTCCAAACAAGCAGCTATTTAATCAGCTAGTGACTGGCAGATTTTCCTCCTAAAGACAAAAATCTCTGAAATGTCTCCTCGCTTGATAAGCAAAGAACAAAAGGCCAGTACTGTAGTATTGGCTTCCCCCAGCACATCGGCTTTGACATTGATCGGCGCAGCGCCATCTGGTGGCCACTCAGATGCTCTGCAGATGCAGCTGTTTTCTAATAAAGAGAAGTACAATGTCCATTGAAGCAACTGTTGGATAGTCCTGATGTTGCTACTTTCTGAGAAATGGCTGCTTATTCTGTCTTTAGTTTATAGCCTCGCATTCCAAATATGCAAATCCCAAATCGCAGACAAGTTTTATTACCAAATTACCTTAGCAACACAGTGCATGTGCTTTTATTGGGTCTGACCAAAGACTTAGGCGGACAAACTGCAGGCCTCTAAGGTCTGGAGCATTTGTAAGAGAAGCTAGTTAATATTTAACCCAAAAAAGGAAATATCCTGTAAAAGCCCCATTGACATTCTTCTCTCCTCTATCTCCTTTCTGTCTATTCACTCGCACTCCTTATTTCTCTGTGATGTTGATGTTTTTAGCCCTACTTGTATTTGCCAGAACCAAAAAAACAAACACTAAAATCCTATACAAACAGAGATCTGCGTCAGCCTGGGCAATGTTTGATATTTCTCCTGCTGTAGAATATAAACTCTAAAGAATCCTGTACACAATAGGGAGACCACAGAATGGTAGACATTCCTCTCAAGGTTATGTGTGATGCCCAACAATAGCTCCACAGAAGGTCAAAGCCAGAAAGCTATTAGAAAATAAAGAATTGGGAGAAAATAATACATCTCATATTCAAAATGAAGTTCCTTCTTTGTTATCCATCAGATTCACAATTGCTAGTAAGATACAGTCCAGTTGAAGTCCAAGTCACTCAGGTGATGCATGAAATATGTAAAAAAAAAAAAAAAGACACTTGCATTACCCAAACAAGACCTCTGTAATGGATTATGTCACCACAATCACCATGCACAAGACAAGGGATCCATCTAGCAATCAATAGTTCTCAATCAGTGACCTTCTTCTAGCTGAGGCTGCACAATCAGCAGCAAAATCTAATGAGGAGCAAAAGACTCCCATATGGTATTCAATCTGCAGCCGCTCCATCAGACATTGCATGTGCAAATTAAAAACTATGCAAAAAATAAAAAAAATTCCAATACAAATAGAGCCATTTTAAACCACGTTTATTTGACTTGTGCGCTCTCTTGCTTGTAGACATGCAACCCACTAAAATCTGCATCAGACAAACGCTATGTACATAGAAAATATCCATCTGTGAATAAACAGTGAAATAGAGTGACCGATTGCCAGGTGATCTGTGCCAAAGATTCCCCACCACCACCCCCCAAAAAAGTTCATAAATGTGGCAGAAGTGACAAAACCAACATCCAACAAGTCTTCTGTAGCAAAATGTTAAAAATCACCACCACATCAGCTGTGTAAAAAGGCGTCTGAACCCAATACTAAATGACATTTATTTACATTTGTAGTAAAACATAGGAAACTTACATTCAAACTGAGAGAGTACAAATAGATTATCATGTCCCCAGTAATCTCATATATCATTTCAAATATAATCACTTTTAATAACTTTGGTTCTTTGAAGGTCTTATATATATTTATATATTTAAATTTGAGATTTTATCTGACATAAACTCTAGCCTGGTCCCATCCCTTCAGAGGAAAATAATTCATCTGCCTGTATTTGGTATGAAGGAGATGAGAGGCTATTGCTGATGATTGGTTCTTTCCTCTCTGTGGTGATATCAGCATGGAAACAGGTTCATTATTCTAGATAAGAGCTGTCTGACCTGTGGTTTTCCACAGGGTGGTCACAGACAGGGATTGATATTAGCAAACAAAGTGCATGTCTCATAGACCACATAGGTGAACTGATCAATCGGGGTAAGTACAGGGGAGACGCAGCAGGTCGCTTTAATTAAAGTACAGAAGATCAAGTGACTATTTCCCATATTTTCATTTCTCATTTTCTTTTTGATATCTAATTTGAAAGCATCTGCTTCAGTATGGCCGCTTATTGTATATGAAGATAATGCCAAACAAATTGAAGACTTTTGCAGATCATCCAAAGGTATTTGGACATAATAACCAAACTGTTAAATCAAATTGGTCCTTGAAATCCGTACCAAATGATACTTGTCTTGCCTGCCATAGCCAAGGACAGGAAATAGAGACAGTACTACTACCCTTATCCTCCTCGGATGCAAGTGGCAGCTACACTCCATAAGGAAGGCTTGTACTTCCTATTGTTCTGACAGGAATCCACCATAAATGCGGGAAACGATGGTACTCTCATAGGAGGGGGTTAGCAGAGTAGTACTGCAGTCGGTCCCTGTTAATCTTTTTCTCTTTCATCCTCCGGTTCTGAAACCAGATCTTGACTTGGCGGTCAGTTAAATTCAGCATTCGGGAAAGTTGTAGCCTTTTCTCTTTGTTTATATAGACACTGAAGAAGAATTCCCTTTCCAGTTCCCTAATCTGATATTTGGTGTAAGGGCACCTCTTTTTACGGGTACGTTGTCCACCTGTGGAGCAGAAATACATGTGATAATGTTACAGAGGACCAGTCCACTGGAGCCCGAGGGCTGAAGATACCTGATAACACTGCAATCCAGGACATAAGTGGTTAAAAGATAGATATGAGATAGATAGATAGATAGATAGATAGATAGATAGATAGTTGATAGTTGATAGATAGATAATTGATTGATAGGTGGAAAGATAGATAATTGATAGATAGCTAAATAGATAATTGATAGATAGATAATAGGTAGATATACATATAGATAGATAATAGATAGTATAAAGATAGATAGATAGATAGATAGATAGATAGATAGATAGATAGATACAGAGAAATGAGGTAGATAGATTATAGATGGAAAGATAGAAAATAGATTTATACATCTTAAAATCAGATTGCTAGCTGTTTTGCCGGTGGAGATATGAATTATTTTAAACACTTTACACATATTGGGTGCATAAAGATAGATGATAGAGATAGATGGATAGAAAGATACATGGATAGATAGATAGAAAGATAGATAGATAGATAGATAGATATTAGATAGACAGACAGATATAGATGGAAATAAAATAGATTAATACATTTAAAAATCAGATTGCTAGTTGTCTTAGCTGTGCCAGTTTATTTTATTTTACACACTTTACGCACATTGGGTGTATAAAGATAGCTAGATAGATAGATCATGTATAAATGGATAGCTAGATACATGGATATTTTTGTGAATTGTATATATCTAGCGATATGTTTTAAGTGTACACGTTGGGTGTATGTATAGTTAGACAGACAGATGACAGATAGATAATTTATAAATGGATAAATAAATAGATAGATAGATAGATAGATAGATATATGACAGATAAATAGATCGATAGATAATGTATAAATGAATAGAGAGCGATATGTTTTTAACTGTATACATTGGGTATATATATATATCAGACAAATAGATGATAGATAATGTATATAGATTATAGATATAGATAGATAGATAGATTACATATATAGATCAGATAGATAGATAGATAGATAGATAATTGATAGATAGATAATAGATATAGATAGATGGATAGATTAGATAGATAGATAGATAGATAGATAGATAGATAGATAGATAGATAGATAGATAAATATATAAATAGATAGATAGACAGACAGATTTCAAAGCCAGAATGCTAGTAACCATAGGACACATTGCTGTAGGATACTGACACATTTACATGAATAATCTGACTTGCAGAAGAACAGGCAGCATTAGAAGTAGTGAGACCCATCCCTGTGTCACCTATCCAGTAAGGTGCTGCCTGTGCCCCCACTGCCCACACTCCTTGCCCTGCTCCATGCAAACACTGCTGTAGCCCGAGCTCAGACTTGGCATCCTGAATGCCCACCATCCATGGCACCCCTCACACCTGGGAGCCTCCCATTGTGGCAGGCCATGGTATGAGAGCCTGCGGGGCTCTACTCTGTCCTTTTATTGGAGCACATTCTTTACTGACTGTATTCTCTACAAACCGACCCCAGAGTTTTAAAAGGGGAAAGAAAAGGGGGGACGGATTGTCTTCAGGCATCTATTGGTCGCTGCTATTTCACGGCCAATTTCAGTGCTCCACACGTGATCTCTCCTTTTATAAGAAAGTTTTGTTGAGGGAAATCTAAAGGCCTCCATAAAGCTTATACGCTTATAAAACAGCATATAAAAGTTTAACAGCGCTGCGCCTAGATGCGGGCGGTGCGACAGTTCAGGCGCAGCCTTCATACGTACTGGACACACTGGCTTTGTCCTCATTGTTGCCGGAAGATGAGTGGGAGCTGCTGTGGCTGCTGCTGCTGCTCTCCGTCCTCCTCTCCTTCTCCTCTGCCTCCCTGCAGGGCTCCGAACTTGAAGTTGTCGCAGAGGCTGCCGCCACTTTGTCGCAGTGCTTGTCCACAGAGTAATCCGACGGCTGCTGGCTGCTGTTCTCGGGGCTGCCATAGGCCGTCTCAAAGAACTGGTCAAAGGCTTGTGGCAGCACCCCGTTCCTGCCCACCGCGCTATAGAAATTGGAGGGCACGTTGGCATTGGGGTGGTAGACGTTGGAGCCGTTGCCCATGGCGGCGGTGCCCGTGCAGTCCCTGTGCACCAGCTCGTCTGCTGGGTAGCAGTGGGGCAGGTTGCTCCTGGGGTGCCACTTGCTGGAGGTGTCAATGGCATACTCCCTGAAGGTGACCTCTCTGACTGGCTGCACCTGGGCTAGGTTGGAGGAGTAGGAGTAGGGCATGGGGCGAGAAGATGGGGTCTGGGGTAAGAAGGAAGGAAGGCTGGAGAAATCGGGACCCGAGACGTAGTAAGTGCAACTTGGCAAATACATGTTAGAGGAGCAGGGGACACGCTCATCAAAATCCATCCCTGGCTACCTCGGGCTGTCCGCATTAGCCGAGCTTAACATCATTCTCTCAGGCAGCTGCCTCTTTGAAGCAGATCCGCGAAGTAGAAATTGGAAGACGTAAGCTGACGTGGAGATCTATCCCCATCCTCGCGCAGGGAGGTGCTGGTCACGTGACGGGCCCGGGGCCCTGCTCTTTGTAGCCATCTCAAGGGAAGCAACAGATCGTCACTTGCTCCGGCTTCCTCCAGGGCCCTGCGGGGGGCGCTCTGGCTGGCAGTGTGGAATTTACAGGAGATGTCAGAAAGAGAAAGGCAAATGGGACAGGGGCACCCTCATGAAGGATGCCTAGAAAATAACGCAGGAGGCTGCAATGTGAACTGTGAGGGGGAAAGGATGTGCAGAAGGCACCATGCCCCCCTCCCCCACCCTGCTGCAAAACCAGTGAAGCTGACTGTTTCCTTCCTAGAGTCACATCTGATGGTTTTATACATTACACCAGAGCATAAAGAAGCCTCAGCTCCATACAGAGCCTATATATATATATATATATATATATATATATATATATATATATATATATGTATTCTGTATTCTGTATTCTGTGTGTGTGTGTGTATATATACTGTATTCTCTCTCTCTCTGTGTGTGTATTCTCTCTCTCTGTATATATATATATATATATATATATATATATATATATAATGCTATATATAAGTATACGATGTACCATATATATAAATATACCATATTATACCGATGGCTACATGAATGGATGGATAGGTCTTTGACTGAGAAACAAAGGCGCCCCCATAGCCAGCCCCTGCCCCGCCTCTGAGAAGGAAAACAAATTCTTACACTTGTATTGAGGCTTTTAAAGACTATAATTGAAGCCGGCGCGTCAAGGAGAAGTGAGCAGAGCTCTAGACTGACCTGCGGTTTTATGGCACATTTGGCAGTCACCTTCAGCCTGTGTCACAGCAGACATGGCCGGGCCCGGGGCTCACAGGAGACGCCACCTACGTGCAGCCCATGACCTCCTCCACATGTTACAGGCAGTCACTGGTCACACTGCAGGTTTGTATACTGGTAACCATCCATTTCATCTGCATTGAATAGTGTGTACATGGATATATATCTATATCTGAGAACAAATATAATGCATGTGTTTTCTCTATGATCTATGTATTATCTATCTATCTATCTATCTATCTATCTATCTATCTATCTATCTATCTAATCTATCTATCTATCTATCTATCTATCTATCTATCTATCTATCTATCTATCTATCTATCTATCTATCTATCTATCTATCTATCCATCTATCTATCTATTTCTACTATTGAATTTATCTATCGATCTCATATCTATCTATCTATCTATCTATCTATCTATCTATCTATCTATCTATCTATCTATCGTATGTGTCTATCTTTGTGCACATTGATAATATTTTTGCAGAAATCAGATACAGAAAGAATCCGTTTAATAAGATCATATACATGTATATACTCCTATTCACCTCCAGGTCTTGCAGGAGGCATTAGGCAGACACTTGCAGATTCCTTAGAATATTAGAAGACTTCTGGTGTATTTGACCTTAGCCACAGCCCAGGACACTAAATAATGGCTAGTCTGGCCTTGAAGCTCGGCTGTCCCTCCGACCAGGGAGCTGCTTCTCCAGATGTGCACAGATACCACATATACACAGATACCACATACCTCTTCTGATGGGAATCATGATGGCGGACACCGCAGCCTGTCATTTTACTTGCTGGGACCAATGTGTGTGTTTTTTTCTTTTTCTTTGTTGTTTAGATCCACTAGTAAAAATCCGATTTCATCACACACCGAAGACTGCTCTATCCGTACATACTTCGGCACATTTCATTCTGTTCACCAAAACCTACCCCCTAAACCAGTCCAGTATGCATATCATGT